>CP106730.1:89106182-90532178 GCA_025506655.1 Gossypium rotundifolium
TTTATAAAACTACTGAAAGACCCGTGATTTTATGAAATTACTGAAATACTCTTGGTTTACAAATTACTGAATTACCCCTATAGGGTAGAATCACCGAATTACCCCGTAGGGTAGAATTATCGAAATACCCTTGTAGGGTAGAATTACTGAATTACCCCTGTATAGTAGAATTACTAGAATACCACTGAAGGGTAAGATTACAAACTACCCTTATAGGGTAAAATGGTTATTTTGCCTTGCGTAAATAATCGTTAGGACTTTGGCTGAACTAACTGTGAATGTAAGACTGTGTTTTAACCGATTTGACGTGGTCGTGTGGTGATGTGTTTTTAATATTTGTGCTAAATGATTGTTCTTGAGCATGGCGGTTTGCATACACGATGTAATGATTAATCATGACACGACATATTGCATGGGGTTGGGACATTGATACTGAAAGGAATCTTGTCTTGGTGGCTATGCCACGTTTCTCGATTTAGTGGCTTTGCACGATATCGATTCTAGTGGCTCGACCATGTATCTCGTTATTAGCAAACATTCTTGCATTGATACTAGCGATTAATTTGCGTTATTGGTGTGTAGAAATTTGGGTGGGTCGACTTTGTCCCCACATGGTGTGTAGGGTTGGTACGGGTAGTGTGTTGGCTGGATTGGGTGGGGTGCATCCTCATACTGTTGCATATCTATTTGTGAGATCTGTCACTGTACTGGGTTTAGGCCACTTGTTCTGCTATTGGTTTAGGCTAGGCCCAATTGATTCTATTATAGGCTGTGACCCAAATGATATTGTAGTGGGCTTTGACCCACGCATGCTCTGAACTACATTGTACTATTCCTGTTAAAGGGCTTTGGCCTAGACTGTTTTAGTTTCTGTTTACTAATTGTTACTCTAGTAAGGGGATTACACATTGAGTTTTCATAAACACACCCCGTTTTTAACTGTGCAGGTAATCCTCAATCTTAGACGGATCGAAGCTGTGAGGGACTCGGAGAACCACACAATGCTTATGTTTTCCGTTTTGATTATCTACTTTTAAATATTTTGATTTGGGGTTGTAATAAAGCCTTTTAAAGTTTTTGGACTTTAAATTTTAGATTGGTTTTATTTTGATTTATATCTGTTAGAAGTAAATCACAGTTTTTCCAAAATGTTAACTGTTTTTAAAACAACACTACGTTTTCGCAACATTTTCGAAATGGTTTTGCAACTTAATCTTTTTCATAAATCAATTACTTTCAAAATAAGCTTTTGTAACTGAAAAGATGTTTTGGGAATAAAGCTAATAATTTTCAATGTACCACATTTTAAAAAATAAACACGTAACTGGGATTTTATTTAAGCTTTCTCTAGGAAGGGTTTTCAATGAAAACATGGTTTTCGAAAAACACTTCAATGTGACACGCCAGATTCGGGCCTAACTTTTAGGCCGAGTTTGGGGTGTTACAGTGTGTGACACACGATCAGTCTCATGAGTGTGTGGCTGGGCCATGTGTCCTCTGCATGTTAGTGATACAAGTCAGTGTCGACCATGGGCCAGGCACACAGGCATGTGACAGGCCGTGTGATGCAAGTTAGTGTCGACCACGGTGGAGCACACGGGCGTGTTGAGGCCGTGTGAGGGATAAGGTCCAAGGGCACGGGCGTGTGTCCGGCCATGTGAAAACCCCTGTAGGTTCGAATTGAGAAATAATTCCACACAGGTGTGGAACACGGGTGTATGATTTGTCACACGGGCGTGTCCTTTCCTCCATACGGGCATGTGGATTGTTAGAGAAAATTTTCTAAGGTCTTCTAAAGAGTTTCAAAAGAGCTCGATTTGATCCCAAACTATTCTTAGAACGTGAATTAAGCTTGTTTAAGTGGTGTTAGTAAAAGTTTTAAATTGGGAAAGAAATGTCAAATTTCTAAATTGCATGATTGATTGCGTGTAAGTTTAGTAATGTCTCGTTCCCTATTCCGGTGTCGAATACGGGTAAGGGGTGTTACACCCCTAACCCGTATCCGTTGTCTGAATAGGGTTACAGAGCATTACCGTACAAACAAAACATTTTAACACACATTTCATACATTATCATAATAATAAACATTCATTTACGTACATATTGTCCCCAAATCGAGCCCTGAAGGCCTCAAATATACCTTAGAAATAAATTGGGACTAAACTGAAACCATTTGGAAAGTCTAAGAAAAAGATACAAAAATTTGAATATACACGGTCGTGTGCCTTACACAGCTAAGTCACACACCCGTGTCTCAAGCTGTGTAACCTTCGAACTAGGACACACTGCCGTGTCACACATTCGTGTGCCAGGCCGTGTGTCACATACGGTTGAGTCACCACTCGTGTCTCTGGCCGTGAGAACCTAAAATGCACAAAAAAAAGCCATTCTCAACACTATAACATGCATAATCATTTGAAAAATTGGTGCACACTTACAAAGCATCAAAACATACCTAAAATATGCATATATAAGCCATTCCAAAAGTAATATTTTAACTAACCAATATGTCAATCAGAGGCACCTCAAAAGGAATCATTAAAACTTACTTAATCATGTCAAATTTACCTAATTTCAAACATAAAGATCTAATTCAATACTTTTCAAAACATGCCATATCTTGGCCATGAGCATACCAATTCAAAACATACCATTAAGTCATTCATTCCTATTATAAAAGTGACCAAAAATATCTCTTAAAGCAAAAATTATAACCTATTATGCATACATGACACCAAAGCACAAACACATTTAACTACTAGTTACATATTCATCAAAAGATCATTCTAAAACATCCAACACATTCCAACCACAATTTCCAACTACCTAAGTTTATACATGCTACTACCTTAGAAGATACAAAAAAAAAAAAAAAACTACCAACTCCAATGGATAGTTTGAGTCGTTGGTTTGATCTATCCCAAAATGTCGGCAACAATGATCTACAAAACAATCCACAAGAACAGATAAGCATATAGAGCTTAGTAAGAACATAGTATATCATTTAATCTAAATTAATTAAATACAATTCATATACTATTTGATTCAAAGATACCAGAGCGTAAACAGGGCACTAAAGTGCATTTAGGGATACTGAAGTACAAACAGGGGCACGTATGTGCAATTTAAGGGTATCGAAGTACAAACATGGGCACATATGTGCAATTTAGGGTGTCGAAGTACAAACAGGGGCACATATGTGTAATTTAGAGGTACCGAAGTACAAGCATAGGCACATATGTTCAATTCAGTAATCTTTGAAAAACATAATAATAAAAGCATCATAATATAAATATAAAAAAAAAACTTGTTTACATATTGAAATACTACGAACTTACCTCGACGACTAGGGCGTAAAATTAAACGAGTTATTCCGAAGCTTTTGCTTTGCCTCGATCTAGGTCCTTACATGGTCTATCTATATCTAAATAGACAAATTTAATCCATTTAATACTTTAAGCATTCAATTTAGTCCTCATTTCATAATTATGCAAAATTTACTATTTTGCCCCTAATATTTTAACTTTTTACAATTTAGTCCCTAAGCTCATAAATTGAAATATAAGCATTTTAATCCTCTATTCAAGCTAACTGAACTTATTAGGGACTTATGACAACCCATAAAAACAAGCATTTCATAAATTTTCCATGAACTTTTACTATTTTTTCAAATAAATCTCTATGCTCATTTCATAAAAAAACACTTTACAATACTTGTTTATTTATCAAAAAGAACTCATAATCTATCATTAAACATCAAGAATCACACAACAGCATTCATGGCATAACCCTCAATATTTAACAGTTTTGCAAATTGATCCCCAGACTAGCTAGATTAAGCTAAAACAACTTTAAAAACATTTAAAATCATTTAAAATGGGCTTAAAAATCATACCATGCAAGCAAGGTAGCTTGACCGAACCTTCAAACCTAACAATAGAGTTATTTAACCCTATTTTCGATGGAGAATCAAACTAAAGAAGATGATACAATTGTTTTACCTTATTTTACTTTAAGTTAATTATTAAATTACCTTAATAACCTTGCTAATTAACTAAATAAAATACCAAATTCATGGCCATCTTTGTCCACTAACATTATAAATGGTATAATTACCATTTAAGTCCATTTACTTTCACTCACATAGTCATTTAGCCCTTTTAATTAATGGAACTCTAGTTTTATATTTTTTACGATTTAATCCTTTTCACTTAATTAATCATGCAAACATCAAAATTTCTTAACGAAATTTTAATACAACATTACTAACATCCCATAGATATTAATAAAATAAAAATTTATTCGTCAGATTTGTGGTCCCAAAATTACTATTTCAATTTCACTGAAAACGGGTTGTTACAGTATCAACTAACAACACTAACAACACTAACAACATGTGAAATATTGAGACAAGTGCATACCATTGCATAAATCAAACTTCTGGTTGTGCTTGAATAAGGTACTTTTGACATGCACCTTTCATTTTCTTCATAACGTGGAGAATCTGAAATTGAGAGTATAAAGTGTGCAGCTAAAGGAGTACTTACCAGTTTTGAATACTGCATCTCAAATCACTCAAGTATCTTCATGATGTACCTTTGTTTCCATTTCGACAAAAATAGAGAAGCCTATTACCAATTAGTCAAAAAAAAATTCTACTAAAAAGTATTTTTATAAAAAAAGTTGATTTCAATTAGAAATAAATTTCATTTATTTTTCAAAAAATTTTTAAATTATTTTATTCCAGTTTGAATAATTTTTCAAAAATTATTTGAACAAAAATTTTATTTTGAAAATAAATAAACTTTATTTCCAGTTGGAATCAACTGTCTTACAAAAATACTTTTTAGTAAAAAAAATATTTTCGACTAATTGGTAAGAGGCCTCTCTTTTTGTTGTGTTGAAGGGAAATAAAATAAATAATAAACAAGAAAGGTTTATGAAGCAATTTATCCTATTTGAAGTTTGGTGCCACCAAGCTTTTAGGCGGCACCCTTAAAGCTTTTTTTATCAAAATGATAAATTTATATATTAGGTCTCCAAATATTTTTGGTCATTAAATTTCAATTCGGTGCTGCAGATTGATCAGACAGTAACCATAAAAAATTATTAAAAAAAGACTTGATGTGACCGATGGTTAAGAAGAGGATTGCTATTGATTGGTCAGGTGATACCAATTTTTTACTATAGCTCGTGCTTAGATTCATAAATATTACTGTCTTTTATCTCATTTTAATATTTATTTAATCATTTTATATTATTTGAATGAAACCCATTTCTTTTTGTCTGTTTTAGAAAAAAGGTATCCAAAGAAGAATACAAGAACCTAAAAACAAGGAATGCAATTTTTTTTTTTTTTTCTTTACATTCAAACCCTTCTTTCCCAACCTCCAAGATAAGATAACAGGCTGGCAAAGAAAAGGCATCCATTCCCCTTTTATAATATTTTAGATTTTTATTTTTCAAGAATTATTTCATATTTTGTTGGAATTATAATTTTTACACATGATATTTAATTTTTTATAATTTTAATTTATCTATTTATGTCAACAATAAAAGGTTGAGAGCAATTTTTAAAAATAAGAGTATAATTCCAAATTGAATAAAGAAATTAGTGGGTTAAATTTATTATCATGCTTCATATATTAGCACATTTGTAAATTCATATCAACTTTTGATTTTTATATAATACTCACATAAAATCATGCCATTTTAATTAAGGGATTTCATGTCTATTATTTTTCAGTCAAGATTAAAATTTTAAAATTTAAAAGTATTAAGTGTTAAAATGATCAAACTGAATAAAAGGGACTAAGTCTACAACTTATACATAATACGAGATTAATAGTAAAATTTAAGTTAATAGACTTAATTGTTATTGTTTGGGTTAATACTGAAATTTTAAAATTTGAAAATACATAAACTAAATTTGACCTAATTAGAGTACAAAGTCTAAAACCACAACTAATATATAATATAGAGACTAATAAAAGAATTTGAGTTAAAATGTGGTTTAAGTCTTTCTTCTCTAAGGTTAAAATGGTATTATTTGGGGCTTGTGGGGATAAAAGGCCAAAAGAAAATTGCCATTCTCATTTGGTAATATTAAATAATTTAACTTCAAAATATGGTATTGACTTGATATGAAGTTATGAAACCAATCATATTATTTTCTAATACTAAAAGGAAAGATGCTAAATCTTAGATTATATGTAGTTTTGGGGTTTAGACTTACTTTTTCAGGTAATGAGGAGTTTCGGTATTAATTATTTTCAAAGTTGTTTATAAGTTATATTCATATTGACTTTTACATTAATAGTATAATTAATAATATAAATACAGATTTTCAAAATTATTTATATAAGTTATAATGGTTTTGGTTATTTGATGTAAATATTGGATTGGTGGCAAAGTTGAACCCATAAAATCCTTAACTGATTGAAAGTGAAATGACTTGAAATTAAAGAAAGTGAGATAAACATAGTGATGATCCCCTTGTTGTCTCATTAATTTGCTTAGGAAGCACACCAAATGCCACCATTAGAATCCCACAGCATGTGAGCCTCAATCCAAATTGTCACGCATTGCCTTTCCTCTAATTCTGTCCCACACCACATGTAGAGTAGGTCGGCCTCTGCTTTATCCAACTACTGCTTTCACATGCTTTTTACTTCCCAATTTCTACACCACTAAATTAATTTCAAGGTTTTTAAAATTAGATTAATATTCGAATAGGTCATCAATTTTTATTCAACTAGTTTGATTAGTTTACTTGGTTTAATTAACTAAATTATTAAAATTTTTATAAAAATATATAATTACAAGTTAATTTATTCAACTCCTCACTTTGAATCAATATTCCGACTAGTTTTCATTTCACCAATTAAATCCAATTATAAGAACGTTGATTAATATATTTTTATTAATTAGTTTCCAATACTCTTATTATCCTTAACAGTAAAATTTCCATTGAATCATATCGATTATCAAAGATTTTTTTACCAAAAGTGTTACTTAAATTATTAATTTCCTATCATTTTACCTCAAAACATAATATTAACATATAAAATGTGTTATTCAACATCATGTATGTTTTTTTAATTGAGACAAACTGATAGGGCTAAGGGTTTAAAGTTTAGATATTAGATTTAAATACCTAATGTAAAATAGGTGGTATAATTTGAAAATTAATTTAGTTGTTAAATCCTATTGTTGAACTTACAGATCCAATTTTGATATAAAGTATGAATCACTTCAGTCAATAAGTCTAATCATATAATTTTTTTTTGACAACATCTGACTGATTCATTAATTATGGGGATAATAGTTAGTGGACTACAGTTGTGGAAATGAAAACAAAAAGAAAACCAGCAGCCTAAGGCCCCATTCGTTGCTCCATCAGTGATGGACTTTTGGGCAAAAAAGGACTTTTCAATGAAACGGAATAAAGAACGGAGGCCAGTGGGGGAAATATTTCAACGTTGGAGAAGCACTTTTCACAGATGGAGAAGCCAAAAATTTTAGCTTTTTCTCTCTGTAAAAGGACTTTTGCACCTATCTTACATTTTTATCCCTTTTCCCCTTTTCCCCTTTTCTTCTCCAAATAGACGAGCCACTTCTTTTTTTTTTTTCCATTTCTTTTTTTGTCAAGTTTATAGGCTCGTCAGCTTTGAAGGTAAAAAAATTATTACATTATCTCTTAACGTCTGATATGGAATTTTTTCTTATTTGCTTTGATATATTGGCAGATGTTTTGAAAGAATTTGCTGCGAAAAGGTGTGTGAAATTGGGGAAATTGTTGAAAGAAAATGGAGGACTCGGGCTTGGATTGGAGTTGAAGAAGAAGAAAAAGGATTTGCCAAGAACTAAACTTTGTTCTGAATCTGGGAATTGTAGTGGTGTCAAGGTAAATTTAATTTGATAAACTTGCGTCGAGTTTTGATTACATTGTCGAAACTGAAATGAATAATATTAATTTGGGGTCTCCTTCTTCTATTATGCATTTTGATGAATTAAATGCTTTCGCCTCCTTTCTTCTTCCTTTCTCCTCCTCCTTGCTATTCTGCTCTCTATTTCTTCTATTTTCTCCTAATTCTCTCGCTTCTATATCTGCCCTCCTTTCTTTTCTTCTTTTCTTCCGGCTTTCTATTTTGTTCCATAACAAAGTGTTTCAATTTGCTCTAAATGAATCCTTACGTCATCGGTGATTCAAAGGATCTCGCTCTTTTTGTTTTTATAAATTTCAATTGAAAAGAATCAAAAATTAATATATATGTAATAAAATTAGAAATATTAGAACAAAGTGCAAGATTACAAATCGTCCCTATACACCGCATTATTTTCCTATTTATTAGTTTCTTAGTAATGTGATTCAATAATTTTTATATACATAGTTGATGGATTATTGTTGTACATGTTGACTTATGGAATAGGAACCACCTCCCGCATCATTATCATAATACTAGTAATTGGTTGTTGTTTCTTCAGTAATACATGTTAATTGCATTATTTGCCTTGGTTTAGCAAGATTCTACATGATATTGAAAATTTTCATTTTTAGCATTAAGCATTAGGTTCTTAATGATGCTTGCTTTTTATAACTTTTTACTTCTATTTTATCCTTTCCTGCTTTCTTTGGAGGCATGATACTTGCTTTAGTTATATAAGTGTTTTCAAAAGCAACCGATATTAGATATATTTCTCCATAAAATTCCTTTTAAACTTTTTGGTTGGTGAATGAGTTAAGCTTTTGGCGCTTAAATACTTAAGTGTAGGAATGAGGTCAATCTGAGTGGAATTTAGTACAAATGTGTGGTAATAATGCATGAAGAGTTTTTGCGGATGATACTTATTAATAAGACAAGAATCGATCAGATAAAAGTATTCTAGTTCCTAGATAGAGTAACTAGAGAGAAAGTATGAGGCCAGTGGATGTCATTGATGAGTAATGGGATGGCTTACCTCAATACTAGATGTCTTTCACATTCCTTTAACAATCTTAATGGAAAATTTTATTGGACTAAGGCATGGTATAGAGGTGAAGTAAAAAACCATAAAGGAAAAGAAAATAAAAGAGGCGAAGAAGCTTGAGGAAAATAAGTGATTTATTTATCTTTTGTTTGATAGTAAAAAACCGAAAATTAATAAAAGAAAGAAAAAACCTTGTGGTCTTGATGTCTCTCCTTCATAAAATGAGTTGGTTGGGATACTTGATGGTTTGGTGGCTCAATTACATAACATGCGTGATATTAATTATTGAGCTTTCTTCTTGTTCTTGTAATTGAACATATATTTATTTCCATTGGATATGTTGTAAGTTTGTCTTGAATTATGATTCTGCGCCACCAAGCCGTAAGTGACTTGCTATCGTTATGTGCATGTCTCTGCTATTAAATCGTTGTTCATTTGCTGATTGGCATTAGCCATTTCTCCGTGGAAATGGTGATCATCACCACACCAATCGCGTAAGTCGGCAAGTCTAGTAAAAATCGACATGGTGGAAATCAAATGTCCAATGGTCTTACCTCTAAACATGATGGAAGAGTAAAGGTAATGGCACTGTTTTTCCCCTCTATTTATTATAAGAGGCACTATTAGGATGTTGGAATGTAATTGGTGTTCACCTAGTCATGAACCCTTGTGCTATTTTGCTTTTCCCCTTTCGTTTTAGGGATTACTAAGCTCTTTCTTGGTTTTTTTCCATTCTATTCCAAAATAAAATTTTTCCTCTGTTTGGTGTTGATAAAGTAAGTTTCTAAATTGTTTGGTGTTGATAGATGTTATCATTGAATTGACTTTTTTAAATGACCTCACCTCCACCCCTTCTTTTATAGCACATGATGGTTCCTATGTTGAAAATTGCTTAATGTGTTTTCTTTAATTCAGGCAGTATTCATACACATTTACCCTTAATCAACATGGATAGTGATGATGACTTGACAAACTTTTCGTGCTTTCTATTGCTTCAAATTAGCATGTTCCTATTATATAATCTAGTTGCCGTACTTCATTTCTGTATTTTTAACATCAATCCCATTATCTAGGGTCTTCCTTGAAATTATTATGTTTCTATGACTTTTTGCATAATGTTTATTCAATATCGGCTAATTGTTTAGCTTGTTAGCTGTTTGCTACTTTTGTATTTTTGCATAATCTAGTTGCTACTTTTGATATTAGAAAGATATATATATATATATATATATATATATATATGCTCATCGGTTCATTTATTTGTTCATAGTTTTGATCTTACTTTTGGATTTTCTGCTTGCATGTTTTTTGCTTCGATAGATTTGATCTGTTCCATCGAGATGCAATTCAATTGTCTTATTTTAGTTTTTCCTTTTGGACCTTTCGCTTCAAATCCATATGAGATCGATTTGTTTCTCTTGATTTACGTTTTGATTGTGAGAATTTTAAGTTGTTTTCGATTCATTGTTGCATTTGCATAGTTGTGAAATTTCAATTAATGTCATTTGTCGATCGTTTTATCGTTATTTTAAGGAAAATATAGAAAAAGCTCCTTGGAATGAGCTTCATATGAGCTCAAGAGAATTTTGCAAGAATTTAAGTAATTTAAGAATTTAAGTTGATTCAATATTTTTCTTTTGTGTGATAGTTGCTAGGTGTGAAATCTCGACATGTATGGGGTTTGCTAAGAGAAACAACTTCACCTAATCTTGTGTATGTTTTCTTGTTGGATTTGTTGCAAAGTGTATTTAACAACGGGCAAATGGACCTTGAAAGGCGGGATCAATTTAGATAATTGTTTGAGTTACATTGATGAAGTAGCCAGCCATGTCATTGTCACCTCAGTATGTTGATCTGCCGGGCTTCCCAAGATCATCACCTTCTTGGCATGGATGATTGTAGCTGTGTTGTGTTATAGAAGCTTCTACTGGGAAATCCTTAGAATGAACTTGTGATTCTTTTATAATGTATTTCTCCTGTTCAATTTTATATATCTGATTTTACGATAAAACCAGAATTTCATGCCACCAAGTTTGTAGATAATTTATTGTAAATGCTATTGTAAAATTTTTTGTATTTATATTTGGTATATAAATATTATCCCTTTTTGAAACTTTAATCCAAATATATGTAATATTTTAATTTGTTACATTTATGTTTTTATGTTATATTAATATCTAATATGAGTTTTACAAATGTATTAAAAGCATTAAAAATAAAAAAATAATTTTAAAATAATACAATTGTGACACTATTTAATTACAAATATTTAATTATTATATCTAAATATTTAAATATAATTTATATATTCTAATTAAATTTAATAAATAATTAATATTAATTACTTAGAAATATTTAAAATTAATATTATTTATTAAAATATTAACAATAAATTATAATAAATTATTTTTTATATTTTTACTAAAATATCATAATATTAACTAATTTGAACATTATTTAAATACATATTTGTTACTTTATAATATCATGTCTAAAATAGACATTTTACTTCTCAAAAGCACTTTTTGACAGTAATGTCAAACACTTAAATTTTTCAAAAGCACTTCTCAAAAGCACTTCTCAAAAGCACTTCTTAAAAGCACTTCTCAAAAGCATTACCAAATTGGAATCCTATTGGCCACCCAAACGGTGCCTTGAAATTTTAAAAGAAAAACAAAACAAAAAACCAAAACCACTAATTTCCTAAAAAATCAAATGGAAACTAAACCGTCAGCTATAATCCTTGCCTTATCATCCCCTTCCTTCACCCCTCAAAACCAAACCCTTATCAGCCAAAAAGGAACCGATTTTCTCCCAAAATGTTTCTTTTTATTCTCACAGTCCCTTGATAAAGAATGAGTTCATCGGACCAACACCTTACCAGACCGTCCGGACTCCAGTCATACGTTAATCTCACCCACCCCTTCGCCTAATATCTTGTGCGACCAACCTTTCCACCGGCGGCGGTGCCTCCTCAATCCAGTATCTAGGCTCTTCATATCTTTTGCCGTCACTCGCCATTTCGTGGGCCACTTTGTTTGCTTCTCTAGGTATGTGTCTGAAACTCAGCAATCTGAACTTGGGTAATCTCCCCCTTATCTCTTTAATCAAATTGCTTATAGTTGATCTATCTTCCACCGCAGAGTTGATTTTTTATCACAGTCAGAGAATCCCCTTCCACGCAAATCTCTTGGAACCCCATTCCCTCCTCCATATCAATAGCTTGAAGACATGCCCTTGCTTCATGCTGTTGTCGGATCTAGGATATTATCCCAAGGATAGGTACATGTAGCATCACTAATCCATCTTTATTCCGTGCAATAATACCTGAGACTGATCTTTTCGTAACTTGATTAAAAGAGGCATCAAAATTGATTTTTATAATGTTTCTTTCCGGATGTAACCATATTTCTTCATGGATACTAGTTGTCTATTTCGGTAGCTCACCCAAAATTGAAATTTCTACATGGTATGCTTTGATGAATGCTACTACTTCGCACACTTGACCCCTTATACCTTAATGATAGATCTTGTTACGATTATACCATATGGCCCAATAGACAATAGCTTTGATTTCGCATGCTTTTATATTCTGACTGTTGAATTCCTGGACTAACCAATCTTTCTATAATGATTCTCTGTTGTTCTCCGAATCTGCTGCATCCATACCTTGCAAGACCTGTTTTGTAAAGCTACAATCGCTAAATAGATGATCGACCGTTTCCACTCCTCTTTGGCACACTGGGTATATTGTACATGATATCAACCGTCGTTTGTTTAGATTTACTTTCGTGGGTAGAAAATTATTCACCAACATCCATATAAAATGCAAATTTTGCTAGGGATTTTGAGATCCCACAATTTTGTAAAAAAGTTAGCACTATCTGCAGTCTGTATGCTAGTATTCCCTGCTGTAATGATTCTTTTGTACCCATTTTTAACTGTGTAACATCCTGTATTGTCGCCACACCATATGAGAACGTCTTGAGGCCTACTACTCACCAGCGAAATTGCTAAAATGTGTTTCGACTGCTCTTCACCAAATAGAGAACTGACGATGTCTTGTTTCCAAGTAGCTGATTAATTATCAATTAGATCGCCAACTTTTGTAAATCTGGTATCAATTGCTTGACACTGAATTCTTCCATTTCTAGGATCTGGTATCCAAGCATCATTCCAGATATTGATCTCCTCCAACCGATTCCCTCCTCCAGAATGTGTCTAGCTTCCAAAATGCTACGCCAAGTAAAAGAAGGGTAAGATCCTAATTTAGCATTCATAAAATCCCCTCTTGAGAAGTACTTCGATTTCATTACACGCGCAAATAAGCAATTCAGCTGCGTTAAAATTTTCCATCCCTGTTTTGCTAAGAGGGCCAAATTAAAAAGCTCCAAATCTTTAAACCCTAACCCTCCCTTCACTTTGGGGATACACAAATCTCGCCATCTGCACCAATGAATGCCTTTGTTTGTCTTGGAATTACACCACCAGAATTTACTCATTAGGTTATTTAATTCACGACACACTGAAATTGGGAATTTAAAGCACTGCATAGCATAAATTGGAATAGCTTGTAAAATAGAATTTTTGCCTCCTGACTGATAGTAGACGTAAATTCTAATTTTGTAATGCCTTCATAAAACGTTCTTTATATCCACAAATGCATGCTTCTTTCTTCTACCTATCATAGTCGGCAACCCCAAATATTTCTCGAGATTATTTGAAACCCTCATGCCCAAGATACTACCCACTTATTCCCTTATTTTGGATCAACATTTTTGCTGAAATAAATTAACGACTTATCAAAATTTACCAACTGTCCAGATACTAGCTCATACTCTTTGATTATTGCCTTCATATTGCTTGCTCCTTCAGTTGACGCTTCTAGCATACTATCATCCGCAAAAATAAATGTGACACACAATCTTCCCTCTCCCCACCTTTGTACCTTTTAGTTTTCCTTCCACTTCAGCCATTGAAATTAACCGAGAAAATCTTTCAGCGCAAATGAGAAACAAATATGGACTTAAAGGATCTCCTTGTCGTAACTCTCTTTGAGGATGAAATTCTTCACCGTCCCTTCCGCTCAAATTCATTGAATACGTCACATTCCTCACACATTTCATAATAATGGAAATCCAATCATTACAAGATCCCATTCTGCTCATCATCTTTTCTAGGAAAGTCCATTCAATACGATCATATGCTTTGCTCATATTTAATTTCAGCCTGAATCTTTTCTTAGAAGTCTCTCTTCTTTTTTTGAACGAATGGAGGATTTCGTAAGCCACAAATATATTATCCGTAATCTGTCTTCCCGAAATGAACGCTCCTTGGTTATCTTTAATACGGAAATTAAGTACCTTTCAAAAATGGTTGACAAGTACTTTGGAGATAATTTTGTAGATTACGTTGCATAGATTGATGGGTCAGAATTGACTCATTAGTTTTGGTGAGCTAATCTTAGGTATAAGCACTATACTTGTGAAATTAACTTCCTTTAGTTCTCTCTCCCCTTTAACGTCTCCAAACAGAACTTGGTTATCTCCTTTCCAACTATGTGCCAGTATTTCTAATAAAAAATTGCAGGAAATCCATCAAAACCTGAAGCCTTAAGAGGGGCCATTGATTTAACCGCTAAAACAATTTCATCAGCTGTAAATTTTGCCATAAGTTTCCTGTTAAGCTCTTCTATTATACTTGACTAAAAGACTACAGCAAACTGCAGGAATCACCAACTCCTTTAGAAGAGAATAGATCTTTGAAATAATGAGTCGTCATTCTAGACATCTCCTCCGCCTCTATTTTCAAATTTACAAACTCATCCTCAAGTCCCCTAACTAGATTTTTCCTCCTTCGATGTGATGCACTTCTATGAAAGAATGATGTATTTCTATCCCCATTTTAAGCCAATTAGTTCTTGCTCTCTGCTCTTAATGCACTTCTTCTTTGTCGGCTTCGAGGTTCATATCAATTTTAATTCTAGTAATTTCCTCCAAAACATCATCAGAAATATCATAACCTCCCAGGTCACTTAATCTGCCATTTAACTCTTCAAATCGTCGAACCCTTAGCTTCCTTTCTCCTTTGGACTAGTCATATAGCTTCTTGCCCAGCTCCTTCAACCTCATTAATACTTCTTGACTATTCTCTGTCCATATTTGTTTGATTTGCTCCTCACATTTCGGATTCAAAACCCAGTCTGTATTAAATCAAAATGCCTTTGTCGCTTGTTGTTGCATCTATCACCATTTCTATTCGTATTTACTAACAATGGGCAATGATCTGAAAAGCTATGTTGTAAATGGCTCACTTTAAAATGCGGGAACAGATCCCACCACCCTGGATTTGCAACCCCTCTATCAAGTCTTTCCCTAATATTAATACTAACGAGCCTACCTCTTTCCCATGTATACCATTGCTCAGAAAAACCAGATTGGCTAGATCACAATCCTCCAATGTTTTTTGGAATGCATCCATCAATCTTTCCTCTCTAATTAGACCTCTTTTTTTTTAAACTAGAACATAATTTCGTTAAAATCCCCTACAACTAGCCACTGAAAATTATTTCCACTTTGCAAAGCTCTTTGTAACTTCCACGAAACCTTTCTGTTTTGTTCTACTGGTTCCCCATAAAACCTTGTAAATCTCCAAACTTTCGCCCCATTCTCTTCTTCAACTACCACATCAATGTGCGATTTTGAATAGCTTTTTAAGGTTACATTTATTCCCTCCCTCCAACCTAATGATAAACCCCCTTGATCCTATCGCATCAACATCAATGCCATTCGCAAACCCACATCTTCGTCTTATAGATTCCATCATCTTGCTTGTGACTTTTGTTTCAATAAGAAACACAATTTGAGGCTAAATGTGTTTCATTTTATTTTTGAGACGTTTTACAGTTCATGATTGCCCCAAACCACGAACGTTCTAGCTTATAATTTTCATTGTGTCCGATCGGCCAATTTATCATTGACCGTTGATATCTCATTTTCAAACTCTATCATACCCTTCCTTTCTCCAGTATTTTCCCATCTGCATTAACCCTTTGTCTCTTTTTCCTATCTACAAGACCCATCGGAAAATCTTCCATCTCGTCTTCGTAATCTTTATCTAATTCCTGATTCCCGACTTCCCTTTCTTCCATAAATTTTCGAGGTTGCCGAGCAAAACGTCCCATAGGCCGCACATCCCATCTTTGATCTTTAGTATTTGCATTTTCTTGCCCATTATTCTTTCCCCTTCTTTCCCTATCAACTTCCATAATCCTCCATCGTTCAGAGTTAGTTTCCTCTCGTAGCCATTTACTCGTTGTATAGACGCCCCTTCTTGTAGCAGCCCTTAAGGAAAGATCCCATCCAAACTCCACTTGTCGACTACTTAATGTTAATCTGATCGGGCAAAAACTTTCACTATGGCCAAGCCGACCACACAAGAAGCAAAATAATGATAGTCGCTCCTATTGAAATAGCACATAATTAAATCTATTTTGGCTAATACAGATTAGCTTTTTCCTTTTCAGTGGACACCTAGTATCAATTAGCACGCAAATTCTCATAAATTGCACATTACCTCTAATGGCCATCGATGGACCATACTCCACAAATTTGCCAATGAAATCTCCTAGCTGCTTCGCCATTCCTTCCGTAAAAAAAACCAACTGGAACATTATGAATTTGTACCCAAAACACCGTCTCCCATAATGGAACTGTGTTCGAATCCTCGTTTACTGTCAGCCTATGTAGAATAATTAAACGCCTATTAAAGAACCAAGGCATACCATCTATTACCCGTTGTATATTAACTTTGCTGTAAAATCTAAAAAAAAATCGCTTTTCCTCTAACTCTGTAATAGTGACCCCTCAGCGGATGCCACAAATCAAATTTTTCAACGCCGAAAAATTCACCATGCTATCTATAAGAACTCTTCCCACCAAACAAAGGTCTTGCAATTGAGTAGAATTGTCGCCTAAAACCAGCATGGGTTCTTCTTCCTCATCCACTATGTTGAGATTTGCCAGATCTGCATCTGCTATATTAATATCTTCCATTCCTCCCAATACTTTTTTGCACAAAATCCTCAATAGTACGCGAGAGATCATAAACCTCTTTTGATCTCCAATTTTTCTTTCGTGCTACTCAGCAGACTTGAAACCCTAACCCTAACTCGTGCTACTTGGCAGACTTTTTTTAATTTAAGCTTTTCTAATCATATAAATTTTAAATACATATTAATAATGAAGAATTTAATAATGGAATACGATACAAGTATCCATTTTATTTATTTCTCACGTTCAAATTTCAATCATCAAAATATTTTAATGTTTTAAAAATAAATTAATATAATAAGTACAACATTCACATTTTTTTAGTTGTAAACTAAATAAATATTCAAGTATATTTATTCAACATTTTTGGGCTCTATATTTTGGCTAAATTTTGTAAAAAGGTCGTTGTTTTTTATATTTAATTGTTTAGGATACTTTTTGTGATATTTATTAGAATAGGTCGATATTGGTGTGGGAAGGCGAAAACGTGTCTAGTAAGGCGTGCTTTCAGCAAGTTTCTAATTTTTTTATAAATCATATTTTTTTGTTAGATGGTTAAATGTTAGTATTTTTATCCTTAAGTTTTGAGTTTGATTTCTATTTTGCTCACATTTGTAATTTTTATTTCACGTTACCTCAAGTTTTTTTTAATTAGTATTTTTAATTGCACGAAGCCCAAATTGCCCGGGCCCATATTAGTACAAACACAAGCCCAACTACCCTAGCCCAACTACCCTAGCCCATTAAACAAATCGAGAATGTAACCCGACCCTAACCAACCCCACCTGCCTCGACGCCGCTTTGCCACCTCCTCACACCACCCCCCACGTGCCTCTGCCACCACCATGACTGCAAAACAGAAAGAAATAGCAAACAAGATGAAACATAAACCATTCTCAGATGTTTTTTTATATTTCGTTCGGCTATATAAAGCTTAAAAAGTCGATTGTAAAGGGGAGATCATTTGAATCAAAAAGAAGAAAACAAAAGGAGATTCAAAAGGGTTTTTATTTGAAAATCAAAAAACACTAATCATCAACAATCAATAAGAGAAGAGAAGCTTAAAGTTGATTCGGTTTTTGGTATTTTTCATCATTATTTACTATTCTTTTTATGTTCTTCATATATTTCATAATAAAAAATTAAAAAATAAAACTTTTACAAACAAAAATCAAAAGGAAGGCGAAGAGGCGCACTGAACCACCAGAGGCGTGTCTCGAGCCCTCCCTTCTCCGTTCTTAGACCGAAAGAAGAGGAGGAGGCTTTCTCTTCAGTGTTGAGGAGCCAAGGCTCGGCCTCCAAGCCCACGCCGGAAACAGGGCACAAAGGCCCATCCCCACGCACTGTCGACCACCGAGAGTGATGGTGGTGCGATGGATCGACGGAGGGAAGCCCAATCGGCTGAAACCGACACACGGGGAGAGGGAGAAGCTTGAAAGTTTTAATTTTTCTTTTTTTTTCGAGTTAGGTCGAAATAGAATGTAAAAGGGGTTTTAAGGGCATCTCAATAAACGGCGTCGTTTTACTTCAAGAGTGCTACGCATTTTCCCTTAAATAGGGATAATTTTGCGTTTGGTCCCTCCTTTTGCTGAGCTATTTGATCAAGTCCCATTTCGCCTTCTTTCTTTTTTTAATTTTTACCCTATTATTTCTATGGTATTTTGATTTGGTCCGTCCAGATCATTTGAAATGCATCACACAAGGACCGGGATTATTTCCCATCTAGTCCCTCCCCATTTTCACGCGTTACAAAGAGGGCCCAATTTATTTTTTTATTTTAAATTTCGGCCTTTAATTTTACTTTTCTCTTGATTTAGTCCTTTTACATCTTTTTATTAATTTCGCTATTTCTATCTTTTTTAACGTTGATGTTATTATTATTATTTTGATTTCACCATTAATATTATTATTACTACTATAATTATTACTATTATTATTATTATTATTAGTATTTTTATCATTATTATTACTTCTATTATTGTTTTGTTACCATATTATTATCATCGTTATTATTTTTATTTTTATTATTTCTACTATTACTATTATATTATATTATATATTTGCTTATTCTTTTGCATATATATTACATTATTTATTAATGACTATTACTATTATCATTTTATCTTTCATTTTATTTTACATTATTATTTATACATTGTATATTATTATTAGTATTATTTATATTTTCATTGTCATTGTTCTAATATTATTTTATTCTCTATCATTTTTGCCATATTACTATTATTATTATATTATTATTACTATATCATTATTTGTATGTCATTTTTTACCGTTATCATTTTATTATTATTTATTACCATATTATTATTATTATTATTATTATTATTATTATTATTATTATTATTCGTTATTTTCATTATTATCACTACTTTTTTTTTTTTTTGTTATTACTATCATCTATTATTATGATTGTATGTGTTGTCATTTTATTTTTTCCTACTATTATTACTATTATTAATATTATTAGTTTATTTATTATTATTGTCATTGTTATCGTTAGTAGTAGTAGTATTTTTATATTTACTGTGTTTACGTCCATATTTGTTTTCTTAGCCTTGTGCTATATTATTAAACAAAATACATTTTGAAAATTATCATATTTCCTTTAATTTTTTTTTAAAAATAAGGCAATGTTTCGTATTTAGAAATTCGGGAAATAGTGCCCTAACGTGCTGGGTTGCGATTTTCCGTTTGACTAAAACACTAAACATCCTTTTAATAAATTTCACGAACTCCGAGATAACTTTGATTACAAAGGCTTCGAATATCGTGTCCTAACGTGCTGGATGTGATGTTTGTATCCTCTCGGAATAAAGAAATCTCAAATCTCGGCCTCAACTATCCAAACATTTTTTAAAGATCCGAATTTAAGAATCTTTTCAAACTTCCGACATTAAGACACTAATTAATCATTTTGGTACCAATTTTGGGTGCATCGAGGGTGCTAACCCTTCCTCGTGCGTAACCGACTTCCGAACTCATTTTTTTGGATTTCGTAGACCAAAATCGTTGTTTTGATAAATCAAACTGTTTATTAAAGATAACCATTTTACGAGGTGACCTGATCACACCTCAACAAAAAGGGATTGGTGGCGACTCCCGTTTTTTTTTCATTTTTAAAATCTGAAGTCGAACCCCTTGTTGTTTTCCAAAAAAATGGTTATGACAGCTTGGCGACTCCACTGGGGATATTGAAGAGAGTCAAGCCATAAATTGATTATTTTCTGTCTTTTGTCGAAATATAAAAATTTGATTTGAAAAATTTTGATCCTTTTATTGCATGTTGTTGCATTGCATGACCGTTGTGGTTGCACCTTTAAGTGGAAGTGAGAAACTACTCCTTCGTGAGGTCTTCATCTCCGTGCAGGATAGTGGATCGCTTTTGGGATACATCCGTACCTATGTCTTCGTGAGATTTTCATCTCCGTGGAGCCATAGGGAAATGTATTCCCCTTAACTGAACTCGGTTTAAGGTGAGGATCGAAGAATCTGCTAGTTCGGATACCCTTACCTTAGAACCAAACCACATGTAGTGAACCCTAAGAGCCCACTTTAGATAGAACTACGTCAAACCTTAGTGGTCACCTAGGTTGGTTTTTGTTCACTTTCACTTGTTTTATACTTTGCGATACTAACTCTTTGTATTTTATTTTCGTGCATATCATCTCATTTCCTATAAAGGTATCGATTCACGGTCAGTTTTTGAGTTAGAAAGCTGGTTATGGAAAATAGATTCCTTGATAAAGTGAAAGACAATGCAGTCGTTCGTATAGTTAGAACCTAGGTAGTTAGAAGGGTATGGATCCATTTGAGCAAAAGGAAATGTGGCAGTTGGAAGAAAAGTGATTGGCAGAGGGTAAGAGACCTGTGAAAATAAATTGGCTAAAAGGACTTCGCTTAACGGGAGAAAAGTTTATTTATCGTTGGTGCTCTTCCAAATAACAAGCATGAGTTTGTATTTGTATTTGGGGATGTTACATCTAATAGAAACAACAGTAATGCAAGACTTGATGTCCATGATGACTCAAATGGGCAAGACAGGAAGAGAATTAAACGGCCTTATCGGTCAAATCACTTTGTTGCATAGACACCCATGCGAGAAACTCAAAATGCTTGGCGCGACAGAATCTAAAACTCTCAAGAAGCATTGAGGGTGATAGATGTCATTTTAAGATAGTATCTTTGCGAAACAGGGATGCCTACTGGTTTGCCAATCTTTCAAAATAATCGAAATACTCCACGACATTGGAAGAGGTGCCCTTGGCAATAGGGGCTTCCATTCAAATTTCATAGCCACTCAAAAAGGCCTTTCCCTGAATATTGATATTCGTCCTAGCCCGGTTGTGGACCCTTTGCCAATCAGAATGCCATGGATCCTGGACTAGACCATGGCTAAGCAAAGCTTTAGGAACCTGAGGATAAAAGTCAGCCCATCTAATCACGAGTACAAGATCACTGGATTGAGCGAGTAGTTGTGCAAAGATCCGTCGCTTTTATTAAAAAGGAAAAGTGTGAAATAAGTTAATGGTGAAACCGAGAATCTAGAGATTACTGTCTATAATCATTTTTTTGACCATCACAACATACAGTCATACTTCTCTTTAATGTCGGAGAACCGAAACAACCTACATACATTCTTGGATGTATTTGCAATTGACAAAGTGCTAACTAGAGAGCTTCTTTGGTTAAGATAGAAGTCTTAGGAAAGAATGAAAGCCTTATCCAATGCTTCACAGGGGAGCAACCATAGTGCCAAGTCGATGCTGCGTTCTTGTGGTGTTTCTATCAGCGTTAATTTCACCCAAGTCGAAGATCGTATTCTGTCAGTACCAAGGGGCAATTATGGAAATTTCTTTTCGAAGAATGAGCGTTGGATTTAGTGGAGCCATCTAGGATGGAAAGTTAGGTTGTTGTGAACTTATTGGCTCATCGTTGTGATCCAAACAACATTGTAAGGGATTGTGTTCGTGTGAAAAAGTGAAAGAAATTTGCATTGACCTCATTTGATAGATCCAAAAAGATTAACCAGAATAGACGACTTTCACCTGTGGTTAGAATGAGAAAAGCTATTAAAAAGGTACAATCTAAAATGTCTGGAGCTCTGTAATTCCTTCTTCATCTAGAAAAACTCTAATCTTTATGAGCCATGGAAGCAGAAGAATCCCTCAGAGTACGACGCTAGCTAGAGTAAATGATCGATACTTTTTTAGAAAATTGATGCTAAGCTGGGACAGTCTCTTCACTACCCTCAAAGCTGTAACTCTGCAATCAAGTAAAGTGTAGGATCGAAGAGTTAAAATTAGCATTACACAATTGCGAACTGCGAATCAGGCTTCTGAAGACAGGAAAGGAGTGTTGGAAAGAACTTTATCATTCTTATGATCATCAAGTTAAAGAGTCGAGATTACCTCATGAGGGAAGTGATAGTTCAGATTCAAGAGGTAGCTGGTCATCTACAAGTGGATATGTTAAGCATAAAATATAGGCTACAGTCTGATCATAGTCAAGAGCTAGCTCCATTGTTTTGGAAATCAAAACCTTTAGGACTTAGGACGAAAGCATATAGTAATCCATTTTATGTAAAAGAATTTGTTTTCTAATAAAGTTTTCTAAAATGAATTTGATCAGAATCGATACCTCTTTGCATTCATGCATTCGCATTACATTGCATTCATTTGCATTAGACTTTTACAAAAGGACCCTAATTAGGCAAAATGTTTGATTAACCTGGAAAACATGGAACAAAGGTTGGCGAGGATAGAGCAAAGGCAAATATAGATGCAAGAGCAATTGATCCAAATTCAATAAGAAATGCGAGAGCAAATGCTAGATTTCCAAAAGAACATGATGGGCTAGCTAACTCAGTTACTAGCCGGAGGATTTAAAAAAAGGAGTGACCCAGTGACCGACAATGTGGATAATGATGAAGACATCGTTTATTCCCCAATAAATGTCCCAGCTCAACCAGACGCACATTCTCGCGTGGTACCTGTCATTATTGGATCTCAATATAGAACTGATACTTCGGTGCTGCTAAATTCTCCAATAGGCCCTGGTAATGAGCAAGTCAATCGCGTTGTTTTTGGCCTACCAGAGGCAAAAAAAAAGAGAGGGCTTCAAAAGCCCGAAGAGGAAGGATAAATATGGGGTTAGCACGTGGGTATGCCAAGGTTATTCAAACCGTTCTGATGAACCGACCAAAAAAGCGATTACCGATCACTGGTCCTTCCAAAGAAAAAACCCAATCCAGGATCGTATTCGAAAAAACCTCAGTTCACTCCTATTCCCATGACGTATAGAGAGTTATACCAGAACTTATTTGATATTCATATTGTAGCTCATTATTATACAAAACCACTGCAACCTCCATACCCAGCATGGTATAACCTAAATGTCCAGTATGAGTATCATGCGGGGGTTACATGACATTCGATAGAAAATTGCACAGCTTTCAACAAGTTGGTGGAAAAATTCGTCAAAATGGGTGTTGTGGAGATAGGCGACGCACCAAAAGCAGAAGCATGAACCTTGGAGCATTTTAAGCAATGAGACTGTGGAAGTAACTCCTATAGTATTTAGAAACTTACCTAGAGTAATGTACGAAGTATACTTGTTGCTTTAAGCCTAGAAGCAATAAGATCTCTTTTGTGAAATAGGCTCGTGTTCTGAATTACTACTTCAATAAAATGCATCTTTTGAACCAATATTTTTATTTTCCATGCTATACATTCTATTGGATATCCTTTTATTCTTCATTCATAAATAATCATTCATTCTCTAGAAATTGCTTTCATACCGGTGATGGGTCCCAGATATCAATGACATGAGCGACGTTGTTACGGACTCCCTTTCTAGTGAGATATGTGTCTAGAAGGATCTAAGGACTTAGAAGATGATAGAGATTGCAACTTACTTCCTAACTTGTTAAAAATGGCAGATCCTACCTCGCGAAACGTCAGCCGACACTACAAGCCAATGAGGGAGATGAAGATGGAAGCTTAACTCACCACAAGAATAAGGCAAGACATTATCGAATGATCACAGTTAGACACATTGAGGCCATTGAAACACGGATTCCTATACGTGAGACATGGACGTTATCAAGCCAGTCTCCTCAAGAGCTTTGAGCCAACATCGATTCATATTCATAGCCTTTGGTATCCTTACCAAGAGGGTAAAGGTCGCTTCACATGTCAAAATTACAAAGTCAGCGGTCGTCGACTTCAACTTCAAATTCAAATTCAACAAACAAAAAAAAAAGAGAAGAAGAATAAGAATAATAAAGAGAGAATGGCGATAAAGAATGCCAGAAAGAAACATGTTGGCACGAATTTACAGTCTATCCAAAGATCAGACCACATCAGTGCAGCAAAATAGCCAAAACCATTCAAAATTTTTGAAAAATGACTGAGACTTGTAAAGGTTGGCATAGAGAAGTTACCATTTACCCTCTAGGTTCCTTAAAAGTTGGCCAGGACTTTCACCGGGGCATCTTTCCCATTGGTTTATTAAAAGGGAAACAATTGTTGGAAGAATTTCAGGAGAAAGACCTGGCATTAAGAAGGGTTCTTCGTATTCAAGAGGACTCCGAAAGGAAAAGTAAATGCCTTATACAGCAAAAAGGCTTGTTCTGAGGAAACATGGATACTAATCAAGATGGATGGCAAGGACATATCCAATCCGGTGAGTTCAAATTCAAAAAAAAAAAAAAAAAGAGGTGAAAAAGAACAAAAACGAAAAAACACACAAAAAAAAGGAAAAAGAGAGGTCGAGGCGAAACCCGCAAAGGGCGCCTTGGGATCAAAGGGGATTTGAGTTGAAAACCCGAGAAGGGCAGCTTAAATTTTGATCAAAAGTAAGGCATACGGTAGTCTTACCACGCTTGAGTTAACAATGAAGAAGTATGTTACGTCTTGGAGCATCGACAAAGTACTCCGGATACCCTAAACACATATTGAGCCTATAATGGTCCTCAAGAAGTTTGAACAGAGAAGCTCAGGCTACGATATCTGGGGCACCTAGTTTCTATTTTTACCTTGCAAGATACACTGCTAATAAATTTCTTTCTTGATTACACTCGCTGCTTTTGCTTAACCCATTGGTTTCGAGCTATGCTCCTAACTAACTTCGTTCTTATCCATAGTTATGATCTCTTTCAGACATTTTCCATTGAAATAACGATTAATGGACTAACAACACTTTAAAAAAAAAGAGTTTCACATACTACTCTAGGAAACCTCTAAGTAGTATCGGAACCTAAAACAGGACCATTGCTTAAAACTCCTCGAGTTTAGGGGACAGGAATAATAGTGGAGAAAAATTCTGAACTGAGGCTATCTCTGTGGATTGAAAACGGTGATTGAACAAATGACGAGGTATTATGTAAATAGTATCATCTCGATAAAAAGGGCAATGTATGAATGGGGAATCATTCGCGCGAAGAACGATTTTATATCCATGCAACTATTATGTGTGCATACCTGATCACGATCCATAGGAATGAAAAGGTGCAACAGACCAAATCAACAAATTCTATACCCCTGAGTCGTAGTAGGATTGACTGAAGATGACATAGATTCTACACCCCTGAGTCGTAGTGGGATGGATTGAAGATGATACAATTTCTATACCCATAAGGCATAATGGGTTGATCTGAAGATAGTATAGGCCTTAAAGTCTTATATATGCCGTGGAGTGCGCCTTGAAGTCACATTGGAGCAAACTGTTTGAGCAAAATATGATTGTTTCTTTGAGTTTACGCAAAGGTACCAATAATAGCGAGATATCGGGTTGTACGACTCTAGTGGATGACGGCGGTGACAACCCTAAGCATAAAAGGGTCATTTCATTTTACATTCATTCATCATCATTAGGGCGTGCAATCATCGCATTGTGATCCTTATACATTTTTAACAAAGAATCATTATCATGACATCCCGCATTCATGCAAATGTCCTCCATAATATCATTTAGCTAGGAGCATTCGATTTATTACAATCATTGCATTTTAATTATTATGAAAAATCATCATTCTCATGACATTCTGCATTCATGCAAGTGTCATCCATATCACGCGTAGTCAGGAGCATTCGAGTCATTCCGACCATTGCATCCGCATCATTTGGCATAAAAAAATTAAGTCTACAGGATATGTCCCCAGAGGTCGGTGTAGCAACACTGGTGAAGCCATCATCCTATCGCCACTGACCAACGGTTGGATAGGTTGGAAACCATGCTATTGCCACTGACCAACGGTGGAATAGGTTGGAAACCATCCTATTGCCACCGACCAGCAATGAAATAAATCAAGATTATTTTATTACCACCGACCGGCCAGATAGAATAAGTTGAAGATTACCCTATTGCCACTGACCAGCAATGGAATAGGTCAAAATTGTAGGTCTTGTCTCCCTAACCAGTAGTGGGGCAAGATCGAAGGCAAATCATGGCTCCCTAACCAGTAGGGAACATGATTTAGGCCACGAATCCTATTACCACTAACCAGCGATGGAATAGGTCAAAATTGTAGGTCTTGTCTCCCAACCAAGAGTGGGGCAAGATCAAAGGCAAATCGTGGCTCCTCAACCAAGAGGGAACATGATTTAGGCCACCGTTCTATTACCACCGACTAGCGATGGAATAGGTCAAAATTATAGGTCTTGTCTCCCTAACGGTAGGGGAAAGATCGAAGGCAAATCGTGGCTCCCAACCGGTGAGGGAACATGATTTAGGCCACCATCATATTACCACCGACCGGTGAGTGGAATAGGTCAAAATTGTAGATCTTGTCGCCCTAACCAGTAGTGGGGCAAGATCGAAGGCGAGTCTTAGCTCCCTAACTAGTAGGAAACACGATTTAAGCCACCGTCCTATTGCCACTGACCAGCAGTGGAATGGGTCAAAAGAAAATTGTAGATCTTGTCGCCCTAACCAATAGTGGGGCAAGATCGAAGGCAAATATTGGATCCCTAACCAGTAGGGAACATGATTTAGGCCACCATCCTATTACCACTGACCAGCAATGGAATAGGTCAAAATTGTAGATCTTGTCGCCCTAACCAGTAGTGAGGTAAGATCGAAGGCAAATCTTGGCTCCCTAACCAGTAGGGAACATGATTTAGGCCACCGTCCTATGTCCCTAACCAGCAGTGGAATAGGCCAAAAATTGTAATTCCTGTCCCTAACCAGTAGGGAGCATGGTTAAGCTTTAGTCCTATTGCCTTAACTAGCGGTGGAATAGGCTGAAGACCAAAGATCTCATCTCTCTGGAGATGCAGCGGAGCAATCTAAAATAAAACAAGTCACATCTCATTGGAGTCGCAACAAGAGCAAATTGAAGCCACATAGCAGTGGAGTGGATCAAAGCAACAAGATGCGGTGGACAGGAGTGACGCTACCTGAAGAAGAGCACCTGAGAATTCAAGACTCGGCGAGACCGAGCAACATTGGGCTTCTTTAAGTCTTTGCTCTATTCTCGTTACTCGACAATAAGCAAAGAGGGGCAGCTGTACGAAGCCCAAATTGCCCGGGCCCATATCAGTACAAATACAAGCCCAACTACCCTAGCCCAACTACCCTAACCCATTAAACAAATAAAAAACAAAACCTAACCCTAACCAACCCCACCGCCTCGTCGCGCTTTGCCACCTTTCACAGCCTTGCGTGCCTCGCTGCCATCGCCATGACCTGCAAACAGGAAAGAAATAGCAAACAAGATGAAACATAAACCATTGTGTATTTTTTTTATATTTCGTTCGGCTATATAAAGCCTAAAAAGTCGATTGTAAAGGGGGGAGATCATTTTGAATCAAAAAAGAAGAAAACAAAATGAGATTCAAAAGGGTTTTTTTATTTCAAAAAATAAAAAAAACACTAATCATCAGCAATCAATAAGAGAAGAGAAGCTTAAAGTTGATTCGGTTTTTTGGTATTTTTCTGTCATTATTTACTATTCTTTTTATGTTATTCATATATTTCATAATAAAAAATTAAAAAATAAAACTTTTACAAACAAAATCAAAAAGGAAGGTGAAGAGGCGTTACAGAACCACCGGAGGCGTGTCTCGAGTCCTCCCTTCTCCGTTCTGAAATTTGAAAGCGAGGAGGCTTTCTCTTCGAGTGTTGAGGCCAATGCTCGGCCTCCAAGCCCACGCCAAAAAGCAGGCACAAAGGCCCATCCCACGCATCGTCGACCACCGAGAGTGATGGTGGTGCTATGGATCGACGGAGGGAAGCCCAATCGGCCGAAACCGACACAGGGGGAGAGAGGAGAAGCTTGAAAGTTTTAATTTTTCTTTTTTTTTCTTGGAGTTAGGTCGAAATAGAACAGAAAAGGGGGTTTTAAGGGCATCTCAATAAACGACGTCGTTTTACTTCAAGAGTGCTGCACATTTTCCCTTAAATAGGGATAATTTTGCGTTTGGTCCCTCCTTTTGCTGAGCTATTTGATCAAGTCCCATTTCGCCTTCTTTCTTTTTTTAATTTTTACCCTATTATTTCTATGGTATTTTGATTTGGTCCGCGTCCAGATCATTTGAAACGCATCACATAAGGACCGGGATTATTTCCCATCTAGTCCCTCCCCATTTTCGCACGTTACAAAGAGGGCCCAATTCATTTTTTTATTTTAAATTTCGGCCTTTAATTTTACTTTTCTCTTGATTTAGTCCTTTTTACATCTTTTTATTAATTTCGCTATTTCTATCTTTTTTAACGTTGATGTTATTATTATTATTTTGATTTCACCATTAATATTATTATTACTACTATAATTATTACTATTATTATTATTAAGTATTTTTATCATTATTATTACTTCTATTATTGTTTTGTTACCATATTATTATCATCGTTATTATTTTTATTTTATTATTTCTACTATTACTATTATATTATATTATATATTTGCTTATTCTTTTGCATATATATTACATTATTTATTAATGACTATTACTATTATCATTTTCTCTTTCGTTTTATTTTACATTATTATTTATACATTGTATATTATTATTAGTATTATTTATATTTTCATTGTCATTGTTCTAATATTATTTTTATTCTCTATCATTTTGCCATATTACTATTATTATTATATTATTATTACTATATCATTATTTGTATGTCATTTTTTATCATTTTATTATTATTTATTACCATATTATTATTATTATTATTATTATTATTATTATTATTCGTTATTTTCATTATTATCACTATTTTTCTTTTTTTTTTTTTTTGCTATTACTATCATCTATTATTATGATTGTATGTGTTATCATTTTATTTTTTCCTACTATTATTACTATTATTAATATTATTAGTTTATTTATTATTATTATTGTCATTGTTATCGTTAGTAGTAGTAGTATTTTATATTTCTTGTGTTTATGTCCATATTTGTTTTCTTAGCCTTGTGCTATATTATTAAACAAAATATATTTTGAAAATTATCATATTTCCTTTAATTTTTTTTATAATAAGGCAATGTTTCGTATTTAGAAATTCGAGAAATAGTGCCCTAACGTGCTGGGTTGCGATTTTTCGTTTGACTAAAACACTAAACATCCTTTTAATAAATTTCACGAACTCCGAGATAACTTTGATTACGAAGGCTTCGAATATCGTGTCCTAACGTGCTGGATGTGATGTTTGTATCCTCTCGGAATAAAGAAATCTCAAATCCCGGCCTCAACTATCCAAACATTTTTTAAAGATCCGAATTTAAGAATCTTTTCAAACTTCCGACATTAAGACACTAATTAATCATTTTGGTACCCATTTTGGGCGCATCGAGGGTGCTAACCCTTCCTCGTGCGTAACCGACTTCCGAACTCATTTTTTTGGATTTCGTAGACTAAAATCGTTGTTTTGATAAATCAAAGCATTTATTAAAACAACCATTTTACGAGTGACCGATCACACCTCAACAAAAAGGGATTGGTGGCGACTCCGTTTTTTTCATTTTTAAAATCCGAAGTCGAACCCCTTGTTGTTTTCCAAAAAAATGGTTACGACATTAACATATCAGCTTTTTTGACTAGATCGTTAGATAATTGCAATTACATCTTTAAGTCCCAAGTTTTATTATTTTTATAAGCATATTAATGTATTTTTTATTTCATGTAGTTTCAAACTTTTTTTAATTCATTTTTTAATTAATAACTCTTTTATTTATAAAATAAAATAATTATTGCAAATATCATTATTTTTAATAAATATAAATTTTAGTTAACTATTTCAAATATCATTATGTTTATATGTGAAATATTTCAAATATACATACAAAAATATATAATACTGAAAATTTACTTCATTCATGATATGTTTATAGTCATGTAACACATATATGCAAAATATTTTATAACATAATGATATTTGAAATAATTAATTGACATTTATATTTACTAAAACTAATGATATTTGCAATAATATTTGATTTTTATTAATTAAAAGATGAATTAAAAATAAAAATTATAAACGATATATTTATTAATTTAAAATAAAAAACTTGAAACGATATGAAACAAAAATACATTAATATACTTATAAAAATAATGGAACTTGGGATTTAATGATATAATTACAATTATCTAACCATCTAACTAAAAGAGTTAATATGTTAAAAATAATAATTAAAAATATAAAAGCTTAAAGCAATCTGAAATAAAAAAAATAAATGTAAGTAAAAAATGAATCAAACTCGAGACTTAAGGATAAAAATACTAATATTTAACCATCGAACTGAAAGGGTGATTTGTCAAAAAAGTCAGAAGGTGGCTGAAAACGCGCTCTATTGAACACATTTTCACCTTGTTTCTCTAAAATCAACCTATTCCGATAAATATCACAAAAAAACTTAGCCCAAACATTTAAACTCATTTAAAAAATAACATTTGTTCATAATTTAGCCCTATATTTTAGTAAATTTTGGACGTATTCATGGAATGCACGTTTCCCTAAATTGGTTGAAAGCGAAATTAATTTAAAATAAATTTCTTTGATGTTGAATTATTCCAAAGTGGAGGGGTTTTGGATCTTAAAATTTTTTAAGAGTTGTAATTTAATTTTATATTTTTATTAGAGTTAAAATATAATTTTATTATATTTTAATAATTTAAATCTTTATAATCTTTTAAAAAATTATATGATTTAAAAATCAAAATACAATTTTAGTATATATTTAAAATTTTATAAAAATATCATTAAAAAATGTAGAGACGTGTGAAATTGTTGTAACAAAAGCGATGGTGCATATAAGACAATGTGGATAATGCATGTGAACATTGAAGTAATGCGAAATCTGATTTAACAGAAACCTCAAACTTGGACTTTTCATTTACTTGTCCCATTCAGTAACTCCATTATTAGCGTTCCACTCACTGTTTCACAAATCCTATTTTTTGCTCTTTAAAAATAATAAATGAAATGATTAAAGACTTTCTATATAAGGAGAGATAGCTTCATCGTTTATAACAAAACTCAAACTGAAAAAAGAGGATGGATGTTGCAACAGAGGCACCCAAAGCTCCATTGACAAGTGAAAGGAAGGTTCGAACAGACCTTGAAGACCACATACCTAAACCCTGTAATTCTTTTTTCTCTTCTTTGTTCCAACAGCTCCATATGATGTTTTTTTTTTTTGATAAATATATATGAAATGTTGGATCAGATTTGGCAAGGGCATTTGCTAATCCAGATGCTGAGCATCCACATGGAACACCAGGACGTGACAACCATGGAATGAGTGCTCTTCAGCAGCACGTTTCCTTTTTTGATCAAGATAAAGATGGAATTGTTTATCCTTGGGAGACCTACAGAGGTTTTATTTTTTCCAATCTTTTCTCTCCAATTTCTTTTTTTACTCGTTTTTTTGACAAATTTTATGTATAATACAGGTATGAGAAATCTTGGTTTCAATCCAATTTCGAGCCTTGTTATTGCAATTACCATCAATGTGGCATTGAGTTATTGGACTCTCCCTGTAAGTTATTCTGCAACAATGGATTCCTTTCTATTAAAATATACGCATATTATAGTAAAAATATCATGGAGGTTCTTATGTTACAGGGCTAGAACTTTAATTTGATAAATCATAGCGATTTCTTTAATTCAAATTTGCTTAAGTCAACCTAATTCTCAAAAAATAAAAATTTTCATAGAAATTCTCTAAGGCACCTAAGGAAAGCAGAAGCAAAGTGAAACAGAAAAAAGCTACAAACGAATAGAAAAACTATAGAAAAATAGCACACATCAAATGTTTGGGTAAATGCTCTCAAAAGTATTCAATTACTTTAAAAGTTTACAATTGAGTAATTACAAATGAGAGGAAAGACCTTTATTTATAGTTAAACTCCTCCAGATCGAACGATATAGATCGAATTACATCAATAACTAAAATTAATATCTATTTACAAAATAAGAGTCCTAAAGATTTTAAACTCTACACATTTTTATCCCTTAAGATTTACAAAATTAGAATCCTAAGGTTGCTAATATGGCATTCACAAATTTGACAGGGATGGCTACCAAATCTATATTTTCCCATATGCATAGATAGAATACATAAATGCAAGCATGGAAGTGACTCTTCAACATATGACACTGAAGGAAGGTAATTAGCATATAACATGTGAATTACTAAAAACATTAAATAAGAAAACTATTTTAATCTTTCACAAGCAAATGAATGTGATGTTTTCAGGTATATGCCAATGAACTTTGAGAGTATTTTTAGCAAGTACGCTCGAACTGTGCCGGACAAGTTAAGATTGGGGGAACTATGGCACATGACTGAGGCTAATCGAAACTCATATGATTTCATTGGCTGGTATTTCAATCACCCTTTTCTTTGAATTCCGTATGCTTTCTATTCATTTAAAAAAAAAAATGGAATTGGTTTGCAGGATAATATCAAAGGGAGAATGGATACTTTTGTATATAATTGCCAAGGATGAAAATGGTTATCTAACAAAAGAAGCAGTAAGGGGATGTTTTGATGGGAGTTTGTTTGAGTATATTGCCAAAATGAAGGGTGGCAAGGTTCACTGACTGAGGTTGCTGGTTTAAAATATATGTGTTGTTTTTGGTTGATCAAATAAAGCTTGAATTAAAATCAAGATTTGTTTTGTTTGTACATTTTTGAGTTTTGAAATTTCTTTTCACAGCTGAAGCCATAGATGTATAGATTTAAAGTAAAATTGAAAAACTTAATAAAGACATAAAATACATTTTATGTGGTTTTGATTATAAAATAATTTATTAATATTAAAAATAATTCAAACTTTGGATAAGCAAATTTTTATGCTATTAAAGTTTTGCTTGATTTGATAATCACTACATCAAAAGCAGGACTTATAAAGACATTTTTTGGACATTTAGCGGCGTTTATAAGCATACAAAAAAGTATTTGAGGCGCTTTTCCAAGCGCCTACAAAAACGCCACTACTACTACCATAGGAAATTTTTATGCGTTTTCTTAAAAAAAGTCGCTAAAGATCTCGATCTTTAGCGGCGTTTATAAAGCGCCGCTAAAAGTCGGAGCCATTAGCGCTTTCCCAAAAACGCCGCTAAAAGTCGGGGCCTTTAATGCGCTTTTAAAAATCGCCGCTAAAAGCCGGGCCTTTAGCGGCTTTACCATAAAAAACGCCGCTAAAAGTCAGGGCCTTTAGCGCTTTCTAAAAAAAGCCGCTAAAAGTCGGGGCCTTTAGCGCGCTTTCCTAAAAACGCATAAAAATTTCTTGAAATTTAGCTAGCTTTTCTAACGCCGCTAATTTGTCTGATTTAAAAAATAAAATTTTTCAATATTATACCCTCCCGCACTAAAACCAACCAATAACGATATATAATTTCAACGCAAAACAAAAATTTAGCATAAAAATCACACGAATTACATTAATTCTAAATGATACTTGAAATTTAATAAATTAAATGAATGATAATCGAAAATATTGTTTAAATGTAATAATGTCAAAACTTCTTACAACGAAAAACTAAATGTCTAAGATGGCGGTTTACATTCTTTGAAACATCTGCATCATATCTTTGAAGTTTGGTCTTTGGAGCTCTTCGTATTTTCTGTTTTGTTACGCTAGCATCGATCTTGCCTCTGCCTCCCTTGCATTGTGGTCGCCTCTCTCATTCTTCTTCTTTGCCTCCTTGCTTGTGCTTGCTTAGCATCCGCTCTAAGTCATTCTTTGGAGTTCTTCATATTTTCTTTGAACATCGGCAATTTGTTGCCTCTGCTCAACAGTGCTCTCTTGCATCCGAGCTATCTCGGTTTTGTAGCCTATGAACTTGACCGAGATTGCCCCGGAAGGCATGTATCTGGGGCGGATCCAAAATATTGGGTGGGGTAACTCCAAATCCTTTAATTCAACCCGACCATACCTTTCAAGACCAAAACATCGGTGATAATTCTATTAATAATACACTAAAGATTAGCGAACTATCGGTTGAAGCGATCGTACCTTTCAAGACCCAAAACATCGTAATAATTACATTATCAATCTCCTCAAGATTAATAGAACTATCGATCCAAGCGTACCGCTTCATACTCCGCCTTCTTCTCCTTTAGTTTATCCTAATAAATCAATGAAAGAGTTAGAAACGAAATATATAAATAAGAAAGAATGCAACATAATTTAACATTATAAATTTAAAACTATAAACGATGAATTAAACTATTATAATTAAGCGGTAGAAATATTTATAAAAATAAAATTTTATTAAGTAAATATATCAAAATTTACAGAGATTCGGATGTCATCGGAGATCCATCCTTCTTTCTATGCGTAATGTCAAAAAAGTGAACGCGTCCAACTTTTTGACGATCGAAGTTTCCTACATTTTAGCGAGAAAAATATAATTTAATAGTATAAAGTAATTAATATTTGATGAAATTAATAAATTAAATTACCTCGGCGTCACTACACAAGCAAAACTTCTAGAACTGCGGTGTATGCGTGAATTTTTGTTTCATCTCTGGTTATCCCAACTCGCTCACAATCCTACATAATGCAATTTGAATTATATATATAGTAAATACTATAAACCAAATAATTTATACGATTTTAGATGTACGTAATACCTCTCCTTTTTTGAATTCCAAAATCTAACTTGATCTTCCCATTGGTACCTCAACATTCCGTTGGAACATTTCTTAATTTTTCGTCGAGGCTTATCTCTTTCTTGAAATATTGTTTTTTGAGGTGCTTTTATTGTCTCTCCATTTTTACCCAATGTCTTCTTAACATAGTCATCGAGACCTCTAAATTAAATCTACCTCAAGAAAAAAAGTATAAAAGTTAATATAAATGAAAATTAAATTAAAGTATTATAAATTACATTCACGTTTTATTACCTTAATATTTTCGAGGGCTGATTTTGTTGGCATTAGGCATGTGATGCCATGATTAAGTAGTTAATGGGCAACATATTGGAATTTCGTGCTAAAATGCCCAAATAGCCTCCTAACGATCGAGCTTGGATCCAACAGTGGCCATCATTGTTTCTCCTTACTTTAACACGATCGTTAGGCTCTAAGTCGTATAAATCTTGAAGTAATGTCGTCCCCGACCTTTGCTGGCGTCCCACCACCTTCACTTGAAAAATAATATATTATTATATTAAAATTAAAAATGAATCAATAATAAAATTCAACATGCATGTAAAATAAACTTAACATTACTTTGAAATTCTCCGGGCTCGTCATCTATATGCAGCGAGTAGAAGATCCAACAAGCTTTCTTGTTCACTACTATTAGGTTCTTACGGATTTGGAGTTTCATGGACAATATTTAAATCTAGTAATCGTCTTCTAGGCATTTTTCCTGCAGTACACATGAAAATTATATAACATGACCAACATAAAATTATATTATTACATATAAATAATAAATCGTTAAATCTTACTACATCATATTTCGTAAATATCTTCGCCCACATCCCCGACGAACCCATTGAAATTGTTGACTAGTACTAGGGATATTTTCGATTAAGTCTTGTTCGGAAAAGGCAAAGTTTCGATCTTTTGACTATGTCATCTCTACTTCCACCGCTAACGTCGAAGAAGTCTCTAGGGTGTTTGAAGTACAACGTACCAACCCTTATCAGTTGGATCTTAGAGTAAAAACTTATTTAACTTGAGAAGAAAACACATAAGGCTCATCCATCAGTTGTTCTTGGTTGTGAATTAATCGAGAGAAATTCACCATTGTAAAACCATATTGATCGTTTTAATTCATGAGCCGTATTCACATCAACCCAATCACCTCGAAATAGGACAACTTTGCATTTACCGTAATAATCCAACTCAATGATGTCGATAATAAGTCCAAAATATTCCAAATTCCCTCGATGGGATTCATCCCTAGCACTAGCATAACTTGTAATCGAATAATTAACAACAATTCCGCATTTTGAGTTCTCCTCAATCTCTCGCGATACCTTGTATGAAATCATGTCCGATTGATGAGGAAGCCACTATATCTTTTAACTATTCTGTTTGGACCTTGTGAAAGCCATTTAACGTCGTCATTTACTTCATTCCGACTCCAAACCTATTGAGTCGAAAGTAAATCGAGTAATTATGAATATTATGAGAAAATATTGTTACTTGTCAATGAAAATTTAAATTGCATACCATTTGGCTTAACCATTCATGGAATGATTCTGCGAACAACTTATTAATTTCGTCGATTTAATCTTGAGATCGTGAACGAGCTCTCAATATTTGTTTGTACTGACTACGGAAAAAAAAGGTTTGACTTTGTTAGAAGACAAACAAATCATAATTGATGAGTATTTATCAAATTGTAGAACGTACTTCCGAAATTGAGCCATTGAATCGTGATGAAAAAGAACGTATCGATGTGCTTGGACCCACGATCTATCGTCTAATTCTGTAATTTCGACTCTGCCGATCGGTTCTCAGAAACTTTGAAATAAATAAGTTTCACCAAATTATGATCTGTGAGCCCAAAGATTTCTACTTGGTCATTCATTCTTGTTTCAACATCTTCCAAATACCTCGAACAGAAAGTCATACATTCCTCTGCCAAGTATCCCTCGGCAATTGATCCTTCCGGATAACGCTTATTGTGGTAGTATGACTTCAATTTGGAAAGGAACCTAAACACGATATACAACATTATCAAAAGTTGGAAATAAAGGCATTTAGCTGAATGAAGGAATATTTTACAAATAAAGTAAGACCTTTCAATGGGATACATCCATCGATAGAAAACCGGGTCCACCAAGAATTGCTTCACGCGGAGATGAATTAACAAGTGCACCATGATAGTGAAGAAGGAAGGCGGGAATATCTTCTCCAGATTGCATAAAGTTAATGCGGCTCGATCTTGCAGTCTCTCAAGTTCTTGAACATTCAAAACTTTACCACAAATGACTTTCATTATATTTGATGTTCAATTACAGGAGGCGTCACCTTTTTCGACATACAACACCGCAAAGCAATGGCGATAAGTCTTGCATCAATATGTGATAGTCATGCGATTTTAAGCCATATAATCTTGATCCTTAAGACTCACACATCGCGATATATTTGATGCATACGCATCCGGGACCTTTATATCCTTCAACACCGTACAGAATACTTCTTTCTCCGTCTTCGACATTGAAAAAATAGTAGGCGGCAATCGATATTTCATATTCGGAAGTGCTCGGGGATGAAGCTCACGCCGAATTCCCATGTGGACTAAATCAAGTCTACTCTGAAGATTATCTTTCGATTTTCCATCGACATTCAAAATAGTCCCAATGATGTTCTCGCAGACATTTTTCTCTATATGCATGACATCAAGGTTATGGCGTAAAAGCTGATGCTCCCAATAAGGCAACTCGAAAAAAATACTTCTTTTTTTCCACAAGTCAGCCTCATTAGGATCATCCTCTTCATCAGATTCATCCCTAGATCCTCTTTTTCTATGCGGGTTTGCCGGTTGATTCATCTTCCCATAAATGAAATTCATATCTTTCAATATTAACAATATTTTGGATCCACCGATTCTGCGAAGGAGGTGATCTAAACTCTTGATACCATCAAATTGAGCACTCGAAAGCTAAATGTATGATTTTCCGTTAACCACCGCGATGCCCCATGTAAGAAAACTTCTTCCCATTATATAACCATTGCGAACATGTCTGCAAGCAGACAACACGGACAAGCATAACGTCCCTTGGTACTCCAACCGATAAATTAGCATAAGCGGAAAGTCGTTAATAGTCCACATTAATGCCGCACGTAAATTAAAGTTCTCTTTCTCATTGCATCGAATATCCGAACACCAGCCCATAGTTGTTTTAACTCATCAACAAGTGGCGCAAATAGACGTCAATATCATTCCCGACCCTTTCTCTCCGGTATAATCATAGACAAGATAAAAGAAGATTGTTTCATGCAAACCCATGGAGGCAAATTGTAGGAACAAGCACCACGAGGCCAAATCTTTACGTTGTGCTCATAAGTTTGTAAGGTTAAATCCATCGGATGCTAGCCCAAGCCTCACACTCAGGATCGCTTGCAAAGCTTGAAAATTTGGAGTCAAAACATTTCAAGCTAAAGAATCTGCAGGATGCCTTAACAACCCATCATCGGTTTGTCCATCACGGTGCCACGTCATTGATTCGGTATCTTGGGCGACATGAAAAGCCGTTGAAGCCTCGGTATTAGGGAAAATATAGCAAAATCTTAAGCTGGTCGCTTCTTTGATGTGTACCATGTTCGTCCTCGTTCACAGTCCTCTGTATTTCTATAAATCCAATGGGATTGGCCACATACATGACAAAGATTGTTGGTTTATCGGTCGCCCCAATACAACATGCGATCATTTGGGCAACTGTGAATTTTATTGTATCCAAGGCCCAAATCCTTTATCAATTTCTTCATGTCTTTGGAAGATCGAGGATTTTTGCAAGCGGGAACATTTCTTGCAAGAACTCTAACACATTGTGAGCGAGTTTCGGTCCACCCCAAACATTTCAAGTGAAAAAGACGAATCTGAAATGACAGTTTGGAAAATTTTGATCCTTTATACGCTTCTTCATTCATTTCACCAAGTAGCGTAGAACCTCGCAGACTTCTTCATTTGGTCATTCATCCGTTTCACTTCTTTCCCTTCGGTGAAAGTATTTCCTCCAAAATTGTGATCATCGGTTGCACCCAAGTCGTGGAAATGACCGAAACCATCATCACGCATATTAAAAGCATCCGTAACATGTTTTCCATGTTATCGTCACTAACATTCGGTTGAAAGCGGTATGAGAATACCCAGATTCAACGATGAAGATGCTCCCTAGATGTAGACTCGCCATGAAAAAACCATATTTTGTACCCGGACAAAACCATCAACAACTAGATGTTCGTAGACCACTTCACGATAATGCCGATTAATATTGCAACACTTCTTACACGGCAAAGAATCATATTCTCTTGGCTTGCATTTTGAAATGCGAAATTGAGAAAAGTTTCTACTCCATTTCGATAGCCGTTGCTTACCCTTGACAATTTCATCCAACTCCTATCCATTTCGTAGTTGTTGAAGTCTAAAGTTGACAATAAATTATCTGGCTAAATTGTTAATTAATAATTTATATAAGTAATTTATGAAATTTGATATTAAAATTAGGTAAGTTATGTATTCTTTAAGATCTATAAATGCGTGGCATTGTTACACCTAGGAGGATCCGTTATATCGACATGAGATATAAGGCAACCCGTCGGGTTTCAACCTATATACTTTGAATCTTTTTCTTAAGTTTTATGTAAGTTATGAAGTTTGATATTAAGGAAAAATTATGTAAGTTATTAAATTTAATCGTCAACTTATGTATTTTATGCAATTTGATATTAAAATTAGGTAAGTTATATATTCTTTAAGATCCATCGACGCGTGGCATTGTTACACCTAGGGAGGATCCGTTATATCGACAGTGAGATATAAGGCAACCCGTCGAGTTTCACCTATATACTTTGAATCTTTTTCTTAAGTTTTATGTAAGTTATGAAGTTTGATATTAAGGAAAAATTATGTAAGTTATTAAATTTAATCGTCAACTTATGTATTTTATGCAATTTGATATTAAAATTAGGTAAGTTATGTATTCTTTAAGATCCATCGATGTGGCATTGTTACACCTAGGGAGGATCCGTTATATCGACAATGAGATATAAGGCAACCCGTCAGTTTCAACCTATATACTTTGAATCTTTTCTTAAGTTTTATGTAAGTTATGAAGTTTGATATTAAGGAAAAATTATGTAAGTTATTAAATTTAATCGTCAACTTATGTATTTTATGCAATTTGATATTAAAATTAGGTAAGTTATGTATTCTTTAAGATCCATCGTACGTGGCATTGTTACACCTAGGGAGGATCCGTTATATCTGACAGTGAGATATAAGGCAACCCGTCAGTTTCCAAATTATATACTTTGAATCTTTTCTTAAGTTTTATGTAAGTTATGAAGTTTGATATTAAGGAAAAATTATGTAAGTTATTAAATTTAATCGTCAACTTATGTATTTTATGCAATTTGATATTAAAATTAGGTAAGTTATGTATTCTTTAAGATCCATCGTGCGTGGCATTGTTACACCTAGGGAGGATCCGTTATATCTGACAGTGAGATATAAGGCAACCCGTCAAGTTTCCAGCCTATATACTTTGAATCTTTTTCTTAAAATTATACAGTTTGATATTAACTTAAAATTTTAGTGGTTAAATGTTATAGGTTAGTGGTTAAGGGTTAGGGGTTTGGGGTTTGGGGTTTAGGGTTAAAGATTTAAGTGTTAGGGGTTAAGGGTTTAAGGTTAAGGTTTAGTGTTAAAGGTTAAGACTTAGGGGTTTAAGGTTTAGGGGTTTAAGGTTAAAGGTTAAGGGTTTAGGGTTTAGGGTTTAAGGGTTAGGGGTTAGGGGTTAGGGGTTAAGGGTTTGGGGTTAAAGGTTTAAGGGTTAGGGGTTTAAGGGTTAAGGGTTAGGTGTTTAAGGGTTTAGGGTTTAGGGTTTAAAGGTTAAGGGTTAAGGGTTTGGGGTTTAGGGTTTAGGGTTAGGGGTTTAAGGGTTAAGGGTTAAGACTTAGGGTTTATGGTTTAGGGTCTGGGGTTTATGGTTAAGTTTCAATGGTGTAAGGTTTGGGGTTTAAGGTTTAGGGTTTAGGGTTTAGGGTTTAGGGTTTAGGGTTTAGGGTTTAAGGTTAGGGTTTAGGGTTTAGGGATTTATGATTTATGGTTTAAGGATTTTAGGGGTTTAAGTTTTAGGGTTTTGAATTTTAAGAAAAGCTTTATGTAATTACGTTTAATTAGTTTTTGTATTGACTTATTGGTTGTTTAATTCAAGATTTGTAATTTAAGTAGCTATGTCATGTTATATTTAATTTCTTGGACATCGATTAATTTATTATTTGATGTTATATATATTCATTTCATTCACCATAGTGTAATTGATTATATTATTATTATTATTATCTTTATTATTATCTTTATTATTATCTTTATTATTATCTTTATCTTTATTATAATCTTTATTATTATCTTTATTATTATTATTATTATTATTATTATTATTATTATTATTATCTTTATTATTATCTTTATCTTTATTATTATCTTTATCTTTATGTTTATTATTATTATCATTATTATTATTATCTTTATTATTATCTTTATCTTTATTATTATCTTTATCTTTATGTTTATTATTATTATCATTATTATTATTATCTTTATTATTATCTTTATCTTTATTATTATCTTTATCTTTATTATTATCTTTATTATTATCTTTATTATTATCTTTATCTTTATTATTATCTTTATTATTATCTTTATTATTATTATTATTATTATTATTATTATTATATATAACAAGAATTAAATTTAATATATAACAAATTTATAACATTTTTTAACAATTAAATTTTATATTGTGTTTATGTTAATCTTTATATCATTCCATACCATTAACTTAGTTAAATTAGAACCAAGTTGTTAATGTACTTGATGTATTTTTTGTTGACATTTGAGTGATAAATCAACTTAACCAAGTGTGCAAGTTTAGTTTAGTTTAGTTTCAATGTAAGTAGTGGTAATAGGTAGATGTTTAGGTGAAATTTGTTTGTTTTTTATCACCCTATTATATGTAATGGCATTATGCCTCAATTTGAAGTTAATGAAAATACACATTTAATTTGATCAATTTGTGCGAAAAGGGATATATATTCACAAAATTGTTTAACAACCTCCAGCAAGCAACAACATATAAATAATAATAATAATGATGTCATACCTGTTAAGTTATTACCGCCAAATCCAATCCAACAGTTGCAGGACCAGGTAGGAAGCAGTAACTGACATAGAAACAACATGAGATCAATTTACTTCATACAAATATATATTAAAAACGTATATTAAAGAAATAACTTAAGCATAAACAATTAGAAACAATAACTTACATGCAAACATATATATCATAATATATACATAGAAAAAAAGGGATCAATTTAAGTAACTTAAGCATTTAAATTGATAACTTAAGCATTTAAATAAAATGTAAAATTAGGTAAATAATAGAATTTACATCAACATATTTGCGATCATTACAATTTGCTACATTAAACAAACCGGCTATCATTAATATTGTTCTAGCTTTTACGATCGATTTACCAAGTCTTTAATAAAGAGGATGATATGTTATTCGGACTCAAAGCCTTGAATAAGTGGCGATGATTGGTCATAAATATACCGCGAGAAAGCATTGCAACAACTCGATCTAGAAAGCGGTTGCAATGCTTTAGCGGTAAAACTTAATTCGTTTAGAACCTAGCCAATGTTACTCCAAGAAATTGATTTTATTTGCAAATATCTGCGATGATGTTAGCACGTAAACAAGTGGATAGGTTGTAATTTTTTTTTTGAAAAGTCAAAATAGAAATTTTATTTCATCAACAAAACTACAAATTCAAATGAAATAGACAAAGCTCGCTTTGACTCACCGCAAAACCGAACTGAGCAGTAGGAGGAAACCGGATCCAGAAAGACTATAAACTAGCCCCTAACCCAAGTCTCGGATCCACGCCTACCCACACCCAACTTAGCGACAGTCCTCCTCACAATTAGCGTTCTTGCACATTCTAAGCACCCAAAACCCTTCAACTGGTATGAGATCAGCTATATTTTTGCAGACATTACCTAATACTTCAAATTCTTTTCTAAAATAGAAGTATTAATGACTCATTTGGTTATTCATATAATAACATAGAAAAAACTTATTTATTACAACAAAAAAATTAGTGTAAATTTAAAGTGAATTAGAAAGATAATAAAATTTTTGCAAAAATAAAACCTCAAGCAAAAAAATTTCTTCCACTTTTCTCATAATAAACCATGTGAGTAACTAAAGATGGCTGATTGAAATTAGGTTTTGCTAATTTATGTTTTAAAATATGATGAAAAATAATATTTACGCTAAAAGTAATGTAAATACGATTTGAACAATATATATATTATACCTAATTTAGTTTTCTTACCTTCTCGGATCGATTGATTCAAATCCATCTTCCATTTTCTTTAACAATATACATATTATTTAAATGTAAAATTTATATCAAAATAAACTGTTTAATTAGGTATCCAATTGAACATTGAAGTTAAATTCAAGTACTAAATTGGGATAATAAAAAGAACTTAAGTACCAATTTGAACATTAGAACCAAACTCGGTATTAAATGATATATTAGCCCATAGAAGAAAATCAAAACTAGCTTATATAGGGATAGTGTGTTTTACATCTAACCGACTTTGTATGCTATATTTTAATAATCTAACTATTAAATTTATCAATATTATAGCAATTTTCGAACACAAAGTAGCGATAGAGCAATCAATGAATAGAGGAAAGGTAAAGCTCGACAATGGAAAGCAGAACAAAAGGGGACTAAAAAGGGGAAACGATTTACCTTCCGACAATGGAAGCAGAACAAATTAGGCCTTTGGAAACAGAATGCGATCCAAGTGACAACGCATTTAAATATCACCCTATTATTCAAGAATAATCAAAAATAAAACAGAGTTATAAACATAAAATCCATTACAACGAAGCTTCAATTTTCTCAATTTTCAATCATTAACAAATTAATCGAAATGCAAAATCACCAATCAGTTGTTCACTTGCATGTTACCTTTTTGGGAATCTGAGATGTGCATACTTCGACAGTCGGGAGAAAGAGAGGTAAAGCTTGAAGGCGAAGGAGCGTTGGTGGCGGACGAAGAGAGGTAGAGCCGTGGAGGACGAAGAGCTTATTGATCGGATGAAGTAGGATGGTGTCGGACTAAAGCGGCGAGGATTTCAGACTTTAGGAGAAATCAAGGAGAAATCAAAGAAACAAAACCTTTAGAACTTTAGGGATTTCAGCAGAAGGGGGGAAATTTTTTCCGGCAGAGAAATGATGGGGGGAAATTCAGTCAATCGAGTTTAAGGGTTGGGGGAAATGGATGAGAGCAAAACGGCGACGTTTACACTAAAAACAATACAAGCTTTGCGGCGTTTTCAAAATAAACGCCACTAAAAAATGGGAAACTACATCGTTTTGATTAAAATTACATACATATGCTTGCGGCGTTTTGAAAGCGCCGCTATATCTACTTATTGGGCGTTTTCAAAATAAACGCCACTAAAAAATGGGAAACTACATCGTTTTAATTAAAATTACATACATATATTTGCGGCGTTTTTAAAAGCCGCTATATCCTAATCGCTTATGGCGTTTATAAATAAACGCCACTAAAAAATGAAAAACTACGTCGTTTTAATTAATATTACATACACATACTTGCGGCACTTTGCAGAAGCGCCGCTATATACCAACTTATTGCGGCGTTTTCAAGATAAGCGCCACTAAAATATTGAAAACTACGTCGTTTTAAATAAAAATACATAAACATATTTATGCGTTTTTCCAAAATACCACTATTCTCAATTTTCATTTTTTTTATTTTCACTTATTTTTTAATTTCACATATTTTTTACTTATATTATCATTTTTTTTATTTTTTTAATTTTTAAATATTAAACTTTTAAAAAAATTTGAAATTTTTTCAAGATTTTTATAATTTTTAAACTTTTTAACAAAACTATATTTATCTTATTATATATACATGTAATATCCTCTATCGATTTCAACCTATATTTTGAGTAAGAAATATTACATTTAAATACAACCATCGTTTAATTTAAATATTTATTTAAACACTTCATTTTAACATATTAATTTAAGCTTATTTGAAGTTTTTCAAATCATTTCTATACTTTCTTTTACAGTTTACAAATATTGGTAGGGTTTTTAATTTGGATCAAAATAGAGTTTACAAATTCGGAATTCAAGTCGCCAATGTTAGTGTAGTACAAAGCATATATTTTAATATTAACCATAAATCCCTCGTGAGAGATTTCGGTTTCGGGATTTTGGGCCCTAAACCCTAAACCCTAAATCCTAAACTCCTAAACTTGAACCATAAACCCTCTAAAATCAAAAACCTAACACATCAACCATTTCCCCTAAACCCATACACTATAATCTATAAACCTTAAACCTAAAACCCCAACCCATCAACCCAATACCGCTAAACACTAACATATATATTAACCACTATACAATAAACCCAAACACATTCACCATTCTTAAACCCTAAATCCTACTTATGAGAGATTTCAGTTTCGTGATTTTGGGTCTTATAGCTAATACCCTAAAACCCTAAACCCTAAAACCTAAACCCTAAACCCTAAACCCTTATAAACTTAAACCATAAACCCTAAACTCAAAAACCCAACACATTCACCATTCTTTCTAAACCCCGACCTAAACCTATAAACCCTAAACCCATAAACCCTAAACCCAAAACCCAAAACCCAAAACCATAACCCATTAACCATTTCCTCCTAAATCCTTAACCCTAGACCTTAACCCCTAACCATTAACACTTAAACCTTAATTAATACGTAATTAAGCCTTAAACCTTAAATTATTTAGATAAGTTTTGAATATTATACAATATTTCTTTCAATATTTTAATAAATTTAAATAATATTTAAATATATATAAAGCTTATCTATTATCTTTTAAATAATGTAAAGTATAATTATAATTTGGTATAAGTACTCCTTCTATTCACAAATTTGGAATTTGGTCAATATGCTTTTATTTTAGTTGCTTTTCTTATTTATCAATTTAGGTTCAACTATTAACACTCATGAAACCCTAACACATGTATCCCCTAATAAACCTTACACTCTAAACTATATATATATATCAATTTAATATTTTCAAATTAATATATATCTTTTACGATTATATAATATATTATTTAATATATCAATTTAAAAATCCAAAAATTGGTAAAGAAAGGACTTATAAGCGGCATTTTTCGAAAAAAGCTGCTAAAGTCGGACTTATAAGCGGCGTTTTAAGAAAGCGCCGCTAAAGGTCGGACTTATAGCGGCGTTTTAAGAAAGCGCCGCTAAAGGTCGGACTTATAATGCGTTTTAAGAAAGCGCCGCTAAAGGTCGGACTTATAGCGCATTTTTAGCGCTAAAAAGGTCAAACTTATAGCGTTTTGATAATAAACACCGCTATATATCATTTTTCAGCGTTTGTTAAATAAACGCCGCTATTGCACATTTTTAGCGGCGGTTTCCTTAAAAAGCGCTTATGTATAATAATTATGGCGTTTTTATTTAAAACGCCACTAAAAACGCCGCTAAAAGTCTGTTTTGCTGTAGTGAATAAAAGAATTTTAATTTAGTTGGGATCGAATTATATAAAATTATTTTGAAATAGGCTTCGATAAAAATAATAATTTTATATTTCAAGTTAGGTTGGGTTTGAAAAAAGGAGATAAATAAAAATACATTGATTAAGTACGGCTCGAATCGATTCACGAATAAGTCGAAGTTCATGTATCAATTAGATCTTAAAAAAAGTTTTAAGTATTAACTAAATACAAGTTGCTAAGCTTAGGGACTAAAATATACAATACCCCTTTCAATTAAAACCTCAATCGGATGTTTTTATTATTATTAGGGACTCAATTGATTATTCATTTATTACGAGAGCTTGTTTTACCATTTAAGCATAATAAGTAAAAGGATAAACAATAATAAAAAGTAGTAGGAAAAGTGACTCGTGAAAGTCAAAAGAGTACCAAACCCTGTCCAAGGGAAATGCAACAAGCTAGGCCATCAAGAGGAGGGCTACGATGTTGTTGGAATCAGACCAGATTGGTTTAGACAAAGAAATTGAACCAATCTTTAAGCTAATTGCCCAAAAACGGTAAAAATTTAAAAACAAGACAAAAAAAATTGGTAGTTGAACTAATTTATATATTTTAAATTATTTAATTGTTTATTTCATTATTGTTAAATGGGCTATCAAACTAGTTAAATCTAAAATGGTGACCTAATCAATTTAAACACTGATTCAATTTTTAAAATATTAGAGGAGGAATTAAAGAATGTGGGTTTGCTCAGGAACAATCCAATAGTCATTTTGGGGTCTTGCATTGGGCTTTTCTTTTATTTCAAATTGAGGTCTGAATGAAGATGTACAGACAGTTATTTATCCAAGCTCTTTGAAATAATATATATTTTACATCAATAGTCATTAAATTATAATTTTTAAATTTTTAATAAAAGGTTTATTTTAAAAATACATATAAAATGCAAAAGATATTAACTTTTTAAATAAAAAATTGTAAAATTACCAACTTCTCTTTTATCTTAGTTTCAATTTCCTTTTGTCTTTTAGGGGAAAAAAAGGTATCCGAAGAAGAATACAAGAAACCTAAAAACAAGAAATGCAATTTACTTTTTTTACATTCAAACCCTTCTACCCCAACCTCCAGGATAAGATAACAGGCAGGCAAAGATAAGGCATCCATTCCCCTTTTATAATATTTTAGATTTTCTATTTTTATTATTCAAGAATTATTTCATATTTTTTGGAACTATAATTTTATATATGATTTTTAATTTTTTATAATTTTAATTTATTTACTAATGCCAGCAATAAAAGGTTGATAGCTAATTTTCTTTAAATAAGAGTATAAGGTCAAATCAAATAAAGAAATTAAAGTAGTGGGTTAAATTTATTATTATGCCTTGTATATTAGTACACTTGTAAATTCATGTTAATTTTCTATTTTCATATAATACTCACATAAAATCATGTCATTTTAATTAATGGATTTCATGTCTGTCATTTTTGTCAAGATTAAAATTTCAAAATTTGAAAAGTATTAAGTGTTAAAATGATTAATTTGGATAAAAGGGACTAAATTTACAACTTATACATAGCACGAGACTAATAATAAAATTTAACTTAACAGAATTAATTCTTATTGTTTGGGTTAATATTGAAATTTTAAAATTTAAAAATACATAAACTAAATTTGACCTAATTAGAGTACAAAGTCTAGATCCACAACTTATATATAGTATAGAGGTTAATAAAAGAATTTGACCAAATATAACAAAGGTTAAAATGTGGTCCAAGTCCTTGTCATCTTCATACATTTGGGATTTAATTCTTCTAGTTTTTAAATTTAAAAATACAAGTCTAACTATTAACACATTTAAAATTTTGTTGTTAAATTCAAGTTTATTACTGTGTTATTTTTCTATTACATAGTTGCCAATAACTATTTTTTATTTCAAAATATTAAACTAATAAATGCAATATTGAAATCTGGATTTGAAATTTAAAATCTGAAAAAATAAAAAGGCTAAATTTCAAATATGAAAAAATAGAACCATATTTTAAACCTATTAAAAATGCTAGCATATTTAATTTTCGACACCTGGACAAATTTAGGCCAGAAATGCCCAAAAATTGTCCCATGAAAGTAGGACACGTGGCACAAGACAAAATGGAAATGATTTCGGTATTGTTTGGGCCCTAGGGAGATAAAAAGCCCAAAAGAATTTTGTCATTTTCAAAATACGATATTAAGTTATGAAACCAATCATATTATATTGTAATACTAAAAGGAAAGAGGATTAATAATGCTAAATCTTAGATTATATGTACTTTGCGTTCGGTTTTGGGGTTTGAACCTACTTTTTCAAGTAATAAGGAGTTTTCATATTGATTATTTTTAAAGTCTTCTATAAATTATATTCATATTGATTTCAAGATAATTAAAGTATAAATATAAACAAAATTTTGAGCTAGTAAAGTCAAATTATTTAACAATCTATAATAAAATTATTACAACATAAACATATTAAGAATTAGAAAAATCCAGATAAAATTAACTAAAGCCCCTCATATTAAACTTAAATTTTGATGTCAAGAAACACAAATCATTTAATACTACATTTGTAACGCAAATCATTTAATACTACATTTGTGTATGGTTAAAATATCTTTGAATTCATACAAATTGGATTTTGATTACGATTTATATGATATATGTAGAAGGCCCAAATTGCCTGGAGCCCATTTTATTTCACCCAAAAGCCCACTACAACATCAACCCAATACTCAAACTAGGGTTTCAGAAAAGTGAAACCACTAGCCTCTAGAACCACTTGCCTCGCTACATTGTCGCTACCGCTTGCTCGCCACCACATGCCAGCGCTTCTTTCGACCAGCCAATCTCGCAAAACGTCAAAGAAAGATGATGAACATAACAAGAAAAAGGGAATGCATGTATTTTTCTTACGCTATTTAAAGCCCGAAAAGAACGTTGTAGAGGCCCATTTTTTTTTATCTTTTTTTCATCTGTTTTTTTTATCTTTTTCTTAATCATCAATACAAAAGCAAAGGAATTTTCATCAAATAGAAAATCAATCACAACCAAAAACAGAGATAAAATACTAATAAGAATAAGAAACCAGAATATCAAGGGAGACAAAATCAGAGAACCAAAGTATTAAAAATCGAGATCGGAGGCCCAAGGTATTATTATTTTTTTTATTTTCTTCCTCATTTTACGAATCTGTTTCCTCCTTGTTTATGCATGTATAAAATATGAAATACTAAAAAAGGGAAAGGAAATAAATACCTAAAAAGAAAGGGGTGAAGGAGGATTTTTGAACTTCACCATGCAGGTATACGGCAATGGCCGATGGCACCGTGACGAGTCCATGGCGAGACGACGACGGAGACCAACCCCCGAAAAAAAAAAACAAAACGAAAGAATTTTTTTTTGTGTAAGCAACTGAAATGAAGAAATAAAGGGAAAATTTTGGTTTTATAAAGTTTCAAAACGACGCCGTTTAGGGCCTAATTCAGTGGCCCCAAAACGACGTCGTTTATCTATAACCTAGCGTTGACTGACTCATTGAAAGATCTGCGTGTTTTCTCTGAGGGGGCTAATTTCCCACTTGGTCCTTCCTTTTTTTCAGAGATTCAAAATCAGGTTTTTTTGGTATTTTAATTGGACCCCGAAATTTTACGTATTTTTCAAATCGGTCCCTGTTCAGGCTGCGTGTTTTAGAGGGATGGGCTATTGCTCATTTTGGTCCCTGATGTTGGCTACGCGTCTCGAATAAGTCCTCTCCTTTTATTTTTATTACAATTTGCCCTAACAACTTGTTTTCAATACTATTTTGGTCCTTCTTCGATTATGATTAAATCAACCATTTTTAACATTATTATTATTATTACTATATTATTATTATTTTATGGTATTTAGTATTGTTGATACTATATTGTATTTACCATTATTATATTTATTATTAATATTAATATTATGATTACTATTATTATATTTATTATTTTATTCAATTATTAATTTACTTTATCTTATCTTACTTACTTATTTATTTTCCATGTATATATACATATATATATTATTATTATTTCCATTATCATTATTGGCATTATATTATTATTATACATAAATACTACTATTATCATCATTTGGTTTTTATATATATTTATGTATTTTAGTATTTTTATTATTATTATTATTATTATTATTATTATTATTATTAGTACTCTTATATTTTTATATTTATATCTCGTTCATTTTTCTTAATTTCATATTATTACTAAACAAATATATTTTGAAAATCATCATATTTCATTTAAAGGTTTTAGAATAAAGGCATTGTTTCGTATTTAGAAATTAGGAAATAGTGCCCTAACGTCTTTGGTTGCGATTTTACATTTGACTAAATACTTAACATCCTTTTCTGAAGTTTTACGAATCACGAGACGACTTTGATCACGAGAGATTAAAACATCGTGTCCTAACGTGCTGGATGTGATGTTTATATCTTTTCGGGACAAAGAAATCTCAAGTTTTGACTCGAGCCTTTTCGTTAAATTAATACGATACGATGCATTTTGTAAAATTGCTACACTCCATTTAAAGGTTTTAAAATAAAGGCAATGTTACGTATTTGGGAATTCGGGGAATAGTGCCCTAACGTGCTGGGTTGCGATTTTTCGTTTGATTAAATAACTAAACATCCTTTTGATAAACTTCGTAAAATCACGAGATAGCTTTGATTACGAAGGTTTAGAATATCATGTCCTAACGTCTTTGGATGTGATGTTTGTACCCCTCGAACAAAGAAATCTCAAATATCCTAATACCTTTTAAAGGATCCGTATTTTAAAACCTTTTCAAATTTCCGACATTAAGACACTAATTAATCATTTTGGTACCAATTTTGGGCGTAACGAGGTGCTAACCTTCCTCGTATGTAACCGACTTAGAACTCGTTTTGGATTTCGTGAACCAAAATCATTGTTTTGATAAATCAAAGTGTTTATTAAAAACAACTGTTTTATGAGGTGACCCGATCACACCTCAATAAAAAAGGATTGGTGGCGACTCCCTGTCTTTTTTCGTTTTAAAAACCAAAGTCGAACCCCTTTTTGTTTTCCAAAAAATGGTTCCGACGGCTTGGCGACTCCTTTGGGGGATTTAGAAAGTCAAGCCATAAATTGATTATTTTCGGTCTTTTGTCGAAAGTTTGAAAGTTCGATTTGAAAATTACAATCCTTTTATTGCATGTTGTTTTAATTTCGGCATTGCCTTTGCATGACCGTTGTGGTCACACCTTTAAGTGGGAGTGAGAAGCTACTCCTTCGTGAGGTTTTCACCTCAGCAGGATAGTGGATCGCTTTGGGGATACATCCGTACATATGTCTTCGTGAGATTTTCATCTCCGTGCAGCCATAGGGAAATGTATTCCCCTGAACTGAACTCGGTCTATATTAGCCTATAATGGGTGAAGATCGAGGAATCTGCTAGTTCGGGTACCCTTACCTTAGAACCAAACCACATGTAGTGAACCCTAAGAGCCTACCTTAGGTAGAACTATGTTAAACCCCTAGTGGTCACCTGGATAGGTACTCTATTTTGTTTATTTCTCCTGTGCTAACGTGTTTTGTTTTGTTTGTGATTGCATTGCATTGTATCACACCGCATCATCTTAGAAAGGAGGTGTTGATTCATATTCGATTGCTAATAGAAGAGTTTATCATAAGGAAATGTGTTACTTGATAAAGTGGATTATAATACGGTCGTTCGAACATAGTCCAGGTAAACAACGAGAGAGGACTGATAACCCACAGAAGAATACAAGACTTTGCCCGAGGATTCAAGCCGACAAAGATTATTCGAGAGTCATCATGTCTCTATTTTCTAAAAGAAGCTTATAAACATCGCGAAAGATAAGTGAGCGAAGAGGTACGGCCTGGATCAAGCAACAAGGAGCTAGAAGAGGTATCCATTGAGAAAGTTCACAGGGCACGACCATAACATCCAGATACGAAGAAGAGGATTGGTGTTTTCACCTGGACTATGAGGATAAAGCCGTACATGCAATCCGTTTTATGTAAAGAAATGTATTTTCTAGAAAAGTTCTTCTAATGGAATTGAATTCATAATCAACACCTCTCTTTCTTTTTGCATTCCTTCCATGCATTTGTATTGCATTTCATGCATTTGCATTGCATCATATCACATGCATTAAAATTTGTAGAAAGACCCTAATTAGGTGAAGTTATTTCAGTAACCTAGAAATCATGGATCAAAGAATAGAAAGACTAGAACAAGTGAAAAGGAAATACAGGAGCAGATGCAAGAACGATTAATCAAGATACAACAGGACATGATAGAACGGATGCAGGAAGCTCAGAGTAACATGATGAATCAGTTGGCGCAGTTGTTGGCCAATGAACGTGAGAAAGGAAAGGGCGTTGCTACTAGTTTGGGAAATGATAATGACAACCCTATTACCCTCCGGGTTTTACCCCGCCTAATACCCAAGAGCCACCGGAGGTGTATCCTCAAAGGACGCCTGTTACTATTTGACCACAATATCAGGTTGGTACCGCGATACCAGCCTACCTCTCGACTGGTTCGGGTACTAACCTAGGGGAAAGTCCGGCTAACCCTGTAGTCCCCAATTTCGATGAACTAGCAGAAATGGACAAGGCAAAAATAGATTTGTCAAAGCAACTTGAGAACCGTTACAAGTGGCTAGAAGAAAGGTTTAAAGAAATAGAAACGGCTGACCATCGTTACGGGGTAGACGCTAAGGACTTAAGTTTGGTCCCGGACTTGGTACTTCCGCCAAAGTTCAAAATACCTGAATTTGAAAAATACAATGGGACTACTTGCCCCGAGGCTCACATAACTATGTTTTGTCGGAGAATGACTGGGTACGTTAACAATGACCAGCTGCTAATTCATTGCTTCCAGACGATCATGGAGCAAGATCTAAATGGTATAATCAGTTGAGTACATCAAATTAGTTCTTGGAGACCTAGCCCAAGCCTTTATGAATCAATACAATCATTTCACGGACATGGCACCGGATAGAATTACTTTGCAAAGCATGGAAAAAGACAAAATGAGAGTTTCGGACAATACAGCAAAGGTGGAGGGAGGTCGCCATGCAGTCCAATCATCCCTCTTAGAAAAAGAAACTACCATGCTCTTCATCAACACCACAAGGCTCCTTTCATAACCCATATGATAGGAGTACCACCAAGAGCTTCACCGACATGGTAATGGCGGGAGAAATGATCGAACATCGCGATCGAGATCGGCAAGATTGAAGCGGGGAAACCACTAGAAGGCCTGCTCCTAGAAAAAGGATGACGAGGTGAACAATGCAAACATGGGAGACCCAAAGTTAATTACCGTTAATCATCCAAGAATGGTGACTACTGAGTATCAAGGTTCATCAAGGAAAGAATCTCACACAAGGAAAAACATTGAAAAACTCTAATTTACGTCAATCCCTATGACGTATAAGGAGTTGTATCAAAGTTTATTTGATGCACACGTTGTGTCCCCACAATATCCAAAACTGATGCAACCTCCATACCCAAAATGGTATGACCCAAACACTCAGTGTGAGTACCACGCTAGGATCACAGGCCATTCGATAGAAAATTGCCTTACTTTCAAGAAATTGGTGGAAAATCTCATCAACATGGGTATTGTGAAGTTCGATGACGGAGCAATGGTAATTAAAATTGGGGGCAGGAGAGTTGTGTTTCCTTAAAGAAGTCATTAGAACCCTAGAAATCAGGGGATCAGAACGCCAATGGTGTACCCGAAGAGAACTGAGGAATAAAAGTTTTTCGAGCATCTGCCTTTATGTACTTGGGAGTGTTTTGAACAATGAGACTGTGGAAGAAACATGTATTTTTAAAGCTAATGTAGAGTAATGTGTAAAACACACTTGTTGCTTTAAGCCTAGAGGCAATAAGAGTCCTTTTGCGAAGTAGGCTTGTGTCCAGAATTTTTATTTCAATCAAATACATCTTTCTAAGTAAATATTTTCGTTCTTTACATTTTATTCTGTACATTTTTTTTGTAATTTTTATTCATGACCATGTCATACGAATAATCATCCTTAGGATCATTTATTGGATTTTACGCCACAATGGGCCCCAGATATCAATGACATGAGCGACGTCACATCGACTCCTTTTAGTGAGATATGTATCTAGAGGATCTAAGGGCTTTGAAGATGACAAAGATTGCAACTTACTTCCCCAATGGTAGATCCTACCTTATGAAGTGTCAGCAGACGCTATGAACTAACGAAGGAGATAAAGATAGAAGCATAGCTCTTCGCGAGAATAAGGCAAGGCATCGTTGAGCTATTTTCAGGAATTCAAGATGTTTTCGCACGATCATATCAAGGCATGCCAAACTACTAAAACATGGGTATGCTGTTAAGGTTGGGGTTTAAAGAACCCATGTTTTACAAAAGCCTAGCTAATCAAGAGGTTCAAGCTATTGGTTCACCAAGAAAGGGAAATTGCATCTGTTGTGCCATAAAATGCCAAATCGAGGAAGACTGTGCCTCCTCTATTCTCCCTATATGAAGCATGGATGTTAACAAGCCAGTTTCCTCAAAAGCTTTTAGCCAACATCGATTCATATTCATGGTCGTTGGTTACCTCACTGAGAGGGTGAAGGTCGCTTCATATGCCAAAATTACAAAGTCGGGAGTCATCAAATTCAAAAAAAAATTCAAGATTTTTGTTAAAAAAATGACTAAGACTTGTAAAGGTTGGCATAGAGAAGTTACCATTTACCCTTTAAGTTCCTTGAATGTTGGCCAGGACTTTTGTCGGAGCATCTTTCCTATTGGTTTATGAAAGGGAAACAATTGTTGGAAGTTAAGATTCCTTTTCTCCAAGCTTGGATTGAATTAGATGAAGCAGAATGCCTCTAGTAAGCTTGATTGAAAGTACTCAGCATGGTCAAATGTACCATAAACGGACACGGGCTTATGACAAAAAGGTTCGTTCAAGAGAATTTCAGGAAGAGGACCTAGCATTAAGAAAGATTCTTCTTATCCAAAAGAACTCCAAAGAAAAATTTAAATGCCTTATACAAAGAAAGAAGGCTGTTCTAGGGAAAATGGGTGTTAACCAAGATGGATGGCAAGGACACGCCTAATCCTAAGTTCAGATTCAATAAAAAGTTTTCGGAGAAGAACAAAAAAAAAACAAAACAAAACAAAAAAAAATAAAAAAACACAAAAGAACAAAAAACACAAAAAAAAAAGAAAAAAAAAGGAGAGGCCAAGGCGAAAACCCGCAAAGGGCGCTTTGAGACCAAAGGGTATTTGAGTTGAAAACCGAGAAGGGCAGCACAAAATTTTGATCGAAAGTAGAGAATACAGTAGTCTTGCTACGCTCGAAGAAGTATGTTACGTCTTGAGGCATCGACAAAGTACTCTAGATCCCCTAAACACATATTAAGCTCAAAATGCTCCTCAAAAAGTTGGAACAGAGAAGCTCAAGCTGCGATATCTGGGGCACTTAGTTTCCATTCTACCCATTTTTGTTACTTGTGGTTATTTTATTCCTTTCAAAACACCACCGATAAACTTCCTTCTTAATTACCTTTGCTAGCTTTTGTTTAACTTGTTTGTTTCGAGCTATGCTCCCAATCAGTTTCCTTTTTGTCCATTGTACAATCTTTTTCAGGCATTTTGCATTGAAATAATGATTAGTGGACTAATAATACTTTTATAAAAGGAGTTTTGCATATTACTCTGGAAGCTTCTGAATAATACAAGAACCTAAAATAGGACTATTGTTTAGAACTCACTCAGCTCAAGGTTTAGAAATATTGGAGAAAGATAATTATCTCTTTAGACCTTTTATTGGTTGAACAAAAAGACAAGACATTTTGCCGGTGATACAACCTTGACAAATAACGAGCAATGTCAATCCAAGCATAAAAGGATCATTCTCGGAAAGAAAAATCATGCTCTGCATTCATGCATATATCGAGCATATGCATCTGGTCATGACACCCAGAGAATGGAAGGTGTAGTAGACCAAATTGATTGAATAAGTTACGAATTCTATACCCTGAGTCATAGTGGGGTGGTTGAGATGATACAAATACTACACCTTGAAGTTGCAGTAGGATGGGTGGGAGGAAACAAACGTTATTCTCCTGAAGTTGCAGTGAGAGGTACAAACTTTATATCCCAGAAGCTACAGTGGAAGGGACTCTGAAATCACAGCGGGGCAAGCTTGTTGAGCAGAATATGATTGTTTCTTTGGATTTTCTGTCAAAGATACCAGCTGAACGAAGAAGCATGATAACGCATCACTGATAGAACCTTAATGAACTATGAGCAATGACGACCCCAAGCATTTAAAAAGGGATCATTTCATTTTGCATTCATACATCATTTCAAAGTACGTTTAGTTAGGAGCATTCGACTCATTGCATCCTAATCGTCATAAAAAGACCATTCTCATGACATTCTGCATTCATGAACGTGTCATCCATAATACATGTAGTTAGGAGGCTTTGAGTCATTCTGATCACAGCATCCTCACCATTTGCATAAGCATAAGCACATTAAATTAATTCTATAGGACAGGTTCCTCAAAGAATAGTGTAGCAATATCAAAGTTCAGATTTTGTTCCTAGAGATGATAGTGGAGCAATGGAGATTGAAGTCTTCCGAAGATAGTAAGGAAGCAAATTGGAAAGTTGATTTTGTTCCTAGAAGATGATAGTGGAGCAGATGGAGATTGAAGTCTTCACGAAGATAGTAAGGAAGTAAATTGGAAAGTTCAGATTTTATTCCCTAGAAGATGATAGTGGAGCAGATTGAAGATTGAAGTCTTCCTGAATATAGTAAGGAAGCACATTGGAAAGTTCAGATTTTGTTCCCTCAATATGGTAGTGGAGCAGACTGAAGATTGAAGTCTTCCTGAAGATAGCAAGGAAGCAAATTGGAAAGTTCAGATTTTGTTCCTTCGAGATGGTAGTGGAGCAGACTGAAGATTGAAGTCTTCCTGAAGATAGTAAGGAAGCAAATTGGAAAATTCTGAATTCTTATTTCCTCGAAGTTCCTGTGGAGTAGGTCGAGATTACAAATCCCGTCTTCCTGAGTTAACAATGAGGATAAATTCTTATTTCTTTGAAGTTTCAGTAGAGAAGATGGAGATTACAAATCTCTTCTCCCTGAATTCTTATTTCCTCAAAGTTCCTGTGGAGTAGGTTGAGATTACAAATCCCGTCTCCCTGAGTTAACAATGAGGTTGCATCCTTAAATCTTTTAAGTTTCAATAAGAGAAGATGAAAATTACAAATCTCTTCTCCCTGAATTCTTATTTCCTCGAAGTTCCTGTGGAGTAGGTTGAGATTACAAATCCCGTCTCCCTGAGTTAACAATGAGGATAAATTCTTATTTCTTTGAAGTTTCAGTAGAGAAGATGGAGATTACAAATCTCTTCTCCCTGAATTCTTATTTCCTCGAAGTTCTTGTGGAGTAGGTTGAGATTACAAATCCCGTCTCCCTGAGTTAACAATGAGGATAAATTCTTATTTCTTTAAAGTTTCAGTAGAGAAGATAGAGATTACAAATCTCTTCTCCTTGAATTCTTATTTTCTCGAAGTTCCTGTGGAGTAGGTTGAGATTACAAATCCCGTCTCCCTGAGTTAACAATGAGGATAAATTCTTATTTCTTTGAAGTTTCAGTAGAGAAGATGGAGATTACAAATCTCTTCTCCCTGAATTCTTATTTCCTCGAAGTTCCTGTGGAGTAGGTTGAGATTACAAATCCCGTCTCCCTGAGTTAACAATGAGGATAAATCCTTATTTCTTTGAAGTTTCAATAGAGAAGATGGAGATTACGAATCTTTTATTCCTGAATTCTCATTTCCTCGAAGTTCCCGTGGAGTAGGTTGAGATTACAAATCCCGTCTCCCTGAGTTAACAATGAGGATCAATCATTATTTCTTTGAAGTTTTGGTAGAGAAGATAGAGATTACGAATCTCTTCTCCCTGAATTCTCATTTCCTCGAAGTTCTCGTGGAGTAGGTTGAGATTACAAATCCCGTCTCCCTGAGTTAACAATGAGGATCAATCATTATTTCTTTAAAGTTTTGGTAGAGAAGATGAAGATTACGAATCTCTTCTCCCTGAATTCTCATTTCCTCGAAGTTCCCGTGGAGTAGGTTGAGATTATAAATCCCGTCTCCCTGAGTTAACAATGAGGATCAATCATTATTTCTTTGAAGTTTCAATAGAGAAGATGGAGACTACGAATCTCTTCTCCCTGAATTCTTATTTTCTCAAAGTTTCAGTGGGGTAGGTTGAGATTACAAATCCCGCCTCTCTGAGTTAACAATGAGGATCAGCCCTTATTTCAGTAGAGAAAATGAAGACTACGAATCTTTTCTCCCTGAATTCTTATTATCCTGAAGTCACAATGGAGCAAGTTAGAGATCAAAAACAGATCTGGTCTCCTTGAGTTTGCAGTGAAGCAGGTCAAAAATATCACCGGTGATCCCGAGTTTGCGTGGATCAGATTGAAGATAGCAGATTTGACCTTCCCGGTTGCGAAGCGATTGAAGATTCACCGTAATCCACGAGTTTGGGATCTTCAACAGGATCGATTGAAGATAGCGATTTGACCTTCCGAAGTTGCAGGAAGCGGATCAAGATTCACCTGGTGATCCTCGAGTTTGCGGGATTAGATTGAAGATAGCAGATTTGACCTTCCCGGTTGCGGAAGCGGATCGAAGACATCATCTGGTGGTCCACGAGTTTGCGGGGATCAGATTGAATAAAGCGATTTGACGCTCCCGGTTGCGAAGCCGATCAAGACATCAGTCTAGTGATCCCTGAGTTTGCAAGGATCAGATTGAAGAAAGCAGATTTGACATTCCTGAAGTTACAGGAAGCAGATCGAAGACATTAGTCTGGTGGTCCCTGAGTTTGCAGGGATCAGATTGAAGAAAGCAGATTTGATATTCCTGAAGTTGCAGGAAGCAGATCGAAGATTCACTCTGGTGATCCCCGAGTTTGTAGGGATCAGATTGAAAATAGCGTATTGGACATTCCTAAAGTTACAGGAAGCAAATTGAAGACATCAGTCTGGTGATCCTTGAGTTTCTAGGGATCAGATTGAAGATAACAAGTTTGGCGCTCCTGATGTTACAAGAGCGGATTGAAATAGCAGATCGAAGATGCAAGACTTATCTCCCTAAAGGCGCAACATCAAATTGGGGCTGCAAGTCCTATCACTTCGAAATGGCGATGCTGCGAGTCAAAGCAACAAGATGCAGTGGACTGGAATGAAGTTACCTGAAGAAAAGGAACACCAAAGAAGTCAAGACTCAAGAAGACCGGCAAATTTGGTCCTTTTATGTCTTTGCTCTATTATCGCTGTAACGACAATGAGCAAAGAGCGGCAATGTAGAAGGCCCAAATTGCCCGAGCCCATTTTATTTCACCCAAAAGCCCACTACAACATCAACCCAATACTCAAACTAGGGTTTGAGAAAAGTCAAACCCTAGCCTCTAGAGCCACTTGCCTCGCCACACTTCTTGCCACTCGCTTACATCGCATCGCCACCGCGCAAAGACCACCAATCTGCAAAACGTCAAAGAGAAAGGATAGAACATAACAAGAAAAAAGGGAATACATGTATTTTTCTTCTGGCTATTTAAAGCCCGAAAAAAACGTTGTAGAGGCCCCTTTTTTTTATCTTTTTTTCATCTATTTTTTTATCTTTTTCTTAATCATCAATACAAAAGCGGAATTTTCATCAAATAGAAAATCAATCACAACCAAAAACAGAGATAAGATACTAATAAGAATAAGTAACCAGAATATCAAGGGAGACAAAATCAGAGAACCAAAGTATTAAAAATCGAGATCGGAGGCCCAAGGTATTATTATTTTTTTATTTTCTTCCTCATTTTACGAATCTGTTTCCTCCTTGTTTATGCATGTATAAAATATGAAATACTAAAAAAGGGAAAGGAAATAAATACCTAAAAAGAAAGGGGGCCGAAAGGAGGATTTTTTTTAACTTCACGGCGGTCGACGACGGCGCCGACGACGGAGTCCGCGGCAGGGGACTACCGGAGACCAACCCCCTGCAGAAAATAAAAACAAAATGAAAGAAATTTTTTTGTGTAAGCAGCTGAAATGAAGAAATAAAGGGAAAATTTTGGTTTTATAAAGGTTTCAAAACGACGCCGCTTTAGGGCTGATTGATGGCCCAAAACGACGTCGTTCACTTCTATAACCAGTAGCGTTGACCTAACCCGACTAAAAGATCCGCGTGTTTTCTCTGAGGGGGCTAATTTCCCACTTGGTCCTTCCGCTTTTTCAGAGATTCAAAATCAGGTTTTTTTGGTATTTTAATTGGACCCCAAAATTTTACGTATTTTTCAAATCGGTCCCTGCTCAGGCTGCGTGTTTTAGAGGGATGGGCTATTGCCCATTTTGGTCCCTGATGTTGGCTACGCGTCTCGAATAAATCCTCTCCTTTTATTTTTATTACAATTTTCCCTAACAACTTGTTTTCAATACTATTTTGGTCCTTCTTCGATTATGATTAAATCAACCATTTTTAACATTATTATTATTGTTATTACTATATTATTATTATTTTATGGTATTTAGTATTGTTGATACTATATTGTATTTACCATTATTATATTTATTATTAATATTAATATTATGATTACTATTATTATATTTATTATTTTATTCAATTATTAATTTACTTTATCTTATCTTACTTACTTATTTATTTTCCATGTATATATACATATATATATATATATATATTATTATTATTATTTCCATTATCATTATTGGCATTATATTATTATTATACATAAATACTACTATTATCATCATTTGGTTTTATATATATTTATGTATTTTAATGCTTTTATTATTATTATTATTATTATTATTATTATTATTATTATTATTATTACTCTTATATTTTTTATATTTATATCTACGTTCATTTTTTCTTAATTTCATATTATTACTAAACAAATATATTTTGAAAATCATCATATTTCATTTAAAGGTTTTAGAATAAAGGCATTATTTCATATTTAGAAATTCGGGAAATAGTGCCCTAACGTGTTGGGTTGCGATTTTTTGTTTGACTAAATACTTAACATCCTTTTTACGAAGTTTTGCGAATCACGAGATGACTTTGATTACTAGAGATTAAAACATCGTGTCCTAACGTGCTGGATGCGATGTTTATATCTTTTCGGGACAAAGAAATCTCAAGTTTTGACTCGAGCATTTTCGTTAAATTAATACGATACGATGCATTTTGTAAAATTGCTACACTCCATTTAAAGGTTTTAAAATAAAGGCAATGTTTTGTATTTGGGAATTCGGGGAATAGTGCCCTAACGTGCTGGGTTGCGATTTTTCGTTTGATTAAATAATTAAACATCCTTTTGATAAACTTCGTAAAATCACGAGATAGCTTTGATTACGAAGGTTTAGAATATCATGTCCTAACGTCTTTGGATGTGATGTTTGTACCCCTCGGAACAAAGAAATCTCAAATATCCTAATACCTTTTAAAGGATCCGTATTTTAAAAACCTTTTGATTTCGACATTAAGACACTAATTAATCATTTTGGTACCAATTTTGGGCGATCGAGGTGCTAACCCTTCCTCGTATGTGAATCGACTTCGAACTCGTTTTACGGATTTCAGTAGACCAAAATCATTGTTTTGATAAATCAAAGTGTTTATTAAAACAACTGCTTTCTGAGGTGACCCGATCACACCTCAATAAAAAAGGATTGGTGGCGACTCACTGTTTTTTCGTTTTAAAACCAAAGTCAAACCCTTTTATTTTCCAAAAAATGGTTCCGACAATATATATATTGGATTTGAGATTTATTATTATCACCTTTTAATTTATCACATCATTAAAATTATTATTTTTAAAAATTAATTAAAAATTTTGGAATTTTATAAATATTTTGAATTTTAAAATTATTTTAAATTTTTGAAAATTATTTTTATTTTTATTTTCAATTTTGTTGAGAGATCAATTTGCTCATTTTCAAAATTGACAGGATCAAAAAAATATTTATATCAATCATCATTTAAATGATTCAATTGTAAAATTTAACTCGCCTTGAACTTGAAATTTAAATTACTTATTCGTATTCTAATTGATTCAAATAATTCAATTTAATTCGTAATTAACTCAATCGTGCATATAAGACAATATGGATTATGCATGTGAAAATTGAAGCAATAATAAAATGATTTAAGCAATGCTGAATTGGCTAATAAAAAAAAAAAAAAAAGAGTCGGTTAACCTTAGAAAAGGAATAAGAAACGTGTTGGTAGGTAAAACCCTTTAATTGGTGCTTCAAAGTTGAAAGTAATAGTAATGGTAGGCAATCGTTTATTAATGAGTAGGGCATGGTTCGGTTTCTTTTGTCTTAAGTAATATTATGAGAAGACTTTCTATATAAGGAGAGACAGCTTCATCCTTTATAACAAATCTCACCCACTGGAAAGAAAAGGATAGATATTGCAACAGACAATGGGGGAGCTTAGTAGATAAAATTTTTACAATTTAATCCTTCGTAGATATATTACGGTCCTCCTAAAAATATAAGTAGGCCTTTCAAAGTTTAAGACTTTTGTAATTTTCCTATTTGTATATATGCTATAGCCCTCCCAAAAATATAAGTAGGCCCTTCAATATTTTTATAGTATTAAAAATAATATTAAAAAATTTATTCTTGATAAAATAAAGAGAAAATCTTGCTCACTTTGTTTAAAATTATGTCAAATGATAGCCTGTGAATACTGCTTCTTTTGAATCGATTGTTTGTATGTTTAAATAGATTATCATGTTGTAATACTACTTCTTTTGAATCAATTATTTATATGTTTAAATCGATTGTTACGGCCGAATATTGTTTCTTCTTCTTTTGAATCGATTGTTATGTTAGAATATTGCTTCTTTTGAATCAATTGTTTATATGTTTAAATTGATTGTTATGTTGGAATACTGCTTCTTTTGAATCAAATATTATGTTGGAATACTATTTCTTTTAAATCAATTGTTTATATGTTTAAACCGATTGTTACATAGCACATCTAATTTAACTTGCTCCTTAAAATTAACATCTTAGCTTTGCCACTAAACATCCAAAGCTCCATTGACAAGTGAAAAGAAGGTTCGAAAAGACCTTGAAGAGCACATACCCAAACCTTGTGATTCTTTTTTCTCTTCTTTTTCTTTCTTTGTTCCAACAGCTCCAAATGATTTTTTTTTTTTTGACAAATATATATGATATGTTGGATCAGATTTGGCAAGGGCATTGGCTAATCCAAATGTGAAACATCCACATGGAACACCAGGACATGACAACCATGGAATGAGTGTTCTTCAGTAACATGTTTCTTTTTTTATCAAGATAAAGATGGAATTGTTTATCCTTGGGAAACCTACACAGGGTTTTTTATCAACAATTTATTTTAGTTTTTTATGGTTTACACATTTTGAAAAAAATTATGCTGAAAACAGAAATCTTGGTTTCAGTGGATTCGAAAGTTTTTTTTTTTTTCATTAATCGTCATCAATGTGGGATTGAGTTACTCGTTGACCGTCGCTAGACGTACAAACGTCTAGACTAGAAATATTGTAACAAAAAGATATAAAATAAAACAACGGTGTCTGCAAGTATACGGATCAAATTGTAATATAATAAAATTTATAACGAAACATTTCGAGAAATATTTCGAGGATCGTACCAAAAAGAGGTTGATTAAATTAAAATTACTTTCTACAATAACAGAGCTAAACAATACTAATCTAGACTTATAATATGATAAGTAGAAATAAAGTTTAGTGACAAAAATAACATAAGGCTAACAAAACTAAATTAACAATCGAAATTAATTCAAACAACAAGCAGAATATTAAATCATGTCAGTGTTTATAATTAACTTTAAAACTCGGGTTTTAATGAATTAGCTAATAATTAACTAATTATTATCTCTTAGCCTCTAACTAATTAATTAATCGATAGAAACCACTTATCTCTCCACCTCGCAGTTTAAACCATATTAAACTAAGAGGTGCTCGATAAACTATTCTATCAACCTCATTTACCTAGATTACTTCCCAGAGTCATCAATTCTAGGGTTTAAGCATACATAATTTAAGTTAAATAATTCTATAGCAAACCCTAATTTTTTAGTGAATTAATCCCACCTTTAATCGTTAATCTCATGAATCTAGATGCAAAATTCCCTAAGTTTAATTAAACATGCAAAGCACAAATCAAGCTAAAGAGAATGGAAAAGGGAAATTGATATGTTTCGATATCGGATGCGCTTGGAAGCCAAAAATCCTTAAACAGTTGTTGAGATAGCACCGATTGCAAATGAAAACCAAACAAAAAATTATAGATTGCTAAAGAAACGAAAGCTTGGATCAAAATCAAATCCAAGTCTGAAAACAATACTAAAAATTCATCAAATCTCAAACTAAATTGAAACTAAAACTAAAAATCCTAAAAACTATTCTCAAAATGGTCTCCTCAATTAAGCCTAAATATTACTATATATGGTCTAATGTTTTTGACCCTCTTAGTTCAGTTAAAGCTCATAAAAATAAATTAAATATGTTGTGTAGATGAAAACACCCTTGGCAGTATTTTGGCCCTCGTTGAACCAATGTCACGACATTGGATATGGGTGTCGCGAAATTGAACATCGAATGGGACTTTTGATAGCTCGAAGTTGGGTGTCGCGACTTTGCATGTTGTTGTCGTGGCACTGAAGTCATTCTTTGTGTTCCTTGGCTTGAAATGACGTCCTGCACACTTAATTAGCTCATTAGTCCTACCCTCGACCTGAATTGGCCTAATGGGTCATCGAAACACCAAAACTTGCATAAAAATGCTTATTTCACTAAATTTAAACGTAAAATACTAAATTAGAAAACTAATAAAAATAGTATGAAATTTCTCTAAAACAAGCTCATTAAGTGCCGGAACGAACCTAATTTGCCATAACGAATTGTGGTAGATCAAACTTCCCGACACTTAACTCGTTGCTTGTTCTCAAGCAAACAAGACAAACATACAACGAAAACAACAGAAAATAATCAAGACTATACTTGAGCATGATTGTAACACCCCTAACCCGTAACTATCGACGATTTAGGGTTAAGAGGCATTACTGAACAATCTAAAACTTTTACGGACAATTCATAAATTTATCTAACAAATCACATCAAAGTGTCCCTAGAATAGGTCAACGAGACCTTAAACATGCTTTAGAATAGGGTCGAGAAAAATCGATCACATATGAAAATTCTCAGAAATTTAAAATTTTTTCTAAGTTACAGAGGTCACACACCCGTGTGGGCAGGCCGTGTGCCTCCCGTGGTCTCAAACAAGCCCGTGTGTCTAAGCCGTGCCAAAACAGGGCATACATACTGACTTGTCCCCATGGCCTGAGACACGCCCGTGTGCCCCACCCGTGGTCGATCCTGACTTGCACCACACGGCCAGTCACATGCCCGTGTGTCCAGCCCGTGGTCGAGCCTGACTTGTTTTGAATTAAAACCATGAAGGACACGGTCGAGCCACACGCCGGTGTGCTCAACCGTGTGGGAAAATATAGGCCATTTGCAAGGCCAAAATGCCACCCACACTTGGGTCATCCCTATAAGCAACATACCAATTCAATTTATACCAAAATAATAAACTTTTCCAAGCATTCAAAAGCCTCTCAAACATACCATTTTATGCAACATTTATCTCAACTTATTCACAAGCATTTCCAAACATAATTCATTCTCAATCTTACCATTTCAACATAGTCATCATTCATCAAAAAATATACTCACTTTGTATCAATAGGCTTACCATTACTTTGACCATTTCATAACCAAGAAATCATACCAAACCAAGCATTATAACATGACCACTCATGCATAACATAAGTTTTATCTAGCCATATCACATGGCTATTTACATATTTCAAACATATCCCAAAACAACTAGCCTATACATGCCATATTAGCTATATACACATTTTCAAAGTACGAAAATTGAGTTCGATAGTGTGATGATGATCCTCGATGATCCCCGACCCTTCAGTAGCTTTGACGATCTATAAAATAGAGCAAACACACACAAAGTAAGCTTTCAAAAGCTTAGTAAGCCATAAACAAATAAACTTACCATAAAGTGCACATAATCATATCAATACAAAATTATTAATAGCTCATTTGCACATTCATAATTCTTCTTGGCTCATTGAATCAACCATTTACTTACTAGCATGCATATCACCAAATACATCAATAGATCATAGCATATTCATTCATATACCATGCCACTTCATCAATTCCATACACATAATCCATCTAGGTAAGTTCATAGTATACCCCTTCCATACACATACATCGTGTACTTTTTGAACATACCTGAATCATTATACATTTCTCGTAGTCATTCGCATCTCAGACTTGCCCGTTGAACCGTTAGGAATCTAATAGGATACTCAGAATGTTCGGAATAGTTGTACAATGCCAACGTCCCAAACGAGGTCTTACATGTACTCAGATATCGATGCCACTATCCCAGACAGGGTCTTACACGAATTAAATACGATGCCAATGTCCCAGACATGGTCTTACACGTAAATCTCATATCGATGCCAATGTCCCAGACGTGGTCTTACACGAAATCTCGAATCAATGCCAACGTCCCAGGCGTGGTCTTACATGATATCACATATTGGGCACCTATGTCATGACATACGTTATCCTATCTATTCCTAGGTTCATACGGGACTTCTTAGACATTTATAACTTGTCGATATATCCTCGGATTTCACATACATTCCATCTTGAGCATTATTCATAGCCATCTAAAATTCATAAATACATAAATAGCTCAAATCAAATACATTTATTTGTATATTGACTTACCTAGTACGGGAAGAACGGAAACAAATGACTATTCAATAACTTTCGACTTCCCTCGATCTAAATCCGTTTTTTCGGTTCTTGATCTATACATATTCAAATTTAACCCATTTATTCACTAACTCATTCAATTATGTCCAAAAACATATATTTAGGGCAATTTACAAATTAGCTCTCATATTGTCACATTTTGACATTTTCACAAAATTACAAAATACACATAATTTCATATTACTCATGCTTGGCCGAATATCACCTATGCTCATTCAAGTCCACACATTTCATTTATTTTACAAATTAGTCCCTCAAAATATTATTCTTTCAATTTAATCTAAATTACTCAAAATCATCAAAAATCTAAAGACAAACTATGTTAATCAATCACATATCTTTCATAATTCATCTTCAAACATCACAAAATTCATGTGTTCATCAATGGCACATTACAAAATATTCATCAATTGACAAAATTGAAGCATGGGTTTTGAAGTATACAAAGTAACGATTACAAAAATGTAAAAATGATCAAAAACCGAACAAAACTCTTACCTTAATCAAAGAAGACAAGGGCCGAATGCTTCAAGCTCATGAACCCTATTCTCTTTTCTAAATTTCGGCACAAAGATGATAACAATGACTATTTTCATGCTTTTGATTTATCAAATTAAACTTAATTATTCATTTCCCATTTTACCATTTATTAATCATATAAGACAAATAAACAATAAGGTTATTTTGTCATTTATCCATCCATTAACCTTAGTATTGGCTTAATTGCTTCATGAGGCCATACCTTTATAAAGACATAACATATAGGTGCTTTTAACATATAGTATGCTAATTTAGCATCTTTCACAATTTGATTCTTTTTATCAAATTAAACACACAAACAGACAATTTAATTCATGGAACTTTAGCACATGCTTAATCACATATAATAAACACAAAAAATAATATTAAAATATTTTTTTGACTCTGATTTTTGATCCCGAAACCACTATTCCGACTAGAGTCTAAACCGACTATTACAATACTTCCCCTTAGGGATTTTCGTCCCCGAAAATCTTACCGTTAAATAGGTTCGGATATTGTTGTCTCATTGTATCTTCAGGCTCCCACGTAGCCTCTTTAACTCCGTTTCGATGCCATAAGACTTTCACTAACAAAATTTTCTTATTTCTCAATTCTTTCACTTCACGAGCTAAGATACGAATCGGTTCTTCTTCATAAGTCATATTAGATCGAATTTCAATCTCAAACGGAGGAATCACATGTGACAGATCGGATCTGTATCGACGAAGCATTGATACGTGAAATACATTATGAATCTTTGCTAGCTCAGGTGGCAACAACAATCTATATGCGACTGGCCCAATTCGTTCGATAATTTCATACGGCCCGATGAACCTCGGACTCAATTCGCTTTTACGACCAAATCTGAATACTTTATTCCACGGGGACACTTTCAAAAACACTTTGTCGCTGATTTCAAACTCAATATCTTTTCGTTTTAAGTCCGTATAAGATTTTTGACGATCAGACGCTGCTTTCAGACTATCACGGATTACTTTCACTTTTTGTTCTGTATCTTTTATCAAATTGACCCCGTGTATCTTACTTTCACTAAGCTCAGTCCAATACAACAGGGTTCGACATTTGCGTCCGTACAAAGCTTCATATGGTGCCATTTTAATGCTCGACTGAAAAATATTATTATATGCAAATTCAATCAGTGGTAAATACTGTTCCCACGTACCATTAAACTCAAGTATGCAACATCTCAGCATATCCTCAAGTATCTGAATAATCCGCTCGGACTGGCCATCCGTTTGCGGGTGAAAAGCCGTACTGAATTGCAATTTAGTACCTAGAGCTTCTTGCAGTTTCTTCCAGAACCGCGATGTAAACCTCGGATCTCTGTCAGACACAATAGACAAAGGCACTCCATGCAATCTCACTGTAATAGGCCCATTTTGCCCGGGCTTAAAACAAACAAACCAGAACAAAAAAATAAAAAATAATAAATGTCCAGTTTATTTGTACAGTCCATTTACAAAACCAATTAAACAGCCCAATCCACTAGCCCAAAATCCATCACACCCCAAAACCCAGAATTACCTAAACCCGTGGCCCAATTACACTCGAAAGACTCAAACCCAAAATAGACCCAAAATTAAACCTTAACCCAACCTAAACTTAAGCCCAAGTAGCCCAAATAGCTTACGGACGTAGGAAACCCTAGGTTTCCACTGCGCCGTAAGCATCCCAGCAAGCACCCATAGCAGTCCCAACGCCAGCCTTCGGTCGCGCCACAATCAACGCACGAATCACTCTGACGCTGGGCTTCTCATCATTCTCCTACACAAAAAAGGAAAGAACATAAGCAAAACATGGAAAAACGGGACAAAATTTTTTATTCCCTTTTTATTTTTATTTCGAGGACTATAAAAACCCTACAATAATCTATAATAGGACATACACAGAAAGAATACACGAAAATATTCACAAAAAATACAGAGAAATATACAAAGAAAAAAAAAAGAAGAACAGAGGTGATTTTTTTTATTTTTTTATTCTTCGATTCATGTATTTTTACATATACAATACTACAAAAATGAAAAAGTATGAGTATACCTTTTGAATCGCATGGAAATAATGAAGTTTTGGTCTCCGGTGTACGATCCGACTAAGATAAACGGTGGCGCAGACTGATGGGCCCGTGGGTCCGATGACCGGAACCCAAACAGGCGAAGAGAGGATTTCAGAGAATTATCCTTAGTTTTTTTTTTAAACACTCTCACAAATGATTTTTTTATTTAAAGTGGCTTATATAGGCAAGAAGAAATGGCGCCTAAGTTAATAAGCACAAAACGACGTCGTTCAGGGAGGATCCGCGCGTTGACCCGAAAACCCGGGGAGGATCCTCGCGTTTTTGTTAAAAGGGCTAATTGCCTCTTTTTTATCCTTCCGCTATTTTAGTATTTTTAATTCAGTCCAATTTGAATTTTTATTTTTTTATTAAATTAGACCTGAAAGTTTGTTTCTATTTCAATTAGGTCCCTCGGGTTATTTAAAGGCTGGTAACAAAACGGCTTTGTTTAGGAGATAGGGCATAATTGTCCAATAGGTCCCTACAGTTTGGCGCGCATTCCAATATCATCCTTTTGCATCCTTAACCTTAATTTTTATTATTATTTTAATTTAATCCTTACTCATTTGATTTTTTTATTTTTTATTTTCATCTTATTCTTATTTTTTTATTATTTTAGCATTATATAGGTATTAAATTATTATTTATTATTATTTTTCAATATTATTCATGTATTGTATATTATTTTAAAATTTATATATTAGTTATTATATTATATTTTTATTTTATATATTATACATTATTATATTATATTTTAAATATAACTTTTAAATTATTTTATCCTTAATGTTGCATATAATTTTGTATAATATATTGTTTATTTTAAATATGTAATTTTATATGTATTAGATTATTATAAATATATTTTTATTTAAAGTTATAAATTATTTATTTATTTCAAAATGTATTTTATTTATTTTCTCAAAATATATATATTTTTATATTTTATTTTGTAATATTTATTTATTATTTGATATATGTCATTGCATGAAAAGTTTAATCTGCATGAGAAGGTTTCATATTTATTTAGTTTTTTTATTATTTTATTATTTATTACTTTATATATTCTATTTGTCCATATTCTTTTATTTATTTATGATTGCTTTAGTGTAGTTATTTTTATTAGTTGTTATTTTACATTATTATTTCTTTTATTTTCTATATTAAATGTTAGTATATCATGATTGCTTTTGGTATTTATGTTTGATGAAGTATTAATGCGATATTTTCACATGGATCATCGTTTAAAATAAAAATACATTTTGCAAAATTACTATATTTTATCTAAATGTTTTTTTTAAATAAGGTAATGTTTTGTATTTAGAAATTAGGAATCGTGCCCTAACGTGCTGGGTTTCGATTTTCTGTTTGACTAAATAACTAAATATCCTTTTAATAAGATTTTGTAAATTATGAGATGATTTTAGCTACGGGGGTTTAAAATATCATGTCTTAACATGCTAGATGTGATGTTTGTATTCTTTTGAAACAAAGAAATCTCAAATTTTAACTCAAATTGTTCAAGTTTTTAAAGAAATCATGTTTTCAGATCTTTTCGAATTTTCGACATTAGGACAATAATTAATCAATCCGGTACCAATTTTGGGCGTTACGAGGGTGCTAACCCTTCCTCGTACATAACCGACTCCTGAACCCGTTTTCTTGTATTTCGTGGACCAAAATCAATGTTTTGAAATAAAACGTTTTACAAGGTGATTCAATCACACCTAAGTAAAAAAGGATTGGTAGCGACTCCCGTTTTTTCATTTTTAAGGTCAATCCCCATCGTTTTTATAAAAACTTAAAAATGGTTTCGACAGCTTGGCGACTCCGCTGGGGACCAATAAGAGAGTCAAGCCGTAAAATTGATTATTTTTTGTCCTTTGTCAAAAATTTGAAAATTTGATTTGAAAATTTGATTTGAAAATTTAAATTTGAACACATGATTATTATTATTCTTGCACATATTGCATTGCATGACCGTCGTGGTCACACCCTTAAGTAGGAGTGAGAAACTATGTCTTCGTGAGGTTTTCACCTCCACATGGGCTAGTGGATCGCTTTCGGGATACATCTGTACCTATGTCTTCGTGAAGTTTTCACTTCCGCATGGCCATAGGGAAATGTATTCCCCTGAACTGAACTCGATCTGTATGAGCCTATAATGGGTGAAGATTGAGGGATCTCTTGGTTCGGTACCTTTTCTTTAGAACTAAACCAAGATATAGAGAGACCTAGGAGCCTACCTAGGTAGAATTATGCCAAACTTTAGTGTTTACCCAAATAGGTGTTTGTTATTTTATTTCTTTATATTTTATTTCATAAAACTAACTTGTTGTGCTTTATTTTTCTGGTGCATGTCATTTCATATTTTAGAGAGGTATCGATTCACGGTCAGTTTTAAGTGAGAAAACTGGTTATGGAAAACGAGTTCCTTGATAAAGTGGGAGACAATGCAGCCGTCCGCATATAGTCAGAGCAAACGCAATTAGAGAAAGGGAATAGCTTAGCCAACGAGTATGTGTCTGAACTATGAGATTTTACTCGTGTTAGTATCATGCAAAATGAGTTCCAAGAGTTGAAAGAAATATGGACCCAGTGGGACGATAAGGCAAAGCAACTGTTTTATCGTAATTATGGCGATCTACCCTATTTGCTCGACATCAAGGTAGATAAGCATCTATTCTGAGCTATGACTCAGTTTTAAAACTCTACTTATAGTTGTTTCACTTTCGGGAAAGTAGATTTAGTGCCCACGGTGGAGGAATATACAACCTTGCTTCGCTGTTTAAGGATCCAAGTCGACAAAGCTTATTTTAGGGCTGCCAATGTTCCAACTTTTGTGAAAAAGTTAATGAATATCACAGGGATGAGTGAACAGTGGATTACAGCCAGAATCCAAGAGAAAGATGAAGGTAAATGCATACCTTGGGTGAGTTTGAGGGACCTGATCCTAGCACATCCAGATGTAAAGAAGAACATCGACGTCTTTGCCTTATGTATTTATGGTTTGGTAATTTCCCTAAAGCTCTGAAACATATAGATGAAGCAGTTATTGATTTATTCGATCGACTTAACAAAGGGGTCACGCCTGTACCTGCGATCTTAGCTGAGACATTCAGATCTTTGAACACATGTCGGAGAGCTGGTGAAGGTAGATTCATTGGATGCACACAGTTATTGTTGGTTTGGTTCCACAGTCATTTTTAGAGGGTTGACAAGGTTCCTTACTGAGTGTTCTTTGAAAGTTATTCCCCTTTAAAGGAGGCCACAACTACGACAAGGAGGGATGATATATCGGAGTAAAGGTGGATGAAAATTCTTCAAAACCTCTGAGAGGAAGATGTTAAGTGGAAAGCCCCTTGGATGGTTCCCGATGAAGTCCTCTATCGATGTGGAAATTTTGATTGGGTACCTCTGCCTGGAATCTAGGGAGCTATTAGATATGCACCGTTGCTCGTACTAAGGTAATACAAAGCAAGACAATTTATATTGGTAACATATGGGTTAGCTCAAAGTGAATTCTCATATAAGGGGGAAAATTATAAGAAGATTCGAGAGATTTCTGAGGCTTAGAAGGGGGCTTGCTGTATGAAGATATTGACTGGAGGACCGATGACAACCCTGGAATACAAGGAGTTGTCTAGCAAAAGGATCAATGATAACATCCCTGGGCCAAGCTTGGAGGGTGCTCGATCGATGAATGAGTATTTACAAGTGGTCCCATTAGAGTTAGAGATTATAAAGCAAGACTTCGAGAGGCAAAGTTCAGAGCTTGGAAAGAGGATAGAGAAGTTGGAAGAAGAGAAAATGTATTTGAGGTTAGACGTGGATGTTTAGAAACTAGAGGCTGATAAGTTAAGAAAAGGGAAGAAAAGGGTCGAGGAAGACCTAGACAGCTTAAAGATAGAGTATAAGAAGTTACATCTATCAATGAAAGATGCCGAATTGGGGAAGACTTTGGAACAGTGGCAATAGGAGGTTCAAGAGGAAAAAGCCAAAGCTGACCATTGGGAGAGGAAGTTCCTAGAGATGCAGAGGCAAAACGAGGCCCTAGAAAAGAGGTTAGCAGAAAGCCAAAAGGAAAAGAATGGATTAAAAGCTAGAGTGGCTGAATTGGGACGGTCTTTTCACCACCATCGAAGTCTTAATTCTGCAAACGAGCTGAAGTCAAGTTTGAACAAGATTGATGAAATGAAGGGCAAGCTTGAAGGATTAGAATTGGTATTGCAGAATTGTAAACTCTGGATCGAGCAGCTTGAAGCAAGAGAAAGGCATTGGAAGGAAGAGCTCCACCATTCCTATGACCAAGTAAGAAATCGAGATTATTTCATGGGTGAAGCAATAGTTTAGATTCGAGAGGTAGCTGATTACCTACAGACTTTGGAAGTACAGGCTGATACATTGAGTATGAAGTATGAGCTACAGTTAGATCGTGGTCAAGAGCTAGTTTCGTTATTTGGGAAAATTAAAACTTTGGGCCTTAGGGCGAAAGCGTATTTGTAGTCCATTTTATGTAAATGATTTCTTTAAATAAAGTTTTCTAAAATGAAATTGAATTTGAACTGATGCCTTCTTTTTGCATTCATACATTTGCATTACATTACATTATATGCATTTAAGTCCATAGAGAGAGCCTAATTAGTTGAAATTATCACACAGAGAGAAAAATAGAGAGAGGAGGAAAAGATGAAAACTAAACACCATTACGGTAGACATGCCAGGACAAAGAAATAGATCAAAGACTTGAACAATTCCAGAGAGACATGCAAGACCAGATGCAAGAACAATTGGCAAAGCTCCAACAAGAAATGAGAGACCAAATGTTGGAAGCTCAAAGGACCATGATGGCTCAAATGGCCCAGATAATGAATGGGACAATGGACAAAAGAAAAGGTCCTATAGTTAATGCTGAAGATAATGAGGACTTTCCTCGGGGTTTCACCCCACCGCATGTGCAAACACAACCAGAGCAATATCCCCGAAGGCCATTGTCACGATTAGGCCTCAACAAGGGTAAAATGACACTGGAGTGCCCATGAATTTCCAAGTTGGCACAGGATCCAACCCAGGAGATAACCCTGCTAACTCTGTTATCCCTAACTTAGACATACCAGAAAAAGAGGGGATAAAAATTAAATCTTCAAGGCAGTTGGAAGATCGTTGCAGATGGTTGGAAGAGAAGTTTAAGGCTTTAGAAAATGCTGATAATCATCATGGAATTGATGCTAAAGACCTGAGCTTGGTTCCAGATTTGGTGCTTCCTTATAAGTTCAAAATGCCAGAATTTGAGAAGTACAATGGGATCAGCTGCCCTGAAGCCCATATCACTATGTTCTGTAGACGGATGATTGGCTATGTTAACAATGATCAACTCTTGATTCATTGTTTCTAAGACAGTTTGGTGGGGGCAGCGTCTAGGAGGTACAATCAACCTAACTGTGCTAGGATTAACTCTTGGAGGGACCTAGACCAAGCCTTCATGAAGCAGTACAATCATGTCATAGACATGACGCTTGACAGAATCACCTTGCAAAACATAGAAAAGAAGTCAAATGAAAGCTTCAGGCAATACGCGAAAGATGGAGGGAGGTTGCCATGCAAGTTCAGCCACCGCTCTTGGAAAATGAAACTACAATGCTTTTTATCAACACTTTGAAGGCACCATCTATCACTCACATGATAGGAAGCACCACCAAGAGCTTTGCGGATATAGTGATGGCAGGAGAGATGATTAAAAATGCCATAAGGGGTGGCAATATTGACGCAGGAGAAACCACTAAAAGGTCTGCTCCTAAAAAAAATAATGAGGTGAATAATACGAGTACATACAACAAAAGGTACTCAAAGGCAATCACTGTTAGCCAACCAAAAGTAGTTACTGCCAGGCAACAAGGGTCAGTAAGACAGGAATCGAGCACTAGATAAAATTCTAGAAAGCTCCAATTTACGCCAATCCCAATGACGTATAATGAGCTATATCAAAGTTTATTCGATCCGCACGTAGTGTCCCCATTTTATCTACATCCGTTACAGCTCCCATATCCTAAATGGTATGACTCAAATGCTCAATGTGATTACCATGCAGGAATAGCGGGTCATTCGATAGAAAATTGCACTGCCTTCAAAAAAATAGTTGAGAGGCTCATCAAAATGGGGATTGTAAAGTTTAATGATACACCTAGTACGGAGAACCCATTAACTAATCATGGGAATAGGGGGATAAACGCGATCGGTGAAAGCATCGCGAGAAGGATTAAGGAGGATATTGCAGAGGTAAAGACCCCGTTGAGAATGGTCTGGAGGGAAATGATAAGAAGAGGACTGATATTATCAGATTTTGAGGAAGGATGTGAATGAGCAAGGGACTACTGTAAGTTTCACAAAGTAGAATGACATGAGGTTCAGGAATGCATTGAGTTCAAGATCTTGGTGTAAAGCCTTATCGACAACTAGGAATTGGAGTTTTATGAAGAAGGCTCAGAGGGAGGAAACATATATGCAACCAAATGAGAATTGATGAAGTAAAAAGTCATTTTTTCGAGGATCATTATCTCCCGATCGAGAAGCACAGTAGGCGGAGCACAAATCGCGCCTAAAGTCGTAATTTAGAAACCTGTTTCCTTTCCTTACAAAGATAATAAAATGGTTCCTTTGAATTATGACTGCAATGTGACAATTCCAGGAGTGGAAACTCAGCTAGCACTTCCAAGGAGATCCAAAGTGAAGGTTCCTACACACGTAGTGGACGGCGTTACTATTCAAGAAATGCCAGAATAGAACCATTAAAATCAAAGACTGTGACAGTTGAACAGGAGAAAGGACCTGAGGCCCTTATCAACGAACCAGTGAAAAAAGAAGAGGCTAAATAATTTTTGAAATTCTTGAAGCATAGTGAATACAGTGTGGTAGAACAACTGCACAAACAATCAGCTCGCATATCAGAGCTAGCTTTACTCTTAAGTTCAGAAGTGCATCGTGAAGCATTGATGAAAGTTTTGAATGAAACTTATGTTTCTAAGGATATATCTGTCAACAAACTTGACCGTATGGTTAGTAATATAAGTGCCGATAACTTTATTTACTTTAGTGATAATGAAATTCCACTTGGGGGTATGGGATCGGCCAAATCTCTACACATCACTACTCGTTGTAAGGGATACACTCTGCCAAGTGTATTAATCGATAATGGATCAGCTCTGAATGTCTTACCATTGTTTACATTGAAGAGGTTGCGTATAGACAGTTGATCGTGTCAAACAGTCGAGTTTTAATATTTATAAAGAATGATCGAACCTGTAGACTAACTATGACAACGATTGAGGCAAGTGCACCTATCGAACAATAGTATAGTTTAGGCAAGAGTATCTTATCGAACCCAAGGGAACCTAAAAGTACTACTACTCACTTTCTTTCTATTATTTAGCCTGAAATATGGAGTGATTGGTTTATTAATCTAAAAACTAATGAAATACTTAAACTAAATGCAAAGACAAAAGAACGAAACTTTGGGAAAAGACTGTGGAAAAACTCAGTTGATTACGATGATACCCTCAAGAAGAATCCACCTATGACTTCTCTTGTTATCTAACTTTTAATTCATATGACTTCTTTACTTAGCTTGATCCGTGAGACTCCCTAACCTATATTAAACCCTCTCTCGAGGCGAATAACGTCTAACCTTAGGTTAATTAGTGGAACTCTTGTTCTCTTATAATAACCCCCTAAAGAAGTAGTAAATCGATCAATAGACTCCTAGATTAGGTTTCACCCTAATTCGGTAAAATCTCGTAACCCTATCTCTAGGCACTCGATCAACTCCGCTTAATTATGTTAGATCTACTCTTAGGCAGGGTTTATTCCTCCTCCACCTAAGCACATCAAATTAAATTAAGCAACATAATTAAGAACAAACTAAGTACTTATCATATAATTTAGAAATCAAATAACAAAATCCGTTATAGGTTTCATCCCCTTCAGGTATCTGAAGGGTTTAGTTCATAACAAAATAAGAAAACATCTCAAGAGAAAAGATAAAACAAAACATAAGAAATCCCTAAAACCTCCTGAAAGAATTGAAGAGGAGATCCTCTGTCTTGAGTAGAACTTTGGCTTCTTGAGATGGATCAACTAGCTATCTTTGAGTAATTCCCTGAATAAAAGCTCTGGCAGAAAACTCTGCCTCAAAAACCACCTCCTTAGAATGGCTACCTTGGGTTGTTTATATAGGCTCCTTAGATGCTTTACTTGGCTCATAAGTACCTCCTTTAAGTAGGATTACTATTAAGGTGTTTAAGTAGACTTAGGAGTATGTTTATTTGGCTTCAAGCATCCAAATCCGAGTGAAATTTCTCACTCCGTGGCGAGGGCATGCCATGGCACACGCCTGCAGTAAGTCGACTTTAAGTAGTGTGTCGATTCTCATCGATTGAGACACGAGGTAGCACTACCGTATAAGTCGGGATTCAGGCCGTGCTTCAAGTTTGTCAATTGGGACACGGTCATGTAAATCGTGCTTAGGGTATGTCTTTGAATGATTGGCGAGGCACGACCATGTGACTTGAAGTCCAGGCCGTGCCAATTTCTTGGGTTGGCCCAATTTGGTCCGTTTTAAGTCGGTTTCTTATTTTTTTCATTCTCAGGTACTTTTCTGAGTATAAGACATGAAAAGAAAGGATTAAGAACACCTTTTTACATAAATTAAGGGCTAAATCATCCAAAAGCATACTAAATGTGGGATTAAAATATGTTACTTTTACGGTTTATCAAATACACCTACACTTAAGCTTTTGCTTGTCCTCAAGCAAAATTCTCAACTTATAATTAAAATGAACTTTCCATAATTCATAATTCCTATCAACAATGTCTCATCATAATTCATAGATAATTTGTAAATGGATAATTTAACTCAAAGAGTCCTAAATATTCAATCATGATAAGTCATACCTTTGTAGTACGATAACATAGGTGTCTCCCCATATTTGAATAATTACCTTTAATTCAAAATCGTCAAGGATTAACATCCTTACTAAATGTTCACTCAAATCACTCAAAGTGTTTAAGGTTCAATAATAAGCACTCATAAGTCAAACCTGAAAAGTTAATCCTATAGGCTTGCCTGAAAATCAAATCTCCACCACTATATATGAGATGATACACAGAACAAAAGGTCTTTATGAGGGTTGTAACGGGGCTATGGTTAAGGGGGTGGATACAGGCTGAATTAGAGGGTTAGAATCGAGACTGTCTTTGACAAATTACCTAACTAGAAACAATGAACTAAATATGAATATTTACATCGAATGGAAACTAATAATACCTACTATTGATAATTACTCTATAATAAAGAGTATTTTCATCACTTGAAATTTGATAATACTTTACTACGAGCTTTTCCTCAACAATTGGAGTTTAAATGCTCTAAGCTCTTTTATATACTACTAATATTGAATATACTTGGTTTCTTGTAAGAACAAACTAAAATATTACATCATAAATGATAAATGTAACTCTTGAACTAATATAATTCGATAATTTAATCAAATCAAATCTCGATTAAAGGGTAGTAAAAAGAATGGTGATAACAAATTCAAAGGGATTTTGGGCTAATATCGATGGGTGAGTCAATAAAAGGTTATTATGATTCAAAGGGTTCACTAGGGTTAATTTGTGAAGGTAGGCTTTTATGGAGTAAGTGGGTTAAACCTAGGTGCCTTTATCATCTCAGTATATCAAATCATTAATGTGGTCTCGACATGTATAAACGAGGCAAGTTCTAGAATAACAGTTCAAAGTTGACACACTCATAATTAATAAAGTGAGCATGAAAAAGAATATATGCTCTATAAGGCTCAAAATCTTACAAAAATTATGGGTGTTTTTGACATCAATCCTTATAAATTCCAAATTTCAAGGTAGTACTCAAATTCAGTTCAACGACCTATTAATTTTTAATTTTTAGAAAGTATGCTTATCATGCTTGATTCTCTAGTATTATTCAAATTTAATCATCAATGCACAATTAACTATGACTTACTCTAAAACATATCAATAATAATCATAAATCATTAGAAATTTCATCCTAATTAGTAATATGAGAAAATACTTTCGAATAAGTTTAAAATTCAGGATTTTTGAGAACAATGAAAAATTAGGCATTAAATTGAGAATTATGCAAAAAGTTAGGCACTTTTATCCCCCCACACTTAAGATGTACATTGCCCTCCATGTACAAAGATAGGTAATAACAATTAATATAAGATTAAAAGAGAGAGATAGAGTGCCACTTCCTGAATTTTTGGGTAATTTTTGGGTGATTTTTGGGAGGATGGCATAGAAATATAAGTTGGAGGGCAGGTGCAGGTGGGGTGTCTACCGATGATCTTTGTGCTAGATAAAGAAATTGGGTAGCTCAGAAAGATATAGCCAAGAAATCTAAAGAAACATTAATAGTATGCTAATATTATAATTAAAGACAAAGGAAATAAAGAGAAGGAGACTAAGAAGAAAAATGAAATTGAAAGAAAAGACTAATGGACTAAGGAGTCCTTATTGTTAGATGGTTCGCGAGGTGGGTGTGGCCTCTAAGGCTGTGGTGCGTGATTTCCAAGCAGCCTTTAGAACCTAAAACCAAGAAACTAGGATGAAGGGAATTAAATTAAGCAGAAGAGAAGTATAGATTAGGAAAATAAAGGAGAAGAGAAAGAAAAATAGAACCAAAATGGTTTGGAGACCCTTGGCGTGTCGAATAAATAAGTCAGCATGTACTTATGTGTTGGGGTCTCATTTTAGGAGACAATGCTTACCTTCTTACGCTTCTTCGGCATGATTTAGTGTAGCTCAAGAGTTTGGACACTATCTTAAAGAAATAAGAGAAATTTGAAAGAAGAAGGAGGAAAGAATGAGAGAAGAAATTGGTAGGAAAGGAGAGGGTGTGGGGTTTAAATAGGTGCTCAAATCTGCTCGTTCCACGCCTGCGTGGACCGAGGGTGTGTTGAATTACACGGTCGCATCGCACGGCCATGTTGTGGAGTGTGTCGTTTGTCTACGCCCGTGTTTCAGCCCATCATGCCCATGTTTGTGAAGTCAGTATATGGGCACAAGTGTGACGCACCAGTGTGTTGTGCCCATGCTCGTTAAGTCAGTAGCCTCGCACGATCGTCGGGCACGGCCGTGCTAATTTGTCAGTGCCCGTGGGGGAGGGTGGTTGGATCCGTGACGTCAGAGGGTGGTTGGCCTGATTTGCACGGACTCTGCTATGTTAGTACAGGGATTCTGGTGGTTCACATGGCCACGGACACGGTCGTGTATAAGGCCGTGTGACCTTGAAATTCTGTATTCTTGGTTTAGTAAAAAAAAAGGAAGAAGAAAGGGAAAGAAACTGAAAATAAAATTGAAAATAAAAAGTGTTAGTATTTGGGTTGCCTCCCGAAAGCGCTCATTTATAGTCTTAAGCTAGACTTTCCTCATATTTGAAATTTTTAGGGAGGTTTAAAGGTTTGAATATCTTCCCTCATACTTACAGTTTTAGTTTCTTGACAAAGTTTAGGTCGAGAAGCTTTTACCTGAAAAGTTCTGAATTTTGATTTGCTTACCTCGACTGTTTCATGTGGGGAGATATCGTGTACCTTAAGCGGGACTTCTCCCTTCGCTCTCAGGTCTGTTGAAGAGATGTGAGGATCGGCTTTGTCTAATAGTACCTGGTCTTCTATTTTGAAGTGGTTTGATGTCCCTACGAGCTTTTCTGGCGGTTCTTTTGGTTTTACTTTGTGTGGATCCTGCTTTTCTTTGACTTGTATCTTCTGCTCTTCAAACTTGTCAAGCCTAAGGTCTTGTCCCTTGTAGGATTCTTCTTTGTTGTTTTGGGACTTAAGAGTCGGCTCAGGTTTGTCTTTATGTGGTGTTTCCTGTGATGAAAGTTGAACAATTTGATTATTTATTGAAGTGACTTTCTTACTTTTATCGTCTGTTGTTCTGGCCGAGTCGAGAGCTTGAAGCTTAATCGATTCATCTCCTATGCAAAGTATGAGCTCGCCTATGGCAACATCAATTTTAGTCTTGGCAATTGCTAGAAAAGGTCTTCCTAGAATTAAGGGGATTGAATTATCCTCATCCATGTCTAAAACAACAAAATCTACTGGGAACACAAATTTATCGATTTTTACAAGAACATCTTCAATAATGCCCATAGGAATTCTAACAGTTTTATCAGCTAGTTGAATAGTCATCCTAGTTTGTTTGGGCTTCCCTAGCCCTAGTCGTTTAGATAATGCATAAGGCATGACATTTATACTTGCCCCTAGATCAGCTAACACATTATCAATAGTTAAACTACCAACTAAGCATGGAATTGTAAAACTCCCTGGATCTTTTTGTTTATACAGTAGTCTATTTTGTAACATTGCTGAGCATGTTACGTTTAGTTCCACGTGGTGCTCTTTGTCTATTTTGCATTTGTTTGTCAAGAGTTGTCTTAAAATTTCCTCGAGTCCGGCATCCAAAAAGAGCTTCAAGAAGGGTAAGTTAATATGTAATTTCTTTAAAAGTTTAGGAAACTTACCAAACTGTTCCTCTAAATCATCTCCTTTCAATGCTTCGGGATAAGGTATGCAAAGTTTGTATTCTTTGATTATTGGTTTTGGCTTTTCATGTGCTACCTCTATTTACCTTTTCTTCCTTGGTTTCTTGTACCGTGGTGTGCTCGTCTACTTTTGTACCCTCTTGAGCTGTGATGGCTTGGATCTGTTCTTTTGGGTTTATTTCGTGTTGCTTGGTAGGCGTCCTTGTTGACATTCGTAAATCGACTTGGAGATATCCCACTAACTTAGTAAGTTCTCTAACTTTATTCTCGATCCCTTTGATCGATTTTTATTGTTCATCAAGTCTCGCTTGATCTTTTGGAAATGAGAATCTGTGGCTACCATGAATTTCGTCAGCATCTCTTCGAGGTTTGATTACTTCTCTTGTGGATATGGCTAATTTTGATAATTTGGAGGAGGTTGCTGCCTTTGATTTCCTTTTCCTCCCCACGAAAAATTTAGGTGGTTCCTCCAACCTACGTTATAAGTGTTACTATAAGGATTATTATTGGATCTGAAATTGTTACCTATATAGTTTGTCTACTCATGTTCTGCTCCTGGTTGGTAGGGTGGGTACTTAGGATTTGCCACATTCCCACTCGCTTGCATTGCATTCTTGGTGTACTGCGAAGAACATAGATTATCAAGCTTTTTATTCATCATCTCCACCTGTGTTGACAGCATTGTCACTGCGTCTATGTTAAAAACTCTAGCTGATTTTGTCGGTTTGGCCCTTGTAATTTGCCATTGATAGGTATTCAACGACATCTCTTCAATAAAGTCATAAGCCACTTCAGGAGTTTTGTTATTCAAAGTTCCACCGGCTGATGAGTCAATCATTTGCCTTGTTGAAGAATTCACACCGTTGTAAAAAGTTTGGACTTGAAGCCACAAAGGTAATCCATGGTGTGGACATCTTCTCAGGAGATCCTTATATCTTTCCCATGCATCATATAATGTTTCTGCGTCATTCTGCACAAAAGAAGATATATCATTCCTAAATTTGGCTGTTTTGGCTGGTGGAAAGTATTTTAAAAGAAATTTTTTTGGTCATTTGATCCCATGTGGTGATTGACCCTCGTGGTAACGAGTTCAACCACTACTTTGCTTTATTCCTTAATGAAAAGGGAAATAACTGAAGACGTATGGCATCATCAAAAACACCATTTATTTTGAAGGTATCACAGAACTCTAAGAAATTAGCTATATGAGTATTTGGATCTTCGTCCTGCAAACCATCAAATTGAGCAAACTATTGAATCATTTGTATTGTATTAGGCTTTAATTCAAAATTATTAGCGGCTATAGCAAGCCTGACAATACTAGATTCTGCTCCTGTCAAATTAGGTTTAGCATAATCATACATAGTACGCGGAGCATTTCGTTCTTGCACATTTGGCGGTGGATTGTTTTCGTCCATCCCTTCAGTAGGATTGGATCTGTCTTGTTCTTCTCTTTGGTAGTTTAGAGCTCGTCTAATTTCTCTGTGATTTCTGCGAGCGGTAGCTTCAATGTCACTTTCGTATGCTAAAGGTCCTCTCGGGTTCCTTCTAGTCATAAACTAGAGGTTCCTACTGGGAGAAGAAAGGAAGAAATTTAGTGTAAATAAAAATCTAAACTAAAAATAAAAGTAAATTGCGAAAGAAAAAAATAATGGCTAAAGTAATAGAAATAGAGCTTTCTTAATATTTTAGTGTTCCCACAGCGGCGCCAAAAACTTGATCGTGTCAAATAGTCGAGTTTTAATATTTATAAAGAATGATCGAACTCAGACACTAACTATGACAACGATTGAGGCAAGTGCACCTATCGAACAATAGTATAGTTTAGGCAAGAGTATCTTATCGAACCCAAGGGAACCTAAAAGTACTACTACTCACTTTCTTTCTATTATTTAGCCTGAAATATGGAGTGATTGGTTTATTAATATAAAAAATAATGAAATACTTAAACTAAATGCAAAGATAAAAGAATGAATCTTTGGGAAAAGACTGTGGAAAAACTCAGTTGATTACGACGATACCCTCAGGAAGGATCCACCTATGACTTCTTTTGTTATCTAACTTTTAATTCATATGACTTCTTTACTTAGCTTGATCCATGAGACTCCCTAACCTATATTAAACCCTCTCTCGAGGCGAATAACGTTTAACCTTAAGTTAATTAGTGGAACTCTCATTCTCTTATAATAACCCCTAAGGAAGCGATAAATCGATCAATGGACTCCCATATTAGGTTTCACCCTAATGCAAAAATCTCGAACCCTATCTCTAGGCGTTGATCAACTCCGCTTAATTATGTTAGATCTACTCTTGGCGTATTCTATTCCTCCTCCACCTAAGCACATCGATTAAATTAAGCAACATAATTAAGAACAAACTAAGTATTTATCATATAATTTAGAAATCAAATAATAAAATTAAATCATAAGTTTCATCCCTTGTGTCTCAAGGGTTTAGTTCATAACAAAATAAGAAAACATCTCAAGAGAAAAGATAAAATAAAACATAAGAAATCCTAAAACCCCTCAAGGAATTGAAGAGGAGATCCTCTGTCTTGAGTAGAACTCGCTTCTTGAGATGGATCAACCGCTATCTTTGAGTAATTCACGAATAAAGCTCGCGAAAACTACGCCTCAAAACCACCTCCTTAGAACGTACGCCTTGGGTTGTTTATATAAGCTTCTTAGATGCTTTACTTGGATCCTAAGTGCCTCCTTTAAGTAGGACTACTATTAAGGTGTTTAAGTAGACTTAGGAGTATGCTTCTTTGGCTTCAAGCATCCAAATCTGAGTGAAATTGCTCATTCCCGTAGCAGGGGCACGGCCATGGCACACTCCCGTGTAAGTTGACTTCAGGTCGTGTGTCGATTCTGTCGGTTGGGGCATGACCGTGGCACGACCGTGTAAGTTAGGATTCAGGCCGTGCTTTAGGTCTGTCGATTGGGACATGGTCATGCAAATCATGCTTGGGGCGTGCCTTTGAATGATTGGCAAGGCACGGCCGTGTGAATTGAAGTCCAGGCCGTGCCAATTTCTTGGGTTGGCCCAATTTGGTCCGTTTTAAGCCCGTTTCTCATTCTTTTCATTCTCGGGTACTTTCCTGAGTATAAGACATGAAAAGAAAGGATTAATAGCACCTTTTTACATAAATTGAGGGCTAAATCATCCAAAATCATACTAAATGTGGGATTAACATATGTTACTTTTACAGTTTATCAACAGTTCCCACATGAAGACATGCCAGAACATAGTGAGAGCATTTGATTGCACCAAGAGAAAAGTGATGGGAAGGATTGACATACCGTTGTTGATTGGACCTAACACATATGAGGCAGACTTTCTAGTGATAGATATCAAGCCCTCCTATAACTGCTTGTTGGGAAGGCCCTGGATTCATTCGGCAGGGGCAGTGCCCTCATCACTGCACCAAAAGTTGAATCTGGTGACAGAGGGTCGGCTGGTTACTATAAACGCGGAGGAAGACATCATAACGACTGTTACTAATGATGCGCCATATGTAGAGACAAATGAGGAGGCCATTGAGTGTTCTTTTCCATCCTTAGAATTTGTCAACGCAACATTCATTTTGGAAGGAAATGAAGTTCCTGTGCCTAACATATCCAGGATCACGAGAATGGGCCTGCAAATGATGATCGGGAAAGGAGCCTTATTGGGAAAAGGACTGGGCAGACATCTTCAAGAAGAGATTCAAGTGCCAATGCTGAAAGAGAAAAAAGATCATTTTGGCTTGGGTTTCAGGCCAGATGCTAGACAGAAGAAGAGAGTAATAGAGAAGAAGCAAGAAAGAAGAAGGGCACGGTTGAATGGGGAAGACGTCAAGTGGGAATCGGTGACATTCCCCCACATATCCCAGACCTTTGTATTCGGAGGGATAATTCACACTGAGAGAGGGTTATTGGAAAATCCTCACATCAATTCCAGACACAATGAATACATTGGGCAAAGAAACCTGCTGGGCATTCACCCTTATGAACCTAGAAGCGTTTTGAACAACTAGACTGCAGAGGAACTTCTTGTAGTTTTTAGAGATTACACAGAGTAATATTCAGAACGCACGTTTTGTTTTTAAGCCTAGGAACAATAAGATTTCTTTTGTGAAATAGGCTTATGTTCAGACATTGTTGTTTCAATAAAATACATCTTTAATAATTAACACGAGCAAACATTTTTTTTATTCTTTTGATCTTCTAATTTCATTCCAAATTTTTTATTCTTATTTATACCGTCTAAATAGTTGTCCTCAAATTCATTTGTTCTTTATACATTCTTTGATCCCCACCACAGGTCCCTAGATATCAATGATATGAGCAACGATACTACAGATCCAGAGGTCCATTTTGAGCAAGACATGTGTTTAGAGGACTTTCAGGATATTAAAGGTGACAGAGATTGTGACTTATCTCCAGATCTGTTAACAATGGTAAAGCAATAGGAGAAATAAATTTTACCCCATGAAGAGAAGGTAGAGAACATAGCCTTAGAGGAAGGGAAGGTTGTGAAAATTGGAACACGCATAGTCGAGGAGACGAAACAAGACCTTGTTGAGTTACTAAGAAAATTCAAAGACGTCTTTGCATGGTCATACTAAGATATGCCTGGTCTAAGTACTGATATTGTAGTGCATCGCCTTCCCATAAGAGAAGAGTGCAAGCCAGTTCAGCAAAAAACTACGAAGAATGAGGCCTGATGTGATGTTGAAAATAAAGGAGGAAGTCAAGAAACAGTTTGATGCTAGTTTTCTACAAGTGGTCAAATACTAAGAGTGGGTTGCCAACATTGTTCCTATTCCTCAGAAAGATGGAAAGGTCCGGATGTGTGTAGACTATAGGGACTTAAATAAAGCTAGCCAAAGGACAATTTCTCTTTGCCGCATATTGACACATTGGTGGATAATATGGCGGGATACTCATTATTTTCTTTCATGGATAGTTTTTTGGGATACAATTAGATCAAGATGCACCCTGAGGATACGGTGAAAACTACTTTCATAACATTGTGGGGTACCTTTTGTTATAAAGTAATGCCATTCGGATTAAAGAATATTGGAGCAACATATCAAAGGGTCATGGTAACCTTGTTCCACGACATGATGCATAAAGAGATTGAAGTATATGTTGATGACATGATCGCCAAATCTCGAACAGAAAAGGAACACATAGAAGTTTTGAAGAAGTTGTTTTTGAGGTTGAGAAAATTTCAATTGAAGCTTAACCCAGCAAAGTGTACTTTCTGAGCTCGGTCAGGGAAATTACTGGGTTTTGTGGTCAGCAGGAGAAGAATCGAAGTTGACTCAAATAAGGTCAAAGCAATACAAGAATTGCCTCCACTATGCACTCAAAAGGAAGTCCGAGGCTTTCTTGGAAGATTAAATTACATTGCTCGGTTTATTTCACAATTAACCGAGAAATGTGATACCATATTTCGTCTTCTCAAGAAACACAACCAAGGTGTATGGGACGAGAAATGCCAGGGAGCTTTTGACAAAGTCAAACAATATCTGTCAAATGCACTAGTATTATCTCTGCCTAATCCAGATAGAGCATTGATACTGTATTTCTCAATATTCAATAACTCTATGGGATGTGTGCTTTGTCAACATGATGAGTCAGGAAGAAAGGAAAAGGCGATATACTATCTCAGTAAAAAGTTCATTGAATGTGAAATGATATATTCGTCGATTGAAAAATTGTGTTGTACCTTGATTTGGACAACTTGGAGATTGATGCAGTACATGCTATATCATACAACCTAGTTAAATTCGAAGCTTGATCCGTTAAAGTATATGATAGAGTCAACTGCTTTGAATGGAAGGATGGCAAAGTGGTAGATTTTGCTGTCTGAATTTGATGTAGTCTATGTGAACCAAAAGGCCAAAAAAGGGAGCGCAATAGCAGAATTCCTGGCTAGCAGAGCTTTAGAGGATTATGAACCTTTGAGCTTCGATCTCCCAAATGAAGAGCTAATGAATGTGGCAGCTACTAAAGAATGTACGTGGAAGTTAAATTTTGATGGGGCGTCAAATGATGTGGGAAATGAAATTGGGGCAATCTTGGTATCACCTAGTGGTGATCATTATCCATTCATATGTAAATTGGATTTTGATTGCACGAACAATATGGCGGAATATGAAGCATGCATCATGGGAATTCGAGCAGCTGTAGAGCGTAAAATCAGAGTACTAGAAGTATATGGAGATTCTACCTTAGTAATCTACCATCTTAAAGGAGAATGGGAGACAAGAGATCCCAAACTAAGTGATTACCCAAAAAATAGTTCTGGGATTGATTGAGGAGTTCGATGAAGTTACTTTTAATTATCTCTCACGTGATGAAAATCAGATGGCAGATGCTTTGGCAACCCTAGCTTTTATGATCAAAGTAAACACATCAGAGGATATGAGACCTATTCAGATGAGTATTTTCGAAGTTCCAGCTCATTGTTATAACATGAAAGAAGAGGAAAAATATGACCACCCTTGGTATCATGATGTATTGCGATACATAAAAAATCGTGAATACTCGGAGCATGCAACTGAGAATGATAAAAGGACGTTAAGAAGATTGGCCTCTGACTATGTTTTAGATGGGGATATTTTGTACAAATAGAGAAAAGATCAAGTATTATTGAGATGCGTTGATGCTGTTGAAGCTAGGAAAATCCTAGAGGAAGTTCATGAGGGCGCTTTTGGAAAACACGCTAATGGATTCACAATGGCCAGGCAGATAATGAGATTTGGATATTATTGGTCCACCACGGAAGGAGATTGTATCAACTATGCCAAGAGATGTCATAAATGCAAAATTTATGGAGACAAAATTCATGTGCCTCTGTCACCTTTGAATGTTATGACTTCCCCATAGCCTTTCTCCATGTGGGGCATGGAAGTTATTGGATCAATCTCACCGAAAGCTTCGAATGGACATCGATTCATCTTCGTGGTTATTAACTACTTCATGAAATGGGCAGAGGTTGCTTCATACGCTAGCGTTACTAAGTCAATAGTTAGTCAGTTCCTGAAGAAGGAGATCATTTGTCGATATGGAATGCCTGAGAGGATCATATCAGACAACGCACTGAACTTGAACAACAGTATGATAACAGAAGTTTGTAGTCAATTCAACATCAAACACCACAACTCGTCTCCGTATCGTCCAAAAATGAATGGGGCAGTGGAAGCGGCCAATAAAAATATCAAGAAGATAGTAGGGAAGATGACTAAAACTTATAAGGATTGGCCCGAGAAATTACAGTTTGCACTCTATGCTTATCGGACGTCAGTTAGAACCTTTACTGGGGCAACTCCTTTTTCATTGGTCTACGGGATGGAGGCAGTTCTACCTTGAAGTGGAAATACCTTCTCTTCGAGTTTTGTCAGAAATAAAGTTGGACGAAGCTGAATGGATCCAGGCTCGCTATGATCAGTTGAACTTAATTGAAGAAAAGAGGCTAAGGGCTATTCATCACGGTCAGATGTACCAAAAATGAATGATGCGAGCCTACGATAAAAAAAGTTAGCCCAAGAGAGTTTCATGAGGGGGACCTTCTACTGAAAAATATTCTTCCCATACAAAAGGATTTCAGAGGAAAATGAATGCCAAATTGGGAAGGACCATATGTGGTGAAGAAAGCTTTCTCTGGAGGAGCACTGATCTTGACTGAAATGGATGGGAAAAGCTTACCCAATCCTGTGAACTAGGATTCAATCAAAAATTATTTTGCTTGAAGAGGAGAAGAGGTCAAAGTAAAAAATCACAAAGGGCACTTTGAGACTTCAAAAAAAAAAGGGAGAGGCCAAGGCTAAAACCCGCAAAGGGCGCCTTAAAACCAAAGGGTTTTGAGTTGAAAACCCGAAAAGGGTGGGTCAAATTCTGAATGGACATGCAGTGATCTTGCTATACTTGAATAAAAAAAAATGAAGTATGTTGCATATCGGGGCATCAACGAAGTACTTTGGGTTTTCTAAACACATGTTAAGCTCAAAGCAGTCTTCATGAAGTTTATATATGAAAGCCCAATCTGCGATATCTAGGGCATCTGATCTTTGTTCTATTCATTTTACTATCTTTGGATTTTTTTTCTTCTCAAAGATATGTTCCTAATTAATTTCCTTTGTATTTTGATAATTCATTTAACTCTCTTTGAAATCAATTTATTTGAAACCCATTATTCATAAGCATGTTGCATTGAAATAATGATTGATGAACTAATAAATTCATAAAAGAAGTTTTACATATTACTTTGGAAATTTCTAGATAAAACAAGAAACCTAAATAGAAAATTGTTTAGAATTTCCATATTTGATAAAGAAGAGTCTTGATGGATATTATTTCTTTGAATTTTTTGTCTAAAAGATAACTGGACAGAATAATGAGTTGTTGTGACGAAAGAAAGCAATGTCAGCTGGTCATTCGGAAAATGACATGACGGACCAAGTTGATGAGGAAAATTCAAAACTCCTAGAATTGTGGTGGAATGAATTGAAGTTGAAACAAGTCCTGTATCCTTAAATTGCAGTAAGGACGGACAGAAAAAGATGCAATTCCTGGGGGGATGGTTTGAAGGTGATATACGCCTCATGTCCCCCAGGTTCAAGGGGAATGGGCCCTAAAATTTCTATGGGGCAAATTATTTGAGCAAGAAAATGATGCTTCAAGGGGAGAGAAGAGAAACCTTGATGGATAAATGAGTGATAACACCTTGAGTAGGAATCATACTCATATCATTTTTGCATTTACATATCACAGCATGTCTAAATAGGAGTATTTGACTCATTTCGATCACGACATCCTAATCATTTGGCATAAGCATATACCCATTCTACAGGTCATAGGACAATGTAGTAGGGTAAATGGTCACTTTCAGCCTTGTCTCCCTGAAGTTGCAGCGGAGTAGACTGAAGACAATAGATCTTACCTTCCTAAAGTTACAGGAAGAAGATCAAAGACGTTAGCTTTAGCTCTTTGAGTTTGCAGTAGAGCAAGTTAAAAGACAGTAGATCTGGCATTCTTGAAGTTGCAGTGAAGCAAATCGAAGACATTAGATCTTGTCTCCCTGAGTTTGCAGCGGAGCAGATCGAAAACAGCAGATCTGGCATTCCTGAAGTTGCAGGAAGTAGATCGAAGACATTAGATCTTGTCTCCCTGAGTTTTCAGTGGAGCAGATCAAAAACAGCAGATCTGGCATTCCTGAAGTTGTAGGAAGCAGATCGAAGACATCAGATCTTGTCTCCCTGAGTTTGCAGTGGAGCAGATCGAAGACAACAGATCTTACCTTCCTAAAGTTACAGGAAGAAGATCAAAGACCTCAGCTTGACCTCCCTGAAGTTGCAGTGGAGCAAACTGAAGAAAGCAGATCTGGCATTCTTGAAGTTGCAGTGAAGCAGATCGAATACATCAGTCATTGGCTCCCTGAAGTTGCAGTGGAGCAGATTGATGATGACAGATCTTATCTTCCTAAAGTTGCAGGAAGAAGATCGAGGACATTAGTCTGGTCTCCCTGAGTTTGCAGTGGAGCAGATTAAAATAGCAGATCTAGCGTTCCTAAAGTTGCAGTGAAGCAGATCAAAGATATCAGCCTTACCTCTCCGAGTTTGCAGTAGAGTGGGCTAAAAGACAATAGATCTTGCCTTCCTAATATTACAGTGAAGCAAATCGAAGATACTAGTCTCACCTCCCTGAAGTTGCAGTGAAGCAGATTAAAAGATAGCGGATACTGCCTTCCTGAAGTTGCAATGAAGAAGATTGAAGCCATCAGACTTATTGAAATCAAGAGGAAGTTCCAATACCGTTGAAGTTGAAGTGGAGTTGGAAGTCATTTGAAGAAAATGAGGACCAAGAAGTCGAGGCTTGGCGAAGTGAAACACCCCACACCCGGCCCACGAGCCTGAACCGGATCTGGTATGTTTCTAAAGTGAACCGATTTCAAAATCATTTTCGATACTTAGAGAAAATTGTAGACTTTTAGAAAAACTATTATTTTGAATTGGGCTTAGATTGGAAACCTATTTATTTAATCTTGTAAGCCCATTTAATTAAATACATCCAATATAGTTCTTAGCATGTAACTTAACAGTAAGCAAACATAAAGAATAATCCACTGGGCCTTAAGGCCTTATTACATCAAGTGAAACCCAAAATAGAATAAAAGTAACTAAAAATAAAATTAAGTCCAAAATAAATGAAATTTTCGCATGTAGCATGGCCACCTCATGGTCCACCTACCGGTCAAAATCACAACGCTAATCACCGAAAAATAATTCCCACAATGGGGTGAGTCAATGACTCAATGTGCACACAATACTATCATTCAATAAATCGCATTCATGTTTAAATCATCGTGGCCATATAATAATGAAATTATGATGCAACCCAAACCCAATCCTAATGGTCCATCCGCTACACACCACCTGCACCGCCATTCACACCGTGGGGACTCTCGAGTCAACCTCCATCCGCTACTCTCCATCAAGGCATTCACCCATATACGCTGTGTCATTAGACACTATAATCAAATTTATCGTTGTGCCATTAGACACTATTGTAACCGGTTACCAAAATTTCGCAATGTGACCGTAGTCAACATATTTCATTGGTGAGATCAAGTCAACACCTTCGTTGGTGAGACCAAAGTCAACACTGCTCTCCCCTTTCACATAAATCCGAATGCCCCAAAAATATATATCATGCATAACATACTTAATTTCATAATCATATATATATATTCGCATGTTATAAAATAACATTTTTCACAATCCTATCAGAAGTAGGAAACGACAGGTACTTTTTGCCACATTTGTGGTACATAGCCACATTCACATTCTTATTCATAATCATATATTAAAATATTTAGCCATAAAACATCGAAGGATGGTAAGGGTACACACCTGTTTTGCTTAATAGGTACCTTGAGATCTCGAGAATCCCGATCTAATTTTTAGATATGTTATCTCCTATATTCGACCATCATACAAGTCACATTAATAAACCTATTTGGCTTTAAAACAAAACCAAATCCTAGTAGGATTTGTAAAAGACTCACCTTGCCGATTTGGTGTTTATACAAATCCAAAAATTTGGTTTTTCCTTTACGATATTCGCCAACCTTGTATTTCAATATGGGTTAGTTTTCGCTTTTCAATAATTAAGGAATTGATCTAGATAATCTCATAACCATTGGCGAATATTTTAGAGGCTTACCTTATAGATTCCAAATCCGAAAGTTCCTTTTGTCTTGAATATCTGTCAAATTCCTAAAATTCATATGTTAGATCCGATCTAACTTTAATAAGTTATAATCGGCCTTTGGTCAATATGTCTTACCTTAATTTCCTCGAATCAAAACCCTAACTCCTCCTTTGACATTCGCCATAGACATAAGAGAGGTTATTTTCTTAAGCCTTGTTTAAGCGAATCGGAAGAACAAGAATTAATTATTCTTACCTTAAATCCTTGATCTTTGTATTCGTAGTTGTGGAAACTTGAGATCCCTTGTATATTCGGCCATGATCAAAAATAGGATTAGACTCTTTACTTTTGGCAACTAGAAAGAAAGGAAATTGAATGGCTTAACCTTACCTTGAAGCCTTTAATCACTTGCTTCCTTGTCTTGAGTTCTTTGAGATCCTGCTATGGAGATTTAACGGAGATCAAAGAGAAAGGTTTTGACTAAGCAATGGCAAAGGGAGGAAAAGAAAAGATGGAGTCCTTGCTTAGGGAAATTTCTGCAAGAGAGGGAAGAGAGAGCAAAATTTCGGCAAGGTAGAGTGAATGAGAGAAAAGTCTCAATTTTCCTCTTTTAACTGAAATTGCTAGACCAAGAGTCCAAAAGCGGGCCACCACTCTCCCAAGTGATAATTTAATCTCCATTAATTATCACCTAATTAAATTAAAAGTCTTTAATCCATCCTTTAATTCCTCATTTATCTTAGTAGAGAAAATCTTTTATTTATCACTTTAATTTGACAAGTTTTAATAAAATAAAACTCTTCCTTTTAAGCAAACAAGTCTCGTCCACCCCTAGCCTTAGGAAGCAAAATTGAACCTTCAATATTTGCTTTCCAAGTGACTCGAACTTAGGCCATTTCCATAAACCTTAGGTGACACTTCAGGCCACTTTTCCAAGCTCGATTGTATGTCAAAATTCACCAACTTTTTCTTTTAAGGCCCTCTTGCCCTTATCTCCTATTTTGGGCTTTAAAATTTGTCATTCAGCCTTATTTCTAAGTTTCCAAAAATTTTCGGCATGACTCAGTAACTTGCCATTTTCCTTACATCTTCAGGTTTCCAAAATGTTCAAGTTTCCAAAGTGTTCAAGTTTCCAAAATGTTCAAGTTTCCAAAATGTTCAAGTTTCCAAAATGTTTAGGTTTCCAAAATGTTTAGGTTTCCAAAATGTTCAGGTTTCCAAAATGTCTAGGTTTCCAAAATGTTTAGGTTTCCAAAATGTTTAGGTTTCCAAAAGTATCAAAATTTATTCATAGTACTTGAAACTTGTCATTTCATACAATTGAACTGGAAATGCATAGGCCCTATTCGGGATGTTATAGTTCTACCCCTTAAACAAAATTTCATCCCCAAATTTCCTAACTAAAATAGTTGAGGGTATTCTTTGTCTCATCACCTCTTCTCGGCTCCCACGAAGCTTCTTCCATTCCATGATTGCTTATAGCACTTTGACTAGAGGCACCTGTCTTTCTTCGCAATACTTTCACATCATGTTCCAAAATTCAATTGGTTCTTCCTCATAGGATAAGTCCGCCTTAGTTCCACCTCTTCAACCGTACCACATGAGATGGATCCGATCGATAAGCGACGTAGCATGGACACATGGAATACGTCGTGCATCCGCTTCAATTCGTGGCAACTCTAGTTGGTATGCCATCGCCCAACGCGCTTCAAGATGCTTGATAAGGCCCTATAAATCTTGGGCTTAGCTTCCCTTCGCGGCCAAACCTCATTACCTTCTTCCAAGGTGAGACTTTCAGAACACTTGATCTCCCACTTCAAACTCTATTTCCTTTAACTTAAGGTCTGCGTCGACTTTTGCCTATCGAGGCTTCCTTCAACCGTGCTCTCAATTAACTCAACCTTCTCTTCGCCGCCACCAATTACGGACCCAAGACTCGGCCGTTCTCCTAACTTTCGGTCCAACAAGTAGGTGTTCTACACTTCCTTCCATACAATGCTTCGTATGGTGCCATCCGAATCTCGGCTTGATAGCTATTGTTGTAGGCGAATTCAGCTAAAGGCAAGTAATCTTCCCAACTTCCTCGAAAATCCATTACACGACCTCTCAACATATCCTCCAACACTTGTATAACTCGTTCAGATCGCCGTTTGATTGTGGATGAAAAGTCAGTGAAGTCTAGCTTAGTGCCTAAAGCTTGATAAAGTGCTTTCCAAAATCGAGACGTAAACCTTGGGTCTCTATCGGAGATGATTGACATTGGTACTCCATGTAAGCTCACAATTTCCGTCACATACAACTTAGCCAACTTCAAGAGAATAATCCATTCGACCGATAAAGTGTGCGGATTTGGTCAACAGTCCACTATCACCCATACCGAGTCCTTCTTAGTAGGCGTAAGGAAGCCCACTAACTAAGTCCATGGTAATTCTTTCCCACTTCCATTGGGGAATTTCGATTGGTTGGAGCAATCGATGGGACTTGGTGTTCAAATTTAACTTGGCGACATGTCAAACATTTCCCCACAAATTCATCACTTCTCGCCTGGATCGACCACCAAAATTGTTCCCTTAGATCTCTATATGACTTGATGCCTCGGGATGCATAGCACAAGGGCTACCATGCGCTTCCCCAAGAATCCTTTGTCTCAACTCCTTATTCTTCTAAGATACAGACTTTACCTTGTAGCACAATACTCCTTCATTGTTGACATCATAATCCTCTAATCCCTCATTGCATTTCTTGCGCAACTTAGTACTTAAGTCATTATCACCAACCGTCCCTCCTTCACTTCCTTTAGCCATGTGGGCTCGACTTGCAACTCTCGCCAATGTGCTTCCATCATCATACTGTACTTATATGAGTGAACAAAGCCCGTAGATCCGATACAATCTTCCGACTTAGGCATCGGCTACTACATTTGCCTTGCCCGGATGGTACTCTATTGAGCGATCGTAGTCCTTCAAGAATTCCACCCACCTTCGTTGCCTCAAGTTCAACCTTACGAGTTAATAAATACTTAAGGCTCTTGTGGTGCTGTAGATAATGACCTTTCTCCATAAAGGTAGTGCCTCCAAACCTTATACGAAAACCACATTGTTAGCTCTAAGTCATGAGTTGGGTAGTTAAGCTCATGAGGCCTTAGGCTGCCGTGACGTATAAGCAACCACTTTGCCCTCTTGCATTAACACACAACCTAACCCGTGTGATGAAGTGTCACAAGACACCACAAATTCTTTTCACCTTCCGGCTAAATTAACATCGAGCCTCCACAAGACCTTCTTAAGCTTTTCAAAGCTCTCCTGCGCTTATTAGTCCATTCGAAGGTACTTCCTTCCTTAGTAACTTGGTTAAGGCGCGCTATAGATGAGAATCCTTCCACGAACCTTCCAGAATAGCCTTTGCCAAGCCTAAGAAACTTCAATTTCAGCCACGGACCTAGGTGGTTTCCAATCCAACACCGCTTGATCTTCCTAGGGTCCACTTATTATTCCTTCGGATACCACATGCCCTAAGAATGCCACCTCCCTAAGCCAAAATTCGCACTTCTTTGAATTTGGCATGAGCTTCTTTTCCTTAATACTTCCAACACGACTCGGAGATGCTCATCATGCTCCTCCTCCGACTTGAATACACCAAAATATCATCGATGAACACAACGACAAATCTATCCAAGTAGGGTTGGAAAACCCGATTCATCATATCCATGAACGCTACTGGAGCGTTCACAACCCAAACGGCATCACCACAAACTCAAGTGACCATATCTTGTCCTAAAAGCGGTCTTATGGATATCACCTCCTTTACCTTCAATGATGGTATCCCGACCAGAATCGATCTTCAAAAACATCATGCGGCTTCACCGATCGAACAAGTCATCGATCCTTGGCAAGGGATACTTGTTCTTAATGGTCACCTATTTAATCGACGGTAGTCTATGCACATACGCATAGTTCCATCCTTCTTCTTTACAAATAAGACCGGGTGCTCCCCACGAGACACACTGGGTCGGATAAACCCACTCATCCAATGTTCTTGTATCCGAGCCTTGAGCTCCACTAACTCCTTTGGTGCCATTCGGTATGGAGCGATTGACACGTGAGCTATCCCCTACAGCAAATCAATCCCAAATTCCACCTCCCTGTCTGGGGTATTCCAGAACTCTTCCGAAACACATCTACGAAGTCCTTACCGCCCTAACTCCATTAACACCTTCCTCCTTTCCACCTATCGTGATTTACAAAGGCTAAGAACGCTTTGCAACCTTTCTTAACCATCTTCTCAGCCTTCAGTGCCGAAACTACATTAGATAAATAGTTCCTCCTTTCTCCGATCATTATTACCACTTCATCTTCCGGGGTTCTTAGTTCCATACGTTTAGCCGTACAATCCAACACGACTCGGTGTTCTACTAACCAATCCATTCAGTATAAGCTCAAACTCTCAAAGGGTAACTCCATTAAGTCCGCTTTCAAGCTCACTCCTCTAATCTCTAGGGGTACATTTCAAAGATCTTGTCTACCACTATAGTTTGGCCTAATGGGCTTACTACAGTCATCTGCCTATCAGAGAGTTCAGAGTCTAGGCCTAGTGTTTTTACTACACTACTTGCAACATAGGAATGGGTCGAGCCCACATCAATCAAAGCAAAGTAGGGTTTGTCAAAATAAAGATCGTCTGGGTTATAACATCCGTGCGTCTCCATCTTCCCCTTCTAAAATCGCATAAGCCAAACCCTGTTATCTTGCATCGGATTAGTATTACCTCGTACAGATTCCACGGCCTCTGCCTGCACCACACTACCACGGTTACTCGAACCACGACCCGTTGAGGTCATGCGCCTCTCACCGGTCAGCTAACATTCGAACTACTGGCCTGGCTCTCGTCCGATTGTTTGGGGCAATCCTTAAACATATGGTCCTTGGACCCACACCTAAGACATGCTCCTATCTTTTCCAACACTCCCTAGATGCCTCTTTCCACAATACTCACAGGACTTAATCGCGCCTTTGTACCAAATTTGTTGATTCCGTGGCCCATCAACCCCAGGCCTTTGTAACCCTTTCCTGATGACCCAAACCCTCTTTTGGCCTTATTCTTATCCACGGTCTGCTTAGTAGCATCCTTAATCCCCTCGGCCACCTTGGCCTTTTCTACCAAAACAGAGAATTCCCGCTTCTGATGCGGTGCTATTAACAGTCTTAAATCATCTCTCAGCCCGTCCTCAAAATGCAGACCACATAGTTCATGCTCAGATTGCCACTACCTCGAGCATAGCGGCTCAACCTCGAAATTTCCTCATATTCTACGACGGACTTACTCCCTTGTACTAACCCTAGAAAAGCCTTCCTCTGCTCATCTCAGATACTGGTTCCCACATACTTCTTCCGAAGGCCTCTTTAACATACTCCTGTGTCAAATTTTCAAATTGTGGTACCATCACGTAACAATCAACCACCATACGCTTCATCGCGTAATAACGCCACCATCCCTTTCAACTTTTTCTCGAGTCGATCAAGCTCATCCATGATACGCTCCATTGCTTCTAACCAAGATTTCACCATCTTGGGTGCCACATGGATACTCCTCGAAACATTTTCGCTCCATTAGCTCGAGCCGCTCGGTATCGACTTTCGATTTCCTCTATTTCCACCTACACCACCACCAATTCCAAAACTCACAAAGACAACTGCGACACTGACCTCTTCCCGTCGAGCTCGCTTGCTCAACATTAATGTATGGGGTGGTGGTGGCGATGGCATTTCATTGTCGGACCTTGACCCGACCTAACGGGTTCGACAACATCATCCTTTCTCTCCTCGACCACTTACCACGCCCTCTAGAGCTCATTTTCTAGCGTCGAGATCGATTAAGGAATTTTATGGATTAGTCATTGTTCCACTTTACTTATTAACGAAGTTTTATGAAAAGGGATTTAAGAGTGGTTCTTTCAGATTCATACAAACACACGCCTTTTCCATTCATTCATCCATCCATCAAACAAATATGAACTTTCGTTCATTCAAAGAAATGTTGTAGTTTTTGTTGTTGTTGTTTTCCACTACCCGAGGGTATTTTCGTAATTTTTTTGTCTTACAGGGGCATTTTTGCAATTTTGTCAAAATAAGGTTCCTTGATGATTTTGTCAAAAATTATTTTGAAAACTCCAAAGTCTAGGGGTAACTTGGAAAAAAATTTTAAAACCGGGGGTATTTGGTTGATTTTTAACCTCGAGGGTATTTTGGTAATTTTCACAAATCGTGGTAAATTTATTGAATTAGGGTATTTCAAAAGTTGTAAAACTTTGAGGTTCCTTCCAAAATTGTTCCTTCAAAATGGGAAGGTTGCAAAATTTTGGAAATCGAGGTCATTTTGGTAATTTTGTAAGTTAGGGGCAATTTTGTAATTTTTCCAAAATCATGGTATTTTGATATTTTACAAATTAGGGTTTTTGAATGTTTATGAAATCATGAAATTTTGATAAAGTTGTTGAGTAGTTGAACATTTTACAAACCGATGCGTTTTGGTAATTTTATCGCTAAGGCATTTTGTAATTTTCAGAATCAAGAGTTTTTCGTAAAATGTTGAAAAATAATTTTCTCGATTTAAAAGAAAGTTTTAAAAGTTTGGAAAAAAACTAAGGTTTGTTGTTTTGTTCTTCCTTCTTTTTTTTTTAAAACATGGCTAGTTCCCTTTCGGGTTTTAGTCATTATGTTTAGCCTATGACCGAGCCCTCTTGGTCAGGGTGAACCAAAGCTACGCACCAGGCGGGATTCGTGTGGAGAGGAGGTGAGTCACGCTGACCGCTTAAATACCAAGCTCCCACCAAAACTGCCTGAGACATGCGTCATGAGGTTGCCACACCACCGAGCCCTCCGAGTTAGGGTGAGCCGAAGCTACGCACTGGTAGGATTCTGCAAGAGGAGGTGAGTCACTAGGACCGCTTAAATACCAAGCTCTTTCGGATCCAATCCTAGACATGCGTGCAAGGGTTACCACACCTTAGCTCAAAGACTTAGCCATAGGTTGGTTTAGTACATTAAGTCTTATGTGTTTGTGTTTGAGTAGTCTAATCCTAGGGTTCAAGTTCCTATCATTCTATTCTACGCTCCATGCCTTTTCTACCCTTATATAAATCACGAATCACACATATAGTTAGGGTACTTACCGGTGGATCGCAGGCTTGAGACTTAGGGGCCATGCCAAGCTCCGCTTATTTTCAAAGAAAATCATTTGGCTCGCTTTGAAAACGTTTTGGGCCTTAGCCCACGTGCCGAGAGTTTAAAACGGGCTCGATATTAAACTAAAACACCCCACACCCTACCACGAGCCCGAACAGGATCTGGTATGTTTCTAAAGTGAACCGATTTCAAAATCATTTTCGATACTTAGAGAAATTGTAGACTTTAGAAAACTATTATTTTGAATTGGGCTTAGATTGAAACCCATTTATTTAATCTTGTAAGCCCATTTAATTAAATACATCCAATATAGTTCTTAGCATGTAACTTAACAAAGAAGCAAACATAAAGAATAATCCAATCGGCCTTAAGGCCTTATTACATCAAGTGAAACCCAAAATAGAATAAAAGTAACTAAAAATAAAATTAAGTCCAAAATAAATGAAATTTTCGCATGTAGCATGGCCACCTCATGGTCCACCTACCATTCATCATCGCTCATCACACGAAAATAATTCCCACAATGGGGTGAGTCAATGCACTCAATGTGCACACAATACTATCATTCAATAAATCAGCATTCATGTTTAAATCATCGTGGCCATATAATAATGAAATTATGATGCAACCCAAACCCAATCCTAATGGTCCATCCGCTACACACCACCAGTACACGCCATTCACACAGTGGGACTCATCGAGTCAACCCTCCATCCACTACTCTCCATCAAGGCATTCGCCCATATCGTTGTGTCATTAGATACTATAATCAAATTTATACGTTGTGCCATTAGACACTATTGTAACCGGTTACCAAAATTTCGCAATGTGACCGTAGTCAACATATTTAGTTGGTGAGACCAAGTCAACACCTTCGTTGGTGAGATCAAGTCAACACCGTTCTCCCCTTTCACATAAATCCCAATGCCCCAAAAATATATATCATGCATAACATACTTAATTTCATAATCATATATATATATATATATTCGCATGTTATAAAATAACATTTTCACAATCCTATCGAGTAGGAAACGTGCACAGGTACTTTTGCCACATTTGTGGTACATAGCCACATTCACATTCTTATTCATAATCATATATCAAAATATTTAGCCATAAAATATCGAAGGATAGTAAGGGTACACACTGTTTTGCTTAATAGGTTCCTTGAGATCTCGAGAATCCCGATCTAATTTTTAGATCTCATATCTCCTATATTCGCCATCATACAAGTCACATTAATAAACCTATTTGGCTTTAAAACAAAACCAAATCCTAGTAGGATTTGTAAAAGACTCACCTTGCCGATTTGGTGTTTATACAAATCCCGAAAGTTTGGTTTTTCCTTTACCTGATATTCGGCCAACCTTGTATTTCAATATGGGTTAGTTTTCGGCTTTTCAATAATTAAGGAATTGATCTAGATAATCTCACAACCATTGGCCAATATTTTGAGGCTTACCTTATAGATTCCAAATCCGAAAGTTCCTTTTGTCTTGAATATCCGTCGAAATTCCTAAAATTCATATGTTAGATCCGATCTAACTTTAATAAGTTGTAATCGGCCTTTGGTGAATATGTCTTACCTTAATTTCCTCGAATCTGAAAACCCGAACTCCTCCTTTGACATTTGGCCATAGACATAAGAGAGGTTATTTTCTTAAGCCTTGTTTAAACGAATCAGAAGAACAAGAATTAATTGTTCTTACCTTAAATCCTTGATCTTTGTATTCGGTAGTTGTGGAAACTTGAGATCCCTTGTATATTCGGCCATGATCAAAAATAGGATTAGACTCTTTTACTTTCGGCAACTAGAAAGAAAGGAAATTGAATGGCTTAACCTTACCTTGAAGCCTTTAATCACTTGCTTCCTTGTCTTGAGTTGCTTTGAGATCCATTATGGAGATTTAACAGATCAAAGAGAAAGGTTTTGACTAAGCAATGGCAAAGGGAGGAAAAGAAAAGATGGAGTCCTTGCTTAGGGAAATTTCAAAAAGAGAGGGGAAGAGAGAGCAAAATTTCGCAAGGTAGAGTGAATGAGAGAAAAGTCTCAATTTTCCTCTTTTAACTGAAATTGCTAGACCAAGAGTCCAAAACTTGGCCACCACTCTCCCAAGTGATAATTTAATCTCCATTAATTATCACCTAATTAAATTAAAAGTCTTTAATCCATCCTTTAATTCCTCATTTATCTTAGTAGAGAAAATCTTTTATTTATCACTTTAATTTGACAAGTTTTAATAAAATAAAACTCTTCCCTTTTAAGCAAACAAGTCTCAGTCCACCCCTAGCCTTAGGAAGCAAAATTGAACCTTCAATATTTGCTTTCCAAGTGACTCAAACTCGGGCCATTTCCATAAACCTTAGGTGACACTTCAGGCCACTTTTCCAAGCTCGATTGTATGTCAAAATTCACCAACTTTTTCTTTTAAGGCCCTCTTGCCCTTATCTCCTATTTTGGGCTTTAAAATTTGTCATTCAAACCTTATTTCTAAGTTTCCTAAAATTTTCACGCAGCTCTGTAACTTGCCATTTTCCTTACATCTTCAGGTTTCCAAAATGTTCAAGTTTCCAAAATGTTCAAGTTTCCAAAATGTTCAAGTTTCCAAAATGTTCAAGTTTCCAAAATGTTTAGGTTTCCAAAATGTTTAGGTTTCCAAAAATGTTCAGGTTTCCAAAATGTCTAGGTTTCCAAAATGTTTAGGTTTCCAAAATGTTTAGGTTTCCAAAAGTATCAAAAATTTATTCATAGTATTTGAAACTTGTCATTTCATACAATTGAACTGGAAATGCATAGGCCCTATTCAGGATGTTACACGAAGTCCGGGAAAAATTGGTTCTTTTATAATTATTGCTCCATTCCTGTTTCACGACAATAAGCAAAGAGAGACAGTTGTAATAGGCCCATTTTGCCCGGGCTTAAAACAAACAAACCAGAACAAAAAAATAAAAAATAATAAATGTCCAGTTATTTGTACAGTCCATTTACAAAACCAATTAAACAGCCCAATCCACTAACTCAAAATCCATCACACGCCAAAACCCAAAATTACCTAAACCCGTGGCTCAATTACACCTTAAAGACCTAGACCCAAAAGCAGACAAAAACTAAACCCTAACCCAACCTAAACTTAAGCCCAAGTAGCCCAAATAGCTTGTGGACGCAGGAAACCCTAGGTTTCCACTGCGCCGCAAGCATCCCAGCAAGCACCCATAGCAACCCTAACGCCAGCCTTCAGTCGTCCCGCAATCAGCGTGTGAATCACTTCGACGCCGGGCTTCTCGTCATTCTCCCGCACAAAAAAGGAAAGAACAACAACAAAACATGGCAAAACGGGACAAATTTTTTTTATTCCCTTTTTATTTTTATTTCGAGGACTATAAGAGCCCTACAATAATGTCTAATAGGACATACACAGAAAGAATACACGAAAATATTCACAAAAAATACAAAGAAATATACAAAGAATAAAACGAAGAGCAGAGGTGATTTTTATTTTATTTTATTTTATTTTATTTATTCTTCGATTCATGTATTTTTACATATACAATACTACAAAAATGAAAAAGTATGAGTATACCTTTTGAATCGGATGGAAAGAACGAAGTTTTTGGTCTCCGATGGTCAGATTCAACCAAGGCTAACAATGATGCGTAAAAGCGCGTGTGGCGCGTACATCGGTGGCCCGTGGGTCCGATGGCCGAAACACAAACAGGCGAAGGGAGGATTCCAGAGAATTCTCCTTAGTTTTTTTTTTTTTTAAACATTCCCACAAATTATTTTTTATTATTTAAAGTGGCTTATATAGGCAAGAAGAAACGACGCCGTTTTTGCTTAAGTTAATAAGCACAAAACGACGTCATTCAGGGAGGATTCACGCGTTGACCCGAAAACTCGGGGAGGATCCGCGCGTTTTTGTTAAAAGGGCTAATTGCCTTTTTGATCCTTTCGCTATTTTAGTATTTTTAATTCAATTCAATTTGAATTTTTATTTTTTATTAAATTAACCCTGAAAGTTTGTTTCTGTTTCAATTGGGTCCCTCGGGTTATTTAAAAATTTGGTAATAGAACGGCTCAGCTTTAGGAGATAGGGCATAATTGTTCAATAGGTCCCTCTAGTTTGGTAGCGCTCCAATATCATCCTTTTGAATCCTTAACCTTAATTTTTATTATTTTAATTTAATCCTTACTCATTTGATTATTTTATTTTTTATTTTCATCTTATTCTTATTTTTTATTATTTTAGTATTATATATGTATTAAATTATTATTATTTATTATTATTTTTCAATATTATTCATATATTGTATATTATTTTAAAATTTTATATATTAGTTATTATATTATATTTTTATTTATATATTATACATTATTAAATTATATTTTATATATAACTTTTAAATTATTTTATCCTTAATGTTGCATATAATTTTGTATAATATATTGTTTATTTTTAAATATGTAATTTTATATAATTTTATATGTATTAGATTATTATAAATATGTTTTTATTTAAAGTTATAAATTATTTATTTATTTCAAAACATATTTTATTTATTTTCTCAAAAAATATTTTTATATTTTATTTTGCAATATTTATTTATTATTTGATATATGTCATTGCATGAAAAGTTTAATCTGCATGAGAAGTTTTCATATTTATTTAGTTTTTATTTTATTATTGATTGCTTTATATATTCGATTTGTCCGTACTTTTCATTTATTTATGATTGCTTTAGTGTAGTTATTTTTATTAGTCGTTATTTTACATTATTATTTCTTTTATTTTCTACATTAAATGTTAGTATATCATGATTGCTTTTGGTATTTATGTTTGATGAAGTATTAATGTGATATTTTCACATGGATCATCGTTTAAAATAAAAATACATTTTGCAAAATTACTATATTTTATCTAAAGGTTTTTTTTTTAAAATAAGGCAATATTTTGTATTTAGAAATTCGGGGAATAGTGCCCTAACGTGTTGGGTTTCGATTTTCTGTTTGACTAAATAACTAAAAATCCTTTTAATAAGATTTTGTAAATCATGAGATGATTTTAGTTACGAGGGTTTAAAATATCATGTCCTAACGTGCTGGTTGTGATGTTTGTATTCTTTCGGAATAAAGAAATCTCAAATTTTAACTTAAATTGTTCAAGTTTTTAAAGAAATCATGTTTTCAAATCTTTTGAATTTTCGACATTAGGACAATAATTAATCAATTCGGTACCAATTTTGGGCGTTATGAGGGTGCTAACCCGTCCTCATACGTAACTGACCCCCGAACTCATTTTTTTTGTATTTCGTGGACCAAAATCAATGTTTTGAAATAAAAAGTTTTATACGGTGATCCAATCACACCTAAGTAAAAAAGGATTGGTGGCGACTCCCATTTTTTCGTTTTTAAGGTCGATCCCCATCGTTTTTATAAAAACTTAAAAATGGCTTCGACACTCACAATATCAGAAATGTAAAGCTCAGCTAACTTATCGAGTGAGTAATCAGATCGTACAGGAATAAAATGAGCAGATTTCGTCAATCAATCAACCACGACCCAAATTGCATCTTTCTTTCTCGAGTCAAAGGCAGTCCAGAAATAAAATCCATCGTTACTCTATCCCATTTCCACTCGGGAATCATAATCGGTTGTAGCAAACCAGACGGAACCTAATGTTTAGCTTTAACTTGCTGACAGACTAAACATTTCGATACAAAATCAAGGATATCTCTTTTCATACTAGACTATCAATAGTGTTGCTTCAAATCATGGTACATTTTAGTGCTTCCCGGATGAACAGATAGGCAACTATTATGAGCTTCATTTAAAACCAACTGAATCAACTTTGAGTTTCTCGAACACAAATTCGATCTTGGAACCTCAAGCAATCATCAACATCCACTCGAAATTCAGAATTAGAGTTCGAATCACACTGAGCTCATTTTGTTATCATTTCATTATCAACTTTTAGAGCATCACATATCTATTGTAAAAACATCAGCTTCGCTTTCAATTCCGCTAAAACTGAACCATCATCAGACAGGTCTAAATGAGCATGTATTGCACGCATTACAAACAATGTTTTTCGGCTTAATGCATCAACAATTACATTTGCTTTGCCTGGATGATAATCTATCACAAGCTCGTAGTCTTTCAAAAGCTCTAACCACCTTCTTTGTCGCAGATTCAAATCTTTCTGAGTCATCAGATACTTCAAACTTTTATGATCTGAAAATACGTGACATTTCTCACCAAAAAGGTAGTGACGCCAAACCTTTAATGCGAACACAATCGTAGCTAACTCAAGATCGTGTGTCGGATAGTTCTTTTCATAAGGCATAAATTTTCTTGAGGCATAAGCTATAACTTTACCTTCCTACATCAAAACACATCCCAGACCATTTAATGAATCATCATTATAAATCACGAATTCTTTACCCGATTCTAGTTGTATCAAAACTGGAGCTTCAGCCAATAGAAAGTTTTCAACTGATCAAAACTTTTCTGACATTTATCAGACCATTCAAAATTCACAACTTTCTAAAGCAATCTAGTCAATGGAGTAGATATCATCAAGGATCTATTTACAAATCGATGATATTAACCAGCAAGTCCCAGAAAACTGCGAACTTTAGACACATTCTTCAAGGCTTCCATTCCAAAATAGCAAAAACTTTACTCGGATCAACTTGTATTCCAGAGGACGATACAATATGTCCCAAAAATTGACTTCACGCAACCAGAATTCACATTTGCTGAATTTCGCATACAATTGCTTTTCTCTCAAAGTTTGCAACACAATTCTCAGATGTTCAGCATGTTCAATTTCATTTCGAGAACAAACCAAAATGTCGTCAATGAAAATAACAACAAATCGATCTAGGTATGGTCTGAAAATTCTATTCATCAGATCCATTAAAATAGCAGGAGCATTCGTTAGTCTGAAAGGCATAACTAAAAACTCATAATGCCCGTACCTCATTCTGAAAGCAGTTTTTGAAATGTCTGAATCTTTTACTCGCAACTGGTAGTATCTCGATCTCAGATCTATCTTTGAAAACACAGTGGCTCCTTTTAGCTGATCAAATAAATTATTGATCCTGGGTAGAGGATATTTATTCTTTATAGTCACCTTGTTCAACTGACGATAATCAATGCACATTTTCATCGTGCCATCTTTCTTTTTAACAAATAGAACAGGAGTACCCCAAGGTGAGAAACTCAGGTCATTAAATCCTCTATCGGTCAACTCTTGCAATTGTGATTTCAACTCTTTCAGTTCTATTGGTGCCATTCTATACAGAGCTATCGAAATAGGAGTCATTCACGCAACAGATCAATACCAAATTCAAATTCACGTATCGGAGGTAATCCCGGTAATTCTTCAATAAATACATCAGGAAATTCACATACAACTGGCATTTATTCAACTTTCCTTTCAGATATTTTTGAGTCAATTACATAAGCAAAATAAGCTTCATAACCCTTTCTCAAATAATTCTAAGCTTTCAATACAGATATCATAACAAGTAACCCAGTCAAATCATTAAACTCAACTCGAACTATTTCATCATTCTGACATCTCAAATCAATGGTCTTTGTCTTGCAATTCACAACAGCATCATGCAACGTCAACCAGTCCATACCCAAAGTTATATCAAACCCATCAAAAGGCAATAACATCAGATCAGCCAGAAAACAGATATCTTGAAACATCAATAGACAATTCTTACATACTTTGTCAACCAGGACACTTTTACCTAAGGGGTTCGATATTTTTATAACAAACTTAGTAGACTCTACAGGCAAAGTCTTACTGGATACTAAGTTTATGCATATATATGGGTGAGTAGAACAAGGGTCTATCAATGCAATCACAGAGGTATCATAAAGAGTAAATGTACCCGTAATAACATTTGAAGATGTAGCTTCCTCACGAGCTCGGATGTTATACGCTCTGGTAGGCGCTCTAGCTTCAAATCTTGCAATAGTGTCTCTTTTAATTCTCTGACCACCACTGACATTTCTTGTATTTCGAGAAGATCTACCTTTCACTGAAACATTCTCAGATCTCAGATTCTGAATAATCTCTTGCTCAACAGATTCTAGGCAATCACGGATGAAATGATCTAATGATCCACATCTGAAATAGGCTCGATCATTCAATCTACAACTTTCAGGATGTCTTTTACCACAATGCTTACATTCAGGTCGATTGGATCGAACATTTCCAACACATGCCATTGAAGTTGCCAAAGCTTTAGTATTCGACTGTGATTTAGCTTGATCTCTATTCGATTGTCCCACATTTACCCTGGAATGGCTGTAACACCCCAAACTCGTCCTAGACGTTATGACCGGATCTAGCATGCTACATAGAAGGGTTGTTTAAAACTTGCGCTTTCATAAAAAGTTTGCAATCCTTTTGAAACCCCGCATTTTTTTGTTTGTGAAATTTAGATTGACTTCTATGGTTTTCTTGCAAAAATGTTATCGACGTTAAGAAAATCCAAAGTTTTATCATTTATAGTTTGAAAGCCGTTCATTAACATTTTGAAAAGAAATCAGCATTTCAACGTCTAACAGTGCAATAACAACCGAATTGAAAGTTAAAAACAAAATAAAAATCCCAGAGGCCTTATTACAAAACATTAAACCCAAATTAAAATAAATCTCAAATTAAAGTGAAATGGAAATTTACTAAGGTTTCGATGTATGGTCACCACAGAGTCCTCCGCGACTCTAAATCCACTAACGCTGGGAATTACCTACAAGGTTAAAGCAGAGGGGTGAGTTACAAGAACTCATTGTGTAATCCCCTAATCAAACATTAATTGGGCCCAAGCCCTTTCAGAATAAATTGGGCCTTAACCCATACGGAAGCAAACTGGGCCTTAGCCCTATAAGCATGATAATGCAAACAAAGTATGCAACTCAACCTAAAAATTCGTTCGCTACACACCACCCGTACCAGCCCAATACACCCGTGGGGATTTCTACAATCGACCTGTCCATCCGCTACACACCTCGATGATAGTCAAGCTGCTCATCATAGAATTTGTGGCAAAGCCACCAGAATACCTGAATATACGTGGCATAGCCACCAAACAGAATTGTGGCAGAGCCACCAGAATCACAATGTGGCGAGCCACCAGAATACACTTCCTCCGATCATCAATATCCCAATCCCATGCAAAATGTCATGTATGCAAAACATATATCAAATATAATGTATGAAATGAATTACCATCATAACCAGATAAACATAGTGCAATACAATCATGATATTCAACCCTTAAAGGTATAACAGTAATTTACCCACCAAGGGTATTTCGATAATTTACCCTACCAAGGGTATTTTAGTAATTTTATCATCCAACGGCCTTTTTGAAGGCCTAATGTCATCACGAGCGACACAAAACCCTTTTTGGGTCTCTACGAAGCTATTGGGCCTAAAATTTGTTTTAGGCCTATTCGGGCCCACACGATCGTATGGCCCATTTCGCAACGTTTCGGTCTCAGATTTCCACATTTCACATCCGCACTTACCCTTTTACAATTTTCCATCAATTTCGCCCATGTGGGTCGAATAGCCCATTGGGCCCGTTAAGCCCGTTTCGACTCGGTTAGGCTTGTTACAGCCCCAAGCCCCAGCTTTGCGAGTGTGTTCGTGACACCCTCAATGACTTAATGTCACGTTTCGTATCTTATTCTACCATTGTGAGTGCTAGCGCTCGAGTAGTCATACTTGCCAATTTTTTGGCTTTTTGGCATTTGGCCGATTCACAGAACATTGCAATTATGCATTCGAAGGGTGTGAGATTACACACCTGATTTGGAATGCAAAACACGATACTCCCCAAGGCACCAATAATCCAAGACTTTTATTTTAAGGGAAGACCGTACAACATTTCCTTGGTTTAAGTTCTTTGAGTCCCTTGCAACATTGAAACCGAGAGAAACTGTTAGCCCTAACATTCATATTCAAAACTGCAATCATAAAAACCTTTCGGCTTGAGTAAAATCAAACCCTTAAGAAAACCCTATCACTTACAATCGGCCATGACTTTACTTACCAACTAGTTTTTAGAGTTTGAATTCGAGTGAGAGTTGAGGAGGGTACACTCAAACCCCAAACAGATTCGGCCTAAGCCACCAGAGAATTGCTTCGGCTTATGCTATGCAAGAGGGAGAAAACAATTAGTGGGTGAACATGAGGGTGTTGCATTTGATCAGAGAAAAGAACTGGTGTGAAGGGGAAAGGATGTAAGGAAATAAAATGGATGAAAACTTACCAATAGCGATAAGAGAACCCCAAGCGTCAACAACTTGATGTATGGAAAATAGAACAAGGTTGAAGTAAAGGTGATCCTCCGACTTTTCGAATAAAGAAGAAATTGATGCCACAAATGTATGAATGAGTAAAAGAAGTTTTAGCTCTCATCAAGGTTTAGAAGGAATGGTTTCAACTTGGAGAAAAGAGGGAAGATTCGGCTAATGTAGAAGAAAAGGTAAAAGACAAGAAATGAAAGGAAGAGGAAGAAATGGACGAAAAGAGAAATAGTATGGGAGTAGGGGAGGATTCGGCTTAGCACAAGGTATTAGCAACAATCTCGAATCGGAGAAAAGATGAAAAGAAAACTTCAGCTAGGCAGAAATTACAATGAACCTAAAGAAAAAAAATGACCTGAAAAGCTTAAGGAAATGCACAAAACACAAGAAAAGCTAAGATAAGCCTAAAGTAAATTTGACACTCCTTTCTTACCCTAAAGCCAAATATGCGCCCTTCTAAAATATTACACTTGAACGAATCTCCTCCCATCCACTTCCCCAAAATCAGCCACAACCCCCTCTCTCTCCCAATCCCTTGATTTCCTCCACGAAATTCTCCTTGCATTACTCTTTTCCACTCATGCAAATAGTTTGACTGAGTCCTCAACCACCAAGGCAGAGTTCTAGCTGAACTTTACCTCTTCCGCCTGCTCAGCACAAAATAAAAGCCACAATTTGTAGCCTGAGAGACTCGAACTCCCTTCCTCCAAGTTCCCCTTGTGACGCCACACCTGAAACACCCCACACCCGGCCCACGAGCCTGAACCGGATTTGGTATGTTCCTAAAGTAAACCGACTTCAAAAACATTTTCGATACTTAGAGAAAATTGTAAATTTTTAGAAAAACTACTGTTTTGAGTTGGGCTTAGATTGGAAACCCATTTATTTAATCTTGTAAGCCCATTTAATTAAATACATCCAATATAGTTCTTAGCATGAAACTTAACAGTAAGCAAACATAAAGTATAATCCACTGGGCCTTAAGGCCTTATTACATCAAGTAAAACCCAAAATAGAACAAACGTAACTAAAAATAAAATTAAGTCCAAACTAAATGAAATTTTCGCATGTAGCATGGCCACCTCATGGTCCACCGCCGGTCCATCCCGCTCATCACCGAAAAATAATTCCCACAATGGGGTGAGTCAATGCACTCAATGTGCACAATACTATCATTCAATAAATCGGGCATTCATGTTCAAATCATCAAGTCCATATAATAATGAAATTATGATGCAACCCAAACCCAATCCTAATGGTCCATCCGCTACACACCACCGTACACGCCATTCACACCGTGGGACTACTAAGTCAACCCTCCATCCGCTCACGCTCCATCAAAGGCATTCGCCCATATACGTTGTGTCATTAGACACTATAATCAAATTTATGCGTTGTGTCATTAGACACTTTGTGTAACCGAAGTTACCAAAATTTCGAATGTGACCGTAGTCAACATATTTAGTTGGTGAGACCGAAGTCAACACCTTCGTTGGTGAGACCAAGTCAACACCTATTCTCCCCTTTCACATAAATCCAAATGCCCCAAAATCTATATTGTGCATAACTTAATTTCATGTTCATATACATATATTCGCATGTTATTAAATAACATATTTTCACAGTCCTATCAGAAGTAGGAAACGTACCTGGGTACTTTTTGCCACATTTGTGGTACATAGCCACATTCACATTCTTATTCATAATCACATATTAAAATATTTAGCCATAAAATATCGAAGGATAGTAAGGGTACACACCTGTTTTGCTTATTAAGGTTCCTTGAGTTCTCGAAAATCCCGATCTAACTTTAGATCTATTAATTCCTATATTCGGCCCACCAAATAAAACACATTAATAAACCCTTTTGGCTTAAAACAAAACCAAATCCTAGTAGGATTTGTAAAAAGACTCACCTTTTCCGATTTGGTGTTTATACTAAACCCGAAAGTTTGGTTTTTCCTCTACCTGATATTCGGCCAACCTTGTATTTCAATATGGGTTAGTTTTTCGGCTTTTCAAAAATTAAGGAATTGATCTAGATAATCTCACAACCATTGGCCGAATATTTTAGAGGCTTACCTTATAGATTCCAAATCCCGAAAGTTCCCTTTTGTCTTGAATATCTTAATTTCCTCGAATCTGAAATCCCGAAACTCCTCCTTTGACATTTGGCCATAGACATAAGAGAGGTTATTTTCTTAAGCCTTGATTAAACGAATCAGAAGAACAAGAATTAATTGTTCTTACCTTAAGTCCTTGATCTTTGTATTCGGTAGTTGTGGAAACTTGAGATCCCTTGTATATTCGGCCATGATCAAGAATAGGGATTAGACTCTTTACTTTTGGCAACTAGAAAAGAAAGAAAGGAAATTGAATGGCTTAACCTTACCTTGATGCCTTTAATCACTTGCTTCCTTGTCTTGAGTTACTGAGATCCGGCTATGGAGATTTAACCGAGATCGGAAGAGAAAGGTTTTGACTTAACAATGACAAAGGGGAGGAAAAGAAAAGATGGAGTCCTTGCTTAGGGAAAATTTGAAGAAAGAGGGGAAGAGAGAGCAAAATTTGACAAGGTAGAGTGAATGAGAGAAAAGTCTCAATTTTCCTCTTTAACTCGAAATTGCTAGACCAAGAGTCCAAAACTTGGCTACTACTCTCCCAAGTGATAATTTAATCTCCATTAATTATCACCTAATTAAATTAAAAGTCTTTAATCCATCCTTTAATTCCTCATTTATCTTAGTAGAAAATCTTTCATTTATCACTTTAATTTGACAAGTTTTAATAAAATAAAACTCTTCCCTTTTAGCAAATATGTGCTGTCCACCCCTAGCCTTGGGAAGCAAAATTAAACCTTCAATATTTGCTTTCCAAGCGACTCGAACTCAAAGCCATTTCCATAAACCTTAAGTGACACCTTCAGCCACTTTTCCAAGCTCGATTGTGTGTCAAAATTCACCAACTTTTTCTTTTAAGGCCCTCTTGCCCTTATTTCCTATTTTGGGCTTTAAAATTTGTCATTCTGCCTTATTTCTAAGTTTCCTAAAATTTTAATGGACTCAGAACTTGCCATTTTCCTTACATCTTCGTGTTTCCAAAATGTTCGGGTTTCCAAAATGTTCGTGTTTCCAAAATGTTTAGGTTTCCAAAAATGTCTAAGTTTCCAAAAATGTCTAAGTTTCCAAAAATGGCTAAGTTTCCAAAAATGTCTAAGTTTCCAAAAATGGCTAAGTTTCCAAAAATGTCTAAGTTTCCAAAAATGTCCATTTCCATTTCCATTTCCATTTTCATTTCCATCTCCATTTTCATGCATTTCTAGGTTTCCAAAAGTATTAAAAATTTATTCATAGTACTTGAAACTTGTCATTTCATACAATTGATCTGGAAATGCATAGGCCCTATTCAGGATGTTACAACACCACAATGCCACATGCTAATCTTGTGTTAGCAAACACACTTAATTAACCTTAAGTCTTGCCTCCACTAGCTCACCCCACTAAAGTGCCCAAAAACCAAAATTTCACTAGGGCTTGGGCTCGAACCCAAGCCTCCCTAGGACCCCCAAACACACCTAAATAAAAATCTTATCAAGCACAACACATGCGATAACGCAAAAATGCCAGACCCTTATTTTTAGGATGTTACAACGGCTATGTTCATCTCTGAATTTCTTTGAAGCAGACTAAAATGATTTACTCAGAAATCTGTTTCTCACATCTCTAACTTCAGACTCAGCTTTTCTTTTGTCTTTAACGAGTGCCTCAATTTTGCACGCTCGATCAATGAGCACAATGAACTCTTTTATTTCCAATATCCCAACAAGCAAACGAATATCTTCATTAAGGTCATCTTCAAATCTTTTGCACATTATTTCTTCAGTTGATACACATTCTAGAGCATACTGACTTAATCTCATGAACTCTCATTCGTATTCAGTGACAGACATGAGGCCTTGTTACAATTCCAGGAATTTCTTTCATTTCTGATCTATGAATCTCTAACTGATGTATTTCTTCTGAAATTTAGACTGAAAGAAATCCCATGTAACCCGTTCCTTTGGAACAATAGAAATCAAAGTCTTCCACCACTGATAAGCTACATCTCGTAGTAAAGAAACGAAACATTTTATGCATTCTTTAAGGGTCAATGTCATTTCATCAAATACCCGGATTGTGTTTTCAAGCCAAAACTCAGCTTTCTCGGCATCATCATCACTGGTAGACATGAACTCTTCAGCCCCATATTTACGGATTTTATTGATTGGAGGCTTATTTGACAGATTCAGATTCATGACCGAAGGCACAACTGAAGTCTAAGGGGATTAGTCGGGGGGGAGGTTGTGAAATAGTCGGATTATTTCTCACAAACTGAGTGAATGACTCACTCATTATTTGGAAGAAAGATTGTTTAGCTTCTCCCTCTTGACCACTCATAGTCGGTCTCAAATCAGATTGCGTTGTCCCTTAAGCCGGAGTAGGTGCATTGCTTTCAACATCGTCAGCTACGGCTTTTTCAGGCTCCATTACTATCCGATAAACACATTTTTTACGTTAGGATTCATCACACTATCACATTTCATATAAATGGCATGTATAACTAGACTCTTACACGCTACGTTAGTCCAAGAATTGAATAGACCGTAGCTCTGATACCAACCAAATGTAACACCCCTAACCCGTAACCATCACCAGTTTAAGGTTAAGAGGCATTACCTAACAATCTAAAACTTTTATGGACAATTCATAAATTTATCTGATAAATCACATCAAAATGTCCTTAGAATAGGTCAACGAGACCTTAAACATGCTTTAGAATAGGGTCAGGACTAAACCGATCACATATGAAAATTCTTGGAAATTTAAAATTCTTCTAAGTTACAGAGGTCACACGCCCGTATGGGCAGGCCGTGTGCCTCCCACGGTCTCAGACACGCCCGTGTGTCTAAGCCATGCCAAAATAGGGCATATATACTAACTTGTCCCCACGGCCTGAGACACACCTGTGTGCCCCACCCGTGGTCGATCCTGACTTGCACCACACGGCCAGTCACATGCCCGTGTGTCCAGCTCGTGGTCGAGCTTGAATTGTTTTGAATTAAAACCAAAGAGACACTGTCGAGCCACACGCTCATGTGCTCAACCGTGTGGGAAAATATAAGCCATTTGCAAGGCCAAAATGCCACCCACACTTGGGTCATCCCTATAAGCAACATACCAATTCAATTCACAATCTTACCATTTCAACATGGTCATCATTCGTCAAAAAACATATACTCACTTTGTATCAATAGGCTTACCATTACTTTGACCATTTTATAACTATGAAATCATACCAAACCAAGTATTATAACATGACCACTCATGCATAACATAAGTTTTATCTAGCCATATCACATGGCTATTTACATATTTCAAACATATCCCAAAACAACTAGCCTATACATGCCATATTAGCTATATACACATTTTTAAAGTACCAAAATTGAGTTTGATAGTGTGATGAAGATCCTCGACGATCCCCGACCTTTCAGTAGTTTTGACGAAGCAAACACACACAAAGTAAGCTTTCAAAAGCTTAGTAAGCCATACACAAATAAACTTAGCATAAAATGCACATAATTATATCAATACAAAATTATTAATAGCTCATTTGCACATTCATAATTCTTCTTGGCTCATTGAATTAACCAGTAACTTACTAGCATGGATATCACCAAATACATCAATATATCATAGCATATTCATTCATATACCATGCCTCACTTCATCAATTCCATATGTATAATCCATCTAGGTAAGTTGATAGTATTATTACCTTCCATACACATACATGGTGTACTTTTCGAACATACCTGAATCATTATACATTTCTCGTAGTCATTCGTATCTCAAACTTGCCCGTTGAATCATTCGGAATCTAATAGGATACCCAGAATGCTCGGAATAGTTGTACAATGCCAACGTCCCAGACGAGGTCTTATATATACTCAGATATCGATGCCACTATCCCAGACATGGTCTTACACGTAAATCTCATATTGATGGCAATGTCCCAAACATGGTCTTACATGATATCACATATTGGACACCTATGTCATGACATACGTTATCCTATCTATTCCTAGGTTCGTACGGGACTTCTCAGACATTTATAACTTGTCGATATATCCTCGATTTCACATACATTCCATATTGAGCATTATTCATAGCCATCTAAAATTCATAAATGCATAAATAGCTCAAATCAAATACATTTATTTGTATATCGACTTACCTCGTACGAGAAGAACGGAAACAAACGTCTATTTAATAACTTTCGACTTCCCTCGATCTAAATCCGTTTTCTTTGATTCTTGATCTATACATATTCAAATTTAACCCATTTATTCACTAACTCATTCAATTAAGTCCAAAACATATAGTTAGGGCAATTTACAAATTAGCCCTCACATTTTCACATTTTGACATTTTAGTCCCTATTTCACAAAATTACAAAATACACATAATTTCATATTTCTCATGTTTGGCAAAATATCACCCATGCTCATTCAAGTCCACACATTTCATTTATTTCACAAATTAGTCCCTCAAAATATTATTCTTTCAATTTAATCCAAATTGCTCAAAATCATTAAAAATCCAAAGACAAACTATGTTGTCGAAACCATTTTTAAAGTTTTCAAAAAAAATGGGGATCAACTTTTAAAAAAACGAAAATAGAGTCGCCACCAATCTCTTTTTACTTAGATGTGATTGGATCACCTTTATTTCAAAGCATTTATTTTGGTCCACGAAATACTAGAAAACGGGTTCGGGAGTCAATTACGTATGAGGAAGGGTTAGCACCCTCATAAAGCCCAAAAATTGGTACCTAATCGATAAAATCATGTCCTAGTGGTGAAAATTTAAAATTTTGTTTTAAATATGATCCTTTTATTAGAAAGAAAGCCCAAACTTACCTATCTCAAAGAAATAAAATACTAAACCCAGTAAGTTAGGATATAACATCTCATGACTTCAAAACTAGGCACGCCTTTATTTAGAAAATTCCTACCTCGAGACACAAATCATCATATTCAAAGTTAGGATACAACGTTTTGAATTCCCAAGAATAAGTTTTTGATTTGAAATTTGTAAGTTTCAATTTTAAAAAAGAAGGGATATTTAATACCTTGAGTTTCACGAGAAAAGTCGAAACCCAGTAAGTTAGGGTACAATTCTTCTCGAAGTCCCCAAATATCATACATCACCGTGTTTTAAAATTTTGAATAAAATACGAAAATTTCGCAAAAATGTGTTTTTATAAAAATAATCTGAATTCGATTTTGTATTGATACATTAGAAGATAAAATATAAAATATCGATTCATTATAATCACATGTTATACTAACGATTAATGCTAATATAGTCAATTAACGAAAGAATATAGTAACAAATATATGAGATGAAAATAAATATGCTAAGCAATAATAAACAATTAAAGGAACATAAATAAACATATACAATAAGTAACAATAATTAAAAATTCACATGAAATATAAAAATTCAAGAAATGAATATATATAATAAAAACAATGAATAATATAATAATTTCAAATAAAACATATATAATACACTAATCATAAAAATTACATATGTAATAAACAATATAAACAAAATATGTTATATAATTTAAATAAATTTTATACAAGATAAAATTTTGAAAATAATGTATGATATGATATAATACTATATACAAAATTTTAAAAATATATAATAACTAATATATAAATCCTAAAATAATATGTAATAAAAATAGTTAAACCAAATAAAATAATAAATAATCATAGTTTAAAATATATAAGGATAATACATAATAAAAAAATATATACAAGTTTTATACTATTAATATACAAATAATAAGAATAATATAATATTTAATATGATAAAATAATTAAGTATAGTATTAGAATAATTTAAAAATAAAATAAAATAAAAAAATAAATAAAGAAAGGAGGATTAAATAGCAAATAAATATAAATATAAATATAAAAGGATTAAATAAAAAATGCCCGTCATATTGTAGGGGCTAAAATGGCAATTATGCCAAATTTTAAAAAACAACAACGTTTTGATCTTAGCCCTTGAGGAGCCCGAGGACTTAATTGAAACCAAATATAAACTTTAGGGCTAATTTAATAAAAAATAGAAATTCAAATTGGACTAAATTAAAAATACTAAAATAGTAGAAGGACCGAAGAGGCAATTAGCCCTTTTAACAAAAACACGCGGATCCTTCCCGGGTTTTCGGGTCAACGCGCGGATCCTCTTTAAAACGATGTCGTTTTTGGCTTTAAGGGCAGTCCTCAAAACGGTGTCATAGGGATCACCTATATAAGCCACATTTAAACCCAAAAAATCATTTCAGAAGCCCCTTTAAAAAAAATCAAAACAGAGCCTTCAATTCTCTCTCCCTCCACGGCCTAAGGTTTGGCTCCGGCCATTGGGCCTCTGGGCTTTTGCCCTCACGCGCTCCACGGGCCATCATCGGTGCCGCCCAATACGGCGGTCGGTGGTTAAAAACCTTTGCTTTTTAGCGTGAATCAACAGGTATTCCCTTTTTATATTCTTAAATAGTTTTCTATATATTTAAAATGCATAGATCAGAAGAAAAAAACAAAATAATAAAATGAAAAATCACTTTCTGTTGCTTAAAGTTCTCTGTATTTTATTTTAGTGTTTTTTTTTTTGTATTCTCTCTGTCTATGTGTGTCTTTTACAGGTTTAGGCTGGGGTTTTATAACCCAAAAATAAAATACAATGTTCTGTCCATTATGTTCCTTGCCATATTTGCTGTTGTGCCTTTCCTTTTTTGCAGGTGGACGAGGAGAACGTGGCGGCGATGGGGCGACTCGCGTAATCTCGGCACGACTGGTGGCTTGGGCGTTGGAATGGGACTACTTGCAGTGCGAGGGTTTCTTAGAAACCTTAGCTTCTCTGAAGCTGTTTTAGGCTTTGGGCCCTTTTGGGCCATGTGTTGTTTGGGTTTGGGTAGTTAAAGTCTATTTTGGGTCTGGGTTAGTTTAGTTGGGCTAATCGGGTTTCGGGTTTAAGGATTTGTTTTGGACTGTAACTAGACATTATTATTTTATTTTTTGTTATTATTTATTTTTTTTGGTTTTATTTTTTGGTGTGTGTGGGCTCGGAAAATTTGGGTTCCTATAGCTGCCTCTCTTTGCTTATTGTCGTGTAACGAGAATAGAGCAAAGACTATAAATGGCTTCCAACTCCACTGCAATGGTATTGGAACTTCATCTTGATTTCAAATAAGTCTGATAGCTTCAATCTGCTTCACTGCAACTTCAATAAGACAAAATTTGCTATCTTTAGTCTGTTCTACTGCAACTCAGAGAGACTAGACTAATGTCTTTGATCCGCTTCTTGCAACTTCAAGAATGCCAAATATGCTATCTTCGATCTGATCCACTGCAAACTCAGGGAGACAAGATTTGATGTTTTCGATCTGCTTCATGCAACTTCAAGAATGCCAAATCTACTATCTTCGATCTGCTCCACTGCAAACTCAAGGAGACAAGATCTAATGTTTTCAATCTACTTCTTGCAACTTCAAGAATGCCAAATCTACTATTTTCAATCTGCTCCACTGCAAACTCAGGGATGCCCAACTGATGTCTTCGATCTACTTCTTGCAACTTCAAGAATGCCAAATCTTCTATTTTCAATCTGCTCCACTGCAAACTCATGGACACTAGAATAATGTCTTCGATCTGCTTCACTGCAAACTCAGGAATGCCAGATCTGCTATCTTCAATCTGCTTCCTGCAAACTGAGGAATGCCAGACTAGTATCTTCAATTTGCTTCCTACAAACTCAGGAATGCCAGACTGGTATCTTCAATCTGCTTCCTGCAAACTCAGGAATGCCAGACTGGTATCTTCAATCTGCTCCACTGCAAACTCAGGGATGCCAGATCTACTATCTTCAATCTACTTCCTGCAAACTCAGGAATGCCAGATTTGCTATTTTAATCTGCTCCCTGCAAACTCAAGGTTGCCAGATTAGTATCTTTGATCTGCTTCATTGCAACTTCAGGAATGCCGATCTGCTACTTTAATATGATCTCTGCAAACTCAGGGATGCTAGATTAGTATCTTCGATCTACTTCACTACAATCTCAGGAATGCCAGATCTGCTATTTTAATCTACTCCCTGCAAACTCAGGGATGCCAGATTAGTATCTTCAATTTGCTTCACTGCAATCTTAGGAATGCCAGATCTGCTTTTTAATTTGCTCCCTGCAAACTTAGGGATGCCAGATTGGTATCTTCGATCTGCTTCACTGCAACTTCAGGAATGCCAGATTTGCAAAATCACCAATATTGCTACACCGCCACTGAGGGACATGTCCTGTAGAATCGGTTTCGTATGTTTATGTCACATGACTAAGATGCTATGATTAGAATGAATTAGATGCTTCTAGCTACATGTGTTATGAGTGACCTGAATGTAACATGTCATGAAAATGATTCCTTTTAAAGGATTAGGACTAGGATGCAATGATCGGAATGAATCAAATACTCCTAATGAAATTTGCTATGATACAAAAAATGTTATGAGTATGAGTCCTACTCTACGTGTTAACACTCATTTGTTCTTCATTCTTGTTCATCAATCATGTTCTGCTCAACAAGCTTGCCCCAATGTAATTTCTGAGTCAACTCTGCTTGAATCTTGAGAACACAAGGCTTGTACCATCCTACCATAATGGGAATTAAAACCTTTTCAATCCATCCCATTTTTAATTTTCAGGGTATAGGGTTTGTTTCAATTTAATCTATTCCACCACAATTCAGGGTTTCTTAGTTTGTCACACCATTCCCCAAATGTTATGACCTGATCACATCAACTCATTATTTGGTCCATTTGGGCAAAGAGCTCAGAGAAATAGTCTCTATGGAAATTCTAAACAATTGTCCTATTTTGGTTTCTTGTCTTATCTAGAAGTTTCCAAAGTAATATGTAGAACTTCTTTTTGTGAAATTGTTAGTTCGTCAATCATTATTTCAATGCAACACATTTATGAATAATGCGTAACAAATAAATTGATCTAAAAAAGAGTTAAATGAATTATCAAAAATACAAAGAAAATTAACCAGAAATATATCTTTGAGAAGAAAAAGAATCCCAAGATAGTAAAATAAATAGGAAAAAATTAGAAGCCCTAGATATCGCCGATTGAGCTTCTATATACAAACTTTATGAAGACTGCTTTGAGCTCAACATGTGTTTAGAAGACCCAAAGTACTTTGTTGATGCCTCGATATGCAACATTCTTCATTTCATTATTGATTCGAGTGTAGTAAGATGACTGCGTGTCCATTCAAAATTTGAGCCGTCCTTTTCGAGTTTTCAACTCAAAACCCCTTTGGTCTCAAGGTACCTTTTACGGGTTTTCGCCTTGGCATCTCTTTTTTTTTAAAACTCAAAGCGCCCTTTGCGGGTTTTCACTTTGGCCTCTTCTCCTTTTCAAGCAAAATATGTTTTGACTGAGTCAAAGTTCATAGGGTTGGGTAAACTTTTCCCATCCATTTCGGTCAAGATCAGTGCTCTTCTAGAGAAAGCCTTCTTCACCACATATGGTTCTTCCCAATTTAGCATCCATTTTCCTTTAAAATCCTTTTGTATGGGAAGAAACTTTTTCAGTACAAGGTCCCCCTCATGAAATTCTCTTGGGAAAACTTTTTTATCGTAGGCTCACATCATTCGTTTTTGGTACATCTGATCGTGACGAATAGCCCTTAGCCTCTTTTCTTCAATTAAGTTCAATTGATCATACCGAGCCTGGATCCATTCAGATTCATCCAGGTTTATTTCTGATAAAACTCGAAGAGAAGGTATTTCCACTTCAATAGGTAGGACTGCTTCCTTCCCATAGACCAATGAGAAAGGCGTTGCTCCGGTAGAGGTTCTAATAGACGTCCAATAAGCATAGAGTGCAAATGGTAGCTTCTCATGCCAATATTTATAAGTCTCAGTCATCTTCCCTACTATCTTCTTGATATTTTTATTGGCTGCTTCCACTGCCTCATTCATTTTTGGATGATACAGAGACGAGTTATGGTGTTTGATCCCAAATATTCTATAAATTTCTACTATCATGCTGTTGTTCAAGTTCAATGCGTTGTCTGATATGATCTTCTCGGCATTCCATACTAAAAATGATCTCCTTTTTAAGAATCGACTAACTGCTGACTTAGTGACGCTAGCATATGAAGCAGTCTCTACCCATTTCGTGAAGTATTCAATTACCACGAAGATGAATCGATGTCCATTCGAAGCTTTTGGTGAGATTGGTCTAATAACATCCATGCCCCACATGGAAAAAGGCCATGGGGAAGTCATAACGTGCAAAGGTGACGGAGGCACATGAATTTTATCTCTATAAATCTGGCATTTATGACATCTCTTAGCATAGTTAATACAATCACCTTCCATGGTGGACCAATAATATCCAAATCTCATTATCTATCTGGCCATTGTGAATCCATTAGCGTGTGTTCCACAAATACTCTTATGAACTTCCTATAGGATCTTCCAAGCTTTTTTTTGTATAAGATATCCCCATCTAAAACATAGTTAGAGGCCAATCTTCTTAAAGTCCTTTTCTAATTCTTAGTAACATGCTTCGAGTATTCATGATTTTTTATGTATCGTAATACATCCTGATACCAAGGGTGATCATCTTTTTCCTCCTCTCCCACATTATAACAATGAGCTGGAATATAATATCCTAGAATAGGGCTTATGCACTATGGCTAAAATTACATGAAATAGTATGCCTTATGTGTTGTGAATGTGTTGTGTGCATTTTAGAACCTTGGAAATGTAAGGAAATGTAAGCAAATGTAAGGAAATGTAAGGAAATGCTTTAGAAAATATTGAGTCTTAAGAGGAAGCTTGGAAATGTAAGGAAATGTAAGGAAATGTAAGGAAATGTAAGGAAATGTAAAGAAATGCTTTAGAAAATATTAAGTCTTAAGAGGAAGCTTGGAAATGTAAGGAAATGTAAGGAAATGTAAAGAAATGCTTTAGAAAATATTAACTCTTAAGAGGAAGCTTGGAAATGTAAGGAAATGTAAAGAAATGCTTTAGAAAATATTAACTCTTAAGAGGAAGCTTGGAAATGTAAGGAAATGTAAGGAAATGTAAGGAAATGTGAGGAACCTTGGAAATGTGACAAAATCGGGCTTGAAAAATGGCCTGCAGACGCCACTTAGGGCTTTGGAAATGACGCCATATGCTAGGATAACTTGGGCCTAGTATGGCCACATGAGGCCCAAAATAATGGGTTAAAATTCGGCACTCTAAGGTAAGGAGATGGACGGCATAGGGAGACTAAGGCGGAGTTTGTTGAAGTAAAATTCTTTTAGAATTTCGGCTAAGCTAGGAAAATAAAGATATGAGAGTGATGGCCAAGAAAGGGACTCTCTAGGCTTAGTAATTTCTAGCAAAAGGAGGAAAACTAAGGCCATTCAACATTCCTTTTTCTTTTTTTAAATCTCGCCAAATTCTCTCCTCGCCATTATTCTTCTTTTTTTCTTTTCAATTCTCCACAAAGTCGAAAACAAAATCCCTAGTCTTGCCGAATTTCTCTAAGTCCTATATCTTCCTTTTCTTTCCTTGTAAAACCGAAATACCTGTGCTTCCCATCATCAATTCTTTTTCCTTTGCAAAACCAATCAAAAGTGAAGATAAGTTTCAAGCCTATAGTCAATCTCTCTAAGCCTCAAAGTCGAATCTACAAGGGTGTTTTAATTTCCGAAGGTGCACCATAGGCGCATGTTCTTTAGTGATTCTAAGTTTTGGGATTTCTTTTCCTCACGATTTCTTCCTCTCTTCTTATCAAGATCTAACCCTAATCAATTTTCTATGCCTATCAATTTCTCTTCTTTAGCCCTGAAGTTTAATCTCGCTTATAATAAGCCAAAAGTGTCGATTTTGGAAAAGCTGAAGGTGAGTAATTAATGGTAGGTGGCGAATGGCCCTTTTCTATTCTTTTCTTTTTGGCCGAATGCCATATGGGCTAAGATAATTAAGAATTTCAGTTTATTGAATAAGTGGAGGATTGCCGAATGTAGGTAAAAATTAGGTGACTTCGATTTTTAGGAGGAAGGCGACAGAAGTAAGCTGAGGTTTCCGGGAATTTAGATTCATAAAGGTAAGTGAATCTGACATTCGGCCAAGGCCCTATTGTGGTATTTAGATCTAATTCTTATTTGTTTAAAAAGTCGAAACTAACTAGTTCAATGATTAAGGGTATAGCTGATTGCAATAAAGAAGCATCACAAAGTTTTGGGATTTAATTTTTAATCCAATTGGCACCAAGGTAAGAATTTGATTACAACAATCCTACTAGGATTGGGATTTATAGCCGAATGGCTTTTTACTAACATGTTAGGGTTTGTCGAATATAGGAATTAAAGATATAAAGCGATAGAACGAGTTTTCAGGATTTCAGTAAATTCGATAAGTATATCAGGTGTGTACCCCACACTAAATCTCGATAGAATTACGACTTTAATTTATTATATGTGCTAATATAAAAGTGTAAGATTACGGTTAAGGTACCATGTAATGGTACTAAGTACTCAGGTACATTTTCCTACTCCTACTATGAGTATGATAAGATTTGTTATGCCATGAATATGATTATGATAAGAATGTGAAATCAAGCCTAAGGCATTATGTTGCATGATTTTATATGACATGGGCATATGGGATATTATGAAAAGGGAAGTGAATGTGGTGACCTAAGACCACGATATCTGAATGTGGTGACCTAAGACCACGATATCCGAATGTGGTGACCTAAGACCACGATATCTCGAATGTGGTGACCTAAGACCACGATATCTCAATATGGTGTCTCATGACACAAAGTATGTATCTGGTGGCTATGCCACGAATTTTATAAGAGGCGATGAGCACGCCGATCGCAATGATCGCCTTCCGATGGTGTGTAGCGGATGGAGGGTTGACTCAAGAGTTCCTACGGTGTGATGGTTGGTACGGAGACGGTAATGAGATGGCATTTAGGTTTGGGTTGGGTTTGCATCATCATTTATGCTTTTATATTTGTATGTATGACTTTGTATGCCATAATCTGTTGGGCCTCGGTGTTGTGGTTACACATTGAGTCTGCTTGACTCACCCTTGTGGGATTACTTTTCGGTGATGATCGGTGATGGGCCTGGCCTGCGGGAGCTTAGTGGAGGCCATGTGAAGTTCAGATTTTTCTTCGTTTTGGACTCTTATTATTTTGAGTACTTTGAATTTATTTTGGGAATTATTTGATGTAATAAGGGCATAGTAGAACTACTTTACTTTGCTTTTATTTATTAAGCTTACAAACTTTTATTTATTAAAAGATTAAGTAAATTTATTTTAAAACAAAGCCTAAACATTTTGTCACCTAAAGTAAAGGATTTTAATAATGAAATAAACTTGTTTTCAACTCAAGCCCAACCCAAAACAATCTTTCTTTCAAAACACACAAGTTTTTCCTAAGTAACAAAAGAATTTGAAACGGTTTACACCGGGGAACATACCAGATCCGGTCAAGGCTCGTGGGCTGGGTTTGGGGTGTTTCATGGAACTTCAAAGATACTCATCTGAATAGGTTTCATATCCTCTGGTCTGTTTACTTTGATCATAGAAGCCAGTGTCGCCAAAGCATCTGCCATCTGGTTTTCATTTCGTGGGAGATAATTGAAAGTAATGTCATCAAACTCCTCAATCAATTCCAGAACTATTTTTCGGTAATCAATTAGTTTAGGATCTCTTGTCTCCCACTCTTCTTTAAGCTGGTAGATTACTAAGGCGGAATCTCTATATACTTCTAGCACTCTGATCTTACGCTCTAAGGCTATTCAAATTCCCATGATGCAGGCTTCATATTCCGCCATGTTATTTGTGCAATCAAAATCCAATTTGCATGTGAATGGATAATAATCACCACTAGGGGATATCAAGATTGCCCCAATTCTATTTCCCACAGCATTTGACGCTCCATCAAAGTTTAGCTTCCACGAAAAATCTTTAGTATGTGCCACATACATCAGCTCTTCATTTGGAAAATCAAAGCTCAAAGGTTCATAATCCTCTAAAGCTCTGCTAGCCAAAAATTCTGCTACTGCGCTCCCTTTTGTAGCCTTTTGGTTCACATAGACTATATCGAATTCAGATAGCAAAATCTGCCACCTAGCCATCCTTCCATTCAAAGCAGTCATCATACACTTTAATGGATCAAGCTTCAAAATTAACCAGGTAGTATGATATAGCATGTACTGCCTCAATCTCCGAGTTGTCCAAATCAAGGTGCAACACAATTTTTCAATCAATGAATATCTCATTTCACATTCAGTGAACTTTTTGCTGAGATAGTATATCACCTTTTCTTTCCTTCCTGACTCATCATGTTGAAAAAGTACACATCCCATGGAGTTATTGAATACTAAAAAATACAGTATCAATGGTCTATCTAGATTAGGCGGAGACAGTACTGGGGCATTTGAAAGATATTGTTTGACTTTGTCAAAAGCTCTCTGCATTCATCATCCCATACACCTTGGTTGTGTTTCTTGAGAAGACGAAATATGGGATCACATTTCTCAGTTAATTATGAAATAAACTGAGCAATGTAATTTAATCTTCCAAAAAGCCTTGAACTTCCTTTTGAGTGCATAGTGGAGGCAATTCTTGTATTACTTTGACCTTGTTTGAGTCAACTTTGATTCCTTTCTCACTGACCACAAAACCCAGTAATTTCCCTGATCGAGCTCGAAAGTACACTTTGTCGGGTTGAACTTCAATTGAAATTTTCTTAATCTCAAAATAACTTCTTCAAAACTTCAATGTGTTCCTTTTCTGTCTTAGACTTGGCAATCATATCATCAACATATACTTCAATCTCCTTGTGCATCATGTCGTGGACCAATGTTACCATGACCCTTTGATATGTTTCCCCAGCATTTTTTAGTCCGAATGGCATTACCTTATAACCAAAGGTACCCCACAATGTTATAAAGGTAGTTTTCTCCATATCCTCAGGATGCATCTTGATCTGATTATATCTTGAAAAGCCATCCATGAAGGAAAACAATGAATATGCCGCCGTTTTATCTACCAATGTGTCAATATGCAGCACAGGGAAATTATCCTTTGTGCTAGCTTTATTTAAATCCCTATAGTCCACACACATCCAGACCTTTCTGTCCTTCTTAGGGACAGGAACGATATTGGCAACCCACTCTGAGTATTTGACCACCTGTAGAAATCTAGCATTAAACTATTTCTTGACTTCTTCCTTTATCTTCAGCACCACATCCGGCCTCATCCTTCGTAGCTTTTGTTGAACTAGCTTACACTCTTCTCTTATGGGGAGACGATGCACCACAATATCAGCACTTAGCCCAGGCATATCTTGGTATGACTATGCAAAGACATCCTTGAATTTCTGTAGTAACTCAACAAGGTTTTGTCTCGTTTCTTCGGCTATGTGTGTTCCAATTTTCACAACCTTTCCTTCTTACAAGGCTATGTTCTCTACCTCCTCTTCACGGGGTATTTTTTTCTCCTCTTGCTTTACCATTCTTAATAAATCTGGAGATAAATCACAATCTCGGTCACCTTCAAAATCCTGAGATTCCTCTAAACACATGTCTTGCTCAAAGTGGACCTCCGGATCTATATTATCATTGCTCACATCATTGATATCTAGAGACCTATGATGGGCACCAAAGAATGTACAAAGTACAAATGAATTCGAGGACAACTATTCACATGATATGAATGAGAAATAAAAAAAATTGGAATGAATTTAGAAAGTCAAAAGAATAAAACAAATGAAAGAATATTTGCTAGAATTGGTTATTGAAGATGTATTTTATTGAAACAAAATATCTGAACATGAGCATATTTCACAAAAGAAATCTTATTGTTCTTAGGCTAAAAAACAATAAGAGCATTCTGAATATTACTCTGTGTAATCTCTAAAAACTACAGGAAGTTCCTCTGTAGTCTAATTTTCCAAAATGCTTCCATATTCATAAGGGCGAATGCCAAAAAAGGTTTCTTTGCTCAACTTCTTCCCCATTTATGGCATTGATGTGAGGACTTTCCAATGACCCTCTCTCAGGATGAATTATCCCTCTGGATACAAAAGTCTAGGATATGTGGGGGAATATCATCGATTCCTACTAGACTTCCTCCCCATTCAACCGTGCTCGTTTTCTTTCCTACTTCTTTTGTATTTCTCTTTTCTTTTATTTAGCATCTATCTTGAAACCCAAGCCAAAATGGTCTCTCTTCTCTTTCAGCATCGACACTTGAACTTCCTCTTAGAGATGTCTACCCAGTCCTTTTCCTGGTAAGGCTCCTTTCCCCACCATCATTTATAAGCCCATCCTCGTGGTCGTGGATACCTTAGGCACCAGAATCTCATTTCCTTCCAAAATGAATGTCGCGTTGACGAACTTTAAAGATCGGAAAGAACACTCAATGGCTTCCTCATATATCTCTACATATGGTGCGTCGTTGGTAATGGTGGCTATGATATCCTCCTCCGCGTTTATGGTAACTAGCCAACCTTCTGTCACCAACTTTAATTTTTGGTGTAGTGATGAGGGTACTGCTCTTGCCGAATGCATACATAGCCTTCCTAGTAAGCAATTGTATGAGGGCTTGATATCCATCACAAGAAAATCCACTTCATACGTGTTTGGCCCAATTAGCAACGGTATATCAATTCTTACCATCACTCTTCTCTCGATGCCATCAAATGCTCTCACTATGTTCTGGCATGTCTTCATGTGAGAACTGTCTATCGTTAACCTCTTCAGCATGGACAATGGTAAGACATTCAAGGCTGACCCATTGTCGATTAACACACTTGGCAGAGTATATCCCTTGCAACGAGTAGTGATTTGCAAAGCCTTTGTTGATCCCGTACCCTCAGGTGGGATTTTATCATCGCTGAAGTAGATGAAGTTGTCAACCAATCGATGAAGTTTATTGACAAATATATCTTTAGTAACGTAAGTCTCGTTCAGCACTTTCATCAATGCCTCACTATGTACTTTTGAACTTAAGAGTAAGGCTAGCACCGATATGCGAGTCAGTTGCTTGTGCATTGCTCTACAACACTGTATTCACAAGAATTTCAAAAATTATTTAGCCTATTCCTCCTTCACAGGTTTGTTGATAAGGGTGTCAGGTCCTTTCTCTGTTCAACTGCCATAGTATTTGATTTCACTAGTTCTATTTTGACGTTTACCGAGTCATAACGCCTTTCACTTCGTGTGTAGGATCCTTCACTTTGGACCTTCTTATAAGTGCTAGCTGAGTTTTCCCCTCCTAGTATGGTTACATTACAGTCGTAATTCCATGGTACCATCTTGTTATCCTTGTATAGAAAGGACACAGGTTTCTAAATTACAACTTTTGGTGCAATTTATGCTCCATCTTCTGTGTTTCTCGGTCGAAATGATAATCTTCAGATAATTGACTTTTTAGTGTGTTGATTCTCCTTCATTGCATATACGTTTCTTTCTTCTAAGCCTTCTTCATAAAACTCCAATTCCTTATTATCCATAAGGCTTTGAATCAAGACCCTAAACTCAGTACATTCCTAGATCCCATGTCCCTCTGCTTTGTGAAACTCACAGTAGTTCATTGGTTCTTTACCTCTTTCCTCAGAACTTGATTCTATCAGTCCTCTTCTTACCATTTCCCTCCAAACCATTCTCAATGGAGTTTTCACTTCTGAAATATCCTCCTTAATTTTTCTCATGACCTTCTCACCTATCGCATTTATCCCCTTACAACCATGGTTAGGTAAGGGGTTCTTTACTAGTGTATCATCAAACTTCACGATCCCTATTTTGATGAGCCTCTCTAATACCTTTTTGAAGGCAGTGTAGTTTTCTAGTGAATGTCCTGATATTCCTACGTGGTAATCACAATGAGCGTTTGAGCCATACCATTTAGGATATAGGGCCTACAACGGTTTTAGATAGAATGGGAAGACTACATGCGCATCAAATAAACTTTGATATAGCTCCTTATAAGTCATTAGGATTGGTGTGAATTAGAGCTTTTAAAATTTTGCCTTGTGCCTGATTCTTGTCTGGTCAACCCCATTGCCCAGTCGTAACTACCTTTGGCTAGCTAATAGTGATTGCCTTCGAATACCCTGTGTTGTTCACCTCATTGTCCTTTTTCTTAGGCGAAGACCTTCTAGTGGTTTCTCCCGCTTAAATTTTACCACCCCTTATGGCATTTTCTATCATTTCCCCTGCTATCACTATATTCGCGAAGCTTTTAGTAGTGCTTCCTATCATATGGGTGATAAAAGGTGCCTTTAAAGTGTTTATAAACAGCATGGTGGTTTCCTTCTCTAGGAGAGGTGGTTGAACTTACATGGAAACTTCTCTCCATCTTTGCACATATTACCTGAAGCTTTCATTTGATTTCTTTTCCATGTTTTGTAACATGATTCTATTAGGTGTCATGTCTGTAACATGATTATACTGCTTCATGAAGGCTTAGGCTAAGTCTCTCTAAGAGCTAATATTAGTGCAGCTGAGTTGATTGTACCACCTGGATACTGCCCCCACTAAACTGTCTTAAAAATAATGAATCAAAAGTTGATCATTGTTCACGGAACCAGTCATGCGTCTATAGAACATAGTGATGTGGGCTTCAGTGCAACTAGTCCCATTGTACTTCTTAAATTCTAGCATCTTAAATTTATGAGAAAACACTAAATTTGAAACCAGACTTAAGTCTTTTGCGTCAATAACATGGTGATGATCGGTGTTTTCCAAAGCCTTGAACTTTTCCTCCAACCATCTACAGTGATCCTCTAACTGCCTCGAGGATTCAATTCTTGTACCTTTCCTTTCTACTATATCCAAATCAGGGATAACGAGATTAGTAGGGTTATCTCCTGGGTTGGATCCTATGCCAACTTGAAAGTTCATGGGTGGTCTATTATCAATTTGCCCATGTTGAGGCCTAATCGTCACAGGTGGCATTTGAGGATATCCTCAGGTTGTACATGTGGTGGGGTGAAACCCCTAGGAAAGTTCTAATTGTTTTCAACATTAACTAAGGGACCCTTTCCTTTGTCCATTTTTCCACTCAGCATCTGGGCCATTTGAGCCATCATGCTCCTTTGAGCTTCTAACATTTGGTCCCTCATTTCTTGTTAGAGCTTTGGCATTTGTTCTTGCATCTGATCTTGTATATCTCTTTAGAATTATTCCAATCTTTGATCCATTTTCTTTGATTTAGCGCATGTACTGTAAGGATGTTTAGCTTCCAAATTTTCCTTCTCTTTTTCTTTCTTCCCTCTCTATAATAATTTCAACTAATTAGATTCTCTCTATGGAATTAAATGCATATGATATGATGTAATGCAAATGCATGAATGCAAAGAGGCATCTATTCTGATTCAACTTCATTTAGAAAAATTTATTAGAAAACAAAATCTCTTACATAAAACGGATTACAAATATGCTTTTGCCCTAAGGCCTAAAGTTTTGATTTTCCCAAACAAAGAAGTTAGCTCTTGACTACGATACGACTGTAGCTCATACTTCATACTCAATATATCAACCTGTGCTACCAAAGTCTATAGATGATCAGCTACCTCCTGAATCTGAGCTATTGCTTCACCCATGAGGTAATCCCGACTTCTGACTTGATCATGGGAATGATGGAGTTCTTCCTTCCAATGCCCTTCTCTTGCTTCAAGTTGCTTGATCCGGAGTTCACAATTCTGCAATGCCGATTCTAATCTTTCAATCTTGCCTTTCATTTTCTCGATCTTGTTCAGACTCAACTTTAGCTCGCTCGCGAATTATAGCTTCGGTGGTGGTGAAGAGACCGTCCCAATTCAACCACTCTAGCTTTTAATATACTCTTTTCCTTTTGGCTTTTTGTTAACCTTTTCTAGGGCCTCATTTTGCATCTGTATCTCTAGGAACTTCTTCTTCCAATGGTCAGCTTTGGCCTTTTCCTCTTGAACCTCATGTTGCCATTGCTCCGAAGTCTTCCCCAATCTAGTATTTTTCATCGATAGCCGCAGCTTCTTATACTCTGTCTTTAGGTCATTCAGATCTTCTTCGACCCTTTTCTTCCCTTTTTTAGTTTTTCAGCCTTTGATTTCTAAACATCCACGTCTAACCTAAAACACATTTTTTCTTCTTCCAACTTCTCTATCCTCTTTCCAAGCTCTAAACTCATCTTTTCAAAGTCTTGTTTCACAATCTCTAACTCTGATGGGACCACTTCCAAGCATTTTTCTCTTGATCGGGCGCTTTTGGATTTAGCTCAAGGATGTTATAATTGATCCTTCTAAGCCTCCATCCACTGTATTCTGGGGTCGTCATTGAACCTGCGAATAACCTCTTCATCCTATGAATCTGATTCTAAGCACAAAAATTTCATTATCCCTTTTATTATAGTTTTCCCCTTTGTATGAGAACTCACATTGAGCCAGCCCATTTGTTGTTGGTATGAACTGTATTGACCCATATTGCCTCAGTACGAACAAAGGGGCATACCCAACGGCTCCCTAGATTCCAAGTAAAGGAACCCAGTCAAAACTCCTACACCGATAGAGGATTTCATTGGGAACCATCCAAGGAGTCCTCCACTTGATGTCTTCTTCTTGAAGGTTTTGAAGGAGTGCCATCTAGCTTTCCTCGGACACGTCTTCTCTCCTTGGTGTAGCTACTATCTCTTTCAATGGAGAGTAATTCTCAGATAAAACCCCATAAGATCTTTTCTCCACCTACCAGAAATGACTGTAGAACCAAGCCAACAATAACTGCACGCATCCAATGAACCTGCCTTCACACGCTCTCCAAAATTCATTCAAAGATCTGAACGTCTCAGCTAATATCGCAGGTACATGTGTTGTAACATCCTGAATTTATGAGTCTATGCGTTTAGTATAGGAATATGTTTAATATGGTGAAAGGGGTTTAAATTTGGGCTTAGAATTAGGCAAAGGCCTATATTAAATTATTTTAAGGTGGCATCATTAACAATTAAAAAGGAACAAGTTTTGGGTCACAAGGAGCCCATGTTTTTATGCCAATTTTGGCACTTCAAATGAAAATAGGGTGACGCCACATACAAGGAATTAGGGGCCCAAATATTAAGTTTAATGAGGCTCAAATCTTTTAATTTAAGTAAGTTAAATTTTGGCATTAGGGTTAGTAGAGGTGGACGGCTACAAGGCTCAAAAATAGGAGAAATTATGTGGATTTTATAAGTGATAATATCGTAGATAAAAAGGAGAAAAGTTAGGAGCTTATCTTTAAGGGAAGTGTTGGCCAAAAATCCACTACCTAGAGGAGTGTAAAATTTTGCTACTGCATGGCAAAGAGGGTGCCGAAATTCCCCTCTCTTTTAGCTTGAATTTAGGGGCGTTTTTGATTTTTAGCAGTAGGTGCCAAAATATCTATAAACAGGAAGGGCTAGCTCCTTGTTTCTGACACTGAAAACCCTAAATTTCTCTCTCATTGTGCCAAATTTCCCTAGCTTCTCCTTCTCGAATTTCTTTTCTCCAATTTCTTCAAAAGGCAAAACTCTTCTCCACTTTTTCCTCCTCGTGCCGATTCCTCTAAAAGGCTGAAGCATCCATAGTCTTCTCTTTTATTCATCTTATTTGAGAATTAGTTCTATACTTCTGGCATTTAAATCTTCCATTGGCATTACTGAATCCTCTTTCTAGTGCTAGCCGAATCTCCTATGCTAAGGTAAGTGTCGATTTTTGATTAGTTCTCATGATCTATTCCCGATTTTTGAAAGGCAAAAGCCAAAAGCTAATAGTTTAATGGTTTTATGATGGGTGGCAATTTAGGATTTGAAGAAAGCTTGGTCAGTTAGATCTAAAAGCCGAAAATAGCTAGTCTCCACTTTCGAGATTTTTAAGGTAAGAAGATTTCCCTAGATTTCTATTAGATTTGATCATTATATGCAAGATCTTAAGGTTATAATGAGAATGAACGATTAAATATTGTGATAGTAGTTCTGATTAGGACTTGTAATGGAATTAAATATGGATCAGGCAAAGGAAAAAATACCTAAGTTTAAGAAAAGAGTAGTATCTGCCATTCGAGATTGGCCACTTGGTTGCGGACCGGCTTCTGGACAACACCTTAGGCAGATAGCAGTAGTCTCGACTAAGGATAACGTCGACATAGAAAGCATTGTCTTATCGGTAATCAGGTGTGTAGATCTCTAACACACTAATAAACCTGTATGTATGACTATATAATGTTATAGGCTTAAAAGCCGAAATGAGGCTGTATAGACAGTCGCATGGAACCCTAAAAGGGTTAGGCAAGATGCTGGGTACGTAAACATAGAACTCCCTATGTGTACCGAAAAATATATATGACTACATGATGTTTTCTTTATGTGTATGCATGGGGTGGGAATATGATATTGAAGGGGAAGTGCATGATAGGTCACTTGGTGATCGGTGGTGGAAATCCCACATATACAAATGTTAGGTCACATAGTGATCGGTGGCTATGCCACATTCAATGATTGCTAATTAATAGGAATAAGCAGTACGGCTGTCGTTTTGGTGTGTAGCAGATAGAGGGTTGATTGTAGAAATCCCCAAGGTGTGATGGTTGGTACCGGTTGGTTTGTAGAGGATGGAAACCTTGGATGGGTTGGGTTATTCATTATTTATCGTTTACCATGTGATTATGATTGTTACCTTCATGTATGGGCCAGGGCACATAATGTGTATGTGGGCTCGGGTCGTTGTGTGTTTTGAGATTTATACACTGAGTCTTGGTGACTCACGCTTTCCTTTTCTCTACTCTTCCAGATGACCAATAGATCGTGGACATGAGAGCCGAGACGGACTCGAGGGGCCATCAAGTTTTATTTCTACAAATTATTTTTAGGATTTCTTTAAATTTTATTTTATTTTATTTGAGAATATTTATGTAATAAGGCCCCTAGTTCTATTCAACTAAGAAGTTTTCAATGTTATGGAACTTATGAATTCATGATAAGGTTTATTTATACTTAACAATTGTAATACAAGGGATTTTAAATTTTAAAATGTCACTTATTTATCAAAATAATGTCCAATTGACTTACGATTTCCATAACGAACAAAGCAAAAGTTTTCAATGTACAACTCGTAGCATACCAGATCTAGTCGAAACGAATGGGCCGGGTTTGGGGGTATTACATTTTGGTATCAGAGCCGAGTTCAAAACTCGAGCTATGAAATGGGCCTAGAGGTGTTTTGGAAAAAAATTTAGAAAAATGTCTGGTTTGAGGATATGGCTTTCGAGTCTACCGGCACTCGATCCACGCAAGTAAGTATTCTGAACTCTCTGTGTGTTATATATCTATATGGGCTTGATGGGCTTTATGGGACGTAGACTAATTAGATCTAGAACTTGATGGACTTTAGGCTTAGCTGAAACAACTCCTTAAATTTCGTAAGACTTAACCTCACTAAGCAAAACCCATGAACGAGTCGCAAGACTAGGTTGTGGCAACAGGCATACGCATGTCTAGGAATAGATCCGGAAGAGCTTGGTATTTAAGTAGTCCTATTGACTCACCTCCTCTTCGCTGGAATCTTACCTGGTGTGTAGTGGTTGTTCACTCTAATTATGAGGACTTGTTGATGGGCCAAGCCTATAATTAAAACCCGAAAGGGACCAGCCACCCTATTTTGCAAACAAAAACCCCTAAATTTTGTAAATTTCCAAAGAAATACACTTAATTTTTGAAAATTTTCAACCAACAGTGAATTTGTAAAATGCCTATGTTTTGAAAATTTACCCAAAAATCGTATGTTTACAAGAGTAACTAAATTTTTTTTTCAAAATACCCCTTCAGAAAAAATAATAAAAAACAAAAAAAAAAACGCAACGACGACAACAACATTAAAATATCCCTAATTTGAAAAATTACCGAAATACCCCTAGATGTCAAAATTACTAAAATACCTCTGGATCTCAAAAATTACCGTAATACCCCCGGATTGCAAAATTATTAAAATACCCTTATTTTACAAAATCACCAAGGAACCTTATTTTGAAAATTTACGAAAATACCCCTATAGGATAAAATTATGAAAATACCCCTGAGTAGTAAAACAACAACAACAACAATATCACTTTTCTGTGATGGACGTAAGTTCATGGATGTTGATGATTGACATTGGGTCGACGCATTCGTATGTAGCTAGTAGCGTATCTAAACTTTAAAGTTAGAATCTTAAATTACCTCTAGGGCAATGAGTGTAGTTAGCCCGTTAGGACAATCTATAACAGTGGACAAACTATATCGGGAAGTACCTCTAAGAGTTTAGGGGATAGTCTTCCAAACGGATCTAATGGAATTACCGTTCGGGGAGTTTGATTTAATTTTGGGCATGGATTGGCTTGTGAAGTATCAAGCTAATCTAGATTGTGCAGCCAAGCGTATGGTGTTGAAAACCCCCGAAGGTGATGAAGTGTTGGTGATAGGAGAAAGGGGGAACTGTCTGTCGAATGTAATAACTGCCCTAAGAGCAGAAAGGATGGTGAGGAAAGGGTGCGAGGCGGTTTTATGGTTTGTACGGGCTCTGGAAGCCAAGGACCTGACTGTTGGGGACGTTAGGATGGTAAAGGAATTTCCTGATGTTTTCCCTGAAGAGCTTCCAAGATTACCCCCAGAGCGTGAAGTGGAGTTTGGTATCGATCTTCTTCCGGGAATAGTATCGGTATCCATTGCTCTGTATAGGATGACGCCAAAGGAATTTGTGGAGTTGAAGGCGCAGATTCAGGAGTTGCTGGATAGATGGTTTATTCGACCAAGTGTGTCGTCTTGGGGAGCGCCGGTATTATTTGTTAAGAAGAAGGATGGATCAATGCGTATGTGCATTGATTACCGTCAGTTGAATAAGCTAACAATTAAGAACAAGTATCCATTGCCAAGGATTGATCACTTGTTCGATCAATTGAAGGGGGCCTCAGCCTTCTCAAAGATAGATCTGAGGTTAGGATACCATCAGCTTAGGGTCAAGGAGGAGGATATTCATAAGACAACTTTTAGGACTTGCTACGGTCACTATGAATTTATGGTGATGCCGTTTGGATTAACTAACGCGCCAGTAGCGTTCATGGACATGATGAACCGAGTGTTCTAACCCTACCTAGATCGGTGTGTCGTGGTGTTCATCGATGATATCTTGGTTTATTCAAAGTCAGAGGAGGAGCATGATGCTCATCTACTAATAGTTTTGCAGATTCTAAGGGAGAAGCAGTTGTATGCAAAATTCAATAAATGTGAATTTTGGCTAAGGGAAGTTACGTTTCTAGGGCATGTTGTGTCAGCAGAAGGGATTAGGGTTGACCCTCGAAAGATTGAAGCAGTACTAGATTGGAAGCCACCCAAGTCTGTGGCTGAAATTAGGAGTTTTCTTGGTTTAGCTAGGTACTACTGAAGGTTTGTTGAAGGATTTCTTCGGTAGCAGCCCCGTTGACTAAGTTGCTACGGAAAAGAGTTCCATTTGTTTGGTCTGATAAGCAGGAGGAGAGTTTCAAGAAGTTAAAGAGGAATTTGACGGAGGCTCCAGTGTTGATTCAGCCAGAGGCGAGGAAGGAGTTCGTAATTTACTGTGATGCATCACACACAGGATTAGGATGTGTGTTGATGCAAGAGGGAAAGGTGGTTGCATATGCATCTCGTGCTTAAGACCGCATGAATCGAATTATCCCACTCATGACTTGGAATTGGCGGTGTGGTATTTGCCTTAAAAATATGGAGGCATTATTTGTATGGGGAGAAATTGTCATTTACACGATCATAAGAGCTAAAGTACCTTTTGACTCGAAGGAGTTGAATCTAAGGCGAGAAGGTGGATCGAGTTGTTAAAGAATTATGACCGCTCAATCGAGTATCACCCAAGAAAGGCTAATGTGGTGGCGGATGCTCTAAGTCGTAAAGTGGTCTCGACTTAAGAGCAATGTTTGCACACCTCTGTTTGTATGAGGATGGAAGTTTGTTAGCTAAACTTCAAGTGAAACCCTTTTGGATCAGTCAGGTGAAGAAGAAGCAAAAACTGATGAGTTGCTAAAAGGGAAATTACTGTTAGTCTTAAGGGATGGGCCAGAGAATTCAGTATGAATGAGGAAGGGTTGTTATGCTTTCAAGGGAAAGTTTGCATGCCAAGAGTTCCGGAGTTGAGGAGCAAAATTTTGCATAAGGCACATAGTGGTACATACGCTATGCACCCTGGAGGAAGTAAAATGTTTTGGGATTTGCAAAATCAGTTCTGGTGGCCGGGGTTGAAGCAAGAGGTAATTGAATTGGTGGGTAAGTGTTTGACCTGTCAGCAGGTCAAGGCGAAACATCAGTTACCATCAAGATTATTACAGCCAGTAAAGATTCCACAATGGAAGTGGGAAAGAATTGCCATGCACTTTGTTAGTGGGCTTCCCTTTACACCCACTAAGAAAGATGCGGTTTGGGTAGTTGTTGATCGTTTGACGAAGTCTGCACACTTCATACCCATACGTGTTTACTATTCCTTGCAAAAGTTAGCCAAGTTGTACATAGCAAAGGTAGTGAGGTTGCATGGAGTACTAATTTTGATCATATCCGATAGGGACCTTAGGTTCACCTCACGATTTTGGAAGGCATTGCATCAAGCATTGGGTACGAAGTTGGATTTTAGTACAGCATTTCATCCTCAAACCGATGGATAGTCTAAGCGATTGATCCAAATCTTAGAACACGTGTTGAGGGGATGTGTCATTGATTTTAGAGGTAGTTGGGAAGAGTTCTTACCGTTAGCAAAATTTGCTTACAACAATAGCTACCAGTCAAGTATTCAGATGGCGCCCTACGAAGCTTTGTACGGACGAAAGTGTCGTACTCCTTTCTAGAGTTGGTACGTAACTAGGGTTCGACTGAAGGAGGCGTCGGACATACAGAAGTCCTATGCTGATTTAAAGCGTAAGGACATAGATTTTGCAGTAGGTGATAAAGTATTCCTAAAGGTGTCGCTGTGGAAGAAGGTACTAAGGTTTGGTCGAAAGGGTAAATTAAGTCCCAGATTTATCAGACCATATCGAGTGATGAAGTGAGCAGGACCAAGAGTCTATCGGCGGAGTTACCTCCGAGTTAAGTCAAATTCACGATGTATTTCACGTTTCCATGCTAAGATGTTACCGTCAATTGCCTCATGTTGTGCTGTGGAGGAAATCAAGGTGAGCCCTTATCTATCCTTCGAAGAAGAACCGGTAGAAATTCTAGATCATGATGTCAAGGTGTTGTAAAGGAAAACAGTTCCATTGGTTAAGGTGTTATGGCGGAATCATAGTTCGGAGGAGGCTACGTGGGAACCCGAAGAAGCAATGAGGCAGCAATACCCTCATCTTTTCTAATCAGGTAATTTTGAGGACGAAATTTCTTTAAGGGGGTAGAACTGTAACATCCTGAATTTATAGGTCCATGCGTTCAGTATAAGAATATGTTTAATATGGTGAAAGGGGTTTAAATTTGGGCTTAGAATTAGGCAAAGGCCCATATTAAATTATTTTAAGGTGGCATCATTAACAATTAAAAAGGAACAAGTTTTGGGTCGCAAGGAGCCCATGTTTTTAGGCCAATTTCAAGGACTTTAAATGAAAATAGGGTGATGCCACATACAAAGAATTAGGGGCCCAAATATTAAGTTTAATGAGGCCCAAATCTTTTAATTTAAGTAAGTTAAATTTTGGCATTAGGGTTAGTAGAGGTGGACGGCTACAAGGCTCAAAATAGGAGAAATTATGTGGATATTGTAAGTTATAATATCATAGATAAAAAGGAGAAAAGTTAGGAGCTTATCTTCAAGGGAAGTGTTGGCTGAAAATCCACTGCCTGGAGGAGTATAAAATTCGGCTACTGCATGGCAAAGAGGGTGCCGAATTTCCCCTATCTTTTAGCTTGAATTTAAGGGCATTTTCGATTTTTTGTAGTAGGTGCCGAAATATCTATAAATAGGAGGGGCTAGCTCCTTGTTTCTGACACTGAAAACCCTAAATTCCTCTCCCATTGTTCTAAATTTCCCTAGCTTCTCATTCTCCAATTTCTTCAAAAGGCTAAACTCTTTTCTACTTTTTCCTCCTTGTGTCGATTTCTCTAAAAAGCCGAAGCATCCATAGTCTTCTCTTTTATTCATCTTATTTGAGAATTAGTTCTATACTTCCAGCATTTAAATCTTCCATTGGCATTGCCGAATCCTCTTGCTATTGCTAGCCGAATCTCCTATGCTAAGGTAAGTGTTGATTTTTGATTAGTTCTCATGATCTATTCCCGATTTTTGAAAGGCAAAAGCTGAAAGCTAATAGTTTAATGGTTTTATGATGGGCGGCAATTCGGGATTTGAAGGAAGCTTGGTCAATTAGATCTAAAAGTTGAAAATAGCTAGTCTCCACTTTTGGGATTTTTAAGGTAAGAAGATTTCCCTAGATTTCTATTAGATTTGATCATTATATGCAAGATCTTAAGGTTATAATGAGAATTAACGATTAAATATTGTGATAGTAGTTCTGTTAAGGGCTTGTGATGGAATTAAATATGGATCAGGCAAAGGAAAAAAATACCTAAGTTTAAGAAAAGAGCGAAGATTCGCCATTCGAGATTGGCCACTTGGTTGTGGACCGCTTCGAACAACACCTTAGGCAGATAGCGATGAGTGTCTACTAAGGATAGCGTTGACATAGAATGCATCTTCTTATCGATGAATCGTGTGTAGATCTCTAACACACTAATAAACCTGTATGTATGACTATATATATGTTATGGCCTTAAAAGTCGGAATGAGGTCAGATAGATAGTCGAATGGAACCCTAAAAGGGTTAGGCAAGGATGCTAGGTACATAAACATAGAACTCCCTATGTGTATCAAAAAATATATATGACTGCATGATGTTTTGTTTATGTGTATGCATGGGGTGGGAATATGATATTGAAGGGGAAGTGCATGATAGGTCACTTGGTGATCGGTGGTGGAAATCCCACATATACAAATGTTAGGTCACATAGTGATCGGTGGCTATACCACATTCAATGATTCCTAATTAATAGGAATAGGCAGTGCGGCTGTCGTTTTGGTGTGTAGTGGATGGAGGGTTGATTGTAGAAATCCCCAAGGTGTGATGGTTGGTACGGGTTGGTGTGTAGAGGATGGAAACCTAGGATGGGTTGGGTTATTCATTATTTATCATTTACCATGTGATTATGATTGTTACCTTCATGTATGGGCCAGGGCCCATAATGTGTTTGTGGGCTCGGGTCGTTGTGTGTTTTGAGATTTATACAATGATTCTTGGTGACTCATGCTTTCCTTTTCTCTACTCTTCCAGATGAGCAGTAGATCGTGGATATGGGAGCCGAGACGGACTCGAAGGGCCATCAAGTTTTATTTCTACAAATTATTTTTGGGATTTCTTTAAATTTTATTTTATTTTATTTGGGAATATTTATGTAATAAGGCCCCTAGTTCTATTCAACTAAGAAGTTTTCAATGTTATGCAACTTATGAATTCATGATAAGGTTTATTTATACTTAATAATAGTAATACAAGGGATTTTAAATTTTAAAATGTCACTTATTTATCCAAATAATGTCCAATTGACTTATGATTTCCATAACGAACAAAGAAAAAGTTTTCAATGTACAACTCGTAGCATACCAGATCTGGTCGAAATGCATTGGCCGGGTTTGGGGGTGTTACATGCTTGACTCCTCTGCCAAGTCGATTGAATAAATCATTAACTGCTTCGTCTACATGTCTTAGAGCTTTAGGGAAGATTACCAAACCATAAATACACAAGGCCAAGACGTCAATCTTGTTTTTTACATCTTGATGTGTTAGGACCAAATCCCTCAAACTCTCCCAAAGAATGCATTTACCTTCACCTTTCTCTTGAATTCTGGCTGCAACCCACTGTTCACTCATCCCCGTGATATTCATTAACTTCTTCAAAAAAGTTGGAACATTAGCAACCCTAGAATAAACTCTATCAACTTGGATCCTCGAACAACGAAGCAAGGTCGTATATTCCTCTACCGTGGGCACTAAATCTACTTTCTCGAAAGTGAAACAACTATAAGCAGAATTCTAAAACTGAATCATAGCGTAGAATAGAGACTTATCTACTTTAACGTCGAGCAAGTAAGGTAAATCACCATAATTACGATAGAATAGCTGCTTTGCCTCATCGTCCCACTAGATCCATATTCCCTTCAACTCCTGAAGCTCATTTTGCGTGACACTGATACGAGTGAAATCTCGTAGCTCTGACACATACCCTGAAACACCCCAAACCTGGCCCACGAGCCTTGACCGGATCTCGGTATGTTCCCGTTGTAAACCGTTTCAAATTCTTTTGTTACTTAGGAAAAACTTGTGTGTTTTGGAAGAAAGGTTGTTTTGGGTTGGGCTTGAGTTGAAAACAAGTTTATTTCATTATTAAAATCCTTTACTTTAGGTGACAAAACATTTAGGCTTTGTTTTAAAAATAAATTTACTTAATCTTTAATTGATAAAAATTAGTAAAATAATAATTAAAAGAGTAATAAAGTAGTTCAACTATGGCCTTATTACATCAAAATAATTCCCAAAATACAAATTCAAAATACTTAAAATAAAATAGTCGAATAAAAATGAATTTCTTCTTGAGCATGGCCATCCCTAATAGCCGGTTCATCACCGATCGTCACCGAAAATAATCCCACAATGGGGTGAGTCAATGACTCAATGTGTAACCAACACTAAAATTTAATATTTCAAGCATACAATATCATACATGTTCATAAAGCATTTAAACAATATGATGCAACCCGAACCCAAACCTATATGCCATCCGCTACACACCACCCGTACCATCCTACACACCGTGGGGACTACTAAGTCAACCCTCCTTCCGCTACACTCCATATCGCGGTCTTAGGTCACCGCATTCGTGGTCTTAGGTCACCACGTTCAGATTTCTATGGTCTTAGGTCACCACATTCAGATTACTGTGGTCTTAGGTCACCACATTCAGATATCACGGTCTTAGGTCGCCGTGTTTGTGGTCTTAGGTCACCACATTCACTTCCCTTTTCATATAACCCATATGCCCCATATTTCATACACAATATGCAAAATCATGCCTTAATTCACATTCTTATCACTTTTCACATGTTAAAATAACATATATTCATATTCCTAGTAGGAGTAGGAAACGTGCCTTAGTACTTTGTTCCATAGTATGGTACCTTAGCCATATTCACATTCTTATAAACATACACATTGAATTTAAAACATAGCCATGAACATATTATGGTACCTTAGCCATATTCACATTCTTATAAACATACACATTTAATTTAAAACATAGCCATGAACATATTATGGTACTTTAGCCATATTCACATTCTTATAAACATACACATTTAATTTAAAACATAGCCATGAACATATTAAAACTTAGGGTAGGGTACACACCGATTCGCTTAACGATTTCACTTGAAATCCCAATTTCGATCTTAGATCTTTAACTCCCTACATTCGCCCATATTAAATATTTAATGAAAAACTCATTCGCCATAAAACCAAATCCTAGTAGGATTTGTGTACTAAAACTTACCTTAATATCGATTTGCTTATTACTCAAATCCAAAACTTTGTTATTCTTCTCCTTGTATTCGCCAAACCTTTGGATCTCTACATAGGTTAGTTTGGCTTTTAACAATTATGAAATAGATCTAGATATCCAAAATAGGCCTTGGCGAACATACCTATGTGCTTACCTTGTGGATTTTAAATCCAAAATTCAACCGAATAACTAGGAACACACGGCCTATGGTGTACCTTCGGAAAAGAACTTCTCCTTCTTGTAGTTGACTTAAACAAATCCAAAAGATCTCTTCAAAGTTTCGGCAACAAGATATTAATGGGGTTAGTCCTAGATTTCGAAAATCTTAAAAGAAAAGGATGAAACCTAATGAGATCTTATCCTTACTTAAAGAAATTGATTGCACCTTCACTTCAACCTTCGAGAGATTCGGTTATGGCTAGATGATGATCTCACAACTTTCGACTTTTGGAGGATTAGAAAGAAAGAGAAGGAAGAATAAAGATGGAGGATTCATAGAACACAAGGTATTTTTTACTTGGCAAAAATAAAAGAAGAAGAAGATTTGGTGAAGAGAATTGACGAGAGGCTTTCAAAGAACGTAAAATAATGCGAATGGCCTCTCTTTTCCTTTTATAGTCGAAATTACTAACTTAGAATCCCTTACTTGGCCATCACTCTTCTATTTTGATAGCTTTATCTCTTTAATTATCACCTAAAATAAAAGATAATTCAAGAACTATCCTTACTTAGCCAAATTATTAAACTCAAAGTCCCTTACTTGGCCATCACTTCTCCCTTATTTTCCTAATTAAAGAATAATTCCTCATTCATCTCTTGAAAATAATCTAAAATAAATCCATTATTTATCCCCTAATTAGCCAAATTTAAAAGAGAATGAAACTCCTCTTTGCAAGCCTTGTGTCAGTCCACCTCGTGCTTCTAGAAGCAAAATAAAACTTCTTTTATTTGCTTCCCATGTGACTCGAACTCGTGCCCAACACCCTTGCATGTGGCGTCATTTACTGGGCTTTAAGTGGTGCCTCCTTGTCACTTTTCCAAGCCCCTTTTTATGTCAAATTTCTTCTATTAATTTTCTTAAGGCCACCTTGCCTTAAAACTTATCATTTCTAAGACATTTCCTTACATTTCCAAGTTTCCAAAAACGTTCGTTTCCTCCTTTAAACTTATCATTTCTAAAGCATTTCCTTACATTTCCAGGACATTTCCCTACATTTCCTTACATTTCCCTACATTTCCTTACATTTCCATACATTTCCTTACATATCCATACATTTCCATACATTTCCATATATTTCCTTACATTTCCATGCATTTCCTTACATTTCCCTACATTTCCTTACATTTCCATACATTTCCTTACATTTCTATACATTTCCATACATTTCCATACATTTCCTTACATTTCCATACATTTCCTTACATTTCTATACATTTCCTTACATTTCCATACATTTCCATACATTTCCTTACATTTCCAAGGTTCTAAAAATGCACACCACATATCACAGTAAACATGCTATTTCATAAAATTAAGCAAAATGCACACAATGGGATTGAACCTCTTCCTCAAAGTACTTGATGCCATAACCCTTGCACCTTAGGTGGCGTCCCTCACCACTTTTCCACATCACTTCTTGTTTTTAACTTAAAACCAATAATTGTCTTAAGCTTTCTCTTCCATCCTAGGATTTTAAAAACCCTTAATTCACTTCCAAACACTGCCAAAACCTACTACTCATGAATTATGCACAAACGCATAACCCCTAATCTAGGATGTTACATACCCCTCAGCTAAGCTATCCCCTTTCTCTAATTGCCTTTACTCTAACCATATACGGATGACTGTATTGTCTTCCACTTTATCAAGGAATTCATTCTCCATAACTAGCTTTCTAAATTTAGAAACTGACCGTGAATCGATACCTCTAAAAATATGAAATGACATGCACAAAAATGAAACACAACAAGTTAGTACCACATAATAAAATATAAGACAAGTAAAATGGACACTTATTTGGGTAACTACTAAGGTTTGGCATAGCTCTACCTAAGGTGGGTTCTTAGGGTTTACTATATGTGGTTTAGTCCTAAAGTTGAGGTACCTAAACCAACAGATTCCTCGATCCTCACCCATTATAGGCTTATACGGACCGAGTTCGGTTCAGGGGAATACATTTCCCTATGGCCATGCGAAGTGAAAACTTCACGAAGACATAGGTACAGATGTATCTTGAAAGCAATCCACTAGCCCATGTGGAGGTGAACACCTCACGAAGGCATAATTTCTTGCTCCCACTTAAAGGCGCGACCACAACGGTCATGTAGTGCAATGTAGAGATATATATTAAAACCATATGCAATAAAGGCTCATATTTTTTTTAAAAACCAAAATTTTAAACTTGAACACAAGAACATGAAATTATCTATTTTATGGCTTGACTCTCTTATTGGTCCCCAGCAGAGTCGCCAAGCTATCGAAACCATTTTTAAAGTTTTGAAAAAATGGGGATCGACTTTTAAAAAAACGGAAATAGAGTCGCCACCAATGTCTTTTTACTTAGGTGTGATTGGATCACCTTTCTTTCAAAACATTTATTTTGGTCCACGAAATACTAAAAATGGGTTCGAGAGTCGGTTACGTATGAGGAAGGGTTAGTACCCTCATAACGCCCAAAAATTGGTACCTAATCGATAAAATCATGTCCTAGTGTTGAAAATTTAAAAAAAAAATTTAAATATGATCCTTTTATTAGAAAGAAAGTCCAAACTTACCTATCTCAAAGAAATAAAAATACTATACCTAGTAAGTTAGGATATAACATCTCATGACTTCGAAACTAGGCACGCCTTTATTTAGAAAATTCCTAACTCGAGACACAAATCATCATATCCAGTAAGTTAGGATACAACGTTTTGAATTCCCAAGAATAAGTTTTTGATTTGAAATTTGTAAGTTTCAATTTTAAAAGAGAAGGGATATTTAATACCTTGAGTTCCACGAGAAAAATCGAAACATAGTAAGTTAGGGTACAATTCTTCTCGAAGTCCCCAAATATCATACATCACCGTGTTTTAAAACTTTGAATAAAATACGACAATTTTGCAAAAATGTGTTTTTATAAAAATGATCTGAATTCGATTTTGTATTGATACATTACAACATATAAATATAAAATATTGATTCATTATAATCACAAAGTTATACTAACGATTAATGCTAATATAGTCAATTAACGAAAGAATATAGCAACAAATATGAAATGAAAATAAATATGCTAAGCAATAATAAACAATTAAAGGAACATAAATAAACATTTAAAATAAGCAACAATAATTAAAAATTCATATGAAATATAAAAATTCAAGAAATGAATATATATATATAATATAAACAATGAATAATATAATAATTTTAAATAAAACATATATAATACACTAATCATAAAAAATTTCATATGTAATAAACAATATAAATAAAATATGTTATATAATTTAAATAAATTTTATACAAGATAAAATTTTGAAAATAATGTATGATATGATATAATACTATATACAAAATTTTAAAAATATATAATAACTAATATATAAATCCTAAAATAATATGTAATAAAAATAGTTAAACCAAATAAAATAATAAATAATAATAGTTTAAAATATATAAGGATAATACATAGTAAAAAATTTATATACAAGTTTTATACTATTAATATACAAATAATAAGAATAATATAATATTTTAATATGATAAAATAATTAAGTATAGTATTAGAATAATTTAAAATAAAATAAAATAAAAAATAAAGAAAGAAAGGAGGATTAAATAGAAAATAAAAATAAATATAAAAGGATTAAATAAAAAATGCCCGTCATACTATAAGGGCTAAAATGGCAATTATGCCAAATTTTAAAAAACGACAACGTTCTGATCTTAGCCCTTAAGGAGCCCGAGGACTTAATTGAAACCAAATATAAACTTTAGGGCTAATTTAATAAAAAATAGAAATTCAAATTGGATTGAACTAAAAATACTAAAATAGCGGAAGGAACGAAGAGGCAATTAGCCCTTTTAACAAAAATGCGGATCCTCCCCGAGTTTTCGGGTCAATGCGCGGATCCTCTTTAAAATGATGTTGTTTTTGGCTTTAAGGGCAGTCCTCAAAACAGCGCCGTAAGGATCACCTATATAAGCCACATGTAAACCCAAAAAAATCATTTCAGAAGCCCCTTTAAAAAAAAAATCAAAACAGAGCCCTCAATGCTCTCTCCCTCCACGGCCTAAGGTTTGGCTCCGGTCATCGGGCCTCTAGGCTTTTGCCTCACCAGCATGGCCAGTCATTAACCTGACCAATCACGGTGGCAGTGGTTAAAACCTCGCTTTTAAGCTAAATCGACATGTATTCCCTTTTTATATTCTTAAATAGTTTTCTATATATTTAAAATGCATAGATCATGAGAAAAAAAATAAAACAAAATAATAAAATGAAAAATCGCCTTCTATTGCTTAAAGTTCTCTGTATTTTATTTTAGCTTTTTTGTATTCTCTTTGTCTATGTGTGTCTTTTATAGGTTTAGCCAGGGGTTTTATAACCCAAAAATAAAATACAATGTTCTGTCCATTATGTTCCTTGCCATATTTGCTGTTGTGCCTTTCCATTTTTGCAGGTGGACGAGGAGAATGCGGCGACGATGGGGCAACTCGCGTAACCCTCTGCATGGGTGGCTTGGAGTCTTTGGAATGGGACTACTTGCGGCGTGAGGGTTTCTTGGAAACCCTAGCTTCTCTGAAGCTGTTTTATGCTTTGGGCAATTTTGGGCCATGTGTTGTTTGGGTCTAGATAGTTAAAGTCTGTTTTGGGTCTGGGTTAGTTTAGTTGGGCTAATCGGGTTTCGGGTCTGAGGATTTGTTTTGGACTGTAACTGGACATTATTATTTTATTTTTCGTTTTTATTTATTTTTTTGGTTTTATTTTTTGGTCTGTGTGGGCTTGGGTAAATTTGGGTTCCTACATATGTTAATCAATCACATATCTTTCATAATTCATCTTCAAACATCACAAAATTCATGTGTTCATCAATGGCACATTACAAAATATTCATCAATTCACAAAATTGAAGCATGGGTTTTGAAGTATACAAAGCAATGATTACAAAAACGTAAAAATTATCAATAACCAAACAAAACTCATACCTTAATCAAAGAAGACAAGGGTCGAATGCTTCAAGTTCATGAACCCTATTATCTTTTCTAAATTTCGGCACAAAAATGATAACAATGGCTATTTTCATGCTTTTTTTATCAAATTAAACCTAATTATTAATTTCCCATTTTACCATTTATTAATCATATAAGACAAATAAACAATAGGGTTATTTTGTCATTTATCTATCCACTAACCTTAGTATTGGCTTAATTGCTTCATAAGGCCACACCTGTATAAAGACATAACATATAAGTGCCTTTAACATATAGCATGCTAATTTACCATCTTTCACAATTTGATCCTTTTTATCAAATTAAACACACAAATGGACAATTTAATTCACGAAACTTTAACACATGCTTAATCACATATAGTAAACACATAAATAATATTAAAATATTTTTCTAACTCATTTGTGGTCTCGAAACCACTATTCTGACTAGGGTCTAAATCGGACTGTTACTATGATTCATACACGGAATTTGTTTGGGACATGACAAATAAGAGTGTTTGGCTAAATATGCAATTCTAACTAGATATATAAACGATTCACGATTTTTAACCTCAAACATGTTAGTTCATTAAGTTCCACAGTAAATAAGTTAAAGTTAGTTAAGCATATGCTTTCATAAAAATGAATACACAAGTACAACATCAAAGTTCGAAAAATATAGGTAATTAGAATCCCAAGTACTCAGTTTAACTTTCATCCATGTTTTGAACTCTAGTATGGTACTAACAAGTATAAGCAACTAAATGAGTATTCGTGCAATTATGAGTAAAAATATCTCAAGTACTCATACTCTTTATTGGATTTTTTGTTTTCTATTCACTCACATTGCTTTTAGCAGTTCAATAGTTTTATAACTCTCACTCTACTTTTAACCCTCTAAATTCTTTTGTTCTTTCATTAGTTTTCATTTAATTCTATACTTGCACGGATTCTATACTCACTATACTCTACTTTTTTCAATATCCATGGATTCAAATAATTGAGTTATGAAATTTGAACAACCTGTAATTCAAGCAGGCATACATGCCTTCTCGTGTATACTTTTATCATTTGGTACACTTAAATACTTTTTCCTATTTACAGTTTAATATATTAAACTAACTAGTGTAAAATTAAATCTTCGAAAACCCTCTATTATTAGGCTAAATTTACAGTTTATACAAACAAACTATCACATGTATGTTAGCTCGGAAGGATAAACCTAAAATTGTCGATAGGGAGGTTGAATTGGCCTTTGAGAACTTGTGGTGGAAGCAATGAAAAATATGCAACAAAGAACACAATAATTTATAGTGGCTCGACCACAATTGCCTACTCCACTACCTTAGCTTACCACAACTAAGGATTTTCCCAAATTTACTAATTTTGCAACCTTTGAGGATAAGGTTTAGCCTTACAATCTATCTTAAGATTTATGATCCAAAATCTTAAGATACAACTCCCTTAAGGTTTCTACCCAAACCTTAAGAATTAACCCTCTCTCACAGAGAAACAAATAAGCAAACAAAGAAACAATCGTTACATGATTAGGATGTTTGCTAATTAAGTACAAATACAAAGAAGAACACTTGAGCTAAATGAATACAATGAAACCTCACAAGTGTTTATAAGAAAAGGTATGAAAGAATTAAGCTCTAGGTTGTTTTGATTGATCTTTAAGCTTTGTACATGTTTCTTCTTGTAAACTTTTGGAAGATGATATTCATACCCTCTAATTGATTTCCAATTATTGTGGTTGTTGTAGAAGTGAATGTAGCCTTTGGAGATAAAATATTAGGTCATTAAGTTCACCTACAACAACAAGTATCGGTACCTAGTAAAAGGATATCGATATTTTTTTTTTTGTAACTAATGTTGATTTTAGTATTTGTTAGAAATGGAATATCGATGCAATAGGAAATACATCGATACCTTAGTAAACGTATCGATACCTACCAGGGTTTGAAAATGGTAGAATGTCAATTTGGTATCGATTATCAGAAGGATATCGATATCTCGTAAAATATCGATACTTAGACAAAAAGTATTTTTTGTCCTGGAGTAATTCTAACTTGTTTGAAAATGGTTAAAACATATTTGAACAATTGAAACCATTTCACCTTGATTTTTATGAAATTTCTCAACTTTAATTTTATTCAAAAACATTTTAATTTTTTATATAAAAAATATTATCCAATACGGCTTAGTTTAACAATCTCCCCCTTTTTCATATAACAAAACATTTTGTAAATTTGTTTTTGAATAGGTTGATCCCCCTTAATAAAAGTCATTTTCAATTTAAGCATTAACTAAAAACAAGTCTATCTAAAACAAAAATTACAACCCCCCCAAAAAATTAAATGAAGTGCCAAATTAATCGAAATTAGGTTTCGACACTTCGCTCATTTTCACCTTCCCCTTGTCAAGTCTTATAGTAGTCTTTGTGGCCTTCCTACTCACAAATTAGATTGGGCTATGTCGGCTCGGCCTGTGTAATTGTACACCTTTTGTCGATGCCATTTTAGTTAGTTCCTCCTCAAAGTTGTAAATATGGGGATACTCTTCTCTTTCATCCTCTCCTTCCTCATCATATTCTTCTTCACTCTCCTCATCATCCTTCTCGAATTGCTCATTGTACGGAAAGGGTTCATATTTGCTCGGTAGAGGATTTGACACTCGAATGTCAAACATCTGTGCATAGTTGATACCAATTGATTTCATTTCTTACATCGATCTAATAACCCATTCCATATTAGGCAGATCACCCAACCCTTGTCTTTGCTTAGCCTTTGTTTTACCTTTGCGTTTGAGGGATGATGGAATGTCCATCTTGTTCTTTCGACACTAGTTCCATTCTGTTATCTGTTTTGGTTGAAGTTCGATACTTGGTGTACATTGAATTTTCAATGATGCTTTTTGTCGAATTCACGAATTGTTCTGTGGAAGACATTGGAACCTTGGCCCTTTTACATAAGGCTGTCACTAGGTGCAAGAAATAAATCCTGACCTTCTTGCCACTGATACACGTAATGTAACATCCTGAATAGGGCCTATGCATTTTCGATTAAATTGTATGAAATGACAAGTTTAAGCACTAAGAATAAATTTTGATATTTTGGAAACACGAAATGCATGAAAATGGAAACACGAACATTTTGGAAACCTAAACATTTTGGAAACCTGAACATTTTGGAAACCTAAACATTTTGGAAACCTGAACATTTTGGAAACTTGAAGATGTAAGAAAAATGGCAAGTTACAGAGCCGATCGAAAATTTTAGGAAACTTAGAAATAAGGCCGGAATGACAAATTTTAAAGTTCAAAATAGGAAATAAGGGCAAAAGGGCCTTAAAAGAAAAAGTTGGTGAAATTTGACACACAATCGAGCTTGGAAAAGTGGCCTGAAGGTGTCACTTAAGGCTTATGGAAATGGCGCCATGTGTAAGAGGAATGGGTCTGAGTTCGAGTCACTTGGAAAGCAAATATTGAGGGTTTTATTTTGCTTCCAAGGCTAGGGTGGACGGCACCTATTTGCTAAAAAGGGAAGAGTTTTATTTCTATTAAAACTTGATAAATTAGAGTGATAAATAAGGATTTTTAATTGAAGAGATAAAGGTGGATTAAACACTTTTAATTTAATTAGGTGATAATTAAAGGAGATAATATTATCATTCATAGAGTAGTGGCCAAGAAAGGGCTCTCTATTGATAATTTCGGCTAAAGAATGAGAGTTAAAGGATTTTCTCTCATCTTTTCTATGTGTGCAAAATTCCCTAGCCCTATTTCTCTCTGCTTGAAATCTTTACTAAGCAAAGACTCCATCTTTTCTTCTCCTCTCCTCTGTCATTGTTAAGCCAAAACTCTTTTGATCCCTATTGAATCACCATAGCCGAATCTCTGTGACACTAGGCAAGGAAACAATCGAATCAAGGTAAGGTTAAGCTATTCCATTGTCTTTCTTTTCTATTAGCCGAAAGTGAATGGCCTAATCCTTATTCCTGTTCATGGCCGAATCTACAAGATCTCTCAGGTTTCCACCATTATCGAATATAAGGATCAAGGATCCAAGGTAAGTGAGTTTATACATTCGGCCAAGGCCAAATCTTAGGTATTCAAATCAAATTAATCAAACTAATGGATTCAGGGAATTAGGATTTGGCCGATTCCAAGGAAGAGGAAGGTGAAGTTTTCGGGATTAAAATCCATAAGGTAAGCATCTAAAAGTATTCGGCCAAGGCTTGTGTGATTATCTAGATCAGTTCTTTAATTATTAAAAAGCCGAAAACTAACCCATATTGAGATTCAAGGTTGGCCGAATATCAGGTAAAGGAAAAACCAAGTTTTCGGGATTTGAATAAACACCAAATCGGCCTCAAGGTGAGTCTTTTTACAAATCCTACTAGGATTTGGTTTTGATATTAGCCAAATAGGTTTATTAATGTGTCTTATATGATGGCCGAATATAGGAGTTAATAGATCTAAAGTTAGATCGGGATTTTCGAGATCTCAAGGAACCTTTTTAAGCAAATCAGGTGTGTACGCACACTAACCTTCGATTTATCATGTGGCAATTATTTTATGAATATGTATAAGAATATGAATATGGCTAAGTACCCTAATGTGGTACAAAGGTACTCAGGTACGTTTCCTACTTCCGATAGGATTATGAAATATGTTATTCTATAACATGTGAAAATACGAATATGAATGTGAATTTAATTATATGCATGATTATTAATTTTTGGGGCATTCGGGTTCATGTGAAAGGGGAAGAAGGTGTTGACTTCGGTCTCACCAACGTTATATGGTGACTACGGTCACAAATATTTGAATATGGTAACTCCGGTTACATTATCTGAATTTGGTAACCCGGTTACATTATTTGAATATGGTGTCTCATGACACAAATTATATGGGCGATGAGCATCGATTGCAATGATCGCCTTCGATGGTGTGTAGCACGTAATCATGGAACGAAGGATGATAAATCCATTTTCTCATGCAAATATATCGTTTCTACAAAATAGCATCAACCAAAATCGCTCTAAAAGTGTTTAAGTTAGACATGTTTTAGGATAACAAAATTCGAGTGCAGATGAATTGCATCCACATTTTTGCAATTGAGTACATTATTGACTGATTAAATTTCAATGGGAGATTACTACTGGGTAGGTGAGTCCACTCACCTCTCCCCTCAGTAAGGTATTTTATGATTTGATCCATATCAATATCCCTATAGTAATTTAAATCAGCATTGTCAAGAAAATCAGAGGCATAGTATAGAGTATCGTAAAAATGGTAGATTTCTCAGGGAGTGACAAACACTTCCTTACTCCTTACGGTGACATATGTGTAGACTTCACTTAGTAGTTTATTATTTTCTCTTTCTTTTAGGGAAGTATAAAATTTGTAAACCACTGAGTCGATTGCCGATTTATTTAGGGTCAAACAAAATATCCTCTAATGATTAATGTGGACTGACTCCCAAATTTCATCGCACATGGTCATTGACGGGTCGAACCCCTATTCATGTATAAATGTTAAACCTTGAAGTTCTAAGAAGTATTTTTCAACCTCTTGGTTATGAAACCTATTGGAATCGACATCTATCGATGAATCATTGGTTGTAGTTCACCTAATTTTTCTAGGTGCCAAGGCAATACTTTGAACTTTTAATTAGGCAGAAAATATGAACAAATAATAAAATTAGAATTCCTAACCTCACTTGTAGACATAATTGAGCGTGCCAGTCGAATTGATTATTGTGGACATGATGTGTAATACCTGCAAAACAATGAGATAACCAAAGACAAAGAAAAAATTGTAGCAGAACAAGATAGAAAATAAAGAAAGAAATAAAAGGAAATCTTGAAAACTAGAGAAAATGAGAGGGGAAGGGCGTTTGGCAGCTGCTAATGTTGTTTTATGGGTGTAGTATGGTGCAAAGTATGTTTAACTAAAGGTTTTAGGGTTAAAAGATAATGGGTTTTAAAGAAAAACTTGGTGGGTCGTGTGACAATTCTGAGTATTAAGTTGCACACTCACGTGGTGTTACGACACTGGGTATGGGTATCATGACACCAAACTTCGAATTGCCAGAATTTTAATTCGTGATGCTTTGTCACGACTCTGATATCTTATATCATGACACTACCTGTGTTTACAAAATATTTTTCTTCGAAATGTGATGTCGCAACACCAGGGTTCGGTGTCACGATACTACCTCTGCATTCTCAAAATCTATCACTTCAAAGTGCAAGGTTGCAACACAGGGGTTCGTTGACGCAACACTGCCTTTAAATTTTCAAAAACTTTTTTGGGGCATGTCGGACTATTCTGTGTTGGATCTGGTGCCCTGAGTGTAGTATTTTCATCTAAGTACACTTGTAATTTTTTGAACAGATTGGTTAATAAAATTATTCATGAACTACATTAATACTTTGTAAATTGTCCTCACATGGTTTTTTCATCAAAGAAAAATAGAAGCAAATGTTTCTCATTGGTTGTCTAATGTTTAACTAATACTGTAACATCTTATACCCGATTCGAAAGTTTACCTGAGCTATAAGGCATTACAATATTAAAACTTTATCATTAAGGCAACATGATCAAATTATTCATATAATATTAAACTACAACCATTTTCCATGTCTTACGAGCATGTCAAAACCTAAATCGAGCTTAAAGAACATTTAAATTAACTCGGGATTAAATCTGGATTAAATTGAAACAAATATAAAATTTTGACTAAAAGTGGAAATATAGGTCACGTGGCAGTGTGAAAAAGGCCAGCCCGTGTGGCTCTAAACATGCTCGTGTGGCTACCCACATGCTCGTGTGACTACTCCACACTCCTATGTGCTCAGATCGTATTCATCTTGAAGTAAGGTCACAAGGTCGTGTCTCTAGGCAGTGTAACTCTCTGTGACCGTGTGGACAATCCTGCACCTAAAATCAATAAGACACACAGCCGTGTGAGAAGGCCGTGTGCAGCCAAGTAACTTCATTTTCAAGCCAAAACAACCACCATTACTTATACACCAAGCCATACCATTTACAACCAAATTCACCTATACAAAACACTAAAAACATACCTAAAAACAACCAAAACATGCCAAATCACAAACAACCTATGTGCCTAACTAATATGCCATCATTGGAACCACAATTCAAACATCAATTCTAACCACAAACAACTACCATAATCACATATTTCATGCTAGCTTAAACATACCAACTCCTTTACATCCATTCTACCAAGCAACATATTCTTACTCATGCTCACATAATGACCATTTCCATTTCACAATAATACTCAATGATAGATACATATAACTATCTTAAATACCATTTACATCAACCAAGTACCAAAATGACAGTTACAAGCTACCATTTCAACAAAAGTTATTTATCAACTAAGGCTTATATATGTATATACATGGATACCCTAATTACATGCCACTTCAAACCGACCCAAAATGAACAAAAGGACTACCAAAAATATAATGGATAGTGTGTGATCTTTTGAGTTGATCCAATTGACGTCACGATTCCAACAAACCTACAAAATTAAATCAAACGAAGTAAACTCAAGTAAAGTTTACTAAGTTCGTAACTTAACTTGTAATACTCGACAATTTAAATACAATGATGCAAGAACATATCATGAGGTCAACGATCATAATCCAAGTATCTCAAACAACCAAGATAATTTAACCTATAATATCCACATCATTAAAATCACCAATTCATGAACTGATACACCATATATAAGATCATATGGCTAGAGAATATTCTTAATTTCATCAGATGCTTGAAATAGTATTTTCCCGTACAAGTTACCTGATACGACACCCTAACATGAAGCTTGCTAGGCTCGAGGCTTGATACAATACACCAGCACGAAGCCTGCTAGGCTCAAGGTCCGATACGATACATCAATTACAACTCAATTGCATTGTTAATTTCCATCAACCAACATTCAATAATTACAAACACAACAACTATTAGAGTAAAACAAATATTAAGGAATTTGATTATAACATAATTTTATAATATAAACTTACATGTGCAGTAACTATAGATATTCCATGATGATTATTCGACTGCCTTTCCCTTCACATGATTATTGGCCAATCTACCCATTTGTCCCTAACTTTTACCTTTTGTACAATTTAATCCCTAAAACCAAAACTTCTAGTTTAACACAATTTAACCCCATCCAAGCTTAACTGAACCAACTAAGGACTATGTTCAAGCCATAAAATTTGAAACATCACAAATTTCTCATGCAAAAATTATTATTTTATCAATTTAGTCCCTAAACTTAAACTAACTAAAATCACTTTACAAAATAGTCATATCTAACATTCAAGCTCAATAATCTATCATTCAACACCAAGAACACTCAATATCATCAATGGAAAGTATCTAAACATTGGAAAATTTCACAATTTAGTCCCTGGATTAACTAGCTTTACCTAGATCAATCTTAAGAACATAAAAATAATGAAAAACGGGTAGGAAAAACACTTGCATGCACTAGGAATAAGCTTGACCAAACCTTAGTTTCTCCTAGCTATGGAGTTTCGGGTTTCTATCTGTCCAAAATAAGGAATATGATGTTTGTTTAAATTTTATTATCTTATGTTTTAAATTAGAATTACAAAATTGCAATTAATTATTTACATTTCTAATTTAAAAGAAAAAATTATTTACCTATCGTCCACTACTTAATAAATAAGGTCAAATTGCCACTTAAAGCCCTAAAATCATGATTTTATACTCATTTAATACAATTAACTAATAACATTAAACTTTTGCAGCTCTTATGTTTTAGTCTTTTCGCCTAATTAAAATAATTAAACGATAAAATCAACATACCAAATTTTTATACGACACTACCATGACCATTCAGATACTAATTAAATAATAAAATAACATACTAATCGATTTGTGGTCCCAAACCACGATTCCCAATACTACTAAAAATGAGCTGTTACAAATACTAAGTGGTATTATGTGATTGGATCGTAGTGTGAAAAGACAGCTTGTATTAATAGACGAACCTAAACATGTCCTTAGTCTAATAAAAAATTAGCAAACCGATTGAAAAACTAAAATGTCATCTATTAAGTCCAGTTGGGGAGATGCCTTATCTTGGGCATCAGAGCAAATGATTCCAAAAAGATAGAGACATAGATGTGATTGATTGGACTAACAGTTCATCGGACATGACCCAAGCAGAATAGATCCTGATTCCATTTATGAATTTATTCTCTTGTGACGTTCATAGTGTAGCATACTTAAATCTTAAGTGGATGGCGGACTATGTATGCATGACTCGTACACTTTGATGTAAGTAAAAACCTGTGTTAAAATAGATAATGAATCAAAAGCTGGTGCATTGGGTGTACGACTTCTGTAGTATGTAGCGTCATTCATAGTAGTGAAATTCATAGCCCAAAACATGGGTAAATGATATCCTCTCATTGGCATTGCATTGTTGATGAAAGGTAAATGTGACCACGGGTCGTCTGTTTTTGTGATGGATGACTTAATCACTATTTATAGTGATTGACTTTTCATGAAGGAAGATGTAATGGTTACCATGAGATAAAATAGGACCATATTGGGAGAATGAATATTATCCCAAAGAGATCAAGGATATCTTATGAGGGTAACACACTAATGACCAGGTCATTGGATGAGCGTTGGTAGTTGCTTTCGTAATGGTATGTCATTGGGGAAAGCTCAATCAAGATACTATAGTGGAATGACTTTGTGGCTAAATGAGTTTATAATTAATAGGTGAAAAGCCAGAACTTAATTATAAATCATTTGAGCCTCAACTACATATGTCCAATCGATCTCTCCGCTAGCTCGTTGAAACCAGAAATGAATTGCATGTTTTAATAAAAATAAACGAAATGAATAGAAAAAGAGAAATGAGAAATATATAGGATTACTTAAAAATTATGGAAGAATGAATTTATGTTTTTGAACTATTTTGAAGCTCAAAAATGAAAATAAATCATTCAGTCATAGTGAACATGTTGAGTTGTGACATATTGAATGAATTTTGTTGAAATTTTACTAGGGGTAAAATTGTTAAAATTTTTATTGGAGTAAAATTGAGATGAGAAAATTATTTAATATGTAAATATTAAATTTTATTCTAGGAAATAGAAAATTTGAATCGGGTTGATCATATTATAGAGTACTAGGTCAAAAAGGCCTAAGAAATACTCATAATTGGATCCAATGTGAGAGGGCCCAAAACCCTCATATAACATGAATGGGGCGACTACTCTAGTAGAAATACAAGGGTGAGTCGTTCGCCCCTCTCCTACTCTAAGTAAGATGTTGTTTTTCTACTTCAAATATACCTCTACAACTCTACAAGGATTCTACCTTCTCTTCCTATAAATAGATGACACCGGTAGAGCTATTAAGATAATTTTTGAGAGATTGATATTCTGTCAAATATAGAAAGAATTTATTCTCAACTTTTAAATATATTTTTCCAAAATAACAATTTTACCAGTTTCTATTAAAGAAGAGAGAATTTTTGGTTTCACCCCAAAAAGAGAGAACTTCTTCTAGTTTCGTGTTTTAATTCAAGTGGTTCAATCCCACACTTGAACCAATTCGTGGTATAAGAATATTGGAAAAAATCATTTAGTTGAAAGTTAGAAAACATTAAGGATCCACTTATCTGAAAATACAGGTACGTATTTGATTAAGGTTTATTATTACACATTGTCCTCAATGTGTAGCCCAAAACAAAAGATTAAGAGGTTACCGAATTTACTTAGGAGTTATCAAACTAGCTCGAGTCGTCCACCTTCACATTTAAGTTCAAAGTTATTGTGTAATCTTCGAATGAGTGGCCTGCATAGAAAACAAACAAGCACACGAAAGAAAATTTATTTGGGAGATTAGGATTGAAGATTAAGAGAATTTGAGTTTTAGGGTTAAATAAAGTGAAAGCAGATGGGTCGCAATACCTAAAACATGTATTTTGTGAAACCCAACAAGGGTATCGCGATACCAAGAGTTAGTATCGTAATATCCTTGAAACTTTTAGAACCCTAATTTTGAAACTGCCTTGGGTATTATGATACTGACCTATGGGTATCGCGATACCACTATAATGTATCCAAAAAAATATATTAATTTTTTAGTCTAAACTCTCAACTACACAAAAATTAAACCTACAAAATCCTAAATTTAAACATGCAACAAATTTTAAATCTAAAATAAACAAAAGTAAATAGAGTCTCAGCTCGAATAAGTTTAATCATTTACAAAATAAGTTTAAATTTAAAATCCCTCTCTAACATTATGTCATGCCCCCAAAGTGGAACTCCAATGAAGTCCTCAATACTTTGAACCTTCTCTTGTTCTTCTTTAGGTTGATATAGGCCTTTTTCAGCAAATGAACTTATTGAACCCACCTTGACTTAGGCCATGTTGATATATACACTTTGAGCCAATTGTTATTGAAACCGAATTCACTCCATTGCATCTTCTGAGGATCATTAATGTCGGGATCATAAACTCAATTTCTTTTGAGTTCCCCATCTCCATTTGAATATTCCTTTGTTGAGGCACATCCTCATTCAGTTCGTGGTGTAAGATTTCTTCTACTACTTCCAAGAAGTGTGGCGGCTCCTCCATCCAAGAAGTGTGGCGGCTCCTCCACACTTTCCTCAACAATACTCAACTCTTCACTTAATTCTCCGACCTCTGTCTCTTGTTGAAAATCAACCTTCAAGCCTTCATGTTCAATAATGGTATAGGAGGCTTCCTCCTTCACTTCAACATTGTCTGGTTCGGCACACTCGTCCACTAGAACACTCTCCTTAACTCGGTATTGAATGAGTTCAAGTACTTGGTCCAACTTATTCTTAATATCTTTTGTGTTTTCTTGGTACTTAGACATGCAATCCTCAAATGCGCTACCCCGAGTGGTTTGGCAGTGATCTTCATTTGGCTCTTCCTAATACGCACGCCCATCTTTGCAAGAATATAAGGAATATAGGTCATATGGGTCATAAGTCGGGTGACCACCTTCCACCAGGCATTCATAGCTATATGAATCATATGAAAGATCATATCCTTGCCTCCTATAAGGGTCGTAATCATCCCAATTAGGTGTTAAAGCGCCATCCGCATCAAACACGAATGGACCTTTGGGCCACCTATAATTGTCATTAAACATGACTATCAATCAACTATCAACAAGACAAAAATAAGAAAATTATAAAACAAAATAAAAAAGTGACATATCTATAGATTTAATTTTTGCTAATTATCTCCTTAACAAGCATGCTGTCGAATCCATTTTTAATTTTGGAAAACGGGGTCGACTTTGGAAATGAAAATCGAGTCACCACCAATCTTTTTTTAAGGTGTGACTGGGTCACCTTCAGATTGATTGTTAAAACATTTTGATTTATTAAAACGATAGTTTTGGTCTATGAAATTTAGAAAAAAATAGGTTCGGGAGTCGATTACGCATGAGGAAGGATTAGCACCCTCGTGTCTCCCAAAATTGGTACCTAATTGATTATTTAATGTCCTAATGTTGAAAATTTGAAGAGATCTCAAAATGCAATTCTCTTTATTTTAAAGGAAAACTTGAATAAAATATGAGTGATAAGACCCTCTTATTTCGAAACAATAAAATATCATACCCAGTAAGTTAGGATACGACATTTCGAATCCTCAAAACTAAGCTTGTCTTTATTTAAAACTTGTATTTTTAAACTTAAGAAAGATGTTTGGTTATTTAGGTTAAATGAGAAATCGAAACCCAATAAGTTTGGGCACTATTTCTTAAAATTCCTGAATACGGAATATTGCCTTTGTTTTTGGAAAGTCTTATCTCGAGATAGCAATATGTCATATCTAGCGAGTTAGGACACAACATTTTGAATTCCCTAGAATAAGTTTTTATTTAGCCCATGTGCTTTGATTTTAAAAGGAAAACAATATGTTCTTTAGATTCGATGAGAAAAATTGAAACCCAGTAAGTTAGGGTACGATTTCTTCGAACCTTAGAACGCGGAATGTTTGCTAATTTCAAAATGAAAATTTTAGTGCATTGGGTAATATGTGATTTGATTGTAGTAAAATGGAAGATGGGGTATAGTACACATGCATAATTGAATATAACGAGGATAATAACGTAAATAACAAAATAACAGCAAAAATAAAATACAATGAAATAAAACCTAAAATCAACAATCTACATGAAATGATAAGAAAAGAATAAATAAATAAAAGAAAATAATAGCAAAAATAAAATTTAATGTTAAATCAATAAATAAATACTATAGGCTAATTTAAAAATAATAAAATAATAATAATTGTAAAAATAAAATAATAATAATAAAATATATTAATAAACAAACAGTAAAAATAAAATGATAGAAATAATAATAATAGTAATAATAATGTCGATGATAAAAAAATAATAAATACAATTATAATAATTATAATATGTATATAAAAATAATAGTGATAATAATGAAGATAAAATAATAATACTAATGAATAAAACATAAAAAATTATAATAGTAGTAATATTAAAATAATGATCATAAAAATAAAAGTAATACTAAATTAGTAATAATAATAGTAATAATAATATTGATAGTAATGAAAATATTAACAAAAGTAATAGTAAAAATAAAAATTATATTAATAATAAAATAATAGTAATAATAAATATAAGAAATAATAGTAATCAAAATAATAATAATAGTAAGAATAGTAATAATTACAATATTTTTAATAAGGAGGTAATAATAATAATAAATACAATAATAATGATATTAAAGATAATAAAAATAATGATAATAATAGCAAACTAAGAAAAGGAAATAAGAAAAAGGAGAAATTAAACTTAAAATAAAAATTTGGGGTGAATTAAAAAATAAAAAAGGGGCCTATTTGAATGCTCGGATAACATGGAGGGACTAAAAGGGAAAATTTCCCCTCCCTCCAAAACGCTTGCTTCAAAAGGGACCCAATTGTAATTGAAATAAAATATAGGGCCAAATTATAAAAAAACGTGATTATAAATCAATAAAAAAGTAGAAGGGCTAAAAGTGCAATTGGCCCTAGGATTAGGGTTTATTGAAAATTGTTTATGTTTTGGACCAAATGGGCTGTGTAAATGGACTGTAAAAGGGACTTTTTTTTAAACATCATTTTTTTTTTTTGGTTTTTTATATGGCATGGGCCCGGGAAAAAATGAGCCATTACAGCTGCCTCTCTTTGCTCATTGTCATGTAACGGGAATAGAGCAAAGACTATAAAAGGACCAATTTTTCCCGGCCTTTGTCGAGTCTTGACTTCTTCGCCTTCTTCAAATGGCTTCCAACCTGTAACACCCCATACCTGGCCCATGCGTTATGAAACACCCCAAACCCGGCCCACAAGCCCTGATCGGATCTGGAATGCTCCTAGGGAAAAACCATTCGAATCTTATTTGGTGTTTGTCAAAATTTTGTGCGTCTTTGAAGAACCATTGATTTGGGTTGGGTTCAAAATTAAAAACGGTGCTAAAACATTTAATCTTTATTTGTTTAGAAAAATTATTTGAACTTTAAATTGATAGAACTGTACCATAATAAAACAATTAAAATGCATAAGTAAATAGTTCATACCATGGCCTTAATACATCAAATCAAAACCCAAATTAAATCCAAAATACTTAAAAATACTTCCCCTTTCATCTCACCCATATGCCCCATGTCATACAATTATGCATTAACCATGTCATATTCCTTATTCACATTCTTATAATTTCACATATATGCCATAACAAATCTTATCATACTCATAGTAGGGTGGGTAAACGCATGCACGAGTATTTCGTACCATTGCATGGTTAGCCATGTGTTACATTATTATAAACACATACATATAAAATTGATGCCATAAATATTTTAAGAGCTAGTTAAAGTGTACACACCGATTTACTTAATGAACTCACCGAAATCCCAAAAATCTGATCTAATCCTCTAGATCTCAAGTTCTTACATTCTACCAACACTTAGTATTTTAGCCTAAGCCTATTCGGCTATATAACCAAACTCAAGGAAATGTAACCAAATTCATTTGCTTGCCGATTTGATTACTAATCAAACCCAAACTTAGTGATATTCCTTGCAATCGACCAACACTTATGAATCTTAAATCCTAAACCTCACTATTCGTCGACTTTCTCCTAAAAGCCAAAGTCACAATCGGTTAACACTTAAATACCAAATATGGCCTATGGCCGAATGTCAACACTTCCTTACCTTGCTTACCAAATCCCGAAACTGCACTTGCTTCTTGAAATTGTCGAGATCCCTACTTAACCATTGTTAGAAACGACTATACATAATAAATCCATGAGGATGGCCTTTGGCCGAAACTACATATCACTTACCTTGATGTTTAAAACCCGAGAGATCTCCCTTAATACTCCTTAGCATCGGCTACCTTCAACAGAGACACATAATATGGCTTAAGGAACATTCGGCCAACCTTAGCCAATGCCTACTCACATGATTTCGGCACCCCAATAAAGAGCCTAAAATCGATTGATAAGGAAAGAACGCTTACCACTACACGCTTGATGAGAGAGATCACGAGCAAGCGATGACAAAGACCTTAAATAAGGATTCGCTATGGTATCAAAAGGTGATGAAGCATTCGGCTATCTCAAGAGTATTTCACTTTTAGAAACAATGAGAAAAGAATAGTCTTCGGGAAGATGATAATTCAATTGAACACAGAAAAATAAAGAGAATGACGCTCTCAAATAAAGATGGAACATTCGGCTAACACAAAATAAAAGAAGCTTGAGAGAAAGAAGTTGGTTCGGCCAAGAAGCAAATAGATTCAAAGTGATCAAAGTTTTGGCTTTAATGCTCTCCACAACATTCGGCTAAGCCTTTAAAAAGGGTGATGGCATATTCGGTCATACAATAAAAGATGGAGAAACAAAGTAGAGAGAAAAGAATAAGAAGAGGGAAAAAAGAATGAATTTGCTTGACTAGAAATTTCAAGCAATACTAAAGATGAGGCTAACAATTTTCGCAGACTTATCCCCCTCCATATGACCTAATTTTCCCAACCAAAGAGTCCCTCAATGACCACTTCATCTCTTTATATCATATCCCTTATTAAACTCCTATTTTATCTCTTTAACACTCATTCAAAATAAATAAAATAAATCCATATTTATCCAACTCTTCTAGCCGAATTTTAAAAAGATAAAACAAGCCTTATCTCATCCTTCCAAAGTCCATATGCCGTCCATCACTCCCCCTCTCCTTTAACGCATAAATGCAAAATAGTAGCCACCCATTATGCTGCCATCATGACTTGAACCTCCTCCCTCCTGAAGCCCTCTTTGACGCAACCTTCCTTGCACCTTAGGTGGCGTCCCTTGCCACTTAACCAAGACTTTACTTGTGTCTAAATCCCCTTACAATTTCTCTTAAGACCTAACAAGCTTAGCTCCCCTTTTAAAACTTAGAATCCAATATTTTCTAAGGCATTTACCTATACTTTGAAGTTCGCAAAAGTTCATATAACACATTCAAACACACCTAGGCATGCCATTACATACAATCAAGCAATAATGCACAAGCCCTAATTGCCGGATATTACATGTTCTACCCCCTCAAAATAATTTCGACCTCGAAATTACCTGGCTAGAATAGGTGGGGGTATTGCTATCGCATTGCTTCCTCCGGCTCCCAAGAAGCTTCTTTCGATCCATGGTTACGCCACAACACTTTGACCAGAGGGACCGACTTCTTTCGAAGTACCTTCACATCTCGTTCCAGAATCTGAATCGGTTCTTCCTCATAAGACAGATCTGGTCTCAACTCCACCTCTTCAACCGAAACTATATGAGATGGATCCGATTGGTATCGACGTAGCATAGAAACATGAAATATGTCGTGCATCTGTTTCAACTCTTGTGGCAACTCTAACTGGTATGCCACTGGTCCAACTCGCTTCACCACCCGATAAGGTCCTATAAACCTTGGACTTAGCTTCCCTTTGCGACCAAATCTCATCACCTTCTTCCAGGGTGAAACTTTGAGAAACACTTGATCTCCCATATCGAATTCTATTTCCTTCTGTTTAAGATCGGCATACGACTTTTGCCTGTCAGATGCCTCCTTCAACCGTGTCCGAATCACCTTAACCTTTTCTTCTGATTCTGTACAATTTTTGGACCCAAAATCTGACGTTCTCCCAATTCCGTCCAACATGTAGGAGTGCGACACTTCCGTCCATACAGTGCTTCGTACGGTGCCATCCGTATACTTGCCTGATAGCTGTTATTGTACGCAAATTCTGTTAGAGGAAAATATTATTCCCAACTTCCTCTGAAGTCTATCACATAGCCCCTCAGCATATCCTCCAAAACTTGTATTACTCACCCGATTGACCGTCTGACCGTGGATGAAAAGCCGATCAAGTCCAACTGTGCCTAAAGCCCGATGTAGTGCTTTCCAAAATCGAGACGTGAACCTCGATCCCTATCCGAGATAATCGACACCAAGCACTCCATGTAACCTCACAATCTCTGCCACATACAACTTTGCTAACCTCTGGAGAGAATAGTCCACCCACACTGGAATGAAATGCGCGAACTTTGTCTGCTGATCCACTATCACCCATACCGAGTCCTTCTTAGTAGGCGTAAGGGGAAGCCCACTAACTAAGTCCATGGTAATTCTCTCCCACTTCCATCATGAATTTGTATTGGTCAAGCAATCCCGACGGAACTTGGTGTTCAGCCTTAACTTGTCGACATGTCAAGCATTTTCCAACATATTCTAGAATCTCCCGCTTAAGACCAGCCACCAAAATCGCTCCTTAGGTCTCTCAGACAACTTATCGCCTCCGTGATGCATAGCATAGGGCTACTATGCGATTCCTGAAGAATTCTCTGCCTAAGTTCTTCATTCTTCGGCATATAGACCTTACCCTTGAAGCACAATACTCCCTCGTCATTAATACCATAACCCTCTAACTCTCCATTCTGCACTTGCCGTAACTTAGCACTTAGATCCTCATCCATTAACTAACTTTCCTTCACCTCATTCAACATGTCGATTTGACTTGCAATTCTGGCAGTAGACTTCTATCATCATACAAGCTCAGATGTGTGAACATTGCCCTCAGATCCGACACAACTTTTCGACTTAGGGCATCTGCTACCACATTTGCCTTGCCCGGGTGGTACTCTATAGAGCAATCATAATCCTTCAATAATTCCACCCACCTTCGCTGTCTCAGATTCAGCTCTTTCTGAGTCAGCAGATATTTCAAGCTCTTGTGGTCTATGTAGATCACTGACTTCTCTCCATATAAGTAATGCCTCCACACTTTAAGAGCAAAGACCATTGCCGCCAATTTCAAGTCATGCGTCGGGTAGTTAACCTCGTGTGGCCTTAGTTGTCGAGACGCATAAGCAATTACCTTCTCGTCTTGCATAATGACACCTCCCAATCCTGTATGGGAAACATCACAGTACACTACAAAATCCTTCCCTGCCTCAGGCTGAATCAAAATTGGAGCTTCGATCAAGACCCTTTTAAACTTCTCAAAGCTCTCCTGTTGCTTATCAGTCCATACGAAATGTACCTCCTTCCTTAATAGCTTTGTCAAGGGTGCGGCTATCGATGAGAACCCTTCCACGAACCTTCTATAATAGCCTGCCAATCCCAAGAAACTCTAAATTTCTGCCACAGACTTAGGGGGTTTCCAATCCAAAACTGCCTCAATCTTTCGAGGATCCACCCTTATCCCTTCAGCAGACACCACATGTCCTAGAAACGTAACCTCCTTAAGCCAAAATTCACACATGTTGAATTTGGCATAGAGCTTCTTTTCCCTTAACACTTGCAACACAACTCGGAGGTGCTCATCATGTTCTTCCTCAGACTTCGAATACACCAATATTTCGTCTATGAACACAACAACGAACTGGTCCAGATAGGGCTGGAAAACTCGGTTCATCATGTCCATAAACGCGATTGGGGTGTTTGTCAATCTGAACGGCATTACTACTAACTCAAAATGGCCATATCTTGTCTGAAAAGCCGCCTTATGGATATTTGCCTCATTCACCTTAAGCTAATGATATCCAGACCTTAGATCTATCTTCGAGAATACTCATACTTAAGTCGATTGAACAAGTCATCTATTCTTGGCAATGGATACTTGTTCTTGATGGTCAGCTTATTCAACTAACGATAATCTATGCACATACGCATAGTTCTGTCTTTCTTCTTCACAAACAAGACTGGTGCTCCCCATGGAGACACACTGGCTCGAATAAACCCACGGTCTAGCAACTCTTGAATTTGAACCTTGAGCTCAACCAACTCCTTTGGTGCCATCCTGTACGGGGCAATTGACACAGGAGCTGTTCCCGGCAGCAAGTTAATTCTAAACTCCACTTCCCTATCCAGGGGTATTCTAGGTAATTCCTCCGGAAAGACATCCACAAACTCCCTTACGATTCTAACTCCACTAACTCCCTCTTCTTTTGTATCCAACGCACTAACGATGGCCAAAAATGTCTTGCACCCTTTCCGTACCATCCTATCATCCTTCAAAGCAGAAACTACGTTACACAAGTAGTTCCTTCTTTCTCCTATCATAATTACTGCCTCATCCCCTAGGGTCCTTAACTCCATTCGTTTAGCTACACAATCCAATACAGCCCGTTGCTCCACTAGCCAGTCCATGCCAAGTATAAGGTCAAATTCTCTGAAGGGTAATTCTATTAAGTCGACAGGAAATACCGCTCCCTGAAGCTCCAAAGGTACACTCTGAAACATCTTATTTACCACTACAGTTTGGCCTAATGGGCTTACTACATTCATCTCCCTATTAGATAGTTCAGAGGCTATTCCTAGAGTTTCAACTACTCTACATGCAACATAGGAATGGGTCGAGCCCACATCAATCAAAGTAACATAAGGCTTGCCAAAGATAAGGAACGTACCGATTATGACGTCCGGTGCATCTTCGTCCTCCCTTCGATGAACCGCATAAATTAAACCCGGCTGCCTGGCCTCCGTGTTACGAACACCTCGGCTCAGTGTTCCCCGTCCCCTACCAGAACCATTACCTCTCGCCAGACGAATCCACGACTCGCGGTGGTCGTTGTCCTTCTCTTCCAAATTTAGTTAGGACCTTGGCTTACCTGGCCGACTCCTCGGTTCTCATAGGACAATCTCTAATCATGTGGTCCTTGGACCCACACTTAAAACATCCTTCCATTTTCTTCCAATGCCTCCTAAGTGCATCTTTCCACACCGAGCACAAGTACGGTATTGGCCTCTTATCACGCCTCACGACCTCGCGCCCATCAACTCTAGCCTCTTTGAACATTCCCAGATGGCGCTGATGATCCAAATCCTCTTTTTCGCCTATTCTAATCGGTGTTCGCCTTACAAAATCCTTGATACCCTCGGCCACCTTAGCCTTCTCCACCAACACAAAGAAACTCCCGCTCTTGTTGTGGAGCTATCAATGCCTCAAGTCACCTCAATCCGTCCTTAAACCCACATCGTTCATGCTCAGAGCTACTATCCTCGAGCATATTGGCTTAACCTTAGAAATTCAAGAGTCAGATTCGCCACGGACTTGTTCCTTGAACCACCCTAGAAATGCCTTCCTCTCGCTCATCAATGTAATGAGTAATCGACATACTTCTTCCGTATGCCGCCTTAGCATAATCCCAAGTGAGTTCCTCAGCTGTAGCACCATCCCTAACCGTGAGCCACCATTGATATGACTCATCACGGAGAAGCGACACCAACCCTTTCAACTTTTCCTCTGCGGTTAAATCGAGCTCATCCATAATCCGCTCAACACTTCCAACCAATACTCGGCAGATCTGGTGCCACCACGGAACACCTTAGTCCGCTGGCTCTGAGTCACTGTACCGACTTTCGAGCTCCCATGCCTCCACCCGCCCACCCACCTTTCCAAAACCCGCAGAGATCGCTCGACACTGCGTCATTCCCTTCTCGTTTCGAGATATTTCGTGATCATTTTGACCCTTGCCACGGTAGTGGTGGTGGCATTTCATTTTCGCACTTTGTCCGGACCTAACGGGTTAGCTACGACATACTATTCGCCTCTACCATGGCCTACCATTACTTACACAAATATTCGGCCTCGCAGTTACGACCATGTCCCCTAGAGTTCATGCTTCCGAATTGTATTTATCTCGATTAAAGAATTTTATGAATTAGTTTTGTTCCACGATTTATCACGAAGCTTTATGTTCATTAGTTCTAAGGAGTAGTTCTTTCAATTCATTCACATACAGTCTCAACTCATCCATTCAATTACATACATGAACTTTCGTTCATTACAGAGAAATGTTGTAGTTGTCGTTGTTTGTTGTTTTCCACTACCCAAGGGTATTTCCGTGATTTTGTCCTATAGGGGTATTTCGATAATTTTTCAAATTAGGGTATTTGAAAATGTTACAAAATAGAGATTGATGATATTTTTACAAAATTAAAATACTTGCTGGGAAAATTTTAAGTGTAAAATGGTAATTTTATACACCAGGGGTATTTTTGTAATTTTACAAGCCAAGGTCATTTCGGTAATTTTTTTCGCAAAATATGGTTCCTAGTGACTTTTCAAAATAAGGGTATTTTTAAAGATTTCTAATTTGAGGGTACTTCGGTAATTGTCCTCTCTGAGGGTATTTTGGTCATTTGTACGCTAGGGTAATTTGGTCATTTTGCAAATCAGGGGTAATTTTCGTAATTTTTCCAAATCAGGGTATCTTAATATTTTGTAAAAATAGGGTTTTTTGGATATTTATAAGGTAAGAGAATCTTGATAAAAACTGTGGGTAGTATGTAAATTTTATGAACCAAGGGCATTTTAGTAATTTTTTCCAACCAGGGGTATTTAGGTCATTTTAGTAAATCGAGAATATTTTGGAAAATTTTTCAAAATAGTTTTCCTACACATCAAAGGGTAATTTGGTGATTTTAAGACTAGGGTTTTATAAAATATGGCTAGTCCCTTTCGGGTTTTAGTTATTGGATTTAGCCTGTTTGAGTCCTCTTGTTAGGGTGAACCGTCACCACGCACCAAGTAGGATTCGAGGAGAGGAGGTGAGTCACTAGGACTGCTTAAATACCAAGCTCTCCACCAAAACCAATCCTAGACATGCGCACAATGGTTGCCACACCCTAACTCTGCGACTTAGACATGTGTTTGTTTAATTGGGCATTAAAGTTTTATGTAATTCTCATGTTAGTAAACTAGTCCTAGGGTTTAATTCCTAGTCCACTAATCAAGCCCCTATATATTCCCACATACAATTCATGTAAGAGTTAGGAGTACTTACCGGTGGACTTCAGCTGAGACTTAGGTGCCATGCTAGAGAAACTTGCTCTTTCTTAGTAAAACCCATTTTCAAAAGAAAAAACATTTTGGGCCCTAAAAGCCCTCAAGGTCGAGTTTTGAATCGGCTCGATACTAAGTCGAAACACCCCAAACCCACCCACAAGCCCCCGACCGGATCTGCTCGCCCAAAATTAAATAAAGAAATTTCAGAGCGAGCATGGCCACCACTTGAGCTCCCGCCACCTTGGTCCATTATCGAGTGTCACCTAAAAATAATCCCATGAAGGGTGAGTCAAACAGACTCAATGTGTACAACCAACACAAGTCTCAATTAATTCTGTGCATGTCAAATCATACATAATATACATATATAAATCAAGATGCAAACCCGAACCCAAGCCTAGATAACCATCCGCTACACATCACCCGCATCAACCATCACACCGTAGGGACTACTAAGTCGACCCTTCATCCGCTACACACCATCGAAGGCAACATCGCAATGACGTGCTCATCGCCTCTTATAAAAGTCGTGGCATAGCCACCAGATAATAATTCGTGACATAAGTCACCACTTTCGTGTTTTCGTGACATAAGTCACCACATTCGCATTTCGTGGCATAAGTCACCACATTCAGATATTGTGGTATAAAACCACCAAATCACTTCCCCTTTCATCTCACCCATATGCCCCATGTCATACAATTATGCATTAACCATGTCATATTCCTTATTCACATTCTTATAATTTCACATATATGCCATAACAAATCTTATCATACTCATAGTAGGGAGGGTAAACGTACTGAGTATTTCGTACCATTGCATGGTTAGCCATGTGTTACATTATTATAAACACATACATATAAAATTGATGCCATAAATCTTTAAGAGCTAGTGTGGGGTACACACCGATTTACTTAATGAACTCACCGAATCCCTAAAATCGATCTAATCCTCTAGATCTCAAGTTCCTACATTCGCCAACACTTAGTATTTTAGCCTAAGCATATTCACTATATAGCCAAATCCCAAGGAAACGAATCAAATTTACCTTACAATCAACCAAGACTTATGAATCTTAAATCTTAGAAACCTCACCATACGACTTTCTCCTAAAAGCCAAAGTCACAATCGATTAACACTTAAATACTAAATATGGCCTATGGTCGAATGTCAACACTTCCTTACCTTGCTTACCAAACCCAAATCGCACTTACTTCCCGAAATTGTCGAGATCCCTACTTAACCATTGTTAGAAACGGCTATACACAATAAATCCATGAGGATGGCCTTTGGTCAAACTACATATCACTTACCTTGATGTTCAAAACCCGAGAGATCTCCTTAATACTCCTTAGCGTCGGCTACCTTCAACAGAGATCGACATGTCACAGATTCAAAGTGAAGAAATGACTGAACCTCCTCCCTCCTGAAGCCCCTTTGACGCAACCTCCCTTGCACCTTAGGTGGCGCCCTTGCCACTTAACATTAGCTCTCCTTTAAAACTTAGAATCCAATATTTTCTAAGGCATTTACCTACACTTTGAAGTTCGCATAACACATAAGAACTTGAACTTGTAATTTGTACTAAAATAGGTGTTATTTAATTATAGTTAAGAAAACAAGTTTGGTTGTAAATACTCGATAAAATATTTCTATTCACGAGAGGTTTCATTAATAAACCGAAAATCGACCTAGTGAACCTTAAATCCTTGACTTTTGAAAACAGCGTTGATAATTCGTAGGAAAATCCAAGTTAAATTATTTGTACATATTTGTTATGAAAACCGTTTGTTAACCGATTTTAGAAAACCGTTATTTATGATTTTAGAAAATTCCTATTTATAACAATTTAAGAAAGATATTAAGTATGTCTAATTGTAAAGCAAAATAAAACATATCCCAGAGGCCTTATTACAACTTCAAAACCCAAAATAGTAAAAGTAATAAAATAAAGCGGAAAATGAAATTTACTAAAGTTCGAGAACACTATTTTTAAAGTATGGCCTCCACCGAGTCATCCATGGCCCAAATCCATATCACTGAGCATTACCTGAAAGGATTAAGAAGGAGGGGTGAGTTGCTAGAACTCAGTGCATAATCCTCTTACCGTCATCCATTGGGCCTGAACCCATTTAACAACATCTTGGGCCTAAGCCCATTTACAAAGTAATAAATAAATGAAATGAATGCAACCCATCCCACCCAGCCAATCTCTCCCCGCCACCCAATCTCTCTGTGGGGTTCAAGTCAACCCACCCGCCATTCTCTCCAATTTGCGCAAAAGTCGCCATTCATAATATTTTGTGTATGAACTACTAAAGTCATAATTAAGCACATTAATGAACAAATTGTGGCAATGCCACCAGGCTACACTTCTCTTCATTCAATTTCCCATCCCATGCAATATGTAGAGATGCAACATATATAATAACATAAAATATCCACATATAAATAACAACCATTAATCTATTGAATACTATTAATGAATCGGCCCATTAAAACAATATAATAATTCACCCACTAAGGCATTTTAACAAATCGGCCCATAGGGGCATTTCGATAAATTGGCCTATAGGGGCATTTTGATAATTTGGCCTATAGGGGCATTTTCGTAATTTTTGTAAATAAATTTTGATTTTTCAGATCTTTAGAAATATTGTAATTTACACAAGTTACTCAATTTTTTCCATATTACGATTTTAGCCTTGTAAATAATAACGATCTATTTTCCATCAAGATATCGAATCATTAATCTACAGGATTCCGGTGTGAGATTACACACCTGATTACGGTAAGGATTAAGCCCTCTTTATTGTCGGCACCTAAATCATCATTACACTCGATTAACCAACAAACGAGATTTTATTAATCCAAATCGAAATCAGACGATCTAAAATGCTTACCCTTAGTATCGTGAACGACCATGATTTGTCTATTCTTACCGGATGATGGTCCACAACCCGGTCAAAATCTCGAACCGCCGATGCCGCCCTATGTTTGAATTTAGGAGTAGGAATCGCAAATCCACTCCTTTTATGATCTCCTATCGCTTCTCCTTTCAAATCACTACCACTTGCCTCCATCGTAAAAGTCTCGGTCAGTAAAACATTAATATGAGAGAAAGTAATTGTTGAGGGATAGGATTCGGCTTGCCACTACTTCCGAAGGATTAACGAGTGAATAAGAACGAGTAATTTAATCCCTATAATAATCGATTAGTTAAATTCATCGATCCGTTTTAACGGAATAACCAAGTATTGAGATATCGAGATGAACTTTAAAGAAATCCCTTACCTTGACAATGGTAGATCCAACTTTCACCGATTGGACTTAAGACTATAGAGGAATCGGCAAGAATGTGATATTCGGCCACTCACTAGAACACTACGAAAGGTAAAATGATCATGTTTTGAGAGAGTAGAAGAAAGTGATGTTTTCGGTTAAGAAAAACCATCCCATGACAAGGGCACACATTCGGCATGAAGAAAAGAAATTGAAAAGAAGAGATTACTCACCAATTCAATCAAGAAGATAGTGCCCAACACAAAAGAAAAAGAAATAGAGAGGAGGTAGAATGCTAATAGGTTCGGCTATGGAGAGAAATGAATAAAGAAAATTCGATCACAATGTAATGTTGATTTAAGAAGTGAAAGAAAGGTTGAATAAATAATCAAAAAGAAAAGATAAAATGGACAAGAGGTGTGTAGAGGTTTCGACCAATCACCAAAAGAGAAATGAACCAAAAGATGTAAGTATTTCAACAACCAAAGAAGAATGAACAAGGATGGATTAAGGGTTACGGCACAACAAAGGAAAAATGAGCAAAAATGCAATGAGAAATTCGGCCAAAACAAAGGAAAAGAATTGGGAAAAGAAAACACCAATATGCTAAAAAGAAAATAAGCCTCTCTTGCACCAAAACTAGCAAAATTACTAGGAAAATTCGGCTCCTCCTTTCTCCCAACAAAACCGTGTATCACTTTTACCAAAAGATGAGTGTTGACCCAAAATATTCTTTTCAAAACATCCTCCACATAATAGGACAACATGTTCCCTTCTCTTACCTTTTTCTTTTGATTCTTTCCTTTATTTTTCCCTTGTTTTCCTCCTTACCATAATCCTTAGCCATCTTTCCATAAATAAAAAGTCTTCCTTACCTTATTTAAGACCATAGCCGACACTAAGAAGGGAAACACAAAAATTTAATCAAAATTTTTGCACTAGGTGAGACTCGAACTCCTCCCCTAAAGCCCTTCATGTGACACCACAACCAACTTTCCATTTGCTCACTTATGCTAGCAACAAACAAACTTATTTCCTTAAGCATTCATGCCACTTACCTTCTCTCCTTAAAGTGCTTAAACACAAATTTTTTATACTAAGGCCCAACTCAACCCCAAGCCTTAATAGAACACTTAAACATACACAATTAACATTTTTAACTAACCTAAAGCATGATATACTTCAAAACACAAAATTCTAAATTTCAGGATGTTACAATTGTACCCCCTTAAAGAAATTTCGGCTCGAAATTTACCTGATTAGAAGAGATGAGGATATTGTTGCTGAATTGTGTTCTCTGGCTCCCATGTAGCTTCCTCTATCCAATGATTACGCCATAAAACTTTGACTAACGGAACCAACTTCCTTCTCAGCACCTTAACATCCCGATCTATAATCTACACTGGCTCTTAATCAAAAGATAAGTCAGGTCTTATCTCAACTTCCTCCATTGAAACAACATGAGACGGATCCGAACGATAATGCCTTAACATCGAAACATGAAATACGCTATGTATTTGACTTAATTTCGGAGGTAACTCAAGTTGATACACCACTGGCCCAACATGCTTCAATACTCAGCCAGGTCCGATAAACTTAGGGCTTAACTTGCCCTTCCGTCCAAATCTTAAGGCCTTTTTCCAAGGTGAGACTTTCAAAAAGACCTGATCTCCCACAGAGAACTCTATATCCTTACGCTTTAAATTCGTGTATGATTTCTATCTGTCCAAAGCTTCTTTTAACCGTGCCCGAATTACCTTAAATTTTTCCTCCGTCTCCTAGATCAACTCAGGACCCGATAACTGTCGTTCCCCCAGCTCAGTGCATCAAGTAGGAGTACGACACCTATGACCATACAACACCTCGTAGGGTGCCATCTGTATACTAGATTGATAGCTGTTGTTGTATGCAAACTCTGCCAATGGTAGAAAATCTTCCCAACTACCTCTGAAGTCGATCACACAGCCTCTTAACATGTCTTCTAAAATCTGGATTACTCTTTCCGATTGACCATCAGTCTGTGGATGAAACGTCGTGCTGAAATTTAGCCTTGTTCCCAAAGCTTCATGTAAAGCCTTCCAGAATCGTGATGTAAACCTAGGATCCCTGTCTGATATAATCGACACTGGTACCCCATGCAACCTCATGACTTCTGCTATATACAACTTGGCCAACTTTTGCAACAAATAATCCATACGAACAGGTAAGAAATGAGCAGTCTTCGTTAACCGATCCACTATAACCCATACTAAATCTTTCTTAATAGGCATTAAAGGTAACCCACTAACAAAGTCCATCGTTATCCTTTCCCATTTCCATAGTGGAATTTTTACCCGTTGTAGCAACCCTGACGGCAGTTGATGCTCCGCCTTCACCTGCTGACATGTCAAGCATTTGCTCACAAAGTCAGTAACCTCCCGTTTCAACCCTGGCCACCAATACTGCTCACGGAGGTCTCGGTACATTTTGTTTCCCCCAGGGTGCATAGCATATGGACTACTATGCACCTCACGCAGAATCATTTGTCTCAATCTGAATCCTTGGGCATACAAACTCTTTCGCGAAATGTAACACCCCGCACCCAAGACCGATACTAGGTTTGGATACGAGACATTACTATGTTTGAACTCACTGAAACATGAACTTACGGGCTATAAAATTTTGTTCCAACTTAAAAACTTCATTTTCTTAGTCAACACATATAACAAGGGCCTACGAGGCCTTTAACTCATGTCAGAAAAATTTTGGAATCAAAAAAATAACTCATTTTTGAAGCAGGGTTCACACGCCCATGTGACTTATAACACGCCCGTGTACCCTTAAGCACGCCCATGCCCTCAAATCATGGAGAGCTACTGACTATATCCACACGGCTTAGACACGCCCATGCCTACCAACCGTAGGAGGTTATTGACAGTTTTCACACGGCCATGACACGCCCATGGGCTTAGACCGTGTGCTAATCCTTGATATACTAACTAAATCAATACGGTCTGAGAACACGCCCATGTCCAAACCGTGTGTCTTACACGGCATACACAAACGGCCGTGGGATTTGCCTGTGGCCTATTCTGATTAATAATACTAAGGTGCAAGGTTAACACGGCCTTGACACATGCCCGTGTGTCCAACCGTGTCGGCACTTAAAGGCTATTTACCAAGCAATTTTCCACCCTAAAAAGAAGATCATACTTAAACTCAAATCAATAATGCATTAACAACCCATCTTTCATGAATAATACTACATGCTTCACTGATCTCAAAAAAATATACATACTTAGTCAAATACAAAAGAATAATAAACTTGATGGTCTATACAATGGCCTTTCTTAAAGTATATACACAAAATGAATGCTTCCTATACATGCTATACTTAGTAAACTAACTTGGCTATACCAAAATAAGAGTTGATAGTGTGTTGCGAGCTCTGACTTTAATGATCCACTAGTTAGCTTGGCGGGACTGGATAGTAAGAAAGAATCATAATGTAAGCATATAGCTTAGTAAGTTTGTATGTACAACACATATCAATGTACTTGCTTAACATAAACCATTTAGCTTACAATGGTATTATAAATTCAGCTATAAAGCTTACTTACTCTTACTCGATTCTTACATGTCTTATGATACTTAACATTCTCATACTTGTAAGGTAAACATGGTACCTATATCACTTGATCACATTGATCAGTATACTTTAATAATAATAATCATAATCTTTACTTCCTTATTCATAACATGAATAATACTAAATTTCATCTTGATACTAACTTTGTTTTCTTATCTTTCTTGATATCTTCTTTTTGACTTACTCGTTTGCTCGATGAATTCCTACGAATAACCGAGGATACTAAATCTCGACCCACATAACTTTATACCAAAGCCATATCTTCGGTATGGTCTTACATGGAATATCTCATCTTGGTTTCAAGGCCATGTCTTGACATGGACTTATATGAAGTCTTGCTCTTGATACCATGCTCAATGCCAAGCTTGCCTTGGACTTACATAATAACTTGATTGTTAACTTGATCAATGCCAAGCTTGCCTTGGACTTACATGATATCTTGATCAATTCCAAGCTTGCCTTGGACTTACATGATAACTTGCTTGCTAACTTGATCAATGCCAAGCTTGCTTTGGACTTACATGATATCTTGATCAATGCCAAGCTTACCTTGGACTTACATGATAACTTGATCAATGCCAAGCTTGCCTTGGACTTACATGATAACTTGATCAATGCCAAGCTTGCCTTGGACTTACATGATATCTTGATCAATGCCAAGCTTGCCTTGGACTTACATGATATCTTGTGTGGTAGATCGAGTATCCTGGGAAATTCATCTTCAATCGAGACTTGCTCGTACTTATTATCGTGATTTCTTGTTTGAACATAACATGATCATTTCATACAATTATTATACATTATACTAAGCAAATTAATGATAAAAATCATAAAGCTTAGAAATCATACAAACTTACCTCAATATACAAAATGTATGTAAATGTGCAATTTAGTCCTTGACTTTGTTCTTGCCTCGGTTTCATTCTGGGCTTCGTTTTTCTTGATCTATAATCAAAAATAGATCATTTAATAACTATATTAACTAAATTGACTCATAACTCAAACTTTGGAAAAATTACTATTTTACCCCTATACTTTCTAATTTTGCACTTTTGCCCCAATTCTCGTAAAATGATTTTCATGCAACTTTCTTAAACTTCATGCTCAACTGAATCATTTTCTCCTCTATAACAATCATCAATTCTCACTATTTCTAATAGGTATGACCAATTTTATAATTGTTATAAAATGGTCCCTACTACCATTTTTCATGAAATTCATTAAGGAGAAGATGTTTATCTAACATCAAACTCTCTTAAACTTCCATAAAACATCATTTAACAAGCATGTTATTCAAGGGTAGATTTTTGAACATGCATCTTAGCTCATTTTATAGCTAAAATTAGCTAATTCATAACTGAGAACTTCAAAATACGAAGAATATTAAAAAGCAGGGGCTAAGATGAACTTACTATGAGCTTGAAAAAAAAATGAAGAACCCTAGCTATGGTGTCTCCAAATTTTCGGTAGCCCAAGGAAGAAGATGAGTGGATTTTTCTCATCTTTTTCCACGTAAAACACTAATTAGGCCAAATGACCAAAATGCCCTTCCTCTTAAAAATTTCTATTTAACCATCTTAAGGCCAATTTTGTCCAAAATTTTATTTTTGGATAAATTTCTATTTAAGGGCTCATAATTATTATTCTAAAGCTATTTCATGCAAAAAGCTTCTAGAAACTCATATATTGCAACTTTTGCAATTTAGTCCTTTTTGGACCAATTGACCTCAACTTAAAAAAATTGCGTTATAAAACTTTCATACAAACGTGCAAACATGGCATAAACTTGAAAAACTCATAAATTCACCTTGGGTTTGTGGCCTCGCACCACTATCCCTACTAGGCCCTAAATCGAGCTGTTATAATTCTCCCCCTCTTATGGATTTTCGTCCTCGAAAATCTTACCAGCAAAAAGGTTTGGATACTGGTTTCTTATACTCTCTTCTGGTTCCCATGTAGATTCTTTGATTGCATGTCTTTGCCACAATACTTTTACTAAGGCAATACTTTTATTCCTCAGTTGGTTGACTTCCCGGGCCAAAATCTTGACTGGTTCTTCACCATAAGTCATGTCGGAGTGAATCTCTATTTCTGAAGGGTAATTACATGTAAAGGGTTTGATCTATAGCGTCGCAACATTGACATGTGAAACACATCATGTATCTTTTCTAATTCTGAGGGCAAAGCCAAACGGTAAGATACCGGTCTAACTCTCTTAGTAATCTCGTAGGGTCCAATGAAACGTGGACTTAACTTGCCCTTTCGGCCAAATCTAAGGACTTTTCTCCATGGTGACACTTTCAAGAAAACTTTATCCCCAACTTGATACTTTATCTCTTTTCTCTTTAAATCAATAGGATTTACATGCATTTGATGCGACCTTTAAACATTCTCGAATCACTTTCACTTTCTCTTCACTTCTTTAACCAAATCAACCCCGTGAATTTGGTTCTCTCTCAGTTCAGTCCAAAACAAAGGAGTTCTGCACTTACGCCCATATAGGGCCTTATAAGGCGCCATCTTTAAGCTCGACTGAAAGCTATTATTATAGGCGAATTCTACCAATGGAAGAAACTTTTCCCAATTGCCTTGGAAATCCAAAACACAACATCTTAGCATGTCCTCGAGTACTTGAATTAACCTTTCTGACTGACCGTCAATCTGAAGGTGAAAAGCTGTACTAAAGCTCAATTTTGTACCCAAAGTTTCTTGCAGCTTCTTCCAGAATCTAGATGTAAATCTCGGATCTCTATCCGATATGATCGATAAGGGAACTCCATGAAGTCTTACTATTTCTGAAACATACAAGTTTGCCAACTTGTCTAGGGAGTAATCCACTTGTACAAGTATAAAGTGGGCTGACTTCGTGAGTCTATCAACCACTACCCAAACAGCATCTTTCTTGCTCGGAGACAACGGTAAACCCATTACGAAATCCATGGTGATATGGTCCCATTTCCACTCGGGAATCAAGATAGGTTGGAGTAAACCCGAAGGTACTTGGTGTTCAGCCTTTACTTGCTGACAAATCATGCACTTGGTAACAAATTCTGAAATGTCTTTCTTCATTTTCGACCACCAATAATGTTACTTTAGATCATTATACATCTTGGTGCTTCCCGGATGTATAGATAAACACCCGTTATGTGCTTCATACAAAATTCTCTATATAAGCTCCTCTTTTCTTGGCACACAAAATCTATCTCCAAACATTAAATATCCATTAGAATTAATCCGAAAGTCGGATTCAACACCTGACTCACACTGAGCTCTCTTAACTTGCAATTCACTATCTTCTTTCTGAGCCTCTAAGATCCCTTGAAGGAACATTGTCTAACTCTCAACTCAGCTAAAATAGAACCATCATCGGATAAAGATATTTTTGAATTCAATGCTCTCAAGGAAAATAGGGACTTTCTGCTTAAAGCATCGGTGACCACATTTGCCTTTCCAGGATGGTAATCAATGACCAACTCATAGTCCTTTATCAACTCTAACCATCTTCGTTGTCTTAAATGCAACTCTTTCTGGGTCATCAAGTACTTCAAACTTTTGTGATTGGTAAAAATTCGACGTCTTTCACCATATAAATGGTGTCTCCAAATCTTCAAAGCGAAGACTATGGCAGCAAATTCAAGATCATGCGTCGGATAATTTTTCTCATGAGGTTTCAACTGTCTGGAGGCATAAGCAATTACCTTGCCTTCTTGCATGAGTACATAGCCCAATCCATTTAAGGATGCATCGCTATAAATTATGAATTCTTTCCCCGCTTTGGGTTGTACTAAAACTGAGCTTCACAAGATTGCTTTCAACTTCTCAAAACTTTCTTTGGCATTTTTCCGACCACTCAAACTTCACATTCTTCTGTAACAATTTAGTCATCGGGGTTGCAATCATAGAAAACCCCTTGACAAATCATCTGTAGTAGCCGACTAGGCCCAGAAACTTATAACACCCCTAACTCGAGACCGTCACCAGAATAGGGTTTAGAGGCATTATCGCACAACAAGATCATTTTACACCGCATTCACGACACAAAGTCAATCATCATCAAACACATTCATTTACAATTATAGTGTCCCTTAAACGAGTCAACAAGACCCTAAACATGCTTGTAAACCAAGTCAGGACTAAACCAAAACACATATAAAATTTCATGAAAATTTTAAACTTTTCTAGAATACAGGGGAGACATGCCCGTGAGGGTAGGCCGTGCCTCTCCCATAGCTACATGACACACCCGTGTGCCCTCCCCGTGGTTACATATTGCCAAAATCAACACGGCTAACAAGCACACCCGTATGCTAAGGCCGTGTCCTATAAGGTCATATATTGTCATTTCTCGCACGGCCTATAGGCACGCTGTCCCATGGCCATGTGCAGTTTATGCCACATTCTGCCAATTTACCCACGGTATGAGGCACGCCCATGTGCCCCAACTATGTGACATTATAGGCCATTTTTGCAAGGCCAATATGCCACCCACTTAAGGTCAAACATATAATCAACACATACCAAAACATATCATGCACATAAGGCAACCAATAACTTACCAATATAGCTACCTAATCTATATATTCAATTCTCATTCCAACCATAACAAATTCAATACTAAACTTATTCTACCACAAGCATAATTCATTTCCAATTTCACTAATTCCTACTAGCATTTTATCAACACAAAGTTACCTTTCAATAGCCAATTTATCAATCCACAAATCATGCCAAAAGATGCATCATACATATCACATTCATTCATACCAACCTATCACATATATAGCCACATATCATGGCTAATTACAATCTCAAACATAATTCAATTAACTAGCCTATACATGCCATATCTTAGCTATATACATCTTTCCAAAAGTACCAAAATAGAATGCCGATAGTGTGATTGAGAAGTTGACAATCCCGGATCCGAGCTAGCTTTACTGACACTGCAAAGCAGAGAACAAATCACACAGTAAGCTTTCCACAGCTTAGTAAGTTCGTAATATAATACATATTACTCAATACTACAACATCAATATGTATAAATATAATACCATCACATAGATAAAGGCACATCTAGTCACATTATCAATCTCAACCACATACCCAATTAGCTATTCATTCAACTCTTGAATCTATCATCAACCACATAGGTTCAAACGTACCTTGTTCAACACATAGTTGCTTACCATTTATGCTACTCATTTGTTCGATATTACCTCTCGTTCAACCCTAGCTAATCCTTTAATTTATTTGCACACTTAGTGCCAATTTTACAATTGAAACATAATCATCACCGCAAACTTAGTGCCAATACATTAAACCGAACTTATATCAGTATCGCACACACAGTGCCAAGTCGATAAGCCAAAGCTTCTATCTTTTCGCACACACAGTGCTAATCATCTCTTTCTCGTTTCCAACTTTGCACACTTAGTGCCCGTTTATCTCAATTCAGCACATAGCATTTCAAAACTCATAGATACATATACATCCATTTAATTTATATCACATAGACATAGTTTACAACTAGTATTATATCCGAACTTACCTCGACGTCGAACTATCGATCATTTGCTTAATCGAGCACTTTATCTTTGCCTCGATCTCAATCCGAACCTCTCCTCTCTTGGTCTATACACATTCAAATTCAATCCATTCAATCATCAATTCATTCATTTTAATCCAAACACACATATTTAGGGCATTTTACAAAATAGCCCTCACATTTTCACATTTCGACACTTTAGTCCCTATCTCACTAAATCATCCAATACTCAAAATTTCAATATACATGTGCTTAGCCAAATTCTCCCCATGCATATATAAGCCCTCACATTTCATTTATTTCACATTTTAGTCCTCTAATTTCCCATTTTCATAATTTAGCTCAAATTACTCAATTTCACCAAGATTTCAAATACAAACTATGTTCATCTAACTCATATCTTTCATTTAACACCAAAAAACATCACAAAGATCAATATAGTATCAATGGCATCTCACACAAATATCATCAATACTCAAAATTCAAGCATGGGCTTTGTAGAGCACAAAGCAACAATTATGAAAATGTAGAAATTATCAAAACCTAAACGAAACACATACCCGATTGAGATATGAATGTGCCGAAATTAAAGGAGCTTCAAACCCTCATTTTTCTTTCTCAAATTCGGTGGAAGATGAACACTATAGCCACCAATTATTTGTTTATTTAATTTTATTACACATTAATACACCATTTACCATTTTGCCATTTTTATTATTTCATTTAAAATCCACCCACTAAAACCCATTTTTGTCCGTCCATTTTGTATGTGGAATAATAACAACATAAGGACTCATCTTTTAAAAAGTCATTCCAATTAAGCACTTTAACAAACAGCACACAACTTTTACATTTTATGTGATTAAGCCCTTTTTCATAATTTGACACTAAAACAATCAAATCATCACACAGAATTTTCACACAGGCTATGTCACATATCATTCACATAGAAAATATCATAAAAAAATATTTTTATGACCTCGAATTCGTGGTCTTGAACCACTGTTCTAACTTGGGTCTAAATCGGGCTATTACAAAACTTCTAATCTCCGTGATGTTCTTCGGTGGTTTCCAGTCTATTATAGCTGAGATCTTACTTGGATCTACTCGGACTCCATCTCTCGAGACAATATGTCCCAGGAATCCCACTTCCTTGAGGCAAAATTCACTTTTCTTGAATTTGGCATACAACTAATTTTCTCAAGAGTCTAGAAACTATTCGTAGATGATCGGCATGTTCATTCTCGTCTAGAATAAATCGAGATGTCGTCAATAAAAACGACTACAACTTTATCAAGGTATGGTCTAAAAATGAGGTTCATTAAGTCCATGAATACCGCAAGAGCATTGGTCAACCCAAAGGGCATGACTAAAAATTCATAATGCCCATACCTCGTTCGAAAGGCAGTCTTGGATATATCTAAATCTTTCACTCTCAGCTGGTAGTACCCTGATCTCAAGTCTATTTTGGATAACACAGTCGCTCCTTTCAATTGATCAAAGAAATCGTCGATCCTAGGTAATGGGTACTTGTTCACTTTATTAAGCTAACGGTAATCAATGCACAATCTCATGGTGCCATCTTTCTTTTTCACAAACAAAATCGGAGCACCCCATGGTGAACAACTTGATCTTGCAAAGCCTTTGTCTGTCAACTCTTTCAACTGTAACTTCAACTCTTTCAACTCTGTTAGAGCCATTCTATAAGGAGTAATGGATATTGGTACAAGACAGGAGTTAGCTCAATGCTCTACTTCTCTAGTGGTAATCTGGTAACTCCTCGGAAAAACATCCACATACTTACATACTAAAGCACTAATTCAATCTTTAACTCGTCTCTTTATCATTCATTATAAAGGCCAAAATGTCTCATACCCTTTTCTTAGATATCTCTGCGCCATCATATGAGAAATTATTCCGATCTACCTTGCTCATCTCATCTCAATGTATTTCTTCCTATAATTTACAATTACATTATGAGTAGTCAACCAGTCCATACCAAGAATGAGGTCGAATTCATCAAAAGGTAACAACATAAGATTTGCTTTAAAGTAATGACCTCTAATCATTAATGGAAAATCTTTACAAACTTTATCAACTAACATACTCTTGCCTAAAGGATTAGACACCTTAACCACAAATTCTGTGGTATCTATAGGCACACCCAAACTGGATACTAATTTCATGCAAATGTAAGAGTGTGGATCCGAAATCTATTAAAGCAATAACTTTGGTACTATAAAGAGAAAAGGAACCCGTAATAACATCAGGGGAAGATGCCTTAACTCCTTGCAGGCGCTCTACCTTCGGGTCTCGTGGCCTGCTCCCTAGGGTTACCTCTTCCACTTGCCCCACTTCTCGGGTTCCTCTGCGGTCTCCCTTTGACCTTACTCCCAGATCTCGAGTTCTGAGTTCTCTCTTCTTTAGTCATCTCTGGACAATCCTTTATGAAATGGTCTTGGGAACCACATCTAAAACATGCATTTTCATGTGCTCGGCATTCTCCCAAATGGCGCCTGCCACATTGTGGACATTCTGGTCTGTCAGGTCTAAAATTCCCAACACTTGCAAGTGAAGTCGTCTATGCTTTATTTCCCAAATACTGCTTACTCTTGTCTTTTCTTAAAAATCCAGTGGAAGTAGTTATTCTAGTAGAGAAATCTCTTGACTTCTTGGATGACGATTGGAATGACTTGTTCCACTGTCTCTTTCTAGAATCGCGAGACTCCATTTCAAATTTCTTCTTCTCTTTTACTAGTTCTTCGACTTTACAAGCCCTTTCCACTAGCACAACAAATTCTTTTAATTCGAGGACAGCAACAACCAGCTTAATGTCCTCGTTTAAACCATCTTCAAACCATTTACTCATAATGGCCTCAGTGGACACACATTCGTGAGCGTACTTGCTGAGTCGTATGAAATCTCGCTCATAATCAGCTACTGAGCCTTGCTTCAACTCTAAAAATTCTTTCCTCTTCTGATCTACAAACCTTTGGCTGATATACTTTTTCTTGAACTCTTCTTGAAAGAATTCCCATGAAATCCTTTCCCTTGGTACCACCGATAGAAGGGTGTTCCACCATTGCTAAGTAGAATCTCTTAAGAGAGAGACTACACACTTCATGTATTCATCGGGGGTGCAGGACAGCTCGTTAAAAACCCTGGTGGTATTTTCTAACCAGAACTCAGCTCTTTCTGGATTAGCATCTTTTCTAGCTCGAAATTCTTCTGCTCCATGCTTCTTGATCCTATCAATTGAGGTTTACCTCCTCTTACCACCTCTACTACTTGAGGGGCTACTGGAGTAGGTTGTAGAATAGGTGGGGTGGAGGGGGTTGTACATTCGGGTTCGCTCGAACGAACTTCGTGTACCAGGCATCCATCACATGGAGGAAGGCTTCTCTAGCCTCTTCTCCTCCTCCTCTTTGACTCACCGTAGTGGGTCTATTCTCATTCTCATACGGCACCATCCCTTCTGCGGGAGCTGGTGCATTACTTTCTACATCATTCACATCAGCTCTTTTGGGATCCATTTACTATATGTATAAACATAATTTAAGTTGTCAAGAGTCGTCACACTATCATTATAAAAACATTCTTACGTATGGCATGTATAGCTAGACTCATGCTCGTGCTTCGTTAGTTCTAGAACCGACTAAACCGTAGCTCTGATACTAATAAATGTAACACCCTGCACCCAAGACCGATATTAGGTCTGGATACGAGACATTACTATACTTGAACTCACTGAAACATGTACTTACGGGCTATAAAATTTTGTTCCAACTTAAAAACTTCACTTTCTTAGTCAACACATATAACAAGGGCCTACGAGGCCTTTAACTCATGTCAGAAAACTTTTGGAATTAAAACAAATAACTAGTTTTTGAAGCAGGGTTCACACGCCCGTGTGACTTATAACACGCTCGTGTACCCTTAAGCACACCCATGCCCTCAAACTGTGGAGAACTACTGACTATATCCACACGACTTAGACACGCCCATGCCTACCAACCGTGAAAGGTTACTGACAGTTTTCACACGACCATGACACGCCCGTGGGCTTAGACCGTGTGCTAATCCTTGATATACTAACTAAATCAACACGGTCAGGAACACGCCCATGTCCAAATCGTGTGTCTTACACGCACACACACACACGTGGATTTGCACGTGGCCATTCGATTAATAATACTAAGGTGGTGGTTAACACGGCCTTGACACACGCACGTGTGTCCAATCGTCACTTAAAGGCTATTTACCAAGCAATTTGCCACCCTGAAAAGAAGATCATACTTAAACTCAAATCAACAATACATTAACAACTCATCTTTCATGATAATACTACATGCTTCACTGATCTCAAAAAAATATACATACTTAGTCAAATACAAAAGAATAATAAACTTGATGGCCTATACAGTGGCCTTTCATAAAGTATATACACAAAATGAATGCTTCCTATACATGCCATACTTAGTAAAGTAACTTGGCTATACCATAATAAGAGTTGATAGTGTGTTGCGAGCTCCGACTTTAATGATCCACTAGTTAGCTTGGTGGGACTGCATAGTAAAAAGAATCATAACGTAAGCATATAGCTTAGTAAGTTTGTATGTACAACACATATCAATGTACTTGCTTAACATAAACCATTTAGCTTATAATGGTATCATAATTTCAGCTATAAAGCTTACTTACTCATACTCGATTCTTACATGTCTTATGATACTTAACATTCTCATACTTGTAAGGTAAACATGGTACATGTATCACTTGATAACATTGATCAGTATACTTTAATAATAATAATCATAATCTTTACTTCCTCATTCATAACATGAATAATACTAAATTTCATCTTGACACTAACTTTGCTTTCTTATCTTTCTTGATATCTTCTTTTTGACTTACTCATTTGCTCGATGAATTCCTGCGAATAACCAAGGATACTAAATCTCGACCCACATAACTTGATACCAAAGCCATATCTTCGGTATGGTCTTACATGGAATATCTCATCTTGGTTTCAAGCCTTGTCTTGACATGGACTTATATGAAGTCTTGCACTTGATACCATGCTCAATGCCAAGCTTGCCTTGGACTTACATAATAACTTGATTGTTAACTTGATGAAGCTTGCCTTGGACTTACATGATATCTTGATCAATGCCAAGCTTGCCTTAGACTTACATGATATCTTGATGAATGCCAACTTACCTTGGACTTACATGATAACTTGATCAATGCTAAGCTTACCTTGGACTTACATGATAACTTGATCAATGCCAAGCTTGCCTTGGACTTACATGATATCTTGATCGATGCCAAGCTTGCCTTGTACTTACATGATATCTTGTGTGGTAGATCGAGTATATTGGGAAATTCATCTTAAATCGGGACTTGCTCGTACTTATTATCGTGATTTCTTGTTTGAACATAACATGATCATTTCATACAATTATTGTACAATATACGAAGCAAATTAGTGATAAAATTCATAAAGCTTAGAAATCATACAAACTTACCTCAATATACAAAATGTATGTAAATGTGTAATTTAGTCCTCGACTTTGTTCTTGCCTCGGTTTCGATCCGAGCTTCGTTTTTCTTGATCTATAATAAAAAATAGATCATTTAATAACTATATTGACTAAATTGACTCATAACTCAAACTTTGGCAAAATTACTATTTTGCCCTTTTACTTTCTAATATTTGCACTTTTGCTCCAATTCTCGTAAAATGATTTTCATGCAACTTTCTTAAACTTCATGCTCAACTGAATCATTTTCTCTTCTATAACAATCATCAATTCTCACTATTTCTAATAGGTATGACCAATTTTATAACTATTACAAAATGGTCCCTACTACCATTTTTCACGAAATTCATTAAGGAGAAGATGTTTATCTAACATCAAACTCTCTTAAACTTCCATAAAACATCATTTAACAAGCATGTCATTCAAGGGTAGATTTTTGAACATGCATCTTAGCTCATTTTATAGCTAAAATTAGCTAATTCATAATACGAGAACTTCAAAAATACGAAGAATATTAAAAACGGGCTAAGATGAACTTACTATGAGCTTGAAAAAAATGAAGAACCCTAGCTATGGTGTCTCCAAATTTTTGGCAGCCCAAGGAATAAGATGAGTGGATTTTGCTCATCTTTTTCCCACTTAAAACACTAATTAGGCCAAATGACCAAAATGCCCTTCCTCTTAAAAATTTCTATTTAACCATCTTAAGGCCAATTTTGTCCAAAATTTTATTTTTGGGCAAATTGCTATTTAAGGGCTCATAATTATTATTCTAAAGCTATTTCATGCAAAAAGCTTCTAGAAACTCATATATTGCAACTTTTGCAATTTAGTCCTTTTTGGACCAATTGACCTCAACTTAAAAAAATTGCTTTACAAAACTTTCATACTAACGTGAAAACATGGCATAAACTTGAAAAACTCATAAATTCACCTCGGGTTTGTGGCCTCGCACCAATATCCCTACTAGGCCCTAAATCGGGTTGTTACAGGAAACACAATACACCATCACTATTCAATCCAAAATCCCCTATCTCACCACTTTCCACTTGTTGAAGCCGAGAACCCAACCTTTCATCTAACAACTACTTTTCCTTAATCTGACTTACCCACGCAAGCTTCACTTGAAGTTCGGCTAGCAGACTACCATCTTTATAAAGGCTGAGATGAGCGAACATTTCTCTCAAATCCGATATCACCTTACAACTTAACGCATCCGCCACTATGTTAGATTTACCCAAGTGATACTCGATTGAGCAGTCATAATCTTTAAACAATTTTATCTACCTCCGCTGCCTCAAGTTCAACTCCTTCTGGGTAAGGAGGTACTTCAGACTCTTATGATCCGTATAGATAATCGACTTCTCCCCGTACAAATAGTGTCTCCAAATCTTCAGAGCAAACACTACTGCAGCTAATTCCAAATCATGGGTGGGATAGTTTATCTCATGCGGCCTCAATTGACTAGATGCATAAGCCACCACTTTTCCCCCTTGCATCAACACACATCCCAAGCCCGTGTGTGACGCATCGTAAAAAAAAATAAACTCTTTACCAGCCTCAGGCTGAATTAATACTGGCGCTTTTGTCAAAATCTTCTTCAATTTCTCAAAGCTCTTTTGCTGTTTATCTGACCACACAAAGGTCCTCCCTTATGCAACAGCTTAGTTAGAGGTGCAGCAATCAACGAAAACCCCTCAACAAATCGCCTGTAATACCCAGCCAAACCTAGAAAACTTCAAATTTCTACCACTGACTTCGGTGGCTTCAAGTCTAATACTGCCTCGACCTTTCGGGGATCAACTCTAATTCCTTCGGTAAACACAACATGTCCCAAAAAGGTCACATCCTTTAGCCAAAATTCACACTTACTGAATTTGTCATACAATTGCTTCTCCCTTAATATTTGCAATACCACCCGTAGATGTGAATCATGCTCTTCTTTAGTCCTTGAGTACACCAAGATGTCATCTATGAACACCACCACAAACCGGTCTAGATAGGGTTGGAAGACCCGTTCATCATGTCCATAAATGCAGCTGGTGTATTAGTCAACCCAAACGATATCACTAAGAACTCGTAATGTCCATAACGAGTTTGAAACGTAGTCTTAAGAATATCTACCTCTTTGACTTTTAACTGGTGATACCCGATCTCAAGTCTTTCTTCGAGAAAATCAAAGCTCCACGCAACTGATCGAATAGATCATCGATCCTCGATAACGGATACTTATTCTTGATTGTCAACTTATTCAATTGTCTATAATCAATGCACATACGCATCGACCGATCCTTTTTCTTAACGAACAAGACCAGCGCTCCCCACGGTGACACACTTGGTTGAATAAATTCACAATCCAACAACTCCTGAATCTGAGCTTTAAGTTCCACGAGTTCCTTCGGTGCCATTCTGTGAGGATCAATGGACACTAGAGCCATTCCTAGCAACAGCTCAATGCCAAACTCCACCTCTCGATCCAAAGGTAATCCTGGAAGTTCTTCGGGAAAGACGTCTGAAAACTTTTCACCGTTGTAACACTTTTAGCCGACAACTCTTTGGCATCCAAAGCACTGATAAAGGCTAAGAACGCTCCACACCCCTTTTGCATAAACTTTTCTACCTTTAATGCAGATACCACATTAGACAGATAGTTTCTTCTTTCACCTATCATCATCACTTCCTTATCCTCCGAAGTTCTTAGTACCATCTACTTTGCAGCACAGTCCAAATTCGCACGGTGTTTAACCAACCAGTCCATGCCCAAAATAAGATCGAACTCACCGAATGGCAGTTCCATCAGATCAGCCAGAAATACTTCCCCTTGGACTTCTAAGGGCACATCCCTAAATAACTTATTTACTACCTCTGACTATCCTAAAAGGCTAATTATAGTTATTTCCCTAGCAGTAATCTCAGATCTAATATTCAGAGTTCCAGATACAGTACATGCAACATACGAATGGGTGGATCTAATGTCTATTAAAGCGATAACTAGTACATTAGATATGAAGAACTACCGGTTATGATGTCCGTGCATCACCATCCTCTCGACGTCTGACCGCATAGACCAATCCTGGCTGTCTCGCCTCCATGTTACCCCTATTACTGGTACCTCTACTTGGTGCACCCTGACCTTGTCCAACACCATTAGCAACTCAACCTAGCCCACGGCCTTTCTATGGTCAGCCGGCGCCTCCTCACCGGCTGCACAAATCATTCTTAACTCCCTAGCTGAGCAAGCTCTTGAGGACAATCCTTATGCCGATGGTCCTTAGAACCACATCTGAAACAACCACTAGTTCTCTTCCAACATTCACTAGAGTGAAGTCTCCCACAATCCGCACAAGGCTGTAACTGATTGGTAGTAGCTGGAGCACCCGCTCATACTGGTCCCTCATTCCTGGGCCTTTTTTGAAAACTTATAGCAGGACCTAAGTACCCAGAGTCTCTCTTGTTCCTACCCCTATCCTTGTCTCAGTTTTACAATTCCGAGTGTTAACCTCCTCAGTTATCTTAGCTTTTTCCACAAGTGTAGCAAAATTCCTCTCCTTCTATGGGGCTATCAGTACCCATAACTCATCATGCAATCTGTCCTCAAAATGCACACAGCGTTCATAATCAGTCGGCATAATTCCTCAAGCATACCGACTCAAACGCAGAAATTTCACCTTGTATGCTGCCACAGACTTACCTCCTTGAACCAGATTCAGGAATTCTTTCCTTCTGGCATCCACATAGCTAGCCCTGATATACTTTCCTTGGAATGAAGTCTTAAAGAAATCCCAGGTAATACGATCAGCCTGAGTGCCTTCCCGAATAGTGAGCCACCACTGATATGCCTCTTCTCTCAGCAACGACACAACCCCCTTCAATTTATGCTCAGCGGTGCAGTCCAAGTCGTCCATAATCCACTCCACCGCCTCAAGCCAGTACTCTGCTACACTTGGGGCTACACCCAAAATTCTTCTAAAAACTTTAGCCTCATTCAATTTGAGTTGTCCTGATATCGACCTACGAGCTACTCGACCCAATTCTCTCCCCAGCAACCCTTTTTAGAACTTGTAACATTGCTTGGGATAGAGCATCGTCCTCTCTCATACGATCATGTAACCCAGTTTCAGTCACTGGTGACGCAGGGGCATCCATTTTTGGCATATGTCCTGATGCCTTAGATACAACTCTAGCACCTCAGCCCCTACCACGGCCACGTCTACCACGTCCACGTCCTCTAGCAATCATATTCACTAATGTCGATTTAATCTAATTAAGAGTATTATGAATCAGTATACTATTCAATGTTTATTAAATAATATTTTATGAAGTATAAGAAGTAAATTCATTTTCGTAAAACGTATCCTAAAGTCTCAATCTTTATAGTTTCAGCTCCTAAAGCTAAAAGTTCTAGAGTATTTCTACAATCATATCACAATATTCATAAAATAAAAATATAAACTTACTTGACTTGGTGCCGAATACCCATGGTGCCATACTTCCTTTAAAACATGCATTTATAATTTAAAATTCAAATAGCTTTGGAAAATACTTTTGAACCCAAACCACAATCGAGTTTTGTAATCGGGCTCTGATACCATAAAATGTAACACCCCATACCCAGCCCATGCATTACGACTGGATCTGACATGTCACATGAACAAAAATATATTAAGAACTTGTAATTTGTACTAAAATAGGTGTTATTTAATTATAGTTAAGAAAACAAGTTTGGTTGTAAATAATCGATAAAATACTTCTATTCATGAGAGGTTTCATTAATAAATCGAAAATTGAACTAGTGAACCTTAAATTCGTGACTTTGAAAACAGCGTTGATAATTCGTAGGAAAATCCAAGTTAAATTATTTGTACATATTTGTTATGAAAACCATTTGTTAATCGATTTTAGAACACCGTTATTTGTGATTTTAGAAAATTTCTATTTATAACAATTCAAGAAAGAGATTAAGTACGCCTAATTGTAAAGCAAAATAAAACATATCCCAGAGGCCTTATTACAACTTCAAAACCCAAAATAGTAAAAATAATAAAATAAAGCGGAAAATGAAATTAACTAAAGTTCGAGAATACCATTTTTAAAGTATGGCCTCCCTGAGCATTACTTGAAAGGATTAAGAAGGAGGGGTGAGTTGCTTGAACTCAGTGCATAATCCTCTTACCGTCATCCACTGGGCTTGAACTCGTTTAACAATATCTTGGGCCTAAGCCCATTTACAAAGTAATAAATAAATGAAATGAATGCAACCCATCCCATCCAACCAATCTCTCCCCCGCCCAGCCAATCTCTCCTATGGGGATCAAGTCAACCCACCCCGCCATTCTCTCCAATTTGTAGTCAAGCGCCATTTATAATATTTTTGTGGCTGAACCACTAAAGTCATAATTAAGCACATTAATGAACAAATTGTGGCAATGCCACCAAGCTACACTTCTCTTCATTCAATTTCCCATCCCATACAATATGTAGAGATGCAACATACATAATAACATAAAATATCCACATATAAATAACAACCATTAATCTATTGAATACTCTAAATGAATCGGCCCATTAAAGCAATATAATAATTTGGCCCACTAAGGCATTTTAACAAATCGGCCCATAGGGGCATTTCGATAATTTAACCCATAAGGGCATTTCGATAATTTGGCCCATAGGGGCATTTCGATAATGGCCCATAGGGGTATTTTCGTAATTTTTACAAATAAATTCTGATTTTGTCAGATCTTTCGAAATATTGTAATTTACACAAGTTACTCAATTTTTTCCATATTATGATTTTAGCCTTGTAAATAATAACGATCTATTTTCTATCAAGATATTGAATCATGAACCTACAGGATTTCGGTGTGAGATTACACACCTGATTACGGTAAGGACTAAGCCATCTTGATCGTTGGCACCTAAATCATCATTACACTCGATTAACCAACAAATGAGATTTTATTAATCCAAATCAAAATCAGACGATCTAAAACGCTTACCCTTATTATCGTGAATGACCACGATTTGTCTATTCTCATTGGATGATGGTCCACAACCCGGTGGAAAATCCCAAACTACCGATACCACCTTACGTTTGAGTTTAGGAGTAGGAATCATAAATCCACTCTTTTTATGATCTCCTATCGCTTTTCCTTTCAAATCACTACCACTTGCCTCCATCGTAAAAGTCTCGATCAGTAAACTATTACTATGAGAGAAAGTAATTGTTGAGAATAGGATTCGGCTTACCACTACTTCCGAAGGATTAACGAGTGAATAAGAATGAGCGATTTAATCCCTATAATAACCGATTAGTTAAATCCATCGATCTGTTTTAACGAAATAACCAAGTATTGAGATATCGAGATAAACTTTAAAGAAATCCCTTACCTTGACAATAGGAGATCCAACTTTCACCGCTTGAACTTAAGACTATAGAGGAATCGACAAGAATGTGATATCCGGCCACTCACTAGAACACTACAAAAGGTAAAATGATCATGTTTTGAGAGAGTAGAAGAAAGTGATGTTTTTGGTTAAGAAAAACCATCCAATGACAAGGGCACACATTCAGCATGAAGAAAAGAAATTGAAAAGATGAGGATTACTTACCGATTCAATCAAGAAGATAGTACCCAACACGAAAGAAAAAGAAATAGAGAGGAGGTAGGATGCTAATAGGTTCAGCTATGGAGAGAAATGAATAAAGAAAATCCGGTCACAATGTAATGTTGATTTAAGAAGTGAAAGAAAGGTTGAATAAATAATCAAAAAGAAAAGAGAAAATGGACAAGAGGTGTTTAGAGGTTTCAGACAATCACCAAAAGAGAAATGAACCAAATGATATGAGTATTTCAAAAACCAAAGAAGAATGAACAAGGATAGATTAAGGGTTACAGCACAAAAGGGAAAAATGAGAAAAAAATACAATTAGAAATTCGGCCAAAACAAAGGAAAAGAATTGGGAAAAGAAAACACCAATATGCTAAAAAGAAAATATGCCTCTCTTGCACCAAAACTAGCAAAATGACTAGGAAAATTCAGCTCCTCCTTTCTCCTAACAAAATCGTGTATCACTTTTACCAAAAGATGAGTGTTAACCCAAAATATTCTTTCCAAAACATCCTCCACATAATAGGCCAACATGTTCCCTTCTCTTACCTTTTTCTTTTGATTCTTTCCTTCATTTTCCCTAGTTTTCCTCCTTACCATAATCCTTAGCCATCTTTCCATAAATAAAAAGTCTTCCTTACCTTATTTAAGACCATGGCCGACACTAGGAAGGGAAGCACAAAATTTTAATCAAAATTTTTGAACTAGGTGAGACTCAAACTCCTCCCCTAAAGCCCTTCATGTGACGCCACAACCTCCTTTCCATTTGCTCACTTATGCTAGCAACAAACATACTTATTTCCTTAAGCATTGATGCCACTAACCTTCTCTCCTTAAAGTGCTTAAACACAAAATTTTTATACTAAGGCCTAACTCAACCCCAAGCCTTAATAGGACCCTTAAACATACACAATTAATATTTTTAACTAACCTAAAGCGTGATATACTTCAAAACATAAAATTCTGAATTTCAGGATCTTACACAACCCAACTGCAACTTCAGAGGTATTTGAACTTCATCTTTACAACTTTGTAACTATTTCAATTTTAGAAGTATTGGACTGTCTGTTTTAATAAGTCTGATGGCTTCAATCTGCTTCACTGCAACTTCAGGAAGGCAATATCCACTATCTTTAGTCTACTCCGCTACAAACTCAGGGATGCCAGATAGGTATCTTCAATCTGCTTTATTGCAAACTCAGGAAGACAAGATCTGCTATTTTCAGTCTGCTCCACTACAAACCCAGGGATGCCAAACTGGTATCTTCGATCTGCTTCGCTGCAATCTAAGGAAAACAAGATCTGCTATCTTTAGTTTACTCCACTGCAAACTCAGGGATGCCAAACTGCTATTTTTTCGATCTGCTTCGCTGCAGTCTCATGAAGACAAGATTTGCTATCTTTAGTTTGTTCCACCGTAAACTTAAGGAGACAATACTGATGTCTTCAATATGCTTCACTGCAACTTCAAGAATGTCAAATCTGCTATTTTAATATGCTCCACTGCAAACTCAGGGAGCCAAGATCTGATGTCTTTGATCTGCTTCACTAAAACTTCAAGAATGGCAGATATGCTATTTTTAATCTGCTCCACTGCAAACTCAGGGAGACAAGATCTGATGTCTTCAATCTGCTTCACTACAACTTCAAGAATGCCAGATCTGCTATTTTTAATCTGCTCCACTGCAAACTCAAGGATGCTAGACTGGTATCTTCGATCTGCTTCGCTGCAAACTCAAGAAGACAAGATCTGCTATCTTGATCTGCTCCACTGCAAACTCAAGGATGCCAAACTAGTATCTTTGATCCGCTTCTCTACAATCTCATGAAGACAAGATCTGCTATTGGTCTGCTCCACTACAAACTTAAGGATGCCAGACTAGTATCTTCGATCAACTTCTTTGCAATCTCAGAAAGATAAGATCTGCTATCTTCGGTCTGCCCCACTGCAAACTCAGGGATGCCAGACTAATATCTTCAATCCGCTTCTACAACCTCAGGAAGGCAAGATCTGCTATTTTAGTTGCTCCACTATAATTTCAGAGAGATCAGACTAATGTTTTCGATCTGCTTCACTGTAATTTTAGGAAGACAAGATCTGCTGTCTTCAGTCTGCTCCGCTGTAACTTTAGGGAGGCAAGGTTGAAAGTGTTAATCTACCCTACTACATTGTCCTATAGAGGACATGTCCTGTAGAATGGGTATATGCTTATGCCGAATGATTAGGATGCCCTGATCAAAATAAGTAAAATGCTCCTACTTAGATGCGCTATGATATATGAATACAGAAATGTTATGAGCATGGTTCCTACTCAATGTGCCATCACTCATTTGTTCTTCATCCTCGCTCCTCTCGAAGTATCAATGCTCAAGAAGCTTGCCCCACTGTAATTTTAGAGTCAGCTCCACTTGAACCTTGAGGATACAAGGCTTGTACTACCTTCAAACCATCCCATCATGATTTATAGGAATCGAAACTTTTCAATCTATCCCTATTGCAATTTAAGAGTATAGGATTTATTTCAACTTCAATCCATTCCAACGTGATTCAAGGGTTTTGAATTTTTTCCATCAATTTGGTTTTTCATACCATTCTCCGAATGTTATGACCCAATGAGAATGCTTACAAAATGATCCTCTCTTAGTATTGATATTGCTCAACTCATTATTTTGTCCAATCACCATTTGGACAAAAAAATTCAAAGAAATAATCTCAATCAAGACTTTTTCTCAAGTATTTCCAATCCTTACACATGGAAATTTTTAAACAATTGTCCTATTTCAGTTTCTTGTATTATCTAGAAGCTTTCAGAGTAATATGCGAAATTTCTTTTATGAAAGTATTATTAGTCCATTAATTGTTATTTCAGTATAAAATGCTTGAAAAAGATCACAACAACGGACAAGAAAGAAATTAATCAAGAGCATAGCTCGAAACAAATAAGTTAATCAAAGATAACCAATGTAATAAAATTGATTGGGGTATATCTTAAAAAGAATAAAGTAATCAAAGATAGCCAAGGCCATGAAAGAAAATTGATTGGAGTGCATCTTGAAATGAATAAAGTAATCAAAGATAGCAAATTCAAAATGGGTAAGATAGAAACTAGGTGCCCCATAGAAACTAGGTGCCCCAGATATCGTAACCTGAGCTTCTCTGTACAAACTTCTTGAGGACCATTTTGAGCTCATTACGTGTTTAGAGAATCCGGAGTACTTTGTCAATGCCCCAAAGACGTAGCATACTTCCTCATTGTTAATTCAGGCATAGCAAGACTACCACATGCCTTATCTTTGATCAAAATTTGAGTCGCCTTTTTCGGGTTTTCGGCTCAAAACCCCTTTGGTCTCAAAGCGCCCTTTACGGGTTTTCACCTTGGCCTTTCCCCTTTCAGGTAAAATACTTTTTGACTAAACTTGAATTCACTAGATTGGGCAAGTCTTTGGCATCCATCTCGGTCAATATCAATGCTCCTCTAGAATAGGCCTTCTTTACAACATTAGGTCCTTCCCAGTTTGGCATATGCTTTCCTCTAAAATCCTTTTATATAAGAAAGATCTTTTTCAACATCAGGTTCCTCTCGTGGAATTCTCTAGGATGAACCTCTTTGTCGTAAGCTTGTATCATCTAATTGTGATGGATAACTTTTAACCTTTTCTTCGATTAGGTTCAATTGGCAAAACTGTTTCTATTCCAATGTGTTGCCCCAGTGAAGGTTCTAGCCGACGTTCGATAAAATAGAGGGTAAATGGTAACTTTTTTATGTCAATCTTTACAAGTCTCAATCATCTTTCCCATGATCCTTGTTTTGTTGTTTTTGTTTTTATTTTTTCCACATTTTTTTGCTGCCTTTACTGCACTGTGATATGGTGTCTAATCTTTGAACAAACTTTCAAACTTTTGACATTGTCCTTTTTAGCACTCTTTGTCATCATCTGATCTTCTTTTTTTTTTTTGAGAATTTGATGACTATCGACTTTGTAACATTGGCATATGAAGCTACTTCCACCCTCTTAGTGGAGTAAATGACAACCACGACGATGAATCGATGTCGAATAGAAGCTTTTGACGAGATCAGCCCTATAATATCCATTCCCCACATATAGAAACCATTTTTAATTTTGGAAAACGGGGTCGACTTTGGAAATGAAAATGGAGTCGCCACCAATCTTTTTTTGAGGTGTTATCGGGTCACCTTAAGATTGATCGTTAAAATATTTTGATTTATTAAAACGATAGTTTTGGTCTATGAAATTTAGAAAAAAGGGGTTTGGGAGTCAATTACGAACGAGGAAGGATTAGCACCCTCATAGCGCCCAAAATTGGTACCTAATTGGTTATTTAATGTCCTAATGTTGAAAATTTGAAGAGATATCAAAATACGATTCTCTTTATTTTAAAGGAAAACTTGAATAAAATATGAGTGATAAGACCCTCTTATTTCGAAAGAATAAAATATCATACCCAGTGAGTTAGGATACGACATTTTGAATCCTCAAAACTAAGCTTGTCTTTATTTAAAACTTGTATATTTAAACTTAAGAAGGATGTTTGGTTATTTAGGTTAAATGAGAAATCAAAACCCAATAAGTTTGGGCACTATTTCTTAAAATTCCCGAATACAGAGTATTGTCTTTGTTTTTGGAAATCCTTATCTCGAGATAGCAATATGTCATATCCAGCAAGTTAGGACACAACATATTGAATTCCCTAGAATAAGTTTTTATTTAGCCCATGTGCTTTGATTTTAAAAGGAAAACAATGGGTTCTTTAGATTCAATGAGAAAAATCGAAACTCAGTAAGTTAGGGTACGATTTCTTTATAACCTTAGAACGCAGAATGTTTGCTAATTTCAAAATGAAAATTTTAGTGCATCGGGTAATATGTGATTTGATTGTAGTAAAATGGAAGATGAGGTATAGTACACATGCATAATTGAATATAACGAGGATAATAACGTAAATAACAAAATAAAAGAAAATAAAATACAATGAAATAAAACCTAAAATCAACAATCTACATGAAATGATAAGAAAAAGAATAAATAAATAAAAGAAAATAATAGCAAAAATAAAAGTTAATGGTAAATCAATAAATAAATGCTATAGGCTAATTTAAAAAATAATAAAAAATAATAAAGGAAAAAAATAAAAAATAATAATAAAATATATTAATAAACAAACAGTAAAAATAAAATGATAGAAATAATAAAAATAGCAATAATAATGTCGATGATAAAAAAATAAATAAATACAATTATAGTAATAATAATATGTATATAAAAATAATAGTGATAATAATGAAGATAAAATAATAATACTAATGAATAAAACATAAAAAAACTATAGTAGTAGTAATATTAAAATAATGATCATAAAAATAAAAGTAATACTAAATTAGTAATAATAATAGTAATAATAATATTGATAGTAATGAAAATAATAACAAAAGTAATAGTAATAAAAATCATATTAATAATAAAATAATAGTAATAATAAATATAAGAAATAATAGTAATCAAAACAAAAATAATAATAATAGTAAGAATAGTAATAATTACAATATTAATAATAAGGAGGGTAATAATAATAATAAATACAGTAATAATGATATTAAAGATAATAAAAATAATCAAAATAATGATAATAATAGCAAAATAAGAAAAGGAAATAAGAAAAAGGACGAAATTAAACTTAAAACAAAAATTTGGGGCGAATTAAAAAATAAAAAAAGGGCCTATTTGAATGCGTGGATAACATGGAAGGACTAAAGGGGAAAATTTCTCTCCCTCCAAAATGATGTGCTTCAGAAGGAACCCAATTGTAATTGAAATAAAATATAGGGCCAAATTGTATTAAAAAATGTGATTATAAATCAATAAAAAAGCGGAAGGGCTAAAAGTGCAATTAGCCCTTCTGTAAAAAACACGCGGATCCTAGGCTTAATGGGTCGGATCGCGGGTCGATCGCGACGTCGTTTTGGCTTCCGAAAATGATTCTCAAAATGGCACCGTTTCATAGGTATATAAATACCATTTTTTTAGCCCAAAAATTTTATTTTCTGCTGTTTCAAAAAAAAAATAATAATAAGGAGTCTTCTCCAAAAGCTCTCCCCCTTGGCGATTTCCTGGGGCCTCCCATGAGGCTCGGCGTCGTCGCCACCGTCACATCCAGCATCGCCAGGTACACAGTGCACGGCCAGAAGCTAAAAAGGTGAGTTTTTCTCTTTTTTAATATATTTTAGTACTCTAAAGTATTCAAAAAAAAAAAGAAAAGAAAAGACCCTAAAAAAAAAAAGAGAACAGATTCAAAATAAAAATAAAAAAAAAAAATAAAACCTAAAACCTTTCTTTTTTTTTTTGCTGATTCTTTGTTTGTTTTCTTGTACTGATTCAAATGGAAAAATGTATTTCTCATATCTTTCAAAAGAAAATCCCCCTTTTTACAATGATTTTGATTGATTTTTATAACCAAAATAAATCAACTGATAATAAATACAAAAATCTTATTTTGCTGCTACTGTCTGCGTTCTTTCTTTGTTTTGCAGGTGAACGGCGAAAATCCCGACACGATTCGCGTGTTGATGGTGGTGTGATGTCCGACAGTGAAGGCGCACATGCATGGAACGGCGACGGTAGTTAGCCCTAGGGTTAGGGTTTACTAAAAATTATTTATGTTTTGGGCCAAATGGATTGTGTAAATGGACTGTAAAATGGATTTTCTTTTTTTTTTAAACATCATTTTTTTTTTTATATGGCATGAGCCCGGACAAAAATGGGCCATTACACATGCAATAATCAAACAAAAATCATTAAATCTTACACCGACTCCTCGACAACGATGCCAACAATTTAACCGCGTGCGCATAAAACAAATAATTTTATAAAATAAATTTAAAGTACGATTTTACTACAATGTATAGATGAGTTGTACTTTTATGTTGGCTCCTCTCAGTATTCTTTTTTCTTTCCCTTTATTTAGTATTATTTAATTCAATGGTAGTTACGAACGTGGGTAGTGGGCAAATTGATTTTAAATCAGGTTGGATTGCTTCCAATTAGCTGTTTTATTTAATAGAGTTAAGGTCAGCAATGGATACACGTAAATGTTAAGATTATAAAATAGGAAAATGCATGCAAAAGGAAAATAATAACAGGAATGAGGATTTCCCGTTTGCTTGTCCCACTGAATGTTTCAAAATTAATTTTCTTTTTCCTTTGGAAGAAAATAGATGCACCGACTACTACTACTAATAACAATAATAATAATAGTATGAGTAAATTGCACCGAAAGTTCTCAAACTATGATTCTCATTTTAAATTAACTCTCAAACTTTAAATTATTCTAATTACATTCAAAATTTTCGAGATTATGTTAATTAGAATATTCTAATATTAAAATCGCTAATTTCACTGTTAAGTTTTCTTTTCAAAAAATTAAATTTTAAGTTATGCTACATAAAATTTGGGATGTCACTTAATGGTGATTGACAAAACCTTGAAAGTATAGGGATGAAATTATAATGTTTTAAAGTTTAAGAATCAATTTAAATTTAAAATGAGAGGGACCTTTTAGTGCAGTTTACTCTAATAATAATATCTAGATCAGATGGGAGAACTGAAGATGTGAAGGGATTTCTGGTTACTTGTTCCATTAAGAGTAGGCTACCTATAGCTACCCAGCTGAATGTTTCAAAATTCTTTCTTTTGTCGTTTGAAACTATCAAACAAAAAAGACAGACAGACAGATGTAGTAGATATACAAAATAATAAATAAAATCAGCGTTTCTCAAATTTAATATAATCTTATTATTATTGAATCCCAAGCTGTGGTGTATCCGTTTATTTTTATCAAAATAATTTAAATTTCAGCCGTACCAAAAAATATTATAATTAAATTTAATGGGTGAATATAAAAGAAAAGTTTGGATTTAAGTATGTTGTTAAAACTTTAAAAAGAATAGATTAAGGAATTGGTAGGCAAAACCCTTTAATTGCTGCTTCAAAGTTTAAAAGTATCATTTATTTTTATAATTAATGATTAGAATAGTAAGGGTGGGGTGTTCTGAGAAGGCTTTCTATCTAAGGAGACCTTCACTGTTTATAACAAACTATACAATCTCAAAAAAGAACAAAGAAATGGATATTGCAACAGAGGCACCCAAAGCTCCTTTGACAACTGAAAGGAAGGTTCGAGCAGACCTTGAAGAATCTATACCCAAACCCTGTAATTCTTTTTACTCTTTTCTTTTCTTTGTTCTTTGCTCCAACAGCTCCATATGATGTTTTTTTTTTTTTTTTTTTTTTGACAAACATGTATGAAATGTTGGATCAGATTTGGCAAGGGCATTGAACACTTCAAGTGTGGAAAATCCACATGGAACAGTACCAGGACATGACAACAATGGAGGGAAACCTACAGTGGTTCTTTTTTCTACAATTTATATGTTTTACAAATTTTGACAAAATTTATGGTGAAAACAAGCAGGTATGAGGAATCTTGGTTTCGGTCGCTTCGAAAGCTTTCTTGCTGCTGTCCTCATTAATGTGGCATTGAGTTACTGGACTCTCCCTGTAAGTTATTCTGCTCACTTTTATTCCCTTTTGCAAATATACACTTTCCTATATTTGTATATGAATATGTAAGTTACTCAAATGTTTACACATCTTTTCTTTTTAAATTTGGACCTTTTAGATTTGAGTTTCCTGTTAGATTTTTATGCTTTTAAGTTTTTTTTACTTCAGATTTTTCCGATTCAATTTGAATTTAAGTTAGTATTTATTTTCATTAGATGCAATTATATTTATCTTTGTTGAATAGGTTATTCATTAATCAAGTCTCAATTCTTTTATAAAATTATTCAAAATCTTTTATTTGTATAAAATAACAAATCTTATTTTGCATGTACTATTTTTTTATATTTTAATATAAAAACACATGTATACTATGAGATTTAAACTTAAAACTTCATTGCATTCATAAAATCAATTTTACAATTTCAATTAAACCAACGCTTGATTTTTTTTTTCAACTTTTATAAAATTATTACATAAATTTGTTTTCATTCACATCATTTATGTGCCATAATTTATCTATCCTTATTATTATTTAGTAATATTTTTTTTTTTTTTCTTATTTGGGCCACCTTAAATTTTGTGGGCCGACTTTAGTTATCTGTTTTTGCTCTTTTGGTCTTATATTATGTAATTGCTTTTTATCTATTTAATAAAGTCCAGTCTGAAAATTTAGTCAAAAAATATATATATATATATATATACATTAACTTGTTATATAAAATCAAAATTTTAATATATTATGAATTAATCATATTACATTGTAAACTACAATTTTAAAATAATTATATCATATTTGTTTTAGATAATCATGATATAACTTGTTGTTTTTCTTTTATAAAATTACTATTTATTTTAACATATATATAATATTAATATTTAATTACTTTATTAAAAATTAGAATTATATTAATGATTAAATATTTTTTAGGAAAAACTTATTTATCCTTTGATTATTTTATTTTAATATTAAATTTGGTTTGGACAGTCTCGAGTTCAAATTTTGTTTTGGGTTTTGACTTTTTGGTCAAATCATAATTTAATTGGTTTGAGCTTAGGGTTTTGCCACTGGTTCCTAATCTAATTGTATTTCCAGTATTAGAAACCAAATTGGGACCCACCAAATTGGGACCCAACAAATCGACGTTTACCTAACTCAGTCCAATACAAAGGGGTACGACACTTACGACCATAAATAGGGTAAGGTGCCATCTGAATGCTAGATTGGAAGCTGTTATTATACGCAAGCTTAGTTAGCAGTAGGAATTCCTCTCAACTACCTCAAAAGTCAATCACACAGCTCCGTAACATATCCTCTAGAATCTGAATAACTCATTTAGACTGTCCATGGGCCTGAGAATGGTACTTAATACTAAAATCTAATCGAGTGTCCAATGCCTCGTGAAGCTTCTTCCATAACCGAGAAGAAAACGTGGGTCTTTATAAGAGATGATCGAAACCGAAACTTCGTGTAATCTTACAATTTCAGAGACATACAGCTTAGCTAGCTTTTGTAACAAAAGTCTGTCTTGACAGGTAGGAAATTAGTAGACTTGGTCAATCGATTCACGACGACCCAAATAGAATCTTTCTTAGTGGGTGTCAGAGGCAATCTGCTAACAAAATCCATAGTCACACGCTCCCACTTCTAAATGGGAATCTTAACCGGTTGTAGCAGACCTGAAGGCAGTTTGAGCTCAGCCTTAATCTACTGGCACGTTAGACAATGAGAAAAAAAGTCAGTTACCTCTCGTTTCAAACTAGGCCATCAATAAAGCCCTTGTAGATCCTTTTACATTTTATTTTTACCGGATGCATAGAATAAAGCCTACTATACGCTTCTCACAAAATCGACTACCTCAATTCAGAATCGTTAGGCACACAGATCCAACCTCTGAAACACAAAACCCCATAATCATTCAACCCAAAATCGAAAGTCCCACCATCTTTAACCTATCGAAACCGTGAAACCAAAGACTCATCACTTAATTGTTTAACTCTAATCTGATAAATCTAGGTTGGTTTAACCTGCAACTAGGCCAATAGACTATCGTTGTAGAATAAACTCAGGCAAGCAAACATCACTCTACGATTAAGAGCATTGGCCACAACATTGGCCTTACCGGGATGATACTTTATAGTGGCGTCGTAATCCTTAAGCAAATCAACCCATCTACGTTGCTTGAGGCTCAACTCTTTCTGAGTTAATAGATACTTGAGGCTCTTGTGATCGGTATAAATGATACATCTCTCACCATACAAATAATACCTTTATATTTTTTAGATTGAAGACAACCGCAGCCAATTCAAGGTCGTGCATAGGATAGTTGCCATTGTGTGACTTAAGCTGTTGCAATGCATAGTTTCCCAATCTGACATGCGAAACATATTTGTAAACTATGAACTCTTTACTAGATTCAGTCTGTACCAGAATAGGTGTCTAAGTTAAAACATACTTGAGCTTCTCAAAGCTCGCTTGTTTCTCTTCAGACCACACAAAAGGCGCATTCTTACAAAGCAACTTAGTCAGGAAGCTTCAATAAGTGAGAACCCCTAAACAAACCTCCGATGGTAACCCGCTAAACTTAGGAAACTCTAAATCTCAGACACATTCCTTGGTTGTTTCTAATCTATCATAGCCTCAACGTTTTTAGGATCAACTCGGATCCCCTCAGTAAAAATAACATGTCCCAAAAAGGTAACCTTTCATAAAAAGAACTCGCATTTACTCAACTTAGCATAGAGCTATTTCTTACGAAGTATCTGCAGAACTACTCTAAAAAGCTCATCATGCTCACTCTCAGTTTTGGAGTACATTAGAATATCATTGATGAAGGCCACAATGAAATGATCCAGATACGACTGAAATACCTAATTAATTAGATCCATAAACGTAGTCGGAGCATTCGTCAAATAGAAAGGTATAACCAGGAACTCATAGTATTTGTAACGAGTCCTAAATTTAGTCATATACACATCAGTCTCTTTAACTTTAAGCTTATGGTACCCAGAACGAAGATCGATCTTCGAGAATACAGATGCCCCATGGAACTTATCAAACAGGTCATCAATCCTCAAAAGTGGATGCATATTATTTACCATCAACTTATTTAGTTGACGATAATCCACATATATTCTTATTGTGCTACCTTTTTTCTTTACAAACAGAATCGGTGCTCTGTATGGGGACACACTTGGCCTAATGAAACCTCGATTGAGAAGTTCTTGAAGATGAGTCTTTAATTCTATAAGCTCTTTTGGTGCTATGCGATAAAAGCAATGGACACAAGAGTGATACATGGAAGAAGTTTAATACCAAACTTAACCTCCCTATCCGGAGGTATCTTTGGTAACTTCTCAGGAAAGACATTCGAAAAATCCCTTACAGTCTGAATATCTTTAATAGAAGGTTTTGTAGGACCAGAGTCAGACACAAATGCTAGATATGCCTCACAAGCTTTCCAAGCTAACTTTTTGGGTACCAGATCGAAGATTACATTAGAGAGGTAATCTCAATGCTTGTCGATGATAACAATCTCAGTATCATTATCATATCTCTGAGTTACCCTCTTAGAGGCACAATCTAAACTGAATCGATGTTCCACGAGCCAGTCCATTCTCGAAATCAGATTAAACTCTCCAAACGGTAACTCCATCATATTTGTCGAAAACATAACACCTTGAATATCTAATAGAACCCTCCTATAAACTTTATTAACCTAGACCGACTAACCGAGGGGACTAATCATAGAAATCTTTCTAGCAGTACTTTCAGTAGATATATCTAAATTCATAAAAATAGTACTAGCTACAAATGAGTGTGTAGAACCAATGTCCATCAAAGCAAAATACGGTGCAGAATGAATAAAGAAAGTACGTGCTATAATGTCGGTTTCGTCTCTATTCTAGCAGCGCCTTACCTCATATACAAAAGCAGGCTATCGTGCCTCAGTCTGAACTGTACCTATACCTGGGGCTCTTTGACCTCTTCCAGAACCATTACCACCCCTGGCCGTATCACGACTCCTACGTGGATACTATGCTGCCCTCAGAGGCTGAACCAGACCCGGAGCTAGAGCTTGTGCTTGCACCTGATCGGATCAAAGAGGAGAGTTCCTAATGTCGTGCTCCATCGACTCGCATCATAGACAACCTCCCAACCTCCTTCAAGACTCGTCCGAATGGCGTCTACCACAGTCACTATAGGTCTAAATCTTAATCGGTGCAGCTGATGCCTCAGCCCTCGAAGCCCATCAAACCTAGTACATTTCTTAGGGTGCTGAATAGAACTAGAATGGCTTGAATCCTTCTTAATTTTACTTTGAACTTTCTCCCAATCTCTCCTTTCGGACTTAGTATGCTTCACCTCCTTCTCTATCTTCGTATGTCAACTAAGGCCTCTAACACTTTCTCCCTCTAAAAAGCCATTAGAACCCTCAAATCATATCTTAGTCCGTACTCAAACGGAATACACTTCTCATAATCATTTGAAACCAAACTACGAGCATACCTACTCAATCTTAAAAACTTGACCACAAGCCTCTCACCTTGAACTAGGCACATAAACTCGCGTCTACGAACCTCCACATAACTTGCCCCAACATACTTACTTTGGAAGGCTTTTCTGAATAAATCTATGTGATGCATTCGGGATGGGTGCCCTCCTTAACTGTTAACCACCACTGGTATGCCTCATCTCGGAGCAATGACATTGCACCCCTCAATTTCTATGTAAGAGTGCAGTCAATATCATTCATGATGCACTCGGTGGACTCTAACCAATACTTGGCCACTATTGGGGCGACTCTAGTGATGCCCCTGAAAACCTCAGCACTATTCGATCGGAGTCGTTCAGTAACTGATCCTCGATTTCCAGATCCAAAATAGGTCATAGTGACCCTCTCTAAAACACGAAGCATGGCTTGGGACAGTGGGTTGTCCCCAGTCATCGGAGTCTGAGACTCTGTCTTAGTAGTAGTAATACCAAAAGTCTCGTTGGTATCTAGATTGGGATATTTCCCATCAAGGAAGACTCAGCTCGGTGCCCACAAGAACCATGTCCACGACTACCACGTGAACTCATAATCTCAACTTTTCTACAAATATCAAAAGTTTACAAATCAGTTCCTAGTTTTTATCAGATGTCTTATTTCACAGTTCATATCACAGTCTTTAACTAAAGCAAACAAGTTTAATCACTATAGTGTTTTCCAGCTAAATAGCATAGCTAAAGTAGAAGTACTTATAGGTTCAACATATGAGACCCAGTCTTTCATAAAATAAAATTTCAGAATTAACCAAATAACTGTTTTTATACAAAACACTTTTCATAAAAACAAGAGCCTAAAAAATATAGCCAGATTTTTGCAAGCTGACTTTGATACCACTAAATATAACACCCCAGACTTGGCCTGAACGTTATGGTCGAATATGGAGAGTTACATTAAACCACTTCTAGAGAGTCAAACTTTTAATAATAAAAATTCAAACCTTTTAAAGACATTTACAAAATCATAAACAAACCATAAAATCCAGTCTTTAAAAGTAGAAATCTTATAAATTCATTAAAATAATAAAGTAATTAAACGGACATGATCAAGCTCCTACTACGCCGACCCGCTTAAGTCTGTAGGTTACTTGAAATTCAATCAAACCGACGAAATGAGTTTACATACTTAGTGTGCAATTTAAGTATTCAATTAGCAGAAAATACTAGACACGTATTTGGTTTCACAGTATTTAGATAATTCTCAAAGTTAGGTACAGAAACAGTAAAAGGATATATCAGATGCAGATACAGATCATATCAGATAAGATACAAATTTCCTACCTAATCCTTTACACACCATCTATGTCTATCCCTACATACCAAATAGGGTATCAAGTACCCATCCATCCCTACACACTCCATAGTGATTGTATGTCACGCTCAGAATTTTGCAAACTAGTTGCCAGATCAAAGTGCAATAAATCGCCAAAATAAGATATGTATATGTGGATTAGCCACCAAAATCGCCAGATAATTAAACTTTCCACACTTCCTCCTTTATTACAAATCTCGCCCCAATGTAGATGCATAATTAACGGATATTATATACTCGTACACAGTGATACAGATTCAGTCGTTACAGATCATACCTGCTTATCAAATAACACATCATATGAATGTTCAAATAATAGATTTTCCAGTAACAAATCATCAAATAATGAGTTTTATAACCTAATTCATATCATACGGACCCTATAGAAGGCCCACATTTGATTCAAATAATGTTTATGGCCCTAGGGAAAATTCTAATTTTTGGCCCACATGCCTTGGATGACTAGCCCGTGTGATCCACATGACTGGCACACGTCTGTGTGGCTCATCACAGTGCCTCACATGGCCACACAGTCGTGTGACCTAAGTTAGCGAGTTACACGGCTGGCACATGGCCTGATACATACCCGTGTGACCCAAATCAGAGAGTTATACGGTCTAGACACAGACATGTGTCATTCGTCAATATGACTCACAATTAAAGCAGTCCCTCACACGACTTGGACATACACCCGTGTCGCATGCCTGTGTAACCTAAGTTAGAGAGTTACATGGCTTGGCACATGGCCTTCTAGCATCGACAACTATGGATTCCAGCTTTCGTTGTTCACAGAAAACTCAGTTTTCTTTACACACCGGGTAGATTCGACATAGAAGTAGCATAAGTGACTCCGAAACCTAAAACGGTAAACTAATGACAAAGTGAACCATTATTCCCCAAACAAAATGCTCGAATTAATGCACAAAATTGACTTACATCAAAAAGCTTCGAGGCAAAACCCCAAACTTAAAAATCAACACCTGCCTTCGCACAATAAGACAAATTCACAAACCTAATGCATTGGGGGATTGTTATCCTTAAAATCTTCGCCTAGAAAAAGACCAATTGAACACTTAAACAAAAAATTTGAGCAAATTAAGAAGGAAAATCAATTTTGACATAAATGAACGAAAGGGAACATTACAAAATTTCAACCACAAAACTTACGCAATTAACCTTTCATTCAAAATACAATGAACTATGTAACTTCCCAAAAAACAACAACAAAATTTTAATGGAAGAAATCAAAGAACAAGAAACAAAGAGGAACAATGGGGTACAAAAACAAAAGAAGAAGAAAAGAAAAAACGTAAAAAGAAAAAGGATAAGAAGAAGTAAACCATTTAATAAATTTAAAATAACTAATTTTTTTAAGTAGTAAAAACAAATGCATTCCCTCTTCGCTTACGCAGAAACTTGAACACAAGACGAAACAATATATAGAAGGTTAAACATTAAACCAACAGAATCATTCTTGACACAAGTTAACACAAAACTAAACTTAAGTCGAAAGTTCATGGATAAGGCAAAGTCAAAACAAATATTAAAACTGCAAAAAGGGAGACTTGAACCCCCGATCTCAAACACATAATTAAGGCCCTAACCACTTAAAAACATACTTAATTATTGACAAAATTAACAAACAAATGTTCAAAGTTTTGGGCGTTACATTTGTCATGCTTCTAACATGCCCAAGACTTATTTTTATCACATTGTCCTTCTAGGACATATAATTATTTGGAGCATTTTAGCCGGTATATGTATTAGCTATTATATGCAATCTCTAAATATCATCACTAAATATGTTTGACAAAAAAAATTATCATTCAATCTTTATGCACATAATATTAGTAAGGACCAGAAAAAAAAATGATGACATAATAATTTAACCAATTTGTCTCCCCTTAATACTAAGAAAATTTGTAACATGACAATACTTTTTCAAAATTATAAATATATATCCCTTAAACTTTTCACATCTAATGAAAATTCAAAATTTTATCAATTTCATACTTAATGATCCATCTTAATGCGTTATGGTGGAACAAAAAATAGATATTGCACATCCAAATATTCTTAGATGAAATCTATTAGTTTATAAATGAAAATCAATTCTCATGAGACAAATATTTCTTACATGTTGGCCTTGATGCAAATAATGCATGCTTATTGTAAAGCTATTCTTGTAACACCCCAAACCCGGCCCATTCACTACCACTGAATTTGAAATGCCATCATGGAAAAACGTTTGAAAATAATCGACTTGTAAGTAAAGTATATAAAATTTATTGTCTTTAGGAAAGAAAACCTTGTGTATTTAAAATTTCAAATAAATTAAGTTGTTACAAAATTCTGGATTAAAACTTTATTATATATATTTAATAAAATAAGATCATTTGCAATTAATATTTAAATTGTCAATCCTTAATAGAACATAATAATAAAGGTACTTAATAAAAAATACTTAAATACTTTAATGGGCCTTATTACAATAAACACTTAATCAAAATATCAAACTATAATTACTTAATTAATTAAAATATCTTCAGATGGGCCACCTCGTATCCACTCCAACCCGGTCCGATCATCATATCACTGCGATGTTTGATAAAATATTTGGGTGAGTCACACGACTCAAAGTGTAACTAATCCATTGGATTCCACCCACATGTTAACCATATATTAACACATATATCGATAATAATTATCATATTCCCATATTATCACATTCGCCTTGGCCCATATTCAAATCACTTATCAAGTAACAAGGTAATTAACCACATAATTTCACACATCTGGGCTTAGCCCATTTCTTATTCAAATCCACATTCACATACCGGCTTGGCCCATTTCCACATTAATCAACATATCAAATAAAATGATGCAAAGTGCACCCAACCCAAACCTAGGGTCCATCCTCTACACACCCCTTATCCAAATTACCACACACCGGGGATTAACAAATCACCTCTCCTTTTCACTCCAAAGGCAATCAATGCCGCCCGTGCAATTAAGCACAATAATCCACAACGCGACCTCAGTCAGCGCCAATCCACGATGTAGCCGTAGCTAACACCAAAACCACGATGGGACACATAGTCACTCATCAACCACGATATGGCACATAGCCGATATCAACCACGATGAGGCACATAGCCACTCATCAACCACGCGAACTAAATCACAATTAATCCACAACATGACCTCAGTCAACGTCAATCCACGATGTAGCTCAAGGCTAACATCAAACCACGTACTCAAAGTACACCCGTACCTTCTTTCATATCCCAACCCGTGCACATGCAACATGTAATAGTGTCATAATAGTAAATGCATGCACATGTTATTAAGGCAGACAATCACAATTCCACAAGCATAGTCACATTCACATTGGTACTTTCACATTCTTATCAACAGGTAATACTAACCTGTTTATCGATATACCCCATTTTAGGGTATCCATCTCATAACTTTTATAGCATTTGTTAGTACACAATCAACACATACAGATATAGCAAAAACCCAAAAAATGGTGGGTTAATCACACACCTGACTATTAGCGAAATCCCGAACTACTCAAATCTAACACGATCTCGAAACGTGGTTTTCCTCCTCCTTTAATGCCGATTTGGTCCCTTACCAAATCCCGAAGGCTTTGCTTATTCTGGTCGACTAGCTCTAACCACCATAGTCAAATCGGTTAACCACTTAAATACCAAACATGGCATATGGTTGAATATCACAACCACTTACCTAACTTACCAAATCCCGAAAAAACTGCTCCTTGCCTTTGAACTATCGAAATCCCTATTAACCATTGTTAGAGTCAGTTTAACACAATAATCCATAAAATTGGCCCTTGGCCGAAACTACCATGGCTTACCTTGAACGCCACAAATCCCGAAAGCTTCTCCTTTACTGCTCCTTAACGCTAGCACTATACACTGCTTTCCACCTCCGTTTGTTTGAAGAGAAAGGTTCGGCTAAGCCCTCAAATGGGGTTGGAATATTCGACAATGCTAGCTAATAGTAGGGGGTTTCGGCATTTGTTGAAAAGAGAAAACAAGGTGAGCTTCTATGGTTTTTTGGCTCAAAGAGAGGATTAGAGGAACAATTTTCAGCCAAGGAAAATAAAATGAAGAAAAGAATAATTAAAGGATGGTCACCCTATTTGTACTACTCAAATTTGGCACTCCTACCTCTCTCAAATTCCACCTCCTTCTCCTATAATAACTCTTGAACACATATTCAAAATATATAAAATAAATCTATAATTATCTTCTATTTATCAACTTAAAATAAATCCACCTTTATCACCTTAATTAATAGAATAAAAATTATCCATCATTAATCCTCCTTTAATCTTTTATCTTATCACCTTATAATCCAAATAAATAAAAATAAAACAATAATAATCTTACGTCTACTAATCTAAACTAAAATAAATAAATTAACAATTATCCTATTTTTAGTCAATTTAATAAGAGAATTAGAATCCTTCTCCAATTGGAAGTCCCAAGTGCCGCCCACTTTCTTCTCCCCTTGCTTTGGCGTCGGATGCAAAATAAAACACCAAAATCTGCTGCTCCCATGCCTTGAACACAGGACTGTTGGAACCCTTAATCGCAGTAACGTCCCGCCACTTTGCCAAGGCAATCGATTGTGATATAATTCACCCTAAACTTCTTTTAAGACCTCTTTCCTAGCTCCCCTTGTCCTAACGCCAAAGCAAAATAAAACACGCCTCATGCCACCAACAGGATTAGAACCAAGGCCTCGTTGCATAAGTCGCATATAGCGCTCCAAGCCACTCGCCATGGCCTTTTTATGACATAAACTCGCCACAACTAATTTTAAAGCCTCCTTATCTTGCTCCCCTCTTAACGCCAAAAGCAAAAATAAAACACCCATTTGCTTTCCACGCTACTCGAACCCAAGACCTGCGCCAGGCGTCATTCTTGGCCCTTAAGTGGCGTCCTTAAGCCACTTTACCAAGCCCCTTTTTATGACCTAAAACGCCCACAAATTATTCTTAAGGCCTCCTCAGCCTAATTTCCTCTTTTTACACTTAAATCCAAAATTTTTCCAAAGCTTCCCTTTTTATCTTAGAATTTTAAGAACCCCTAAAACACATCCAACCACTCTTAAAGCCTACTAACTCATGAATTATGCACGAACGCATAACCCTTAATCTAGGATGTTACAGTTCTACCCTCCTTAAAAATAATTTCGTCCTCGAAATTACTTACTAAGTATCTGCTGAACAATCCTACTCATCACACTACCCTTACGCTGTGCACTCCGATCTTAATAAAACTATCTTACCTTTTAGGCACAGTCTTAAAGTTCACATCCAAGGTTTCATACACTTCACTAGCAATACAACAATGAACTATCTCTAATGCAATAAATAATATTCCAGAACAAGGAACTTACCCGCTTTCACATCCTTGTTTGTCTCACATCAGAACCTTCAGCTCCTCTGCTGGGTGTTCTACAATCTTGGCCGAAACCATTTCCTCCATGGTTTGGACCACGAACCTTCGTTTCCTGAGGACAATTCTTAACCAAATGAGCCTGAGATCCACATCGAAAACATACCTTACTATTACCCCAACACTCTCCTATGTGAGTTCTCCCACACTGAGCACATAGACGACTCTGATTCTCAAAATCGCACAGTGCACGTCTGAAATTCTCGATCCTTAGTCTTTTCTCAGACATCTCCAAATGATCTTGACGGTCCGTAACTTCTCTTATTCCCATTCCTTTCCTTATCTCGGTTCTCTCTTCTGACCCTCTTAACTTCTTTAGCTATCCGAGCTTTCTCCACTAGAATGGCAAAGTCTCTTTCTCTCGAGACGGAGCAATCAACTGTCATAACTCATCTCGTAGCCCATCTTCAAATCGGACACACCTTTCGAATCGGTAGCCACGATCCCTTTGGCGTCTCGACTTAACTGCATAAATTCGCTTCATACTCGCTTTCGACTTGCTTCCTTGAACCAAGTTTAGAAACGCCTTCCTCTGAGTCTAAGTAGCTAGATCCAACGTACTTCCTTCAACTTAAGCTTAAAATATTCCCAATCCACTCGATCCGTTGGAACACCTTGCTCGACGGTGAGCCACCATCGATAAGCTTCATCTCGAGCAATGAGACAAGACCTTCGACTTTTCCTCGAGTGTCAGTCCAAATCGTCCATGATTCTTTCAAGCGCCTCCAACCAATACTCCACTACATTCGAGCTACTCCGACACTCCTCTAAAACTTCACTCAGCTTCGACCTAAGTCTTTCCGAAATCGATTTCGAGCTCTATTTTCCACACTAGCTCCTGTCACACGTTCTAGAACTCGCAACATAGCGGCGATCATGCATCATCCCGTCGATCTTCTGCTCAACACCAAAAGCTAGTGGTAGTGGCGGTGGTACCCTATTCTCAGATCCTTGACCCGACCTAACAGGTTTCGACACGGCCATTCTACCTCTACCGCATCCACGACGACCACGTCCCCTAGAACTCATGTTTAACATAGCGATTTATCTGATTAAAAATTTTATGCATTACTACTTTTGTTCCACTGATTAACCGCGAACAATTTTATGAAAAGAAATTCTAGAAGTGGTTCTTTCGATCAATCAAGGTTTCACAAGTTCACTATTCCACTTCGTAGATTCACACATTCACACCACATTCATCTATCTCCATGAGACACATTCATTCATTCATCCATCACCAATTATGAACTTTCGTTCATCTGAGAAATGTTGTAGTTTTCATTGTTGTCGTTTTTCCACTACCCGAGGTATTTTCGTAATTTTCCCTATAGGGGTATTTTCGTAATTTTTCAAAAGAAAAAGTTCCTTGGTGCTTTTTGTCAAAAAGTATTTTGGAATTTTTAAATTCCGGGTATTTTGGAAAATTTTGAAATCAGGGTATTTCGGTAATTTTGGAGCTCGTGGTTATTTTGGTAATAAACCATGGTAAATTTGTAAATCTGAATAAATCAAGGTATTTCAAAATTTGCAAAACTTGGGGTTCTTTTTGAGAATTTGTTTTCCAAATTGGTGATGTTTGCAAAATTTTGGAAATCGAGGTCATTTTGGTAATTGTGTACGTCGAGGGCAATTTCGTAATTTTCAAAGTCAAGGTATTAATATTTGCAAAATAGAATTCTTGGATGCTTTTGTAAAGTAAGGAAAATTTTATTGAAATCGGGTGGTACAGAAATTTTAGAAACCAAGGGCATTTTTGTAATTTCACCATTAGGGGTATTTTTGTAATTTTATAAATCTAAAATATTTCAAGAAAATTTTATAAAAATAATCTTTTCAAATCAAGAAAATAATTTAGAAATTTTAAAACTAGGGTTTCCATAAAATACGGCTAGTCCCTTTCGGGTTTTAGTTAGGGTTTAGCCCGTATAAGTCCTCTTGGTTAGGGTGAACAGTAGCTACGCACTGTAGGATTCGAGTAAAGAGGAGGTGAGTCGCTAGGACCGCTTAAGTACCAAGCTCTTCTTGAATCCACTCCTGACATGCGCACAATGGTTGCCACACCTTAACTTCGTGACTTACTTCACGGGTTTGTTTAATAGTCCTTAAGTCTTATGCATGTGTTTAAGTGCACTAGCCCTAGGGTTCAATAGCCTAATATTCTAATCTAGGAGCCCAAATAAGCCCATAACAGTTCACATAAACAATCACTTCAATAATTAGAAGTACTTACCGGTGGACTTGGTAGGAGATATAGGTGCCATGCCGAATAACTTTGAAATAAAAGTCCATATTTTGAAAAGCCCATTTTGAAAACATTTTGGACCCAAAACCCTCAACGATTTTTTGAACCTGCTTTGATACCAAACGTAACACCCCAAACCCGACCCATTCACTACGACCGAATTTGAAATGCCACTGCGGAAAAACGTTTGAAAATAATCTGACTTGTAAGTGAAGTATATAAAAATTTATTGTCTTTAGGAAAGAAAACCTTGTGTATTTAAAATTTTGAAATAAATTAAGTTGTTACAAAATTCCAATTAAAACTTTATTATATATATTTAATAAAATAAGATCATTTGCAATTAATATTTAAATTGTCAATCCTAATAGAACATAATAATAAAGGAACTTAATAAAATACTTAAATACTTTAATGGGTACGTCAGACATAATAAACATTTAATCAAAATATCAAACTATAATTACTTAATTAATTAAAATATCTTTTGCATGGGCCACCTCGTATCCACTCCAACCCGATCCGATCATCATATCACCTGCGATGTTTGATAAAATAGTTGGGTGAGTAACACGGATTCAGTGTGTAACTAATCCACTGGATTCTACCCACATGTTAAGCATATATTAATACATATATCAGATAATAATTATCATATTCCCATATTATCACATTCTGGCCTTGGCCCATATTCAAATCACTTATCAAGTAACAAGGTAATTAACCACATAATTTCCACATCTTGGGCTTAGCCCATTTCTTATTCAAATCCACATTCACATCTTGGGCTTGGCCCATTTCCACGATAATCAACATATCAAATAAAATTATGCAAAGTGCACCCAACCCAAACCTAGGGTCCATCCTCTACACACCCCCTTATCCAGCCTACCACACACTAGGGGATTAACAAATCACCCTCTCCTTTTCACTCCAAAGGCAATCACTGCCGTCCACGTGCAATTAAGCATAATAATCCACAACGCGACCTCAGTCAGCGCCAATCCACGATGTAGCGGTAGCTAACACCAAAACCACGATGGGACACATAGTCACTCATCAACCATGTTATGGCACATAGCCGATATCAACCACGATGACGCACATAGCCACTCATCAACCACGCGAACTAAATCGCAATTAATCCATAACGTGACCTCAGTCAACGTCAATCCATGATGTAGCTCAAGGCTAACATCAAACCACGTACTCGAAGTACACCCGTACCTTCTTTCATATCCCAACCCGTGCACATGCAACATGTAATAGTGTCATAATAGTAAATGCATGCACATATTATTAAGGCAGACAATCACAATTCCACAAGCATAGTCACATTCACATCGGTACTTTCACATTCTTATCAATAGGTAATACTAACCTGTTTATCGATATACCCCATTTTAGGGTATCTAGCTCATAACTTTTACTGCATTTGTTAGTACACAATCAACACATATAGATATAAAAAACCCAAAAAATGGTGGGTTAATCACACATCTGACTATTAGCGAAATCCCGAACTACTCGAATCTAACACGATCTCGAAACGTGGTTTTCCTCCTCCTTTAATGCTGATTTGGTCTCTTACCAAATCCCGAAGGCTTTGCTTATTCCGGTCGACTAGCTCTAACCACCATAGTCAAATCGGTTAACCACTTAAATACCAAACATGGCATATGGTTGAATATCACAACCACTTACCTAACTTACCAAATCCCGAAAAAAACGCTCCTTGCCTTTGAACCGTCAAATCCTATTAACCATTGTTAGAGTCGGTTTAACACAATAATCCATAAAATTGGCCCTTGGTCGAAACTACCATGGCTTACCTTGAACGCCACAAATCCAAAGCTTCTCCTTTCTGCTCCTTAACGCTAGCACTATACACTTTCCACCTCCGCTTGTTTGAAGAGAAAGGTTCTCTAAGCCTCAAATGGGTTGGAATATTCGGCAATGCTAGCTAATAGTAGGGGGTTTCGGCATTTGTTGAAAAGAGAAAACAAGGTGAGCTTCTATGGTTTTTTGGCTCAAAGAGAGGATTAGAGGAACAATTTTCGGCCAAGGAAAATAAAATGAAGAAAAGAATAATTAAAGGATGGTCACCCCTATTTATACTACTCAAATTCGGCACTCCTACCTCCTCTCAAATTCCACCTCCTTCTCCTATAATAACTCTTGAACACATATTCAAAATATATAAAATAAATCTATAATTATCTTCTATTTATCAACTTAAAATAAATCCACCTTTATCACCTTAATTAATAGAATAAAAATTATCCATCATTAATCCTTCCTTTAATCTCTTATCTTATCACCTTATAATCCAAATAAAAAATAAAACAATAATAATCTTTTGTCTACTAATCTAAACTAAAACAAATAAATTAACAATTATCCTATTTTTAGCGAATTTAATAGGAGAATTAGAATCCTTCTCAATTGGAAGTCCCAAGTCTGTCCACTTTCTTCTCCCTTGCTTTGGCGCGGATGCAAAATAAAACACCAAAATCTGCTGCTCCCACGCCTTGAACTCGGGACTGTTGGAACCCTTAATCTGCAGTAATGTCCTCGCCACTTTGCCAAGGCACCGATTGTGATATAATTCACCCTAAACTTCTTTTAAGACCTCTTTCCCTAGCTCCCCCTTGTCCTAACGCCAAAGCAAAATAAAAACACGCCCCATGCCGCCAACGGGATTCGAACCAAGGCCCTCGTTGTCGCAAGCCGCATATAGCGCTCCAAGCCACTCTACGATGGCCTTTTTTATGACATAAACTCGCCACAACTAATTTTAAAGCCTCCTTATCTTGCTCCCCTCTTAACGCCAAAAACAAAAATAAAACACCCATTTTCTTTCCACGCTACACGAACCCAAGACCTGTGCCAGGCATCATTCCTGGCCCTTAAGTGGCGTCCTTAAGCCACTTTACCAAGCCCCTTTTTATGACCCAAAATGCCCACAAATTATTCTTAAGGCCTCCTCAGCCTAATTTCCTCTTTTTACACTTAAATCCAAAAATTTTTCAAAGCTTCCCTTTTTATCCTAGAATTTTAAGAACCCCTAAAACACATCCAACCACTCTTAAAGCCTACTAGCTCATGAATTATGCACGAACGCATAACCCCTAATCTAGGATGTTACAGTTCTTATATTAATGGTTAAGCAATTAAATGGAGGCATAGTTTTGCTAACCATTAAGTATAATATATATAAGCATAAACAACTTAATATTATCCCAGATAAAACTACAAAAATCAAGCTTGGGATATAGTTCACCAGTGTTGTTAGCACAAATTGTGTACTATAGAGTTGTGCATAATTAAATTATTTCAAGAAACAATATCACAAACTTCGGGTTGCACACATGTGATACATGAGCTCATATATTATTTGGTTATCATCCAAAAATACAACCTGTAACGCCCCAACTTTTTATTCCTGCTTTTGTAAAATTTGACAGAACTGTGTATCTGCTTCAGTGGTTAAGTGTTCTGGGTGTGTGTGAGAGGTCTCAAGTTTAAGCCTTACCTTGAGAAAAATTTGTTATTTTTGGAATTAATCCTTACCCTTGGTGAGTGGGTTTATTTTTAATTGTTGCTATTGGATATCAGAATGAGCCTGCTGATTAGAGTGGAAAGGGAGTCAGTGTGTTGGAGGTCTTGTGTTTGAATCTTTGCGTTAGCAAGGGGGTTATATTTTTGCTCTATTAATCTAACTGATAGAGTTTCGGTGGAGTTGGGATTCTGAGTGGTTGCTGATTAGTGGGTTAGTGGAGAGAAATTAGGGATTTTTGCTGGTAGTTTTCTTTTTCCCAAAAAAATTATTTTCTCTCTGGCATTTTCTCTTTGCTTTTGGCTTCCTATTTTTGATTCTTGTACAGCCAAATTATTGCCCGGGCCCAAAATAAACCAAAAAAATACAAAATCAAAAGGCCCAATTACAACCTAAAAATTAGCCCGATTGTAATTTTTTTAAGCCCAACTACAAATGGCCCAATAGGCCCAAACACTAATTTTTTTCAGAAAAAACTAGGGTTTTTGAAACCCTAGCGCCGCAGCCTCTTCTGACCTCCATACCCTTTTCCATGTGCTACCATCGGCGTGTACACCGCCCAAGGCCCGTTGACCCTTCGCCATAGACCTGCAAAAATGGCAAAAAAGAAGACAACAGCATAAATGCAACAAAAGAGGACAGCAACAAAAATAGCAGAAATAGAAGCAAAAAAGCAATATTTTATCCTTTTTCTTTCTTTTCTTTCGGCTATAAATGCCTAGTGAAAACATCAATGTAAGGGGGGACTTTTTTGATGAATAGACAAACGAAAATATAGAGAAATGAAAAAACTAATCAAAGGTGATTTACCTTTTTATTCGCTCGTGTTCTTTTTTTCTTTTTTATTTTCTTCTTTTCGATTTAAAATAAACACGAAATGAAAGAAAGGGAGGCTTCGGGGTTGCGTCATCGGAGGGCCCTTCTCCGTCGTCAAGGTCACACCCGAAAGGATTCAAAAGCCATTTTCTTTCATTTTTTGGTGGTGGAAGGGCGTGGAAACCCTAGGGTCGGCCAGGGAATTTGAGAGAAAAAGAAGGCTTTTTCTTTCCCTTTTTAAAAAATGGCAAAATGTTGTTAAAAAAAAAGAAGAGAATTTGGCCTTTATAGAAAGTATTAAACGGCGTTGTTTAGGGGCTTGAGTTCAATGGGCCAAAACGGCGTCGTTTAAAGGCACTTACCCCTCAACCCACGCACGACCCGACCCGAGGGCTAAGGATCCGCGTGTTTTAGACTAAGGGGCTATTTGTACCCTTAGTCCTTCCACTTTTTCAGCTTATTTCAATTAGATTTTTTTGTTTTTCAAATCTGGCCCGATGATTTCACATTTATTTTAATTTAGTCCCTTTTGAGATGCTGCGTTCTAGGAGGAGGGGATAATTTCCCTTCTGGTCCCTCCCATTTTTTTGCGCATTACATTAGGGCCCGGCTCATTTTTTTCTTTTAAATTTGGACCTTTAATTTTACCTTTCTCTTAATTTAGTCCACTTTTTTATTTTCTTTTGTTAATTTTGCTATTTTTATCATTAATTTAATATTGATATTGCTATTATTAATATTCTTGTTATTATTTTTATTATTAATATTATTGTTATTACTATTACTATTATTTTATTATTAATAGTATTATTATTTCCTTTTATCACTATTATTTATTATTACTATTATTATACTCACTATTATTATTACTTTTCCTATTATTATTATCATCATCATCATCATCATCATCATCATCATCATCATCATCATTAATCATTATTATCATTATTATTACTATTACTATTATTTTTTATTATTAATATCATTATTTTATTTTTACTACTACTACTATTATTATTATTATTATCATCATCATTAATATTATTATTTTTTGTTACTATTATTATTTTCTTTGCCATTATTATTACTATTATTATTAGTATTTTATTTTTATTACTATTATCATTATTATTTTTTAAAAAATTTACTTACTCATTTTTCATAATTAATTTGCTCTTTATTCATTTTTATTTTTATCTTATTTTATTTTTACCCTTATTATTTTTATTTTGATTTGCTTTATTTTAAATTTTTACACTTATTATTGACATTTCATTATTTATTTATTTATGTATTTATATTTTGTTGCACATACTTTTGAATTTTGACTATTCATTATCGATATTTATATTTATTATTATCATTATCATTATTTTGTTACATACATTAGCACTGAAATTCATTTTACATCTTGCCATAAAGTCATATTCCATTTTATCCGATCCATTAAAATTTTTGTTTTAAAATAAGTTAATACTCTGCGTTCTAAGGTTCGAAAGAAATGGTACCCTAACTTATCGGGTTTCGATTTTTCTCGTCGAATCTAAAGAACCTATTATTTTCTTTTTAAAATCAAAGCATAAAAGTTAAATAAAAACTTATTCTCGGGAATTCAAAATGATGTGTCCTAACTCATTGGATGTGACATTTTGTTATCTCGAGGTAAGGATTTCTAAAAAACAAAGGTAGCATTCTGTATTTCGAACTTCGAGAAATCGTGCCCTAACTTACTGGGTTCCGGTTTTTCATTTGACCCAAATAACCGAATATCCTCCTCAAGCTTAAATGCACGAGTTTTGAAGGTCAAAAGACAAGCTTAGTTTTGAGGGTTCAAAATGTCGTATCCTAACTCACAGGGCATGACGTTTTACTTCTTCAAAATAAGTGGGTCCTAGCATCCGTTTTAATTCATTCGGGTTTTCAAATAAAGTGGATCGTATTTTGAAATCTTTCCAAATTTTCGACATTAAGACATTAATTAATCAATTAGGTACAAATTTTGGGCGTATCGAGGGTGCTAACCCTTCCTCGTGCGTAACCGACTCCCGAACCCATTTTCTAGATTTCATAGACCAAAAATCGTCATTTTAATAAATTAAAATTTTTATTAAAATGACCAAATTACAAGGTGACCCGATCACAACTCATCAAAAAGGATTGGTGGTGACTTCATTTTTTCGTTTTCATTTTCAAAATATAAAGTCGACTCCCATTTACAAAAAAATGGTTTCGACAATTCTCATTAAATTTTTTCTTCCTAATTGTGGTACGTCGACGTTTCTTTTTCCTCCGTGCTGTTGAGTAGGTAAAGGTTTCGATTTGTTCTCGAGATAATTTTGTTTTTGCATTAGTTTCTATTAGTAAAATCGTGGGGTTGATTTTTTTGAGGTTGTTTTAGGTGTAGGAGAAGGCTGTGAACAGTGAGTCTTCGCACCGGTTGCTTGAACGATTTAAGTGGGTGTTTTTGTCGTCGGTAAGTTTTGAGTGTTACTTCGAGTTTTGTAGTGATTCATAAAATTGACTGCTAAAACGACTGTTAGGTGCTTTTTTTTCTTAGGTTTCAAGGCCTCGGGTGTGATTTCACATCAAATCGATACCAGGTGTGTACCTGAAACACAGAAAATGAGTTTTTGGCAAAAGCCAAAAAAGGCCATTGTCAACGCCACACAGACGTGTGGTCACCCATGTGGTAGGTCGTGTGATCGATGAAGGCATGGTCCTGTGCTGGCAACACGAGCTAGACCAAGCTGGGCGTGTGGGCCACACGGCATGTCAACTATTGGGCCAGGCCATGTGGGCACACGGGCAAGGCCAATCTGGGCGTGTGGGCCACACGGGCATGTGGGCCCATTATACTGCGATTTTTCGTAGGGTCACACGGGTCGTCCTAAACAATTGTGGGCCTACCGTAGGGTTGGTAAGGCCTATCTAAACCCTAAAAACTAAAGATCTGATGTTCTATTTTGTGTACATAGGCATGATTGATTTATCTATTGAATGTATCAGTATATGCATGTTATATCCGTACGTAAGCATATGAGCATGCTTAATATGTATGTCTGAAACTGAATATTCTATATCTGATATTGGGGTTGAGATGATATATATATATATATATATATAAATGGAGGAAGTGTTTTGAAAGGCGTTTATCGCCTATATTCTGGCAGCTTGGCTGCGCTTAATCTGTTATGTGCCGCATTGGTACAATGTGGTGTGTAGGGCTGAGTGGGTGTTTTAAACTCCACATGTGTGTAGGGATGGTCGGAGATGGTGCGTACAGGATAGGGGTAGGATTTTGATATTTGATTTGCATATTTGTATCTGTATCTGACATAGGCCAAGCTCGAATCTGAATCTGTCTCATTTGTAATATTCCGTATGTGTGCATGCTTAATTCTGTTAGGTTACACACTGAATTTTTGTAAACTCACCCCTCATCTGTCTATTCTGTATAAGTAATCCACAGAGTTAGGTAGATCGGTGTAGCGGAGGACTTGACGGTGACCACTTACAATAGAATTGTTTTATTTTACTTTATGATTTTATTTAAGTTTCAGTATTTGTTTTTGAAGAGTTTGTAATTTCTGGGACTCTCTGGACTGTATGGACCTTAACTATGGTTTTAGTTTTTTTGCTCGTTTTATGCATGCTTTAACAAAATGACTTCTCTTAAAACAACGGGTTACTTAAACAAGGTTTTCTAAATCACGAATTGTATTGCTTAAACACCACGGTTTTTCACAAGTTTTCACACTAAAGGATTTTAAGGCAAAAGAATAAATGTTTTGAAATAAACGAAAGCAAATAAGGGTTTATAAGCTTAAGTTTTTTATTGAGTTAGCTTTGTTTTCAAACCCATTCCATATGATATCACTAGATTCGTCCATAACGTCTAGGCTGGGTTTGGGGTTGGTGGTGGTGAAAAAAGTCTTAAAATTTATATAATGAATGATCGAGCCTAGAAACTAACTATCACCACGATTGAGGCAAGCGCACCTATCAAACAGTAGTATAGTTTAGTGGCAAGACCGGATTGTCAAACCCAAGGGAACCAAAAGTACTAATACTGACTTTCTTCTTATTATTTAGCCTAAGAATTAAGGAAATTGTTATTTAATCTAAAATTAACTAACTACTAAGCTAAAGATGCTAAGATACAGAGAATGAATTGGAGAAATACTCGTGGGGAAAAACCAGTTGACTAAGACAATACGCAAGGAAGAATCCACCTAGACTTCACTTGTTATCTAACTTTGAACCAGACGATTTATTTACTTGACTTGATCCATAAGATTCCCTAATTTATATTAATACCTCTCTCGAGGCTACTAACATCTAACCCTAGGTTGATTAATTGAAATCTCTTTCTAATTAAAACCCTAGAATTGCATTAACTCGATCTATGGACTCCATATTAGGTTTGACCCTAATCTGCGATTTTCGTCATCCTATCTCTAGGGTTGCGATCAACTCCGCTTAACTATGCTAGATCTACTCTTAAACATGGACTTTTGCTTTATTGCCTAAGCACATCAATACTTGAATTAATATCCTGAAATATCAAAACAATAATTAAGAACACATAATTAAGAACAAATCAAATATTTATCATATAGTTCAAAAAATAATAACAAGATCCGTCTTAGGTTTCATCCCCCTCAGGTATTTGAGGGGTTTAGTTCATAATCATAAAAGAATACATCTTAGAAGAAAAATAACTAAACATAAAGAAAACCCTAAAACCCTTTAAAGGAATTGAAGGAGAGATCCTCAGTCTTGAGTGTGATTCTGGCTTCTGGGATAGATCAACTGGCTTTTTTCGAGTGAATCCCACAATTCAGCCTCTCTGGCTTGGCTCATTGGCCTAGTTGAACCGCCCCCTTGAAGGTTGGCCTCTAGGGTGTTTATATAGGCTTTTGGAATGTCTTTCTTTGCCTCTAAGTACCCTAATCTGAATGAAACTCTTATTTGCTGCGGTAGGGGCATGCCTGTGTAGCACGGCCTTGTGAATCGAATCCAGGCCATGGTCGGATCTACTAAAGAGGCACAGACGTGTGTCTCGAGCCTAGGCCGTGTTGATTTCGTACTTTGGCCTATATTTTCTATTTTTAGCCCCTTTCTTGTTCTTTTCATCCTCGGTGCTCTCCTAAGTATAAAACATGAAATTAAAGGATTAAGAGCACCAAATTCCACAATTCAGGGAATAAATCATCCAAAAGTATGCTAAATATGGGATTAAAATATGTATATGTTACGATTTATCAAATACCCCCACACTTAAGCATTTGCTTGTCCTCAAGCAAAATTCTCAACTTACAATTAAAACAAACTTCTTTAATTCATAATATTCATCGATAATGTTTCATCATAATTCATAGATAATTTATACATGGATAATTTAACTCAAAGAGTCCTAAAGATTCAAACAATCAAAGTCATGGTTTTTGTAGCATGAAAATATAGGCGTTTCCCCTTAACTAAATAATCACCTTTGATTCAAAATCGACAAGGGTTGACATCCTCACTAAAGATTAACTCAAATCACTCAAAGTGTTTAAGGTTCAAAATTAAGCTCTCAAAAGTCGAACATGAAAAGTTAATCCCATAACCTTGCATGAAAACCAAATCTTCACCACTATAAAATGAAATGATACACAAATCAAAAGGTCTTTAAAAGGTTGTAATGGGCCTTGGGTTAAAGGTGTGGATAAAGGCTAAATTAAAGGGTTAGAATCGAGATTGAATTGACAATTTGCCTAACTAGAAAAAATGAACTAGTCCTGAATAATTACATCAATTGAAAACTAATAATACGAGCTTCTTCTTCAAGATGTTAAATTTAAACGTATAAGCTCACTTAATCATAGAATTAATAATGAATATACTTTGATTTATTTATTTATTTATTTTTTATGAACAAATCAAGTATAGGAAAGAACTTTAACAACTGAAATATAGAACATAGTTAGACAACTGCTCAAAATCAAATCTCGACAAAAAGGGTAGTCAAGAGAAACGGTGATAACAAATACAAGATGGGTTTTGGATTAATATTAGTGGGTGAGTCAATAAAAGGGTTGTTAGGATCAAAGGGGTTCACTAAGGGTTAGTTGTGAGGGTAGGTTTTTAGTGGAGTGAGTGGGTTATAAATCCTAAGTGCCTTTATCATCTCTCTATATCAACTCAATGATGTGGTCTTGACATGTATAATCAAAGCAAGTTCTAGAATAACAAATCAATGTTGACACACTCATAATCAATAAAGTGAGCACGAAAAAAATATATACTCTAAAAGGCTCAAAATCTCACAAAAATTATGGTTTTTGATAACAACCTTGCAAATTTCAAAATTCAAGGTAATATTCAAATTTAGGTCAACAACATAGCAAATTTTTAATTCTGAAAAAGAGACTTATCATGCTTGATTCTCTAGTATCTTAAAGTTTAAATCATCAATGCACAATTAACTATGACTTAAATCAAAACATATCAATAAAAATTATATATCAATAAAAGTTTCATTCTAATTAGTGATATGAAAAAATTACTTAAGACAAGATATCATTCAGGGATTTGAGAATAATGCAAAAAGTTAGGAACTTTTCAAAATAAAGTTCACCCCCCACACTTAAGATGTACATTGCCCTCAATGTACAAAGATATATATGAAATCATAAGAGATAGGGAGAAGTGAAACTTCCTGATTGTTGGATGGATTCCTTGAGTTGGAGGTGTGGAAACTTGATTTGAAGGTGAAAGATAAGTTGGAGGGGGCATCTCTAGTGGTAAAGGATATGAAAGAAGGGGAATGAGGAGTAGGTGAGAAGGGGAGAGGGTGTTTTAAATAAAAATTTCAACTCTAGTACATCCCCACACCGTGTATCATGGGTGTGTTGAGTCACACGGCCGAATCGCACGGTCATGCAGTGGTTTATTCATTTCTCCCATGCATGTGTATAGGTCACCACGCCCGTGTTGATAAAATAGTGTCATCCATGGCTGTGTCACATGGTCGTGGTGTTTAGTCAGGGCCCGTGGCTTGAAGATTTTTTTGTCCTATTTCGTACTATCTTTGCCATGCGAGTACAAAAATCTGTAATGTCCACATGGCCACGGCTACGGCCATGTGGTAAGGACATCTGCACTTTGGTTAGTTCATAGTTAGGTGCTCAAAAGGAAAAAAATAGAAGTAAAAATAAAAATGTAAAAATTTATAGGGTTAGTGCTCGGGTTGCCTCTCGAGAAGTGCTCATTTAAATTCTTAAGCTAGACTTTTCTCTCATTCGCATAATCATGGTGGTTTGAGGAGTTGAAAATCATTTCTCATGCTATCATTGATTCGAGTGGCATTTACCTTAAAAGTGCTAAATATGGGGTTACTTACCTCGACTGTTCCGTATGGGAAGACATTAAGTACCTTAAAAGGGATCTCTTCGTTTGTCTTGAGGTCTGAAGTGGCTATTCGAGGGTCTGTTTTATCTAACAGTACCTGATCTCCTATTTTGAAGTGATTTGATGTTCCTACAAGCTCATCTGGGGGTTCCTTTGGTTTCACTTCGTGTGGTTTTGTTTTCTCCTTGAAATACGCTTTCCACTCGTCTAATTCATCGACCAAAGCTTTTGTTCCTTCTAAATTACTTCTTTATCGGTATGAGGTCTAAGATCTGGCTCAATTATGTGATTTCGTGGTGCTTCCTATAAAGAAAGTTGAACCAAATGATTATCAATAGAATTTACGTTCTCACCTTTATCTCTCGATATCCTAGCTGAGTCGAGAGCTTGAAAACTGATTGATTCATCACCTACACGAAGTCTGAGTTCACCTGTACCAATGTCAATTTTAGTTCTGGCAGTTGCTAAAAAGGGTCTTCCTAAATTAAGGGGATACTATTGTCTTCATCCATGTATAAAATAGCAAAGTCTACTGGGAATATGAATCTGTCAATTTTAACTAGCACATATTCAATTATACCCTTGGGAATTCAAATAGTCTTATTAGCTAATTGAATACTCATCCTAGTTTGTTTGGGTTCCCCTAGACCTAGCTGTTTAAACATTTTATAAGGCATAACATTGATGCTTGCCCCTAAATCAACTAAAGCATTATTAATAGATAAACTACCAATTAAACATGGAATTGTATAACTCCATGGATCTTTTAATTTTATGGTAGTTTATTTTTCAACATTGTTGAGCATACTTCATTTAGCTCTACATGCAATTCCTCGTCTAACTTCCACTTGTTTGTTAAAAGATCTTTTAAAAATTTCATTGAATCTGGCATCTGCGAAAGAGCTTCAAGAAACGGTAAGTTAATATGTAATTTCTTTAAAAGTTTAAGAAATTTACCAAATTGTTCATCTGCGTTGTCTTTCTTCATCGCATTGGGGTATGGTATTCGAGGCCGATACTCTTTAATTACCAATTTTGGTTTTTCTTGGCTTTCCTCAACTTTACGTTCACTTACCACAGGTTCTTGCCTTGGCTCAGATTCAGATTCCACTAACCCTTCACTATCATGAGCTGTTATGGCGTGAAGTTGCTCCTTTGGGTTAGTCTCAGTGTTACTTGGCAAGCTACCTTGTGGTCATTCAGAGATTAGCTTAGCGAGTTGCCCTAACTGGTTCTCTTTGAATCGATACTTGTTGATTTTTAAGTGTTGTTTAGGTATTTTAGAAACGTGTTTCTAACACCGCTATGAATTTTGTCAACATCTCCTCAAGGTTCGGCTTCTTTTCCTGTGGGTAGGGCTGTTGTTGGAAGTTTGGAGGGGGTTGTTGTCTCTGATTTCCTTGACCACCCCATGAGAAATTGGGGTGGTTCCTCTAACTTGGATTATAAGTATTACTATAGGGGTTATTTTGAGGTTTAAAATTGTTACCCATATAGTGAACTTGCTTGTTTTTAGTGCCATGTCCCTAGGGTGGGTACTTAGGATTCACCACACCTCCTAGGTTTGAGTCATAATGCATTACTGAGTGTACCTGCGAAGAACACAAACCATCAATCTTATTATTTAACATCTCTACCTGATTTGATAGCATGGTTACTATGTCGAGGTTGAAAACACTGGCGGCTTTTATTGGCCTTATCCTTGTAACTTGCCACTGATAGTTATTCAGTGACATCTCTTCAATGAATTTGTAGGCCGCCTCAGGTGTTTTGTTATTCAAGGTTTCACCGGTGGCTGAATCAATCAACTTACTGGTTAAGGGGTTCACACCGTTGTAAAAAGTTTGGACCTGTAGCCACAAGGGTAATCCATGGTGTGGACACCTTCTCAATAGATCTTTTTATTCTCCCATGCATCGTGTAGTGTTTCTAAATCCATCTGCACAAAATAAGAGATATCATTCCTTAATTTGGCCGTTTTGGCTGGTGAAAAATATTTTAATAAAAATTTTTCAGTCATTTGTTCCCATGTAGTGATTGATCCTCATGGAAGAGAATTCAGCCACTGTTTAGCTTTATTCCTCAAAGAAAAGGGAAATAACCGAAGATCGATGGCATCATCAGAAATGCCATTACTTTTGAAAGTATCACAAAATTCTAGGAAATTCGCCAAGTGATTATTTGGATCTTCATCCTGTAAACCATCAAACTGAACAAATTGCTATATCATTTGAATTGTGTTAGGTTTCAGTTCAAAATTATTTTCAGCAATAGCAGGTCTAACAATACTTGACCCAGTTCCTGTTAAATTAGGTTTAGCATAATCATATATAGTTCAAGGAGCATGATTTTCGGCCACCTCCTGAGGTAACAGATTATTCTCAGCCATCTCTTCGGTAGTATTAATTTCATTTTCTTCCTCTTCTTCTATGTAATTTAAGTTTCGCCTTATTTCTCTATGATTTCGTGAATAAAGACCTTCAATATCACCGTCAGAAATTAAGGGTCTGTAGGGTTCCTTCTAGTCATAAACTAAAGGTGCACTAGGAAAAGAAAAAGAAAATTAGAAAAGTAAAAATAAAGTTTAATTGAAAAAATAAAATATGGATAAAGTAATAAAAATTGAGCGTTCTTAATATTTCAGTTCCCCGGCAACGGTGCCGAAAACTTGATAGTGGTGGAAAAAGTCTTAAAATTTATATAATGAATGATCGAGCCAAGAAACTAACTATCCCCACGATTGAGGCAAGCGCACCTATCGAACAGTAGTATAGTTTAGCGGCAAGACCGGATTGTTGAACCCAATGGAACCAGAAGTACTAATACTAACTTTCTTCTTATTATTTAGCCTAAGAATTAAGGAAATTGTTATTTAATCTAAAATTAACTAACTACTAAGCTAAAAATTCTAAGATACAGAGAAAGAATTGAGGAAATACTTGTGGGGAAAAACCAATTGATTAAGACAATACCCGAGGAAGAATCCACCTAGACTTCACTTCTTATCTAACTCTGAACCAGACGATTTATTCACTTGATTTGATCCGTAAGATTTCCTAATTTATATTAACACCTCTCTCGAGGATACTAACATCTAACCCTAGGTTGATTAATTGAAATCTCTTTCTAATTAAAACTCTAGAATTGCATTAACTCGATCTATGGACTCCCATATTAGGTTTGACCCTAATCCGGTAGATTTTTGTCATCCTATCTCTAGGGTTGCGATCAACTCCGCTTAACTATATTAGATCTACTCTTAAACATGGACTTTTGTTTCATTGCCTAAGCACATCAATACTTGAATTAATATCCTAAAATATCAAAACAATAATTAAGAACACATAATTAAGAACAAATCAAATATTTATCATATAGTTCAAAAAATAATAACAAGATCCGTCTTAGGTTTCATCCCCCTCAGGTATTTGAGGGGTTTAGTTCATAATCATAAAAGAATACATCTCAGAAGAAAAATAACAAAACATAAAGAAAACCCTAAAACCCCCTGAAGGAATTAAAGGAGAGATCCTCAGTTTTGAGTGTGATTCCAGCTTCTGAGATGGATCAACTAGCTTTTTTCGAGTGAATCCCACAATTCGGCCTCTCTGGCTTAGCTCCTTGGCCTAATTGAACCGCCCCCTTGAAGGTTGGCCTCTAGGGTGTTTATATAGGCTTTTGAATGTCTTTCTTTGGCTCTAAGTACCCTAATATGAATGAAACTCTTATTTGTTGCGGCAAGGGCACGCCCGTGTGGCACGGCCTTATGAATCGAATCCAGGCCATGATCGAATCTTCTAAAGAGGCACAAACGTGTGTCTAGGGCCCAGGCCGTGTTGATTTCGTACTTTGGCCCATTTTTTCTATTTTTAGCCCCTTTCTCGTTCTTTTCATCCTCCGATACTCTCTTAAGTATAAAACATGAAATTAAAGGATTAGGGGCACCAAATTCCACAATTCAGGGAATAAATCATCCAAAAGTATGCTAAATATGGGATTAAAATATGTATATACTATGGTTTATTAGGGGTGTTACATTTAGTGGTATCAGAGCTAGGTTACAAAACTCGACTGTAGATTTTGGGTTCCAAAATATGTTTAAGGAATTGGTTTTCAAATGGTTTAAAAATATTTTGATTAAGTATGTGGTACACCAAGTCTCTGTGCCGATCCTATAAGTATCCTAAACTTTAGATAGTTTATTTTGAAATATTATAAATAGTATACTCTGAAAACACTATAGTTAGTATTCTCTGAAACTGTAGTGAAACAAATAAAGACTGAAACCTTTGGAAACATTACTGAACTTCTGATATTTACTACATAAAACATTTTTTAATAAATATTGAACTATTGCATAAAACTCTTAATGTAGATAGACTCGACTAAACAATGAATGCATGAGGTATCTATGGACATGGTACTCGAGGCCATGGTAGAGGCCGTGGAGGGGTTCGATCTGAGTCCTCATCTCTAGGCAGTATGCCAAATCAAGACACTAGTAAGACACCTATGTCACCTGCTACTGAGACTGGGTCTCAGAGTATTTCGGTTGGGGACGACGCACTGTCCCAAGCTATGCTAAGGATATTAGAGAAGGTCGTTGGACCCAATTCTAGATCTAGGGGTTGAGGGTCGGTAACTGAGCGACTCCGGTCTAATGGAGCTGAGTTGTTTAAGAGTGTCACAGGAGTCACCTCTAATGTGGCTGAGTATTGGTTGGAGGCAATTGATAGGATTATGGATGATCTGGACTGTACCTTCGAGTAGAAATTGAAGGGTGCAGTACTGTACCCCCGAGAAAAAATTGAAGGGTGCAGTCTCCTTGCTTCGTGATGAGGCCTACCAGTGGTGGTTGACGGTTAAGGAGGGCACTTAGTCTGATCGCCTATCTTGGGAATTCTTTAAAACTACATTTCAGAGCAAGTATGTGGGAGCTAGTTACGTAAATTTTCGCAGGCGTGAGTTTCTGAACCTCACACAATGTGACCGATTCATGGCCGAGTATGAGGCCAAATTTCTGAGGCTGAGCCGCTATGCTCGAGGTATGGGCTGATAGATAATCTGAGAGTCTTGATAGCTCGGTAGAGGGAGCGTGAGTTCTCTATTCTAGTTGAGAAGGCAAAGATCGCCGAAGAAGTTAAGTCGTGGAGCACCAGAATAGAGAGAGGAGAGAGGTAAGAACAAGAGGGATTCAGAACCCTCGAGTTCTGTGCAGAGGCCTAAGAAAAAGGCTAGATCTGATTGACCAGTTAGAGTGGGGGCTCATGTTGGTTCAATGGTTGCAGCCTTGTGGTGGTTGTGGTAGGCATCATCCGGGCGAGTGTTAGAGGAGGATTGGGGCCTGTCTGAGATGTGGATCTTTAGAGCACCGTATCAGAGACGGTCCACAGTGGGCACATTAGATGCAGGCTCGGGTTTTGTGTACCGTCAGAGGGTAGTTCAGTAGCCACCTAGGGGCCGTGGTCAGGCCAAGGGTGGTAATAGTATGGGTCGAGGGCAGAGAGCACTGGGCAGAGGTGTTGGTCAGATTAAGGCGAGGCAGTCTACTTTAGTTTATGCTGTACGACGCCGAGAGGATAGAGATGCTCCTGACGTCATCATCGGTACGTTCTTTATATTTGATGTACCTTACTTGGCTTTGATAGACATAGGGTCTTGATATGCCATAAAAGTAACATATTTTATTCCCATTCTTAATGTATTTTTGGATGATTTATTATATAATTTAGTGAATTTGATACTCTTAATCCTTTAGTTTCATGTTTCTATACTTAGGAGAGCATAGGGGAGCAAAAGGAGTAGAAAACGGGCCAAAATCAGACAAAATGAGCTACTTTCAGGATCCACACGGCCTGGCCATTATCACATGGGTTGAGCACACCCCCGTGTGAGCCACACAAGCATGTTCCAGCCCGTGTCGATTTCAAACCCTATTTCCCTAACACGTGAAAAAATCTAATTTTTAGGGGTTTTGAGCATTTTAAAGTTTATAAATACACACTAGAAGAGGATCTAAGGGGGACGAAGAAGAACGAAGAATTTACTCGAAAAACATCAACGAATTCAACTAAGAAGCAGGATCTCCTTCAAGACTGAAGATATTCATTCAATTTCTCTAGAAGTTTTTGGGTTTCTTTAAGTTTTTTTGTTTTCTTAATTTTGAGATGTCTTCTTTACAAATTATGAACTAAATTCCATAAATACCTAGGGAAGATGAAACCTATGATGGATCTTGTTATTTAATTTTCTGAATTACATGATAAATACTTGTTTTCTTGATCTCAATTATGTGTGCTTATCCCATGTTTCAATGTTTTCAGGATATTAATTCATGATTGATGTGCTTATTCAATGGAGCAAAAATACCTCTTTAAGATTGACTGGCATAATTTAGTGGATTTTCATGCAATCCTAGAAATAGGACAACATAAATCTATTGGATTAGAGTCAAATCTAATAGGGGAGTCCATAGATTGAGTTAATGCAACAATAGGGATTTTAATTAGAAAGAGATTTTAATTAATCAACCTAAAGTTAGTTATTTTTACTCTCGAAAGAGATATTAATAAGTTAGGGATTTTTACATATCAAGGCAAGTAACTAAATCATTTAGTTCAGATTCTGAATAATAAGTGAAGTCTAGGTGGATTCTTTCCTGGGTATTGTCTTTATCATTGGTTTATTCGATTATTTTCTTACTTTATTCTCTGTTGCGTCCTTAGTAATTAGTTAAATTTTAGATTAAAAACAACCCTTCAATTTAAAGGCTAGATAATAAAAAGATAGTAAGTACTAGTACTTTTAGTCCTTGTGGATATGATATCCCCGACTCACCATAGCTATACTACTATTCGATAGGTGTGCTTGCCTTTATCATGATTTTAGTTTAGTTAGTGCTAGTGAATCACATCATCAAGTTTTTGGTGCCGTTTCAAGGACTAGAATATTAGGAACACTTAATTTTTATTACTTTAGCCATTTTTATTTTATTTTATTTTATTCTATTTACTAATATTTCTTTTTATTTGCTTCTAGCAAGTTCTTTTAGTATATGACTAGAAGAAACCCGTTAGGACCTCTCGTATTTGATAGTGAGATTGAAAGTACAACTTATAGAAATCGTAGAGAAGTGAGGCAGATTCGACAAAGTACAGTAGAAGAGCAAGAGGAAATTATTGTTATTACTGAGGAGATGGTCGAAAATCAGAATAATTAGCTACCTCCTATGGTTGCCGCAAATCCTGCTCCTCGTACGATGTACGATTATGCCAAGCCTAATTTAATTGGGGCTGAATAATTTTGAACTAAAACCTAACACTATTCAAATGATTCAATAGTTTGTTCAGTTTGATAATTTGCAGGACGAAGACCCAAATACTCATTTGGCTAATTTCCTATAATTCTATGACACTTTTAAGATAAATGGTGTTTCTGACGATGCCATTCAGCTACGGTTGTTTCTGTTCTCATTAAGAAATAAGGCTAAACAGTGGTTGAACTCTCTACCGCGAGGATCTATTACTACATGGAAACAAATGACTGAAAAAGTCTTGTTGAAGTACTTTCCACCGGCTAAGACAGCCAAGCTGAGGAATGATATCTCCTCCTTTGTACAGATGGACTTAGAAACCTTATATCATGCATGGAAGAGGTATAAGGACTTACTGAAAAGGTGCCCTCACCATGGGTTACCTCTATGGCTACAGGTTCAGACTTTCTACAACGGTTTGAACCCCTCAACTAGGCAACTAATAGATGCAACTGCTGGTGGAACTTTGAATAACAAAACACCTGAAGTGGCTTATAAGTTTATAGAGGAGATGTCACTGAATAATTATCAGTGGCAAGTCATGAGAACAAACTCGATGAAAGTAGCCAGTGTTTTTAATGTTGATGCGGTCACCTTGTTATCAAATCAAGTAGAACTTTTGAGTAAAAAGATTGATGGTTTATATGGTTCTATGTAGGTACATCTGGTGATGCAGTGTGATACAAATGGAGGAGGGATGAAGAATCTAGAATGCTTGTCCTACAACTCTAGCATGGAAAATGAACAAATCAACTATATGGGTAATAATTCTAGACCTCAGAATAATCCCTATAGTAACACTTATAATGCAGGTTGGAGAAACCATCCTAATTTCTCGTAGGGTGGTTAAGGAAATCAAAGACAATAACCCCCTCCAGGCTTTCAATAATAACCTTACCCTCAAGAAAAGAAGTCGAACCTTGAGGAGAAGTTGACGAAATTTATTTTGGTGTTAGATACCCATTTCCAATACAACGAAACATCACTCAAAAATCAACAAGCATGGATTCAAGGGCTTGAGAATCAAATTAGTCAATTGGCAAAGATGATGTCAGAATGACCACAAGGTAGCTTGCCAAGCAACACCGAAACTAACCCAAGGGAGCAACTTCATGCCATTACTGTTCAAACTGAAGAAGGGTTAATTGAATTTGAATCTTAACCGAGGCAAGAAACTGCAGTAAGTTAAGGTAAAGTTGAGGTAAGCCACAGTGGACAAAAACTGATAAGTAAGGAGTATAAACCTCGTGTACCATATCCAAATGGGACTAGGGAAGACTAAACAAACGAACAATTTAGTAAATTTCTTAAACTTCTTAAAAGTTACATATCAACTTACCGTTTATTGAAGCTCTTTCGCAAATGCCCAATTTAGCAAAATTTTTAAAGGAGATTTTAGCAAATAAGCGGAGTTAGATGATTTGTCATAGATGGAGCTAAATGCAGTTTGCTCAGCTATCTTACAAAATAAACTACCTAATAAGTTGAAAGATCTAGGGAGTTTTACTATTCCTTCTTTAATTTGTAGTTTGAATGTTGATAATACTTTAGCTGATTTAGGGACGAGTATTAATTTCATGCCCTATAAAACTAGGTCTTGGGAAAACCTAAACAAACTAGGATTAACATTCAATTGGCAAATAAAACTATTAGATTTCCTAGGGGTATTGCTAAAGATGAGTTTGTTAAAATTGATAAATTTATATTCCCAATTGACTTTGTTGTTCTAGACATGGATAAGGATAATGGCGCACCTTTAATTTTAGGACGACCCTTTTTAGCAACTGTTAGAACTATCATAGATGTTGGTACAGATGAGTTAATACTTTGTGTAGGTGATGGCATGATTAAACTCCAAGCTCGTGATTTTGCTAGGATATCTAGTGATTGAGATGATATTACAAATTCTGTTAATGTTAATAACCTTGTGGCTCAACATTCTTTGCGAAACACCTAGAAAAACGTGATAGAGCCACGGTTCAGTTTGTATGACAAAAAAGAACAAATCATGAAGAAAGAAGACTACAAATCGATGAACTAGATGAATGGCGGTCACATGTCAAGGAGAAACTAAGAATACACCATGAAAAACTGAAGCAACTCCATGACAAGCTTAAGGATGGGACAAATCAATTTAAGGTTGGAGATCAGGTGTTATTAGATGAAATCGACCCTCGAATAACCACTTCAGAGCTTAACGTAAATGGAACGACTCCTTTTACGGTACTCAATGTCTTCCCAAACGGTGCAGTCGAGGTAACTGATTCTCATTTCGGCACTTTTAAGGTAAACATTACTCGACTTAAACCTTATTTGAATAAAAGAATTGACAGCGAGAAAGACGAGTCTCAACTCGTGAACAACCATGACCGTGCAAATATGAGGTAAGTCGAGCTTAGACTTTAAATAAATGCTTCTTGGGAGGCAACCCTAGCATTAACATTCCTAATTTACTAATTTTAACTTATGATATTTTTAAAATTTATTAATTAAAAAATAGTTTTAAAAACCCACACGACCTGGAAACACGGACGTTTCCTAGTCCGTGTGGACTTTTGACTTAGTTTTAAATTTTGAAGAAAATCGACAGTGAGTTACATGGCCTGTGTCTGGACACACGGGCATGTCTGCAGCCGTGTGAAGACTGGGATTTATTTTTAATCGACACGGGCTAAATAGTGGCCACACGAGTGTGTGACACAGGCCGTGTGGCCCAACATGGGCCTCACACGACCGTTTCCCTTTTAGCCGCTAAACCCTAATTTTCTTTTTATTTTTCTTATTTTGTCTTCTTCCTACCCTCTTAACCTTAGCCGCCGATTCCACTTGATCTAACTGCACCCCTCTTTCCTGCCACCGTTCAACCCCACCTCTTCAGCCACCATCGTTCCTTTACCCCTCACCTTTCCTTCCTTCTTGTCCTTCCCAACCCACGCACACAAAACCACCCAACTCCCCACGCCACTAGCCCCCTTACCCTTTCCCACCTTCCCCTGTCCAGACCAGCCTTTCCCTCCCCTTTTCCCTTCTTCCTCAAGCCCGCACCAGCCACCAACCAGCCCCGTTCCCTAACCCCACGGACATCCCCTCACCTTTCCCCTTGTCGTGCGCATGACAAGAGCCGACCCGACCCCCCACCTCCATTCGGCCATCGTCCCTTGTCGTCCGACCCGCGCCCCACCTACCACTGCCTCCCTATCTATCGGTCATTCATTTTTCCCCTTTTCCCCTCATTTTTCTTTAATTAATTAATTAATTTATTATTCTTCTTACTATATTATTTCTCCATTATTTCTTATTCTTTTTATTATTATTAGTTATTTACATTTTCTTTTTGGACTATAATGTTTCTTATTTGACTTTTATTCTTTAGAAAATCATCCATTCTTTATGATTATTCTTGCTGTTGTTTTAATTTATGTGTATAACCATTATTATGATGCATTTTTAGTTTTTTTTATTCCCTGGCTCACTATTTCTTACTTTATTAGGCTGAGTGTTGCATTCTTTGTTCCTCATATTAGGATTATTTATTTGTTTATTTCTACTTTTTAGTGCTCTTGCTTTCAGATTGACCTGTTTCTTTATGGTTTTAGGAGTAACTTTTATTTAGGACTACTTGAATTTTTCTTCTCAATTCTAGTTTTCCTATTTGTTTGGTGATGCTTTGTTTATTGATGAATTCCTTTACTTCTTCAGGCACACCATGACAAACACTCGTGGCAAGACTAAGACCGTCGTCCTCGCTTTGAAAAAGTAAAAGGGCCCTAACTCGACCTCCTTCTCGAATGCATATAACGAGACTCGCCATCCTTATCTCTGATTTTTGCAGGCCTACAAGAGGACTTATACCAGCTCCATTGAGTACGACCACTCGGTTTAGGCCGCTGTATTGATTGGGCCATGCTGGAGCAAGTTCAACTCGTTGATGATGTGCACACCATTCTTACCACAGCTCCGTGGGAGAGGTTCTTCAACATCATCGAGCCCACCTATACGGAGCTCACCTTTGAGTTTTATGCTACATTGTCGATCCAGCAAGTCATGGCAGTTCATGACTAGCCAAGCACCATCACCTTTCTCCTTGGTAGGTTGGTGAGACATATGAGCATCCCAGATTTTGGAGCTACTATGGGACTCTACACAGAAGAGTTCATGAGCATCGAGGACTTCCTTTAGCTTCATCGACACATCCATTACTCACCATCGTGTTGTTGGACCGATCTTATCGGTAGCCAGACACCATATGAAGCAAGTCGCTTGAAGGCGACTTCTCTCTCTCCAGCCTTATGGTACATTCACGCACTCTTCACTCACACCTTAATAGGACAGAGAGAGACACTGGAGTCGTTAGCACGCACGATGCATACTTTCTCTGGAGCATGGCCTACGGCCATATTATTGATTTGGCGTACTTCATCGCTTTATCTTTTCACCATCAGATTGACTACTATAGGAGGGGCCCCATCTGTTTAGGCCCTTATGTGACTCACCTCGCTCGGCACTTCGGTCTCCTCGACACACCAGACAGTCCTCTACACTCATATTGGTAGCCTAGATGTCCCCTCAGGGCTTCTCGAACATGATACACATGAGGATGATCGAGCGGCATCGTGGAATGGATCCTCCTCAATACAAATTGTTTCATTCTGCCACTCAGAATGAACCCGAGGACTTCACTGATGATGTTCCTCCCTATCACGAGGATCCACATCAGCCTCCACATTCAAGTCACCGACCTGTTGCGAGCTTTCAAGGAGTATCCGTCATGGAGTTTACTAGCTTCCGTCAGTACTGTGTTTAGAGGTTCGACAGTATTGATGTGACTTTGTAGCAGATTTGTCAGCATTTTCATATTTCTCCTCCATCGATGATGACTCATGACATTGATATGATCGATGATGAGGACCATTGAGTCCATTTATTTTCTTTTTTTTTATTTTTGTTTTTATTTTCAGTTTTATTTTTTTCAGTTTATTTTTATCTTCTTAAATGTCTTTCGTTTCTATATTTTGAACTATAATTTATTTATTATGGTTGTTTTTAATATGATTAGTAACCTTTTAATCCTCTTCAATATTGTGTTATCTTCTTATTAGTTGCTCAGAATTTTGCACTACATCTACATTTATCTACAATTCCACTTTTCACTATTTTGGGCATTTCATCCAATATTTAGGGCAGTTTCAATTCTCTCCCTCTCTTATGATATTTTTGTTTCTACTATGATTATTTATTTTTGTACATTGAGGACAATGTACATCTTAAGTGTGGGGAGGTTATTTATATGATTATTAGAAAATCCCTGAATTATATCTTGTGTTCAAGTAATTTTCTCATTTTACTATTAGAATGAATTTTTACCAATTTGTGATTTTTATTGATATGTTTTAAATTAAATTCATAGATAATTGTGTTTTGATTGCTTAAACTTTAAGACATTAGAGAATCAAGCATGATAAGTCTATTTTCAGAATTAAAAATTATTAGGTTGTTTCCCTGAATTGAGGTATTGCCTTGAAGTTTGAGATTTGCAAGATTGACATCAAAAACCATAATTTTTGTGAGATTTTGAGCCTTTAGAGCATATATTCTTCTTGCTCACTTTATTATTGGTCATGAGTGTGTCAATATTGATTTGTTATTCTAGAACTTGTTTCGATTATGCATGTTGAGACCACACCTTTGATTTGATATACTGAGATGATAGAGGCACCTAGGTTTTAACCCACTTATCCCAAAAATCCCGCCTTCATAATTAACCCTTAGTGAACTCCTTTGAGCCTAATAAACCGTTTTTTATCTACACTTAATATTAACCCATAACTCATTCTTTTTGATTCATTAAGAATTTTTCCTATTTTGTTGACTCTCTTTTTATCGAGATTTGATTTGGTTAGTTGCCTAACTAAGTTCTTTTATTCAATTGTTAAATTATCTCTTATTATCTTTATACTCCAAAAAAAGAGAGAATGAAAAAAAATATTATTATTATATTCATTTACATTTATATTTATTGATTATTACATAGTTATATGTCATTGAGCTTGAACAGTTATATTCATATTTTGAAAAGAAGCTTATGTATTCTTTAATAATTTTGATTGATGTAATTATTCAGAATTAGTTTATTTTTATAGTTAGGTAATTTATCAATTCAATCTCGATTCTAATCCTCTTTTTCAGCCTTTATCCACACCTTTAACCAAGCCCCATTACAACCCTTTAAAGACTTTTTGATTTGTGCATCATATCATTTTATAGTGGTGGAGATTTGATTTTCATGCAAGCCTATGATAATGAATTTTCATGTTTGACTTTTGAGTGCTTAATTTTTGAACCTTAACCACTTTGTGTGCTTTGAGTGAATCTTTAGTGAAGATGTCAATTCTCGTCAGCTTTGAATTAAAGGTAATTACTTAGATAAGGGGGAATACCTATATTTTCATACTTTAAAAATGTGTGACTTGGATTGTTTGAATATTTAGTGCTCTTTTAGTTGAATAATCAATGTATGATTATTTGTGAATTATGATAAAACATTTTCTATGAGAATTATAAGTTGAGAAAGTTTAATTTTTAATTATGAGTTGAGGATTTTGCTTGAGGACAAGCAAACGCTTAAGTGTGGGGATATTTGATAAGCCATAAAAGTAACATATTTTATTCCCATTCTTGATGTGTTTTTAGATGATTTATTATATAATTTAGTGAATTTGATGCTCCTAATTCTTTAATTTCATGTTTCTATACTTAAGAGAGCATAGGGGAGTAAAAGGAGTAGAAAACAAGCTAAAATAAGACAAAATGAGCTACTTTCAGGATCCACAAGGCCTGGCCATTACCACACGGGCTGAGCACATGCCTATGTGAGCCACACGGGCTGGCCACATGCCCATGTGCCAGCTCGTGTCAATTTCGAACCTTGTTTCCCTAACACGGAAAAAATCCAATTTTTAGGGTTTCTGAGCATTCTAAAATTTATAAATACACACTAGAAGAGGATCTAAGGAGGACATAGAGAAGAACAAAGAATTTACTAAAAGAATGTCAATAGATTCAACTCAGAAGCAGGATCTCCTTCAAGACTGAAGATCTCCATTCAATTTCTCTTGAAGTTTTTGGGTTTCTTTATGTTTTGTTGTTTTCCTAATTTTGAGATGTCTTACAAATTATGAACTAAATTCCCTAGATACCTAGGGAAGATTGAAACCTATGATGGATCTTTTTATTTAATGTTTTGAATTACATGATAAATACTTATTTTCTTGATCTCAATTATGTGTGCTTATCCTATGTTTTAATGTTTTTAGGATATTAATTCATGATTGATGTGCTTATTCAGTGGAGCAAAAGTTCCTGTTTAAGAGTAGATCTAGCATAATTGAGTGGAGTTGCATGCAATCCTAGAAATAGAACAACATAAATCTACCAAATTAGAGTGAAATCTAATAGGCAGTCCATAGATCGAGTTAATGTGAAAATAGGGTTTTAATTAGAAAGAGATTTCAATTAATCAATCTAGAGTTATTTTTACTCTCTAAAGAGATATTAATAAAATTTAAGGATATCTACGGATCAAGGTAAGTGAATAAATCATTGAGTTCAGATTCAGAATAATAGGTGAAGTCTAGGTGGATTCTTTCCTGGGTATTGTCTTTATCATTGGTTTATTCGATTATTTTCTTACTTTATTCTCTATTGCGTCCTTAGTAATTAGTTAAATTTTAGATTAAAAACAACCCTTCAATTTAAAGGCTAGATAATAAAAAGATAGTAAGTACTAGTACTTTTAGTCCTTGTGGATACGATATCCCTAACTCACTATAGTTATACTATTGTTTGATAAGTACACTTTCTTTTATCGTGATTTTAGTTTAGTTAGTGTTAGTGAATCACATCATTAGGTCCACTCACTTATACATAGCTAGTATTATATTTGAAATTGGGGATTTCTGTGGAGAGCAATACTAGTGAGGTTACTGTACTGAGTCTGTTGGGCAGTATGTTTGGGTTAATAAACTCTATGGGGATGTTCCATTAGAGGTGCAAGGGACTGTTTTTCTAGCAAATCTGATCAAGCTTCCATTTGGGGAGTTCGACCTAATTCTGGGTATGAACTGGTTGGTGGAGCACTAAGTCAGTTTGGACTGCGCATCTAATAGGGTCATTTTGAGGACCAAGGATGATGTGGTGTTGGTTATGATTGGTGAGCGTCGAGACATCTGTCACATGTGATCTCCACACTAGTAGCTGAGAAACTAGTCCGAAAAGGTGTGAGGCGTATTGGCTATGTAAGTGTTTCTGATTCTTGGGACTCTTCTGTTAGGAATATCAGAACAGTGAAGGATTTCCCAAATGTTTTTTTGAGGAGTTACTGGGATTACCTTCTAATCGAAAAGTGGAGTTTGGGTTTGAGCTTCTTTCGGGTACGGCTTCGGTGTCCATTGCCTTCTACTGTATGGCACTGAAAGAGCTTACTGAGCTTAAGGCCCAATTGCAAGAGATTCTAGATCATGGTTTCATTCGTTCTAGTGTGTTTCTATAGATAACACCAGTACTGTTTGTTAAGAAGAAGGATGAGACCATGAGGATGTATATCGACTATCGACAATTGAACAAACTGACTGTAAAAAATAAGCATCCACTTCTGAGGATCGATAACTTGTTTGATCAGTTCTGATGGGCTTCTGTGTTCTCCAAGATTGATTTTCAATCGGGTATCATCACTTGAGGGTTAAAGAGGCTGATGTTCATAATAACTCATTTAGGACTTGTTATGGACCTTACGAGTTCCTAGTTATGCATTTTGGTTTGACTAATGCACCGGCTGCATTCATGGATCTGATGAATCGAGTATTTCAGCCCTATCTGGATTAGTTCATCATGGTATTCATCAACGATATTCTAGTTTATTCTAAGACTGAGGAGGAGCATGATGAGCATCCTAGAGTAGTGCTTCAGATTCTGCATGAGAAGTAGCTTTATGCTAAGTTAAGCAAATGTGAGTCCCAGCTGCGTAAAATAACTTTTTTGGGGCATGTGGTTTCTGCTGAGGGGATTTGTGTTGATCCTCAAAAGATCAAGGTTATGCTGGATTGGAAACAATCTAAGAATGTATCTGAGATCTATAGCTTTTTAGGTTTGGTGGGATATTATCGGCATTTTGTTGAGGGGTTCTCTTTGATTGCTGCGCCGTTGACTAAGCTTCTACGTAAAGGTCCTCTATTTTTTTGGACTGATGCATAGTAATTGAGCTTTGAGAAGCTCAAAACTATTCTGACTCAGGCTCCTGTTCTGATACAACTTGAATCGGAAAGAGTTTGTAGTATATAGTAATGCATCACATATAGGCTTGGGTTGCATTTTGATGTAGGATGGTAAGGTTGTGGCTCATGCATCCCGTCAGCTTAAGACACATGAAGGGAACTATCCAATGCGTGATCTCGAGTTGGCTGCAGTAGTCTTTACATTGAAAACCTAGAGACACTATTTGTATGGTGAGAGGTGTATCATCTACACCGATCACAAAAGTCTCAAGTATCTCCTTTCTCAGAAGAAATTAAATCTTAGATAGCGTCGATGGATTGAGTTGATCAAAGATTATGATTGCACCATCGAGTATTATCCTGGTAAGGCCAATGTGGTGGCTGACGCTCTAAGCCGAAGAACGATGTCTAATTTGAGGGCGATGTTTGCTCACATTAGTCTGTTTGATGATGATAGTTTGTTAGTCGAGTTGCAGGTTAAGTTGACTTGGATTGAGCAGATTCGATATAAAGAATTAGTGGATGAGACTCTGGGTTTATGGTTTCGTTAGATTAAAAGTGGTACTACTTTCAACTTTGGGTTAAATAGTGATGGTGTTTTGTGTTTTCGAGGTCAGATCTGTGTACCAAATGATTCAGATTTGAGAGAGTTGATTTTGAGGGAGGCATATAGCCCTTATGCTATGCATCCTAGCAGTAATAAGATGTATCGCGACCTCCATGAGTTGTATTGGTGGCTGGGTTTGAAGTGTGAAGTTACCCATTTTGTTGCTCGTTGTTTGACATGTCAGCAGGTTAAGGCTGAGCATCAGTTGCCTACGGGTTTGCTATAGTGAATTAAGATTCCCTTATGGAAGTGAGAACGAGTGACGATAGATTTTGTTAGTGGGTTGCCCTTGACACCCACAAAGAAGGATTCTATTTAGGTCGTCGTGGATCGATTGACCAAGTTTGCTCACTTTATTTCGGTTCAAACTGATTATTCTCTGCAAAAGTTAGCAAAGTTGTATATTTTTGAGATAGTTAGACTGCATGGGGTATCTGTGTCGATTATTTCTGACAGAGATCCTTATTTTACATCTTGGTTCTGGAAGAAGTTACATGAGGCTCTGGGTTCGAGATTGGGCTTCAGTACTAAGTTTCATTCTCAGATAGATGGTCAATCTGAAAGGGTGATTCAGATATTGGAGGATATGCTTCGAAGTTGTGTGATTGATTTTCGAGGTAGTTGGGAGTATTATCTGCCACTAGCTGAGTTCACCTGTAATAACAACTTCCAGTCTAGCATCCAGATGGCATCTTACGAGGCTCTGTATGGTCGTAAGTTTTGTACTTCACTATGCTAGGACTGAGTTGGGTGAGTGTCGGGTTCTGGGTGCTGAGCTGGTTTTTAAGATAGAGGATAAGGTTTGATTAATTCGGGACCGTCTGAAAGCGGATAGGAAAAAATCGTATGCAAATCTGAAGAGACGTGAGATTGAGTACTCTGTGGGGGATTTTGTATTCTCTAAGGTCTCTCAATGGAAGAAAGTTTTGAGGTTCGGTAGTAAGGGTAAGTTGAGCCCTATGTTCATTGGGCCATATCGGATTCTGAAATGAGTGGGATCGATTGCTTAACAATTGGAGATACCTAAAGAGTTAGACTGTACTCATGATGTGTTTCACGTTTCGATGTTGAAGCGGTACTAATCTGATCCATCTCACATAGTCTCCGTTAAGGATATCGAGGTTAGGCCAAATTTGACCTTTGAGGAGGAGCCGATTCAGATTCTAAAGTGAGACGTTAAGGTTCTGAGGAGGAAGTCCATTCCATTAGTAAAGGTTTTGTGGTGGAATCATAGCACCGAGGAGGCCACGTGGGAACCTGAAGAGTCGATGCGTCAGTAGTATCCTCATCTGTTCTGATCAAGTAAATTTCGAGGTCGAAATTTCTTTTAAGGGGTAGAGTTGTAATGCCCCAACTTTTTATTCCTGCTTTGTAAAAATTTGACACAACTGTGTATCTGCTTCAGTGGTTAAGTGTTCTGGGTGTGTGTGAGAGGTCCCAAGTTCAAGCCTTACCTTAAGCAAAATTTGTTTTTTTTTTTAGAATTAAGCCTTACCCTTAGTGAGTGGGTTTATTTTTAATTGTTGCTATTGGATATCAGAATGAGCCTATTGGTTAGAGTGGAGAGGGAGTCAGTGTGTTGGAGGTCTTGTGTTCGAATCTTTACGTTAGCAAGAGGGTTATATTTTTTCTTTGTTAACTGATAGAGCTCTGGTGGAGTTGGAATTCTGAGTGGTTGCTGGTTAGTGGGTTAGTGGATAGAAATTAGGGATTTTTGCTAACAGTTTTCTTTTTCCCAAAAAAATTCTTTTCTCTTTGGCATTTTCTCTCTACTTTTCCACTTTCGAATTTTCGGCTTCCTATTTTTTATTCTCATTAAATTTTTCCTTCCTAACTGTGGTACATCGATGTTTCGTTTTCCTCCGTGCTGTTGAGTAGGTAAAGGTTTCGATTTGTTCTCGAGATAATTTTGTTTTTGCGTTAGTTTTATTAGTAAAATCGTGGGGTTGATTTTTCTGCGGTTGTTTTGGGTGTAGGAGAAGGCAGTGAAGAGTGAGTCTTCGCACCGGTTGATCGAATGACTTAAGTGGGTGTTTTTTCGCCGATAAGTTTTGAGTGTTACTTCGGGTTTTGTAGCGTTTCGTAAAATTGACTACTAAAATTGTTGTTGGGTGCTTTTTTTCTTAGATTTTAAGGCCTCAGGTGTGATTTCACATCAAATTGATACCAGGTGTGTACACGAAACAAAGAAAACGAGTTTTCTACAAAAGCCGAAAAAGGTCACTGTCGATGCCACACGGCGTGTAGTCACCCATGTGGTAGGTCGTGTGAGAGGACACGTAGTGTGATCGACAAAGGCATAGCCGTGCGCAGCGCACAGCTGTGTGGGCCACACGGGCTATACCAAGTTAGGCGTGTGGCCCAAACGAGTGTGGGCCCACATGAGCGTGTCGATTATTGGGCCAAGCCAATCTGGCGTGTGGCCTACATGGGCGTGTGGGCCCACATGGGCGTGTGGACCCATTATACTGAAATTTTTCGTAGGGTCACACGGGTCGTCCTAAACAATTGTGGGCATACCGTAGGGTCGGTAAGGCCTATCTAAACCCTAAAAACAAAAGATCTGTTGTTCTATTTTGTGTACATAGGCATGATTATTTTATCTGTTGAATGTATCGATATATAGATATTATATTCATACGTAAGCATATGAGCATGGTTAATCTGTATGTCTCAAACTGAATATTCTGTATCTGATATTAGGGTTGGGATGATATATATATATGGAGGAAGTGTTCTGAAAGGCGTTTATCGCCTATATTCTAGCAGCTTGGCCGCGCTTAATCTGTTATGTCCCGCATCGGTACAATGTGGTGTGTAGGGCTGGGTGGGTATTTTAAACCCCACATGGTGTGTAGTGATGGTCGAAGATGGTGTGTAGAGGATGGGGGTAGGATTCTGATATCTGATTTGCATACCTGTATCTATATCTGACATGGGCCATGCCCGAATCTGAATCTGTCTCATTTGTGATATTCTGTGTGTGTGCATGCTTAATTCTATTGGGTTAAACACTGAGTTTACGTAAACTCACCCTTCATCTATCTTTTGTGCAGGTAATCCATAGAGTTAGGTAGATCGGTGTAGTGGAGGACTCAACGGTGACCACTCGCCATAGAATTGTTTTTTTTTTTTTGCTTTATGATTTTATTTAAGTTTCAATATTTGTTTTTGGAGAGTTTGTAATTTCTGGAACTCTCTGGACTATATGGACTTTAACTGTGGTTTTGGTTTTGCTGCTCATTTTATGCATGCTTTAACAAAATGATTTCTCTTGTAACACCCTTAACCCGTATCCGTCGCGGATTAGGGTTACAAGTGTTATCAATAGCCAAATCTTTTTCAATTTATTAATTCATATCCTAAACATATAAAGCACATGGGCATAATAAATATATATAAATATACTTAATATACAAGTTAAAACATATACAATGTAATCATCCACAAATACAAAATGATCAAACAATATACTTCTATCCTTATTATTAGCGTATTTATCTATTTTATTCTATGATACCAACACCTAATTAGTACCACTCTTTTGTATACATTTCATGCAAACATGCCTCACGTACCATTTCGTTTTAAACCAAAACACACCGAACCTGGTATTTGGAACTACTAATAAACATCATTACGATTACATGCATACATCACTTGACATTACACCTCTGGACTAAGAGACAATACACTTCACACATATATCTATATACCTATATCCGAATATGTATAACCTTAGTTTTTAATGCATAACCCCAATATAACTTTGCATGTCATATGCATAGATCAAAGACCGAATGTACCAACTAAACTTCCATAATTCATGCAAAATTTACGTTACTTATTTGTACTACAATTGACCATACATAAACATAGGTCTCAAAACCAACTTAACCTAAAAACACAAGCATATAAACCATGCCTTGACTGAACATTCATTACCAATTTTCCATAATTTATAACTACTTATACTTATCATTAACAATGAATCCAACAAGTTAACTTATACATATATATAATCATTTCTATACAACTACAATTAACTTCCAAGCATTATAAACATATGTCTTATACCAAAGTTTAAAATAGACTATTATATCAAACATATAAACAATGCTTAAACCTAAAGTAACAGCCTTATTCACAAGGCCATATATATACATTTACAAAACCCAACATCATTCATTACTTATCAAAATACAGCCTATACATGCCTTTGATTCAAAAGTATACAAAACATATATATACCAAAGAGAGTGATAGTGTGGTCGACTTTCTTGATGATCCCCGAGCCCGTAGTTGAATCAATAATCTATAAAATGTAAATACAAACACATACGAGTAAGCTCACTAGCTTAGTAAGTCTTAAGCAAAAGATAATTCAATAATCAAGCACTTTAACATTTTTAATCAATAAATGTAGAACATTGTATATGTATATTTTGATATGCAATTGATACAAAACCGAATACTAGTGATGTATTAACTCAATTACTTATACTTCACTACCATCAACTGCAACTCATCAAAGCACAAAGTACATATATTACATGTCGAGTACCAACTCAAATGCACATAACACCATTCTTATCATAATATTTCAACTCAAATAACATTAATCACAACTTACCTTACTTACGATGAATTCAATGGGACTTAACTTACGAGTTTTAACTCAATAGTTTCACTATGTTACACCTCGATCAATTATGGTTTCTTCATTTTAAAGTATCACCGGCATTAAGCACCGCTAGGCACGAAGCTTGAATATATCACCTAAGCACTAAGCACCTGCTAGGCACGAAGCTTAATAATATGTCACCGACAAGGCACGCTAGGTACAAAGCCGAATATGTCTCCAAGCACTAAGCACGCTAGGCACGAAGCTTCGAATATGTCACCAAGCACTAAGCCCGCTAGGCACAAAGCTCGAATATGTCACCGGCACTAAGCTGCTTTGGGCACAAAGCCCAACTGTTTATCAAATCAATTCATCAACTTACATTTCTTAACACATACATCACTATCAATTCATATTCACAAAAACCAATTCACTTGTCAAACCAAATATACTAATTCATATTATCTTGCAAAACATAATCATCCCAATGTAGAACATACACATTATTAACACCTATATCTTACTCAATTTAATCAATTAATTTCATTTCACACTTTCATAATTATTTCTTTAATGAACTTTAACTTAAGAACTTACCTCATTGTCAGCGGACAACTTAGGCCATTATTCGAGAACTTTCGTCTTTCCCCGATCCAATTCCGTTTTCTTTGCTCTTGATCTAAAACACATTAAATTCAGCTCATTCAAGTACATTTCAATTCAATTTAGTCCCAAAACACATAAACATGTAATTTACCATATTACCCCTAAGGTTTCACATTTTACTATTTAGACCTAATTGTACAAAACACAAAATACACACAATTTGCCAAGACTATACAAGGGCCAAATATTCCTAGGGACTTTATAAGCCCTCTCATTTCATTTATTTTTCAATTAAGTCCCTCTAAAATTTTATTTTTATAAAATAGCCTAAATACAAAATTTCACCAAAATTTCTAATACAAAACTTGTAAATCTTTAACACATCTTTAATCTAAAACCATCAAATATCAAAACCATAAGAACATATCAATAGCCAAACCTCATATACACATGATTCTCAAAAATTCAAGTATGGGTGGGGTAATATCTGAAGCAACGATCTCAAAAATGTAAAAATTATTAAAAGCGAGCTAAAATTCATACCTAATTGAGCTTGATGATGGCGAATGTTTCAAGTCTTTAAACCCTTTTTCTTAGCTAACTCACGGCAATGGAAGAAGAAAAACAACTAAAATGGCTTTTAATTTCATGCATTTTAACATATAATAATATTTTAATGATTTACCATTTTAACCTTTATTTAATAATAAAACAAAATATAATATAAGGTTAATCTTATCATAAACCACCCACTAACTTAAAATGGGTTATTTACTCTTTTAATACCCCTCTTTAAAAAGCCATCATCAAATAGGCACTTTTCACTATAGTTTGTTACTTTTACCTTTTACGTGATTAAGTCCTTTTTCTAAATTAAACACACAAACAATAAAATTTTTCTACGAGACTTTCACACACATTAATTCAAATATAATAAACATAAAATATAATATAAAAATATTTCTCAGACTCGAATTCGTGGTCCCAAAACCACCATTCTGATTAGAGTCAAATTCGGTCTGTTACAACTCTCCCCCTTAGGGATTTTCATCCCCGAAAATTTTATCGTTAAACAACGTCGGATATTGTTGCCTCATTGAGTCCCCAGGCTCCCACGTAGCCTCTTCAAATCCATGCCAATTCCATAGTAATTTCACTAATGGAATCCTTTTGTTTCTTAACTCTTTCATTTTCATGCTAAGATACGGATCGATTCTTCCTCATACGTCATATCGGGTCGGATTTCAATATCAGATGGAGCAATCACATGTGACGGATCTGATCTGTATCTACGAAGCATCAAAACGTGAAATACATTGTGTATCTTTACTAATTCAGAGGGTAACTTCAATCTATAAGCAACAGGCCCAATACGTTCGATGATTTCATATGGTCCGATAAATCTCGGACTCAGTTTGCCTTTTCGACCAAAATGAAGTACTTTCTTCCACGGAGATACTTTCAAGAATACCCGATCTCTGACTTGAAATTCTATATCTTTTCGTTTCAAATTAGCGTAAGACTTTTGACAATCGATGTAGCTTTCAAACTATCTTTGATTATAGCCACTTTCATTCGTCTCTTTAATCAAATCAACCCTTGTATCTTGTTCTCACTAAGCTCGGTCGAAGACAATGGCGTCGACACTTGCGGCCATATAGAGCTTCATAGGGTGCCATTTTGATACTTGATTGAAAACTGTTATCATAAGCAAATTCAATCAAAGGTAAGTACTTTTCCCACGCACCTTCAAACTCGAGAACGCAACATCTCAACATATCCTCAAGTGTTTGAATGGTTCGTTCAGACTGACTGTCTGTCTACGGATGAAAGGCTGTGCTAAAGTGAAGTTTAGTACCTAAAGCATCTTGCAGCTTCTTCCAAAATCGTGATGTGAACCTCGAATCTCTATCCAAACAATGGAACTTGGCACACCATGCAATCTCACAATCATGATACATACAACTCAACAAGTTTATCAAGTGAATAGTCTATCTGAACCGGCACAAAATGAGCCGATTTGGTCGATCTATCCACTATAACCCAAATCGCATCTCTCTTACTCGGTGTCGTAGGCAATCCGGATACAAAATCCATAGTGATTCTATCCCATTTCCATTCGGTATCATGATCGGTGAAGTAACCACAAGGCACTTGATGTTCGCTTTTACTTGCGACAAACTAAGCGCTTGAGACAAATTCAGATATATCCGTTTCATGCCAAGTCACCAATAGAACTATTTCAAATCATTATACATTTTCATGCTACCCGGATGTATCGATAATCGACTATCATGAGCCTCGCTCAAAATCATCGAATCAAGTCTACATTCTTGGAACACATATTCGCCTTTGAAATTCAAACAATCATTGGCATCAATTGAAACTCGACTGCATCATTTTCACATTGAACTCGTCTAGCAACCAAGTCTTTGTCAATTCTTTGCACATCACAAATTTGTTGAATGAACATCGGTCTTGGTTTTAACTCGCTATGATCGAACCATCACCAGACATAACCATCTCGTGCGTTCATCGCATCGAAGAGCAAATAATGATTTTGACTTAACGATCCGCAACAACATTAGCTTTTCCGGATGGTAGTCAATCACCAACTCATAGTCTTTCAACAATTCTAACCATCTGCGTTGTCTCAAGTTCAGATCTTTCTGAGTCATCAAATACTTTAGACTTTTATGATCCAAATAAATGTGACATTTCTCGTCGAATAAATAATGACGCCAAATTTTCAATGCGAAAACAATGGCTTCTACTTCCAGATCGTGAGTCGGATAATTACTTTCGCGGCTTCAATTGTCTCAAGCGTAGGCTATAACTTTGCCTTCTCGCATCAAAACGCAACCTAACCCATTCAAAGACATTACTAAAATGACAAATTCTTTACCGATTCAGTGAGTTAACACCGGAGTTTCGGTCAAAAGAGCTTTCAATTTGTTCAAAACTTTTTGACACTTTTCAACCACTCAAACTTGACATCTTTCTGTAGTAGCCTTGTCAAAGGTGTAGCTATCATAGAAAAACCTTTTACAAACCGTCTGTAATATCCCGCAAGGCCTAGAAAACTTTGAATTTCAGAAACATTCTTTGGTGGTTTCCAATCGAGTATAGTCGTTATTTTGTTTGGATCCACCCAAATACTTGATGCTGAAACAACATGACCCAAGAAACTGACTTCATTCATCCAAAACTCACATTTACTAAACTTTGCATACAGCTGTTGATCTTGCAAAGTTTGTAGCACTAATCTTAAATGCTCGGCATGCTCGGTTTCATCTTTGGAGTAGATCGGTATATCATCAATAAACACTACTACAAACCGATCCAAAACTGCTCAAGACCCGATTCATTAGGTCCAAAAAATAGCAGTGCATTAGTGAGTCCAAAAGGCATAACCGAAACTCAAAATGTTCTATCTCGTCCCGAAATACGCCTTTGGCACATCTCAGTATCTCGACTCAGAATCGATAATAACCCGATCTCAAATCTATTTTCAAAAATACGAAGCCCTTTCAAATGATCAAACAAATCATCATTCCGAGGTAATGGGTACTTATTCTTTATAGTTACCTTATTCAGTTGCCGATAATCAATACACATTCGCATCGTTCCATCTTTTTTCTTCAAAAAAAAACTGGTGCACCCCAAGGAGAGAAACTCGGTCGTGTAAAGCCCTATCTGTTAACTCTTGCAACTGTGCTTTCAACTCTTTTAACTCATGAGGTGCCATCCGATATGGAGCTATCAAGATTAGAGTTGTTCCGACGCTAATTCAATGCCGAACTCAATCTCTCAGACTTGGTGGTAAACCCGTAGTTCTTCAGAAACACATCCGGTATTCACACAACCAACCAGATGATTCAATATGCTTTTCGATATTTTATTATCCAATACATAGGCCAAATAAGCTTCGCACCCTTTTCTCACATACTTTCGGGCTAACATCGAGGATATTACTGTAGGAAACTCACTTAAATCACTGGATCCAATTCTGATGATCTCACCATTCTGACATCTCAAATCAATAAGCTTTCTTTTGCAATTCACCACTACATCATGTGAAGTTAACCAATCCATTCCCAAAATTATGTCGAACTCATCGAAGGGCAACAACATTAAATCAGCTGGGAAGCAAGAATCCCGAATCATCAACGGGCAACCTCTACACACTTTATTAACAAATACACATCTACCCAAAGGGTTGGACACACGAATCACAAACTCGAGAGACTCAATGGCGAGTCTTATCGAATACTAAAGTTTCACACACATATGAATGAGTCGAACCAGGGATCAATCAATGCAATCACGAGTATCATAAAGGGTGAAAATACCAGTAATGACATCGGGAGGAAGCATCCTCTACGGCTCGTGTAGCATAAGCTCTAGCTGAAGCTCTAGCCTCGATCGTATTGCAATGTCCTCGTCCCTCTCTCGACCGCCACCTACATTGCACAATGTCCGGTGGTCTACCTCGTCTTGCACACCTTGCTCGATCTAGTGTTACGAGTTACATTTTGCTCGGCTAACATCGGGCACTCTTGAATAAAATGATCCGATGATCCACATTTAAAGCAAGACCGATCACGAACTCTACAACCCCCAGGATGCCATTTCCCACAATGTTTACACTTAGCCCAGTTCTGCGAAACATTACCGACACTAGCTATCGACGTGGCTCGGGATCTCACTGGAAGTCAATCACGTATAAGTAAGTCTGAAGTGGCTTTATGTCGACTGGGGTCATCTCTGAACTTCTTATGCACAGAATGGAAAATTTTACTCGATGATCTTTTTCGAGTGTCTCTAGGTTCTACTTCATCTTTTTTTTTTCTCCTTTTCGAGCTCTTCGGCTTTACAAACTCGCTCGACTAATGTCACAAACTCTTTGATTTCAAGAATGCCAACAAGTAACTTTATGTCTTCATTCAGGCCGTCTTCAAATCTTTTACACATAATGGCTTCGGTAGATATACACTCCCGAGCGTAATAGCTCAATCTGACAAACTTCCGCTCATATTCCGTCACAGTCATACGACCCTGTTTTAATTCCAGAAATTCTTTTCGTTTTTGATCGATGAATCTCTGACTGATATATTTCTTACGGAACTCAATTTGGAAGAAGTCCCAAGTTACTTTTTCTTTCAGAATTATGGATACCAATGTGTTCCACCAATGATAGGCAGTGTCCCGAAGTAGAGATATAGCACACTTTAGGCGTTCATCTGGAGTACAAGATAACTCATCGAGTACCCAAATAGTGTTATCAAGCCACATCTCGGCTCATTCTGCTTCATCATCATCATTGGCCTTGAATTCCTAGGCCCCATATTTTCTAATTTTATCAACGGGGGGCCTACTAGATCTCATCGGATCTATCATCGGGGGTACTGAAGGTACCGAAGTTAGATTATTCGGGGGTGGAGGTGGTTGTACAACTAGATTAGTCTGAATAAACTGGGTAAACCATTCGTTCATCATCTGATAGATGGCTTGTTTAGCCTCCCCCTCATGGCTACCCGAAACTGGTTGAGAGTCTAATGGCGCTGATCCACGTGCGAGACTAGGCACAACGCTCTCCACATCATCAGCTACGGCTCTATCGGGATCGGAATCCATTTACTATATAAAATACGATTAAAATTATTAGAAGTCACCACACTATCATATATACAATTCAAAGGCATGTATAGCTAGACTCTTACGTACTACGGTAGTCCTAGAATCGACTAAACCGTAGCTTTGATACCAATAAAATGTAACACCTTTAACCCGTATCCGTCGTCGGATTAGGGTTACAGGTGTTACCAATAGCCAAATCTTTTTCAATTTATTAATTCATATCCTAAACAGATAAAGCACATGGGCATAATAAATATATATAAATATATTTAATATACAAGTTAAAACATATACAATGTAATCATCCACAAATACAAAATGATCAAACAATATACTTCTATCCTCATTATTAGCATATTTATCTATTTTATTCTATGATACCAACACCTAATTAGTACCACTCTTTTGTATACATTTCATGCAAACATGCCTTACGTACCATTTCGTTTTAAACCAAAACACACCGAACCTGGTATTTGGAACTACTAATAAACATCATTACGATTACATGCATACATCACTTGACATTACACCTATGGACTAAAAGACAATACACTTCACATATATATCTATATACCTATATCCTAATATGCATAACCTTAGTTTTTAATGCATAATATAACTTTGCATGTTATATGCATAGATCAAAGACCGAATGTACCAACTAAACTTCCATAATTCATGCAAAATTTACGTTACTTATTCATACTACAATTGACCATACTTAAACATAGGTCTCAAAACCAACTTAACCTAAAAACACAAGCATATAAACCATGCCTTGATGAACATTCATTACCAATTTTCCATAATTTATAACTACTTATACTTATCATTAACAATGAATCCAACAAGTTAACTTATACATATATATAATCATTTCTATACAACTACAATTAACTTCCAAGCATTATAAACATACGCCTTATACCAAAGTTTAAAATGCAGACTATTATATCAAACATATAAACAATGCTTAAACCTAAAGTAACAGCCTTATTTGCAAGGCCATATATATACATTTACAAAACCCAACATCATTCATTACTTATCAAAATACAGCCTATACATGCCTTTGATTCAAAAAGTATACAAAACATATATATACCAAAGGGAGTGATAGTATGGTCGACTTTCTTGATGATCCCCTGAGCCCGTAGTTGAATCAATGATCTATAAAACAGAAATACAAACACATACAGAGTAAGCTCACTAGCTTAGTAAGTCTTAAGCAAAAGATAATTCAATAATCAAGCACTTTAACATTTTTAATCAATAAATGTAGAACATTGTATATGTATATTTTGATATGCAATTGATACAAAACCGAATACTAGTGATATATTAACTCAATTACTTATACTTCACTACCATCAACCTTCAACTCATCAAAGCACAAAGTACATATATTACATGTCGAGTACCAGATCAAATTCACATAACACCATTCTTATCATAATATTTCAACTCAAATAACATTAATCACAACTTACCTTACTTCTAATGAATTCAATGGGACTTAACTTACCTGAGTTTTTAACTCAATAGTTTCACTATGTTACACCTCGATCAATTATGGTTTCTTCATTTTAAAGTATCACCGGCATTAAGCCTGCTAGGCATGAAGCCCGAATATATCACCGGCACTAAGCCTGCTAGGCACGAAGCCCGAATATGTCACCGGCACAAGGCCTGCTAGGCACAAAGCCTGAATATGTCACCGGCACTAAGCTTGCTAGGCATGAAGCCCGAATATGTCACCGGCACTAAGCCTACTAGGCACGAAGCCTGAATATGTCACCGGCACTAAGCCTGCTAGGCACGAAACCCGAACTGTTTATCAAATCAATTCATCAACTTACATTTCTTAATACATACATCACTATCAATTCATATTCACAAAAACCAATTCACTTGTCAAACCAAATATACTAATTCATATTATCTTGCAAAACATAATCATCCCAATGTAGAACATACACATTCGGCTAACACCTATATCTTACTCAATTTAATCAATTAATTTCATTTCACACTTTCATAATTATTTCTTTAATGAACTTTAACTTAAGAACTTACCTCGACTGTCAACGGACAACTTAGATCGGCTATTCGAGAACTTTCGTCTTTCCCCGATCCAATTCCGTTTTTCTTTGCTCTTGATCTAAAACACATTAAATTCTACTCATTCAAGTACATTTCAATTTAATTTAGTCCCAAAACACATAAACATGCAATTTACCATTTTACCCTAAGGTTTCACATTTTACTATTTAGTCCTAATTGTACAAAACACAAAATACACACAATTTGCCAAGACTATACAAGGGCGAATATTCCTAGGGACTTTATAAGCCCTCTCATTTCATTTATTTTGTAATTAAGTCCTCTAAAATTTTATTTTATAAAATAGCCATAAATACAAAATTTCACCAAAATTTCTAATACAAAACTTGTAAATCTTTAACACATCTTTAATCTAAAACCATCAAATATCAAAACCATAAGAACACATCAATGGCGAACCTCATATACACATGATTCTCAAAAATTCAAGTATGGGTTGGGTAATATCTGGCAACGATCTCAAAAACATAAAAATTATTAAAACCGAGCTAAAATTCATACCTAATTGAGCTTGATGATGGCGAATGTTTCAAGCCTTTAAACCCTTTTTTCTTAGCTAACTCACGGCAATGGAAGAATAAAACAACTAAAATGGCTTTTAATTTCATGCATTTTAACATATAATAATATTTTAATGATTTACCATTTTAACCTTTATTTAATAATAAAACAAAATATAATATAAGGTTAATCTTGTCATAAACCACCTACTAACTTAAAAATGGGCTATTTACTCTTTTAATACCCCACTTTAAAAGCCATCATCAAATAGGCACTTTTCACTATAGTTTGCTACTTTTACCTTTTACGCGATTAAGTCCTTTTTCTAAATTAAACACACAAACGATAAAATTTTTCTACGAGACTTTTACACACATTAATTCACATATAATAAACACAAAATATAATATAAAAATATTTCTCGGACTCAAATTCGTGGTCCCAAAACCACCGTTCCGATTAGGGTCAAATTTGGTCTGTTACATCTCTTAAAACGACTAGTTACTTAAACAAGGTTTTTTAAATCACGAATTGTATTGCTTAAACACCACGGTTTTTAACAAGTTTTCACACTAAAGGATTTTAAGGAAAAAGAATAAATGTTTTGAAATAAATGAAAGCAAATAAGGGCTTATAAGCTTAAGGTTTTTATCGAGTTAGCTTTGTTTTCAAACCCATTCCATGTGATATCACCAGATTCGGCCATAACATCTTGGCCGGGTTTGGGATATTACACAACCAACCTCTAACTTTAGCTGGTGTTAGCTCAATATGTTGTCAAAATAACTAGTATTGATGAAAATTATTAAAATACAACTTCTAATTCTTCAATAAGGTCATATAAATTTTCATCAAATTGTTTTGCATCATCATTGACTCGAGATGGTCTAACCGGTCATACCAACACTATGAACTTCTTTTCAATATCTCATATGTCAATTATATACGTGTAATGTATTCCTTCGGGAATATTTATCATATAAAAAAATGAGTATCTCATGTCATTTCTATCCATGGTTTTAATGTAAAACACATAAAGGTTACCTTCAGCATATATCTTCCTGATCTAAAAATAATAATATATAATGTTTTATAAAATTTTGCATCATAAGGAGGTGCAAAATTAGCTCTTCTAGAGCTTTGACAATCTAATGCAATATTAATTAACTCTTCAAGAGCATGTAATAAAATGTTATTTTATCATATAACATTAGTAAATGTGCAATTTATTTTAAAAAATATATGCGCTTTGCAATTCTTTTCCACATGGATGATACAAATTTCAGATCTTAAAAAAAAAATTATTTATTCATATAAAAGAAAAAATATTTTATATAAAGAATAAGTATAAATAAAACATATGTTAAACATAGCAAAGAATAAGTTCACGTCACTAATCAATTACGTTAAGAAGCATGCGATTAGCTAGGTAAATTGTTTTATATGCCATAACACAATAAAATACAAAATATTATAATGTCACAATAAGATATTAAAGCTACAACTATAGAGGTTTAAAATTAAAATTTTTAACTTTCACCTCTTGTAACATAAATTCAATTCAAATTTTATTATCATGCATTACTGAAACACCTCTTTTTCTTTATAAAACTTTGCAAAATATAATGTTTTAGACATGTTAAAGGTATGTACACAATGCATTCATATTTAATATTTATTAACACCATCCCTTTTTTTTTTTTAATGTTATACTTTTTATAATGTCAATATAAACTGTGATAATTGATAATTTCATTGTCATTTATTTTATCTAGTATTCACATATAAGCAATATTATGGCATTTACTTCTAGAAATGTCTAAACCAATGAGAGGTCCATAATGTCATTATTTCAACAAAAGAAATATATATTTTATAAAAGTATATGCAATATTCACTTGAGAGAATATGTCAAATTTTCAAATAGCCAAATTGGGTTCAATGATCAAAAGTGATTATAGAATTTATTATATTTATAGCAAACATTCACTTTAAGGAATGTATAAGAAATAATTCGGAAAATAATGTAAACTTATCTCATATTCTTTGCCAATAAGATCATAAGGTATTATCCGCTCCAAATAATGATTAATTTGTATAAACCATTAATCATTTTGTTTCAGGAATAAACATTTAGCAACATTTGGGACTATCCATCTTCCACTTATCTATTTGTCAATAACAACAATAAGTTCCATTTACTTCTAGAAATGAATAAACAATATAATTTGTTAACAAAGCCAATAAAGTCATCATTGCTTGCAAATTTACTTCAATATCATTGTGATAAATCAAATGTGTCTATACATTGTTCCCTTTCTAATCATACCTTCACAAAATATTCAACCAATATGCATGTGTCAAATAATCTTTGAGTATCACATAAATTTTTTCATTAAAATTATTATAATCACTATAGTTATAGTGATTATTATACCCATACTAGCCCATCAAAGACCATGCTCACAACCACAATTGCAACTTTGTCATTTTTAAGATTGATTATGCAATGCTACATTCACCTTAGGGAACGAAGTTGATCTAATGAGAATTTTTTTTCATTATCATAATTTTCTTTTAAAAACTAATTCATAATTTTAAAAAATCTTTTATGTGTTTTCTTACAAAAATTCATGATTAATATGATTATATAGTTCTCAAGTATGTATAGATTTGAAGTCCAAACTAATCATTGCATATAATACACATTTACAATAGACAAGAATAGATAAGAACAATCATATAATTTAATCAAAATTAAAACTAAACCATTAAATTATATAAAATTAACAAATATATATACATATATATATATATCCACATAGAAAGCACAACAAATAAACTTGAGAAAGTACTTATAAATTCATAGAGATGCAAATAGAGAATTATATAAATTGAACTTAATAGAAATCGAATCAAATTTTAAAATAAATGATTAGACTTACTTAAGTAATTGTGGATGAGAAGTAGAGACTATAAGCATTCTTTGCAGTGAAGAGAACGTGATCATCCCCAAGCAAATCTCGAACAACCACTCACAATTTTTTAACCAAATAATTAAATTTTAATACTAGGAGCCCAACAAAATTTTGGCGTAAACTAAGGACCTATGACTCTTGAATAAAATCGTGTTGATAACGTATTATAAAATAGTAATAAATAATATAAAAACACAAGAATAATAAATGAGAATAAGAGGATTTTATTGCATTTCTCTTCTTTTCTATAATTATTACAAGTAGTATATTCTTATATATATAGAGAGAGAGATTAAACTCCTTATTTTCTAATACATAAATAGGAAAGGGGTTACAAGAAGATAAATGTGAAAGGTTCAACATTCACTTAATAGCATTCATAACAACATATATTTTATAATTAAATTAATTTATATATTTATAACTAAACTTAAATATGTATATTTATTTTTAAACAACACTTTGGACCAAAATCCAATCTGTATAGAATGTATTTATCAAATTAGATGAGTAAATTGGCCGTTGGGCAAGCCAGTGAGAAATCTAAATGACATAAACTGCCAATTTTTGTTTTTATTTTAAGAAACTAATCTTCCACCACTAGTTTAGGATTGTATCCAATTGAAATTGATACTACATATCTACAGAAATTACATTTTTATTCACTAACTATAACATTCTAACTTTGATCATTTGTATACCACAGGACCCAATAATTTCTTCTTTATTAAAAAGCTAACTTAGAACAATGGTGTTACAAAATTGTTTAATGAAACCTATTCAAAGCCAAGATTGGATTGAGTAATTGTATTTCAAACTGTTCACTCCACTAATATCGGCAAATATATCTGAGGAGTCGACCATTTCTTCCTTTTCTTTCACCACAACCTATTTGGAAATGAAAGCAAAAGTATCAATACATGTTGTAAGGGAGAAAAGCTTGAAATGTAGTAAGGAAAAAACAAGGAAGGAAATTACATCATCTTCTTCGTGATTGCTATAAGCTTGCCTAGGGGTCCCTCCACAATCATCATTCTTCGCAAATCTTCCTCGCACACGTGGTCGGCTGTCAGCTAGGGTTTTTCGACAAGCGTACTGCAGATTTTATTGTAATATTAGTATTTTAATATGCCAACTAATTTTTATATACAAGATTATCATACATCCACCATATGAGTGAAAATAATATCTAGCTAATTTAGAAGAAATTGTTCTAAAAATTTTAAACTTGGCAATTATTTTTACTTGAGGGCCTGAATTTTTTTATTCAAGTTAATTCTTAAACTTGAAAATTATTCTTACATTGGAATCTAATTTTTTTTGTCTAAGTTAACTCTCAATATTTCTTTAAAAATTCTCAAGTTCAAGCTGTAATGTGAGAATAATTGTCAAATTCATGGACTAAGATAAAAAAATTCAGGCTCCAACTTTGGAACAATCACTTAGTTCGAGCTCTAATATAGGAACAATTATCAAGTTCAAAGATTAACTTTGATAAAAAATTTACATCTAAATATAAAAATAATTGTCAAGTTTAAATCTAATATAATGATTTAACCCTAAAATAATATGTGTCTAGTACAAATGTCCACTTCATTTTTCACATCATTTAAAAATAATAATATACTTTGTACCAAACATGTATCAACATATGAATCCAAAAACATAGTCTATATATATATATATATATATATGATTGAGATGGATTAAAAGAAAGAACCTTGATTTTTTTGCTGAAGTTCCTCTCTTTCCTTTTCTTCATGTACCTCTGAATCTTCTCTTTTCTTTGTTGAACTGAAAGTTTTCCAACTTTGTTACGACTTGAGTCTTCCAAACTCGACATCTCTGATGCCAATGGAGCCGAGCCCACAACGCCTCCCATTAGTTGTTGGTTCTCACTTCTAAGGGTCTTTCACAACAATAAAATAAGATTGTCATTTTCATGTTTTTTCATAATTAACTATCTAGGATTTAATCTTTTAAGTGTAGAATTATATTTTGTCCTCTTTATTTAAAAAATAAATAAATTAGTCCATACACATTAGATCAAAAATAAATTGATTCTTCTCTTACAATTTTTTCATTTCTACTATTAAAAATTAATTTATGTATGTCAACATAAGGTGCATACCTATTTGATTATTAAGACATCTATATCAGTTTTTAACGGTAGAAATGAATAAATTTTTAACAAAAAATTAGTTTACTTTTGATCTAATATATAAAAATTAATTTATCATTTTTTATTAAAATAGTAAAATGCTATCTAATTCTTAATAAAGGTGCCTACATGGTATTTTTATCCAAAATTTATCCAACATTGAAAGCTAAGTACCTGTATGTCTCCAGGGTTAAATATGCATTGCACTGAATCTGGGCAGAAAAGTCCACCATTATCACCTTGAAATTCCAAGTTCTGAGCTTGCGATTCAGACCCCATAAGAAAGCTCCCAGTGAAAATCCCAGAACTATCAACCGATAACGCAGGCATGAAATTAGCCATTGTTGAAGCACCAAAAAATGAGCAAGAAGGAGATGAAGGGTTTAAAGAAGGCACAGTAGACAAACAATCTTCTTCGAAAACATGCGTAAATGGGGGCCCCGAAAGTGGTCCAACAAGGTCTGCAGTAGTTTCACATAACTGGTTTTGGGATTGAACTAAAGATAGATGATCGATTTGATCTTGTTGAGCTAGAAATTGAGGGATGGAAAAAGAAGGAGATTGAGAAAAGTCTATGGAAGCTGAAATATCATCTCCGATTTCGTCGGGTGAATCAAATATTACGGAAAGATTGTCGGTGGCGGTGTTGTTGTAGTTAGCGGAGGATGTTGCGGTGGTGGTGGTGGTCGTCGTCGTAGTCGTGCTGGTGGTTGTAGGGGCAATTGGGTTAGTATTTCCTGTAATGTCATGGTGTCCATTGTTGAGTTGTTCAATATCTAGTGGTATAGTAAGATTATTGCCAAACGAAGAGTTCTGATCTTTGTAACAACAATTAGAAGTAACCTCAGAGTTTTGCAAGGCTTCTTGGAAAAGATCGGCATCGGAGAAATATAAAAACGGAACGTTGGTTGGACTCGATATATCATCCTGTAAGAAATTGACCCAATGAAACCCCATGTTAAGATAAATCTTGAGAACATGTTATAAGAACTTTACAATACTTGTGCAACATATGTAATGCTTGATAATAGTCACTTTTCAATTAACGCCTCTTAAAATGATTACATAAATCAACTATACTGAAATTTATATTTATATTTAAGTATAACTCATACAGTAATTCTACAGGCTCAAGATTAATTATCAACTATGGGTTCGTCAATCATTCTTAAGAGGTGGCAATCAAACCCTAACTTTTACAATTCTTCTATTTAAAATGTTCATGCAAGTAGTTCATATTTTCGTATCATCATGGGTTTGAATCTGATTCTATCTATCTGAAGAGAATTTAGGTTTAAAACTATAAAAATTAAAAACTAAAAATTAAAATAAAAGGAATTATTTGTAAACATTAAGAAATTAAGTCGAAGAATTACAATGGAAAGCTGCTCGGATGAATGAATCGTGTCGTGCGACATGGTTTGTTTCTTTCAAAGAACTTGATCAAAAGTTCCCTTGAAGTAATGGCCAATATTGTGCTTTATTATTTCGGAATTACACCCTAAAAAAATGAAGATGAAAAAGACAAATATGTTTGAAAGTGAACAAAACAAAAGAGGTTTTTACTTTGTTGAAAACAAAATTTACTGTTGATTGTTTTCTTAACTTTGGGTGTATTTAATATTTAAAAGGAACAGGGAAAAAACGTTGTGAAATAGCAAAGAAAATGGGAGTTTTGGGGTGTCAAAACTTAGTTATATATAGATGAGTTTTGGGGTTTAGTCAACACGAAAATTGCGATGATCCATAGGTTTTTAATTGCTGCCCAGGCGCCATTTTATTAAACTTGATTAATATCCATGTATTCCTCGTGTTTTATCAATATTTTATATTATAAATTTATACCCTATTTTTCATATGTTTATAACAAATGACTGTTATTTATTTTGGGGGTTAATTAGCCAAGCTAAAATTTACTTCACCAAGCCTTTACCCATTTCCTCGGTATTTCTTTGATTTCTTAACTGAAAACTTCCCCTATTAACCATTTTTGCTTCTATATTCTACGCTACATAGTAAACAAGTCATGGGACAACCTCAAATTTACTACAATCACGTCACAGTAAAAATGAATAAATTTATAATATGTCACCTGTACTTGTACTTTTTTAATATTTAAATTTTATTTTTATACTTTTATTTAACAATTAGACGTGGATTTTAAAATTTGAAAAGCCAATAAGTTAAATTTCTAAAAATATAGAGAGAGACTAAATTTCAAATTTTAAAGAATATAAAACTTATAACATATTTAAACATTAAAGAAAATAGGTTTTTGTTACCAACAAGTGGACTTCTTCCTCATGCCTGAATAGGATTGATTTTAGATCATAAAACAAATTATAACACCTCTGATTATGCCAAAAAAAAAAAAAAACTAAGCATTTGATACCAGATATGTTTATATCTTCAATCACAATTTGAATCTTTTTCCTTATTTAGAATGGGTTGGAAGTACTTTTCTTGATTAAAATATATATTTTATTATTTATTTTAAATAAAATTATTTTTAATGAAAGGTAATTAAAATGTCATGTAAACACACATCCTTGTGTAGATTGAGTTTATTAAGTCGGATGAATAACATAAGGTAATTAAACGCTGCATTTTTTCATTGAAATATGTGTCCCGAAGTTTTTACCTTACTCCACAAGCTATATTTTTCATAACAAGAAAATTATGTTACTCTAATAAAACAATTCAAATGAAAAACTAAAATTTTATTATGTCAAAAATAAAATAATAATTATATATAATTATTACACTACTAAATTCAAATTCAAGTGTCCATATTTTCAGTGTTATTTTAAAAGATTATTTAAAAATCATTTATAATTTTTTAAAATGTGTTTTAGATTTATTTGAGAAACTTTAGTAATAATATTATTTTTAATATCATTTTCTTTTATTATTTAATTTTAAATTAATATATTTAAAATTTGGATCCAATGCAAACGTATGTAACTATTTTTTTAAAGGATAAAAACCATTTATTAGTAAAACCAAGATGAAAATTGGAAAATATCAAAGAAGAGATGGCTCAATTAAAATCCAAGTCCATGAACTTACTCTACACGCTTAATCTTGTCTTTTATCTTCATTGGTACTTGGGCCACTATCAAATATAACACGACTTACATCAATCGTTGAGTTACCTTATTAGCAATCATTCTAGTACATTGAAATGACAAATGTTGAAATTGTAACTTTATTGACAAACAATCCTACAAAACTAAACCAAATTCACAAGGAAAATAGGTGTGAAGTTGAAGTATGTATTGTTGGTAATGCAAATAGTTGTTGTTAATGGGTATATCCTATGTTAGTTAGGTGTAATTTATTATGAGAGTTTTTATATAATTTTACTTTTTTTCTCATTTATTAATTGGGTCATAGGCCTATAACATGTGTTCGTCACTACTTGCTCGTGTCGTGTATATTTTTTTGGATAAAAATTTTATTATTTTTTTGAAAAATAATATCTTTAAATAATTTTATTTTATTTTTCCATTTTTACTATACTAAAAAATCTAAAATTGATATATTTTTAGTTGTTGGGCACAAAAATAGTGGGACAGTTTCAAAACTATTCCTGCATTTTTACTCTTTTGCCCCTATCTATTTACCGTTTTGCCCTTTCATTTCCAGTATAAATAGAGGGTTAATTTCCTCATTTTTCACATAGAACAGAAAACACAACGCTCTCTGAAATACACATTTCTCCTATTTCTTTCTTTCTAATTTCCTTATAAACTTTGTCGGTTTCCCACTAAATCACTTTAGAGAAAAATTATGTCTAGGAGTTCGGGTTTTAAGTGGGATCAACTGTGACCCCTCCAAATTTTCCTAAGTATTGATCCCACTATGATTTCCCTGAGAAGAACAACACCAATCGAGTTCCATTTTCCTTATTTAGGTGTACGAATATCGAAGCACTATGTTAACTTTAGGGACGACGTCCACTACACGATTACACCAGTCAGGGCAAATTTGTTACTAAGGCAGTGGGTTTACCATGGCGTAGTAAATTTCTAATTTCTTAATTCTCCAGTCAGTGCTAATAGATTTGTTTTGCAGTAGCTTATTTTCCAACAATTTATAAATGAATACTTGAAAGTATGGGAGTGCCTAGAAAAAGCAGGTTACCTTCTTTTAAATAGAACACTATTGGATCTAAAATTGTTGTTATTGTTTTTTTTTTTTATGCTATGAACAATGCTGCATATAGATTTATGTATTTGCATGATTCTTCCTACATGAATCTAGAGATGTTGTTTTCTTTGAAATTATTTTCCTTCTAAAGAAATTTGATATAAAACCTGGTACACAGTTAAACGAGCATGTTTCTTCATCTAGTACACATAATAGAGATATTCTTAATGATGATGTAGAACCTAGGAGAAGTAAAAGACAAAAGGCGACCACTAGTTTCAGACATGATTTTCTTACTTCTTTTTAACTGAAGTTAATGATTTAGACTTAACAAATGATTCTATTGCTCATACATTTTTGATAGATGATAATCTAAAAACCTATGATGAAGCCATAAATTCAATAGATGCTAGTTTTAGCTTGAATCCATTATATTTAATCACACTTGGGAATTAGTACACTTGCCTAAATGTTTTAAACCTATTAGTAATATATGGGTCTTTAGAAAGAAACTTAGATTAGATGGGTCAATACAAAAGTATAAGGCAAGACTAGTGGTTAAAGAGTTTATTCAGAAATTTAGAGTAGATTGTTTTGATACATACTCTCCTGTGACTAAGATCTCTACCATTTGTGTTTTATTTGCTTTAGCTTCCATTCATAATTTTTTGGTACATTATATGGATGTAAAGATAGATTTCTTGAATAGTGATTTGGATGAGGAGATCTATATGGAGCAACCTCCAGGATTTGTGGCACCTGGTATGGAAGATAAAGCTTGCAGACTCAAAAAATTCTCTGTACGATCTCAAACAAGCTCCAAAATGATGGTATAAAAAAATTTCATTAAACTATTCTTAGTTTCGGTTTTATAGTTAATGGTGCAGATGCATGTGTGTATTCTAAAATGTTTGGTTCTGGTTGTGTCATCATAAGCCTGTATGTAGATGACATGTTAATTTTTAGTTCCAATATAGAAGTCATTAATAAAACAAAGAATTTCTTATCTACAAAATTCGAAATGGCTGGTTTGGGAGAGGTAGATGTAATCATAGAAGTTAAGGTTACAAAATCAAAAAAAGGGATTTTCATTAAACCAACCTCACTATATAGAGAAAGTGTTAAAAAGGTTTAATAGTTTTGATGTAATCCCTGTGAAAACTCCTCATGATTCTAGCATGTAACTATTAAGGAATAGAGGAAATAATGTTTCTCAATTAGAGTATGCTAAGATTATTAGAAGGCTTATGTTCTTGATGAACTACACTTGACCGGACATTGCTTATGTGGTTAGTAGACTAAGTAGATATACTCATAATCCAAGCAATGAGCATTGAAATGCTCTAAAACGTTTGCTTAAATACCTTAAAGGTACTATAGTAACAACCCATTTCTCTGTGTTGTTGGAACACTAGTTTTGGGGCCACAAATCTGACGTGTGGGTCTGTAAATATTACTATTTGATATTTACAAGTCATATATAGTGTAATAATAAAATTTGATTTAATTCTTTATGTTAAATGAAAGAATAATTAGGTTCAAGTGGTATGTCTCTAAAGTCAAGTGGTTTTAAAAAATGAGGTATCGAGACCTCGTTTCTATAAACAGAGCTGTAAATATTTTATTAAATATTTATGGAGTGTTATTAAAGTCATATTAAAGTTCCGTTATGAAATTTTGAAGTTTTAATGGTTAATTAAGTAAAAAGGACTAAATTGTAAAAGTTGAGTTTCATTAGTTAAAGGGGTCAAATGGCTATGGAATTATATAATAATGGACTTATGTGGTAATTTTACCATTTTAGGAGTTAATGGACAAATATGGACTTGAATTTGATTTTTTTTAGTTAATAACTAAGGTTAAAATGGTAATTTAATAAATAAACTAAAACAAAAGGAATTAAAAGATGGTATCATCTTCATTGTTGTCTTCTCCATCATTTTTTAGGGCAAAGAAATAGCCATTTTAGGGCTTAAAATTTTGGCTAGCTAAGGTGCTTGCATGGTATGTGATTTCAGTCCCATTTTTAATGATTTTTATGTTTTTGAGATTGTTTTAACTTAATCTAGCTAGCCCAGGGGTTAGTTTGTAAAATTTTTAAAAGTTGAAGGACTTGATATGGATGTTTTTGAATATTTTTTTGATGGTACTTGTTAGATTATTAATCTTTTTTGTAAAATAAACATGTTTTGTTAAGTGATTTTTGGTGAAAATGGCCATTAGGGATTAAATTGTTAAAAGTGTGACACAATGAGTTTTATTATGAAATATTGGTAATAATGGGTTGTTTCAAGGTCCCTTGTAATGGTATGTTGGATTTGGGCTAAAATGAATTATATTCAAGTTATGGGCTTAAGGACTAAATTGTGAAAAGTTAAAATATTAGGGGCAAATTTGTAATTTTACTTAAATATGAACTATGGATTAAATTGAATACTAGAAGTACTTAATTGATTGAAATTATCTATTTAAATCAAGATAGACCATACTTGGACTTAAATCGAGAGAAAAGCTAAAGCTACGGATTAGTTCGATTCTACTACTTCTACGCCCTAGTTATCGAAGAAAGTTCATGTGAACTATAATTGTTTTAATTTTATCTAAATTAATTGTTTACTATATTGTTTTAATGTAAATGAATCAATATATTAATGTATTCATACTATGACAAATTGACGGATATTGAGTCCTAGGTGAACCTTAAGAATTCTTAGGATACAAATGACATGTCATTAAGGATTTCATGTTTGGTGCTTATCTTGAATGTCCTATCTATAGCTGAGGTCTTGTATTTGTTTCAAATTCTCCACAGCTTGTGTGAGCTATAACGCCCCAAAATCTAGGTAATTATTTTTGTATGTTTGTAGCACAACTGCCTATCTGCTTTAGTGGCTAAGTGATTTGGGTGTGTTTGGGAGTTTCTGAGAAGTCTTGGGTTCAAGCCTGGGCTTGTGAAAATTTTGGATTTTAGGGAATAAAACCCATGCCTTTAGTTAGTAGGCTTTTAACTAATTATGGGCAAAGCATGGCATAAGGAGCTTGTTAGTCTAAGGGGTAAGTGGCATTTTACCTATGTAAGTGGTCTAAGGTTGGAATCTTGCTAAATGCAAGGGAGTGTTTATTTTGCTGCTATGCCGTGGAGGTGTTGGAGTTTGACTGAAACATTGAAGTGGTTGAGGTGAATTCAAATTGAGTGGTTGAGGGGAGGTGTGATCAGATAGAGAGGTTTGAGGAGGGATTTTAGGAGAAAATCAAGGAGATGGGAGGGGAGGGAGTTTGTGTCAAAATTGGACTCTGACATTCAAGAATTCAGCCAAGAGAGGTATACTGCTCATTTGGTGTTTTTTCTCTCTTTGGCCGAATATGGTAGGTTCTTTTGACATATTTTTTTGCTCACTTTTTCCTTTTTGACAACCTTTCTCATTGGCCAAACACACCTTTTCTTTTCTTTTCATCGTATCTTTTCTTCTTTCCCCTGTGTTGGTGAATAGACCTTAGTTGCCTCATTCGATTTCTTTCCTCTTTTCTCCCCTAAACCGATTCTCCTCTCCTCCCTCAAGTGTTGTGCTATCGATTTTCAATTCTGATTACTGTCGAAACCAGTCCTCTTCTTTTGCCCATTGACTCCTTTCTTTTCGGTAAGTGAGTATGGAACTAGAAGTTTTGACTTTTGAGTTACTAAAGTGGGGTTTGTTTAACTGTGTTTGATAGCTATAAATCGAAGGTGAAAGGCTGTGCTAGTGCTAAATCCATCCTCTATTCGATTCTCTTGCTCCCCTTCGGTAAGTTCTATAAAAGAATCATCATTCCCTTTCTTCTTCTGACTTAAGTGTTAACTGATAGCAATTGTATGGCAGTTAAGGAAGGATTCTGGGAACTCTAATCAATCGCTAAAGACTAGGATTCGTGGGGAATCACTATGGTTCGATTGAAGGTAATGCTACTCTATGAATGGATTGTTGATTTTGGGTTTCTTGTAAACCGTAAAGTAGGACTGATGGTGGTGTTTGATTGGCCAAATGTAGGTTGGCGAGTGCTTGAGCGACTATTCGTGACGAATCGAAACCAGGTGTGTAAACACTGCCCAAATCGTAAACCGACAAAATCCGAAAAAGTATGACAATTGGCGCTACACGAGCGCGCGTTTGTTCGTGTGTTAAATTGAACGCCTAAAACATGGGCGTTAAACCGTTGAGGCCACCATGAGTGATTTTGTGGTCTTAGGCCATTTTGGGCCACGTTGGTCCTGAATGGGTCGTGTGGGCCCAACGAGCTTGTTGGCCCCACACGGGTAAACCACACGAACGTGTGGAGAATATTGGGCCAAGAGGTGTAAATTACATGGCTGAGAGCATTTCTGGGCTATATGGGCCACACGAGCGTGTGGGCCCACATGAGCCTCGCATTGTGAGCCTTAGGCCAATTTTCATTGTTTGACTGTTAAGGTTGCACGGTCATCCAAGATGACTATGGACCTACTGATGGGTCGGTAAGTATACCTAGACCCCAAACTGATAAAATGACTATTTTGCCCTTATGGTAAAATAACTGTTATACCCTTATGTTATGTATGATTATATATGAGCATGCCATGATATATATATGTTGCATCCATATGTGATATGTTGCATGGGATTGGATTATTATGATTGGAGGAAGTGTCTTGTCTTGGTAGCCTATTTGTAAATATCTTGTTTAGTCACATAGCAACCTGCTAATTTTGGAGTGTAGGGATGGATGGGTGATTTTATCCCCACACGCAGTGTTAATGGACGGAGTGGAGTGTAGAGGTTGGTTGGGTAGGATTTTGATTGTATTCTGAACTATTATCACATCAGTAATGGGCTAAGGCCCACACTGATACTAATACTGTAATGGGCTAAGGCCCAACTGAACTAAACTGTTATTGATTTTGGCTTAGGCCAGACTGTACTTACTTACGACTTGATTGGCCATTTTGCTTATATGGGATTACACACTGAGTTTTCATAAACTCACCCTTCTATTTATCTGTACAGGTAATCCCCAGTCTTAGGCGAATCGGTGCTGCGAGGGATTCGGAGGTGGCCACACAACCGCACCTATTTTTACATTTGAGTTTTATTTCCAATAAATTTAATTTGGGTAATTGTTTTGTAATAAGGCCTCTTTAAATTTTAACTTTTAATTTGGGGGATTTTATTTATTTCAATTCACATATGAGTAGTAGTAGGACGCGTTTTTTAAAAGATAGTTGTTTTCCAAAACACCACGTTTTCGTAACATACTATAAAAGCTTCCGCATCATGGTTTTAAAGTATAATAAAAAACTAATATGATCAACGATTTGTTAAAAAAACTTGAGTTCTAAAAGAATAAGATACCCTAAATTTCTGTTAAAAATTCATAGATGAGATTTAATAATAAGCATAGGTTTTCCATGTAACATCCTAGAATTTGAGTTTGTATGTGTTACATTAAATTGGTGATTAAGCTTGTTAGATTATTAATTTTGTTTGTTAAGGAGGTCCTGAGAAGGCTTAGGATCTATTTGGACCTAGTGAAAATTTTTAGCATTTGGTACTTTAAGAGAGGGAGTCAGTGGATTTATAGCATATGGAAATTTTTGAGTAAGTATCTAGCATAAATGAGCTATTGGTTAAGAGGATATGAGCCACATGCATTATCTTGAGGGGAGAGGTTCGAATCCCTTGGTATGCATTTTTGTGACTTAAATTTTTGCACTCATCTAGCATGTGTCGGTCAAGCTTTATTTTTGAAGGTTGGACTTTTGGTTTTATGGCAAGGTGGCTAATGGATTAAGGCAAGAATTGAACATAGGGAAAGGAATAAATAGGATAAGGTATGTAGGGGAACAAGTGGCTTAAATTGAGGAATGTGTTATGGATAGAATAGTTGGCAAAGGTTGACTCTCTTGGCCATGAACTTGGTCGGTTTTTGGGGCTAGAAGGGTTGGCCGAATATTGATAGGGATTAGGAGGTAGTTGGTCAAATTTCTTTAGCAATTTTGTGCACTATTTTCTTTTCTCTCCAAAACTTACTATTTTCTTTTCTCTCCAAAACTTCTCTTCCTAGCCGATTTTTTTCATGAGCAATTGGTAAATCTTTTGTTTTCTTTTGGCCATTTAATTTTTTTTTGACCATTTTGGTACCATCCTTTTTCTTCCTAAACTCTTTTCCTTTTTGTGCCAAAATCGTACAACCTTGAGGGACACTTTCAATTCCTTTCTTCCTTGGCCGAATGAACACCAATCTCAAAACTTCTTCTTTGTTCATTCTCCATCCTTGAAAACCGAAACATAAATATCTTATCCCCTATTTCTTTTTTTCTTCTTTACTTCTTACAAAAGACTCTCAAACATCTCTCCCCAATTCTTCACCATGGTTGAATGTCAATGATCATCTCCTTAGCCGAATCTTTCTCTTCATATATATTTTTTCCTTCTCAATCATTCTTTCTACTCACGTTTTGATCAATCGGTAAGAACCCTCTTCAATACTTTATTTTTTCTTTTTCTTTTGCTGAATCTATATATTGGTTTGGGAGGGTTTTTTTGACCAAAATGTCATCATCTACCTCTCTCTTAGACAAATTCTTTTTCGTCTTTATAGTGAAATAGAGAAAGACCGAATTACCATTTCCTCGAAGTTATCTCGTAATCACTAGAATTCGGATAAAAAACCTTCAAGGTAAGAATTCTTCATGGATTTCATGATCATCCTTTATTTATTAAGAGGATTAACAGTATGGAAAGGAGTAACTGATTATTTTATATAGGGATTTATTCGTGGATCACTCAGAACTTCGTGGTAAGCCTATCTATACCATTTTGTTAAGTCCATACTTTAATAGATTATTGATTTATTGAAGATCTAATGAATGGAGGCTCACAGTAATGTTTTGAAAGGGAAATCTAGTTGTGATCTCAAAAGGAGTGGATTGACGATCCCAACTCCTAAATTCAAATGTAGGGCCGTTTCGGCAATTCGAGACTTTCCATCGGGTTGTGGACCCTCCTATGGTGAAAATCAATTATTCGAGGTTATTCGTAGTTCTGAGCCATTATCTGTTCGGGGTTTTCCAACGGGTTGTGGACCGTCAACCGGGGAAAATCAACAAATCATAGTTATTCGCGATTCGAGGGTAAATCTTAGATCGTTTGTTTAGATTAGCTTTATTAGATCGCGTTTATTTTTTTTTCTAATCGAGCGTTAAACATATTTTTAGGTGTCAATGATCAGGAGAGCGTAGTGCTTACTGTAATCAGGTGTGTAATCTCACACCATATTTCATGGGATAGATATTTATATTATGACTAATGGTAAATCGCTTGATTTAGTCACTTGTTAGTGAAATCGGGTAAGATGGCATAATTATCATTATTTTGGTAGAAACTATAAAAATTGGTATTAAGACTGTGATAAATGGGCCAAATGTGATATGTGATAAATGGGCCAAATGTGATATGTGATAATTGGGCCATATTATTCATAATAATTATATGAATGGAATATTGTAATTGGATATGCATATTATATACATGATTTGCATAGGTTGGGATTTTGATGAAGAGAAGTTCTGGTAGCTTTGCTACAAAATTCTGGTGGCTTGTCCACAAATTGATATATGGCTTAATGCCCAGTTTGATATATGGCTTAATGTCTAGTTTGGTGTGTTGGCGGGGTGGGTGACTAAAGCTCCCCACAGGTGTGTTGGTTGGTACGGGTGGTGTGTAGCGGATGGAAAACTAGGTTTGGTTGGGAAATTGCATAACACATGTATGTTATATATATGATATTATGTTATGATTGTAAATGAGCTTTGGCCCAATAAATGCTTAATTGAATTTTTGGCCCAGTGACAATGGTAAGTGAGTTACACACTGAGTTCTAAGTAACTCACCCCGTTTTCTTTACCCTCCTCAGGTAATGATCAGTGATGGAGGCTTGGGCCGGGGACGACTCAGTGGAGGCCATACTACGAATTATGGGTTATTTAAATTTCGAATTTCTTTTTAAGTACTTTTTATTATTTTTCTATTTTGTAATAAGGCCTCTGGTTAAATTTTTATGGATGTTTTACTTGTGGATGGATTTTATAATATGCTTTAAATACTTAAGTGGGATTATTTTTTCTAAAAATAGAAATAAACATTTTTCTTAAATAAATATATGAAAAGGGTTTCATTCTTAAATAGTTTTAACTCAGTAATTTTTCTATAACAATATTTTTAAATTTTTTTTCAAATTACTTTCGAACTCTTTAAATTTTCTCAAAATATTAAATTAATTTTCCTAAGTTTTAATTTAATAATTTTACACCCAAATTATTAGATTTAGTAATCAAACTTAGTTTTCAATAACTCCACGTTAAAATGTTTTTAAAAATCCATTTTCTTTAAATCTTTAAAAGACTAGGTGTATGTTCATTTTGTGTGACATGTTAAATTTGGTCTTAAAGCATAGACCGGGTTTGGGGTGTTACATTCTAAAGAAACTATGTTTTCAAAAAACTTCAATGTGATATCGCCAGATTCAGCCATAACGTCTGGGTCGGGTTTGGGGTGTTACATGAGCAGCATCATGTAGCTTACACTCTCACCCACAGCTCGTGTGACTAGGCCCATTTCACAACTTGTGTGAGCAATGATGTAAAGGAAAGGTTACATTGATATGTAATGGCACACTATGTGTGAGCTTTCCCAAGAATCTGATGTAATTCTAGATGGTTCAATGGGTAAGAAAAGGGATTGAAATGGTAAGTTTATGATTGGGATGTAACATGATGTTATAAAAAGATTGATAAGTTAAATGATGTACTTATATATGGGAAATCTACTTATGCTATGGATGAACTCATTTATATCATGGACAAGTGCACTAACTTGTGAATTGATGATATTGTTTAGGCTTATGCTAAGCTTTTGGAATGGAATGGTAAGTAAGTAAATAGAATGGTTCATAATCTTATGAAAAGGTTGATGAATATGTTATGTATCTTATGAAACCCACTTATGGTATAAATGAACATATGTGATGTTGATGAACTTACTAACTTGTGAGTTTGATGGTGTTTCAATAGGCTTATACTAAGATTATGTCATTGGTAATAGTTTGTGCTTAATTTATGAATTATATTAATGAAGTGGTAAGTTATGTTTAAGTTTATATGAGCTTACTAAACACTCGTTGCTTACGTAATTACTTTTCGTTGTTTTACAAATTATTGGAAGCTCGATTGGTTGGAAGTTTGTCGGAGACCTATCACACTATCCAACATCTAATTTGGTAGATTTTATGTATTTTGGCCAAGGTTAATAATGGCATGTATAGGTTGTCTTGTAATGGTATTTTGAGAATGTGTTAATGGTGATTTGGCTTTGAAGTTTATGTTTGATTTGGTACACCTTAATGCCTTACCAAACTATGTCATTTGAGTCACTTTTGAATACTTGTAAATAAGGTTCTTTTGGTATGTTAATGATGGCTTGAAAATGGTTAATTTGTGACATGTTTTAGCACATATTTGAATCAGGTCTTTATGCACGAATTGAGGTAGGTAAATGATGTTTTGATGCTATTGTGGTGCCTTTGAATGGCATATTGGTTAGGTGATTTAGAATGATTGAAATGGCGTGTTTATGTATGTTTGAATGATGTGTGAATCCCTTGAAAGTGTGCCTAAATGGTCTGAATGATTAGGCATGAATTGGACCTATAATGACTTGATTTTATGTAAATTTTGGGCTCACACGACCTGGGACATGGGTTATCACATGGCCTAGTGACACGACCATGTGTCATCTAAAATTTCTTAGTGTTTCAAGTCAGTGAGTCACTAAGCCTGACAGACGGGCATGTGTGGCAACTCAAAGAGTTACACGGCCTGGCACACGAGCGTGTGACACGACCATGTGACCTTACTTAGTGAGTTACACGGGTGAGGACACGGGCTGGGAAACGGCTGTGTGTGCCTTGTTCGAATGTTACACGGCTGGCTATGTCATATGGCCATATGACCCCTATTTCCTAATTTTTGCATATTTTTCTTAAAACATTTGTTTTGTTTCAAATTAGTCCCAAATTGCTTCAAAGCTATTTTTAGGGCCTCGAAGGCTCGATTTAGGGACAAAATGCATGAGATTGATTTGTTTATAATATGAGTTTAATTTATTTAAATATTTTGATAAATGTTTTTGATTGTACTGTAATGTTTTGTAACCCTAATCTGGCGACGAAGATGGGTTAGAAGTGTTACAACTATAACTTGAAAGTTCAAATTTTTTTGGGTACCATGAAGTCCTTGAAGGCTATTGTGATGCAAATTGGATAACTAATAATGATGAGGTAAGCTCTACAAGTGGGTATGTCTTTACTTTAGGTGGAGAAACCATTTCATGGAAGTATGCTAAATAGACTTGTATTGCTTGCTCCATGATGGAGTCAGAGTTTTTAGCTCTTGACTTAGCTGGGCAAGAGGCCGAGTGGTTTAGGAATCTACTTGCAAAGATTCCTTTATAGGAAAAACTATTACCTTCCATATATTTATTATGTGAGCCGCAAGAAGCAATTTGTGTTGTTAAGTATCAATCTTACAATGGTAAGAAAATACATATTCGAATAAGACATGAATCTGTGAAACATTTAATAAACAATGAAGTATTTACTTTGAGTACGTGAGGTCTGAATGGAACCTAGCTGATCCACTAACCAAAGAGTTAAGTAGGAAAATGGTTCTTGATTCGTCTAGGAGGGTGGGTCTTAAGCCTAGTGGTTGAGGAATCCATAGTGGATACCCAACTTAGTTTTTAAGTTCAATGTGGTCAAACAAAATCATGGAAGGACTTATAGTGTACATTTTACCTATCCCTATGGCGAATGAAGTACATGTGTAAGGATGAGTTTTTACTCCTAATGAATTCACAGACTAGAAGTTGGGTGGTCCTATTGAGATAGACTTGATGATTTCACCAAATTGAGAGGTTGAGTTTATTACTCTTAATGAGTTCATATCCTAGAGTTTGGGTGTTCCTATTGAGATGGACTTGATGAATTCACCGAACTTAAATTTGAGAGGATGAGCTTAATGAAAACTCTTAATGATTTCATAGACCTGATTTGGGTGGTCTATATTGAGATAGACTTTATGAAATCAACTACGTAAGTGTGAAGGACTAGCTACCTTCTATGAAAAACATTTTGGGCAGTTTTTTCTAGATCACTTACCAGCATCACGAGGTACATCTGCTAAAACTTGTTGAGTTATCATATAACATCAATTGGATCTGAGATTAGTTGTGTATCATAAGTTAACTCCTATCTTAAAAAGTTCAAGATTCGTTTACTTGTTAAAGAGAATAATCACTTATTTCTCTATGTACTAGTCCAAATCCACAAGATACTCGTGCTTAAGCAACTAATTTTATTGTTCTTCTAACGTTTTAACTAAAAAACTCTACTTTTCCTGGTGTTTTTTTCATTAGTGGGGGATTGTTAGTAATGCAAAGGGTTATTGTTAGTGGGTATATCCCATATTGGTTAAATACAAGCTATCAAGAGAGCTTTATATATCTTTACTTCTAGCTCTCATTGAGTAATTGGGCTATGGGCCTATCACACGCGTGTGCCGTTAACGCCGATCCGTTCCTGTCCGTGTCTTGGACACATACTACATGTATATCTTTCTAGAAAAAAGTTTTATTATTTTTTGGAAAAATATCTTTAAAAATTTTAATTTTTCCAGTTTTACTATTCTAAAAAATCTAGAACTGAAATATTTTTGGTTGTTGGGCACGGAAATAGTAGGATAGTTTCAAATTTTTCCTATGTTTTTTAGTCTTTTCCCCGCCTATTAATCATTTTGTCCTTCCATTTCTAGTATAAATAAAGGGTTGATTTCCTCATTTTTCACACAGAACAAAAACACACGCTCTCTGAAAAACACTTGTCTTATCTTTCTTTTTTTCTTATTTTGTAACATGCCAAATCCGACCGTATAATAGGATCCGAGTATGGTGTGTCACTACTTAAAATCAAATTAATTTTAAAACATTTTGGCTAAGGATGTATATAATTCTCACAAATTTATAAATATAAAACATATATTAGTTGTTACTTTACCACAATTTGAATGAAAATATTAACAAATTAAAATTAATGTACAAGCCATATGGCGTATAAGTTCGGATATAATAACTTCATTAAACAAACTATATTAATTGAAAACTAAACATAATACTTCATAGAAATCTCATAAAAACTGAGTTTTTTTCAAAATAAAAGTTCTTTGTACAAATTATTTCCAAATACACCACTAGTCATGTATGGTGTGAAACAAAGTAGTCAACTCACAATAGTAGTAGCACTCTGGCATAGTCCTTCCAATAAAGTCTTCCTTCAATTAGGAAGCCTGAGAAGGAAAATGTAACAAAGTAAGTTCATACGAACTTAGTGAGTTCCAAAGAGAAATTATACATAACATTACTGATAGGATATTTGAACCCTTTTTAAGGATTTACACACTATTTCAACATCTATTCCAATGTCTATCCCAACATCTATGGATGCAGAACGAGAAACATGTAAATAACTTAGAGGGTAACCTAGGGTTCATTAGTAATTACTAGTGAGATGGTATTAACGTAGAAGTTAGATGAATATTGCGAACTAATCTTCTGTAATTCGGTGTAGCGGATTAAACTAGTTTTTGCACTTGAGGAGATTGAATACAAGCACTTTTATTATGTTTTAACTAAGTTTTCATAGTTTGATTTACATTCAATAAAAAGCGTGATTTGTGTCTTTTATTGACCTTAGAGATGAATAAGGCCTACGGTGAGATAATATACTTCATGAGTGTGTAGATGACCATTAAAGGGCATACAAACTCAATACTGGTCGTTGTGTTGCAACACGAGGAGTTTGATGTCGCAACATAGAGAGTAGATTACAAGAATTATGAATCTACCTTCGGTGTCATGACACAGCCTGTAACACCCCTTACTTGAATTCAACACCGGAACAGGGTACAAGGCAGTACTGGACTCACATCACAAGCAATCACACAATTTTGAGTCATAAATTTTGCGTCCAAAATAAGACCATTCATATTTGATCATGAAGTCCCTATTACAAGCCTACGAGGCCCAAAACATGTATCGAAGTGGTTCGAGACTAAATCGAGAACTCAGGAAACATTTACAAAACTTAGAAATTTTTTGCTAGAAGCAGGGCTAACACGCCTGTGTGGTCCAAATGACACGCCCGTGTGACCCTGGGACACGCCCATGCTTCAGACAGTTTCAATTTAGGGTTGCTCTCTGGCTTATGCCATACGCCTGTGTTTGGTCGTGTAGCACACACAGTTGAGACACACGCCGTGTCTCTGCCCATGTGCTCAATTCTAGACATTCTGTTTTGCAACAATTAAGGTACAGGGGACACAAGGCCGGATCACATGCCCGTGGGGCAGACCGTGTGTTACACACGACCTTGACACACGCCCGTGTGTCTACCCGTGTGGACAAAAACAAGACTATTTACCAAGCCATTTTTCCATCCTTACTTGCACACATCTACATAACATCACATGGCACAAATTCAAGCATATAAATGCAACCAAACAACCACAACCACAACCAAGACAATAACATGTCATTCTTATACCATCATTTATCATGCTTAAAACATCATACTTAGCCCATTAAAAACATACTAATTTCACATTCACAAGAGGGCATTAACATACAAATATATTTATAATTAGCATAAGCCATCATTCATGGCTATATATAAGATGATGCATTAACATTTACAAGCCAACACATATGCCCAAATTAATCATAACACATATAACAATTTGACCTAGTCCTTATACATGCCATAAACTTAAAATACTTGAATTCATTTATACCCAAAATGATAGCTTGATAGTGTGACAGGATCTCCGTGATTTCCAACCCGAGCTGGCTCGATGACACTATAAAACATGGGAAAGGAAGGGGGTAAGCTATATTATATAGCTTAGTAAGTTCATATGCAAAGAATACAAAACATTATTCATACACTTGACATACAAATAACATAACAAATATTAACATAAATGTCATTAAAGATTCATAAACACAACTTACTCAATCCCAATATTACCAACACTCATCATATAAATAACATAACATAACATAACATAACATATTTCAACATAAATGTCATTAAACTTCATGAGTATAATTTACTCAACCACATTCTTGCCTATAGCTTATCATATGAATATCATAACATATATCAATGTAAATGTCATTAAACTTCATGAGTATAATTTACTCAATCACATTCTTACCTATAGCTCATCATACGAATAACATAACATATATCAACATAAATGTCATTAAACTTCATGAGTATAATTTACTCAATCACATTCTTTCCTATAGCTCATCATACAAATAACATAACGTATATCAACATAAATGTCATTAAAACTTCATAAATGTCATATGAGCATAAATGTCATTTAATATCAACATAACACATATCAACATAAATGTCATTTAAGCTTCATAAGCACAACTTACTCAATCACAATCTTACCAATTGTTCATCATATATTAAGCTCATTTTCTTTGAGTTTTACGTACATACCTGTACCATTTCATAACATATTAACATACTTTCTCATCTTTGACATACCCATTGAACCACTTTGAATACAATCGGATACACGAAAATCATTGCACATAAGTTCCACATATGTAGCCAATGTTACCAAAAATCTCATAACACATATAAGCTTGCTCTCGAGCTATCCCCGGGCCTGCACACACAAGTTTTTAGTCGAGACGTAGCTACACGGTGCTGCTCACACAAGCTGTTAGTTATCCGCAACATGTGCCGATATACCCAACACCAGTAGGACGTACAGGACCAGCACTCGGGACACATAAATCACATAATTACATGGGTTCCTAGTGACATGTCACTTGTATCCTAATCTATTCCTAAAGTTCAACCGAGATTTACTCGCTCGTTGAAACTTTGACGAATACTTCCATAGAGTCAATCACAATTCATTAAAATTTAAGGCATTTAAAACATAAATATAAAAATGCATTATTTACAAACGAACTTACCTCGACATAAAAATGGAAAAAGGACTAAATCGTTAAATACTCATTTTCCCCCCGTTCTAGGTCCGAACCTCATTTTTCTTGATCTATAATATCATATTTAACTTATTCAATCATTATACTATTCAAATTATTCCAAAATCACATTATGGAAAAAATTACATTTTTGCCCCTAAACTTTTAACATTTTACATTTTAGTCCCTAGGCTTGTAAAATGATTTTCATTCAACTTCATTACACCCAAGCCTAGCTGAACCTAAATCATGCTCATAACAGCCCACATTTTTCATTTATTCACACTTTTACTACTCATTTTATAATTTTTACAAATAAGTCCTTATTGACATTTTTACTGAAAATCACTTAACAAAAGTCGTTTAAGAATCAACAAACATGCATTTTCTACCATCAAACATCAAAATATATACATGTTCAACATGGGTAAAATTTTAGACCTTGACATCTCTTCAAATTGATGGTAGAAATAGATAGATCAAGTTACAACGACTTCAAAAATGTAAAGATCATTAAAAACGGGGCAAGAACGGACTTACAATCAAGCTTGAAATGGCCAAACCCTAGATATGGCTTATCTTGAAACATTCAGCTACAACATGAAGAAGATTAATGAAATTTTGGCTTATTTTACATTTTTAATTCTTTTAATAACTAAATTACTAAAATGCCCTTAATGAAAAACTTTAGAAACATACCAAACCATGTCCATTTTTGTCCACCAACATAACCAATGGTTTGATTACCATTTAAGGACCTCTATTTTAAAATTTCATAGCAATTAGACACCTTTAGCATATAGAATTCAAGTTTTGCACTTTTTGCACTTTTGTCCTTTTAACTAAATTGAGTGTCCAAACGTCAAAATTTTCGAACGAATTTTTCACAAAATCGTTCCATAAAACTGTAGACCATAAAAATATAATAAAAACAAATTTCTCAATGCCATATTTGTGGTCCCGAAGCCACTGTTCCGACTAGACCCAAAATCAGGATGTTACAACTTTCCCCATTTAGGGATTTTCGTCCCCGAAAATTTTATCGGAATATAAATTCAATTTCCACATAGACTCCTCTTTCTTGTGACACTTCCAAAGAACCCTCACTAAGTGTATGCTTTTATTTCCCAACTTTTTAATCTCTCGTGTCAAAATTCCGATTGATTCTTCGTTAAATAACACATCGACTGAATCTAAATCCCTATCGGAGAATTCATACTCAAAGAGTCCAATCGATACCATCGTAACATAGGTACAGAAAACACATTTTGAATCTTTTTTGCCAAGACAATACTTTCGGAAACATGTTATCGCTAAACAGGAATTTCATATCCTCATGTTTCAAGTTTATATACGTTTTCTGATAATCTAAAGTATATTCTAAACTTCCACGAATCACGTTTACTTTCTATACGATTTCTGATCGGATAGTCTCTGAAACATATAACTCAACTAATCTATCATGTTACATACTCGATCACCAGAACATCTATTTCAATAACTGCATATTTATTACTCCCTAAATAAACAAACGAGCTACTACTAAGTCTCGTATACAATTTTTTTTGCATAAGCTCTAAATTACTCTATGCGTAAATTCTCTCTCGGAATAATGATAGTGGTCATCAGATCCGACCTGAAATTCAGAATCAAAAGTTGTCTCACACTGTACTTGTTTAGTTTACCACTCACTATCACATTCTTGAGGTTTTCAATCTTGCAAAGGAAACATCGCTTTAGCTTCTAATTTAGCTAGATTCAGACTTCCATCAAATAAGATTAATCATGTATCCAATACTCACTAAGTAATCAAAAGGTTTTCCACTTAAGCATTTGCAACTATATCTGCTTTCCCAAAGGCTAATCGATAACTGTTCACAATCTTTCAATAGTTCAAACCAACTATGTTGTTTTAAATTCATATTCCTTCTGTGACATTAGATACTTTAAACTCTTGGGATCAGGAAACATATGAAATTTTTTGTCGGACAACCGGTGTCATCAAATTCTCAATACAGACATAAAAAGTGGCCAACTCTAAATCATTCAACGGACAATTCCTTTCATGTGACTTTAACTGTTTGAAAGCATAAACCATCACTTTACATTCTTGTATTAAAACACATTTCAATCCGTTCGATAGTGCATCAGTGAAAATCACAAATGCTTTACTCAATTTAAACTGGACTCAGAATCAGTGCTTCAGTTAACAATACCTTCAACTATTTTTAACTTTGCTAATGCTCAACAAACCATTTAAACTTTCATAAATGTGATAACTTTATCAATCAAAATAGTTTTGACTCAGAATAATATCATCCAATTAGAACTGATCTAATAGGTACATCCTTGTATCACACCCTTTTTGAATATAAATTCTTCATTCAGACTGTTCGTCCATTTACCTATGAATGTACAAGATTTTATATTCTTACTTGAGGATAAACTTAAATGCATATAACTCAAGTGTCCAACTCGCTCAGATAAAAACAACTGAGTCGATCTCAACTATCAAATAATATCACATCAAAATACTCCCTTCTTCATGCTGTTAAAATAACTCAAACATACAATCTTTCAAAATTTCCTCATATGCTAGTTAAAGATCTTTACAACTGCATTAGCTCAATGAAACAAAATATCCTGATTGAACTCATTGACCTTAATCAAACTTACCTGAGAAAAGAAAACCATCGTATAATTTGAGCTTGAAATTCCACTATCTATACCTTTGCCGATGTCAATTTCTTTCAAGAAAATTAGAGAAATCCTGATACCAGAATCACCACGTTCCTATGATTGAACCAGAAATACAACCATAACAGACATAACTATCACAAGCCAAAGAAAACACTTTAAAGATGAGCCATGATTGATAATTTACAAAATAAGGATGATAAGAAAATTGAGATAAAGAAATGTAACAACCCAAACTCAGCCTAGACGTTATGGCCGAATTTGGAGACGTTACATAATAGTGTTTTGGAAAAAGATAACTATGTTAAAACCATTTGTAGATATCTTGGCTTTCGTCAAAACTTGTTATTTAATTATTATCCATTTTCAAAACATTATATGTTGCGGAAGCTTTTAACATAATTTACGAGTTCGTGTATTTTTGACAAAACATTTATTTATTTTGAAAATCGCGTCTTATCCTACTACTAGCAGTTTATAAAATAGTAATCCCAAATTTTAAACAAAAATCCATAAGGCCTTATTACATGAAATTTACCCAATTATAACCAAATCATAATTAAAAATAAACCGTAAATAAAGGGTCCAGAACTGTGGTCACCACCGAGCCCTCCACTGCACCGATTCGTCTATTGTTGGGGATTACCTGAATAGATTAAATAGAAAAGGGTGAGTTTTCGTAAAACTCAGTAACTGAAAACGTACACACACAAAAATATTAGATAACAGACATCAATTCACAATTCGGGTCTGAGCCCATTGCAGAAACGGTGTGGACTTTAGCCCACTCGAATACAAAACTAGACATATTACAGGGCCTTGGCCCATTTCAGACAGAATATACATATAACAGAGTCCTACCCACCAGCCTCTACACACCAACTCCGTCCAACCCTACACACCATGTGGGGATTAAATCAACCATCCAGCCCTACACATCATGTTGTACCGAATGCGGCACATAATAAAAAACTTGCAGCTGAGCTTTCAGATAACTAGCTTAAGAGCCTTTCAAATACTTCCTTCAATCATAATCACCCCGATGCAATGAAACATACAAGAATGACATGCTATTATGCAATTAAAACTCATATATATATTTAGATCAGCATACATGCTTAGTACAGAAATTAGACAGACAGATCATTCATTTAGGGGTCTAAATATTGTTTATTGACCCTACGATAGGTTCATAGTCGACTTGGGCGACCCGTGCAACCTTACAGAGTTTTTAGAAAAATGGGCTCACAAGCCCATATGGCTTGCCCATGTACGCCCACACGCCCATGTGGCTCACAAGGCCCAAATTGGCCTTGTCCAAATCACACGGCCTGCCTGAATCCCACACGCCCATATGTTGTTCACCCGTGTGGGTCCACATGTCCATGTGGCCCACACGACCCAATTAGTCAAGCCTATGTGTCGCACACGACCTCGCTCAACCCTCACACGATCGTGTCACTCGCGCACGGCTTGGCTCGTCGATCACACGGCCGTGTGGTGGCTAACAGTCTTGCACACGGCCTACCACATAGGCGACCACACGCCTGTGTGGCGTCGACAAAATGGTTTTCAACTTTCGTGAAACTTTGTTTTTTGCGTTTTTGGGTACACACCTAGTTCATTTTCGCTCTTAACGCAATCCCGAGATCACCAGCACCTATAATTGATCAATAATTCTCTCAATTATTCACTTAATCGATGAATCGAAACCAACCCAAACGAAATACTTAGCCGAGGAGCGATTAAAACTTACCTCTAAAGCTTCAAACTCAGTTTATTAGTGAAGCAGTATGAAAAGAGCCTTGATTGCAAAGATTTGATGCTGCCAAGACATCAGAATAAATATTCCAATAAAAAATAGCCTCATAAAACACAAGTCACAAGAACTACTTACCGGAGTTGCTAAAAGAAATGCCGCAGATGGGAGAGGGAATACAGTTGCCGTGTAAAACGGAAGCAAAAAGAAAGCAAAAAGAAGGGTGATGAGAAAGGAGAATTTTGGCTGGCAAAGGGAAGCACAATGGTATTTTTGAGAAAGGAGGAAAACACAACTATTCAAAAATTTTGATCCTTTCCTAATTTCCCTCCCACTAATTCTATTCACTAACCACCACTCAAATTTTGAAACCAACTCAAACTCTTAGTCATTAAATCAAGCAAAAATAATCTCCCCTGTCTAAGAAGAGATTCGAACTCCCAACCTCCAACAACTTCAACACTCCACTTAGCCACCAGACCAGCAGGCCCATTCTACTAATTACCTACACACTTTAGCTTATAAGCCTATTAACCGAAGTTTGGGCTTTATTCATAAGAATACCAAAATTTACACAAGTTGAGACTTGAACTTGGGACCTCACACACACACCCAGAATACATACCACTGAAGCAGACACTCATTCATGTCAAAATTACCAAAAGTCGAATTCAAAGAAAAATAGGGCATTACAAGAAATCCAAGATACGATATCATACTGGAAGTTCGAGAACATAACTCTTAAGAAAATAATAAAGATCTTGATGATTCCTCGGAGAAAACTAGAAGAAAAACAATACTTATACGCTCTAAAATCAATTGTAACAGAGATAATATATTTTCCAAATATATATAAAAGAAAACAACATCCAGTAGAAAAAGAAGAATAGCCTCACATAAATTTTCACCAACAACTTTTATTCCAAACATAATAGAATAGAATCCCACAGGGAGAGATAAGAAATGCTTCTCATCAACCAACCAGATCAACATTGCTCTCATCTAACATTATAAGCAGCTAGCATTCTCATACGATAAGAATTTCATCAAAAACGAACAATCACATATATCTATGAGGATACATGAATATATATACCCAAGAGAGATCATCATAATCTATTCAATCACAACTATTACACTTAGACATCTTTACGATTCAAATATCCTTTCTCTGACTAATTCTTTCATCACTAATCCCGTATTACTCCATTCACTAATGAAAATCAATCCGGAAGAAATTTCAGCAAATACTTACTTTAGACATCATACCAGAATGAGTCGATTAGCTAAGATTAACTTTTTCTTTACCCGTGACATCGTAAAATCTGAATGATCTTTAGAATAACCTGGAATCTTTTTCAGAACTGTACTCACTTGCCAAACTATTCTTAACTCTGACCACATTATTAGTTATTCCGCCACTGAACTCTTTAGTCTCTTACTTGTGAGCTCATTCAACTTAAATATTGTGATATTTTGTTATAAAATACCACATTGGTAAGGGGGTGAGGTCGTAAAGCTTCTAACTCAATTATCATAAATACACACATAAAACTTGGCATTCATCATCAATATAATATCTTCACAATCATATAATTCACTTTAAGCTAATTAACATACATATTTATGTCACACGAACTTTCCGATTACCTTTATTCAAACAAGTGTACTTAAACATACATTCTATAAATTTTGAGTAAGCTTACTTATCACATTCACTTAATCAAACAAATTAGGCACATAACATCATATGGATGCCAAATAAACATAGATGAGCTTATCACAATATAAACTTTCATTTCATTTCACCTTTCCATAGTTCAAGAATAATTCCCATTGAACTATTGTAATTTCGATGGATTCTCGAGTAGTATACTCAAGGTATGCATGTCAACATTCCGTCAATTCATATTCAAAAGTGCCCTTTTGGTGCATATTCATAGAGCACACTCTCGAGTTACATATGATATAACAGGATTGCCAGTCCAGGCTAAATCCTTTCAGTAACTTATAATCTAAAGGGCTTACGTTGGATTACCCGTCTGGGCTAAATCCACTTCATAACTTATGCTCGAGAGGGCTTAATTCAGGATTACCCTTCCGGGCTAAATCCTTTTTGCAACATTTAAAACATTTTATCCGTTTAAAAAATTACCATAATTCATCGAAATACAACGTTCAACCGAATAATAACATTTTATCCCTATTTCTCAACTTTTGGTTATTTCATTTTGTACATCATCACATACATATCATGAACTCTTATTCATACCTTTCCAAGTTTTGACTCATCACAAACACAATTTCAAATATCCTAGTATCATTTTCAGCACTTTCGAAAATAGCTTGGTTGGAAAGCATCTTAGCCTCAACAAAACAATTTCATCAGAATCGGGACATATCACACTATCATGGGAAATAATATGGCATGTATAGCTACACTCACATACGCTACGCTAGTCCAAGAATCGACTAAACCATAGCTCTGATACAACTAAATGTAACACCTCTTACCTATATTCAACGCTGGAACAAGGTACGAGCATTACCGACTCACATCACAAGTAATCACACAATTTCAAATCATAAAATTTGCGTCCAAAATAAGACCATTCATATTCAATCATGAAGTCCTTATTACGAGCCTACGAGGCCTAAAACATGTATCAAAAGTGGTTTAGGACTAAACCGAGAACTCAAGAAACTTTTACAAAACATAGAAAATTGTTGCTAGAAGTAGGGCTCACACGCCTGTAGTCCAAGGGGCACGCCCGTGCTTCAGACCTGTATACTCAATTCTAGACATTCTATTTTGCAATAATTAAGGTGCAGGGGACACACAGCCGGATCACATGCCAATGGGATAGACTGTGTGTCACACACAACCTAGACACACACGTGTGTGTCTACCCATGTGGACAAAAACAAGGCTACTTACCAAACCATTTTGCCACCCTTACTTGCACACATCTACCCAACATCACATGGCACAAATTCAAGCATATAAATGCAACCAAACAACCACAAACAAGACAATAACATGTCATTCTTATACCATCATTTATCATGCTTAAAACATCATACTTAGCCTATTAAAAACATGATAATTTCACATTCACAAAGGGCATTAACATACGGATATATTTATAATCAGCATAAGCCATCATTCATGGTTATATATAAGATGAATCATTAACATTTACAAGCCAACACATATGGCCAAATTAATCATAACACATATAACAGTTTGACCTAGTCCCTATACATGACATAGACTTAAAATACTTGAATTCATTTATACCCAAAATGATAGCTTGATAGTGTGATAGGATCTCCGACAATTTCCAACCTGAGCTGGCTCGATGACACTATAAAACATAGGAAAGGAAGGGGGTAAGCTATATTATATAGCTTAATAAGTTCATATGCAAATAATACAAAACATTATTCATACACTTGACATACAAATAACTTAACAAATATTAACATAAATGTCATTAAAAATTCATAAACATAACTTACTCACACCCAATCTTACCAACATCTCATCATATAAATAACATAACATATTTCAACGTAAACGTCATTAAACTTCATGAGTATAATTTACTCAATCTCATTCTTTCCTATAGCTCATCATATGAATAACATAACATATATCAACACAAATGTCATTAAACTTCATGAGTATAATTTACTCAATCACATTCTTACCTATAGCTCACCATACGAATAACATAACATATGTCAACATAAATGTCATTAAACTTCATGAGTATAATTTACTCAATCACATTCTTGCCTATAGCTCATCATACTAATAACATAATGTATATCAACATAAATGTCATTAAAACTTCATAAATGTCATATGAACATAAATGTCATTTAATATCAACATAACACATATCAACATAAATGTCATTTAAGCTTCATAAGGACAACTTACTCAATCACAATCTTACTAATTATTCACCATATACTGAGCTCATTTTCTTTGATTTTTACATATATACATGTACCATCTCATAATAGATTCACATACTTTCTCATCTTTGACATACTCGTTGAACCACTTGGAATACTATCGGATACAGAGAAATCTTTGCACATAAGTGCCACATATGTAGCCAATGCTACAAAAAATCTCATAACACATATAAGCTCACTCTCGAGCTATCCTCGGGCCAGCTCACACAAGCTGTTAGTCGAGACGTAGCTACGCGGTGCTGCTCACACAAGCTGTCAGGTATCCGCAACATATGCCGGTATACCCAACCACAGGTAGGATGTACAAGACAAGCACCCGGGACACATAATTACTTGGGTTCCTAGTGACATGTCACTTGTATCCTAATCTATTCCTAAGGTTCAACCGGGATTTACTCGCTCGTCGAAAATTTAACGAATACTTCCATAGAGTCAATCACAATTCATACAACTTTAAGGCATTTAAAACATAAATATACCAATGCATTATTTACATACGAACTTACCTCGGCATAAAAACGCCAAAAAGGACTAAATCGTTAAATACTCGTTTTCCTCGTTCTAGGTCTGAACCACTTTTTTTTATCTATAATATCAAATTTAACTTATTCAATCATTATACTATTTAAATTAGCCTAAAATCACATTATGGAAAAATTATATTTTTGCCCCTAAACTTTTAACATTTTACATTTTAGTCCCTAGGCTCGTAAAATGATTTTCATTCAATTTCATTACACCCAAGCCTAGCTGAACCTATATCATGCTCATAATAGCCCACATTTTCATTTATTAACACAGTTACTACTCATTTTATAACTTTTACAAACAAGTCCTTATTGACATTTTTACCGAAAATCATTTAGCAAAAGTCGTTTAAGAATCAACAAACATGCATTTTCTACCATCAAATATCAAAATACATAACATGGGTAAAATTTTATACCTTGTCATATCTTCAAATTAATGGTAGAAATAGATAGATCGAGTTACAAAGACTTCAAAAATGTAAAGAGCATTAAAAACGGGGCAAGAACGGACTTACAATCAAGCTTGTAAGTGGCCAAACCCTATATATGGATTCTATTGAGACATTTGTCTATATCATGAAGAAGATGAATGAAATTTTGGCTTATTTTGCCTTTTTAATTCTTTTAATAACCAAATTACTAAAATGCCCTTAATGAAAAACTTAAACATACCAAACCATGTCCATTTTTGTCCACCAACTTAACCAATGGTCTAATTACCATTTAAAGACCTCTAATTTAAAATATCATAGCAATTGGACACCTTTAGCATATAGAATTCAAGTTTTGCACTTTTTTTGTAATTTAGTCCTTTTAACTAAATTGAGTGCCCAAACGTTAAAATTTTTGAATGAAATTTTCATGAAATTATTCCATAAATTTGTAGACCATAAAAATATAATAAAAATAAATTTCTCTGCGTCAGATTTGTGGTCCCGAAACCACTGTTCTGACTAGACCCAAAATCAAGCTGTTACACAGCCAAAGAATGTTGCAACACACCCTTGAAGTCACCTTTAAGTTGAACATACTGCCTTCAATGTTGCGACACTGGCACTAGGGTATCGTAACATCGATCTTGTATGAGAAACATGTAACATCCTTAAATCTAGGGTTTTGTAATATTTGTGTAAATGCATGTTATGTGGTTCTAGGTGTTGTTTAAGAGTGTTTAGGGACCCTAGGGAGGCCTAGGGTCGAGATTGAGCCCTTGTAAAATTTTGGTTTTTTGGCACTTTAGGGGAGGACTATATGAAGCAAGGCTTAAGGGAATGTTGGTGTTTTGCTAACACAAGTGAGTAAGGGGCACAGTGGTGGTGGTGTCAATATGCATGCAAGAGGAGTGAGGTCCGAATCCCACAAGTAGCACTTGGAGGGTTTATTTTTGTGCTTAGGAAAGGGAGGTAGCTGAGTGGAGATCAAACACTGCCTTGGTGGTTGAGGACTTGGGTCAAACTATTTGAATGATTGATGGAGAGGATGTTATGGAGCAAAATATAGAGCAAATCAAGGGATTGAGGGGGAGATGTAGTGGTGGCCGGATATAGGGAAGTGCTTTGGGGGAATTTTGGCTAGAGGGGCTTTTGTGTAGCTAATTCGGTAGCCTAGGGTGTTAGTAGAACCGAAACTTTCCTTGTGTTAGGCAATTGGTTTTTCTTTTATTATTCTTTTGGGTTTTCTCTTGAGAAGCAATCGGAGCATTTTTTTTTCTTTTCTTCTTTCTTTCGTACCACTTTTTACTTTTTGTGCATCTTTTCTTTACATCTTCGAATAGAACAAACAATTGTTGGTCGAATCATCTTCTGTGTACCTCTCTTCAATTTGTGTTTCTTTCTCTTTTCTTTAAGCGAATTGCCACACCTCTTTCTACTTGATTTTTCTTTAAGCTGAATTTGGTAAGGTCTCATTCACTCTTCTTTTTCTTTTTCCTCTTCTCTCATCTCCTTCTCTAGAACTTCTCTAACAGTCGAACCTCCTCTTTTATTTCTTTTGAATCAGTTTCTTGGTGCTTTTGCTCATAGCCGAATATTAGTAGTTGGAAGTTGGGTGTTCTTTGACCGTTGAACCTATCTTGTTGATTCGATTCGGTTGTGATCACAAGGTAACGTCTTTCTCTTCTCTTTTCTCGTCTTTCCTTTCTCTTCTCTCCCCACTATAGCCAAAACACTCACTTTTTCCTTTATCTTTATTTTAATCGTGGTGAACCTCTCTTGTTTTCTTTGGGTAAGGGTCGAATTCTTTAGGGTGCAATTCGCATCGTGTGTGTTCAAATCACTTCGAGATATTGTCTTGTTGTGGGTAAGTTGGGGATATGATCAACTTGGGGCGATGGGTTCTCTTATTTTTTTTATTAAACTCGTTGGGGCCGAAAGGCCATTTCTTTTACTATCATCTTGGATAAACTTTCTAACACAATCTTTTCATTAGAAGCGCAGAACATTGGTCAGTAGAGGGTGGACCGAATACTCTCTTTAGAAGGATGGCGTGTATCTGTCGATGTTTTGAAAGGTGCAATGTATCGCAACTTGTAAGCGGGTGTGTAATCTCACACCTCTCTGAATGTTTGTGTGAAACGTTTGTGAAATGGCCAAATGCCGAAATGTCAAAAAATCTAGCAACTATGACTACTCGAGCGTGCGAGATCTCGTAGTGGTAAAATGAGATGTGAAATGTGACGTGAAGTTGTTGAGGGTGTCAAGAACACTCTCGCGATACTGAGGCTGAAATGAGCCTATCCGGGCCAAAATGAGCCAAACGGGCCCAATGGGCTATTCAGCCCGCATGGGTGAAAATGATGGAAAATTGTAAAGGAGTAAGTGCTATTGCGAAATCTGGAAATCTAAGACTGTAACATTGCAAAATAGGCCACACGAGCGTGTGGGCCCTATTTGGGCCTAAAATGGATTTTAGGCCCAATAGCTCCGTAGAGACCCAAAAAGGGTCTCATGATGCTCGAGCGACGGTAGGCCTTCGAAAAGGCCATTAGTTGGTAAAATTACCAAAATACCCTCGGTGGGTAAATTACTGAGATACCTTCGTTGGGTAAAATTTCTATTATACCCTTAGGGGCAGATTTGGTATGATTGTGTATAACTTGATTAACTTCCATGATGATTCATTTTGCATACACTGAATTATTGAAACACCCCAAACCCGGCCCACAAGCCCTGATCGGATCTGGCATGCTCCTTGAGTAAAAAGTAGTTAAGTCTCGAAATGACATTTTAGAAATCTTGGTGGTTTTGAAGAAAATAGCTTCGGATTGTTCTCAAGTTAAAAACCGATTGTAATTAAATTTGTACTAAAATGATATTTTCATATTTCAAAAGTTACAAGTTAAAAGAAATGCCGAATTTTAGAGTTTATTATTATTAACTTGGAAACCGTAGGTGTTTGGGTTTCAAAACAATTGATGTTGTTTTACTGAAAATTGTTTAATCGCTCGCTCGATATTGTTCAGATCATAATAAAAATTTAAAACGCATAAATAAAATAGTTAAGTGATAATGGCCTTATTACATCAAAACATAACCCAAAATAAATCACAATAAACTTAATAAGAAAAACCAAAAAACTGAGCTGTGCATGGCCACCACTAAGTTCCTGCCGACCCGGCCCATTAATCGAAAGTACCATCTCAAAATGTTAGCCCACGAGGGTGAGTCAATGACTCGATGTGTAACTACCAACAGACTCCCAAAACAATCAAGGCATATTAAATCACATAAAACAATTGTAAACAATATGCAACCCAAACCACCTAGATCCAACCTCTACACATCACCCGTATCGACCGATCACACCGTGGGGATTACTAAATCGACCCTTCATCCGCTACACACCATCGAAGGCAGTCGCTGCAGTCAACTGTACATCGCCCTTATAATTGTGGCATAGCCACCAGATAATGTGACAGAGTCACCAGATTCATAATATGTGACATAAGTCACCTGATAGTGTGGTAGAAACCACCAGATCACTTCCCCTTTAACATAATCACCCATATGCCCGTGCAATATTCAAAACATACAATTATCATGCAATTTGCCTTACCCCCAAAATCATAACGAAATTCCACATATTTTCACATCAATGTTATTAAACATTATTAACGAGTATTAAGGGGTAACGTACCTGGATCCATTGTACCATTAAATGGTACCCTTAGCCATGTTTATTTGTCACTTCATTAACACATGCTTAATATTATTATTAATCTATTTGGAATTTTAGTGTAGGGTTACACACCTTACTATTCGTAGATCTAATCGAAATCCCGAAAATCCTGATCTAACGCACTAGATCCCCTTTCCTACATTCAGCCAACACTAAGAACATTAGCAAAGAGGCCATTCGGCTATATAGCAAATCCCGAAGGTTTAACACAACCAAAATCCTTACCTTGCTACCGATTTGGTTACCAACCAAATCCCAAAACTTCGTGATGATCCCCTTGCAATCGGCTAAGCGTTAGTACACTCAAGCGGTTAGTTTTTAGCTATGAACGAATAAGGAACAGATCCAAATACTAGAACCCTTACCTAGATTGCTTAGCCAAATCCAAGATCTCATCAAAAACTCCTAAGACACCATAGTTAGAATCGGTAACCTTCAATAGGTAGTATGGCCTTTGGCCGAATAGTATGTCTTACTTACCTTAGATATCCGAAATCTTAGAAGATCTCCCTTAAACCGTCTGCTACAAGTGGATCCCAAATTCTCCCTTCATGGTTTCGGCCAAAGAAAATGAGAGGAATTAGATTCCTAGATTTTGACAATCAAAAGAAAAAGGAAAAGAAAAAAATTGAATGACAGGATCCCTTATCACAATGTTGAAACCGATTGCACCTTTGTTTGGAAACACAGAGATTCGGCTTTGGTTTAAAGAGAAAAGATTAAGGGAGTTTCGGCAAGAAAAAGAAGATTTCGGCTTTTGATGACAGAAGAGATTGTGTGAAAAAGAAGAAAAAGAATGATGTTGAAACTCAGTTTATGGTTCGGCTAAGGTGAGAAAAAGGAAGAAAGAATGGTGAGTAGAAAAGAAAAAGAAAGTGATGGTGAGGCTTAACAAAAATTCGGCTTAGGGGATTTTGGCTACTAGGTGACCAAATTTGTCATCCTAGAAGTCCCTTGGCTGGCCAACTCTCCTTCTTTCCACTCAATCCCTTCTTTTCCTCCTTCCTAGCTGAATCTCTAAGCTATTTGACCTAATCTACACTTCATATATGAAGTGTCCTTGTGCCGTCCAACACCGCCTCTCCTTGCTGCAAAATAAAACTCCAAAACGCTTCCCTTGTCTTTGCTTGAACCCGTGCCCTTCTCACTCCTCTGGGTCACCTCACAAGGCCCTAAGTGGCGCCTCCTTGCCACCTTACCAGCTTAATTCTTGTGTCCTAAGCCACACAATAAACTCATTAAGGCCTAGCTCCCTTAGTTCCTTTTTTTAGGCTTAAAAATCCAATAACTTCTAAGGCTCCTACCTACATCCCAAGGTTCCTGGAGCCCCCAAATCACATTCAAATCACACACAAGCACGTAATCACATACGTTTAAATAAAAATGCATAGCCCCTAAATCCTGGATATTATAGTTCTACCCCCTTAAAATAATTTCGACCTCAAAATTACCTGGCTAAAATAAATGAGGGTATTGCTATCGCATTGTTTCCTCTAGTTCCCACAAAGCTTCCTCCGATCCATGGTTACACCACAACACTTTGACTAGAGGGATTGATTTCCTCCGAAGCACCTTCACATCCCATTCCAGAATCTGAATCGGCTCCTCCTCATAAGACAGATCTGGTCTCAGCTCCACCTCCTCAATCGGTATAACATGAGATGGATTTGATGGGTAACGACGTAGCATTGAAACGTAAAACACATCATGTATCTGCTTCAACTCCGAAGGTAACTCTAACTGATACGCTACTGGTCCAACCCGCTTCAAAATCTGATAAGGTCCTATAAACCTAGGACTTAACTTTCCCCTGCGACCAAATCTCATCGCCTTCTTCCACGGCAAAACTTTGAGAAACACCTGATCATCCACAACAAACTCTATCTCCTTTCGCTTAAGATCTGCATATGATTTTTGCCTATCAGATGCCTCCTTCAACCGTGTCCTAATTACTTTAACCTTTTCTTCAGATTCTGCCACAATCTCTGGACTCAAAACCTGACGTTCCCCCAGTTCTGTCCAACATGTAGAAGTGCGACACTTCCGTCCATACAGCGCTTCGTACGGTGCCATCCGAATACTTGCTTGATAGTTGTTATTGTATGCAAATTCCGCTAAAGGTAAGAACTCCTCCCAACTCCCTCTGAAGTCTATCATACAACCTCTCAACATATCCTCCAAAGACTTGAATTACTCCTTTCAGATTGGTGTCCATTGCGGATGAAATGCCGTACTGAAGTCCAATCTAGTGCCCAAAGCTTGATGTAATGCTTTCCAAAATTGAGATGTAAACCTCGGATCCCTATCCGAGATAATCGACACCGGCACTCCGTGCAGCCTCACAATTTCTGCTACATACAACTTTGCCAATTTCTGTAGAGAATAGTCAACCCGCACTGGTATGAAATATGCAGACTTCGTCAACCGATCTACTATCACCCATACCGAGTCCTTCTTGGTAGGCATAAGGGGAAGCCCACTAACGAAGTCCATGGTAATTCTCTCCCACTTCCATTGCGGAATCTTTATCGGCTGAAGCAATCCTGACGGTACTTGGTGTTCAGCCTTGACTTGCTGGTACGTTAAGCACTTCCCTACAAATTTTGTAACTTCCCGCTTAAGACCAGGCCACCAAAACTGATCCCGTAGACCCCTATATAACTTACTTCCTCCAGGATGCATAGCATAAGGGCTACTATGCGATTCTTGAAGAATTTTCTGCCTTAACTCCTCATCCTTCGGCATACAGACCTTACCCCAAAAACACAGCACTCCATCGCTGTTTACATCAAAATTTTCCAATTCCCCATTCTACACTTGCAGTAACTTAGCACTCAGATCGCCATCTACCAACTGTTTCTCCTTTACCTGACTTAACCACGTCGGCTTCACTTGCAACTCCGCTAGCAAACTCCCATCGTCATAAAGGCTCGAATGTGCAAACATCGTAAAACACCCCAAACCCGGCCCACGAGCCTTGATCGGTTCTAGTATGTTCCTCGATGTAAACCGTTTCAAAATATTTTTTTTGTTACTTTGGAAAATCTGCGTGTTTTGAAAGAAAGATTGTTTTTGGGTTGGGCTCGAGTTGAAAACAAGTTTATCTTATATTGGAAACCCCTTTATTTTAGGTGACAAAACACTTAGAGTTTATTTTAAAATAAATTTACTTAATCTTTTAATTGATAAAAATTTGTAAGCATAATAAATAAAAGTAAAATAAAGTAGTTCTACTATGGCCTTATTACATCAAATAAATCCCAAAATGAAATTCAAAGTACATAAAGTAAAAAGAGTCTAAGACAAAGTAAAATCTGAACTTCACATGACCACCACTAAGCTCCTGCCGACCCGGTCCATCACTGTTCGTCACCTAAAAGAAAATGTTCCCCAACGGGGTGAGTCAAACAGACTCAATGTGTAACCAACACTAAAATTTAACAATTCAGGCATACATTCTCATATCACATACATATTCATATAACAGATAGGAAATAATGATGCAACCCAAACCCAAACCTATATGCCATCCGCTACACATCACTCGTACCATCCTGCACACCATGGGGACTACTATGTCAACCCTCCATCCGCTACACACCATCGAAGGCAATCGCTGCAGTCGACGTGCTCATCGCCCTTATAAAATTCGTGGCATAGCCACCAGATTAAATAATTGTGACCGAAGTCATCACATTCAGATAATGTGACCGAAGTCACCACATTCAGATAATGTGACCGAAGTCACCACATTCAGATATCGTGGTATTACCACCACTTTCACTTCCCTTTTCACAATGACCCGTATGCCCATGTCATACAAAACATGCCAAATTCTTAATTCACATTCTTATAGTTTCATATGTGTGTCATAACAGATGTTTATCATAATCCTAGTAGGAGTAGGAAAAAGTACACAGTACTTTGTACCATTGCATGGTACCTTAGCCATATTTTACACATTCTTATAAACACATATAATAATCTTAATGCCTTAAATCTAATAAATCTTAGGGAAGGGTACACACCTGATATACTTAACGCTTTATGGAAATCCTGAAAAACCCTATCTAACGCTTTAGATCCTAAGTTCCTTACTGCCGATTTGATTATTAGTCAAATCCCAAAAATCTGTGACCTTCCTTTAATCGGCCAATGTTAAATCACTTACCTTGGTTAGTTCCGGCTTTTTAATAAAATAAGGAATAGATCTAGGTTGCTAAATAAGCCTTGGCCGAATGTCAGATTCACTTACCTTGTGAATCCTAATATCCCGAAAACACCACTTGACTATGGAGATGTCGACAGCCCTATACACATATGTTAGATTTAATCTAACACTAAAACATAATAGAATGGTCTATGGCCGAATTTCACTTATGGCTTACCTTGGGTTCTTAAAATCCCGAAGATCCCCTATTGTAGCCGACTTTACTGAAAAATCCCGGAAGATCCTTCCAAATTTCGGCAAATAAAATATTAATGGGATTAGTCTTAGATTTCGACAAGTCTTAAAAGAAAAGGAATAAAATCGAATTTGCTCTTACCCCTAATGATGAAATCGGTTACACCTTCTTCCCGACACCACGAGATTCGACTTAGAGACTTGATGAACAATCGACTATGGTCTTGAAACTTATCTTGACTTTTGATTGGGTTTGCAAAGAAGAAGATGAAGATTCTGATGGAGATTAAACTTCAATGGAAGAGTATGGGACTTGGGAGAAATCGACAATGGTGATCTTTTAGGGAGAAAAGATTTGACTGAGCACGAGTTGAGAGAATAAAAGAGAACAAAGGAAAAAAAAATGAATATATACTTGATAATTTTGACTATCTCCTTTTACTAGTTTAGTCGAAATTACTAAGCTTAGTGTCCCCTACTTGGCCATCACTTCTCCCACATTTTCCTCCTTGATCACTTCATTTTAAAATTAATAAAAATAATCCATCAATTATCCTCCATTTATCTCTAAAATAAAAGAATTTAAGCTCCTAAAATCTAGCCTTGGTACCGTCCCCCTACTCCCCTCTTATTGACGTCACAAGCAAAATAAAAACCTTAAATTTTGCTTCCCACGACTTCGAACACTAGTCCTTCCCCTAGCTTATGGCGTCATTTCCAGAGGCCCTAAGTGGCACCTCTAAGCCACTTTTCCAAGCCCAATTGTGTGTCATATTTCCTCTATTAATTTTCTTAAGGCCTGTTAGGCTTAGCTCCCTTATTAAAACTTAAAATCGATATTTTTCTAAGGTATTTCTTATTTTCTAAAGTTCACAAATTTCATTAGACATATTCACAACATACTCAAGCATGCTATTTCATATAATTAAGCATAAATGCATAAGCCATATTTCGGGATATTACAGTTCTACCCCCTTAAAATAATTTCATCCTCGAAATTACAGGGTGAAATAAGTGTGGGTATTGCTGTCGCATTGCCTCTTACTCCCACGAAGCTTCCTCCGATCCATGATTTCTCCATAATACTTTGACTAGGGGAACTGACTTCCTCCGTAACACTTTCACATCTCATTCTAGAATCTGAATCGGCTCTTTCTCGTAGGATAAATCTGGCCTTATCTCTACCTCTTCAACTGGTACCACATGAGATGGATCCGATCGATATCGACGTAGCATGGACACATGGAATACGTCGTGCATCTGCTTCAACTTGGGTGGCAATTCAAACGATATGCCCTTTGGTCCAACTCGCTTCAACACTCGATAGGGTCCTATAAACCTTGGGCTTAGCTTCCCTTTCAGGCCAAATCTCATCACCTTCTTCCAAGGTGAAACCTTAAGGAATACTTGGTCTCCACATCAAATTCTATTTCCTTTAGTTTGAGATCTACATATGACTTACCTTTGTCGATGCTTCCTTCAACCGTGCACGAATTATCTCAACCTTCTCTTGGATTACGCCACAATCTACGGACCTAAAACTTGACGTTCTCCTAACTCTGTCCAACACGTAGGAGTTCGACACTTCCGACCATACAACGCTTCATACGGTGCCATCCGAATACTGGCCTAATAGCTGTTGTTGTAGGCAAATTCCGCTAGAGGCAAATGTTCCTTCCAACTTCCTCTGAAATCCATCACACAACCCCTCAACATATCCTCTAACACTTGGATCACTCGCTCGGACTGCCCGTCCGACTGTGGATGAAAAGTCGTAGTGAAATCCAACTTAGTGCCTAAAGCCTGATGTAACGCTTTCCAGAACCGAGAAGTAAACCTTGGGTCCCTATCTGAGATAATCGACATCGGCACTCCATGCAACCTTACGACCTCCGCCACATACAACTTTGCCAACTTCTGCAAAGAATAATCAACTCTCACATGAATAAAGTGCGCGGTCTTGGTCAAACGATCCACTATTACCCATACCAAGTCCTTCTTAGTAGGCGTAAGGGGAAGCCCACTAATGAAGTCCATGGTAATTCTCTCCCACTTCCACTGTGGAATCTTGATTGGCTGAAGCAATCCTGACGGAACTTGATGTTCAGCCTTAACTTGCTGACACGTCAAACACTTGAAACAAATTCGTAACTTTCTTTCTTAGACCAGCCACCAAAAGCTGTTCTCTTAAGTCTCTGTACAACTTAGTGCCTCCGGGATGCATAGCATAAGGGCTACTATGCGATTCTGAAGAATCCTTCGCCTAAGTTCCTTATCCTTAGGCATACGAGACCTTGCTCTTGAAACCACAAAGACTCATTCGCCATTAATGCCATAATCTTCCAACTCTCCATTACGTACTTGTTGTAGCTTAGCACTTAGGTCCTCATCGATAACTGTCCCTCTTTCACCTCATTCAACCACGTCGGCTTGACTTGCAACTCTGCCAACAGGCTTTCATCATCATACAAACTCAAGTGTCCGGACATCGCCCTCAGATCCGACACAACCTTCCGACTTAGGGCATCTGCCACTACATTTGCCTTGCCCAGATGGTCCTCTATTGAACAATCATAGTCCTTCAGTAATTCAACCCACCTTCGCTGCCTCAAGTTTAAATCTTTCCGAGTTAACAAATACTTAAGGCTCTTGTGGTCGGTGTAGATCGTCGACTTTTTGCCATAAAGATAGTGCCTCTATACCTTAAGAGCGAAAACCACTGCTGCTAATTCCAAGTCATGCGTCGGGTAGTTCACCTCATGTGGCCTCAACTGTCGGGACGCATATGCGACTACCTTCCCGTCTTGCATCAATACGCAACCCAAACCTGTATGGGAAGCGTCACAATACACTGAAAAATCCTTTCCTGCCTCAGGCTGAATCAACACTGGAGCTTCTGTCAATACCCTCTTAAGCTTTTCAAAGCTCTCCTATTGCTTATCCGTCCATACAAAGGGTACTTCCTTCCTCAATAACTTTGTCAAAGGCGTTGCTATTGACGAGAACCCTTCTACAAACCTTCTGTAGTAGCCTGCCAATCCTAAGAAACTGCGAATCTTAGCCACTGACCTAGGTGGTTTCCAATCCAACACTGCTTCAATCTTTCTAGGATCCGCCCTTATTCCTTCTATTGACACCACATGCCTTAAGAAGGCAACTTCCCTAAGCCAAAATTCACACTTGCTGAATTTGGCATAAAGCTTCTTCTCCCTCAACACTTGCAACACAATCCGGAGATGCTCATCATGCTCCTCTTCAGACTTGGAGTACACTAGGATGTCGTCGATGAACACCACGACGAACCTATCCAAGTAAGGTTGAAAAACTCGATTCATCATATCCATAAACGCGGCTGGGGCATTTGTCAACCCGAACGGCATTACTACAAACTCATAGTGGCCATATCTTATCCTAAAGGCTATCTTATGGATATCCGCCTCCTTCACCTTCAACTGATGATATCCTGACCTTAAGTCGATCTTTGAGAACACTACCGCCCCCTTAAGCTGATTGAACAAGTCATCAATCCTTGGCAAAGGATACTTGTTCTTGATGGTCAGCTTATTCAACTGACGATAGTCTATGCACATATGCATAGTTCCGTCCTTCTTCTTCACAAATAGGACCGGTGCTCCCCATGGAGACACACTGGGTCGAATAAACCCACGATCCAAAGAATTTTTGGATTTGAGCCTTAAGTTCCACCAACTCCTTTGGTGCCATTCTATAAGGGCAATTGACACGAGAGTCGTTCCGTGACAAGTCAATTTCAAACTCCACCTCCCTTTACGGGGTATTCTGGTAATTCCTTGAAAACACATCCTCAAAGTCCCTTACAGTTCTAACTCCACTGACACCTCTTTCCTTTCCATCTAACGCACTTACGAAGGCTAAAAATGCCTTGCACCCTTTACGAACCATCTTTTCAGCCTTTAATGCCGAAACTACATTAGACAAGTAGTTTCTTCTTTCTCCTATCATAATTACCACCTCATTCTCCGGGGTCCTTAACTCTATTTGCTTAGCTGCACAGTCCAACATAGCCCAATGGTCTACTAGCCAGTCTATACCAAGTATGAGATCGAACTCTCCGAAGGGAAGTTTCATCAAGTCGGCGAAAATACTACGCCTTGAATTTCTAAAGGTACACTCGAAAGATCTTATTTACCACTACGCTTTGACCTAGTGGGCTTACTACATCATCTCCTATCCGAAAGTTCGGAGGTTATGTCTAGAGTTTCAACTACTCTACATGCAATATAAGAATGGGTCGAGCCCACATCAATCAAAGCATAATAAGGCTTTCCAAATACAAGGAACGTCTGGGTTATGACGTCCGTCGCGTCTCTCTCTTCCCTACGATGAACTGCATAAACCAAACCCAGCTGCCTTGCCTCGGTATTAGTAACACCTCTGCCCGATGTTCCACGTCCTCTGCCAGCATTGTTACCTCTACCATTCGGACCACGACCTCGGCGAGGTCTTGTCCACCTCTACCGACTGATTAACATTACAAATTTCTGGGCGGTTCCCATCCGGTTTCATGGGACAGTCCTTAATCATGTGGTCGTTTGACCTACACTTGAAACATCCCCCTGTCTTCTTCCAACATTCGCCTAAGTGCTTTTTCCCACATTGATCACAAGTATGATCTCGCCTCCAGTAGGCGACTTGCGACCTCATGACCCATCAACTCTAGGCCTCTTCTGAACATTTCCAGCTAATCCAGACGATCCAAAACCTCTTTTCTGCCTGTTCTAATCAGTGTTTTTCCTTGCCGAATCCTTAATTCCCTCGGCTACCTTAGCCTTTTCCACTAATGCAGAAAACTCCCGCTCCTAGTATGGAGCGATTAACAACCTCAGGTCATCCCTTAGTCCATCCTCAAATCGAACACATCGCTCATGCTCCGTTGCCATCACTCCTCGAGCATACCGCTTAACCTCAAAAATTTAGCTTCATACTCACATCGACTTGTTCCTTGAACCACCCTAAAATGCCTTCCTCTCGCTCATCAATATATCTAGTTCCCACATACATCTTACGATATGTCGCTTTAACATACTCCCAGGTCAGATCCTCAACTGTGGCACCATCCCGAACTATTAACCACCATTGATACGCTTTATCGCGTAGCAGTGCCACCATTCCTTTCACTTTCTCCTTAGGGGTCGATCGAGCTCATCCATAATTCGCCGGTTGCCTCTAACCAATATTCACCGTCTTGGGTGCCACACGGATATGCCACGAAATATTTTCGCTCCATTAGCTCGAGTCACTCGGTCGACTTTCGAGCTCCCATATTCCCTCGGCGCCGACCACTATTTCCAAAACTCACAAAGACTGACTGCGATCTTCAGATCACCCGTCGATCCTGTTGCTCAACACCAACAAATGGTGGTGGTGGTGGTGGTACCTCATTGTCAGATTCTTGACCCGATCTAACGGGTTCTGACACGGTTATTCTACCTCGACCGCGTCCTCGCACATTACGTCCACGTCCCCTAGAGCTCATTTCTACGACCGTGCTTGTAACAGACCGAATCTGACCCTAATCGGAAAGGTGGTTTCGGGACCACAAATCCAAGCCTGAGAAATGTTTACATATTATATTTAGTGTTTATTATGTATGTATTTATATGTGAAAGTTTAGTAGAAAAATTTTATCGTTTAAGTGTTGAATTTGATAAAAGGACTTAATCGCATAAAAAGTAAAAGTGGCCAACTAAAGTGTAATGTGTTAAATTGAGCATGGCTTTTTAATGTGAGGTATTAAAAGGGCAAATAGCCCATTTTAGGTTAATGGTCACCACCTTGATGCATGTAATAGTGTTTGAGTTTTTATAATATATATTATTACATTATATGTTAAAATAACTAATAAATATATGTTAATAAAACAATAAAATAAAAAGCCATTCATTTGTTCATCTTTGGCGAAAAGAAACACAAAAGAAAAGGGAGAAAAGCCTTAGAACATTCGGCATTATTCAAGCTTAATTAGGTAAGAAATTTAGCTCGGTTTTGTTAATTTTACGTTTTGAGATCGTTGCTTAGTATATTACCCGACCCATGCTAAAATTTCTAAGATTAGTGTGTATATATGAATCGCCATGGATGAATTCTTGAGGTTTATGATGTTTGATGATGTTAGATGAAAGGTAGGTTAAAAATTAGTAAATTATGTGTTGGAAGTTTTGGTGAATTTGTGTTTTTAAGGCCAATTTGTAAAAATAAAATTTTAGAGGGGCTTGATTGCAAAATAATTGAAAGAGTATGGGGAAATTTGATGTATTTTGAGTGTTATGCAAATAGGACTAAATTACAAAGTTGTGAAATACTAGGGGTAAAATAGTAATTTACCCATTTATGTGCTTAGGGACTAAATTGAGATGAATTGTGCTTGAATGAGCTAAATTTAATGTGTTTTAGATCAAGAGCAAAGAAAAACGGAGTTAGATCGGGGAAAGATGAAGGTTCTCGAATAGCCGATTCGCACGGCCTATCGACAACCGAGGTAAGTCCTTAAGCAAATTTATGTTGAGAAATTATTTACGAAAGTAGTGTATGATAAAACCGATATTGAATGCAAGAAAATGGAGATAAGTAGAATGTGGGGTATGAAATGTTAGTAAATTTATTTGTTGAGAGTGATGTGAATAATTATGTTCTGTTTAACATGAAATTGTAAAATAAAGCATCTGAGGTGGATGTGATTTTAGCTTTAAGCAATGTGTATGAAAATATTGATTGGTTTGATAATCGGGCTTAAATGCCTAGCGTGCCTCGTCTTGGTGATATATTCGGGCTTAGTGCCTAGCGAGCTTCGTGCGTTGATTTGTTTGGGCTAAATGCCTAGCGGGCCTCGTCTTGGGTGATATATTCGAGCTTAGTGCCTAGCAGGCTTCGTGCCAGTGATCTATTTTAGGCTAAAAGCCTAGCAGGCCTTGTGCCGGTGATATATTCGGGCTTTAATGCCTAGCAGGCTTTATGCCGGTGCTTAAATCTTAGACCTTTAGTCTAACAGGTTTTATATTCGCGAGTGATAATTCGAGCTTATGCTTATGAATAGAAATGGTCTATATATGATGGTAATGAATAAGTCAAGGTTTGTTACTATAGTATCTACTGAAAGTTAGGTATTGAATCAAGTTTACGATACTTGTGATGCTTCGTGAATAAATAAGTTGATAGAATGTGTTGGTACATTTGGTATGTAAAGTATTTGATTAAAATAAAAGACATTGAGTTGATGTGGATTATTTCCTTATAAGAGCAATTATGTTATATATATATATAGTTCGCCATGCTTTACATATATATATACATTCAACTATGTGAAATCATTTTAGATGTGCATTGAAGATGTTATTCAATTGGTGTGTGAAATTGTATAAGAATTTATTTATCGATCAAGATAATTTCGATAAGTTTTACAAGTCAAGTATACAATGAATAAGGCTTTATTTATATATGAACATTGAAATTCGGCTAAGATGGTATATAGTGTGTATATGTCATAAATACTACTTGGGACTTACTAAGTTAGTAAACTTATTTGTGTGTAATGTTCTCCTCTGTTTTATAGATTAGGTAAAGGCTACTAGCTCAGCGGGATCGTCAAGACAATCGACCATACTATCGATCGCTATTTTGGTATTTTAAAAGCTTGAACTTGAACCTATGTCATGTATAGGCTGGTTTTTATATGTTTGGTTTTGAAGTTTGTATATAGATAGCCATGCGAAAATGGCTTGATTATAATGTTAAATCTTGTGTGTATGTGGCTATGTCCTAAACTTATTTTGAAAGCATGTTTTTGGTATATATTTTGTGATGTTTTGTTATATTGGTTCGGTTGCTAAATGATAAGTAATGAATATGTTTCATGACTATTTTGTTGATTATTTTGATACGGATCCAAATGGTAAATGATTAGTTAATAAGATGAAATATGAAGTTAGGTATAATCATATATATGCGAATTAGGTGTACATTGAATTGTTATTTGTGTTTAATTGTTAAATATGGCTTTTGTTATTAGGGTAAAATGCGACTATATATATATATATATATGCATCAATAGTATGTTCTACCATGTTGAAATGTTACTAAAGTCGCATATATGATTTGCATAATAATTAATGTAATATGGTTTGGATGGTTTTATTATGTGCCTGTAGAAGAAATGAAATGATATGTTTGATATTCAACTAATGAAATAGATATATAACTTATATTTGATGTATGGAATGTAATGATATAGGTGCAAAATGTTTTAAGTATACAAATGCCATTAATATTAGAGTCATATGTATTAAGTACATGTAACATGGCTTTGTTGCATATTAGTTAATTGAATATGTGGATATATAAATGATATTAATATGGTTGAAATTTGAAGCATAGTTTGTATATGTATTATAAGTAACTAAGCATGATTAATTTTAACTAGTTGTGTGTTTCATATGTGCAAATTTAACTAATATGATTTAGCGGATGATTGCTATTGGATTTAGAAGTTATATCGTATAGAAATTGATATAAACTTGTGTATGAAAAATTATAAATGATTGTGTGGAACTGTGTTTTGTATGGTAATGCCTCGTAACCCTATTCTAACAATGGATACGGGTTACGGGTGTTACATTTTATTGGTATCAGAGCTTACGGTTTAGTCGATTCTAGGACTACCATAGCGCGTGTGAGTCTAACTATACATGCCTTGGTTATATATATCGATAGTGTGGTGACTTCGACAATTTCAATTGTATTTTATATAGTAAATGGATTCCGATCCCGATAGAGCCAGTGGTGATGATGTGGAGAGTGTTGCTTTGGTCTCGCACATGGATCGGCACCATTAGACTCTCAACCGATTCGGTAACCACGAGGAGAGGCTAAACAAGCCTTCTACCAAATGATGAATGAATGGTTTACCCGTTTGTTCGAATAATTCATTGTACAACGACCTCCACCCCGAATAATCCAACTCTGTTACCTTGAAGACTTCGATAATAGATCCAATGAGATCTAGTAGGCCCCCTGTTGATAAAATCAGGAAATTTGGGGCCGAGGAATTCAAGGCCAATGATAATGATGATGCGAGCGAGCTGAATTGTGGCTTGATAACACTATTCGGTCTTGGATGAGCTATCCCGCACCTGCATTTAATGTTTGAAATGTGCTATATCCTTGCTTCAGACACCGCCTATCACCGTGGAATACACTAGTATTAGTGGTTCCAAAAGAAAAAGTGACATGGGATTTCTTTCAGAATGAGTTTCGCAAGAAATATATCAACCAGAGGTTCATCGACCAGAAACATAAAGAATTTCTTGAATTAAAATAGGGGCAAATGATCGTGACTGAAAATGAGCAAAAGTTTGTCAGATTGAGCCGATATGCTCGGGAGTGTGTATCAACTGAAGCCATTATGTGTAAAAGGTTTGAAGATGGCTTGAATGAAGACTTAAATTTGCTTGTTGGCATTCTTGAAATCAAAGAGTTTGTGACACTCATTGAGCGAGCTTGCAAAATTTGAAGAGCTCGGGAAGGAGAAAAGAAAGGCCGAGATGAAAGCTAGAGATACCCGTAAGAGACCGTCGGGTAAGAATTTCCATTCCACATCTAAGAAGTTTAGAGATGATTTCAGCCGACATAAAGCTACTTCGGATTCACTTAGACGTGATCGACCCCCAGTGGGCTCCCGAGCTACCTCGATGGCCAGTGTTGGTAACGTTCCACAAAATCGAGTTGAATGTAAACATTGTGGGAAATGGCACTCTGGGAGTTGTAGAGTTCGTGATCGGTCCTGCTTTAAATATGGATCCTCAGATCATTTTATTCGAGAATGCCCGATGTTAGTGAGCGAGAATCTGATGCAATTCTAGACCGAAGCGGTGCATTAGCAGGCGGACCACTCGAGCATTACGGCAATGTAGGTGGTAGTCAGAGAGGGACGAAGAGCATAGCAGTTCGATCTGAAGCTAGAGCTCCAGCTAGAGCTTATATTACTCGAGCTAGAGAGGATGCTGCTTCTCTAGATGTCATTATCGGTACTTTCACCCTTTATGATACTATTGTGATTGCATTGATTGATCCTGGTTCGACCCATTCATATGTATGTGAAACTCTGGTATTCAGTAAGACTCTGCCAGTTGAGTTTACTGAATTTGTGATTCGTGTATCCAACCCTCTGGGTAGATGTGTGTTTGTTAATAAAGTGTGTAAAGGTTGCCCATTGATGATTCGAGATTTTTGTTTCCCAGTCGATTTAATACTGTTGCCTTTCGACGAGTTTGATATGATTTTGGGAATGGACTGGTTAACTTCGCATGACGCAGTGGTGAATTGTAAAAGGAAGCTTATTGACTTGAGACATCAGAACGGTGAGATCACTAGAATTGAATCCACTGATCTAAGTGGGATTCCTAAAGTGATATCCTCGATGTTAGCCAGTATATGTGAGAAAAGGGTGCGAAGCTTATTTGGCTTATGTCTTTGGATAATAAATTGTTTGAGAAGCAGATTGAATCTATCTGGGTGTATGTGAATACCGGATGTGTTTCTGAAGAACTACCGGGTTTACCCCAAGACGAGAGGTTGAGTTTGGCATTGAATTAGCACCGAACGACTCGATCTCAATAGCTCCATATCGGATGGCACCTCTTGAGCTAAAAGAGTTGAAAGCACGATTCGAGAGTTAACAGATAGGGCTTTGCTCGACCAAGTTTTTCTCCTTGGGGTGCACCATTCTTTTTGTGAAAAGAAAGATGGAGCGATGCGAATGTGTATTGATTATCGACAATGAATAAGGTAACTATAAAGAATAAGTACCGTTACCTCGGATTGATGATTTGTTTGATCGGTTGAAAGGGGCATCGATATTTTCAAGATAGATTTGAGATCGGGTTATTATCGATTCTTAGTCGAGATATGAGATGTGCCAAAAGCGCATTCCAAACGAGGTACGGACATTTTGAGTTTTTGGTTATGCCTTTTGGGCTTACTAATGCACTCTTTGTTTTATGGATTTGATGAATCGGGTTTTAGGCGCTTTTGGATCGATTTGTGGTAGTGTTTATTGATGACATATTGATCTACTCCAATAATGAAATCGAGCACGCCGAGCATCTCGAGATTAGTGCTACAAACTTTGCAAAATCAGCGGTTGTATGCGAAGTTTAGTAAGTGTGAGTTACGGATGAAAGAGGTCACTTTTGGGACATGTTGTTTGACATCGGGCATTGAGTTGATCCGAACAAAATCTCAACTATACTTGATTGAAAGCCACCAAAAATGTTTAGAGATTGAAGTTTTACGAGACTTGCGGGTTACTATCGACAATTTGTAAAAGGTTTTTCCATGATAGCTACCCGTTGACAAAGTTATTGCGAAAAGATGTCAAGTTCGAGTGGTCGAGAAAAGTGTCGAAAAAGTTTTGATCGGTTGAAAGCCCTTTTGATGAAGCTCGGTGTTAGTTCAAATGAATCGGGTAAAGAATTTGTTGTTTATTCTGATTCTTCTTTAAATGGTTTGGGCTGCGTTTTGATGCAAGAAGGCAAAGTTGTAGCCTACATTTCAAGACAATTGAAGCTGCATGAAAGAAATTACCCGACGCATGACTTAGAGCTTGCAGCCATTGTTTTCGCATTGAAAATTTGGCGTCACTACTTATTCGGCGAGAAATGTCACATTTATTCGGATCATAAAAGTCTAAAGTATTTAATGACTCAGAAGGATCTAAATTTGAGACAACGCAGATGGTTAGAATTGTTGAAAGACTATGAATTAGTGATTGACTACCATCTGGGAAAAGCTAATGTTGTTGCAGATGCGTTAAGTCGAAATCCTTTGCTTGCTCTTCGTACAATGAACGATGGATAGCTATATACGGTGATGGTTCGATCATAGCGAGTTACAAGCAAGACCGATGTTTATTCAGCAAATTTGTGATGCATGAAAGTTGACAAGGAGTTGATTGCTAGGCGAATTGATGGTGAAAAGGTGCAGAGTCGATTTTGATTGATGCAAATGATGTTTGAATTTTAAAAATGAATGTGTGTTCAAAACTTCGATTTGATATAGATGATTACGAGTGAGGCCCATAGTGGTCGATTATCAATACATCCGGGTAGCACAAAGATGTATACCGATTTGAAATGCTTTTATTGGTGGTAGGGCATGAAGCGGGATATATCTGAATTTGTCTCGAAATGTTTAATTTGTCGACAAGTAAAAGTTTGAACATCAAGTGCCATCAGGACTACTACGCCAATCATGATACGAATGGAAATGGGATAGAATCACAATGGATTTTGTATCCGGTCTCCCTATGACACCGAGTAGGAAAGATGCCGTCTGGGTTATAGTTGATAGGCTGACTAAATCAGCTCATTTTGTGCCAGTATGTACAGACTATTCACTTGATAAACTTGCTGAATTGTATGTATCACAGATTGTCAGATTGCATGGTGTACTGAGTTCCATTGTTTCGATAGAGACCCGAGATTCACATCGCGATTTTGGAAAAAATTACAAGATGCTTTAGGTACTAAACTTCATTTTAGTACAGCTTTCCATCCGCAGTCAGACGGTCAATCCGAGCGAACTATTCAGATACTTGAGGACATGTTGAGATGTTGCGTTCTCGAGTTTGAAGGTGCGTAGGAGCGATACCTACCTTTGATTGAATTTGCTTATAATAATAGTTTTCAATCTAGTATCAAAATGGCACCTTATGAAGCCTTGTACGGGCGAAAGTGTCGAACACCATTATCTTTGGATGAGCTCGTGAGAATAAGATACATGGGGTTGATTTGATTAAAGCGAGCAATGTAGTAGCTATTATTAGAGACAATTTGAAAGTCGCTTGGATCGTCAAAAGTCTTATGCTGATTTGAAATGTAAAGATATTGAATTCTAGATTGGAGATCGAGTCTTTTTAAAGGTTTCACTGTGGAAGAAAGTACTCCGTTTTGGCCGAAAAGGCAAGTTGAGCCCGAGGTTCACTGGACCGTATGAAATCATGGAGCAGCGTTGGGCTGTTGCTTATAGATTGAAGCTACCCTCTAGATTAGAAAAGATACGATGTATTTCATGTTTCTATGCTCGTGAATCTGACGGATCCGTCACATGTGATTGCTCGCGAGATTGAGATACAATCGATATGACATATGAGGAAAAGCCGATCCGTATTCTAGCTCGGAAATGAAAGAGCTAAGAAACAAAAAGATTTCCTTAGTGAAAGTGTTATGGAATCGACATGGAGTTGAAGAGGCAGCGTGGGAGCTGAAGATTCAATGAGGCAACAATATCCGACGTTGTTTAACGGTAAGATTTTCGGGACGAAAATCCTTAAGGGAGAGTTATAATGACCAAATCGACCCTAATCGGAAAGGTGGTTTCGGGACCACGAATCTGAGCCCGAGAAATGTTTACATATTATATTTAGTGTTTATTATGTATGTATTTATATGTGTGAAAGTTTCGTAGAAAAATTTTATCGTTTAAGTGTTGAATTTGATAAAAAGGACTTAATCGCATAAAAAGTAAAAGTGGCCAACTAAAGTGTAATGTGTTAAATTGAGCATCGCTTTTTAATGTGAGGTATTAAAAGGGCAAATAGCCCATTTTTAGGTTAATGGCCGGCCACCTTGATGCATGTAATAGTGTTTGAGTTTTTATAATATATATTATTACATTATATGTTAAAATAACTAATAAATATATGTTAATAAAACAATAAAATAAAAAGCCATTCATTTGTTCATCTTTGGCCGAAAGAAACACAAAAGAAAAAGGGAGAAAAGCCTTAGAACATTCGGCATTATTCAAGCTTAATTAGGTAAGAAATTTAGCTCGGTTTTTGTTAATTTTTACGTTTTTGAGATCGTTGCTTAGTATATTACCCGGCCCATGCTAAAATTTCTAAGATTAGTGTGTATATATGAATCGGCCATGGATGAATTCTTGAGGTTTATGATGTTTGATGATGTTAGATGAAAGGTAGGTTAAAAATTAGTATATTATGTGTTGGAAGTTTTGGTGAATTTGTGTTTTTAGGGCCAATTTGTAAAAATAAAATTTTAGAGGGGCTTGATTGTAAAATAAATGAAATAAATGGACTTCTATAGTCCTTATACACATTTGGCCTTTAAAGAGTATGGGGAAATTTGATGTATTTTGAGTGTTATGCAAATAGGACTAAATTACAAAGTTGTGAAATACTAGGGTAAAATAGTAATTTACCCATTTATGTGCTTAGGGACTAAATTGAGATGAATTGTGCTTGAATGAGCTAAATTTAATGTGTTTTAGATCAAGAGCAAAGAAAAGCGAGTTAGATCGGGGAAAAGCGAAGGTTCTCGAATAGCGGAATTCATGCTACCTATCGACAACCGAGGTAAGTCCTTAAACAAATTTATGTTGAGAAATTATTTACAAAGTAGTGTATGATAAAAATCGGTATTGAATGCAAGAAAATGGAGATAGGTTGAATGTGGGGTATGAAATGTTAGTAAATTTATTTGTTGAGTGTGATGTGAATAATTATGTTCGGTTTAACATGAAATTGTAAAATAAAGCATACGAGGTGGATGTGATTTTAGCTTTAAGCAATGTGTATGAAAATATTGATTGGTTTGATAATCGGGCTTAAATGCCTAGCGGGCCTCGTCTTGGGTGATATATTCGGGCTTAGTGCTAGCTCAAGGGCTTCGTCTTGAGTGATTTGTTTGGGCTAAATGCCTAGTAGGCCTCGTCTTGAGGTGATATATTCGGGCTTAGTGCCTAGCGTGCTTCGTCTTGGATGATCTTTTGGGCTAAAAGCCTAGCAAGCCTTGTCTTGGGTGATATATTCGGGCTTTAATGCCTAGCGTGCTTTATCGCAGTGCTTAAATCTTGGACCTTTTGTCTAACGGGTTTTATATTAGCGAGTAATAATTGAGCTTATGCTTATGAATAGAAATGGTCTATATATGATGGTAATGAATAAGTCAAGGTTTGTTACTATAGTATTCTCTGAAAGTTAGGTATTGAATCAAGTTTACGATCTTGGTGATGCTTCGTGAATAAATAAGTTGATAGAATGTGTTGGTACATTTGGTATGTAAAGTATTTGATTAAAATAAAAGACATTGAGTTGATGTGGATTATTTCCTTATAAGAGCAATTATGTTATATATATATAGTTCGACCATGCTTTACATATATATATATATACATTCAACTATGTGAAATCATTTTAGATGTGCATTGAAGATGTTATTCGGTGGTGTGTGAAATTGTATAAGAATTTATTTATCGATCAAGATAATTTCGATAAGTTTTACAAGTCAAGTATACAATGAATAAGGCTTCGTTATTTATATATGAACATTAAAATTAGGCTAAGATGGTATATAGTGTGTATATGTCATAAATCGCTTGGGACTTACTAAGTTAGTAAACTTATTTGTGTGTAATGTTCTCCTCTGCTTTATAGATTAGGTAAAGGCTACTGCTCAGCGGGATCGTCAAGACGATCGACCATACTATCGGTCGCTATTTTGGTATTTTAAAAGCTTGAACTTCGAACCTATGGCATGTATAGGCTGGTTTTTATATGTTTGGTTTTGAAGTTTGTATATAGATAGCCATGCGAAAATGGCTTGATTATAATGTTAAATCTTGTGTGTATGTGGCTATGTCCTAAACTTATTTTGAAAGCATGTTTTTGGTATATATTTTTGTGATGTTTTGTTATATAGGTTCGGTTGCTAAATGATAAGTAATGAATATGTTTCATGACTATTTTGTTGATTATTTTGATACGGATCCAAATGGTAAATGATTAGTTAATAAGATGAAATATGAAGTTAGGTATAATCATATATATGCGAATTAGGTGTACATTGAAATGTTATTTGTGTTTAATTGTTAAATATGGCTTTTGTTATTAGGGTAAAATGCGCACTATATATATATATGCATCAATAGTATGTTCGGCCATGTTGAAATGTTACTAAAGTCGTATATATGATTTGCATAATAATTAATGTAATATGGTTTGGATGGTTTTATTATGTGCCCTGTAGAAGAAATGAAATGATATGTTTGATATTCAACTAATGAAATAGATATATAACTTATATTTGATGTATGGAATGTAATGATATAGGCTGCAAAATGTTTTAAGTATACAAATGCCATTAATATTAGAGTCATATGTATTAAGTACATGTAACATGGCTTTGTTGCATATTAGTTAATTTGAATATGTGGATATATAAATGATATTAATATGGTTGAAATTTGAAGCATAGTTTGTATATGTATTATAAGTAACTAAGCATGATTAATTTTAACTAGTTGTGTGTTTCATATGTGCAAATTTAACTAATATGATTTAGCGGATGATTGCTATTGGATTTAGAAGTTATATCGTATAGAAATTGATATAAACTTGTGTATGAAAATTATAAATGATTGTGTGGAACTATGTTTTGTCCAAGAATGCCTTGTAACCCTATTAGGATTTATTTGATACGGGTTAGGGTGTTTCTGATGCTTTAATCTGATTAAGAAATTTTATGGATTAGTACTTGTTTCACTTGATTATCCATGAAGAAATTTTATGGATAGAAGTTCAATAGTGGTTCTTTCGATTCATTCAAAGTTTCAAGTCTTCTATCCTAATTGAGAAGCACATTCATTCAAAGTGACATCCATCACACACATTCACTATTTCTATAGTTTTGTCTATTCCTACCCTAGGGGTATTTTAAGTAATTTGTCCTACAGGGCTATTTTCGTAATTTGTCAAAATAAGGTTCCTTGGTGATTTTGTCAATAAGGGTATTCTAGTAATTTTGCATTCCCGGGGGTATTTTGGAAATTTTGAAATTTGATGGTATTTTGGTAATTTTGTAAGTTAGGGGCAATTTCGTAAATTTTCAAATCAGGGTATTTTGAATTTTCACAAGTTAGGGTTTTATGGATACCTTTTCAAAGCAGGAAAATTTTATAAAGTAAAGAAGTTTTGATAAAACTGTGGGTAATATGAGTATTTTATAAACCAAGGGCATTTTTTGTAATCTTATCACTAGGGGTATTTTAGTAATTTTGCAAATAGGAAATATTTTGGAAAAATTTTCATAATAACCTTTTGCTACACTTAAAAGGGTAATATAGGGATTTTAAAGCTATGGTTTCCATAAAAAATACAGCTAGTCTCTTTTGGGTTTTAGTTATTGAGTTTATCCTATGAATAAGTCCTCTTGGTTAGGGTGAACCGAAGCTACGCACCAGGTAGGATTCCAGCGAAGAGGAGGTGAGTCACTAGGACTGCTTAAGTACCAGGCTCTTCCGGATCCAATCCTAGACATGCGCACAATGGTTGACACACCTTAACTCGGCGAATTAATCATGGGTTTGTTTAGTTAGGCATTTAAAATGAAATTTGTTGGGGTAACCTAGTCCGAGGGTTCGAGTACTTATCATGCTAATCTACGTTCCATTCCATTTCTACCCTTCTACAAGTCATAATATAAATCACACAAGAGATCGGATGTACTTACAGGTGGACTTGGTCGGAGACTTAGTGTGCCATGCGAAAAACACCTTAATTCACAAAATTCCTTTGGCTTAACTTTGAAAACGTTTGGGCCTTAAACCCAAAGTCGAGAGTTTAAATCTGGGCTCTGATACCAAACTGAAGCACCTCAAACTGAGCCCACGAGCCTTGACCGGTTCTGGTATGTTCCTCGATGTAAACCGTTTCAAAATATTTTTTTTTGTTACTTTGGAAAATCTGCGTGTTTTGAAAGAAAGATTGTTTTTGGGTTGGGCTCGAGTTGAAAACAAGTTTATCTTATATTGAAACCCTTTATTTTAGGTGACAAAACACTTATAGTTTATTTTAAAATAAATTTACTTAATCTTTTAATTGATAAAATTTGTAAGCATAATAAATAAAAGTAAAATAAAGTAGTTCTACTATGGCCTTATTACATCAAATAAATCCCAAAATTAAATTCAAAGTACATAAAGTAAAAAGAGTCTAAGACAAAGTAAAATCAACTTCACATGGCCACCACTAAGCTCCTGCCGACCCGGTCCATCACTGTTCATCACCGGAAAGAAAATGTTCCCCAACGGGTGAGTCAAACAGACTTAATGTGTAACCAACACTAAAATTTAACAATTCAGGCATACATTCTCATATCACATACATATTCATATAAGATAGGAAATAATGATGCAACTCAAACCCAAACCTATATGCCATCCGCTACACATCACCGTACCATCACACTGCAGTGGGACTACTAAGTTAACCCTCCATCCGCTACACACCATCAAAGGCGTTATTGCGATCGGCGTGCTCATTGCCTTTATAAAATTCGTGGCATAGCCACCAGATTAAATGATTGTGACCGAAGTCACCACATTCAATAATGTGACCGAAATCACCGCATTCAGATATCGTGGTATTACCACCATTTTCACTTCCCCTTTTACAATGACCCGTATGCCCATGTCATACAAAACATGCCAAATTCTTAATTCACATTCTTATAGTTTCATATGTGTGTCATAACAGATATTTATCATAATCCTAGTAGGAGTAGGAAAACGTGCACAGAGTACTTTGTACCATTGCATGGTACCTTAGCCATATTTACACATTCTTATAAACACATATAATAATCTTAATGCCTTAAATCTAATAAATCTTAGGGAAGGGTACACACCTGATATACTTAACACTTTATGAAAATCTTGAAAAACCCGATCTAACGCTTTAGATCCTAAGTTCCTTGCTGTCGATTTGGTTATTAGTCAAATCCCAAAAATCTGTGACCTTCCTTCAATCGGCCAATGTTAAATCACTTAACTTGGTTAGTTCCAGCTTTTTAATAAAATAAGGAATAGATCTAGGTTGCTAAATAAGCCTTGGCCGAATGTCAGATTCACTTACCTTGTGAATCCTAATATCCCGAAAACACCACTTGACTATGGAGATGTCGACACCCTATACACATATGTTAGATTTAATCTAACACTAAAACATAATAGAATGGCCTATGGTAGAATTTCACTTATGGCTTACCTTGGGTTTTAAAATCCGAAGATCCCTATTGTAGCCGATTTCTTGAAAAAATCACGGAAGATCCTTCCAAATTTTGGCAAACAAAATATTAATGGGATTAGTCCTAGATTTCACAAGTCTTAAAAGAAAAGGAATAAAAATCAATTTGTTCTTACCCCTAATGATGAAATCGTTACACCTTCTTCGACATTACAGAGATTGACTTAGAGACTTGATGAACAATGGCTATGGTCTTGAAACTTATCTTGACTTTTGATTGGGTTTGCAAAGAAGAAGAAGAAGATTCTGATGGAGATTTGGCTTCAATAGAAGAGTATGGGACTTGGGAGAAATCGGCAATGGTGATCTTTTAGGGAGAAAAGATTTTGGCTAGGCAAGAGTTGAGAGAATAAAAGAGAACAAAGGAAAAAAAAAATGAATATCTACTTGATAATTTGGCTATCTCCTTATACTAGTTTAGCGAAATTACTAAGTTTAGTGTCCCCTACTTGGCCATCACTTCTCCCACATTTTCCTCCTTTATCACTTCATATTAAAATTAATAAAAATAATCCATCAATTATCCTCCATTTATCTCTAAAATAAAAGAATTTAAGCTCCTAAAATCTAGCCTTGGTGCCGTCCCCCTGCTCCCCTCTTATTGATGTCACAAGCAAAATAAAAACCTTAAAATTTTGCTTCCCACGCAACTCGAACACAAGTTCTTCCCCTAGCTTATGGCGTCATTTCCAGAGGCCCTAAGTGGCACCTCCAAGCCACTTTTCTAATCCCAATTGTGTGTCATATTTCCTCTATTAATTTTCTTAAGGCCTTGTTAGGCTTAGCTCCCTTATTAAAACTTAAAATACGATATTTTTCTAAGGCATTTCTTATTATTCTAAAGTTCACAAATTTCATTAGACATATTCACAACATACTCAAGCATGCTATTTCATATAATTAAGCATAAATGCATAAGCCATATTTCGGGATATTACACATTGCCCTTAGTTCCGACACCACTTTCCGACTTAGGGCATCTGCCACCATATTTGCCTTGCCCGGATGATACTCTATTGAGCAATTGTAATCTTTCAACAACTCCACCCACCTTCGCTGTCTCAGATTCATCTCCTTCTGGGTCAGCAAATACTTCAGACTATTGTGGTCCGTGTAGATCACCGACCTTTCTCCATACAAATAGTGCCTCCACACTTTAAGAGCGAATACCACTGCTGCCAACTCCAGATCATGCGTCGGATAGTTAACCTCATGTGGCCTCAACTGCCGAGACGCATAAGCGACCACTTTCCCGTCTTGCATAAGAACACATCCCAATCCTATATGGGAAGTATCACAATATACCACAAAGTCTTTCCCTGCTTCCAGCTGAATCAAAATCAGAGCCTCTGTCAATACTTTCTTAAGCTTCTCAAAACTCTACTGTTGCTTATTCCCCCATACGAAAGGTACTTCCTTTCTCAGCAACTTTGTCAAAGGTGCTGCTATTGACGAGAACCCTTCAACAAATCTCCTGTAGTAGCCTGCTAACCCCAAGAAACTACGAACCTCAGCCATAGACTTAGGGGGTTTCCAATCTAATACTGCCTCAATCTTCCGAGGATCCACCCTTATTCCCTCGGTAGACACCACATGCCCTAAGAACGTAACTTCCTTCAGCCAAAATTCGCACTTACTGAACTTGGCATGTAGCTTTTTTTCCCTTAACACTTGTAACACCACCCGAAGATGCTTATCGTGTTCCTCCTTAGACTTGGAATACACTAGGATGTCATCTATAAACACAACGTCGAACCGATCCAGATAGGGTTGGAAAACCCAGTTCATCATATCGATGAACGCGGCTGGGGCGTTTATCAATTCGAATGGCATTACCAAGAACTCATAATGCCCATATCTAGTCCGGAAAGCTGTCTTATGGATATCTCCCTCCTTTACCTTAAGCTGATGATATGCTGACCTTAGATCTACCTTCAAAAATATTGTGGCCCCCCTTAAGCTGATCGAACAAGTCATCTATTCTTGGCAATGGATACTTGTTCTTGATGATCAGCTTATTCAATTGCCGGTAATCTATGCACATGTGCATAGTCCCATCCTTCTTCTTCATGAATAGGATCGGTGCTCCCTATGGAGACACACTAGGTCGAATAAACCCACGATCGAGTAAATCTTGGATTTGGAATTTAAGCTCTACTAACTCCTTTGGTGCCATTCGATATGGAGCAATTAACACAGGAGTTGTACCCGGTAGTAAATCAATTCCGAACTCCACTTCCCTGTCCGGGGGTAACCCAGGCAGCTCCTCCGAAAAGACATCCACAAATTCCCTTACTGTTTTAACTCATCCTACAGCTGCTTCCTTAGCCTCTAAGGCACTGATCAACATTAGAAAAGCTACACACCTTTTCTCACCATATTCTTCGCCTTAAGGGGCGATACTACATTGACAAGCAATTCCGTCTCTAGCCCATTACCACAACCTCTTTGTCGTCGAAGTTCTTAACGACATAAGCTTAGCACAATCCACATTCACATGGTACTTCACTAACCAGTCCATGCCTAAGATTAGATCAAATTCCTCAAATGGCAACTCCATTAAGTCAGCTGGAAACTGCGCCTCCTGAACTTCCAAAGGTACTACCCTAAAGAGTTTGTCTAACACTACTGATTGCCCTAAAGGACTAAGTACAGTCATCTTCCTAGGTACAGTCTCAGAGTTCACATGTAGAGTTCCATACACCTTACTAGCAATGTATGAATGAGTTGACCCAATATCTATCAACGCAATAAAGGGTATCCAGAGATAAGGAACATACCCATTATGACATCAGGTGCGTCACCATCCTCCCTCTGACGAACTGCATACACTAGACCCGGCTGTCTCACCTCCGTGTTACCAACACCTCTGCCCGGTGTTCCTCGACCTCTTCTAGAACCATTACCTCTGCCAACCGGACCACGACCCATGGTGGTTCTTTGCCCACCCTTCCTGCCTGATTAAGACCCTGACTTGCTAGTCGGCTCCTGTCTATTTTCATAGGACAGTACCTAATCATGTGATCCTTGGACCCACACTTAAAACACCCTCCTATCTTCTTCCAACACTCTTCTAGGTGCATCTTTCCACACTGAGCACAAGTACGATACTGTCCTCCCGTAACAACTTACTGGCCTCACGACCCATCAACTCTAGGTCTCTTTTGGACATTCCCAGATGAACCTGATGATCCAAAACCTCTCTTTTGTCTATTCTTGTTCATATTTTATCTTACAAATTCCTTAACTCCTTTAGCAACCTTAGCCTTCTCTACCAACACAGCAAACTCCCGCTCCTCCTGTGGAGCAATCAACAATCTCAGGTCATCCCTCAGTCTATCCTCAAATCGGACACATTGTTCATGCTCCGTAGCCACAATACCTCGAGCATATCTGCTCAACCTTAAGAATTCCACCTTGTACTCTGCTACGGACTTATTCCCCAGAACCAGCCTCAGAAACGCCTTTCTCTGTGCATCAATATAGCTAGTCCCAATATACTTCTTCTGATACGCCACCTTAAAATACTCCCAAGTGAGATCATCTGCTGCAACACCATCCCGAACTGTGAGCCACCATTGGTATGACTCATCGCAGAGAAGCGACACCACCCCTTTCAGTTTCTCCTCAGCAGTCAAGTCCAAATCGTCCATAATTCGCTCCGTCGCCTCCAACCAATACTCAATTGTATTGGGCACCACACCAGATATACCTCGGAATACCTCAGCTCCATTGGTTCAGAGTCGCTCAGGTACAGACTTTCGAGCTCCCATACCTCCACCTGCTCCAGCCACCCTCTCAAGAACTCATGACAGATCGTTGTGATCTCGCATCATCCCCGTCGATCCTAATATTCAACACCGGTGGTGGTAGTGGCATTCATTCTGGACCCTTGACCAGACCTAACGGGTTCCGATACGTTCATTCAGCCTCTACCACGGCCACGCACATTATGACCACGTCCTTTAGAACTCATTCTTCTGAGTTACGTTTATCTGATTAAGAATTTTATGAATCATTATTTCTTTCCACTGATTTATCGCGAACAGTCTTATGATTAATAGTTCTAAAAAGTAGTTCTTTCGAATTCATACACACACTACAGTCTCAACTTCATTCATTCAATCATCACTATTCATGAACTTGCGTTCATTACAGAAAAGTGTTGTGGTTGTCACTGTTGTTGTTTTCTACTACCCAATGGTATTTTCGTAATTTTATTCTACAGGGGTATTTTCGTAATTTTCCAAGTTAGGGTATTTTGAAATTTCATAAAATAGAGGTTTCTGGGTATTTTTGCAAAATAGGAATATTTTGATAGGAAGATCCAAGGGTAATATGGTAATTTTATAAACTAAGGGTATTTTTGTAATTTTACAAACCAGGGGTATTTCGGTAATTTTGTAAAATATGGTTCTAGGTGGTTTTACGAAATTAGGGTATTTTGGAAATTTTCAATTCGGGGGTACTTCGACAACTTTCCATACCGTGGGTATTTTGGAAATTTTTCAAGTTAGAGGTAATTTGGTCAACTTGCAAATTAGGGGTATTTTGGTCATTTATCGAATCAAGGGTACTTTGGTAATTTTGAAACCAAGGTTTAATTTTAAGGTTGTACAAAACAAGGTGACTGGTCCCTTTCGGTTTTAATTATTAAATTTAGCTTTGTGATTAAGTCCTTTTGGTTAGGGTGAGCCGTCATTACACCTTAGGTAGGATTCGGCGAAGAGGAGGTGAGTCACTAGATCGCTTAAATATCAAGCTCCCCGAATCCAATCCTAGACATGCGCATAACGGTTGCCACACCTTAACTCGATGACTCACTCACGAGTTTGTTTGGGTAGACTTTAAATTTTATGCAATTCTATGTTGAGGTAAGCTAATCCTAGGGTTCATCACTCTAGTCTACTAATCTCGTCCCCATAATACCCACATACAAATCACATAATGGTTAGGGGTACTTACATGGTGGACTTCGGGCCGGAGACTCAAGTGCCATGCCAGGGAACCTACTCATTCTTTAGTAAAACCCAACTTCAAAATAAGAAAAACATTTTGGGCTCAAAAAGCCCTCAAGTAGAGTTTTGAACACGGCTCGATACCAAATTGAAACACCCCAAACCCGCCCACAAGCCCCATTCGATCTGGCATGCTCCTTGAGTAAAAGCGTAGTTAATTCTCGAAATGACATTTTGGAAATCTTGGTGGTTTTAAAGAAAATAGATTCGGATTGTTCTCAAGTTAAAAGCCGTATTGTAATTTAAATTTGTACTAAAACGATATTTTCATATTTCAAAAGTTAAAAGTTAAAAGAGATGCCAAATTTTAGAGTTTATTATTATTAACTTGGAAACCGTAGGTGTTTGGGTTTCAAAACAATTGATGTTGTTTTACGAAAATTGTTTAATCGTTCTGTTCGATATTGTTCGCATCATAATAAAAATTTAAAACGCATAAATAAAATAGTTAAGTGATAATGGCCTTATTACATCAAAACATAACCCAAAATAAATCAAAATAAACTTAATAAGAAAAAGCGAAAAAGCGAAATGCATGGCCACCACTAAGTTCCCGCCGAGCCGGTCCATTCTTGAGTGCCATCTGCAAAATGTTAGCCCACGATGGTGAGTCAACAAGCTCGATGTGTAATTACCAACACAGACTCCCAAAACAAACAAGGCATATTAAATCACATAAAACAATTGTAAACAATGATGCAACCCAAACCACCTAGATCCAACCTCTACACATCACCGTCTGAAATGATCACACCAGTGGGGATTACTAAATTGACCCTCTATCCGCTACACACTATCGAAGGTAGTCGCTATAGTCAACTGCACATCGCCTTTATAATTATGGCATAGCCACCAGATAATGTGACAGAGTCACCAGATTCATAATATGTGACATAAGTCACCAGATAATGTGGTAGAAACCACCAGACCACTTCCCCTTTAACATAATCACACATATGCCCGTGCAACATTCAAAACATACAATTATCATACAATTTACCTTACCCCTAAAATCATAATAGAATTCCACATATTTTCACATCAATGTTATTAAACATTATTAATGAGTATTAAGGGGTAACGTACCTGAATTCATTGTACCATTAAATGGTACCCTTAGCCATGTTTATTTGTCACTTCACTAACACATGCTTAAAATTATTATTAATCTATTGGGAATTTTAGTGCAGGGTTACACACCTGACTATTCGTAGATCTAATCGAAATCCTGAAAATCCTGATCTAACGCACTAGATCCCCTTTCCTACATTCGGCCAACACTAAGAACATTAGCAAAGAGGCCATTCGGCTATACAACAAATCCTGAAGGGTTAACGCAACCAAAATCCTTACCTTGCTACCGATTTGGTTACCAACCAAATCCTGAAACTTCGTGATGATCCCCCTTGCAATCGACTAAGCACTAGTACACTCAAATGGTTAGTTTTCGGCTTTTGAACGAATAAGGAACAGATCTGAAACACTAGAACCCTTACCTAGATTGCTTAGTCAAATCCCGAAGATCTGTTGAAAACTCCCTAAGACACCATAGTTAGAATCGGCAACCTTTAATAGGTAGTATGGCCTTTGGCTGAATAGTATGTCTTACTTACCTTAGATATCCGAAATCCCGGAAGATCTCCCTTAAACCGTCGGCCACAAGTGGATCCCGAATTCTCCCTTCATGGTTTCGGCCAAAGAAAATGAGAGGAATTAGATTCCTATATTTCGGCAATCAAAAGAAAAAGGAAAAGAAAGAAATCGAATGACAGGATCCCTTGCCACAATGTTGAAACTGATTGCACCTTTGTTTGGAAACACAGAGATTCGGCTTTGGTTTAAAGAGAAAAGATTAAGAGAGTTTCGGCAAGAAAAAAAAGATTTCGGCTTTTGATGATAGAAGAGATTGTGTAAAAAAGAAGAAAAAGAATGATGTTGAAACTCAGTTTATGGTTCGGCTAAGGTGAGAAAGAGGAAGAAAGAATGGTGAGTAGAAAAGAAAAAGAAAGTGATGGTGAGGCTTAACAAAAATTCGGCTTAGGGGATTTTGGCTACTAGGTGACCGAATTTGTCATCTTAGAAGTCCCTTGGCCGGCCAACTCTCCTTCTCTCCACTCAATCCTCTCTTTTCCTCCTTCCTAGCCGAATCTCTAAGCTATTTGACCCAATCTACACTTCATCTATGAAGTGTCCTTGTGCCGTCCAACACTGCCTCTCCTTGCTGCAAAATAAAACTCCAAAACGCTTCCCTTGCTGCTCGAACCTAGGCCCTTCTCACTCCCTCTAGTGGCACCTCACAGGCCCTAAGTGGCGCCTCCTTGCCACCTTACCAGCTTAATTCTTGTGTCCTAAGGCACACAATAAACTCCTTAAGGCCTAGCTCCCTTAGTTCCCCTTTTTAGGCTTAAAAATCCAATAACTTCTAAGGCTCCTACCTACATCCCAAGGTTCCTGGAGCCCCCAAATCACATTCAAACCACACACAAACACGTAATCACATACGTTCAAATAAAAATGCATAGCCCCTAAATCCCGGATATTACAATTATTATGCCATGACATGTTGCATTGGATGGGTAGTAATGATGGAGGAAGTGTTGTACTGGTGGCTATGCCATAATATATCGATTTCATGGCTCGACCACATATCGACATCGCGCCTTTTTTGCATTTATATTAACAACTCATTTGTATTCTTGGAGTGTAGGGTTGGTGGGTTGACTTGGTCCCCACATGGAGTGTAGGGCTGGTAAGAGTGGAGTGTAGCCTATTGACTATTAGGTTGGGTTGCATTTTATGTTTGCATTACCATGATTTTGGGGCCGTGGGCCCAAATTGATATTGTATGGGGCTTAGGCCTAGACTAAGACCATGACTGTGACTGATAATACTCTAGAAAGTCATGTTTTTATGTGGTAATTGCATATTTATTTTGAGTATGATTCTACTAATTTGGGCTTTTTATGGTATTTTATTTTATAGGGACTAAATTGGAAGTAGAAGAGAAATTAAAGGCCAAAAGTGTGAATTTAGAGATAAAATGGGCCAATGTGCAACAAAGGGAAAAGATGGTGCCAAAAGTGCAAACATGGATGATAGAAGGATTGAGATGCAAAAAGAAGAGACTTTTCTTTATTAGACTCTATTTTAATTATATTAGGAAAATTAATATTAGGATAATTATTGAGGATTATTTAATTTCTTTATTTATCTCTATTTATCTTTGATTAAATGTAATTATCTTTGGGAGTTTGAGTAGGACTAGTCCATCTATCTTAGCACTATAAATAAGGGATGAAGTGACTCAGTTTGTTGTTGTTCATTCTTTTTCTGAAAACTCTCCCCCATAAGGCTTTTGTGCTCTCCATATTTTCATTCAATAAAAATTCTTTTCTCCATCCTTATATAATTATTTTCTTTCACATCCCATCTATGAGCCACTAAAATCCATTTAGCCGAAGGTTGTCGAATACCCCAAAAAGGTTCTTGAGGCTTCGAATCTACATTTAACTTTCTCACCAAGTATTCATTGCTTCTCTGCAATACGGGGCTGACGCTTCCGTCCATGTCCCTTTAAAAAGTAATCTTTTCAACGTGTGCAAGGAACGAACGCTTTGTATATTTTGAGGAGGTTACACAGTCAGTTCGATTAACTTACTATGTCAGAGGTTGGCGGACCCAAGAGACAAAATGGCATGGGTTGCCATTGAAAAGCGTTGATCTAGTATAGATGATTCCACAAAAGCGATTGCAAGCTAGAGTCAGGTTCCCTAAATTTGTAAGTCTAAATTCTTGGAGCTGGTGGTCGTAGGCATCCTCTTCCACTATAACTGGCTTACTTGGGTAGAGGAAGGTCATCTAAAAGTCGAAGATTGAACCCAAGGCGGGATAAGACAATCGGAGGCTAGAATCTCGCCAAATAAGAAACTCCCTCTTCTTTAAACTCTTTTATTTTTCCTTTTAATTTTTGCAATTTACTTTCATGATTTCAATTCCCATTATATTCTGTTTTTATTCTAGATAAAATTATTAATTCTATTTATTTTCCAGGAACGCACGTTTTCTTGGGCACGATTCTGCCCAGGATTTCAAAAAATAGGCATTTGTATAATTCGATCCCTATGGATTCGATCCTACTTCCCCTTTACTATTATTTTTATTATTTTACAGGGAATAGGATATATTTTGGTGCTTTCAACGATGCATCAAATTTTGGCGACGTTGTCGGGGATCAGTAATGTACTAATCTTGTTTTTTGTTTTCTATGACCAGATCTACTCTAGGCACTCTTGCGTTTGACTCAGAAATTGAAAAGACTGCGACAGCTAATCGCAAAGAAACAAAACTAAGGAAAAAGCAGTCAGCGATGGTAGGAACTCAAAGCAATCCACCGCCAGGAATCAGAATCAACGACGAAGCAGTGTCTAGGGTTAACGAAAAACCTACTCAAAAACTTGAAAGTAAAGCAGAAGAAGTTGATTCACTTGAAGAACTGCTCAACGCTAGGGTTGACGAAAACCCTAATTTAGCACCCCAACCAATGGCTCAAACGATTCGGCAACTAGCTGAAGCCCCAACAGAATAACCACCACTGTGCATTGCATCTCCTACTATGGATACCAATTTTGAACTGAAATCAGGGTTAATTCAGTTGCTGCCAACTTTTTGAGGGTTACAAAATGAAAACCCTCGTAAACATTTGAAGGAATTTCATATGGTTTGTCTGAGTATGAAACCTCAAGGCATAACTGAGGATCAAATTAAATTGCGCGCTTTCCCTTTTTCCTTAGCAGATTTAGCTAGGGAATGGTTATTTTATTTACCCCATGGATCTATAACTACTTGGGCTCATTTATCTCATTTGTTTCTTAACAGGTTTTTCCCAGCATCTAGAGCAGCTGAGCTAAGAAGAGAAATCGTGGGAATAAGGCAAAAAGAACCAGAGACTTTTTATGATTATTGGGAGCGGTTTAAAAAGTTGTGTCCGAGCTACCCACAACATGGTATAATAGAACAATCTCTCCTCCAATACTTTTATGAAGGTTTGAAACCGATGGAAATGAATATGGTAGATGCTACTAGTGGAGGAGCATTGGTCAATATGACCCCCCAACAAGCAAGGGACTTGATTTTCATAATTGTCAAAATTTTAGCGAGCCTGAAGCTAACCACGAACCCCGTAGAAGGGTTCACCAGCTAAGTAATTCTTCCATAGAAGATAGACTTGATAAACTTACTAATATGATGAATATTCTTCTTGCAGAAAAAACAAAGACAACTCGGTTATGTGGAATATGTGCTACACCTAAGCACACAACTGATGCATGTCCCAGTTTGTATGATGACTCTATGGCTCACTTAGGTGCAGTGGGAAATTTTCCTGGCCCATCACAGAGGCGATACGACCCTTACTCTAATACCTACAACCCAGGATGGAGGGATCACCCTAACTTAAGTTATGGGGCCAACCCACAATATAACCAGCCATACCAGAACCAAGTTCCACAGCAGCCACAAGGTTCAGGTAATTCTCTAGAAACTTTGGTCAATAAATTAGTAGCTAATATGTTTGATTTTCAATAGAAAACTGAGGCATTTATAAGAGAATTAACCATATTAGTTGAGAAATTGAACTCTCAAGGGAAGCTGCCGTCACAAACAGAACCGAATCCAAGACAACACGTAAATGCAATGACATTACGAAGCGGTAAGGTACTGGAATCGATTCTCGACATAAATCATGCCCAAGAAATTGCCCAGGAAAAACCTGAGAAAGATGAGCAGGTCCGACCAAAGCCTCCATTACTTAAAATTCAACCTCCATTTCCAGAACGATTCAACCAGTGTCAAAGAGGAAAGGAGGACAAGGAAATTCTCAAAACATTTAGGAATGTCGAGATCAACATTCCGCTGTTGGATGCCATCAAGCAAATACCGAGGTATGCTAAATTTCTTAAAGAGCTTTGCACCAACAAACGAAATTAACAGGTAATGAAAGGGTGAATGTTGGTGAAAATGTGTCCAAGGTGTTACAGCGAAAAATGCCAGTAAAATGTAAGGATAGGGGCATGTTTGCAATACCATGCAAAATAGGTCATTTGGGAATTAAAAAGGCTATGTGTGATCTAGGAGCTCCATAAATGTAATGCCATGTTCTTTTTATGAATCACTTAATACAGTTTTTTAAACAAAAATAGGCGTTAGCATTTAATTGCAGACAGGTCCGTTGTGCATCCCGAAGGAGTCCTCGAGGACATATTAGTCAAAGTCAATGGACTTATTTTTCCTGCAAATTTTTATGTGATAAAAATAGAGGAGGATAACGCTCCCGGGTCTTCAGACATCTTGTTGGGGCGACCTTTCCTTAGTACTGCAAATACTAAGATTGACGTACGAAGCGGAACCCTCACGATGGAGTTTGATGGGGAGATCGTGAAGTTTAACGTTTATGGGACAATTAGCCACCCAAGTGAAGTCTTGGACGTAAACCGTGTCGACATAATTAACTCATCAATAGAAAAAACTTTTGAGTTATCTTACGGAGATAAATCTAAAATGATGTTTGATGATTTTGAATCTGTTAATAAATTATTGGCACCTATGGATACTAAACTTCTACCTTCTATTGCAGGGCATCGATCCGAAATTAAAACCACCTCTCGAGCATCTCCAATTCACATTTTTGGAAGATGATGAGACCATTGCCGACTTAAAAGGGATTGACCTCTTGGAGGAAAAAATGAAACCAATAAAAAAGGCACAAAGACGATTAAACCCAAATATGGTGGATGTGATAAAAAATGAGAATTTCCAAGCTTACCTGATTAAAAATATTTATTTTGAACCACCATAAAACCATTTAAGTCGTCGAGCTAATGACGTTAAACAAGCGCTTGTTGGGAGGCAACCCAATCTTTATTTTATTTTATTTTGTTTTATTTATTTTTATTTTCATTTTTATTATTATTTCTTATTTCTTATTATTTTTATTTTATTAATAAATTTCTCTTCTTCCATCTAGGTTAAACAAAGTGAAAATTCTAAGAAAAAGGGAAACAAAACAAAGCCAAACAACCTCTATTCCGATACTATTCTAGCCCAAAATACCATATCCCTACAGCCAAACTACCCTATTCTTGCAGCCAACCACCCTTATCCCTGCACCCAAACATCCCCTTTCAGCCAAATAAAACCCCAAACCTAATTTTTTCCCCAAATTTCCTTCCCCAACTCCATTACCACCGAAAACTCACCTCTCTCCACCAACCACCGCTGTTCGCCGTTTGCAATGGTGCACACCCAAAGCCGCGTCATCACCGAGCCTCCCTTCACTGTCATCATCACACCATTCAACCTCCCCTTCCTCCTCTTCTACCATGACACAAGCCATCGAGCCCTCTACAATTGACAGTAGCTACACGGGGAGTTTTTCTAAACTTTTCTACCTATTTATTTCTTTTGCATCCACATTGAGGACAATGTGTTCTAAGTTAGGGGAGATACTTTTCGTATTACTATTGTCTTCTGATGTCATTTGTGTTTGCTGCTTGAGGCTCTATTCTGTCCATTTTTTTTCTAAGAATATTCTGTCGCTTTTCATGCCCAAGAATTTGACCACGACTTGCCACCGTTTAACCTACATGCATGATTCTTGGCTACTGAGTTAGTTATAATTACATGCATTTGATTTTATCTCCACTGTTTTATTTTTATTAGGCTAAAAATAATTATGATTAATAAGTTAATTCTATCTTGCTTTTTGTAAAATTGATCAAGTTCAATATAAACTTAATACAATTGCATGCCTAAATTATGTTCATGTCTATTAGGTGGTTACTAAAACTTATTTTCGACACTTGATTATTTCTCTTAGGACCTCCAAAATTAAAATTTCGTGTAAACTTTGTTTAATAAAAGTTTCCAAGGTTATGAGTGCGGCTTAGAACTTGACTGGTTGAGTAACCGGGGTAGGGTGCTTGGGTTGTCATTCTACTTCGAGTCAAAAGGTTGTGTGACGTGATAGGTAAAACTCCGCTAACCAAAGTTATGAGTGTGGCTCAGAACGTGACTGATTGAGTAACCGGGGTAGGGTGCTTTGTTGTCATTCTACTTCGCGTCAAAAGGTTGTGTGACGTGATGGGTAAAACTCCGCTAACCAAAAATAAATAATTTTTAGGAGTATGTTGGGCTGAGTAACCGGGGTGGGGTGCTTGGGTTGTCATCTCTCTTCGCGTCAAAAGGTTCAATATATGTCTAAGTAAATAAATAATAATAATAATGAAAGAAAAAATAAAAAAAGAAAAAATAAACAAATAAAAGAAAAAAGGAAAAAAAGAAAAAAATACTAATAAAATTACAGTTGGGGACTAAAGGAGGAAATAAATAGAGTGTCTTGGTAGGTTTGGTAATTTTCCTAAATAGCATGAAATAATTCAAGACGATTTTAATTTTTGTGTGTGTTAATTGGAGTACTTTTTCTGTTTTACTTAAAGCAAGCTTAGAAGTTCTCTTTATTTTTCATATGCATTTTTTTTACTAATCTTTATAAAACTTTGGAGTAGAATTTCTTTCAGGATCTAATTTTCATAGTGGATAGGAACCATACTTGAGGGCAAGCATGGGCTAAGTAGGGGGAATTTGATAATACTCTAGAACGTCATATTTTTATGTGCTAATTGCATATTTATTTTGAGTATGATTCTACTAATTTGGGCTTTTTATGGTATTTTATTTTATAGGGACTAAATTAGAAGCAGAAGAGAAATTAAAGGCCAAAAGTGTGAATTTAGAGATAAAATAGGCCAATGTGCAACAAAGGGAAAAGATGGTGCCAAAAGTGCAAACATGGATGGCAGAAGGATTGAGATGCAAAAAGAAGAGACTTTGCTTTATTAGACTCTATTTTAATTATATTAGGATAATTAATTATTGAGGATTATTTAATTTCTTTATTTATCTCTATTTATCTTTGATTAAATGTAATTATCTTTGGGAGTTTGAGTAGGACTAGTCCATCTATCTTTGCACTATAAATAGGGAATGAAGTGACTCAGTTTGTTGTTGTTCATTCTTTTTCTAAAAACTCTCCCCCATAAGGCTTTTGTGCTCTCCATATTTTCATTCAATAAAAATTCTTTTCTCCATCCTTATATAATTATTTTCTTTCACATCCCATTTATGAGCCACTAAAATCCATCTAGCCGAAGGTTATCTAATACCCCAAAAAGGTTCTTGAGGCTTAGAATTCGTATTTAACTTTCTCACCAAGTATTCATCGCTTCTTTGCAATACGGGGCTGACGATTCCATCCATGTCCCTTTAAAAAGTGATCTTTTCAACGTGTGCAAGGAATGGCCACTTTGTATATTTTGAAGAGGTTACACAGTCGGTTCGATTAACTTACTGCATCAGAGATTGGCAGACCCAAGAGACAAAATGGCGTGGGATTCGCCATTGAGAAGCGTTGATCTAGTATAGATGATTCCACAAAAGCGATTGCAAGCTAGAGTCAGATTCCCTAAGTTTGTAAGTCTAAATTCTTGGAGTTGGTGGTCGAGGCAGTCCTCTTCCACTATAACTGGCTTACTTTGGTAGAGGAAGGTCATCTAAAAGCCGAAGATTGAACCCAAGGCGGGATGAGACAACCGGAGGCTAGAATCTCGCCAAATAAAAAACTCCCTCTTCTTTAAACTCTTTTATTTTTCTTTTAAATTTTCGCAATTTACTTTCACGATTTCAATTCCTATTATATTCTGTTTTTATTCCAGATCAAAATTATCAATTCTGTTTTTTTATTTTTCCAGGAACGCAAGTTTTCTTGGGCACGATTCTGCCTAAGATTTCAAAAAATAGGCATTTGTATAATTCGATCCCTATGGATTCGACCCTACTTCCCTTTACTATTATTTTTATTATTTTACAGGGAATAGGATATATTTTGGTGCTTTCAACGACGCATCAATGACTGAAATCGAGAGAACATACTAAGTTCTCGTAACTCACCCCTCCGTTTTAACCTTGCGGGTGATCCCCAGCATTAGTGGATTTGGAGCTGTGGAGGACTCTGTGGTGGCCATACACCAAGATTTATTATCGCGAACTTAGTAAATTTTTGTTTTGCTTTACTTTAGTCTTATTTTTATTTTGGGGTTAATATTTTTGTAATAAGGCCGTTGGTTTATTTTCTTTAAGTTTTCTTTAAAAACTGCTAAATTTATTGATACGTGGTTTCTTAAATCGACGATAATCGTTTTCAAAATATCACATCTTTGCAAATAACTGAACTTGATTTCTATTATAAACAGAGGTTTCAATAGTTATAACAAACAATGTTTTTACAACAACACCATAAAAGCAAAATTAATTTTCACACACAACAAAACCAAAGTCTTAAAATGAAAATATACGAAGTTTTTAACGAGAACATAGCTTTTAAACAACCCAACCATGTGACATGCTGGATCCGATTGTAACGTCTAGGCCGGGTTTGGGGTATTAGAAACACTTATGAGCCAAGGGCATTTTGGTCTGCACAATCAAATATTTAATACGAGAGCATCAGGTGACCTAGGGTTGAGGACAATGGCAACCTTAAATCTATAAATAGGCTCATTTAACACTTGTTAGAGATAGCTTTTGATACTTGAGAATTTTCTTGGTAATTTTAATTTTCAATTTTTTCCTTTTCTTAGGTTTTAAGTTATTTCTAGTTTTTATCTTTGTGTTTGTTGAGAGATTTGATGTGTAGACTCAATCAACTCTTTGTGGATTCTACATTTCATTCAATACAATTCAGGAATCTTTTAAATATTTTCTCTTGATTCATTATTCATGATTATTTTTAGTATCAAGTTTATTGTGTTTATGAAATCCATGAGGAACTAATCCTCTTATAGGGGATTAGCGAGTGGTTGTAGACTAATGAATTGTTGTGTAGGTTTTCTTAGTGGATCAGTTGTTTGGGAGAGGAAGACCTTAAACCCTAGGCTTGACAACCTTAGGAAGTCATTTAGGTGGGAATTAACCCAAATTTGGAATGACCTATCCGTGAATACCTTAGCCAAGAATTGGTCTGGACTATGAGGTCGAGAGATAAGTAGTTCTTATCGACTTGTCATTTTAGTGGAAGATCAAGAGATCCTACTAAGGTGACGACTAGTTGATTGACTAGAAGCTCGAAGCAACAGGGGTTATGATTACCAAAGCATGCTAATCGCCCATGCTTAGATCTTATTCAATTTACATAATTTGTTTCCCAAAGTCTCTTTATTTATGTTATTTTCTTTATTGTTATAAAACCACCAAAACCCTCTCTTTATGTTTGTTCATAATATAATTTACTTAAAGTACTAATTAGATCTATTTGTGTTTATATTAGGATTAATTTAGTACTCGCCTCCCTTGGATACAATCCTCGAGTACTCATTTACTTCTTTGTAACTATATCACAACATGGCACATATACTTGTGAATACCGCTTATTTCATATCTTTTGTGCAAGTTTCTTACTCTGGACATTGGTACATCCGAAGGCAGTCAAGTTGTTGGTGCCATTGTCGAGGAGGCAACATCACTAGATTAATTTTAATTTTTGCATTTTTTATAGAATAATTGAGAAATTAATAAATCATAGATACGATTGATATATTAGCGTTTCCTTATTCTTTTCTAATTTCATGTTGTATAAAGATATTCATAAAGATACTCACATATTCAAGAAGACCAATAATTATATCTTTCTGGTGATATAGGAGATAAATCTATTGCCTGCAATCTGATAAGTAACCTTTAATAACATAATGCAAGCATTAGGAATATCTTTTGACATGGACTGGTTGCAATCTAGTATTACTCGTCCTATTATTCATAGTACTCACTTTGAATTAAATCATTCATTATTGATCATGTCTGTCGAGTCTTAAAAATTTATAAAAAGAATGATCGAACCTGGAAACTAACTAAGACAACGATGGAGGCAAGTGCACCTATCGAACAGTAGTATAGCTAGCGACAAGACCGGATTGTCGAACCCAAAGGAACCAAAAGTACTAATATTAACTCTCTTTCTATTATTTAGCCTAAGAATTAAGTGGATTTTTATCTAATCTAAAATTAAACTAAGCTAAAGGTGCTAAGACAAAGAAGAAATTGGGGAAAAGACTTGAGAGAAATTTGATTGATTTGGACAATACTTAAGAAAGAATCCACCTAGACTTCACTTGTTATCTAACTCTAAATCGGATGATTTATTCATTTGACTTGATCCGTAGGATTCCCTAATTTATATTAATCCCTCTCTTCAAGGCTACTAATGTAACAGTTCGGTTTATACCCTAGTCAGAACAGTGGTTTTGAGACCACAAATCTGAGTTCGTATAATATTTTAATATTATATTCTGTACTGTTGATATGTGGTTTAGCATGTGTTAAATTTTCGTATGTTAATTTGATTGTCTATGTGATTAAATTGACAAAAGGACTAAATTGCATGAAATGTGAAAGTTGTTTTCTATTTGCTAAAGTGCCAAAGTGTTGTGGCTTTGTAAAGCTAAAGGCTTTAAATGGCAATTAAGCCATTATTATAAGTAGTGGATGGAAATAAATGTGACACTTGTATATTTTATATGATTAGTAGTTTATATTATATATTATAATTATTTTATTACTTATTCATTAAGTTATAATTATTTTGTAATAAAAGAAATTTAGTGGATGGTGGATTTACATGATAGCCATTGTTTATGTTTGTCCTATAGGATTATTTAAAGGCTAAATTAGTAAATAGATTATTATGTATGATATATTTGATAAAAGCATGAAAATGGACATTTTCTCATCCATTTTTTTCCACCGAATTTGGGAAAGAAAAGAAAGAACAAAAGGTTTCAAATTTTCAGCTATTACAAGTTTAAATCAAAGGTTAGTTTTTGATCCGTTCTTGATAATTTTTACCTTTTTGTAATCATTGCTTTGAGAGCTACAAAACCCATATTTTAATTTTGTGAATTGATGATGTTTGTGTGAGTTGCCATGGATGATAAGTTAATCTTTTTGATGATTTTTGGTGTTAAATGAAAGGTATGAGTTAGATAAACATATTTTGTTCTTGGAGTTTTGATGAATTTAGCTAAATAGGGCTAAATCGAGAAAGTGATAAATTGAGGGAGTAAATAGCAAATTTGATGAAAAGTGTGGGCTTGTATGTGTTGTATCTAAATTCAATCAAGCATGTGTATGTATTGATTTTGTGAAATTGATGTTTTGAGAAAAAAATGGATTATATTGATAAAATGTGCAAATATGAGGGTTAATTTGCAAATAGCCCTAAATGTGTATCCATGGATTGAATTAAATGAATTAGTGAATAAAAGGGTTAATTCTGAATATGTTTAGATCAAGAACCGAAGAAAACAGACTTAGATCATGGGAAGGCGAAAGTAATCGAGTACATTTTCATTTCGATAAACCGAATCCAAGGTAAGTCACTATGCAAATAAACGTATTTGTATGATATTATATTTGTTCTTATAACTATTATTGAATATGGATATTCATGAGAAGATATGCAAATGAAATCTGGGATAAGTTCGATATAGTGACTAAGTCCTAGAAGTCCCGTACGAACCTAAGAATTGATAGGATTAGATATGTCATGACATAGGTGTCTGCTCTGTTTCATCATGTAAGACCACGTCTGGGACGTTGGCATTGATCTAAGACTCGTGTAAGACCACGTTTGGGATGTTGGCATCAATATCAGCTTTATGAATAAGACCACATCTGGGACGTTGGCATCAATATGACTTTTACGTGTAAGACCATGTCAAGGACATCGGCATCGTATTGATTCGTGTAAGACCTTGTCTGGGACAGTGGCACTGATATCCAAGTGCATGTAAGACCTCGTCTGGGACGTTAACATTGTACAACTATTCTGAGCTTTCTGAGTATCCTACTAGTTTCCTATTGGTTCAACGGGTAAGATTGTGATACGAAATACAAATATGAGCTATGAACAAATATGTGATATTAAATCCTATTCAGGTACATTGATTATACACTATTTGTGTATGCAAGGTAAGCATTTAAGTGATCTTACTATGATGACATGTATATGGGGTTAATGATATGATATGAATTATTTTGGCTTAATGAGTTATGAGTTTATATGGTTTTTGAGTGATGAATATTGAAAATGTGATTAAAAGTGTATGAATCAAAGCAAACAAGTGAAGGTTTGCTAAATGAATGATATGTGCTAATATATTTATTTGCATATAAGCCTTCCATACTTAGTTAATTTGTATATGACTTACTAAGCTTTTGAAAAGCTTACTCTGTATATGTTTTCTCTGTTTTATAGGTCGTCAAAGCTACTGAAGGCTCGGGACTGTCAAGGATTGTCATCACACTTCCAAACTCTTTTGGGTACCCTTTTTGAAAGTGTATTTAGCTAAATATGGCATGTATAGGTTAGATATGCGTATATGATTTTGAAGTAAACTTAGTCATGTGTTTGACAAGTTTTTGAGTTGATAAATGCTTGAATGAATGAGCTTTTTGATACAAATTTTGATATGAGTTGATGCTTATGAAATGGTTAAGTTTTGTTTAAACAATGGATGATTTTGATTGTGTATGAATTAGGTATTTTTGTGTGTTTTAATAGCCTAAAAATGGTGAAAATAGCAGTTTTCACACGACCTAGACACATGGGCGTGTGCCCAGGCCGGTAGCTAAGAAAATTGCCCACGGGCTAGTCACATGGCCGTGTGTAGCAAGTCAAAATTTGCCCATAGGCTACCCACGTCCATGTGAATTCCCCACGGGCAGGCCACACGGGCATGTCCCAAACCACACGGCCATGTGCCCCTATTTTCAAGAAAAAGTTCTAAAGCTTCTATTTTAGGCCCAAATCATTTCCTAAGCATATTTTGGATCTTGTAGGGCCATATTAGGGTCGTAAAGATGAAACTGGAAAAAATTTAAATTGTGCCTCTAGATTATATCCTATTTTACTCGTTTATTTATGTTTAACTCTGGTACTACCTCGTAACCCTGTTTCGACGATAGTTTAGGGTTAAAGGGTGTTACATTTGATTAGTATCAGAGCTATGGTTTAGCCGATTCTCGGACTAACGTAGCATGTCAGAGTCTAGCTATACATGCCATATATTTGAATTGTGATAGTGTGATAAATCCTGACGTATAAAATATGATTTTCATATAGTAATGGATCCCGAAAGAGGCGTAGCTGACGACATAGAAAGTAATACTCCTGCTCCCGTGCAAGGGACAACACCCTCTAATTCGAGACCGATTACGAGCAGTCAAGAGGGAGAAGCTAAACAAGCTTTCTTCCAGATGATGAGTGAGTGGTTCACTCAATTTGTAAGAAATAACCCGACTGTTTCACAACCTCCGCCCCCGGTTAATCTCCCTCAGAATACAGATGTGCCACCAGTTATGCATCTAAATCTATTGAATAAGCCTCCGGTTGATAAAATTCATAAATATAGGGCTGAAGAGTTCCGGGCAACTAAGGATGATGATGCTGAAAAAGCTGAACTCTGGATTGAAAATACTATCCGGGTATTTGATGAGATGTCTCTGACTTCGGAAGAATGTATAAAGTGTGTTGTATCGTTACTTCGAGATGCATCTTATCAATGGTGGAAAACTCTAATTTCTGTTATTCTGAAAGAGCGGGTCACGTGGGGCTTCTTTCAGATTAAATTTCAGAAGAAGTATATCAGTGGGAGATTTGTCGATCAGAAACGGAAGGAATTTTTGGAACTTAAACAAGGCCGAATGACTGTTTCAGAATACGAACGAGAATTTGTGAGACTGAGTCAGTATGCTAGAGAATTGTATCATCTGAAGCTATAATGTGCAAAAGGTTTGAAGATGGCCTTAATGAAGATATTCGTTTGCTAGTCGAGATTTTAGAAATAAAAAGTTTGTTGTACTCGTTGATCGAGCTTGCAAAGCTGAGGCTCTTGGGAAAGACAAAAGGAAGGTGGAGTCTGAAGCCCGGGATGTGAGAAAGTGGTTTTAGAATAAATCATTTCAGATGCTCTAAAAAGATTTCGAGATGATCAAAGTCGTTCTAGAGATAATGTGGGACATTAGAACAAAAATCGAGCTAGATCGCAATTGAGTTCCAAAACTCTAGCAACTTCAGTGGCCAGCGTTGGAAACGTTCGATCCAAGAGACTTGAATGTAAACATTATGGAAAAAGACATCCGGGAAGCTGCAGATTAAACGACAGAGCTTACTTTAGATGTGGATCACTTGATCATTTTATCCGAGATTATCTTGAGACTGTTGAGCCAAAAACTGTTCAAAATCCGAGATCTGATAGTGCACCTGCGAGAGGTAGATCTTCAAAGAATGAAAGAAATACCGGTGGTAGTCAGAGAACTACAAGAGACAATGTTGTATGATCTAAAGCTAGGGCGTCTGTCAGAGCATATGCTATCCAAGCTCGTGAGGAAGCTTTATCACCCGATGTGATAACTGGTACTTTTACTCTTTACGATACTACTGTGATTGCTTTAATAGACCCTGGTTCTACGCATTCATATATATGCATGAATTTAGTATTCAGCAAGACTTTGCCTGTAGAGTCTACTGAGTTTACTATAAAAGTATCGAACCCCTAGGTAAAAGTGTCCTTGTTGATAAAGTATGCAAGAACTGTCCGTTAATGTTTCAAGATATCTGTTTCCCTGCTGATCTGATGCTTTTTCCATTTGATGAATTCGATATAATTCTAGGTATGGATTGGTTGTTTAAGCATGATGCTATTGTGAACTGCAAAAGAAAGACTATAGATTTGAGATGTCTGAATAATGAGATTTTACGGATTGAGTCTAATGATTTGAATGGATTGTCTGCTGTGATATCTGTTTTAAAAGCTCAAAATTATGTGAAAAAGGGTCACGAGGCATATTTTGCTTATGTAATTGATTTGAAAGTGTCCGAGAAGAAAGTTGAATCAGTGCCTATTGTCTGTGAATTTTTTGATGTGTTCCCTGAAGAGTTACTTGGCTTACCTCCAATTCGTGAAGTTGAGTTTGGTATTGATTTGTTGCCTGGTACTACACCTATTTTGATAGCTCCGTGTAGAATGGCACCAACCGAGTTGAAAGAGTTAAAGTCTCAGTTGCAAGAATTGACCGATAAAGGATTTGCTAGACCGAGTTTCTCGCCTTGGGGTGCTGATGATTTGTTTGATCAGTTAAAAGGAGCTACTGTGTTTTCCAAAATTGATCTAAGATCAGGATACTACTAGTTGAAAGTTAAAGATTCAGACATTCTGAAGATTGCTTTCAGAATGAGGTACGGGTATTATGAGTTTTTAGTTATGCTATTTGGACTAACCAGTGCTCCTACTATTTTTATGGATCTGATGAATAGAATTTTCAGACCATATTTAGATCGATTTGTTGTAGTATTCATAGATGACATATTGATTTATTCACGCGATGAAAGTGAGCATGCTGAACATTTGAGAATTGTGTTGCAAACTCTGAGAGAAAAGCAATTGTACGTGAAATTTAGCAAATGTGAATTCTGGTTGAAAGAGGTTAGTTTTCTGGGACATATAGTGTCGGCTTATGGAATCCGAGTGGATCCGAGTAAGATTTTTGCTATTTTGAATTGGAAACCTCTGAAAAATGTGCCTGAAGTCCATAGTTTTATGGGTTTGGCCGGTTATTACCGTGGATTTGTAAAAGGATTTTCAACGATAGCTACTCCATTAACTAGACTACTTTAGAAAGATGTTAGATTTGAATGGTCAGATAAGTGTCAGAAAAGTTTTGATCAATTGAAAACTCTGTTAACAGAAGCCCCAGTGTTGGTATAGCCAGAATCGGGTCAAAAATTTGTTGTATATAGTGATGCTTCGTTAAACGGTCTGGGTTGTGTTTTGATGCAGGAAGACAAAGTTGTAGCGTATGCTTCAAGATAGTTGAAGCCTCATGAAAAGAATTATCCAACGCACGATCTTGAATTAGCTACAATTGTGTTTGCACTTAAGATTTGGCATCATTATCTGTACGGTGAGAAATGTCACGTATTTTCAGATCATAAAAGTTTGAAATATCTGATGACTCGAAAGATTTGAACTTGCGTCAGAGAAGATGGCTTGAGTTATTGAAAGATTACGAGCTTATGATAGATTGTCATCCAGGTAAAGCAAATGTTGTTGCAGATGCTCTGAGTAGAAAATCATTGTATGCACTACATGCTTTGAATGCTCAGTTAGACTTGTCTGATGATAGTTTTGTGATAGCAGAATTAAAAGCAAAACCGTTGTTTGTACAATAAATATGTAATGCTCAGAAGATTGATAATGAATTATTATTGAAACGGGCTCAATGTGAATCGAATTTTGAATCTGAATTTCGAATTGTTGATGATTGCTTGAGATTTCAAGATCGTATTTGTGTTCCGAGAAATATAGAGTTGATTCAATTGATTTTGAATGAAGCCCATAATAGTCGTTTATCTATTCATCCTGGAAGTACTAAAATGTACCATGATTTGAAGCAACACTAATGGTGGTCTGGTATGAAACAAGACATTTCTGACTTTGTTTCGAAATGTTTAGTCTGCCAACAAGTGAAAGCAGAACATCAAGTTCCCTCTGGTTTGTTACAACCAATTTTGATTCCGTAATGGAAATGGGATAGAGAACAATGGATTTTGGTTCTGGATTGCCTCGACTCCGAGAAAGAAAGAAGCGATTTGGGTCGTAGTTGACCGATTAACTAAAACTGCCCATTTTATTCCTGTAAGATCTGACTTTTCACTTGATAGATTGGCTGAGCTTTATATTTTGAGATTGTGAAATTACACGGGTGCCACTATCTATTGTGTCAGATAGAGATCCGAGACTCACATCGTGGCTCTAAAAGAAATTGCAAGAAGCTTTGGGCACAAAACTCCATTTTAGTACAGCTTTTCATCCACAAATCGATGGCCAATCCGAAATGGATCATTCATTTTAGAGGATATGTTAAGATGTCAGATACTTGAGTTTAATGGTTCGTGGAGCAGTATTCACCGTTGATTGAATTTGCGTATAATAATAGTTTTCAGAGGAGCATTAAAATGGCACCATATAAAGCTTTGTACGGACGTAAATGTCGTACACCTCTATATTGGACTGAACTCAGTGAGAATAAGTTACACAGTGAGAATAAGTTACACGGGGTTGATTTGATAAAGGATACAGAACAAAAAGTGAAACTGATCCGAGATTGTTTGAAAGCAGCATCCGATCGTCAGAAGTCCTATGCAGATTTGAGACGAAAAGATATAGAATTTGAGATTGGTGACAACGTATTTCTGAAGGTGTCACCATGGAAGAAAGTACTCCATTTCGGATGAAAAGGCAAATTAAGTCCGAGGTTCATCGGACCTTATGAAATCACTGAACGAGTTGGGCCTGTTGCATATAGATTGAAGTTGCCCTCTGAGCTAGAAAAAGTTCATAATGTATTTCACGTTTCGATGCTCCATAGGTATCGATCTGATCCATCGCACGTAATTGCTCCATTTGAAATTAAAATCCGATCTGATATGACATATAAAGTGGAACCGATCCGTATCTTAGCTCGTGAAGTGAAAGAGTTGAGAAACAAGAAAATTTCATTAGTGAAAGTATTATGGAAGCGACACGGAATAGAAGAGGCTACGTGGGAGCCTGAGGACTCATTGAGACAAAATATCCGACTCTGTTTAACGGTAAGATTTTCGGGGACAAAAATCCCTAATGGGGGAGAATTATAACAGTCCGGTTTATACCCTAGTTGGAACAGTGGTTTCGAGACCACAAATTTGAGTCCGTATAATATTTTAATATTATATTCTTTACTGTTGATATGTGGTTTAGCATGTGTTAAATTTTCGTATGTTAATTTGATTGTCTGTGTGATTAAATTGACAAAAGGATTAAATTGCATGAAATGTGAAAGTTGTTTGCTATTTTCTAAAGTGTCAAAGTGTTGTGGCTTTGTAAAGCTAAAGGCTTTAAATGGCAATTAAGCCATTATTATAAGTAGTGGATGGAAATAAATGTGACGCTTGTATATTTTATATGATTTGTAGTTTATATTATATATTATAATTGTTTTATTACTTATTCATTAAGTTATAATTATTTTCTAATAAAAGAAATTTAGTGGATGGTGGAATGACATGATAGCCATTGTTTATGTTTGTCCTATATGATTATTTAAAGGCTAAATTAGTAAATAGATTATTATGTATGATATATTTGACAAAAGCATGAAAATGGACATTTTCTCATCCATTTTTTCCACCAAATTTGGGAAAGAAAAGAAAGAACAAAAGCTTTCAAATTTTCAGCTATTACAAGTTTAAATCAAAGGTTAGTTTTTGATCCGTTCTTGATAACTTTTACGTTTTTGTAATCGTTGCTTTGAGAGCTACAAAATGCATGTTTTAATTTTGTGAATTGATGATGTTTGTGTGAGTTGCCATGGATGATAAGTTAAGCTTTTTGATGATTTTTGGTGTTAAATGAAAGGTATGAGTTAGATAAACATATTTTGTTCTTGAGTTTTGATGAATTTAGCTAAATAGGGCTAAATCGAGAAAGTGATAAATTGAGGGAGTAAATAGCAAATTTGATGAAAAGTGTGGGCTTGTATGTGTTGTATATATATTTGATCAAGCATGTGTATGTATTGATTTTGTGAAATTGATGTTTTGAGAAAAAAATAGACTATATTGATAAAATGTGAAAATATGAGGGTTAATTTGCAAATAGCCCTAAATGTGTATCCATGGATTGAATTGAATGAATTAGTGAATAAAAGGGTTAATTCTGAATATGTTTAGATCAAGAACAGAAGAAAACAGACTTAGATCGTAGGAAGGCGAAAGTAATCGAGTAGCCGTTTTCATTCCGATAAACCGAATCCAAGGTAAGTCACTATGAAAAAAAAACGTATCTGTATGATATTATATTTGTTCTTATGACTATTATTGAATATGGATATTCATGAGAAGATATGCAAATGAAATCTGGGATAAGTTCGATATAGTGACTAAGTCCGAGAAGTCCCGTACGAACCTAGGAATTGATAGGATTAGATATGTCATGACATAGGTGTCTGTTCTGTTTCATCATGTAAGACCACGTCTGGGACGTTGGCATTGATCTAAGACTCGTGTAAGACCACGTTTGGGATGTTGGCATCAATATTAGCTTTATGAATAAGACCACATCTGGGACATTGGCATCAATATGACTTTTACGAGTAAGACCATGTCGTGGACATCGGCATCGTATTGATTCGTGTAAGACCCTTTCGGGACAGTGGCATTGATATCCGAGTGCATGTAAGACCTCGTCTGGGACGTTAGCATTGTACAACTATTTTGAGCTTTCTGAGTATCCTACTAGTTTCCTATTGGTTCAACGGGCAAGATTGTGATACGAAATACAAATCTGAGCTATGAACAAATATGTGATATTAAATCCTATTCAGGTACATTGATTATACACTATTTGTGTATGCAAGGTAAGCATTTAAGTGATCTTACTATGATGACTTGTATATGGGGTTAATGATATGATATGAATTATTTTGGCTTAATGAGTTATGAGTTTATATGGTTTTTGAGTGATGAATATTGAAAATGTGATTAAAAGTGTATGAATCAAAGCAAACAAGTGAAGGTTTGCTAAATGAATGATATGTGCTAATATATTTATTTGCATATAAGCCTTCCATACTTAGTTAATTTGTATATGACTTACTAAGCTTTCGAAAAGCTTACTCTGTATGTGTTTTCTCTATTTTATAGGTCGTCAAAGCTACTAAAGGCTCGGGACTGTCAAGGATTGTCATCACACTTCTAAACTCTTTTGGGTACCCTTTTTGAAAGTGTATTTAGCTAAACATGGATGTATAGGATAGATATGTGTATATGATTTTGAAGTAAACTTAGTCATGTGTGTAACATCCTAGATTAGGGGTTATGCGTTTGTGCATAATTCATAAGTAGTAGGTTTTGGCAGTGTTTAGAAGTGAATTAAGGGTTTTTAAAATCCTAGGATGGAAGAGAAAGCTTTGGACAATTATTGGTTTTTAAGTTAAAAACAAGAAGTGATGTGGAAAAGTGGCAAGGGACGCCACCAAAGGTGCAAGGGTTATGGCATCAAGTGAAGTACTTTGAGGAAGAGGTTCAATCCCATTATGTGCGTTTTTGCTTAATTTTATGAAATAGCATGTTTCTTGTGATATGGATGTGTGGTGTGCATTTTAGAACCTTGGAAATGTAAAGAAATGCATGGAAATGTATGGAAATGTATGGAAATGTAAGGAAATGTAGAAAATGCAAGGAAATGAAAGGAAATGAAAGGAAATGTAAGGAAATGAAAGGAAATGAAAGGAAATGAAAGGAAATGAAAGGAATGAAAGGAAATGTAAGGAAATGTAAGGAAATGAAGGGAAATGTAAAGAAACTTGGAAATGATTTAGAAATGTTAAGTTGAAAATAGGAAAATGACCATTTGTGGAAACCTAAGCAAATTAGGAAAGTAAACATTTTGGAAACTAAGCCAAAAGAGGAAAGTAAACATTTTGGAAACTACGCTAAAAGAGGAAACTAAACATTTTGGAAACCTAGGAAATGCCAAGTTACAAAGCGGTAAAAATTTTTGGAAACTTAAAATGACCCAAAATGTTGAATTTTAAAGTTCAAAGGGAACTTAGGGCCAGTGACCCTAAAATAAAAAGCACGTGAAATTTGACCCAAAAGCGGACTTGGAAAAGTGGCCTAAAGATGCCACTTAGGGCCTCAGGAAATGGTCCACATGCAAAGGGTGTTGGGCCTGAGTTCAAGTCACATGGGAAACAAATAAAATAAGTTTTATTTTTTCTTTTAGAAGCCCAAGAGGTGGACGGCACAAGGCTTGCAAAAGAGGAGTTTCACTCTCTTTAAAATTGACTAATTAGAAGATAATAAGGATTATACTTTATTTGTTTTAAAATTAAAGAGATAAAGTTATCACATAAGGAAGAGTAGTGGCCAAGCAAAGGATTCTTGGCCTAATTTCGGCTATAAAAAGATAAGACTAGGGCTATTCATTATTCATTCTCCCTCTCTTTTCTTTTGCCAAATATTCTTTCTCCTCTCCTCCGAAATTCTTCTTGAGCATCCATTCTTTTTCCTCTTCCCTTTTAGCATCCTAGCCGATTCCTTCTAAGCCTATTATTCCTCTCTTCTTTCATATTTGAAGCCGAAAACATAAGGGGATCATAGCCGATTGTTCATCAAGTCTCTAAGTCGAATCTCTGAAGTGGTGTCAGGAGGGATCTGTCGATTTCAATATAAGCGGTAAGGATCTATAGTTATAATTGTATTCCTTTCTTTTAAGCCGAAAGTTAGTCTAATCCCTCCTATATCTTATTGATCGAAATATGGAAGGTGAATTTGGATTTCGGATCTAAGGTATTTGGCATCTCTATTAATCAAGAAGAGAGTTTCGGGATTTAAAATATTTAAGGTAAGATATATGTATATTAGGCCAAAGGACATGTTTATGTTTTAATGTTAGATTAAATCTAACATATGGTTATAGGAATTTTGACATCCTTAAAGAAAGCAAGAGATCAATTTCGGGATTTGAATAATAGGAAATCGGCAACAAGGTAAGCCTTAGTGTACTAATCCTACTAGGATTTGGATTTATGGCGAATGGCTTTTTATTAAAGTAATAAGTGATAAAACAAATGTAGGGATTAAGGATCTAAGCATTAGATCAAGCTTTTGAATCTCAAGGAATCGCTAAGTGAATCAAAAGTCGTGCCTAACTAAATCTTGATAGATTTATGGCTTTAATTCATTATATGTGTTAATATGAAAGTGTAAGAATATGGCTAAGGTACCGTGTGTACCCCACACTAATTTTAATAGATTTATGGCTTAAATATGATATATATGTTAATATGAAAGTGTAGGAATGTGGTAAAGTACCATATTATGGTACAAAGTACTCAGGTACGTTTTCCTACTCCTACTAGGATTTCGAAATATGTTATATTTAACATGTGAAAAGTGATGTGAAAGTGAAATTAAATATGATATGCATGATATGTATAATTTGGGGCATTGGGTTATTTGAGAAAGAGGAAGTGAATGTGATGACTTGGTCTCACTAAGTGAAACGTGATGACTTGGTCTCACTAAGAATATGTAATGACTTGGTCTCACTAAGAATATGTGACGACTTGGTCTCACTAAGAATATGTGATGACTTGGTCTCACTAAGTGAATGTGGTAACTTTTACATTATCTAAATGTGGTGTCTCACGACACAAATATCAGTGGCTATGCCACAATATCTTATGTGGGCGATGAGCATGTTGGCTGCAATGACGCCTTGATGGTATGTAGCGGATGGAGGTTGACTTAGTAGTCCCCACGGTGTGCGAGTTGAATGCAATTGGAGTGTAGCGGATGGCATATAGGTTTGGGTTGGGTTTGCATCATTATCTTGAATTTTATATGAATATGATATGTATGGTGTGCCTATTTCTATTATGTTTTGGTGTTGGTTACACATTGAGTCTATCGACTCACCCCGTTGTGGGAACATGTTTCAGGTGATGAGCAGTAATGGACCGGGATGGCAAAACTTGTGGTGGCCATGTTCAGCTTGAAGTTTAATTTAATTTGAATCTTTATTTTATTTTAAGTACTGTACAATTTTATTTTGGGTTTTATTTTATGTAATAGGGCCATCGTGACGATTTTTATTTCGCTTTAATTACTATGTTATGAATTTAGGGCTTTATAAAGAATAAGCCCAATTAGTTTAAAATAAGTTAAAACATTTTGACACTTGAAACAAATGGGTTTTCGACATAAAATAAATTTTTTCAACTCGAGCCCAACCCACAACAAACTATCTTCCGAACACACGCTTTCAAAGTATCGAATGAATTTGAGCCAAGTTACTTGAGGAACATACTAGATCCGGTCCATTCTCGTGGACCGGTGTAGGTGTTTCATTTGGTATCGAGCCAGCTTTAAACTCTCGGCCTATGGCCTAAGGCCCAAAACGTTTTCAAAACAAGCCCAAATGAGTTTTATGAAAATATTTACAAAGTAGACAGGTTTGATGGCATGGCACCTAAGTCTCCGACCCGAAGTCCACCAGGTAAGTACTCCGATCTTTTGTGTGATTTATATTTGTAGAAGGGTAGGAATGGAATGGAATAGAGATTAAGTACTTGAACCCTAGGACTAATCTACCCCGACAATTACATAATACTTTAATGCACAATTAAACAAACCTGTGTCTAAGTCACCGAGTTAGGGTGTGGCAACCTTTGTGCGCATGTCTAGGATTGGTTTCAGTAGGAGCTTGGTATTTAAGCAGTCCTAGTGACTCACCTCCTCTTTACTCGAATCCTACCTGGTGCGTAGCCTCGGTTCACAGTAACCAAGAGGACTTAGTCACGGGCTAAACTCAATAATTAAAACCCGAAAGGGATTAGCCACATTTTTATGGAAACCCTAGTTTTAAAAGTCAACCAACTACCCTTTTGATATTTTGAAAATTATTATTTTGGATAAAACTCTCTAATAAATTTTTTCTACAAAATTACCTAAATACCATTAGTGGTAAAATTACTAAAATGCCCTTGATTTTTCGAAATTACCAACTACCCCTGATTTCCATAATAATTTTTGATTTTGCACAAGTACTCAAAAAAAAAAAAAAACTTTACAAAATATCAAAGATAACTTGATTTAGAAAATTTTACGAAAGTACCCCTGATTTGCAAAATGACCAAAATACCCTCAGTAAGGAAAATCAACGAAGTGCCCTCAAATTAGAAATCTTCAAAAATGCCCTTGGTTTTAAATTTACCTTATTACCCTTGATTTCAATAAAATTTCCTCACTTTGTAAAAGTATTTAAAAACCCTATTTTGTGAAAGTCCAAAATACCCCGATTTAAAATTTACAAAATTACCCCCGATTGACAAAATTACCAAAATGACCCTGATTTTCAAAATTTTTGCAACATCGCCGATTTGGAAAACAAATTCTCAAAAAGAACCCTCAAGTTTTGCAAATTTTGAAATACCCTTGATTTATTGAGATTTACAAATTTACCCGGTTAATTACTGAAATACCCCTAAAATTTCCAAATTTACCAAAGAGCCCCGGGATTTTAAAATTTTCAAAATACTTTTTGACAAAATCACCAAGGAACCTTATTTGACAAATTATGAAAATACCCCTATAGGACAAATTACGCAAATACCCCTAGGTAGTGGAAAAACAACAATAATGAGAACTACAACATTTCTCTGAATGAACGAAAGTTCATAATTGATTGATGGATGCATGAATGTAAAGACTGTGTGCATGTATGAATACGAAAGAACCACTCCTAAAAATTTTTTCCATAAAACTTCTTCGCGGTTAATCAGTGAAACAAAATTTTTTAATACATAAAACTTCTTAATCAGATTAAATCGCGACGTTAGAAATGAGTTCTAAGGACATGAACTTAGAGATTGTGCTCGGAAAGTATGATGGTTATATTAAGATCGAGTCGTAAGCGTAAGCATAGTCAAGATGAGAAGGATTGTATGATTGTTAGTAAGTAATTTTGAGGACGAAATTATTTTTAAGGAGGGTAGAACTGTAACATCCTAGATTAGGGTTATCGTTTGTGCATAATTCATGAGTAGTAGGTTTTAGCGGTGTTTAGAAGTGAATTAAGGGTTTTAAAATCCTAGGATGGAAGAAAAGCTTTGGACAATTATTGGTTTTAAGTTAAAAACAAGAAGTGATGTGGAAAAGTGGCAAGGGCGCCACCAAAGGTGCAAGGGTTATGGCATCAAGTGAAGTACTTTGAGGAAGAGGTTCAATCCCATTGTGTGCGTTTTTGCTTAATTTTATGAAATAGCATGTTTCTTGTGATATGGATGTGTGGTGTGCATTTTAGAACCTTGGAAATGTAAAGAAATGCATGGAAATGTATGGAAATGTATGGAAATGTAAGGAAATGTAGAGAATGCAAGGAAATGAAAGGAAATGAAAGGAAATGTAAGGAAATGAAAGGAAATGAAAGGAAATGTAAGGAAATGAAAGGAAATGTAAGGAAATGTAAGGAAATGAAGGGAAATGTAAGGAAACTTGGAAATGATTTAGAAATGTTAAGTTGAAAATAGGAAAATGACCATTTTTGGAAACCTAAGCAAATTAGGAAAGTAAACATTTTGGAAACTAAGCCAAAAGAGGAAAGTAAACATTTTGGAAACTACGCTAAAAGAGGAAACTAAACATTTTGGAAACCTAGGAAATGTCAAGTTACAAAGCCGCGCAAAAATTTTTGGAAACTTAAAAATGACCCCGAAATGCCGAATTTTAAAGTTCAAAGGGGAACTTAGGGCCAGGTGATTCTAAAATAAAAAGCATGTGAAATTTAACCCAAAAACGGACTTGGGAAAGTGGCCTGAAGATGCCACTTAGGGCCTCAGGAAATGGTCCACATGCAAAGGGTGTTGGGCCTGAGTTCAAGTCACATGGGAAACAAATAAAATAGGTTTTATTTTATCTTCTAAAAGCCCAAGAGGTGGACGGCACAAGGTTTGCAAAAGAGGAGTTTCACTCTCTTTAAAATTCGGCTTGTAACACCCCAAACCCGATCAATACATCACGACCGAATCTGGTATGCTACAGGAAAAAGGTTTTGGGTGGTTTAGGTTTGAGTTTGAAAGTTGAGGAAAACACTTCGCTAAAATTTTGTATCTGAAGAGAAATTCGAGTAGGTTTTGACTTAAAGATTTATGTTGTATTTGAAAACCCAGAGAGCTTTGAAAAGTTATCGGAAGTGTAGGTAAAACTAATTTATGTTGGATTGATTTTTAAGTTGTCTCGCATTATTACTAAAGTACTTTGTCTTAGTAGAAAAATCCTATTTAGGCTAGAAAACCATTTGAGTTCATTTGTTCTGAGTTATAGTTTGATACCCGATGGTATAGTTTAAAACATCGTTTTTGAAGTTTTGAAAACGTTGTCCTTCCAAGTTTTAGCATATTTTAACTCAAGTAGTTTGTTAAAGCATATTAAAAATCTAACTTAAGCGTAAACAAAACATAATTTAAAAGGCCATTTACAACCCAAATAAAACCAAATAGTAACAATAAAACTTAAGTACCAACTTTCTTAAAAGTCCGAGCAAATCTTTATTTTGGTATGGCATGAGCACCTCGAGTCCATCCCGGCTCCATGTCCGCGTCTAAGTGTCACCTGAAAAGTCGAAGGAGAGGGTGAGTCGAGTGACTCAGTGTGTAAATCCCACTCCCGAAGAACAACATGCTAACACACATCATACAAAGCAACATAATTAATGCAACCCGATCCTAACCATCCATATCGCCTTTTCTACCCGTGTGGTACCAAACCCTTTGGTGGTGCCAAACCACCGGTGACATATAGTCACAATGTGTTACCAAAACACTTTGGTGTCCCAAAGACACAATTGTGCTACCAAAGCACTTGTGACCGTAGTCACAAATCCAATGATGGGGCCAACCCATCGTGTGATACCAAATCACTAGCAGACGATCCCATATCTCATGTGGGGCCAACCCACAGTGGTTAAACCACGGGGACAAGTCGCAATGAGGTGCCAAACCTCACGGTGTCCCAAAGACACATTTGTGCTACCAAAGCACGGTGACCGTAGTCACAAATCATTGATGGGGCCAACCTATCGTGTGATACCAAATCATGGCGTCAATCCCATATCTCACAAGTGGGGCCAACCCACGGTGGTGTTAACCACGAGGGGCGAGACGCCGAGGTACCAAACCTCTGGAGGTGCCAAACCTCACGTGACCCAAAGTCACAAAGTGTGTTACCAAAACACTGGTGCTCGTCAGCACAAAATATCACTGCTCCCTCCACTCGTATCACCCATCAACATACCATACTCATGTAATCATGCATATCATATAATCATGCATATCATGCTAATATGTCTAATCTCATACCCCATGTCATATATAGCCACGACCATGGTATCACATAGATCATCGATAAACTCATAATAATAATCTTGACTTACAGGAGTCCGAATCATACCCATTAGGGTATCACATCAATCATCATTTGTTTCATTAATCATCACACGGGTTATCAATTATATTACTAAACAGAAGTGTGTTAGTTTACACACCTGATATATCGAAGATGTTAATCCTAAGAACCGGTCAAAATCGTTTGATCACCTCAACAGCCTTAATCCTACAATCGGCCAAAACTAAACAACATAATCATGCTAATCAACCTCTGAGGGTATAACCGTAATTTTACCTACCAAGGGCATTTTAAGTAATTTACCCACCAAGGGTATTTCCAGTAAATTCACACATGTAATGGCCTTTCAGAAGGCCTAATGCATCACTAGCGACTCGGCTACCATCTCCTATCAAATCTGGACGATTGGGCCTAAAACCCGATTTTGGCCCATCTGGGCCCACACGCTCGTGTGGCCCACCTAGCACAAATCTAGCCACGTATATAAGTTCCACCTAGTCTAGTTCAACATATACTAACCAATCATGCAATTTACTCATATGGGCCCACGGGCCCATTGGGCCCACTTCAGCCCATCGAGGCCCAAGCAGCCCCAACCCACGAGAATACTACTGATGGCCTCAACTATCGCGTCGAAGCCCCACACATGTGCTCGCACGCTCGTGTGGCTACTAATGCCGTGTAACCGGCATTTCGGCATTTGCCGCTCTACAACTAGAGTAGAGAGAGTTACACACCTGATAGGACTCTGGTGCTAAACCGCGCTGCGACCACTCCTGTGCCCAACGCCCACCAAGGAATGTTTACTCTCCTCCTAGGATGCTCCTTATATAGCTAGCTCTTCACCTTCCTTCTTTGTGTCTTTCCGATGTGGGATCCCTTCACAAGAGAGTTTAAATTCAACTGAAACTCTTGTAGTCAATCCATAAAATAAATACTCCTTTGCTTCTCACGAGATTCGAACCCAGCTCCCTTATAACATAATCCATCTTTGCTAGCCACTTTACCAACTAGCTCCTTGTGTCCTAAACCATGCAAACTAAATATAAACTATGGGCCAAATTCTAAGGTCTAAGCAAAAGAAACCAAAATGCAAAAGCCAAGACTTGAACCTTGGACCTCCTTCCTTCCTTGTGGCGTCACTTTGCCACTACACTACACACTCCACTTGTGTCATTTTCCTCCATATTTTATTCTTAAGGCCTATCTCCAACTTCTAGGGTTTTTTCACCTAAAACCAAAATTTCCCCAAAGCCAATATTTGATCCGGGACTTCATAGAAGCCTCTAACCTTCAAAATCGGTTATCCAATAGGTCTAACTTGCATTTAAGCGATCTCTATTCTCCAAAAATTTAAACGTTACTACGCCTAAGGCCCATTGGGCTCAATTCTCTTAGGCCCAATTTCAGGATGTTACAAATCTACCCTCCTTAAAGAAATTTCGTCCTCAAAATTTCCAACTAACTAACAGTCGCACATCCTAACCTACCACACTACGCTCTTGCTGCGCACTCTGATCTTAATAAAACTAATATACTTCTAACTAGAATTTAAAACTCCTACCCATACTAAAAAACACCTAGCAATTAAAACAGATGAATATTTCATACGCTCCCAACTCTATGTCTAATGTCTTGACTTATCTGGTTTAAAAGTTTTATGCACCAGTCTTTATTCCACCGTGTATTAAGGCACAATCTTATGAATAGTTCTTATTACAGAGTTTTGTTTTCGCGAGTTCACAAAGTCCTATAGGTTTCAGGTCTCTGGGTAGTCTACTACCACTATTCATATCATACATCATCAAAATCATATGCAAACATCAGTTAGGGGTACTTACCTGGGCGGATTGGTGCCGGAGACTCGGTGCCATGCCTTTCAAATCATATACTTTAAAACCAAAACACTTAAAAACCAAAATTTAAAATATTTTGGGCCTCGGGCCCACAGCCGAGCCTTTGAACTTGGCTCTGATACCACAAATGTAACACCCCAAACCCGATCAATACATCACGACCGAATCTGGTATGCTCTGGGAAAAAGGTTTTGGGTGGTTTAGGTTTGAGTTTGAAAGTTGAGGAAAACACTTCGCTAAAATTTTGTATCCAAGAGAAATTGAGTAGGTTTTGACTTAAAGATTTATGTTGTATTTGAAAACCGAGAGCTTTGAAAAGTTATCGGAAGTGTAGGTAAAACTAATTTATGTTGGATTGATTTTAAGTTGTCTCGCATTATTACTAAAGTACTTTGTCTTAGTAGAAAAATCCTATTTAGGCTAGAAAACCATTTGAGTTCATTTGTTCTGAGTTATAGTTTGATACCCGATGGTATAGTTTAAAACATCGTTTTTGAAGTTTTGAAAACGTTGTCCTTCCAAGTTTTAGCATATTTTAACTCAAGTAGTTTGTTAAAGCATATTAAAAATCTAACTTAAGCGTAAACAAAACATAATTTAAAAGGCCATTTACAACCCAAATAAAACCAAATAGTAACAATAAAACTTAAGTACCAACTTTCTTAAAAGTCCGAGCAAATCTTTATTTTGGTATGGCATGAGCACCTCGAGTCCATCCCGGCTCCATGTCCGCGTCTAAGTGTCACTGAAAAGTCGAAGGAGAGGGTGAGTCGAGTGACTCGATTAATGTAAATCCCACTCCAGAAGAACAACATGCTAACACACATCATACAAAGCAACATAATTAATGCAACCCGATCCTAACCATCCATATCGCCTTTTCTACCCGTGTGGTACCAAACCCTTGGTGGTGCCAAACCACCGGTGACATATAGTCACAATGTGTTACCAAAACACCGGTGTCCTAAAGACACAATTGTGCTACCAAAGCACCGGTGACCGTAGTCACAAATCCAATGATGGGGCCAACCCATCGTGTGATACCAAATCACTAGCAGACGATCCCATATCTCATGTGGGGCCAACCCACAGTGGTTAAACCACGGGGACAAGTCGCAATGAGGTGCCAAACCTCCGGTGTCCCAAAGACACATTTGTGCTACCAAAGCACTTGGTGACCGTAGTCACAAATCATTGATGGGGCCAACCCATCGTGTGATACCAAATCATCTGGCGTCAATCCCATATCTCACAAGTGGGGCCAACCCACGGTGGTGTTAACCACGAGGACGAGGCGAGGTACCAAACCTCTGGAGGTGCCAAACCTCTGTGACCCAAAGTCACAAAGTGTGTTACCAAAACAACGGTGCTCGTCGACAAAATATCACTGCTCCCTCCACTCGTATCACCCATCAACATACCATACTCATGTAATCATGCATATCATATAATCATGCATATCATGCTAATATGTCTAATCTCATACCCCATGTCATATATAGCCACAGCCATGGTATCACATAGATCATCAGTAAACTCATAATAATAATACTGACTTACCCGAGTCCAGAATCATACCCATTAGGGTATCACATCAATCATCACTGTTTCATTAATCATCACACAGGTTATCAATTATATTACTAAACAGAAGTGTGTTAGTTTACACACCTGATATATCGAAGATGTTAATCCTAAGAACCGGTCAAAATCGTTTGATCACCTCAACAGCCTTAATCCTACAATCGGCCAAAACTAAACAACATAATCATGCTAATCAACCTCTAAGGGTATAACCGTAATTTTACCTACCAAGGGCATTTTCGTAATTTACCCACCAAGGGTATTTCCGTAAATTCACACATGTAATGGCCTTTCCGAAGGCCTAATGCCGCCACTAGCGACTCAGCTACCATCTCCGGTCGTACCGGACGATTGGGCCTAAAACCCGATTTTGGCCCATCTGGGCCCACACGCTCGTGTGGCCCACCTAGCACAAATCTAGCCACGTATATAAGTTCCACCTAGTCTAGTTCAACATATACTAACCAATCATGCAATTTACTCATATGGGCCCACGGGCCCATTGGGCCCACTTCGACCCATGAGGCCCAAGCATTGACCCACGAGAATACTCGATGGCCTCAACTATCGCGTGAAGCCCCACACATGTGCTCGCACGCTCGTGTGGCTACTAATGCTTAATGTAGGCATTTCGGCATTCTTGCTTCTACAACTAGAGTAGAGAGTTACACACCGATAGGACTCGGTGCTAAACCGCTGCGACCACTCCACATGCCTAACGCCCACCAAGGAATGTTTACTCTCCTCCTAGGATGCTCCTTATATAGCTAGCTCTTCACCTTCCTTCTTTGTGTCTTTCCGATGTGGGATCCCTTCGTCGATGAGTTTAAATTCAACCTGAAACTCTTGCAGTCAATCCATAAAATAAATACTCCTTTGCTTCTCACGAGATTCGAACCTGTGCTCCTTTATAACATAATCCATCTTGCTAGCCACTTTACCAACTAGCTCCTTGTGTCCTAAACCATGCGCAACTAAATATAAACTATGGGCCAAATTCTAAGGTCTAAGCAAAAGAAACCAAAATGCAAAAGCCAAGACTTGAACCTTGGACCTCCTTCCTTCCTTGTGGCGTCACTTTGCCACTACACTACACACTCCACTTGTGTCATTTTCCTCCATATTTTATTCTTAAGGCCTATCTCGCCAACTTCTAGGGTTTTTTCACCTAAAACCAAAATTTCCCCAAAGCCAATATTTGATCCGGGACTTCATAAAGCCTCTAACCTTCAAAATCACTTATCCAATAGGTCTAACTTGCATTTAAGCCGATCTCTATTCTCCAAAAATTTAAGCGTTACTACGCCTAAGGCCCATTGGGCTCAATTCTCTTAGGCCCAATTTAGGGATGTTACAAATCTACCCTCCTTAAAGAAATTTCGTCCTCGAAATTTCCAACTAACTAACAACATCGCACATCCTAACCTACCACACTACGCTCTTCTGCTTTCTCGATCTTAATAAAACTAATATACTTCTAACTAGAATTTAAAACTCCTACCCATACTAAAAAAACACCTAGCAATTAAAACAGATGAATATTTCATACGCTCCCAACTCTATGTCTAATGTCTTGACTTATCTGGTTTAAAAGTTTTATGCACCAGTCTTTATTCCACCGTGTATTAAGGCACAATCTTATGAATAGTTCTTATTACAGAGTTTTGTTTTCGCGAGTTCACAAAGTCCTATAGGTTTCAGTCTCTAGGGTAGTCTACTACCACTATTCATATCATACATCATCAAAATCATATGCAAACATCAGTTAGGGGTACTTACCTGGGCGGATTGGTGCCGGAGACTCGGTGCCATGCCTTTCAAATCATATACTTTAAAACCAAAACACTTAAAAACCAAAATTTAAAATATTTTGGGCCTCGGGCCCACAGCCGAGCCTTTGAACTTGGCTCTGATACCACAAATGTAACACCCCAAACCCGATCAATACATCACGACCGAATCTGGTATGCTACAGGAAAAAGGTTTTGGGTGGTTTAGGTTTGAGTTTGAAAGTTGAGGAAAACACTTCGCTAAAATTTTGTATCTGAAGAGAAATTCGAGTAGGTTTTGACTTAAAGATTTATGTTGTATTTGAAAACCCAGAGAGCTTTGAAAAGTTATCGGAAGTGTAGGTAAAACTAATTTATGTTGGATTGATTTTTAAGTTGTCTCGCATTATTACTAAAGTACTTTGTCTTAGTAGAAAAATCCTATTTAGGCTAGAAAACCATTTGAGTTCATTTGTTACGAGTTATAGTTTGATACCCGATGGTATAGTTTAAAACATCGTTTTGAAGTTTTGAAAACGTTGTCCTTCAAGTTTTAGCATATTTTAACTCAAGTAGTTTGTTAAAGCATATTAAAAATCTAACTTAAGCGTAAACAAAACATAATTTAAAAGGCCATTTACAACCCAAATAAAACCAAATAGTAACAATAAAACTTAAGTACCAACTTTCTTAAAAGTCCGAGCAAATCTTTATTTTGGTATGGCATGAGCACCTCGAGTCCATCCGGCTCCATGTCCGCGTCTAAGTGTCACTGAAAAGTCGAAGGAGAGGGTGAGTCGAGTGACTCGGTGTGTAAATCCACTCTCAAGAACAACATGCTAACACACATCATACAAAGCAACATAATTAATGCAACCCGATCCTAACCATCCATATCGCCTTTTCTACCCGTGTGGTACCAAACCCTTTGGTGGTGCCAAACCACTGGTGACATATAGTCACAATGTGTTACCAAAACACTTTGGTGTCCCAAAGACACAATTGTGCTACCAAAGCACCGGTGACCGTAGTCACAAATCCAATGATGGGGCCAACCCATCGTGTGATACCAAATCACTAGCAGACGATCCCATATCTCATGGGGGCCAACCCACGGTGGTTAAACCACGAGGGACAAGTCGCAATGAGGTGCCAAACCTCTGGTGTCCCAAAGACACATTTGTGCTACCAAAGCACCGTGACCGTAGTCACAAATGCATTGATGGGGCCAACCCATCGTGTGATACCAAATCACCGGCGTCAATCCCATATCTCACAAGTGGGGCCAACCCACGGTGGTGTTAACCACGTGGGCGAGGCAGCTGAGGTACCAAACCTCCGGAGGTGCCAAACCTCTGGTGACCCAAAGTCACAAAGTGTGTTACCAAAACACTTGGTGCTCACAAGACAAAATATCACCGCTCCCTCCACTCGTATCACCCATCAACATACCATTCTCATGTAATCATGCATATCATATAATCATGCATATCATGCTAATATGTCTAATCTCATACCCCATGTCATATATAGCCACGACCATGGTATCACATAGATCATCGATAAACTCATAATAATAATCTTGACTTACAGAGTCCGAATCATACCCATTAGGGTATCACATCAATCATCAACTTTGTTTCATTAATCATCACACGGGTTATCAATTATATTACTAAGCGTATGTGTTAGTTTACACACGATATATCGAAGATGTTAATCCTAAGAACCGGTCAAAATCGTTTGATCACCTCAACAAATTTAATCCTACAATCGGCCAAAACTAAACAACATAATCATGCTAATCAACCTCTAAGGTATAACCGTAATTTTACCTACCAAGGGCATTTTAGTAATTTACCCACCAAGGGTATTTCCAGTAAATTCACACATGTAATGGCCTTTCAGAAGGCTAATGCATACTAGCGACTCACTACCATCTCCGTTCAATCTTAGGACGATTGAACTAAAACCCGATTTTGGCCCATCTGGGCCCACACGCTCGTGTGGCCCACCTAGCACAAATCTAGCCACGTATATAAGTTCCACCTAGTCTAGTTCAACATATACTAACCAATCATGCAATTTACTCATATGGGCCCACGGGCCCATTGGGCCCACTTCACCCATCGAGGCCCAAGCAAATTTCAACCCACGAGAATACTACGATGGCCTCAACTATCGCGTGAAGCCCCACACATGTGCTCGCACGCTCAGTGTAGCTACTAATGCTTAATAGCATTTCGGCATTTGGCATTCTTCTACAACTAGAGTAGAGAGTTACACACCGATAGGACTCGGTGCTAAACACACTGCGACCACTCCTGTGCCCAACGCCCACCAAGGAATGTTTACTCTCCTCCTAGGATGCTCCTTATATAGCTAGCTCTTCACCTTCCTTCTTTGTGTCTTTCCGATGTGGGATCCCTTCACAAGAGAGTTTAAATTCAATGAAACTCTTGCAGTCAATCCAAAAATAAATACTCCTTTGCTTCTCACGAGATTGAACCTGGCTCCTTATAACATAATCCATCTTTGCTAGCCACTTTACCAACTAGCTCCTTGTGTCCTAAACCATGCAACTAAATATAAACTATGGGCCAAATTCTAAGGTCTAAGCAAAAAGAAACCAAAATGCAAAAGCCAAGACTTGAACCTTGGACCTCCTTCCTTCCTTGTGGCGTCACTTTGCCACTACACTACACACTCCACTTGTGTCATTTTCCTCCATATTTTATTCTTAAGGCCTATCTGCCAACTTCTAGGGTTTTTTTCACCTAAAACCAAAATTTCCCCAAAGCCAATATTTGATCCCGAGACTTCATAGAAGCCCTCTAACCTTCCAAAATCACTTATCCAATAGGTCTAACTTGCATTTAAGCCGATCTCTATTCTCCAAAAATTTAAACGTTACTACGCCTAAGGCCCATTGGGCTCAATTCTCTTAGGCCCAATTTCAGGATGTTACACGGCTAATTAGAAGATAATAAGGATTATACTTTATTTGTTTTAAAATTAAAGAGATAAAGTTATCACATAAGGAAGAGTAGTGGCCAAGCAAAGAATTCTTGGCCTAATTTCGGCTATAAAAGGATGAGACTAGGGCTATTCATTATTCATTCTCCCTCTCTTTTCTTTTGCCAAATATTCTTTCTCCTCTCCCTCTGCCGAAATTCTTCTTGAGCATCCATTCTTTTTCCTCTTCTCTTTTAGCATCCTAGCCGATTCCTTCTAAGCCTATTATTCTTCTCTTCTTTCATATTTGAAACCTAATACATAAGGGGATCATAGCCGATTATTCATCAAGTCTCTAAGTCGAATCTATGAAGTGGTGTCAGGAGGGATCTGTCGATTTCAATATAAAGGTTAAGGATCTATAGTTATAATTGTATTCCTTTCTTTTAAGCCGAAAGTTAGTCTAATCCCTCCTATATCTTATTGATCGAAATATGGAAGGTGAATTTGGGATTTCAGATCTAAGGTATTTCGACATCTCCATTAATAAAGAAGAGAGCTTCGGGATTTAAAAGATTTAAGGTAAGATATATGTATATTCGGCCAAAGGCCATGTTTATGTTTTATTGTTAGATTAAATCTAACATATGGTTATAGGAATTTCGACATCCTTAAAGAAAGCAAGAGCTCAATTTAGGATTTGAATAATAGGAAATCGGCAACAAGGTAAGCCTTAGTGTACTAATCCTACTAGGATTTGGATTTATGGCCGAATGGCTTTTTATTAAAGTAATAAGTGATAAAACAAATGTAGGGATTAAGGATCTAAGCATTAGATCAAGCTTTTCGGAATCTCAAGGAATCGCTAAGTGAATCAGGTGCGTACCCTAACTAAATCTTGATAGATTTATGGCTTTAATTCATTATATGTGTTAATATGAAAGTGTAAGAATATGGCTAAGGTACCGTGTGAACCCCACACTAATTTTAATAGATTTATGGCTTAAATATGATATATATGTTAATATGAAAGTGTAAGAATGTGGCTAAAGTACCATATTATGGTACAAAGTACTCAGGTACGTTTTCCTACTCCTACTAGGATTTTGAAATATGTTATATTTAACATGTGAAAAGTGATGTGAAAGTGAAATTAAATATGATATGCATGATATGTATAATTTGGGGCATTGGGTTATTTGAGAAAGGGAAGTGAATGTGATGACTTACGGTCTCACTAAGTGAAACGTGATGACTTCGGTCTCACTAAGAATATGTGACGACTTCGGTCTCATTAAGAATATGTGACGACTTCGGTCTCACTAAGAATATGTGACGACTTCGGTCTCACTAAGAATATGTGATGACTTGGTCTCAATAAGTGAATGTGGTAACCGGTTACATTATCTAAATGTGGTGTCTCATGACACAAATATCAGTGGCTATGCCACAATATCTTAAGTGGGTGATGAGCATGTCATTGCAATGTTGTCTTCGATGGTGTGTAGCGGATGGAGGGTTGACTTAGTAGTCCCCACGGTGTGCGGGTTGGTGCTGGTGGAGTGTAGCAGATGGCATATAGGTTTGGGTTCAAGTTTGCATCATTATCTTGAATTTTATATGAATATGATATGTATGGTGTGCCTATTTCTATTATGTTTTGGTGTTGGTTACATTGAGTCTATCGACTCACCCGTTATGGGAACATGTTTGGTGATGAGCGATAATGGATCGGACGGCGGAACTTGTGGTGGCCATGTTCACTTGAAGTTTAATTTAATTTGAATCTTTATTTTATTTTAAGTCTTTGTACAATTTTATTTTGGGTTTTGTTTTATGTAATAGGGCCATCGTGGCGATTTTTATTTACCTTTAATTACTATGTTATGAATTTAGGGCTTTATAAAGAATAAGCCCAATTAGTTTAAAATAAGTTAAAACATTTTGTCACTTGAAACAAATGAGTTTTCGATATAAAATAAATTTTTTCAACTTGAGCCCAACCCACAACAAACTATCTTCCGAACACAGTTTTCAAAGTATCTGAATGAATTTGAACAGGTTACTTGAGGAACATACCGATCTGGTCCATTCTCGTGGGCGGGTGTGGGGTGTTTCGATTTATATCGAGCCCGTTTTAAACTCTCGGCACGTGGCCTAAGGCCCAAAACGTTTTCAAAACAAGCCCAAATGAGTTTTATGAAAATATTTACGAAAGTAGGCAGGTTTGATGGCATGGCACCTAAGTCTCGACCGGAGTCCACCAGGTAAGTACTCCGATCTTTTGTGTGATTTATATTTGTAGAAGGGTAGGAATGGAACGGAATAGAGATTAAGTACTTGAACCCTAGGACTAATCTACCCCAACAATTACATAATACTTTAATGCACAATTAAACAAACCTGTGTCTAAGTCACCGAGTTAGGGTGTGGCAACCTTTGTGCGCATGTCTAGAATTGGTTTCAGTGGGAGCTTGGTATTTAAGCAGTCCTAGTGACTCACCTCCTCTTTACTCGAATCCTACCTGGTGCGTAGCCTCGGTTCACCGTAACCAAGAGGACTTAGTCACGGGCTAAACTCAATAATTAAAACCCGAAAGGGATTAGCCACATTTTTATGGAAACCCTAGTTTTAAAAGTCAACCAACTACCCTTTTGATATTTTGAAAATTATTATTTTGGATAAAACTCTCTAAGAATTTTTTTTTACAAAATTACCTAAATACCATTAGTGGTAAAATTACTAAAATGCCCTTGATTTTTTGAAATTACCATACTACCCCTGATTTCCATAACAATTTCTGATTTTGCACAAGTACTCAAAAAAAAAAACTTTACAAAATATCAAAGATAACCTGATTTAGAAAATTTTATAAAAGTACCCCTGATTTGCAAAATGACCAAAATACCCTAAGTAAGGAAAATCAACGAAGTGCCCTCAAATTAGAAATCTTCAAAAATGCCCTTGGCTTTAAATTTACCTTATTACCCTTGATTTCAATAAAATTTCCTCACTTTGTAAAAGTATTTAAAACCCTATTTTGTGAAAGTCCAAAATACCCGATTTGAAAATTCTGAAATTACCCCGATTGACAAAATTACCAAAATGACCACGATTTTCAAAATTTTTGCAACATCACGATTTGGAAAACAAATTCTCAAAAGAACCCTCAAGTTTTGCAAATTTTGAAATACCCTTGATTTATTGAGATTTACAAATTTACCTTAATTCTTGAAATACCCCTGAAATTTCCAAATTTACCAAAGAGCCCCGGGATTTTAAAATTTTTGAAATACTTTTTGACAAAATCACCAAGGAACCTTATTTGACAAATTACGAAAATATCCATATAGGAAAAATTACGCAAATACCCCTAGGTAGTGGAAAAACAACAATAATGAGAACTACAACATTTCTCCGAATGAGCGAAAGTTCATAATTGATTGATGGATGTATGAATGTAAAGGCTGTGTGCATGTATGAATACTGAAAGAACCACTTCTAAAATTTTTTCCATAAAACTTCTTCGATTAATCGGTGAAACAAAATTTTTAATACATAAAACTTCTTAATCGATTAAATCGCAGCGTTAGAAATGAGTTCTAAGGGGCGTGAACTTAGAGATTGTGCTGGAAAGTATGATGGTTCTATTAAGATCGAGTGCTTGGCGTAAGCATAGTGCGATGAGAAGGATTGTATGATTTGTTAGTAAGTAATTTCGAGGATGAAATTATTTTTAAGGAGGGTAGAACGTAACATCCTAGATTAGGGGTTATGCGTTTGTGCATAATTCATGAGTAGTAGGTTTTGGCGGTGTTTAGAAGTGAATTAAGGGTTTTAAAATCCTAGGATGGAAGAGAAAGCTTTGGACAATTATTGGTTTTAAGTTAAAACAAGAAGTGATGTGGAAAAGTGGCAAGGGCGCCACCAAAGGTGCAAGGGTTATGGCATCAAGTGAAGTACTTTGAGGAAGAGGTTGAATCCCATTGTGTGCATTTTTGTTTAATTTTATGAAATAGCATGTTTCTTGTGATATGGATGTGTGTGCATTTTAGAACCTTGGAAATGTAAAGAAATGCATGGAAATGTATGAAAATGTAAGGAAATGTAGAAATGCAAGGAAATGAAAGGAAATGAAAGGAAATGAAAGGAAATGAAAGGAAATGTAAGGAAATGTAAGGAAATGAAGGGAAATGTAAGGAAACTTGGAAATGATTTAGAAATGTTAAGTTGAAAATAGGAAAATGACCATTTTGGAAACCTAAGCAAATTAGGAAAGTAAACATTTTGGAAACTAAGCCAAAAGAGGAAAGTAAACATTTTGGAAACTACGCTTAAAAGAGGAAACTAAACATTTTGGAAACCTAGGAAATGTCAAGTTACAAAGCATGAAATTTTTGGAAACTTAAAATGACCCCAAATGTCGAATTTTAAAGTTCAAAGGGAACTTAGGGCAGGTGACCCTAAAATAAAAAGCACGTGAAATTTGACCCAAAAGCAGACATGGAAAAGTGGCCTAAAGATGCCACTTAGGGCCTCAGGAAATGGTCCACATGCAAAGGTTGTTAGGCCCGAGTTCAAGTCACATGAGAAACAAATAAAATAAGTTTTATTTTATCTTCTAGAAGCCCAAGAGGTGGGCGGCACAAGGCTTGCAAAGAGGAGTTTCACTCTCTTTAAAATTGACTAATTAGAAGATAATAAGGATTATACTTTATTTGTTTTAAAATTAAAGAGATAAAGTTATCACATAAGGAAGAGTAGTGGCCAAGCAAAGGATTCTTGGCCTAATTTAACTATAAAAGGATGAGACTAGGGCTATTCATTATTCATTCTCCTCTCTTTTCTTTTGCCAAATATTCTTTCTCCTCTCCCTCCGCCAAATTCTTCTTGAGCATCCATTCTTTTCCTTTTCTCTTTTAGCATCGTGGCCGATTCCTTCTAAGCCTATTATTCCTCTCTTCTTTCATATTTGAAACCGAATACATAAGGGATCATAGCCGATTGTTCATCAAGTCTCTAAGTCGAATCTCGAAGTGGTGTCGGGAGGATCTGTCGATTTCAATATAAAGGGTAAGGATCTATAGTTATAATTGTATTCCTTTCTTTTAAGCCGAAAGTTAGTCTAATCCTCCTATATCTTATTGATCGAAATATGGAAGGTGAATTTGGATTTGGATCTAAGGTATTCGGCATCTCCATTAATCAAGAAGAGAGTTTGAGTTTAAAAGATTTAAGGTAAGATATATGTATATTCGGCCAAAGGACATGTTTATGTTTTAATGTTAGATTAAATCTAACATATGGTTATAGGAATTTCGACATCCTTAAAGAAAGCAAGAGATCAATTTTGGGATTTGAATAATAGGGAAATCGGCAACAAGGTAAGCCTTAGTGTATTAATCCTACTAGGATTTGGATTTATGGCCGAATGGCTTTTTATTAAAGTAATAAGTGATAAAACAAATGTAGGGATTAAGGATCTAAGCATTAGATCAAGCTTTTCGGAATCTCAAGGAATCGCCAAGTGAATCAAGTGTGTACCCTAACTAAATCTTGATAGATTTACGGCTTTAATTCATTATATGTGTTAATATGAAAGTGTAAGAATATGGCTAAGGTACCGTGTGTACCCCACACTAATCTTAATAGATTTATAGCTTAAATATGATATATATGTTAATATGAAAGTGTAGGAATGTGGCTAAAGTATCATATTATGGTACAAAGTACTCAGGTACGTTTTCCTACTCCTACTAGGATTTCGAAATATGTTATATTTAACATGTGAAAAGTGATCGAAAGTGAAATTAAATATGATATGCATGATATGTATAATTTGAGGCATTCAGGTTATTTGAGAAAGGGAAGTAGAATGTGATGACTTGGTCTCACTAAGTGAAACGTGATGACTTGGTCTCACTAAGAATATGTGATGACTTGGTCTCACTAAGAATATGTGATGACCGGTCTCACTAAGAATATGTGACGACTTGGTCTCACTAAGAATGTGTGATGACTTGGTCTCACTAAGTGAATGTGGTAACCCGGTTACATTATCTAAATGTGGTGTCTCATGACACAAATATCAGTGGCTATGCCACAATATCTTAAGTGGACAATGAGCATGTCATTGCGGTATTGCCTTCGATGGTGTGTAGCGGATGGAGGTTGACTTAGTAGTCCCCACGGTGTGCAAGTTGGTACGGGTGGAGTGTAGCGGATGGCATATAGGTTTGGGTTCAGGTTTGCATCATTATCTTGAATTTTTATATGAATATGATATGTATGGTGTGCCTATTTCTATTATGTTTTGGTGTTGGTTACACATTGAGTCTATCGACTCACCCGTTGTAGGGAACATGTTTGGTGATGAGCAAGTAATGGACCGGACGGACGAACTTGTGGTGGCCATGTTAAACGAAGTTTAATTTAATTTGAATCTTTATTTTATTTTAAGTCTTGTACAATTTTATTTTGGGTTTTATTTTATGTAATAGGGCCATCGTGATTTATTTTATTTTGCTTTAATTACTATGTTATGAATTTAGGGCTTTATAAAGAATAAGCCCAATTAGTTTAAAATAAGTTAAAACATTTTGTCACTTGAATCAAATGGGTTTTCGATATAAAATAAATTTGTTTGCAACTCGAGCCCAACCCACAACAAACTATCTTCCAGAACACACAGTTTTCAAAGTATATGAATGAATTTGAACCGGGTTACTTTGAGGAACATACCAGATCCGGTCCATTCTCGTGGGCCGGGTGTGGGGTGTTTCAATGTGTTTGACAAGTTTTTGAGTTGATAAATGCTTGAATGAATGAGCTTTTTGATACAAATTTTGATATGAGTTGATGCTTATGAAATGGTTAAGTTTTGTTTAAACAATGGATAATTTTGATTGTGTATGAATTAGGTATTTTTTGTGTGTTTTAATAGCCTAAAAATTGTGAAAATAGCAGTTTTCACACGGCCTAGACACATGGGCGTGTGCCCAGGCCGTATGGCAAAGTCAGTAGCTAAGAAAATTGCCCACGGGCTAGTCACACGGCCGTGTGTAGCAAGTTAGAATCTGCCCAAGGGCTGCCCACGGCCATGTGAATTCCCCACGGGCAAGCCACACGGGCATGTCCCAAACCACACGGCCATATGCCCCTATTTTCAAGAAAAAGTTTCTAAAGCTTCTATTTTAGTCCCAAATCATTTCCTAATCATATTTTGGATCTTGTAGAGCCATATTAGGGTCGTAAAGATGAAATTTGAAAAATTTAAATTGTGCCTCGGGATTATATCCCAATTTACTCATTTATTTATGTTTAACTCTGGTAATACCTCGTAATCCTGTTTCGGTGATAGGGTTAAGGGGTGTTACAACTAACGTCTAACCCTAGGTTGAATAATTGAAATCTATTTCTAATTAAAGCCCCTAGAATTGCATTAATTTGATCTATGGACTCCCATATTAGGTTTGACCCTAATTCGGTAGATTTTCGTCACCCTATCTCTAGGCGTGCGAGCAACTCTGCTTAACTATGCTAGATCTACTCTTTGACAAGGTCTCTTCCTACTCTGCCTAAGCACATCACACTTGAATCAATATCCCAAAATACCAAAACAAGAATTAAGAACACATAGTTAAGAACAAATCAAATATTTATCATTCAGTTAAGATAACAATAACAAGATTCATCTTAGGTTTCATCCCCTCAAGTATTTGAGGGTTTAGTTCATAATTGTAAAAGAAAACATCTCAGAAGGAAAGATAAAACAAAACATAAGAAATCCCTAAAACCCCCTGAAGGATTTGAAAGAGGGATCCTCCGTCTTGAGTAATATTCCGGCTTCTTGAGATGAATCAACTGGCTTCCTTCGAGTAAATCCCTGAAATTAACTGCTCCGGTTCGGCTCTTTGGCCTAGCTGAACGCCCCCTTAAAGGTTGGCCTCTACGGTTTTTATATAGGCTTTTGGAATATGTTTCTTTGCTTCTAAGTACCCTAATCCGAATAGAATTCTTATTTCCTGCGATAGAGACACGCCCATGGCACACGTCCGTATAAATCGTGGCCAGGCCATTTTCAATCCTGTTGATGAGGCACAGCCATGTATTTCGGGGTCCAGGCCGTGGTTGACTTTTCTTGAGAGGCACGGTCGTGTGGTCTTGGGCCCAGGCCTCGTGGATTTCATACTTTGGCCCATTTTTTTGTTTTCGACCCGTTATTTGTTCTTTTCATCCTTCGCTGCTCTACTGAGTATAAAACATGAAAATAAAGGATTACGAGCACCAATTTCCATAATTAAAGGGAAAATCATCCAAAAACATGCTAAATGTGGGATTAATATATGTTACTATTTTGGTTTATCAAATACCCCCACACTTAAGCTTTTGCTTGTCCTCAAGCAAAATTTTCAAGTCTTAATTATAACGAACTTCCTTAATTCATAATATTCATCAACAATGCCTCATTATAATTCATAGATAATTTATACATGGATAATTCAACTCAAAGAGTCCTAATGATTCAAACAATCAAAGTTATGAGTTTTTAGCATGAAAACATAGGTGTTTCCCCTTACCTAAATAATCACCTTTAATTCAAAATCGACAAAAGTTGACATCCTCACTAAAGATTCACTCAAATCACTCAAGGTGTTTAAGGTTCAAAAATTAAGCTCTCAAAAGTAGAACATGAAAAGTTATTACCATAGGCCTGCTTGAAAATCAAATCTCTACCACTGTAAAATCAGATGCTACACAAATCAAAAGGTCTTTAAAAAAGGGTTGTAATGGGGCTGGGTTAAAGGTGTGGATAAAGGCTGAATTATAAGGGTTAGAATAGAGATTGAATTGAAAAATTACCTAACTAGAAGAAAAAAATAGACTAATAAACTGAATAATTTCATTAATTGAAAAATTATAATACTAATAATATAAGCTTCTTCTTCAAGATGTTGAAATTAAACGTATAGGCTCGCTTAATCACATAACTAATAATTAATATACTTTGAATTTTTGATTGATTTTGATTTTTTTAAAAAAATAATAGTTATAAAATAGAACTTTAACAACTGAAACAATCTAATTAGGCAACTAATCAAAACAAATCTCGATAGAAGGGTAATCAAAAGGAATGGTGATAACAAATACGAGATAGGTTTCGGTTTAATATTAATGGGTTGAGTCAATAAAAAGGGTTCTTAGGATCAAAGGGGTTCACTAGGGGTCAATTATGAGGGTAGGCTTTTAGTGGAATGAGTGGGTTGAATCCTAGGTGCCTTAATCATCTCTGTATATCAACTCAATAGTGTGGTCTTGACATGTATAATCGAAAAAGTTCTAGAATAACAAATCAATGTTGACACACTCATAATTAATAAAGTGAGCACGAAAAGAATGTATGCTCTAAAAGGCTCAAAGTCTCTCAAAAATTATGGGTATTTTGATGTCAACCTCGTAAATTTCAAACTTCAAGATAACAATTCAGATTCAGGTAGACAACCTAATGAAATTTTAATGTTTAAAAATAGACTCATCATGCTTGATTCTCTAGTATCTTAGAGTTTAAATCATCATTGCACAATTATCAATGACTTAATCTAAAACATATCAATAAAAATCATGAATCAATAAGAATTTCATTCTAATTAGTGATATGAGAAAATTACTTTAAGACAAAATATCATTCAGGGATTTGAGAATAATGCAAAAAGTTAGGCACTTTTTCTAATAAACTTTCACCCCCCACACTTAAGATGTACATTGCCCTCAATGTACAAAGATAGGTAACAATCATAAAATAAGAAAATCAAAAGAGAGGGAGAGAGGTGAAACTTCCTGAATTTTTGGATGGATTCCTTGAGTTTGGAAGTGTGGAAACTTGATTCGGAGTAAATGTGGTGGTGAAAATGATGTTTTCCTTTCTTGGAGTGGCATATTGAACCTTTAAACTGCGAATTCATCAGTTAAATTTTTAGGAGGTACTAATTAATTGGTGATGTTAGTGATATTCGATGTTTAGATAGCCAGTTATAAAAGAAATAAAACTATAATAATAAGAGTTTGAAATGAAGAAAAAAACTTAAGTAAATAATTGAAATAAAGCAAAAAATAAAAAATACAAATAAAGTAAAAACATAATAATAAGGGCCTTAAAAGTCCTCGTCGTCGGCTGGATCAGTAGGTGGAAGCGGTGGTGATATGTAAAGGTGATAATAGATCTGCTGAAGGCTTGCTTCAATGCCATCGAATCTTCGAGTGGTGTCATTGAATTGTTGGGTGCAATATTGCTCGAACTAGTAAGCTGTCCAGAAATGTCCGCAAGTGATGGGGTTGCATGAGGAGTGCGATGGCTCGGTGGTGGCTCTTCATGTGGGTGTGGGACATCGTCAGTAATGTCCCCAGGATCCTCCTCTTCAGTAGTAGTAGCTAGTCGATATTGGGGAAGATCGATCCCCCATCGTCGTTGGATCACCCTCATATGTAGCATTGTTTGGATGCCCTGTGGGGACATCTGTCCTATCAATGTCAATGAGGAGACTTGAGCATCGGTGGTGAGGAGCCCGAAGTGCCAAGCCAATCGTGTGATGTACGGGCCCATAGATATAACTCCCCTCCTATGTTGCTCTGTTTGGTGTTAGATGGCACGGGCTATAAAATATGCTAGGTTGAAAACTTGGCCATTAGTCATACACCATAGTAAGTAAGCGTCGTGAGTGTTGACGACGTCAGTGCTCTCGCACCTTCTGTCAATGTGTGGGCTAGTATGGCATGTAAATACCGTCGAGATGGGGCAAAAGATGTTGCTTTTGAGCGGCTAGGGTCGTATGAGTTTGAATTGGGGGCTTTATTTACCAACATCTCGTTGGAGTGTTGTAAAGGTGGCGATGAAGATCAAAGAGGTCATGTTTCTCCATAAATTCCTCGTTGTAGAGGCCTAGAGTGGCTCTGAATTGTGGTATATTCATTTCTCTCATAATTCCTCCTAGAAGGAATTGGATTGTGCCGGGGCCATCGTAGTTTGTCATTACTGTCTGAGGTGGAACGTAGATGTAACATCCTAAATTAGGGGCTTTGCATTTGATGTGTTTGTGTGTGTGTGCTATGTCTAACGTGTTAGTTTAGGGTACTTTAGGGTCCAGGAATGACATGGGGGTAAGCCTTAGTAAAAATTTTGCTTTTTGGGCACTTTAAGGGAGAGCTGAATGGGATAGGACTTAAGGGTGGCTGGTTGTATGGTTAGACACAAGAAGCACTTTAGTAAAGTGGCAAAGAGGTGCCACTTAAAGCTCAGGAAGGTGACGCCTCAGGGAAGCTAGCGGAAAGGTGTTCGAGTCATGGGGATTCCTCTTGGGATTTCTTTTGATGCCAAGGTGGGGAGAGTTGATTTCACTTGGACTCTAGTGGATGAGTGTTGAATGGGTCAACACATTTGAATGAAGGGAGGAGAGCAATTCAAGGAGAAGGAATCGATCAACAGGTTTGAATGGGGAGTAGAGAGTGATCGGTGGAGAGAATCATGGGATTGGAAGAGAGGGAGAGAGTTTGGCTAAATGTGGGGTGTATAAGTGTGTGTGTTCGGTTTAGTGATGTTAGGGGGTGGCCGAATGTTAAAGGATAGAATTAGAGGGAGTGTTGAGCATTTTTGGCTAGCTAAAAAGGACCAAGAGCATTCTTTTATTTATTTCTTTTGGTCAAAACTGAAACATCCTTATACCACTTGGTGCATTTTTTTTCTTTTCTCTCAAATACCAAAACCAAAACACCTTCTAATCCTCTTCTCTTTTTCTTCTTCTTTTGTGCTTGGCTGAAACCTACATTGCCCTTCACTCATCACTTTTTTTTTATTTTCTTTGCCATTAAACATCAAAGCCGAAACCCTCTGAAGCCACACCTTTTTTCGAAACCCTGTCATTTTCTTCTCTTTTCTTTCGAACACCTTAACCAAATCTCTCTTGGTAGATATGGCCATTCTCCTTCATCCCTTTCTTTTCAAGAGCAGAACAACTTCGACATTTGGTAAGTTCTTTTTGGTTTAGCTGAATCTCTCTAGTCATCTTTGCATTCATTTTCTTCTCTTGATTTCTTTTTTAAGGGAAGCCAAAACTTATTTCTGTTTAGGCAGTTTTCTTTTATTTTGATTGGTTAGCCGAAACCCTCTGACATTCTTACTCACTTTTGGCTCTTGTTTCAGTGGATTTTTGTTACCTATTTTTTTCCTTTCCCAATTGGTTTCTCTAGTGTTTGGGGTAAGTGTTTTCTTTTAGGTAGAATCATCTCTTCTCATGGTAGAGTGCCGAAGGCAGTAATCATAATCTTTAACTCTTGGCCGATCGTAGAGGGCTTTATCTTCACGTTCTTCCAGCTTTTGGTCTGCGTTTGGAGTGTTTAAAGGGATAATCGGTTCTAGTCAATTTAAATACTTGAGCGGTGCAGGATTCAAACCTTCTTGATCTCCGGGTTCTGTTGATCTAGGTAAGGACCCTTAGCCTTAAGTGTTATTCTCTTTTGTTTGATTTCACTACTTTAATCCGGTCTAGTGACTAAAGTTTTGTTCATGGACTCAAATGTTAGCCAAGCGAAAGGAGGGGCTGGACCTGTAGTCCCAGCCCCTAAGTTTAAGAAGCGCGCGGTATCTGTTGTTCAGGATTGGCCACCGAGTTGTGGGCTGACTTCTGAGCAAAATAGGAGGTAGATAGCAATAGTTTTCGAAAGCGATAGTGTTGACATAGATAGCATAGTGTTGCGGGTAACCAGGTGTGTAAAATTCACACACTTTGAAATTATTATGTGTTATTAAATCTTTGGGCTGAAAAATCGAAATGGTTAGATGAATCGACGTTATACCACAATGGGCATGACCGAAATACCAGGTAAGTACCCTGTTGTTTATGTATGCACTAATGATTGTATGCCATAATGATATTGTGACTTGACAACTTGCTACATTCATTTGACACTTGTATGCATGGGTTGGATATGATGTTTAAGGGGAAGTGTAAGACTGCCACTAGTGGTTTGGTACCACACGTGGGTTGGCCCCACATTCTTGATTCGTGACTAAGTCTTAGTGGACTGGAACCACCAGTGGTTTGGTACCACATATTGATGATTTTGTGACTCGTCCCAGTGGTTTGGCACCACTGTGGGTTGGCCCTACATATATGATTATTCGGGATTGTCACTAGTGGTTTGGTACCACAAGTGGATTGGCCCCTCATATGATATTTTGTAACTCTGTCACCAGTGGCTAAGTGCCATATATGGAGTGTAGCGGATGGAGGGTTGATTGTAGAAATCCCCACGGTGTGATTGGCTAGTACGGGTGGTGTGTAGAGGATGGAAATCTAGGATTGGGCCGGGTACATTGAATCCATACTTGTACATGCTATCTTTGAGTGGGCTAAGGCCCAATATGTGGCTGTGGCTTAGAGCCATTTATGTGACTCGTCCCAGTGGTTTGGCACCACTGTGGGTTGGCCCTACATATATGATTATTCGGGATTGTCACTAGTGGTTTGGTACCACAAGTGGATTGGCCCTCATATGATATTTTGTAACTCACAACAAGGGTGCCATATGTGGAGTGTAGCGGATAGAGGTTGATTGTAGAAATCCCACGGTGTGATTGGTGAAATCAGGATTGGGCGGGTACATTGCATCCATACTTGTACATGCTATCTTTGAGTGGGCTAAGGCCCAATATGTGGTGGCTTAGAGACATTTATGTGACTTAATAGGGCGTGTCTCGACTTAGCGGTGATCAAGCTAGGAGCCGGAGAGACTCGAGGAGGCCATAGCTTATTATTTTCAATAAACTTAGTTTTTTTAAGACGTTTAAATTTGGGGTTTTAATTGATGTAATAAGGCCTTTTCATTGCCATTTGGTTTTACATTATTATTCCACTTTGATACAACATTACATTACGACTTGAACTTATTTGTTAAAAAGAAGTTTTTTTTCTAAATAACTGCAACCTAAAATATCTGTTTTTCTCTCAAGTGTTAACATAGATGGTAAATGAACGGTTAATCCAACCTGAAAATTTTTCTCAAGTTGCAACCCAATGTTTTCAAAACATCACCTAAAATAAAAAGTTTCAAACTTACGGTTTCCATCCGGATTTCAAAGTTTCTTTTCAACCTTTCTCCTTGTGACATACCAGATCTGGTCATAACATTTAGACCGAGTTTGGGATGTTACAATTTTGGTATCAGAGCCAAGTTACAAAACTCAGGCTGTGAAAATGGGCTTAACAATGTTTTATTAAGTTGGTTTAAATGATTTTTGGAAGGAATGGTTTGGTTGGAGCATGGCATCCGAGTCCGATGGCACCCAGTTCACCTAGGTAAGTGTTTCAAAATTTCTGGGGGTGTATGAATGGAATGATTGTTAATGTAAGAGAATATGGTTGTTTGCTCTAAGAGACTCAGATTATAGAAACTGAAACTTTGATATGTGTTGCGTAAACTACTCTCTAAGACTATTTCCCATAAAATTTCTCTGTATTAAAAAGTGAAAGAAATAACTAACTCATAAAACTTTTAATCAAATTAAGTCACAAATGTTAGTCATGAGCATAGAGGTCGTGGACGTAATGTACATGGTCATGGTAGGGTAGGACTACTGTTTGAAACCAGTAGGATCTGGTCATGGGTCAGAAAGTGAGATACCAATGCCACGAGCGGTGGAAGCAGAATTTTAGGATCAAGCAGTGAGGATGATGCGGTGTCTCAGGCAATGTTACTGGTCTTAGAGAGAGTTCTTTGGGCGGGCATGGAGTGCTGGGCTCGAAAATCGTATGCGAGTGACTCAGAGCCAATGGAGCAGAGATGTTTAGGGGTGTTTCTGGCGTAGCCCCTAATACTGCTGAGTATTGGTTAGAAGTAAGTGAGCGTATAATGGATGATCTGGACTTCACAGTGGAGGAAAAGTTGAAAGGAGTGGTGTCTCTTCTACGAGACGAGGCATATCAGTGGTGACTCACGGTTAGGGATGGTACGGTGGTTGATCATATCACATTGGATTTGTTTAAGATAGCATTCCAAGGGAAGTACGTCGGATTAAGTTATGTGGATGTGCAGCGTAAGGCATTTTTAAATCTAGTTCAAGGGAGTAAGTCGGTGTCCGAGTATGAGGCAGAATTCCTACGTTTAAGCCATTATGCTCGGGGTATTGTGGCCACGGATCATGAGTGTTGTGTTCGATTCGAAGATGGGTTGAGAGATGATCTGCGTGTGCTAATAGCCCCACAGAGAGAAAGGGAATTTGTTGTTCTTGTGGAAAAGGTTAAGATAGCTGAGGAGGTGAAGCGGTCCAAAAATCAGAATCAAGAGAAGAATAGAAATAAGAGGAATTTTGGTTCGTTAGGATCAGTTGGGCTATTTCAGAAGAGGCCTAGGGTTGAGGGGCCAAATCGTGTTGTGAGACCTGCTGTTGATAGTCGGCCTTCGAAGTGTGCTCGATGTGATAAATTTTATTTTGGTGAGTGTTGGGTTGGTAATAGAGGCTGTTTAAAGTGTGGGTCTACAGAGCATCGAATAAGGGACTGTCCACAAGAGAGGCGAGGCGCAACCAACAGGTCAAGGTTATGTTCGGTCGGTGAGGTGGTCGACAACCACGAGAGGTTGAGGTCCGATCAAAGGAGGTAATGGTTTTGGTCGTGGACGTGGAGCACTAGACAGAGGTGCTAGGGGTAGTGATGCAAGGAGACCTGGGCTGGTCTATGCAGCCAGACGTCGAGAAGAGGGTGATGCACTTGACGTCATAACCGGTACATTTTTTATTTATGGGTTGCCTTATACAGCATTAATTGATATAGGATCAACACATTCATATGTTCCTAGCGGGATATCTAGAACTTTAAGAATAGACTCTGAGATTGCCTCTAGAGAGATGACCGTAGTTAGCCCGCTAGGACAATCGGTATTGGTGAACAGACTCTATAGGGATGTACCTCTAGAAGTTCAAGGGATGGTTTTTTTGACTGATCTGATGGAACTACCATTCGGAGAGTTTGACTTGATCTTAGGCATGGACTGGCTAGGGAGGTATCGAGCGAATCTGGACTGTGTTGCCAGCATGGTGTTGTGAACTCTCGAGGATGAAGAAGTGGTGGTAATAGGTGAGAGGAGGAACTATTTATCTAATGTGATATCTACTATAAAGGCTGAGCGAATGGTGATGAAGGGTTGTGAGGCGTTCGTAGCTCTGGTTTGTGCCTTGGAGGGCAAGGATTTGACCGTGGAGAATGTTAGAATAGTAAAGGAGTTTCCCAATATTTTTCCAGTAGAGCTTCCTGGGTTGCCTCTGGATCGAGGGGTGGAATTTGGTATATATATTTATCCAGGGACAGTGCCTATTTCTATTGCCCCATATAGGATGGCACCTAAGGAATTGGTGGAATTAAAGACTCAAATTCAGGAACTGTTAGATCGGGGTTTTATTCGATCGAGTGTATCACCTTGGGGAGCACCGGTGCTATTTGTCAATAAGAAGGACGGATCAATGCATATGTGCATTGACTACCGTCAGTTGAACAAGTTGACCATCAAGAATAGGTATCCGCTGCCGAGGATTGACGATTTATTCGATCAACTAAAGGGGGCTTCAGTCTTTTCGAAGATAGGTTTGTGGTTAGGTTATAATCAACTTAAGGTCAAGGTGGCAGACATTCATAAGAAGGCATTTCAAACTCACTATGGCCACTATGAATTTCTAGTGATGCCATTTGGTTTGACCAATATACCAGTAGCATTTATGGATATGATGAACTGGGTTTTCCAACCCTATCTGGACTGATTCGTTGTAGTATTCATGGACGATATCTTGGTCTATTCCAGATAGCAGGTGGAAGCAGAACATGAGTTACCTTCGGGATTGTTGCAGCCGGTGAAGATTCCGCAGTGGAAGTGGGAAGGATCACAATGGATTTCGTTGGTGCTCTTTTCTTTACACCTACTAAAAAGGATTCCATTTGGGTAGTGGTTGATCGTTTGTGAAAGCTACTCATTTCATACATGAGTAGACTACTCTTCAAAAGTTGGCTAAATTATATATAGTAGAGATTGTAAGGGTGCATGGGGTGCATCGATTATCTCGGACGTTAGGTTCAAAGGTTTTGGAAGGCATTGCATCAAGCGTTGGGTACAAAGTTAGATTTCAGTACAGCATTTCATCTCGTAGTCGGACGGACAATCAGAGAGGGTAATCCAAATCTTAGAGGATATGCTGAGAGGCTGTGTCACGGACTTCAGAGGTAGTTGGGAAGAGTTCTTACCATTGGCAGAATTCGCGTACAATAATAGCTACCAATCGAGTATCCAGATGGCACCGTATGAGGCATTATATGGTCGAAAGTGTCGTACTCCTACTTGTTGGACAGAGTTAGGTGAACGTCAGATGTTGGGTCCAAAATTGGTCTCTGAAACGGAAGACAAGGTTAAGATAATTAGGGCTCAATTGAAGGAAGCTTCAAACAGATAGAAATCCTATGCGGATCTAAAGCGTAAGGACATAGAGTTTGAGGTGGGTGACCAGGTGTTCTTAAAGGTATCACCGTGGAAGAAAGTGCTTAGGTTTGGACGGAAGGGTAAGCTAAGCCCCAGGTTTATCAAGCCTTATCGGATAGTGAAGCGTATGGGACCAGTAGCCTATCAACTCGAGTTGCCTGCAGAGTTAAGTCAGATTCACGATGTGTTTCACGTGTCGATGCTGAGACATTATCATTCGGATCCATCTCACGTGGTGTCAGTGGAGGAGATCGAAGTGAGACCTGATTTATCCTTTGAGTAGGAACCAGTTCAGATTTTGGATCGTGATGTTAAAGTATTACGTAGGAAGACGGTTCCGTTGGTTAAGGTTTTATGGCGTAATCATGGTTCTGAGGAAGCTACGTGGGAACCCAAAGAATCAATGCGACAGTAATACCCTCATCTCTTTTGACTAGGTAATTTCGAGGTGAAATTATTTTAAGAGTGGTAGAACTATAACATCCTAAATTAGGGGCTTTGCATTTGATGTGTTTGTGTGTGTGTTCTATGTCTAACACGTTAGTTTAGGGTACTTCAGGGTCTAGGAATGACTTAGGGGTAAGCCGGAACCTTAGTAACAATTTTGCTTTTTGGGCACTTTAGGGGAAAGCTGAATGGGATAGGACTTAAGGGTGGCTGGTTGTATGGTTAGACACAAGAAGCGCTTTAATAAAGTGGTAAGGAGGCGCCACTTAAAGCTCAGGAAGGTGACACCTCAAGGAAGCTGGTAGGGAGCAGGATCGAGCTACTGGTATTCCCTCTTGGGGATTTCTTTTTGACGTCAAGGTGGGGGAGAGTTGCTTTCACCTTGGACTCTGGTGGATGAGTGTTGAATGGGTCAACAAATTTGAATGAAGGTAGGAGAGCAATTCAAGGAGAAGGAATCAGCAACAGGTTTGAATGGGGAGTGGAGAGCGATCAGTGGAGAGAATCATGGGATTGGGAGAGAGGGAGAGAGTTTGGCCGAATGTGGGGTGTGTGAGTGTGTGTGTTTGGTTTAGTGATGTTCCGGGGTGGCCGAATGTTAAAGGATAGCATTAGTGGGAGTGTTGAGCATTTTCGGCTAGCTAGAAAGGACCAAGAGCATTCTTTTGTTCATTTCTTTTAGTCAAAACCGAAACACCCTCATACCACTTGGTGCATTTTTTTCTTTTCTCTCAAATACCAAAACCAAAACACCTTCTAATACTCTTCTCTTTTTATTCTTCTTTTATGCTTGGCCAAAACGTACATTGCCCTTCACTCATCACTTTTGTTTTATTTTCTTTGCCATTAAACATCAAAGCCAAACCCTCTAAAGCCACACCTTTTGTCGAAACCCTGTCATTTTCTTCTCTTTTCTTTCAAACACCTTAATCGAATCTCTCTTGGTAGATAGCACCTTTCTCCTCCATCTCTTTCTTTTCAAGAGCATAACAACTTTGGCATTTTGTAAGTTATTTTTGGTTTAGCCGAATCTCTCTAGTCATCTTTGCATTCATTTTCTTCTCTTGATTTCTTTTTTAAGGGAAGCCGAAACTTATTTCTATTTAGGCAGCTTTCTTTTATTTTGATTGGTTAGCCGAAACCCTCTGACATTCTTACTCTCTTCTTTTGGCTCTTGTTTCAGTGGATTGCTATTACCTATTTTCTTCCTTTCCCAATCGGTTTCTCTAGTGTTTGGGGTAAGTGTTTTCTTTTAGGTACAATCATCTCTTCTCATGGTAGAGTGCTGAAGGCAATAATCATAATCTTTAACTCTTGGCCGATCGTAGGGGGATTTATCTTCTCATTTTTTTGGGTTTTGGTCTGTGTTTAGAGTGTTTAAAGGGACAATCGATTCTAGTCGATTTAAGTACTCGAGCGGTGCAGGATTCAAACCTTCTTGATCTCCGGGATTTGTTGATCTAGGTAAGGACCCTTAGCCTTGAGTGTTATTCTCTTTTGTTCGATTTCACTACTTTAATCCGGTCTAGTGACCAAGGTTTTGTTCATGGACTCAAATGTCATCCAAGCGAAAAGAGGTGTTGGACCCATAGTCCCACCCACGAGTTAAAGTTCAAGCGCGCAGATCTTTGTTCGGATTGGCCATTTGGGTTGTGGGCCAGCTTCTTAGCAAAATAGGAGGCAGATAGTAGTAGTTTCCAGAAGCGATAGCATTGACATAGATAGCATAGTGTTGCGGGTAACCAGGTGTGTAAAATTCACACAATTTGATATTATTATGTGTTATTAAATCTCTGGGCTGAAAAGCCAAAATGGTTAGATGAATCGACGTTATGCCACAATGGGCATGACTGAAATACCAGGTAAGTACCCTGTTGTTTATGTATGTGCTAATGATTGTATGACATAATGATATTGTGCACTTGACAGCTTGCTGCATTCATTTGACACTTGTATGCATGGGTTGGATATGATGTTTAAGGGGAAGTGTAAGACTGCCACTAGTGGTTTGGTACCACACGTAGGTTGGCCCCACATTCTTGATTAGTGAGTAAGTCTTAGTGGTTTGGAACCATCAGTGGTTTGGTACCACATATTGAGTGTAGCGAATGGAGGGTTGATTGTAGAAATCCCCACGGTGTAATTGGCTGGTACAAGTGGTGTGTAGAGGATGGAAATCTAGGATTGGGCCAAGTACATTGCATCCATACTTGTACATGCTATCTTTGAGTTGGCTAAGGCCGAATATGTGGCTGTGGCTTGGAGCCATTTATATGACTTAAGGGGGGATTTATGCACTGAGTCTCGGTGACTCACCCCCTCTACTTAACCTTGCAGGTGATCAATAAGACATGGACTTGGGAGCCGGAGAGACTCGAGGAGGCCATAGCTTATTATATTCAGTAAACTTAGTTTTTTTAAGACGTTTAAATTTGGGGTTTTAATTGATGTAATAAGGCTTTTTCATTGCTATTTGGTTTTACATTATTATTCCACTTTGATACAACATTACTTTACGACTTGAACTTAGTTGTTAAAAAGAAGTTTTTTTTCTAAATAACTGCAACCTAAAATATCTGTTTTTCTCTCAAGTGTTAACATAGATGGTAAATGAAAGGTTAATCCAACCTGGAAATTTTTCTTAAGCTACAACCTACTGTTTTCAAAACATCACCTGAAAAAAAAGTTTCAAACTTACGGTTTCCATCCGAATTTCAATGTTTCATTTCAACCTTTCTCCCTGTGACATACCAGATCTGGTCATAACGTTTAGACCGGGTTTGGGATGTTACAATTTTGGTATCAGAGCCAGGTTGTAAAACTCGGGCTGTGAAAATGGGCTTAACAATGTTTTATTAAGTTGGTTTAAACAATTTTTGGAAGAAATGGTTTGGTTAGAGCATGGCATCCGAGTCCAACGGCACCCAGTTCACCCAGGTAAGTGTTTCAAAATTTCTGGTGGTGTATGCATGGAACGATTATTAACGTAAGAGAATATGGTTGTTTGCTCTAAGAGACTCATATTATAGAAACTGAAACTTTGATATGTGTTGCGAAACTACTCTTTGAGACTATTTCCCATAAAATTTCTCTGTATTGAAAAGTGAAAGAAATAACTAACTCATAAAACTTTTAATCAGATTAAGTCAAAAACATTAGTCATAAGCACAGAGGTCGTGGACGTAATGTACGTGGTCATGGTAGGGGCAGGACTAATGTTTTAGAACTAGTAGGATCTGATCATGGGTCAGAAAGTGAGATACCAGTGCCACCATGATGGGCGAATTTTAGGATCAAGCAGTGGGGATGATCACGGTGTCTCGAGCAATGTTACGGGTCTTGGAGAGAGTTCTTTGAGGCAAGCATAGGTACTGGGGCTCAAAAATCTATGTCTGAGCGACTCCGAGCCAATGGAGCAGAGATGTTTAGGGGTGTTTCTGGCGTAGCCCCTAATATAGCTGAGTATTGGTTAGAAGCAAGTGAGCGTATAATGGATGATCTGGACTTCACAGTGGAGGAAAAGTTTAAAGGGGTGGTGTCTCTCCTGCGAGACGAGGCGTATCATTGGTGGCTCACGGTTAGGGATGGTACGGTGGCTAAGCATATCACTTGGGATATCTTTAAGACAGCATTCCAGGGGAAGTACGTTGGATCAAGTTATGTGGATGCGCAGCGTAAGGCATTTAAGTTCATTAAGTCTAAAGTATGAGCCACGAAAGCCATTATGCGAGGTATTGTGGCCATAGATCCGGTTCAAAGATAGGTTGAGAGATGATTTGCGTGTGCTGATAGCCCCACAGTAAGAAAGGAAATTTGCTGTTCTTGTGGAAAAGGCTAAGATAGCCGAGGAGGTGAAGCGGTCTAAAAATCAGAATCAGGAGAGGAATAAAAATAAGAGGAATTTTGGTTCGTCAGGATCAGTTGGGCGATTTCAGAAGAGGCCTAGGGTTGAGGGGCCGAATCGTGTTGTGAGACCTACTGTTGATAGTCGGCCTTCGAGGTGTGCTCGATGTGATAAATTTCGTTTTGGTAAGTGTTGGGTTGGTAATAGAGGCTGTTTCAAGAGTGGGTCTACAGAGCATCGAATAAAGGATTGTCCACAAGAGAGGGGCAAAGCGCAACCAACGGTCAATGTTATGTTCAGTCAGGTAGAGGTGGTCAGCAACCACAGAGAGGTCGAGGTCCGGTCAGAGGAGGTAATGGTTTTGGTCGTGGACGTGGAGCACTAGAAGTCACAGGGGCGGAGACTGGGTCTATGCGACCGGACATCAAGAATAGGGTGATGCACTTGACATCATAACCGGTACGTTTCTTGTTTATGGGTTGCCTTATACTGCATTAATTGATATAGGATCAACACATTCATATGTTGCTAGTGGGATATCTGGAACTTTAAGAATAGACTCTGAGATTGCCTCTAGGGAGATGACCGTAGTTAGCCCGCTAGGACAATTGGTATTGGTGAACAGACTCTATAGGGATGTACCTCTAGAAGTTCAAGGGATGGTTTTTCCGGCTGATCTGATGGAACTATCGTTCGGAGAGTTTGACCTAATCTTAGGCATGGACTGGCTAGGGAGGTATCAAGCGAATCTGGACTGTGCTGCCAGGCACATGGTATTGAGAACTCTCGAGGATGAAGAAGTGGTGGTAATAGGTGAGAGGAGGAACTATTTATCTAATGTGATATCTGCTATAAAGGCTGAGCGAATGGTGAAGAAGGGTTGTGAGGCGTTCATAGCTCGGTTTGTGCCTTGGAGGGCAAGGATTTGACCGTGGAGAATGTTAGAATAGAAAAGGAGTTTCCTGATGTTTTTCCAAAAGAGCTTCCTAGGTTGCCTCCGGATCGAGAGGTGGAATTTGGTATTGATCTTTATCTAGGGTCAGCACCTATTTTGATTGCCCCATATAGGATGGTGCCCAAAGAATTGGTGAAATTAAAGGCTCATATTCAAGAACTGTTAGATCCGGGTTTTATCCGACTGAGTGTATCACCTTAGGGAACGCCGGTGCTATTTGTCAAGAAGAAGGACGGATCAATGCGTATGTGCATTGACTACCGTCAGTTGAACAAGTTGACTATCAAGAATAGGTATCCGCTACCGAGGATTGACGACTTATTCAATCAACTAAAGGGGGCTTCAGTCTTTTCGAAGATAGATTTGTGGTCAGGTTATAATCAGCTTAAGGTCAAGGAGGCGGACATTTATAAGACGGCATCTCGAACTCACTATGGCCACTATGAATTTCTGGTGATGCCATTTGGTTTGACTAATGCATCAGTCAGCGTTTATGGGCATGATAAACCGGGTTTTCCAACCCTATCTGGATCGATTCATTGCAGTACTCATAGATATATCTTGTTCTATTCTAGATCGGAGGAGTTGCATGATTCGCATCTTCGTGTGGTCTTACAAACTCTGAGGGAGAAGCAACTGTTCCCTAAATTTAGTAAGTGTGAGTTTTGGCTAAAAGAAGTTACATTTTTGGGTCATGTTGTGTCTGCTGAGGGGATTAGGGTTGATCCCTGGAAGGTCGAAGCTGTGCTGGATTGGAAGCCACCTAGGTATATGGTAGAAATCAGAAGTTTTCTTGGTCTAGCTGGGTTTTATATAAGATTTGTTGAGGGGTTCTCCTTGATTGCGGCTCCATTTACCAAGTTGTTGCAGAAAGGGGTTCCGTTTGTTTGGTCCGACAAACAGCAGAAAATTTTTGAGAAGCTAAAGAGGATTCTGATAGAAGCTCCGGTGTTGATTTAGCCAGAGGCTGAGAAGGAGTTCGTGGTTTACTGTGATGCGTCACACATAGGTCTGGGATGTGTGTTGATGCAAGACGAAAGGTTGTTGCATATGCGTCTCGACAGTTAAGACCGCATGAGTTGAATTATCTCACGCATGACTTGGAGTTGGCGGCGGTGGTTTTTCCCCTGAAAATCTAGAGACATTATCTGTATGGGGAGAAATTCATCATTTATACAGATCATAGGATCTTAAAGTATCTCCTTACCCAGAAGGAATTGAATTTAAGATAGAGGTGATGGGTTGAGTTGTTAAAGGATTACCATCTGGGTAAAGCTAACGTGGTGGCAGATGCATTGAATCATAGGGTAATCTCGGATCTGAGGGCGATGTTTGCACATCTTAGCTTGTATGATGATGGGAGTTTATTAGCTGAGCTTCAGGTGAAACCAACATGGATAAATCAGATTAAAGAAATATAGTTGTTAGATGATGTCTTGAGTACTCGACTACTTCAAGTTCAGAATGGTGGAGTAAAGGATTATAGTATGAGTAGTGAGGGAGTTTTATGTTTCCGATAAAGAATTTACATGCCGAAGGATTCGGAGTTGAGGCGTAGGATTTTGCAAGAAGCGCATAGCAGCCTATAGGCTATGCATCCTAGAAGAAGTAAGATGTATCAGGATTTGCAGGAACAGTTTTGGTGGCCGAGTCTGAAGCGAGAAATAACCGAATATGTGAGTAAGTGTTTGACGTGTCAACAGGTGAAAGCAGAACATCAGTTGCCTTCAAGATTGTTGCAGCCGGTGAAGATTTCGCAGTGGAAGTGGGAAAGGATCACAATGGATTTCGTTGGTGGGCTTCCCCTTACACCTACTAAAAAGGATTCCATTTGGGTAGTGGTTGATAGTTTGACAAAGTCTGCTCATTTCATACCTGTGCGAGTAGACTACTCTCTTCAGAAGTTGGCTAAATTATATATAGTAGAGATTGTAAGGTTGTATGGGGTGCCAGTGTCGATTATCTCGGACAGAGACCCTAGATTTACGTCAAGGTTTTGGAAGGCGTTGCATCAAGCATTGGGTACAAAGTTAGATTTAAGTACAGCATTTCATCCGCAGTTAGATGGACAGTCAGAGAGGGTAATCAAAATCTTAGAGGATATGCTGAGAGGTTGTGTCATGGACTTTAGAGGTAGTTGGGAAGAGTTCTTACCATTGGTAGAATTCGCGGACAATAATAGCTACCAATCGAGTATCTAGATGGCACCGTATGAGGCGTTATATGGTCAAAAGTGTCATACTACTACTTGTTGGATAGAGTTAGGTGAACGTCAGATGTTGGGTCCAGAATTGGTCTCTGAAATGAAAGACAAGGTTAAGCTAATCAGGGCTCGGTTGAAGGAAGCTTCGGACAGACAGAAATCCTATGCGGATCTAAAGCGTAAGGACACAAAGTTTGAGGTGGATGACCAGGTGTTCTAAAAGGTATCACCGTGGAAAAAAGTGCTTAGGTTTGGACGGAAGGGTAAGCTAAGCCCCAGGTTTATCAAGCCTTATCGAATAGTGAAGCGTATGGGACCAGTAGCCTATCAACTCGAGTTTTCTGCAGAGTTAAGTCAGATTCATGATGTGTTTCACGTGTCGATGCTGAGACGTTATCATTCGGATCCATCTCACGTGGTGTCAGTAGAGGAGATCGAAGTGAGACCTAATTTATCCTTTGAGGAGGAACCAGTTCAAATTTTGGATCGTGATGTTAAAGTATTACGTAGGAAGACGATTCCATTGGTTAAGGTTTTATGGCGTATTCATGGTTCTAAGCAAGCTACGTGGGAACCCAAAGAATCAATGCGATAGGAATACCCTCATCTCTTTTGACCAGGTAATTTTGAGGCAAAAATTATTTTAAGGGGGTAGAACTGTAACATCCTAAATTAGGGGCTTTGCATTTGATGTGTTTGTGTGTGTGTGCTATGTCTAACACGTTAGTTTAGGGTATTTCGTGGTCCGAGAATGACTTAGGGTGTTTGAGCCTTAGTAAAAATTTTGCTTTTTGGGTACTTTAAGGGAGAGCTGAATGGGACAGGGCTTAAGAGTGGCTGGTTGTATGGTTAGACACAAGAAGCACTTTAGTAAAGTGGTAAGGAGGTACCACTTAAAGCTCAGGAAGGTGACGCCTCAGGGAAGCTGGAAGAGAGCAGGTTCGAGCTGTGGGGATTCCCTCTTGGGGATTTCTTTTTGACGCCAAGGTGGGGGAGAGTTGCTTTTAGCTTGGACTCTGGTGGATGAGTGTTGAATGGGTCAACACATTTGAATGAAGGAAGGAGAGCAATTCAAGGAGAAGGAATCGGTCAACAGGTTTGAATGGGGAGAGGAGAGCGATCGGTGGAGAGAATCATGGGATTGGGAGAGAGGGAGAGAGTTTGGCCGAATGTGGGGTGTGTGAGTGTGTGTGTTCGGTTTAGTGATGTTAGGGGGTGGCCAAATGTTAAAGGATAGGATTAGAGGGAGTGTTGAGCATTTTTGGCTAGCTAGAAAGGACCAATAGCATTCTTTTGTTCATTTCTTTTGGTCAAAACCGAAACACCCTCATACCACTTGGTGCATTTTTTTTCTTTTCTCTCAAATACCAAAACCAAAACACCTTCTAATCCTCTTCTCTTTTTCTTCTTCTTTTGTGCTTGGCCAAAACCTATATTGCCCTTCACTCATCACTTTTATTTTATTTTCTTTGCCATTAAACATCAAAGTCGAAACCCTCTGAAGGCACACCTTTGGCCAAAACCCTGTCATTTTTTTCTCTTTTCTTCCGAACACCTTAACCGAATCTCTCTTGGGAGATAGCACCTTTCTCTACCATCTCTTTCTTTTCAAGAGCAGAACAAGTTCGGCATTTGGTAAGTTCTTTTTGGTTTAGTCAAATCCCTCTAACATTCTTACTCTTTTCTTTTGGCTCTTGTTTCAGTGGATTACTGTTACCTATTTTCTTCCTTTCCCAATCGGTTTCTCTAGTGTTTGGGGTAAGTGTTTTCTTTTAGGTACAATCATCTCTTCTCATGGTAGAGTCTCAAGGCAGTAATCATAATCTTTAACTCTTGGCCGATCGTAGGGGGGATTTATCTTCTCGTTCTTTCGACTTTTGGTCTGCGTTTGGAGTATTTAAAGGGATAATCGGTTCTAGTCGATTTAAGTACTCGAGCGATGCAGGATTCAAACCTTCTTGATCTCTGGGATTTGTTAATCTAGGTAAGGACCCTTAGCCTTGAGTGTTATTCTCTTTTGTTCGATTTCACTGCTTTAATCCGGTCTAGTGACCAAGGTTTTGTTCATGGACTCAAATGTCATCCAAGTGAAAGGAGGGGTTGGACCCGTAGTCCCAGCCCCTAAGTTCACAAAGCGCGCGGTATCTGCTATTCGGGATTGGCCACCGGGTTGTGGGCCAGATTATGATCAAAATAAGAGGCAGATAGCAGTAGTTTCCGAAAGCGATAGTGTTGACATAGATAACATAGTGTTGCGGGTAACCAGGTGTGTAAAATTCACACACTTTGATATTATTATGTGTTATTTAAACTCTGGGCTGAAAAGTCGAAATGGTTAGATGAATCGACGTTACGCCACAATGGGCATGACCAAAATACCAGGTAAGTGCCCTGTTGTTTATATATGCACTAATGATTGTATGCCATAATGATATTGTGCACTTGACAGCTTGCTGCATTCATTTGACACTTGTATGCATGGGTTGGATATGATGTTTAAGGGGAAGTGTAAGACTTTCACTTGTGGTTTAGTACCATACGTGGGTTGGCCCCACATTCTTGATTCGAGACTAAGTCTCAGTGGTTTGGAACCACCAGTGGTTTGGTACCACATATTGAGTGTAGCGGATAGAGGGTTGATTGTAGAAATCCCGACGGTGTGATTGGCCTGGTACGGGTGGTGTGTAGAGGATGGAAATCTAGGATTGGGCCGGGTACATTGCATCCATACTTGTACATGATATCTTTGAGTTGGCTAAGGCCCAATATGTGGCTGTGGCTTGGAGCCATTTATGTGACATAAGGGGGGATTTACGCACTGAGTCTCGGTGACTCACCCCCTCTGCTTAACCTTGCAGGTGATCAGTAAGACGTGGACTTGGGAGCCAGAGAGACTCGAGGAGGCTATAGCTTGTTATTTTCAGTAAACTTAGTTTTTTTAAGACGTTTAAATTTGGGGTTTTAATTGACGTAATAAGGCATTTTCATTGCTATTTGGTTTTACATTATTATTCCATTTTGATACAACATTACTTTACGATTTGAACTTAGTTGTTAAAAAGAAGTTTTATTTCTAAATAACTGCAACCTAAAATATCTATTTTTCTCACAAGTGTTAACATAGATGGTAAATGAACGGTTAATCCAACCTAGAAATTTTTCTTAAGCTGCAACCCACTGTTTTTCAAAACATCACCTGAAATAAAAAGTTTCAAACTTACGGTTTCCATCCGGATTTCAAAGTTTCTTTTCAACCTTTCTCCCTGTGACATACCAGATCTAGTCATAACATTTAGAACGGGTTTGGGATGTTACAGTGGAGCATAGTTCCAGAGTGAGTTTGAAATAGGTGGGCTCAATGATTGTGAAGAATTGGTCCCATGGATCCGTTGTTAAGAGGGCTCGTATATCGTCTGCCAATTGGACCTACTCTTGAGTGGCCCAATCAATGCACCTCTCTGTGCCGAGGGGTCGTGCGGAGTAGCATGTAGAGGTCGTCCTGGGGTCCTTGTGGGAATTACAAGAATGGATGTCGTAGTTCGGCGGATGCACTGGCCGAAGACGAGCCGAGTCTCTTTCGTTTTTTTGAACTAGGGACCATAGTTTTCTTTCCTCGGGATGATGACATTGTATTCCTGAAAATATCAAATAGTTGATGATTCAAGTAATGTTTCCTACCAAGATATATCAAGTCTTTGATCCATATCCGAAATATACAAAAACTAAACTCATAATAGAAGATAATGCAACTATATTATTGCATGAGCAAGAACTTGACAACGAATGGTTCCATCTAATTCTAAACATTATTATTCAAACAAAAATTAAATGACTAAATTAATTTAATAGTGATAAATTAGTAAGAATAAACTAGTAAAGAATAGACTTTAACTAAATAAAATTCTAATTATAAAATAGTTAAATGGAGGAAAAATGTAATAATGAGAGGTGACCAGTAATGTTTTTGAAGAGTGGTGGTGTGGTTGGGCGTGATACAGGCATGTGCTGCGATTAATTAACAAAAACGATGGTAGAACAGCATTGGGTGGGCGTGTACTACAAATAATTGGGGAAACATGGCGGTGGAATAGCATTGGGCGGGCATGTACTCTCTTGGCACAGGTGTGGACTAGTTTTTGATGTGTATTTGGAAGAGGGAGGGAGATAAAGGCTGGGGACGTCAAGGGTTTGAATTTTTTGATGGTGGCCAGAGTGGGGTAGAGAATTTTTAGGGAAACGGCTAGGGTTGGGAGTTTGGGGGAGGATTTTGGGGAGATGGAGGTTATGTTCTTTAAATAGAGAAGGGGACACGGGCAAGTACCACGCCCGTGTTTCTTTTATTCAACCCGTGTTTTTCGTGATTTTGAATTTAGGTGCGGTTTGAGATGTTGCCCATGCCCGTGTTCCTTGGGCATGCCTATAACTCAGTGTCGTCTACGGTCTCGAGGCACGGGCATTTTAATTGCCCGTGTCATTTATTCAGGTTCGACCACGGGTTGGAGGAACGGGCGTGTCTCAAGCCCATGTCCTTTAATCATATTCGTCCATGGTCAAGTCACATGGTTGTGCCATTTAGTCGGAGCCCGTGGCTTGGAAAAATTATTGTCCTGTTTCTACACCCCCTTTTCCATGCCCATGTGGCTAGTCGTGGTATTCACATGGCCTCGGCCATGCCCGTGTGCAATGCCGTGTGGTAGAGAAACCTATAGTTTAGGTGTTAAAAATATATTATTAGTAAAGTTAGTTCTCGGGTTGCCTCCCGAGAAGCGCTCGTTTAGAGTCTTAAGCTAGACTTACCCTGTTTTCATTTCTAAATGGAGGTTCACGGAGCCGAAACTCCTCTCGTATATCCCAAAAATCATTTCCAGTATAAATTTTCAATCGCTAACCATTTACCTTGAATTTACCATGAGTTGGATGGGTTACCTCGATTGTGCCATAGGGAAAGATAGTTTTTATCACGAATGGACCTGACCATCTCGATTTAAGCTTTCTAGGGAACAGTTTTAATCTTGAGTTGTACAATAGGACCAAGTCGCCTACTTTGAATTGCTTTGACTACTTTAAATGAGCATAATGACATCGCTTTGTTGCCTCTTTATATATACATGAGTTCTCATAGGCATTAGCTCGCCATTCATCTAACTCATTCAATTGTATCATCCTCTTCTCACCGGCAGGTTTAAGATCGTAATTTAGGAATTTTATGGCTCAGAAAGCTTTGTGCTCTTACTCAAATGGTAGATGACAGCTTTTCCTATAGACAAGTTTGTATGGGGATGTTCCTATGAGGGTTTTAAATGCCGTTCTATATGCCCACAAAGCATCATCTACTTTAATGCCCAATCTTTCCTATTTGCTTCAACTGTTTTCTCTAGGATGTGCTTAAGTTCTCGATTTGCTACTTCCACTTGTCCACTAGGTTTGAGGATGATAAGGGGTAGTTGATCTGTGGTGTACTCCATATTTCTTTTGAACTTTATCAAATTGATTATTACAAAAGTGAGTGCCCCTGTCACTAATAATTGCTCTAGGTGTTCCAAATCGAGAAAAAGTTTTTTCAGAAATTTTACTACTACTCTAGCATCGTTAGTGGGTAAGGCTTGGGCTTCCACCCATTTTGACACATAATCTACTGCTACTAAAATGTATTTATTTTTGAATGAACTTGGGAATGGGCCCATAAAATCAATGCCCCATACGTCGAATATTTCACATGATAGTATATATGTTTGAGGCATTTCATTGCGTTTAGAGATATTACCTGTTCTCTGACATTTATCGTATGAAACAACATACCTGTTGGCGTCTTTAAATAAGGTTGGCCAGTAAAAACCTGATTTGAGTGTTTTGTGTGCTGTCTTAATCCCGCTGTAATGTCCCCCTGAAGGTCCTAAATGGCAATGCTCTAGGATTTTGCTCACTTCTTCTTTTGTAACACACCTTCAAATCGCTTGATCTACACATATGCGAAAAAGAAAAGGATCTTCCTAAAAATAGTTTTTCACATTAGTAAAGAATCTCTTCTTTTGATAATGTGTTAACTTTTTTAGTAAGACATTAGCAGCTAAGTAATTTGCAATGTCTACAAACCAAGGTACCTCAGAGTTGGTTATCGAAAAGAGTTGCTCTTCAGGAAACGAGTCGTTTATCTCACTTTCGTCGAGTTCTTTGATATGCTGGTTTTCAAGTCTAGAAAGATGGTCTGCTGCAAGATTTTCAACTCCTTTCTTATCTTGAATTTCCAAGTCAAATTCCTGCAAGATTAGAATCCATCTTATAAGTCGAGGTTTTGCATCGGATTTAGTTAAAAGATAATGAAGAGCTAAATGGTCAGTGTAAATGACAACTTTAGATAAGATCAAATATTGTCTAAATTTATCAAATGCAAAGACTACAGCTAGTAATTTTTTCTCTGTGGTTGTGTAATTTTCTTGTGTAGCCTTTTAATGTCTTGCTAGCGTAGTAAATTGGCTGGAAGTGCTTGTTTCTTCGCTGTCCCAAAACTGCACCTACTGCAAAATCACTCGCATCACATTAGTTCAAAGGGTAAGTTCCAATCAGAAGCAATTATAATTGGTGCATTTATTAACTTATCTTTAAGGGTTTTAAATGGGTCTAAACATTCCTAATCAAAATTGAAAGGTACATCTTTTTCTAGTAGTTTCGTTAAAGGTTTAGCTATTTTAGAGAAATCTTTAATGAATTTCCTATAAAATCCAGCATGTCCTAAAAAGCTTCTAATAGCTTTAACTGAGCTAGGAAGAGGTAAATTTTCTATGGTTTCAACCTTTGCTTTATCTACCTCAATCCCTTTACTAGAAATTTTATGCCCTAACACAATCCCTTCTCAAACCATAAAGTGACACTTTTCCTAATTTAAAACGAGGTTCGTCTCCTCACATCTTATTAGTAATCATTTTAAATTCTTAAGGCAAAGATGGAAAGAATTACCAAATACCGAAAAGTCATCCATAAAACCTCCATAATGTCTTCCACAAGTTCATCAAATATGGCTAGCATGCAGCGCTAAAAAGTAGCAGGAGCATTACATAATCCAAAGGCATTCTACGATAAGAAAATGTACCGTATGGACATGTAAATGTAGTTTTCTCTTGATCCTCAAGGGCTATCAAGATTTAGAAATAGTCAAAAGCCCATCCAAGAAACAATAGTACATATGCCCGGATAATCTTTCTAGCATCTAGTCAATAAAGGGCATAGGCAAGTGATCTTTTCTGGTTGCGTCGTTTAACTTTCCATAGTCAATACAGACTCTCCACCTTGTGACTATTCTTGTAGGAATCAATTCATTCTTCTCGTTTGCTACAACAGTCATGCCTCCTTTCTTTGGAATGACCTGCACAGGACTTACCCAAGCGCTGTCAAAATAGGATAAATTATTCCAAAGATTCAGAAGTTTAATTACCTCAGCTTTAATGACTTCTTTCACATTGGGATTTAATCGTCTCTGAGGTTGCACGCACGGTTTGTGTTCCTCTTCCATTAGAATTTTGTGGGTACAAAATGATGGGTTTATACCCTTAATGTTAGAATTTTTCCAAGCTATGGCCCATTTATGTTCCCTTAGTACTTGTAACAACTCATCCTTTTCTTTGGGTTTCAGTTCTGAAGAGATGATCACTGGTAGTGTAGAATTATCCCCGAGGAATGTATATTCTAAGTGTTTTGGTAACTGTTTTAATTCTAATTTGGGTGTTTCGTCAATAGAGGGTTTTTTTTTTTTAGTTTTTCATTAATTTCAATACCCTTTTCTTTCGTTTGTCTTGGGGGAAATGTGTTAGAATCTGATTCGTCGGTATCATCATTTACCCCCTCACCTTGAGTAAGACACAGTTCCAACGTGTCATTATGTATGATTTCCTGCAAAGAATCTTGAATAGAATGATCAATGGCATCAATAAAATAACAGGAATCATTTTGTTCTCTAGAATATTGCATTGCATCGTAAATTTGAAAAATCATTTCTTTGTCGCCTACCTTCAATGCAAGCTTACCATCACCTACATCAATAACAGCCCTATCAGTAGCTAGAAAGGGGCGCCCCAAAATTAAAGGCACCTCAACATTCTCATCTATGTCAAGCACAACAAAATCAACAGGGAATATAAATTTATCAACTTTTACTAGAATATCTTCGATAATTCCCTTAGGATATTTAAAAGATCTGTCAGCTAACTGAATACTCATCCTAGTAGCTTTAGGTTCCCTGAGACCAAGTTGCTTGAACATTATATAGGGCATTAAATTGATACTGGCACCTAGATTAGCTAGTGCTTTCTTTATGTTTAAACTACCAATTAAATAAGGAATAGTGAAACTTCCTGGATCTTTCAATTTGGTTGGCAGCTTGTTTTGGAGAATAGCTGAACATTCTTCATTAAACTCTACTGTTGAAATTTCTTCCAGCTTCCTTTTATTTGTTAGAAGCTCTTTTAAAAATTTTACATATGTCGGCATTTGTGAAATAGCTTCAACAAAAGGTAAGTTGAAATGTAATTGTTTAAAAAGTTCAAGAAATTTACCATATTGTGCGTCTAGGCGGTCTTTCTTTAACTTTGCGGATATGGTATTGATGGGTTACATTCTTCGCGTATTGGTGTTTCGTTCTCAACTTACTCATCCTTTGCCTTGTCAGTTTCACGTGGTATCTTCTTCTTTGTTTCAACCAATTCTTTTCCACTCCTTAGTGTAACTGCCCTTACATGCTCTTTTTGTTTAGTTAAACTTTCTGGTCGCCTAACAAAAACTAGCTTAGTTAGTTGTATGATTTGATTATTCAGCCCTTGGATTAATGCTTGTTGATTAGTCAATATCATTTCAGTATTTTTGAAGCGGGTTTCGGATAATTCTATAAATTTTGCTAGTGTCCCTTCAAGGTTTTGTCTCCTTTCCTATGGGTAGGGCTATTGTCCTTGATTGTGGTGGTATCTCCAGTCTGGATTATTAGCTCTACTATAAGGGTTATTTTGGGGTCTGAAATTTTCGTCCATATAGTAGACTTGCTCGGTTTCAGTACTCGGATTGTAAGGTGGATATTTTGTATTGTTCATCCATCCTCCGTTTGTATTACATTGCATAACTAAATGTACCTGTAAAGAATCACATAAACCATCAATCTTTTTATTCATCATTTCTACTTGACTTGATAGTATGGTGACTGCATCAAGATTGAAAACTCCGGCTACTTTAGTTGGCTTTGTCCTTGTAACTTGCCACTGATAGTTATTCAGTGACATCTCCTCTATAAACTCATAAACTACTTCAGGAGTTTTGTTATTTAGGGTTTCGCGGGCGGCTGAGTCAATTAATTGTCGGGTTGAGGGGTTCATACCATTGTAAAAAGTTTGGACTTGCAACCACAAGGGTAAACCATGGTGCGGGCACCTTCGCAAAAAATCTTTGTGTCTCTCCCATGCGTCGTATAATGTTTCTAAATCCATCTGCACAAAAGAAGAGATATCATTCCTTAATTTTCCTATTTGGCCGGTGGAAAATATTTTAGTAAAATTTTTTTGGTCATTTGGTCCTATATAGTGATTGATCCTCATGGAAGAGAATGTAACCACTGTTTGGCTTTATTTCTCAAAGAAAAAGGAAATAACTGAAGACGAATGGCATTATCAGAAATACCATTTATTTTGAAGGTATCACAGAATTCTAGCAAATTAGCTAAATGAGTATTTGGGTCTTCGTCCTGCAAACCATAAAATTGAACAAACTATTGAATCATTTGTATAGTGTTAGGTTTTAATTCAAAATTATTAGCGGCTATAGAAGGCCTAACAATACTCGATTCAGATCATGTTAAATTAGATTTAGCATAATAATACATAGTTCGAGGAGCATGATGATCGGCCATATCTTGATGTGGTGGATTATTCTCAGCCATCCTTTCGGTGGTATTGGTTTCGTCCTCTTGCTCGTCTTGTATGTAATCTAAGCCTCGCCTTACTTCTCTACAATTTTTGCGTGCGGTCCCTTCAATATCACTATCGTAAAGTAGTGGTCCTGTTGGGTTCTTTCTAGTCATAAACTAGAGGTACCTGCTAGGAAAAGAGAAAAAGAAAAAGAAAATTTAGAAAAGTAAAAATAAAATTTAATTGAAATATATATATATATATATAATGGCTAAAGTAATAAAAATTGAGTGTTCTTAATATTTTAGTTCCCCGGTAACGGCGCCAAAAACTTGATCATGTCGTTGAGTCTTAAAAATTTATAAAAAGAATGATCAAACCTGGAAACTAACTAAGACAACGATGGAGGCAAGTGCACCTATCGAACAATAGTATAGCTAGCAGCAAGACGGGATTGTCGAACCCAAAGGAACCAAAAGTACTAATATTAACTCTCTTTCTATTATTTAGCCTAAGAATTAAATGAATTTTTATCTAATCTAAAATTAACAATTTAACTAAGCTAAAGGTGCTAAGAGAAAGAAGAAATTGGGGAAAAGACATAAGAGAAAACCGATTGATTTGGACAATACCTGAGGAAAAATCCACCTAGACTTCACTTGTTATCTAACTCTGAACCGGACGATTTATTCATTGGACTTGATCCGTAGGATTCCCTAATTTATATTAATCCTTCTCTTCAAGGCTACTAACGTCTAACCCTAGGTTGATTAATTGAAATCTTTTTTCTAATTAAAATCCCTAGAATTGCATTAATTCGATCTATGGACTCCCATATTAGGTTTAACCCTAATCCAGCAGATTTTCGTCACCCTATCTCTAGGCACACGAGCAACTCCACTTAACTATGTAGATCTACTCTTAGACATGGTCTCTTCCTCCTCTACCTAAGCACATCACACTTGAATCAATATCCCGAAATACCAAAACAAGAATTAAGAACACATAGTTAAGAACAAATCAAATATTTATCATTCAGTTCAGATAACAATAACAAGATTAATCTTAGGTTTCATCCCCCTCAAGTATTTGAGGGTTTAGTTCATAATTGTAAAAGAAAACATCTCAGAAGGAAAGATAAAACAAAACATAAGAAATCCCTAAAACCTCCTAAAGGAATTGAAGGAGAGATCCTTCGTCTTGAGTATGTGTAACACCCCAAACCCGGCCTAAATGTTACGACCGGATCTGGCATGTCACATGAAAGGAATGTCTAAAAACTGTGCGTTCGTTAAAAAAACTCGTATTCTTTATAGTTGTTGCGAGAAATCGAGTTTATGTAATTTTGAATAAGAAATGGTTTATTATCATTTTAGGAAAATCCCATATTGATCATTTAATAATAAGCAGTAACCAAATTAAAAGCTGAAACCAAATAAAATACCCAATGCCTTATTACATAACAAAAACCCAAATAAAAATAAGTCCAAATAAAAGAAACGAATTTACAATTAAACATATGTATGGCCTCCACGAGTCCACCTTAGCTCCCAAATTTGCGTTCTAATGATTACCTGCAAAATTTAACTAAGGGGCGAGTCATCGAGACTCAGTGTGTAAATCCCTATCCTACGGGTGTTAAACCCTTACACAATTTCATATGAAAATATGCATGTCATGCAACCCAAAACCTAACCATCCAAAACTCCCGATTCTACCCCGTGTGGTACCAAACCACTGGTGGTGCCAAACCACTGGTGACCCAAAGTCACGAATAATCCATAGGTGGGGCCAACCCACGTTGTGATACCAAATCACTGGTGACAATCTCATTTTATCAAATGTGGGGCCAACCTAATCAGAAAAGAAACCAATGAGACGACTCGCTATGAGGTGTCAAACCTCTGGTGACCCAAAGTCACGAATATCAACTGTGGTACCAAACCACTGGTGGTGCCAAACCACTAGTGACCCAAAGTCACAGATATCAATCTTCCCCCTCCTCTCATCATACCCATGCAATATGACATAATAATTCGTGTATGAAGTATGTCATGTATGCTAGACATATATCAAATAACATATGAAACGAATTACCATCATAATCAGAATAATAATATAAACATAATCAAGCTAACCAACCTCTAAGGGTATAACAGTAATTTTACCTACCAAGGGTATTTTCATAATTTACCCACCAAGGGTATTTTCATAATTTACACACCAAGGGTATTTTCGTAATTTACCCACCAAGTGTATTTTCGTAATTTACCCACCAAGGGTATTTTCGTAATTTACCTACCAAGGGTATTTTCGTAATTTACCCACCAAGGGTATTTTCGTAATTTACCCACCAAGGGTATTTTCGTAATTTACCTTTCAGGGGTATTTTGGTAATTTACCCACTAAGGGTATTTCAGAATTTCATACTGAATGGCCTTTTGAAGGCCTAGTGTCGCATTGAGCTACTCAACTACCATTTTCGATCTTTATCGGATGTGTTGGGCCTAAAACCCAATTTTAGCCCATTCGGCCCACACGCTCGTGTGGCCCACCTAACACAAATCTAGCCACGTATATAGGTCCCACCTAGTCTAGTTCACTATATACTATATCATCATACAATTTATTCCAATTGGGCTCTACGAGCCTATTGGGCCCATCGCGACCAAGCAAATTTCAACCTACAAGAATACTACTAATGGCCTCAACTATCGCGTGAAAGCCCCACGTGCTTTCCAGCGCTCAGTGGCTACTATTGCCATGACCGGTACTTGGCATTTGTCGCTCTACAACTAGAGTAGAGAGTTACACACCGATAGGACTCGGTGTTAAATCGTGCTGCGACCACTCCTCGTGCCCAAACGCCCACTAAGGTATCTTAACTCTCCTCTGGAATGCTCTTTATATAGCTAGCTCTTCACCTTCCTTCTTCGTATCTTTCCGATGTGGGATCCCTCCGTCAAGAGAGTTTAAATTCAACTGAAACTCTTACCGTCAATCCATAAAATAAATACTCCTCACTTCTCATGAGATTCAACCCGTGCTCCCTTGTAACATAATCCACTGCTAGCCACTTTACCAACTAGCTCATTGTCTCTTAAACCATGCAACTAAATATAACCCTATGGCCAAGGTCTAAATTCATTTAGTAAAAATAATCTAAAAGGAATGCAAACGCTACAACTAGAACCTTGGACCTCCTTCCTTCCTTGTGGCGTCATTCCCTTGTCCTTAAGTGGCATCACTTTGCCACTACACCACACACTCCTCTTATGTCATTTTCCTCCACATTTTATTCTTAAGGCCTACCCGCCAACCTCCAAGGTTTTTTTCACCTAAAACCAAAATTTTTCCTAAGGCCTAACTTGAACCCGGGACTTCATAGAAGCCCCCTAACCTTCCAAACTCACTTATCTAATTGGTCCAACTTGCATTTAAGCTGATCTCTTGTTCTCCAAAAAAAATTAAACGCTACTACGCTCAAGGCCTATTGGGCTCAATTCTCTTAGGCCCAATTTCAGGATGTTACAATATGATTCCATCTTCTTGAGATGAATCAACTGGCTTCCTTCGAGTAAATCCCTGAAATTAACTGCTCTGGCTCGACTCTTTGGCCTAGTTGAACGCCCCCTAAAAGGTTGGCCTCTAATGTCTTTCTATAGGCTTTTGGAATATGTTTCTTTGCCTCTAAGTACCCTAATCCGAATAGAATTCTTATTTCCTACAACAGAGATACGCCCGTGGCACACGTCCGTGTAAATCGTGGTCAGGCCGTAGTCAATCTTGTTGATGAGGCACGACCATGTATTTTGGGGTCCAGGCCATGGTTGATTTTTCTTGCAAGGCAAGGTGTGTGGATTTCATACTTTGGGCCATTTTCTTTATTTTTGGCCCGTTATTCATTCTTTTCATCCTCCGGTGCTCTACTGAGTATAAAACATGAAAACAAAGGATTAGGATCACCTATTTCCATAATTAAAGGGAAAAATCATCCAAAAACATGCTAAATGTGGGATTAAAATATGTTACTATTTCGGTTTATCAATTATTAACATGGATTTTTCATAATGTCAGATTTAATGATTATAGAAAAGAGGATCTTATAGCCTTCCTTCGGCAATTTAAACACATATGCAGTACCATTACTTACGCAGGTGTCCCAGCAAAAGCTATTAAATTATTACTAATTCCATTCGCACTAGATGGAAAAGTGAAGGCTTGGTTAGATGCATTGCCACTTGATATTATCACTACATGGACTGATTTTGTGTAGTTATTCCTTCGCAGGGTTCTACCTATGATCCAGGTAATCAACACTTATAAGAAAGTATTTCAATTTAAGAACTATATTACCGAAACATTAGGGCAAGCTTGGGAACGATTCAAAACAATTTTTAGGGCATAATTGGGTAGACATATACATTTTGCAATTCAAATCCAACATTTCTATGATGGGTTAAATAGTTATATCATGCAAAATTTTACATTATAATTGGGGGAAGTGTTTGGAAGAAAACGAGAAAGGAAGTCATGGTAGTATTGGAAAAATTCAATGAGAATGAATTTATTTGAGGGATACATCAAGAATTGGAAGGTGTGGAGTTGGTAAAACCTAAACTAAAAGAGCAAAAATGCAATAAATTGGAGTTAATCACAACAATTTTGGCTGAACACGATGAATATGGATCAGAAGAAGAAAATTTGGATGATGTAGAACAGGAAAACAACCAAATAGCTTTTCAACTTGATTAGTGGCGGCAAAGTAAGGAACAACCAAAACAACTAATTTTGAATGCAACAAAAATGGTACCATCCATTGTTAAACCTCTAAGTTAGAGTTAAAACCATTACCACATCATTTAAAGTATGGATATTTAGGGGAGAGAAAAAATTGGGTTAAGTTCTTAACAGTAGGTAGCATTTTTAAGTGTTTTAAAACACAATCGAAAAGTCATTGGATGGACTATTACTAATATTAAGGGAATTAATCATGCACTGTGTCAACATAAGATCAAATTGGAAGAAGGGAAAAAGTCATTGGTAGATGCACAACGTCGGTTAAATCCAGCTATGAAAGAAGTGGTAAGAAAAGAATTGATCAAATGGTTGGACGTAGATATTGTGTACACAATTTTTTATAGTGAATGGGTACATCCCACACAATGCGCTCCAAAGAAAGGGTTTAATTGTGGTTGAGAATGATAAGAATGAGTTAATTTCAATAAGAACAACCACTAGTTGGTGAGTGTGTATTGACTACTGGAAATTAAATGATGCAACAAAAAAAAAATATAATTTTCTGCTTCCTTTCATTGGTCAAATGCTAGATAGATTGACTAGAAAAGACTATTATTGTTTCCTTAATGGATATTCTGAATATCATCAAATTCCTACACATCCCAATGATCAAGAAAAAACTACATTTACATGTCTTTTTGGCATATATACTTTTAAATGAATGTCATTTGGATTATGTAATGCTCATTTGGATTATGCAATGCCCCAATGACCTTTATGAGATGTATGATTGTTATTTTTTCTGATATGTTGAAAGAGGGCTTAGATGAATTCATGGATGATTTCTCAATTTATGGAGATTCTTTTCAGGAATGTTTTGATACCCTTGAGAAAATTTTACAGAGATGTGAAGAAACCAATCTGGTTCTTAACTGGGAAAAATGTCACTCTATGGTGAAAGAAGAATTTGTGTGAGGACACCAAATATCGAGAAAAGTTTGGAAATGGACAAGGAAAAGATTGAAGTTATAAAAATCTTCCCAACCCTACAACAGGCCGGGGAGTAAGAAATTTATTGGGACATGCTGAATTCTATAAGAATTCATCAAAGACTCTGTTCATATCTCTAAACCATTGAATTAACTTCTTTAGAAAGAGACACCTTTTATATTTGACCAGGACTGCATCAAAGCTTTCGAGGTAATAAAAAAAATTATCTCTGCACCTATAAACATTACTCCTAATTGGTCAGAACCCTTTTATTATAATATACGATGCTAGTGATTATGCCGTAGAAGCAGTATTGGGACAAAAGAAGAATAACATATTTGGCCCTATTCATTATGCAAGCAAAACAGTCAACTTAGCACAGTGCAATTATACTACCACTGAAAAACATATGCTCGCTATTGTGTTTGCTTGTGAAAATTTTCACCCTTATTTAGTGGCATATAGAGTTTATGTCTGCACTGATCACTTGGCATTAAAATATGTTATGAAAGAAAAAAGAAATAAAAGTAAGACTAATGAGATTAGTGTTACTACTTAATGAATTTGATCTGTGGGTCATGGATAGAAATGGAACAATAAATCAAATCGCGGACCATTTATCCAGAATAGAAAATGATTGAGAGGAGCAAAACTCTAAATAAATCAATGAGACCTTCATTGATGAAAAATTATTCAGGGTAAAATCCATCAGGTTGGGTTCAGGAATAACAACATACCATGGGATGCAGATTATGTAAACTACATCACTAAAGTTGTGTTTCCACCAAAAGTATCATGGCAAAAAAGAAAAGGATCATGCATGAATTGAAAAATTACATTTAGGAAGATTCATACATATTCCAGCAATGTGGAAATTAGTTAGTTGGAATATGTGTAGCGGAAGAAGAGATACAAGATATTCTGCAAGGACGCCATACATTGCCATGTGGGAGGCACTTCAGCGGAAAAAGAATATCTCAAAAAAATACTTCAATCAAGATTTTATTTGCCGACTATGGACAGAGATGATCATGGATTTGTACAAGGATGAGATAGATATCAAAGAACTAGAAGTATATCAAAAAGAGATTAAATGCCACAATCAGGGATACTTGAAGTAAAAGTATTTGATGTCTGGGGAATTGACTTCATGAGACCCTTTCAAAGTTCTTTTGGGAACAAGTACATCTTGCTAGTCATTGATTATGTGTCTAAGTGGGTTGGCACTGCTGCATTACCTACAAAAGACACAAAAGCAGTAGTTAGACTCCTGAGAAAAAACATCTTCACCAAACTTGGAACATTACGTGTGTTGGTAAGTGATGAAGGATGTCATTTTTGTAGCAAACAGTTTGAAGTCGCTTTAGCCAAATACAATGTGAGATACCGGATGACAACATTGAATCATCCACAAACTATTGGCCAAGCAGAGGTGTTTAACTAAGAGATTAAACGAATTCTGGAAAAAAGGTGAATTCAAGTAGGAAAGATTGGGCAGTAAGACTAGACGATGCACCGTGGGCCTATAGAATTGCATACAAAACTTCGTTAGGTATGTCTCCTTATAAATTAGTTTACGGAAAAAATTGTCACTTGTCGATTGAATTAGAGAAGAAAACATATTGGGAAATTAAAGAATTAAAATTAGACCTAGAGTTAGCCAAGAAAGAAAGACTATTTCAATTGCAGGAATTAAAAGAATTTCGTTTCATGGCTTAAGAAAATATGAAACTGTATAAGGAGAGGAGCAGACTTCAGCATGATTCTAAGATATGAAAATGAGAATTTTTGTTAAGCCAAAGGTCCTTCTATTTAATTCAAGGTTAAAATTATTTCCTAGCAAGTTGAAATCCAGATGGACTGGTCCATACACTATAAATCAAGTGACACCTTATGGGGAAATAAAACTTATCAGAAATGAAGGATAACTTTTTATCGTAAATGGTTAGAGAGTGAAACATTATTTCACGGAAACAACAAAAGAAGTAATTGACACCCAAGCCTTGCAATGCAAAACTTTATGGAGTCAATGCAGGAGTAAAGACTTCATAGAAGATGAATGGGAAAAAGATGAAGAAAGTGAAGCTACTAAAGACCCTAAGACGAAAAACCACAGCAGAAATTGCCCTCCATGTCACTACAATGACCTTGCATGTCACGAAAATGAACAAAATTTAGCTCAGGTAAACTGTTTGAATTTTACTAACTTGTGACGTGTTAATAGTTAAATTTCAATAGATTTAAAAGTCTTTAACTTCTCACTTACTATGAATAATACACCTCACACAACTATAATTCTCAGGCTTTATTATAATCTTCCTCTAGGAATCAACATGTTATACAAATTTCTTCTTTCTTTCCCAACATTGTGAAAAGCAAGATTTCTTTGTCATTGTTCGAGATGTGATAATTCCAAAACAAAATACCAACAAATTCAATTTTGATTATTTACAAATTCTTGTACAAACATCATGAATCCATTTGTTGAATTTTAGAAAAACAACATAGACAAATATCTACAACAGTTGTAGTCCTATACCTTTATCCAAGAAAAAGGGTTTGACCTATTGATGAGAAATTGTAAAGGAGTGTGGGAAATTGAAATAGAAAGAGAATGGACTAACTTCTACCTGCCACCTGAAAAGCCAACAATAATACCTGTTGTGCAAGAATTTTATCTCACACTAAAAGAAAAATAAGCGACAAGACTGTATTATGAGTTGTGGACATATGTTAAAGTTAGAGGAGTCAATGTTCTGGTAACTAAAAGAAGTATTTTCAATTTTATGATGCTCTTTATTATTAAAGTGATTACCTGTACAAAACAGATCTCAAAGAGTTTAAAAATGTAGACATGGAAGAGGTTTTGAGGTTTTTAAAAAAAAGGGAAAGAAGAATGGAGATATCAAACAGGAACAGAGATACCTAAGACATTCAATCAAGTGCTGATGAATCCAAGAGAAAAATTATGGATGAAGTTCGTATGTTCAAGAATTTGGCCCACAACAGACCTCTCCGATATCAGCCCAATACAAGCCATTGTAGTATATGCGATCTTGCAAGGGAAATATATATGTATTTGTACTTAAATATATCGAAATATGATCGAGTGTGTAAGAAATCAAACAAAAGGGACATTTTTTCCACACCTTATAATGGATTTGTGTAAAAGAGGAGTCCCTATAAAAAAACTAGATAAAGAGATAAAGCCTCCAAAGAAATTACTAGGAGACGATTTGTACAAGTGGAATGTCGAAAATGTGCAAGTGTACACAATCACAAAAAGTAATAAAGTGACAAGTAAATGTCGAGTTATCTCACCCACAGAGATTGTGAAAAGAATTATTTACAAAATTAATTTAAAACACTTTGGTGAAGGAAAATATTTTGATTTGAAGAAGTGATTAAAAACTAGGATTTTAACAAAGTAAAATAAACAAAAATAAAATAAAAGTTCCAATGCACAATTTCAAAAGATGATTTTAATCAAGATGACATAATTGTGTTAGATTAAGACATTTCTTAACTTAGAATTATTAAACCCATGTTCCTGTTGTTATGAATAAATTCATGGCAACTCGGTAATTTGCTAACTTATGAACATAATTGCCTACCAAAATCGATTTATCTCTTGACCATAACTTTACGTCAATTCAACTGATTAAATGAATTTTAATAAGAAAATGTGTTAATGCACATACATACTTATGAAATTAAAATAATCTCTTGTACATATCTCTATGCCAATTCAAACAATTAATTCAATCTCATAAGCACATAAAAGATTACGTGAGGTAACAATGTATTTCTACCTTGAAACATTTTAATCACAATAATCTTGCAAGTTATGCAAGGCTAATGTGTCGTTAGTTACTATTGCTAATTTAACCCTCAGCTACCTTAGATGATTAAACATGCACTGATTAAGTATCGTGTCAATTAATTACAATTTAAATCCATTTAAATAATTAATTCATTAGTTATCTTAAAATTGTAATGCAAGAATAACTTATTCATGATTTTACTTAATCAAACATCTTACCGATGCCTATAACAACACAAACACAATTTTAATAAATTAAGTAGACGAAATGCAATCAACCTAACATGAATTAAATTTAATCTATATTAATTAAACTAAACATATCAACATTAAAAATATTCATAGACATGTTCATCATAACAACAACAAAATTAAAAGGATAGGAACAAGAATCAAATTCGGTGTTGTAACGCCCCAAATTTGATATTTCTATTTTTGTGAACATTGGACAAGTTATCTGTCTGCTTTAGTGGTTAAGTGTTCTGGGAGTGTATGAGAGGTCCTAAGTTTAAGCCTTGCATTTGGAAAATTTTGGTATTTTTTTGACTTAAGCCTTATAATTATTCAGTGGACTTATATTAAATTATTTGTAAAACCATATCCGAATGGGCCTACTGGTCTAGTGGTTAAGTTGAGTGTTAGTTTGCTGAAGGTCTTGTGTTTGAATTCCTGCGCTAGCATAGGAGTTTATTTTTGTTCATTTGACCGAGAGAGTTTCGGTCAAACAGGAATTCTGAGTAGTGGGTAGTGGAGATAATTAAGAGGTTTGGGAAGTTATCAGGTTTTATTTTTGTTTTTGTTTTTTTCTTTTTTCTTTTTTGAAATTTCATCTTACCTTTCCCAAAATTCTGACATTATTCAAAATTTCCTTTTCTTCTATACTATTTCCTTCCTTTACTTTTTCGATTTCTGTTTTGCCTCCTGGTTCAACGATTGAATTCACTCATTTGGTAAGTGTTGTTTTGTCTCTATCTTATCGTTCCATAGTTGGTTTTCTGAAAGTGGACTGTTTGTTTTTGGTTCTTTGATTAGGTGAAGAACAAGAAGCAATTAGTGCTTCTGCAGAGATTTGAATGTTTGGGACTTCGATTCGTTGTCGCTAAATGACTGAGTTCAGTATTTGATGTTCTAAGGTTTCGTTATGAAATATTCCTGGGTTAGTTTTCATTTATATTACTAAATTCAGACTTTGATAATGTCGATTATAGGTTCTGGAGATCTCGAGATTGCAATATCAGTGAAAACGAACCAGGTGTGTACCCAAAAACGCAAAAAATAGGATTCGGCAAAAGCTGAAGACGATGCCACACGGGCTTGTGGTCACCGGTGTGGTAGGCCTTGTGCGATAACACGGCCATGTGATCGATGAAGGCCAGGCCGGGCGTAAGACATGACCGTGTGATGGCTGGGGTCTGGCCGTGTGGGCCACATGGGCTAAACCGAACTGGACGTGTGGGCCCACACAGGCACGTGATAACTAGGCCAGGCCATTTGATCCACACGGACTAGGCCAATCTGGGCGTGTGGGCCCACACAGGAAAACCACATGGGTGTGTGGGCCTATTTAGCTAAAATGCTTCCTAGGGTTGCACGGGTCGCCTAAGACGACTGTGAACCTACTGTAGGGTCGGTAAGAGCTACTTAGACCCTAAATCGTGTGACCTGAATGTATAATGTATGTATTCAGCATGATCAATTCATGCATGTTTATTGATCCATATGTATGACTGATAATTGGATTTTAGCATTTAAGCATGTAATTCTGTATGTCTGCATTGAGCATGTTTAGTTGCATCTGCATTGGGGTGGGATGATTGATTATTAGAGTAAGTGTACTGAAAGGCTTTCATGCCTATTCTCTGGCAGCTCAACTGCAATATTACTGATATGTGCCGCATTTGGTACGGCTTGGTGTGTAGGGTTGGGTGGGTGTTTTAAGCCTCACATGGTGTGTAGGGATGGTTGGAGATGGTGTGTAGATGCTGGTGGGTAGGATACTAATTTATGTTACTGTATGCATACTGTATCTGAGATGGGTTAAGGCCTTCTTTTATATCTGAAACCGAATCTGTAATGGGCTTAGGCCCCAAACTGTATTTGACTGATAACTATTGTCTGACTGTATGCATGTCTTCTGTGGGAATTACACACTAAGTTTACGTAAACTCACCTATTTCTATTTTATCTTTGTATAGGTAATCCCCCGACTTAGACAGATCGGTGCTATGGAGGACTCAACGGTGACCACATGTCGAGTGAACGATTTTAATTTCATTTATGGTTTTATTTCCTATTTGCTTTCTGGGTATTTTTTTTATGTAATTTGGGACTTTTGGACTAGCTGCTTTTGTTTTGGATTTTAACCATTTTCATGAACATCTAAACTACAAAACTCAACAAAAACTCAGTTTATTTAAAAACATCGTTTTTCTAAGTGCGAACGGTTTTCTTTAAATATCACGGTTTAAAACGCTTTCCTATAGAACTTGATTTTAAACGAACCAAATTAACGAGAAAGTGATTTTGAAACTAACGAGAGATTAACATAATATAATAAATGAAAACGATTTTAACTTGAAAAATTCACTTTCAAATCCTATTCCATGTGACATCATCAGATTTGGCCATAACGTCTAGGCCGGGTTTGGGGTGTTACAAGTGTTTTCTCCGTGGCTTGACTAGTTTTCTCCACTCCTCCTTCTTCGCTTTTTCTTGTTGAACTGAGGCTTCTACGAGCACTTGAATGCTGCTCCAAATAGTGGTTGATTGACTCTTTATCAAGAGGTGAAATCGGCAAAGGAACGGGGAAGAAAATGAAGAACAATGGAGAGATAAGTGAAGCGATGAGAAGGGTTGAGATGTGTTTGAAGTGAGCAGCCAATGGGGTATTTATAGGTTGAGAAGGCTGCTAAAAATAGCCAAAATCAGAAGCGAAAGATTCCCTCCATGACCGGCCACACATGTGGCATTTTGAAGATTTCAAACATGCTATTTTAAGGTAGGGGCAAATTTAGAAAGGCATAAATAGTGGAGGGGTTTGAATGCAATTTGAAGGAGTCTTCAAGGGCCATTTTGCAAGCCAGATAATCAACCAAGCAAGCTGATTGGGTCAGCATGTGGGGCGGTTTTTGGCTGCCTAGTGCTCGGTTGGATCGGTTTTCTTAGTTCAACTCAACTGGGCCCATTTTCATAATTAATTAACAATAATTTGTTTAACCCAAATTAAATTGGATTAAAATTAAAATTAATTATATTATGAATTAATGCACATAATTTGTACCATATTAGTCTGAAAAATTAATTCTCCTTGATGCTTGAAAACTGCTTCTCAGTTTTGCACTTCTAGCAGTGTCTGTCGAGCCATTTTTCGCCCTTTGTGCAAATCTATCGAAAATAATCAAAATTTGATATAAAATTAATTAAAATTCAACGTGTTCATAATTTGAGTGTAATTTAATTGTTTTATAATAATTTTATATTTTTCGACAAGAATTTTATCGAAATTGCATGAATTTCAGTTAAAAGGGGCATTATATTTTTGTATTTCCACACCCTCAAACTTAATTCATTTTTCGTCCTGAGTAATGCAAAAATTTGAAAAATTTCTAAAACACTTTTGAAAAATTCTTGAACAAAAATTATGATTTTAGTATACTTATGCTCAAAAATAAGAAATTTGATATCTATGCTACTTAAGTATACATATCATTCAAATTAATCTCAACAACTATTATGATAGCAAAAATAGAATAAACACTTTCTCAATAAAAACATATAAATCCCTACTAATTTGATTTTATTCTCTTATTTAATATTAAGATGCAATCATTAAGTTTTATTTATGCCTTCATATGTTGAACATAGCAATTTCTCTCCAATAATGTAAGTAGCACAGAAACTTGAATCAATAGGTCATTTAAATAGGTTGTAACGTAGCTAGGCTAGGGGTAGGTAAAAGATAGATAAATTTAGGCTAAAAACTCTAGACTCAGCTTGAATCAGACCTTGAATTAATTACCTTCAATACACCAACTTATTTCGCTTTCACATGCTCTTTTGTAAATCTATTTCTTTCGAGTACATATGCTCTCTCTTTTTTCTTTTTTTTTTTTTTCCCTCTTTTAATTTCATGAGCATTTTTCTGTATGTATTGCAATTTTTTGAGCATTTGACACTTCTTTTCAATTCCCTCAAACTTGTTTCAAAGAATATTCTAAATAGTACTAAGTCTAGTGTTTGGGACAAGTTAGAGATAATTGAGAGAAAAGTGATGGCTAAATATTACAAGGGTTCAAATAAAATTAGGCCATATAGTCTCAAAGTTGGGTTTCAAAGGATAAAAATTCTTCAAGGTAGGCTTGAAAGGCTCAAACAGTCCAAACAAAAGTTGCCTAAATCATTTTCAACATTCCACGCTTCCAAGGATTTTGCCTCAAGAAACTAAAAAGTCAATTCTAGAGACTTAAACTTTCATGCATGCCTAACTTTCCTAAGGAACTAAAAATTTTATGGTATGATTCGCATGTATTATTAAAAATGCATTTATGTCATATTTCAGTTAACATAACAATTATTGAAATAATTGAATTTTATTCATACTGAAGTTTAGCATAATTAACAAAATTTCAAATTTTTGAACAAAATATAGCATAATCATAATAGAAAGAAAATTTTATTCTGAGTGAAAATAGTTTCAATTTTTCGGTCACCCTACTTAAGATGAACAATGTCCTCATTGTTAAAAGTGAATAGATACTATACACCAGGTAGGATTCTAGAAAAGAGGAGGTGAGTCAATTTGACTACTTAAGTACCAAGCTCTCTCTAGATCCAATCTTAGACATGTATATATCTATTGCCACACTTTCTACTTTGCAACTTTTTCATTTTTATTTATGATTTCCACCTCTTGTTTTATTATGCGAAAATAAAAATTCCTAATAAAATCTAATCCTATTAAATAATCTAAGAACGAAATAAAATATAGTCAAAATCCTTCCTTTTTTATTTATTTGCAGATCCCTTCAGATTCGACTCATCTTTTGCTCTATCGTCTTTGTTTTTCCATGAATCGCTTCGCTCCCTCTTCGATAGTGGACTCCATGGTTCAAATATGAAATCTGGAAACTTAGGCACAAAAATAAACGGGTCATTGTATCTTTTCGTAAGAGCGCTTCTCATTGAGTCATCTCATATTTTAAATATCTCCAATAAGCTTGTTGCTGCCACTGGATATGTTGCAAGATGTCCATTGTAACACCCCTTACTCGTATTCGACATCGGAATAAGGTACAAGGCATTACCGGACTCACATCACAAGCAATCACACAATTCTGAGTCATAAAATTTGCGTCCAAATTAAAACCATTCATATTTGATCATAAAGTCCCTATTACGAGCCTACGAGTCCTAAAACATGTTTTGGAAGTGGTTCAGGACTGAACTGAGAACTCAGGAAATTTTTACAAGACTTAGAAATCTTTTGCTAACTACAAGGCTCACACGGCTGTGTGGTCCAAGGGACACGCCCATGTTTCAGACCGTGTTCGAATAGGGTGCTCTCTGACTTGTGCTACATGGCCGTGCCACACGCCCGTGTGCTAGGCCGTGTAGCACACACGGCTGAGACACACGCTCGTGTCTCTGCCCGTGTTCTCAACTCTGGACATTCTGTTTTTCAAAATTAAGGTGCAGGGGACACACGACCGAAACACATGCCCGTGGGGCAGACCCTGTGTCACACACGGCCTAGACACACGCCCATGTGTCTACCTATGTAGACAAAAACAAGGCTATTGATCGTGTCTGTCAAGTCTTAAAAATTTATAAAAAGAATGATCGAACCTGGAAACTAACTAAGACAACGATGGAGGAAAGCACACTATCGAACAGTAGTATAGCTAGCGGCAAGACCGGATTGTCGAACCCAAAGGAACCAAAAGTACTAATATTAACTCTCTTTCTATTATTTAGCCTACGAATTAAGGGAATTTTTTATCTAATCTAAAATCAACTAATCAACTAAGCTAAAGGCGCTAAGACAAAGAAGAAATTGGGGAAGGACTTGAGGGAAATTCGATTGATTTAAACAGTACCTAAGGAAGAATCCATCTAGACTTTACTTGTTATCTAACTCTGAACCAGACGATTTATTCATTTGACTTGATCCGTAGGATTCCCTAATTTATATTAATACCTCTCTCGAGGCTACTAACGTTTAACCCTAGGTTGATTAATTGAAATCTCTTTCTAATTAAAATCCCTAGAATTGCATTAACTCGATCTATGGACTCCCATATTAGGTTTGACCCTAATCTTGAAGATTTTCGTTACCCTATCTCTAGACGCGCGGGCAATTTCGCTTAACTATGCTAGATCTACTCTTAGACAGGGTCTCTTCCTCCTCTGCCTAAGCACATCACACTTGAATTAATATCCCGGAAATACCAAAACAAGAATTAAGAACACATAGTTAAGAACAAATCAAGTATTTATCATAAGCTCAGATAACAATAGCAAGATCCGTCTTAGGTTTCATCCCCCTCAAGTATCTGAGGGTTTAGTTCATAATTGTAAAAGAAAACATCTCAGAAGAAAAGATAAAACAAAACATAAGAAAACCCTAAAACCCCCTGAAGGAATTGAAGGAGAGTTACTTTGTCTTGAGTATGATTCTGGCTTCTTGAGATGCATCAACTGGCTTTCTTCGAGTAAATCCCTAAATTTAACTGCTCTGGCTTAGCTCTTTGTCCTAGCTGAACGCCCTAACAAGCCCTGACAGAAGGCTTCTATCGAACTCCCCCACTAAGTTGCCTCATAAGGTGTTTATATAGGCTTCGAGATGCCTTACTTGGCCCGAAAGTATCCTAATCTTTATAGAACTCTTCTTTCCTGCGGCAGGGCCACGCCTATGACACACGTCCGTGTGATTCGAGGCCAGGCCTTGTTTGGGTCTATTGATGAGGCACGGTCGTGCATTTTGGAGTCCAGGCCGTGTTTGGCTCTTCTTAAGAGGCATAGCGTGTGGTCTTGGGCCCAAGCCATGTGGATTTCTTGTTTTGGCCCATTTTCTCTGTTTTCGACTCGTTATTCGTTCTTTTCATCTTTCGGTGCTCTTATGAGTATAAAACATGAAAACAAAGGATTAGGAGCACCTATTTCCATAATTAAAGAAAAAAATCATCCAAAAGTATGCTAACTGTGGGATTAAAATATGTTCATTTTATGGTTTATCAAATACCCCTACGCTTAAGCTTTTTCTTGTCCTCAAGCAAAATTCTCAACTCACAATTAAAACAACTTCCTCAATTCATAATATTCATCAATAATGTTTCATCATAATTCATAGATAATTTATACATGGATAATTCAACTAAAAGAGTCCTAAAGATTCAAACAATCAAAGTCATGAGTTTTTAGCATGAAAACATAGGTGTTCTCCCCTTATCCGAATAATTACCTTTAATTCAAAATTGACAAAATTTGACATCCTCACTAAAGATTCACTCAAATCACTCATGGTGTTTAAGTTTCAAAAATTAAGCACTCATCAGTCAAACATGAAAGGTTAATCCTTAGGCTTGCTTGAAAATCAAATCTCCACCACTGTAAAATAAGATGATACACAAATCAAAAGGTCTTTTAAAGGTTGTAACTGAGCTTGGGTTAAATGTATGGATAAAGGCTGAATTAGAAGGGTTAGAATCAAGATTGAATTGATAAATTACCTAACTAAAAAAATGAACTATTGCATAATTATATTAATTGAAAACTTGTAATACTAATAATACGAGCTTCTTTTTCAAGATGTTGAAATTAAATGTATAGGCTTGCTTAATCACAAAACTAATAGTGAATATACTTTGTTTTTTTTTTTTGAAATACCAAAACAATGTAAGATAAAACTTTGACAACTGAAATAATATAATTAGGAAACTGATCAAAACAAGTCTCGATAGGAGGGTGGTCAAAAGGAATGGTGATAACAAAAACAAGATGGGTTTTCGGGTTAATATTAGTGGGTTGAGTCAATAAAAATGGTTGTTAGGATCAAAGGGATTCACTAGGGATCAATTATGAGGGTAGGCTTTTAGTGGAGTAAGTGGGTTAAATCCTAGGTGCCTTAATCATCTCTGTATATCAAATTAATAGTGTGGTCTCGACATGTATAATTGAAGCAAGTTCTAGAATAACAAATCAATGTTGACACACTCATAATCAATAAAGTGAGCACGAAAAGAATGTATTCTCTAAAAGGTTCAAAATCTCACAAAAATTATGGGTTTTTGATATCAACCTCGTAAATTTCAAATTTCAAGGTAACAGTTAGATTCGTGTAGACAACCTAGCAAAATTTTAATTTTGAAAATAGACTCATCATGCTTGATTCTCTAGTATCTTGAAGTTTAAATCATCATTGTACAATTATCAATGACTTAATCTAAAAAATATCAATAAAAATCATGAATTAACAGGAATTTCATTCTAATTAGTGATATGAGAAACCACTTTAAGACAGAATATCATTCAGGGATTTGAGAATAATGCAAAAAGTTAGGCACTTTTTCTAATAAACTTTCACCCCCCACACTTAAGATGTACATTGCCCTCAATGTACAAAGATAGATAATAATCATAAAATAAGAAAATCAAAAGTGAGGGAGAGAGGTGAAACTTCCTAAATTTTTGGATGGATTCCTTGAAGGATGATTGATGATGACTTAATCATAAGTGAATGTGGTGGTGAATACTCCTAGTGATGTTTTCCATACTCGAACTGGCATATCGAACCTTTAAACTGCAAAGTCATCAGTTAAATTTTTAGGGAGTAGTATTTACTTGATGTTGTTAGGGATTCTCAATGGTTAGACAGATAGTTATAAAAGGAATTAAACTGTAATAATAAGAGTTTGAAACAAAAAGGGTAACAAGCTTGATTAATAAAACAAAACAAAATAAAAATAAAATAAATGAAAAGAAAATAAAATGAAAATAAACACTAAAAATTAGAAGGGCCTCAAAAGTCCTCGTCATCGGCTAGATCAGTAGGTGGAGGCGGCGGTGATATGTGAAAGTGATGACAAATCTATTGAAGAGTTGCCTCAATGCTTGAACTGAGTGAGCTATGCAGAAATGTTGAGTATAATACTACTTGAACTGGAGTGAGCCATGCAGAATTATCTTAAAGTGAAGTAGCCGCATGAGATGAGCGATGGCTAGGTTGTGGCTCCTTATGTAGGTGTGGGACATCGTCAGTAATGTCCTCAGGGTCCTCCTCCTCAGTAGTAGGAGCTAGTCGATATTGGGGAGGATTGGTCCCATGTCGATGTTGGATCATCCTCTTGTGTAGCATTGTCTGGATGCCTTGTGGGGACATCTGACCTATCAGTGTCAGTGAGGAGATCTGAACGACAGTGTTGAGGAGCCCAAAATATCGAGCCAAGCGTGTGATGTACGGACCCATAGATATGACCCCTCCTATGTTGCTCTGTTTTGTGTTGAATGGCATGGGCTATGAAATAGGCTAGGTCGAAAACATGCCCATTTACCATGCACCATAGGAAGTAGGAGTCGTGAGTGTTGACGGCGCCGGTGCTCTCAAGCCTTCCTGTCAACGTGTGAGCTAGAATGACATGTAAGTATCGTAGAGATGGGGCAAGAGCTGTTGCCTTCGAGCGACTGGGGTCATATGAGTTTGAATTGGGGGCTATATTCATGCTCTCGAGAGATCATGCTCCTCCATAAATTCGTTGGCATAAAGTCCCAATGCAGCCCTGAATTGTGGTACATTTAGTTCTCGTACGATGCCTCCAAGACGGAATTGGATTGTGCTTGGGTCATCGTAGTTTGTCAGCACTTGTCTGAAGGTCGAAAGTGAATTGTAACAGTCGGTTTATACCCTAGTCGGAATAGTGGTTTCGAGACCACAAATCTAAGTCCATAAAATATTTTAATATTATTTTCGGTCTTGTTGATATGTGATTAAGCACGTGGTAAATTTTCGTGAACTAATTTGTCCGTCTCATGTGTTTAATTTGACAAAAGCACGAAAATGCATTAAATGTGAAACTTGTATGCTATTTGATAAAGTACCTAAGTCTTTGTGGCTTTGTAAAGTTGAAGGCCTTAAATGGCAACTAAGCCATTACTACGTGAAGTGGATGGCATTAAATGTGGTCTTATATATATATATATATATATATATATATATATATATACATATGTTTATTTAAATTATATGTTTTCATAAGTTTATAATATATGTTAAATTAGTATATTAATTTATAAGTTATAGTATCATATCAATAAAAAGAAAACAAAAGAAAGTGACTTGGTTATTATCACCATTTGGCCGAATGTTTTAAAGAAAAAGAAAGAATAAAAGCTTAAGGGTTCGGTTGGTTTCAAGCTTGAATTCAAGGTTAGTTTTTGATCCATTTTGGATAATTTCTACGTTTTTGTAATCATTGCTTCGAGAGCTATCAAACCCATGTCTCAATTTGATGAATTGATAATGTTTGTGTGAGATGCCATTGATGATATGTTAAGCTTTTTGATGATTTTTGGTGTTAAATGAAAGATATGAATTAGATGAACATACTTTGTTCTTGAATTTTTGATGAATTTAGCTAAATAGGGCTAAATTGAGAATATGGTATTTTGAAGGACAAAATAGCAAATTTGATGAAAAATATGGACTTGTATGAGATGTATATGCATTCGACTAAGCATGTGTATGTGTGGATTTTGTGAATTTGATGTTTTGATAAAATGGACTAAATTGATAAAGTGTGCAAAAATAAGGGTTAATTTGCAAATAGCCCTAAATGTGTGCCCATGGATTGAATTGTATGCATAAGTGAATAAAAGGGTTAATTCTGATTATGTTTAGATCAAAAACCGAGGAAAACAGACTTAGATCGCGGGAAAGCGAAAGTAACTGAGTAGCCATTTTCATTTCGATAAACCGAATCCGAGGTAAGTCACTATGCAAATAAACATACTTGCATGAAATTGTAATTGTTTATATGACTAATGTTAATAATGGATGCTTATGAGAGGATTATGCATATAAATTCCGTGATAAGTTTAATCTAGTAAGTAAGTTCGGATATAATACTTGCCATTAGATTTGTATCTATGTAATGAAAAATGAATGAATGTACATTAATGAAATAGAAATGTGTTATGTATGAGTTTGAGTATTGAGGCACTAAGTGTGCAAATTTAGAAACAAGACAGAGACGATTAGCACTGTGTGTGCGAAACAATAGAAGCTTCGACTTAATGAGTTGGCACTGTGTGTGCGATACTGAGATAAGCTCGGTTTAAAATAAAGGCACTAAGTGAGCAATGTTAATTAAGTTCGGATTTGTATTAATGCACTAAGTGTGCGATGTCACTTAAGTTTCGACAATAAATCACGACACTAAGTGTACGATTATAAGAAAGGAATAGCACTGTGTGTGCGATGATATGAAAGCTTTGGCTTATTGAATTGGCACTGTGTGTGTGACATTGAGACAAGTCGATTAAAAGAATAGGCACTAAGTGTGCGATTATAAGAAATGAATAGCATTGTGTGTGCGATGATATGTGATCATGTCAAACAGTCGAGTTTTAATATTTATAAAAGTGATCGAACTTGTAGACTAAGCTGTGACAACGATAGAGGAAGTGCACTATCAAGCAGTAAAACTTTAGCGGAGTATAGCTCGAGGCAAGAATATTTTATAAAAGTACTATTACTCACTTTCTCTCTTATTATTTAGCTTCGCACTTGAAATTTGAGTGATTGAATTATTAAACTAACAAAATACTTAGACTAAATGCAAAGACAAAGCCCAAAGATTGAATTGGAGAAATGACTAATGCACATTCTTTACTTAGCTTGATCATATAGTGAGACTCCCAATGCTTGGTAACCTATATTAAACCTTTTTAACAATCTCACACCTAGTAACAGGTACCCTCTTGAATAACATCTAACCTTAGGTTAATTAGTGGAACTCTCGTAAAGTGGTTCTCTTATAATAACCCCTCTAAGGAAGCCTCCTCTCTTCAAACACTTCACACAAATTTCTTTTCTTACCTATCTTTTGATCTTAGATCACCCTAAAATAACGAATTAGTGATCCATCTAAAGAAATTGATATTATCTAAAATAGTAATCTTACCTTGATGATTCGAATGGTCACTTAAAGGTTGTCTTCAACAAAGATCTTTAAAAATCTTTTCAAAAGATTCGCCTAGGAGAGAAAATAAAAGATTATAGTTCTAAATTTACTAAAGTGAAAGGAAATGATAAAATAATTGATAGAATTCTTACTTGAGTCCTTCAAGATTCGGCTTTAACAAAAAGAAGAGAAATGGTGGTTTCTGTTTGAAGGAAAAGAAGAAAGGAAAAGAAAAGAAGGAAAGAAAGAAGGAAGAAAAGAGAGAGGAGAAGAAGATGTTTATGGTGATTTCTCAAAAGAAAAGAGATGATTAGGAACTTTTGCACATTCGGCCAAGGAGGAGATTCTTGATCCTATGTGGTTTCGGCAATGAGAGGAAAAGAAAAGAGAATTAAAGTGAAAAGAAAAAGAAAAGAGAATATGATCAAAGAGAAGGGAGATTAGTTTTGAGACTTAGATGCATCATTAAAGAAGAAGAAATGAAGAATTTGGTTCTTTGAACTTTGTAGTTTCGATTTCAAAAGAAAGAGGAAGAACGAAAATTGTATTTGATTCAAATACAATCGAGGACTAAATCAAAAGTAAAAGTCTACCGAGCTCCCTTGTCGATCGAACAAGTCGTCGATCCTTGGCAAAGGATACCGTTCTTGATGGTCACTTATTCAACCGCCGATAGTCTATACACATCCTCATCGATCCGTCCTTCTTCTTCACGAATAGGACCAGTGCTTCCCATGGAGACACACTAGGTCGGATGAATCCACGCTCAAGCAATTCACGAGAAACGCACCGCTTCGAACAATAAGTCTATCCGAATTCTACCTCACGATCCGGAGGCAAACCCGAAGTTCTTCCAAAAACATCTACAAATTCATTCACCGCCCCGACTTCATTAATAGTTACTTTCTTAGCCTCCAAAGCATTCACCAACATCGAAAAGCTTCAGATCCTTTCCTAACCATCTTTTCCGCCTTTAAGAGCGGATACTACATTAGATAAGTAGTTCCGTCTCTCGCCCATCACTACAACTTCCTTGTCATCAAAAGTTCTTAAGGAAGTGCATACACGGACACTGGTTGTCTCGCCTCGAGCTACCATCGCTTCACACAAGTTCGCGCCTCTACCGTAACCATTTCCCTTCCATTTAAACCACGACCTCTTATCTGCTCTTTGTCCACCTCTGTCATACCGATTAGCACCTCTTCTTGAGCGGTTCTTCTCCGAGTTCATCGGGCAATCTTTGATCATGTGATCCTTTGAACCGCACTTAAAACATCCGCCGGTCTTTTTCCAGCATTCTCTCGAATGCATTTTCCCACACTGAGAACAAGTACGACTTTGTACACCCGTAGCAATCTGTTGACCTCGCGGTCCATCATTCCTTGATTTCTTCTGAAAGTTTCGGATGACCCCGAAGACCCAAAGCTTCTCTTATTCTTGCTCGACTCTTCTGGGTTACATCTCTCGGTCAAATTCTTTAGCCTCTTGACAATTCTTGCCCTTTCCACTAGGATTGCAAAATCTCTTTCACTTGTGGAGCAATCATCACTATTAGCTCATCTCTAAGTCCATCTTCAAATCGACACACCGTTCATATTCCGTAGCCACTATCCTCCGCATAACGGCTAAGTCGCAAAAATTCCGCTTCATATTCAGCTATCGACTTGTTTCCTTGTACTAGATTCAGAAATGTCTTCCTCTGAGAGTCGATATAGCTAGCTCCAACATATTTTCCTTCGAATTTCACTTTAAAATACCCCAATCCAGACGATCCACGGGGTACTTTCCTTGATAGTGAGCCACCACCGGTAGGCTTCATCACGAAGAAGTGAAATAGCACCTTTCAATTTCTCTTCATCGCAAGTCTATATCATCCATGATCCTTTCGACCTCCAACCAATATTCACTACATTAGAGCTACTCCGGATACTCCTCTCAAAACCTCGGCTCCATTCGATCTAAGTCTCTCACCATGACTTTGAGACCCATTTCGAACTAGCTTCGCTACTCGTTCCAAAACTCGCATCACGACTTGTAATATCGTCACCACCTTCATTTTGTTCTTGAAAGTCCGCCCCAACACCGGTGGTGGAGCTTCATTCTCGAACCTTGACCAGATCGAATCGGTTCCAAAGCAGATCATCCTTCCTCTTCCATGTCCACGACGACCTCGTCCCCTAGAGCTCATGTCTACTACGATCTTATCTGCTTTTGAAAAGTCTTATGTATTAGAATCTTTTCACTTCTTATTAAAAGAAAGTCTTATGAAACGAGATATTCAATGGTTTTCGTAGTAGTACACAAACACCTAAGGTCCATGTCTCTAAAGTATAGTTTAAGTTTAAACTTTCTCTCACCGCAAGAATATTTTATCGAACCCAAGGTTAACCTAAAAGTACTATTACTCACTTTATTTAGCCCGAAATTTGGAGTGATTGAATTATTAAACTAACAAAATACTTAGACTAAATGCAAAGACAAAAGATTGAATTGGAGAAAGACTTTAGGAAAACTCGGTTGATAAAGACGATACCTCGGAAGAATCCACCTATGACTTCACTTATTATTTATTCCCAAACCTTATGATTTCTTTACTTAGCTTGATCCGTGAGACTCCCTAACCTATATTAAACCCTCTCGAGGTGAATAACATCTAACCTTAGGTTAATTAGTGGAACTCTCTTAACCACTTTGCCAATTACTTAACTTATGCTTGAAATTCCTTGTCATTAATTCTTAAGGCCTAATTTATTTAGCTCTCTCTCTTAATAAAAATTAAAAGTTCTCTTATAATAACCCCCTAAGGAAGCGATAAATCGATAAATGGATTCCCATATTAGGTTTCACCCTAATCGGCAAAATCTCGTAACCCTATCTCTAGGCGCCCGATCAACTCCGCTCAATTATGCTAGATCTACTCTTAGGTAGGGTCTATTCCTCCTCCACCTAAGTACATCGATTAAATTAATCAACATAATAAAAACAAACCAAGTACTTATCATATAATTTAGAAATCAAATAACAAAATCCATCATAGGTTTCATCCCTTCGTATCTCGAGGGTTTAGTGCATAACTAAATCTGAAAACATCTCAAGAGTAAAGAATAAACAAACATAAGAAATCCTAAAACCCCTCAAGGAATTAAAGGAGAGATCCTCCATCTTGAATAGAGCTCCGGCTTCTTGAGATGAATCAACTGCTATCTTCAAGTGATTCCCTAAAGATGAATGCTTGGCAAAGCCTCTTAAAAAGCTCCCTTTAATGTTTTCCTTGGGTTGTTTATATAGGCTTTGGGATGCTATACTTGGCTCCTAAGTATCTCCTTCAAACAGAATTACTATTAGGGTGTTGGACTAGAATTAGGAGTATGTTTCATTGGCTTCAAGCATCTAAATCCAAGTGAAATTGCTCTCTCCCGCGGCAGGGGCACGGCCATGGCACACGCCCGTGTAAATCATGGTTGGACCATGTCTCGATTCTGTCATTTTAGGCATGACCGTGTGAGTCAGGATTCAGGCCATGCTTCAAGTCTGTCGATTTGGGCACGGCCATGTAGATCACCAGGCACATCCGTGTGATAAATGGATGCTGCACGGCCGTGTGTTACGTAGTTGAGGTTGTGCTCTAGGTAATTGGTGAGGCATGGTCGTGTGGGCTTTGTGCCAGGCTGTGTTGATTGCTTACTAAGGCCCAATTACTCCGTTTTAATCTCGTTTTGTGTTCTTTTTATCCTCGGGTGCTTTCCTGAGTATAAACATGAAAAGAAAGGATTAAAAGCACCATTTTACATAAACCAAGGGCTAAATCATCCAAAAGCCTTTTAAATATGGGGTTAAAATATGTTACTTTTACGGTTTATCAAATACCCCTACACTTAGGCTTTTGCTTGTCCTCAAGCAAAATTCTAAACTTTACAATTAAAATGAACTTTCCATAATTCAAAATTCCTATTGACAATGTCTCATCATAATTCATAGATAATTTATACATGGATAATTCAACTCAAAGAACCCTAAAGATTCAATTACGATAAGTCATACCTTTATAGCATGAAAACATAGGTGTCTCCCCTTATCTTAGTGATTATCTTTTATTCAAAATCGACAAGAACTGACATCCCTCACTAAAGATTCACTCAAATCACTCGAAGGTGTTTAAGGTTAAAGAATAAGCACTCTAAGTCGAACCTGAAAAGTTAATCCCATAGGCTTGCCTGAAAATCACATCTCCACCACTGTATATGAGATGATACATAGATCAAAAGGTCTTTAATAGGGTTGTAACGGGTTTAAGGTTAAGGGTGTGGATACAGGCTGGATTAGAGGTTTAGAATCGAGACTGACTTGACAAATTGCCTAACTAGAAACACTGAACTAAATATGAATATTTACTTCGAATGCAAACTAATAATACCACTATAGATAATTACTATATAATAACGAATATTTTCATTACTTAAAATTTTTATAATACTTTAATACGAGCTTTTTCTTCAACAATTGGAGTTTAAATGCTCTAAGCTCTTTTATTATACTACTAATATTGAGTATACTTGGAATTTTTTTATTTTTTTATTTTTTTAAAACAAACCAAAATAAACATAATAGAAGGATCTTTGGTGATTGAAATAACCTAATTCGGTAATTGATCAAATCAATTCTCAATAGAGGGATAGTCAAAGGAATGTTGATAACAAATACAAAGGGATTTTGGGTTAATATTAGTGGGTGAGTCAATAAAAAGGTTGTTAGGATTCAATGGGGTTCACTAGGGGTTAATTTGTATGGGTAGGCTTTTTTAGTGGAGTGAATGGGTTAAAACCTAGATGCCTTTATCATCTCAGTGTATCAAATCATTAATGTGGTCTCGACATGCATAAATGAGGCAAGTTCTAGAATAACAGTTCAAAGTTTACACACTCATAATCAATTAAAGTGAGCACGAAAAAAGGGTATATGCTCTATAAGGCTCAAAATCTCACAAAAAATTATGGGTGTTCTGACATCAATCCTTATAAATTTTGAACTTCAAGGTGATACTCAAATTAGGTTCAACAACCTATCAATTTTAATTTTTAGAAAGTAGACTTATCATGCTCGATTCTCTAGTATTCTTTAAATTTAATCATCAATGCACAATTAACTAAGACTTATTCTAAAACATATCGATAAAAATCATAAATCATTAGAAATTTCACCTAATTAATAATATGAGAAAAATACTTAAGATCAAGACTAATTTCGGGGTTTTGAGAATTATGCAAAAGTTAGGCACTATTACCCCACACTTAAGATGTACATTGCCTCAATGTACAAAGATAGATAATGATAATTAGATGCCAAATCAAAAAATAAGTTGGGAAAGTAATACTCCACGAAATCTGGATGATCCACAGCATCTTTGGTGGCGGTGATGGTGTTTTCTATGGGCCTGGTGGAGTGGCTACGGAAAAGCAATTTGCTAGATGAAGAAATTGGGTAGCCTATGAAGATATAGCCAAGAGATCTAGAGAAATAATATTACTGTACTAATAATATAATTAAAGATTAAGGAAATAAAATGAAGGAGACTAGAAGAAAACTAAAATTAAAAGAAAATACTAATGGACTAACGAGCCCTTATTGTTGGATGGTCCGGAGGTGGACGTGACCTCGAAGGTCGTGGTGCATGATTCCCAAACAGCCTTTAGAACCTAAAACCAAGAAACTAATATGAAATAAATTAAATTAAGCAAGATATAAGTAAAGATAAGGAAAAATAAAGGAGACGAGCAAAGAAAAGTAGAACCAAAAGGTTTTCGAGACCCTTGGCATGTCAATTAAGTGAAGCTACCGGCATGAACTCATATTGAGGTCTCCTCTGAGGAGATGATGCTGACCTTCTTACGTTTCTTCAGCATGATCTTTGTGTTGCTCAAGAGTCTTAGACCTTTTCAATAAACAGAGAGAAAAATTTGCAAGAAAGAAAAGGGAGAAGGAAGATGGGGGAGAGGTGAAGGCTATAGGGATTTAAATAAAATTTTCAAATCTGGTATGTTCCCACGCCCGTGCACCGAGGGTGTGTCGATTCATGCGGCCGCTTCGCACGGCCGTGTTGTGGAGTGTGTTGTTCTTCCACGCCCGTTTATTAATGGGCACGCCCGTTTCTAAAAAGCCAGTATAGGAGCATAGGTGAAATGCACGGGCGTGGTCTGCCCGTGCTCAATAAGTCAGTATCTCAGCATGGTTGTGAGGCACGGCCATGCTATTTTTGTCGGTGCTCGTGCTGTGGGTGGTTGGATCCGTGATGTTGGGGGTGGTTGGACTGACTCGCACGGCTCTACTCTGTCAGTGTGATGGTTTTGGTGGTCCACTCGGCCACGGGCACGATCGTGTGTAAGGCCGTGTGGCCTAGAAACTTGTATCTTAATTTTAAATGTGGAAAGAGAAAAGAGAAGGAAAGAAAAGAAAAAATAATTTTTTTGAATAAAAAGTGTTAGTGCTCGGGTTGCCTCCTGAGAAGCGCTCGTTTATAGTCTTAAGCTAGACTGTCCTAGTCCTTGAAGATTTTAGGGAGGTTTAAAGGTTTGAATATTTTCCCTCTTACTGACAGTTTTATTTTCGTGGCAAAGTTTATGTCGAGAAGCGTTTACCTTGAAATTACCGAACATTGGATTACTTACCTCAACTATTTTGTGTGGGAAAACATCGTGTATCTGAAGGAGTATTTCTTCCTTTTTCTTTAGTTTTGTTCAACTGATGTAAGGATCGGCTTTGTCTAGCAGCACCTGGTCTCCTATTTTAAAGTGATTTGATGTCCCTATGAGCTCTTCTGGTGGTTCCTTAGGTTTTACTTCGTGTGGATCCGGCTTTTCTTTGGTGTGTATCTTCTGCTCTTCTAATTTGTCGGTCTTCCAATTTTTTTTCTAATGTGATTCTTCTGTAACTACTTGAGGACTATTTTGATGCTTTGTGATGTTTCCTGTGATGAAGTTTGAACAATTTGATTATCTATTGGAACGGCTTTCTTACCTTCATCTTCTGTTGTTTTGGCTGAGTCGAGAGCTTGAAGATTGACCGATTCATCTCCTACACGAAGTATGAGTTCTCCTGTGGCATCGTCAATTTTAGTCTTGGCAGTTGCAAGAAAAGGTCTTCCTAAAATTAAAGGGATTGAATTTCCCTCATCCATGTCTAAAACAACAAAATCTACTGGGAAAACAAATTTATCGATTTTTACTAAAATGTCTTCAATAATGCCCCTAGGAATTCTATCGGTTTTATCAGCTAGTTAAATACTCATCCTAGTTTGTTTGGGCTTCCCTAGACCTAGTTGTTTAAACAGTGCATAAGGCATGACATTTATACTTGACCCTAAATCGGCTAACGCATTATCAATAGTTAAACTACCAATTAAACATGGAATTGTAAAACTCCCTGGATCTTTTAGTTTTTGTGGTAGTCTGTTCTGTAGCATTGCTGAGCATGTTGCGTTAAGTTCTACGTGGTGCTCTTCATCTATTTTGCGTTTATTTGTCAAAAGTCGTCTTAAAAATCTCCTTGAGTTGGGCATCGGAAAAAGAGCTTCAAGAAGAGGTAAGTTAATATGTAATTTCTTTAAAAGTTTTAGAAACTTACCGAATTGTTCCTCTGAATAATCTTTTTTCAATGCTTCGGGATAAGGTATGCGAGGTTGGTATTCTTTGATTACCGATTTTTGCCTATCTTGTGCTACCTCTGTTTTACCTTTTTCTTCCTTAGTTTCTTTTACTGAGGTGGGCTCGTCTATTTTTGTATCCTCTTGAGCTGTGATGGCTTGGATTTGCTCTTTTGCTTTTATTTCTGTGTTGCTTGGTAGATGTCCTTGTTGACGTTCAGAAATCATCTTTGTGAGATGTCCCACGAACCTAGTAAGTTCTCCAAGTTGATGCTCAATTCCTTTGATCGATTTTTTTTGTTCATCACGTATTGCTTCAGTCTTTTGGAGACGAGAATCTATAACTGCCATGAATTTTGTCAACATCTCTTCAAGGGTTGATTTCTTTTCCTATGGATAGGGTTGGTTTTGGTAATTTGGAGTAGGTTGCTACCTTTGATTTCCTTGATTTCTTTGTCCTCCCCACGAAAAATTTGGGTGGTTCCTCCAACCTGCATTATAAGTGTTACTATAAGGGTTATTATTAGATCGAAAATTGTTACCTATATAGCTGGTCTGCTCGTTTTCTACTACTGGTTGGTAGGGTGGGTACTCAGAATTCACCACATTCTCGCTTGTTTCGCATTGAATGACTGGATGTACCTGTGAAGAACATAAATTATCAAGCTTTTTATTCATTAACTCCACCTGTGTTGACAGCATTGTCACTGCGTCTATGTTAAAAACTCTGGCTGATTTTGTCAGTTTATCTCTTGTAATTTGCCATTGATAGGTGTTCAACAACATCTCCTCAATAAAATCGTAAGCCATTTCAGGAGTTTTATTATTCAATGTTCCACCGGCTGATGAATCGATCAATTGCCTAGTTGGAGAATTTACACCATTGTAGAAAGTTTGGACTTGAAGCCACAAAGGTAATCCGTGGTGTGGGCATCTTCTTAGGAGATCCTTGTATCTTTCCCATGCATCATATAATGATTCTACGTCATTCTGCACAAAAGAAGATATGTCATTCCTAAATTTAGCCGTTTTGGCTGCTAGAAAATATTTTAAAAGAAATTTTTCGATCATTTGATCCCATGTGGTGATTGACCCTCGTGGTAACGAGTTTAACCACTGCTTTGATTTATTCCTTAATGAAAAAGGAAATAACCGAAGACGTATGGCATCGTCAGAAAGGCCATTTATTTTGAAGGTATCACAGAATTCTAAAAAATTAGATATAAGAGTGTTTGGATCCTCATCCTGCAAGCCATCAAATTGAACAAATTGTTGAATCATTTGTATTGTGTTAGGCTTTAATTCAAAATTATTAGCAGCTATAGCGGGCCTAACAATACTAGATTATGCTCCTGTCAAATTAGGTTTAGCATAATCATACATAGTACGCGGAGCATTCTCTTCTTGCACATTTGGTGGGTTATTCTCGTCCATCCCTTCAGTAGGATTGGATCTTGTTGTTCTTCTCTTTGATAGCCTAGGGCTCGTCTAATTTCTTTGCGATTTCTGCGAGTGGTAGATTCAATGTCACTCTCGTATTCTAATGGTCCTCTCGGATTCCTTCTAGTCATAAACTAGAGGTACCAGCTATGAAAAGAAAGAAAAATTTAGAAAAACAAAAATATTTGTATAAAAATAAGAGAAATTTAAAAATAAAGATAATGGCTAAAGTAATAGAAATAGAGCTTTCTTAATATTTTAGGAGTCCCCAGCAACGGCGCCAAAAACTTGATCGTGTCAAATAGTTGAGTTTTAACATTTATAAAAGAGTGATCGAACCTATAGACTAACTATGACAACGATAGAGGCAAGTGCACCTATCGAACAGTAGTATAGCTCAGGCAAGAATATCTTATCGAACCCAAGGGAACCTAAAAGTACTACTACTCACTTTCTCTCTATTATTTAGCCTAAAATTTGGAGTGATTGAATTATTAAACTAACGAAATACTTAGACTAAATGCAAAGACAAAAAATTTAATTGGAGAAAGACTTTAAGAAAACTCAGTTGATAAAGACGATACCCTCAGGAAGAATCCACCTATGACTTCACTTATTATCTATTCCCCAAACCTTATGATTTCTTTACTTAGCTTGATCCGTGAGACTCCTTAACCTATATTAAACCCATTCTCGAGGCGAATAACATCTAACCTTAGGTTAATTAGTGGAACTCTCGTTCTCTTATAGTAACCCCCTAAGGAAGCAGTAAATCGATTAATGGATTCCCATATTAGGTTTCACCCTTGTAACACCCCAAACCCGGCCTAAACGTTACAATCGGATCTGGCATGTCACATGAAAAGAATGTCTAAAAACTGTGTGTTCGTTAAAAAGTTCGTGTTCGTTATATTTATTGTGAAAAATCGAGTCTAAGTAATTTTGAAAAAGAAACAATTTATTAACATTTTAGGAAAATCCCGTATTAAACAGTTAATAACAAGTAGCAACCAAATTAAAAGCTAAAACCAAATAAAATACCAAGGCCCTATTACATTGCGAAATCCCAAAATTAGAAAGTAATTTTAAATAGAAACTGAAAGTTTACAAGAAAACAGTGCATGGCCACCACAGAGTCCACCTCGGCTCCAAGTTCTCAAACTAGGGATTTCCTGAAACATTTAAAAGAGGGGTGAGTTTACGAAAACTCGGTGTATACAACCCCAATAGTAAGAACATGTATCAACCCATACAAATACAACATATTAAGCATGTATGCAATGCAACCCAGGCCAACCTAAGTATCCAACCTCTACACACCACCCATACACCCACACACCGTGGGATTACTAAATCGACCCTCCATCCGCTACACACCATCAAAAGCGCGCTGAGTTTACACATCAAATTGTGGCATAGCACATCGATAATGTGATATAATTGTGGCATAGCCACCACGAACACTTCCCTTTATCATTATCACCCATATGCCCATGCAACATACATAATATTACAATTGTATGTATGCGAGATGACATGTATGCAATCATATATCAAATAAAATATGAAACGAATTACCATCATAATCGAATAATAATATACAACATAATCAATCTAACCAACCTCTAAGGGTATAACAGTAATTTTACCTACTAAGGGTATTTTCGTAATTTACCCACCAAGGGTATTTTCGTAATTTACCCACCAGGGGTATTTTCGTAATTTGCCCATCAAGGGTATTTTCCTAATTTACCCACCAAGGGTATTTTCCTAATTTACCCACCAAGGGTATTTTCATAATTTACCCACCAAGGGTATTTTCGTAATTTACCCACCAGGGGCATTTTCGTAATTTCACACCTGCAATGGCCCTCCCAGAGGTCTAATGTTACCCTGAGCGACTCGGATACCATTTCCGGTCTATTAGTCACTAGACTATTGGGCCTAAAACCCAATTTTGGCCCATCCGGGCCCACACGCTCGTATGGCCCACCTAACACAAATCTAGCCAAGTATATAAGTTCCACCTAGTCTAGTTCACTATATACTATATCATCATACAATTTATTCCAATTGGCCCCACGGCCCATTAGGCCCACTTGACCCATCGCGGCTAGCATTGACCCACAAGAATACTCTTGATGGCCTCAACTATCGCGTGAAGCCCCACACATGCGCTCTCTCGCGCTCGTGTGGCTACTAATGCCGTGATTGACACTTGGCATTTGCCGCTCTACAACTAGAGTAGAGAGTTACACACGATAGGACTCGGTGCCAAACCGTCTGCGACCACTCCATGCCCAACGCCCACCAAGGTATGTTAACCTCCTCCGGCATGCTCTTTATATAGCTAGCTCTTCACCTTCATTCCTTGTATCTCTCGATGTGGGATCCCTTCGTCGAGAGTTTAAATTCAACTAAAACTCTTACCGTCAATTCACAAAATAAACACTCCTTGCTCCTCATGAGATTCAAACCCAAGCTCTCCCATCATCCAATTCACGCCACTTGCCACTTTACTAACCAGACTCCTTGTGTCTTAAACCATGCGCAACTAAATATAACCCTATGGCCAAGGTCTAAATTCATTTAATAAAAATAATCTAAAAGGAATGCAAATGCTACAACTAGAACCTTGGACCTCCTTCCTTCCTTGTGGCGTCATTCCCTTGTCCTTAAGTGGCGTCACTTTGCCACTACACCATACACTCCACTTGTGTCATTTTCCTCCACATTTTATTCTTAAGGCCTACCCGCCAACCTCCGTGGCTTTTTCACCTAAAACCAAAATTTTTTCTAAGGCCTAACTTGAACCCGGGACTTCATAGAAGCCCCCTAACCTTCCAAACTCACTTATCTAATTGGTCCAACTTGCATTTAAGCCGATCACTTGTTCTCCAAAAAAAAAAAAAATTTAAATGCTACTACGCCCAAGGCCCATTGAGCTCAATCCTACAAGGCTCAATTTCAGGATGTTACAAATCTACCCTCCTTAAAGAAATTTCATCCTCAAAATTTCCAACTAACTAATAGTCACACGTCCTAACCTACCACACTATGCTCATGCTGCGCACTCTGATCTAATAACACTAATAAACCAAATCTCGAAACTTCTTTCTCACAACTAGATATCTAAACACAAAAGCAAATCGATATTTATACATATAATTTTATATCCAAACCAAAGACACACAAAATAAATACCAAAAATATAGTCATAACATTGTCTTAATAAACATAAAATAAGGGAACTTACAGTTTGGATGCTTGGAGACTCAAGGTGCCATACTTCCGACAACATGTATTTTCAAACAAACTTTTGAAAACTTTTTTGAACCCCATAACCCACAATGAGTTTTTGAAACCTAGGCTCTGATACCAAAATGTAACACCCCAAACCCGGCCTAAATGTTACGACTGAATCTGGCATGTCACATGAAATGAATGTCTAAAAACTGTGTGTTCGTTAAAAAGTTCGTGTTTGTTATATTTGTTGTGAAAAATCGAGTGTAAGTAATTTTGAAAAAGAAACAGTTTATTAACATTTTAGGAAAATCCGTATTAAACATTTAATAACAAGCGGAACCAAATTAAAAGCTAAAACCAAATAAAATACCAAGGCCTTATTACATTGCAAAATCCCAAAATTAGAAAGTAATTTTAAATAGAAGCTGAAAGTTTACGAGAAAACAGTGCATGGCCACCACAGAGTCCACCTCGGCTCCAAGTTCTCAAACTAGGGATTTCCTGAAACGTTTAAAAAGAGGGGGTGAGTTTACGAAAACTCAGTGTGTACAACCCCCAATAGTAAGAACATGTATCAACCCATACAAATACAACATATTAAGCATGTATGCAGTGCAACCCAGCCCAACCTAAGTATCCAACCTCTACACACCACTCGTACCTGCCAGTCACACCGTGGGGATTACTAAATCGACCCTAAATCGACCCTCCATCTGCTACACACCATCGAAGGCAGTCGTTGCAGTCAACTGCACATCGCCCTTATAATTGTGGCATAGCCACCAGATAATGTGACAGAGTCACCAGATTCATAATATGTGACATAGGTCACCAGATAATGTGGTAAAAACCACCAGAACACTTCCCCTTTATCATTATCACCTATATGCCCATACAACATACATAATATTACAATTCGTGTATGCAGTATGACATGTATGCAATCATATATCAAATAACGTATGAAACGAATTACCATCATAATCAGAATAATAATATACAACATAATCAATCTAACCAACCTCTAAAGGTATAACAGTTACCTACCAAGGGTATTTTCGTAATTTACCCACCAAGGGTATTTTTGTAATTTACCCACCAGGGGTATTTTTATAATTTACCCACCAAGAGTATTTTTGTAATTTACCTACCAAGGGTATTTTCGTAATTTACCTACCAAGGTTATTTTCATAATTTACCCACCAAGGGTATTTTCGTAATTTACCCACCAGGGGTATTTTCATAATTTCACACCTGCAATGGCCCTCCCGGAGGTCTAATGTTACCCTGAGCGACTCGGCTACCATTTCCAGTCGTCACCAGACTATTGGGCCTAAAACCCAATTTTGGCCCATTCAGGCCCACTTGCTTGTGTGGCCCACCTAACACAAATCTAGCCACGTATATAGGTTCCACCTAGTCTAGTTCACTATATACTATATCATCATACAATTTATTCCAATTGGCCCCACGGTCCCATTGGGCCCACTTCGGCCCATCGCGGCCCAAGCAGCCCCAATCCACAAGAATACTATTGATGGCATCAACTATCGCGTCAAAGCCCCACATGTACGCTCGCACGCTCGTGTGGGTACTAATGTCGTGACCGGCACTTTGGCATTTGCCGCTCTACAACTAGAGTAGAGAGAGTTACACACCTGATAGGACTCTGGTGCCAAACCGCTTCGACCACTCCTGTGCCCAACGCCCACCAAGGTCGTTAACCCTCCTCCTAGCATGCTCTTTTTATAGCTAGCTCTTCACCTTCATTCCTTGTATCTTTCGATGTGGGATCCTTCACGAGAGAGTTTAAATTCAATGAAACTCTTACCGTCAATCCGCAAAAATAAATACTCCTTGCTCCTCATGAGATTCGAACCCAAGCTCTCCCATCATCCAATTCACGCCACTTTCCACTTTACCAACTAGCTCATTGTGTCTTAAACCATGCAACTAAATATAACCCTATGGCCAAGGTCTAAATTCATTTAATAAAAATAATCTAAAAGGAATGCAAACGCTACAACTAGAACCTTGGACCTCCTTCCTTCCTTGTGGCGTCATTCCCTTGTCCTTAAGTGGCGTCACTTTGCCACTACACCACACACTCCACTTGTGTCATTTTCCTCCACATTTTATTCTTAAGGCCTACTCGCCAACCTTCAGGGTTTTTTTCACCTAAAATGAAAATTTTTCCTCAGGCCTAACTTGAACCCGGGACTTCATAGAAGCCCCCTAACCTTCTAAACTCACTTATCTAATTGGTCCAACTTGCATTTAAGCCGATCTCTTGTTGTCCAAAAAAAATTTAAATGCTACTACGCCCAACGCCCATTGAGCTCAATCCTACTAGGCCCAATTTTAGGATGTTACAACCCTAATCTGGCAAAATCTCGTAACCATATCTCTAGGCGCCCGATCAACTCCGCTCAATTATGCTATATCTACTCTTAGGTAGGGTCTATTCCTCCTCTACCTAAGCACATCAAATTAAATTAATCAACATAATTAAGAACAAACCAAGTTCTTATCATATAATTTAGAAATCAAATAACAAAATCCATCATAGGTTTCATCCCCTTCAGGTATCTGAGAGGTTTAGTGCATAACTAAATACGAAAACATCTCAAGAGTAAAGAATAAACAAAACATAAGAAATCCCTAAAACCCCCTGAAGGAATTAAAGGAGAGATCCTCCGTCTTGAATAGAGTTTCGGCTTTTTAAGATGAATCAACTGGCTATCTTCAAGTGATTCCTTAAAAGATGAACGCTTCGGCAAAAGCCTCTGCCAAAAAACTCCCCTTTAATGTTTGCCTTAGGTTGTTTATATAGGCTTTGGGATGCTATACTTGGCTCCTAAGTATCTCCTTCAAACAGAATTACTATTAGGGTGTTAGAGTAGAATTAGGAGTATGTTTATTTGGCTTTAAGCATCTAAATCCAAGTGAAATTGCTCTCTCCCGTGGCAAGGGCACGGCCATGGCACATGCCTGTGTAAACCGTGGTTGGGCCGTGTCTCAATTCTATTATTTTGGGCATGACTGTGTTAGTCAGGATTCAGGCCATGCTTCAGGTCTATCGTTTTGGGCACGGCCATGCAGATCACCAGGTACGTCCGTGTGATAAATAGATCTTTGCTGCAGTAGTGTGTTACGTAGTTGAGGCCGCTTTCTAGGTAATTGGCGAGGCACGGTCGTGTGGGCTTTGGGCCAGGTCGTGTTGATTGCTTGCTAAGGCCTAATTACTCCATTTTAAGCCTATTTTGTGTTCTTTTTATCCTCAGGTGCTTTCCTGAGTATAAACATGAAAAAAAGGATTAAAAGCACCTTTTCACATAAATCAAGGGCTAAATCATCCAAAAGCCTATTAAATATGGGGTTAAAATATGTTACTTTTACGGTTTATCAATATGAAAGCTTTGACTTATTAAATTGGCACTGTGTGTGCAACATCGAGACAAGTCTATTAAAAGAATAGGCACTAAGTGTGCGATGATTAATATGCTTCAATTATGTATATAGCACTAAGTGTGCAATTAAGTTGAATGAACATTAAAAGATGATCGGCATGTAATATCGAGCATTAGATAGCTTGGAAGTTGAATAATTATGTGTTAGATAATATATGTATTGAACCTTTGTGGTTGATGAGTTATAAACAAGCTATGAATGAGTGAATGAGTATTTTAGCTATGTTTGGGACGTTGGTATTGTACTATCATTCTGAGTTTCCTAGTATCTTATTAGATTCCAAACTGTTCAATGAGTAAATCTGAGCTATGAACAATTACGAGAATGTATATTCGTTTCATATACATTTGGCATGTACATTAAGTGTGTATAAAAGGTAAGTACCTATATAACTTTGATTTAAAGAAAGGTATGATTGAATATTAGAACGAGCATGAGATGCAAGAATGTTTAAGAAAGAGTTGTATATATATATATGATTCTCGTATGAATGAATATGGCAATTGTGTCCAAGTATATGAACCAAAGCAATATGTGATAGTTTGCTAAGTAAATGTTATGTGTCAATGTAATTTATGCGTATATGCCTTTATGCTAAGTTTATTTGTACTATGACTTACAAAGCTTTGTAAAGCTTACTCTGTGTGTGTGTTTTTCTCTGTTTTATAGGTCGTCAAAGCTACTAAAGGCTTGAAACCGTCTAGGATCGTCATCACACTACTAAACTCATTTTGGTACCCTTTTGAAAATGTATATAGATAATTATGGCATGTATAGGCTAGATATGTGTATATGTTTAAGAAGTGAACTTAGCCATGTGTTCTGGCAAGTTTTGGGTTGTTTTAAGGTTTAAATAAATGATTCATATGATTTATGTTTTGGTATGGCTTGATGCATATGAAATGGTCATTTCGGTATGTATTTGGTTGCCATATATGCATGACATGTGATGAGAATGGTTGCTTGTAGGTATGACACATTTGGGTGGCATTTTGGTCTTGCAAATAACCTATAATGTCACACGTTCTTGGCACACGGGCGTGCCTAATAACCTTGGGGTAAAATCAGTAGCTAGCTTAAGAAGTACACGATCATGGAATGAATGTGCCTAGAGGTCGTGTGAGAAATGGCAGTATATGACCTTGTATGACACGGCCTTAGTATATGGGCGTGCTTGGTAGTCATGTTGGTTTTGGCAGTATATGACCATGGAGAGGGCACACGGGTGTGTCAAGTAGCCGTGGGTGAGGCACGGCCTACCCCCACGGGCGTGTATCCCCTGATATTTAGAAAAGTTTTTATTTTTCTATGAAATTTTGTAAGTGTTTTGATTTAGTCTCGACTTGGTTCATAAGCATGTTTAAGGTCTCGTTGACCTATTTAAGGGACATTATGAATGATATTAATGAATGATTGTGTGAAACTTTGTAAATGTTTTCGATCTGTCTAGTAACACTTCTAACCCTAATCTGACGACGGCCACGGGATAGGGGTGTTACATTTGGTTGGTATCGAGCTACGGTTTAGTTGATTCTCGGACTAACATAGCGTGTCAGAGTCTAGGTATACATGCCATAATATTTGAAATGTGATAGTCGATGAATCCTGACGTATAAATGTGATTTCTATATAGCAATGGATCCCGAAAGTGCCGTGGCTGACAACGTAGAAAGTAACGATCCTGCTCTCGTACAAGGTACAATGCCTTCTGATTCAAGGCTGGCTACTAGCGGTCATGAGAGAGAAGATAAACAAGCTTTCTTCTAGTTGATGAGTGAGTGGTTCACTCAATTTGTGAGAAATAACTCGACTATTTTACAACCTCCGCCCCAGTTAATTTCCCTTAGACATCTGATATGCTTTCGACTATGAATCTGAATCTGATGAACATGTCTTCGGTTGACAAAATTTATAAGTATGAGGCCAGTGAGTTCAGGGCTACTAATGATGATAATATCAATAAAATCGATTCTAAAGCTCGTAATGAAAGAAAAGGATCGATAAGTAATTTCTTTCAACCTTTGATGAAGAAATATAGAGGTGTAAGCAATAGATTAACTATTTCAATCGGGCATACTCGTAGAGATCGTGTGAGACCAAATGTTGGTCTGGAAACTCAAGCTCAAATTGAATCAAATGATGGATGTACTAAAAGCAACAAACCTGAGTGTAGACAGTGTGGAAGACGATATGTGGGAAAATGTTGGGGCAAGTACAACAATAGAGTTTGTTATAAATGTGGATCACAAAATCACTTCATTCGAGATTGCCCAAAGATGGAGAGTGTTGAAAATGTCAGATCCGAGCAACTTAAGTGTAAATGTTGTGGTAAAAGACATCAGAAGAATTGTAGATTGAATAATCAAGTTTGCTTCAGATGTGGATCATTAGATCATTTTATTCGAGACTATCTAGAGTCTATTGAACAAGAGACTACTCAGAATCCGAGAGTAGATAACGCTCCAGAGAGAGATAAACCTTCCTAAATACAAGAAATGTTAGTAGTAGTCAGAGGTCTATGAGGGATACTATTGCAAAATCTGAATTTAGAGAGCCAACTAGAACATATACTAATCGAGCTTGTGAGGAAACCTCGTCTTCAGATATTATTACGGGTACATTTACTCTTTATGATATTTCTGTGATTGCATTGATAGACCTTAGTTCTATGCATTCGTATATATGTATGAATTTAGTATTTAGCCAGACTTTGCCTGTAGAGTCTGCTGAGTTTACTATAAAAGTGTCGAACCCCTTAGGTAAAAAGTGTTTTGGTTGACAAAGTATGCAAGAACTATCCGTTAATGTTTTGAGATATCTATTTTCCTGCTGATCTAATACTTTTGCCAGTTGATGAGGTTGATATTATTTTGGGTATGGATTGGTTGTTTATGCATAATGCTATTGTGAACTGTAAAAGAAAGACAATTGATTCGAGGTGTCCGAATGATGAGATTGTACGAGTTGAGTTTAATCATTTGAATGGATTGCCTGCTGTGATATCTGTTTTGAAAGCTCAAAGTTATGTGAAAAAGGGTTACGAGGCATATTTTACTTATGTGATTGATTCGAAAGTGTCTGAGAAGAAAGTTGAGTCAGTGCCTATTGTTTGTAAATTCTCTGATGTGTTCCCTGAAGAATTTTCAGGATTGCCTTCAATTGCAAAGTTGAATTTGGTATAGATCTATTGCCTATTACGACCTCTATTTCAATAGCTCCGTATAGAATGGCACCAATAGAGTTGAAAGAGTTAGAGTCACAGTTGCAAGAGTTGACTGATAGAGGATTCGCTAGACGGAGTTTCTCACCTTGGAGTGCTCCTATCCTGTTTGTGAAAAAGAAAAATGACATTATGAGGATGTGTATTGATTATCGACGGTTGAATAAGGTGATAATAAATAACAAATATCCGTTGCTCAGAATTGATGACTTATTTGATCAGTTAGAAAGGAGCTACTGTATTATGATCTGAAGCAACCTTGTTGGTGGTCTTAAATGAAACAAGACATATCTAACTTTGTGTTAAAATGTTTAGTCTGACAACAAGTGAAAGCTGAACATCAAGTTCTGCTTGGTTTGCTATAACCGATTTTGATTCCTAAATGGGAATGGGATAGAGTGATAATGGATTTTGTTTATGTTTTGCCTCAGATTCTGAGAAAGAAAGATATGATTTGGGTCATAGTTGATCGATTGATGAAATCTGCCCATTTTATTCTAGGAAGATCTGATTATCCACTTGAAAAATTAGCTGAGCTTTATATTTCTGAGGTTGTGAGATTGCATGGGGTGCTACTATCTATTGTGTCAGGTATAGATCTGAGGTTTACATCGAGATTCTGGAAGAAATTGCAAGAAGCTTTGGCACGAAATTTTACTTCAGTACAGCTTTTCATTCGCAAACAGATGGTCAGTCTAAATAGACCATACAGATTCTAGAAGATGTGCTAAGATGCTGTATACTTGAGTTTGATGGTTCATGGGAACAGTATCTGCCATTGATCAAATTTGTGTATAATAATAGTTTTCAGACGAGCATCAAAATAGCACCATATGAAGCTTTGCAAGGACGTAAATATCGTACACCTCTGTATTGATCTGAACTCAGTGAAAATAAGTTACTTGGGGTTGATTTGATAAAAGACTCAGAATAAAAAGTGAAACTGGTCCGAGATTATTTGAAAGTAGCATCTGATCATCAAAAGTCCTATGCAGACTTGAAAAGAAAAGATATTGAATTTGAGATTGAAATTTGACTCTGTTTAACGGTAAGATTTTCGGGGATGAAAATCCCTAAGGGGGAGAATTGTAACAGTTCGATTTATATCCTAGTCAAAATAGTGGTTTTGGGACCACAAATCTGAGTCCATAAAATATTTTAATATTATTTTCAGTGCCGTTGATATGTGATTAAGCGTGTGGTAAATTTTCATGAACTAATTTGTCCGTCTGTGTGTTTAATTTGACAAAAAGATGAAAATGCATTAAATGTGAAACTTGTATGCTATTTGTTTAAGTACCTAAGTGTTGTGGCTTTGTAAAGTTTGAGGCCTTAAATGGCAATTAAGCCATTACTATAGGAGGTGGACGGCATTAAATGTGGTCTTATATATATATATATATATATATATGTTTATTTAAATTATATGTTTTCATAAGTTTATAATACATGTTAAATTAGTATATTAATTTATAAGTTATAATATTATATCAATAAAAAGAAAACAAAAGAAAGTGACTTGGTTATTATCACCATTTGGCTGAATGTTTTAAAGAAAAAGACAGAATAAAAGCTTAAGGGTTCGGTTGGTTTCAAGCTTGAATTCAAGGTTAGTTTTTGATCCGTTTTCGATAATTTCTACGTTTTGTAATCGTTGCTTTGAGAGCTATCAAACCCATGTCTCAATTTGATGAATTGATAATTTTTGAGTGAGATGCCATTGATGATATGTTAAGCTTTTTGATGATTTTTGGTGTTAAATGAAAGATATGAATTAGATGAACATACTTTGTTCTTGAATTTTTGATGAATTTAGCTAAATAGGGCTAAATTGAGAATATGGTATTTTGAAGGACAAAATAGCAAATTTGATGGAAAATATGGACTTGTATGAGATGTATATGCATTCGACTAAGCATGTGTATGTGTGGATTTTGTGAATTTGATGTTTTGAGAAAAATGGACTAAATTGATAAAGTGTGCAAAAATAAGGGTTAATTTGCAAATAGCCCTAAATGTGTGTCCATGGATTGAATTGTATGCATAAGTGAATAAAAGGGTTAATTCTGAATATGTTTAGATCAAGAACCAAGGAAAACGGACTTAGATCGTCGGAAAGCGAAAGTAACCGAGTAGCCATTTTCATTTCGATAAACCGAATCCGAGGTAAGTCACTATACAAATAAACGTACTTGCATGAAATTGTAATTGTTTATGTGACTAATGTTAATAATGGATGCTTATGAGAGGATTATGCATATAAATTTTGTGATAAGTTTAATCTAGTAAGTAAGTTTGGATATAATACTTGCCATTAAATTTGTATCTATGTGATGAAAAATGAATGAATGTATATTAATGAAATAGAAATGTGTTATGTATGAATTTGAGTATTGAGGCACTAAATGTGCGAATTTAGAAACAAGACAGAGACGATTAGCACTGTGTGTGTGAAACAATAGAAGCTTCGACTTAATGAGTTGGCACGTGTGTGCGATATAGAGATAAGCTCGATTTAAAATAAAGGCACTAAGTGTGCAATGTTAATTAAGTTAGAATTTGTATTAATACACTAAGTGTGCGATGTCACTTAAGTTTCAGCAACGAATCACGACACTAAGTGTGTGATTATCAGAAAGAATACTAAGTGTGTGATTATAAGCTTTGGGTTAAAGGCAAACATCGAGACAAGTCGATTAAAAGAATAGGCACTAAGTGTGCGATTACAAGAAATGAATAGCTTTGGCTTATATGAATTGGCTTATTGAGCGGCACTGTGTGTGTAACATCGAGACAAGTCTATTAAAAGAATAGGCACTAAGTGTGTGATTAATATGCTTGATTTTGTATATAGCACAGAGTGTAACATCTTGATAATTAGGGGTTATGCATTTCTATTTATTTGAATGTTGTTGCATGCCTAAATATGATTGAGTGTGTTTTGGAAGTTTATTTTGAACTTCATTATGTAAGTGAATGCTTAGTGAAATATTAAATTTTAATAATTAAGATGGAGCTAAGCAAGATAGGCTTTAAGAAATAATGGCATTTTAATCATAATAAGTCATTTGGCAAGTGGTAATGGTGCATTAGTGAATGCAAGGAGAGAATCCCCAGCTAGCAAATGGAAGAATTTTAATTTTTTTTAGTTTCTTTCCTATAGTGTCGGCCATGACTATTCTAGATTGGATGAGCATCTTTTTATTTTGGTTTGTAGACCATATGGAAAAGGCAAGCTAGAAGATATGGCATGGGATCATGATGATATGGTAAGATAGGGGACAAAAGGCTTGAAGAAAGGACAATGTTTTGGAAGCTTTTTCATGGTCATTTGACCATGAACCTAATCGACTTTAAGGGCTAAGGAGAAGGCTTAATTGTGTTAGGAAACATAGGATTAATGGGGAAGAAATGTGGAGGAAAAGGGGATTATGTTGGCATACATGTTGGTAGAATTTGACTTTGGATTAGGGGGTGATAGTTGGCCAAAACTCTAGCATTTTGTGCATCTTTTCTCATTTCTCCAAAAGCTCTCCTCCTAGCCGAATTTTATTAATGACATTAGGTAAAAGTTTTACTTTGTTTTGGCTTTCATTTTGACCATTTTGGTTAAAGTACCTATTCTCTCAAATTCTTGTCCTCTATAGTCAAAAGCATCAAAAAGTTTGGAAAACATTTCTTCTTTTTCTTTTCCCTCATTGCCAAAAATACCAAAGATCATAAACCTATTTTCTTCACTTTTTCCCTCTTGGCCAAATGCACATAAGTCCCTAAACTCATCTCTTTTCTTTTGGAAATCATCATTATCATCATCTTTTTCTTCCTATTCTCTTTTTTTTCTCTTTTCATTTTTCTTTCTTCTTCACTCTCAACCAAAACTACCTTCTACCAAAACCAAAATCAACATTCTTTTCTTCTCTTTTGTCAAACCAAATCATCTTTCATTTTCATCCTAATCTTTCTTTTCTTTTGTTGGAAACCCGAAACCACCATAGCCAAAACACCATATTTTTCTCTTCTTTTTGTTCAAGGTTTGAATCTTCAAGTGGTCAAGTAAGATTTTTGTCAATTGTTTTCATTATCTCCTTTTATTATAGCGATTTAGAAACATAGTTCTCTTATTTTCTTTTCTCTCTAGGTAGAATCCTTGGAAGGGATTTTAAGAATCTTTTTTTGAAACCAACGTTTTAAGAGGAACCTTTCGAAATCATCCAAGGTAAGAATATCACTTTCGGTTATATCAATTCTTTTAGATAGATTGTTAAACAACTTTATTTTAGGGGTGATTTTGAGACTAACAAGATAGGTTCGAAAAGAGCAGTACGGAGTGTTTGGAAGAGAGGAGGCACTGTTTTACCCTCAAACTTCAAACGAAGGGCCGTATCGGCGATAAGAGATTTTCCACCGGGTTGTGGACCCTTTGCTAATGAAGATCGATTATTTAAAGTCGTACGTACAACCGAACCACTTTTCGTTGGTGGGTTATCAGTGGGTTTTGATCCATCTAGCGGAGAAAAACCACAAATAACGATTGTTCGAGAATCCGAGGGTAAGGATGTAGATCTCTCATCAATAGTATAGTTTTATTAGTAATAGTATATACTAATCAAGTGTAATAATTATCTAGGTGTTGACGAGCGGGAAGGTATCATTCTCACTGTCATAAGGTGTGTAACCTTACAATAAAATCTCATAGATCTATAATGTGATTTATATGACAATATGTTTAATAATGATTGTGGATACCATTCAGTGGTATACGATATTCAGGTATGTTTACCCCAATATTTAGTTAATTTTGCTATATACATAAATGTGAAATAAGTATGACTATATTATGATTTTGGGGTAAATGGCATGAAAACTAAAAAATATGTATGTGCATGGGCATATGGGCAAAATTGATAAAGGGGAAGTATTCTGGTGGTTTTACCACATAATCCGGTGACTTCAGTTACATATTTGAATCCAGTGACTTCGATCACATATGTGAATTCGGTGACTTCGGTCACATATATTTTGAATCTGGTGACTTCGGTCACATTTGTCTGCAGTGGCCTTACCACAAAATTATAAGGGGATGTGCATGTTGGCTATGACAATCGCCTTTGATGGTGTGTAGCGAATGGAGGGTCGATTTAGTAATCCCCACAAAGTGATTGGTTGGTGCGGGTGGTGTGTAGCGGATGGATATTTAGGTGGGCGGGTTTGCATTTCATTATATGTGTATATCCATGTGATTTTAAATGATTATTATTTGATCTTCTATAAAAATGGGCTTGTGGCTAAATATGACTTAAATGGGCCTATGACTATATGTGTTATTAATGGGCTTGAAGGCTATGATCAAATGGGCTTTTTAATGTATGTGTTACACATTGAGTTTATGACTCACCCCTTTTGTGGGATAATTTTTCAGATGACTCTTAGCGCGATGGATCGGGTTAGCGAGGACTATTTGGTGGCCAATGCTCAAATAAAGTATTTTGGAGATTTTCCAAATTAAACTTATTAAACTTATTTAGAATTTATTATGGGTTTTGCTATTTTTTATGTCATAAGGCCACTTTGAACTGCTTTTTAATTTTTGTGTTTGGATTTATTTTTACGCCATGAACAATTATTAATTAAATAACTAAATGGTTTTCGATAAATAATATAAAATATTTTTGACACTAATATATATATGTTTTAAGGTAACAAATAAATTTTTCATTGAATTTGATTTTCTTTTAACTTATTAATTTCTCTTAAAAATAATGTTTTAAGAAGATACAAATTTACTTTACAATTTGATTTCAACCCGATCTTTAAGTTAATCGGTTTATTCAAAATCATCAAGTTTTTCTTAAACAAAGCGAGAATTTGCTAAAGTTTTACTCGAGGAACATATCAAATCCGGTCAGGCTTTTTGGGTCGGGTTTGGGGTGTTTCAACTTGGTATCAGAGCCCAATTTTAAACTCTCGGCCTTGGGTTTTGAAGCCCAGCGTTTTCAAAATTAGGCCCAAATGACTTTTAAAAAATTTTCTTAAGTTAGAATGGTTTTATAGAAGCATGGCACTTTGAGTTCTCGACCGGATCCATCGGTAAGTACTTTTGTTGATAAAGTGATGTGAGTGTATGATATTCTAAAGTGATAAACCTAAGGAAATTATACTTTAGAGACATGGACCCTAGGTGTATGTGTACTACTACGGAAAAACCACTGAATATCTATTGCATAAAACTTTCTTTTAATAAGAAGTGAAAAGACTCTAATACATAAGACTTTTTTCAGTAAAAGCAGATAAGACACATAGTAGACATGAGTTCTAGGGGCGTGGTCGTCGTGGATGCGAAAGGGAAGAATTGTCGGTGTCGAACCAGTTAGATCTGGTCAAGGTTAAAAGCGAAGCTCATCACCGGTTTGTTGGGGTGGATTTTCAAGAGCAAAATGAAGGAGGTGACACGATATCACAAAATTTGGCTTGAGTTTTGGAGCAGTAGCAAAAAGCTAGTACGGGGAATGGGTCTCAAAAGTTAGTAGCTGAGAGACTAAGATCAAATGGAGCTGAGGTTTTTAGGGGAGTATCTGGAGTAGCTCAAATGTAGTGAATCTTGGTTGGAAGCGGTCGAGAGAATCATGGACGATTTAGGCTGCTTCTTGAAGAAAAGCTGAAAGGTGCTATTTCACTACTCCGTGATGAGGCCTACCAGTGGTGGCTCACTATCAAGGAGAGTACCCCTGTGGATCGAGTGGATTGGGGTATTTTAAAGTTAAGTTCGAAGGAAAATACGTTGGAGCTAGTTACATCGACTCGCAGAGAAAGGCATTTCTGAATTTAGTGCAAGGAAATAAGTCGATAGCTGAATATGAAGCAGAATTTTTACGACTTAGTCGATATGCGGAGGATAGTGGCTCTTGAATATGAGCGGTGTGTCGATTTGAGGATGGGCTTAGAGATGAGCTGCGGTGTTGATTGCTCCACACCGGAAAGAGATTTTGCAATCTTAGTGGAAAGGGCAAGAATAGTGAAGAAGTTAAGCGGTGAGAGCGAGAGCAGGACGACAGAGGCGAATAAGAATAAGAGAAGCTTTGGGTCTTCAAGGTAATCAAGAATTTTCAAAAGAAACCAAGAAATGATGGTAGTGAAGTCGTGAGATGCTATGGGTGGACAACATCGTGCTTGCACTCAATGTGGGAAGATGCACCCGGAGAATGTTGGAAAAGGCAGGGGATGTTTCAAGTCTGGTCTAAAGATCATATGATCAAGGATTGCCCGATGAATTCAGATAAGAACCGCCAATGGTCGAGGTGTTAATCACTCAGAAGTAATGGTTTTGGTAGAGGTCGCGAAACTTCAAGGAGCCGTAGCTGGTAGCTCAGATGCATATGCGATTAAATCACGAGAGAAGATAGTGGCCTTTTGATGTTATCACAGGTCGGATTCTGAGTTGCCTTTATTGCTTTAATAGATATAGGGTCAACTCACTCTTATATCGCTAGTGAAGTATCCGGAACTTTGTGACTTACGAGGCGTATCTAGGAAGATGGTCCTTTAGAAGTAGTAATAGTCAAACTTTTAAGGAAGTGCCTTTAGAAGTTTAAGGGATACAATTTCTAGGCGATTTAATGGAGTTGCCATTTGGGAAATTCGACACGATCTTAGGCATGGGTGCTAGTGAAGTATCGTGCAAATGTGGATTATCTTTAAGCGGATGTCCTTAAGAACTATTGATGACAAAGAAGTTGTAGTGATGGGCGAGAGACGAACTACTTATCAAATGTAGTATCCGCTCTTAAAGCGAAAAGATGGTTAGAAAGGGATGTGTAGCCTTTCCGATGTTGGTGAGTGCCTTGGAGGCTAAGGAGGCAAGCTGTTGAAGAAGTCGGGGCGTGAATGAATTTGTAGATGTTTTTAGGAAGAACTTCGGGATTGCCTCCGGATCGAGAGGTAGAATTGGGATTGAATTATTGCTCGAGCAGCGCCAGGCTCCATATAGAATGGCAAGTTAGTTGAGCTTAAGGCTCATTAAGGAGTTGCTTGATCGTGGATTTATCGACCTAGTGTGTCTCCATGGGAGAACCTGATTCGTGAAGAAAAGGATCTAAACGATGAGGATGTGTATAGATTACGGCGGTTGAATAAGTGACCATCAAGAACAAGTACCCTTTGCGAGCATCGACGACTTATTCGATCGACTTAAAGGCTAGTATTCTCAAAGATTGATTTAAGGTTGTGGTATCATCGACTTAAAGTGAAAGAAGCGGATATCCATAAGATGACTTTCCAAACTAGATATGGGCATTATGAATTTTGGTAATGCCATTCGGATTAATGACGCCCATCTGCGTTCATGGATATGATGAACCGAATTTTCTAACCTACTTGGATCAATTCATCGTGGTATTCATAGATGACATCTGATGTATTCTAAATCGAGTTAGAGCATGATAAGCATCTCCAAATTGTGTTGCAAGTTTTAAGGAGAAGAAGCTATATGCCAAATTCAGCAAGTGTGAATTTTGGCTGAAGGAAATCACGTTTTTAGGTCATGTGGTGTCTGCGGAAGGGATAAGGTGGATCCTCACGAAGATTGAGGTTTAGATTGGAAACCACCCAAGTCCGTGGCGAGGTTCATGCCCTTTTCATCGATAATTTGCACCTTTACGAAATTGTTGAGAAAGGAAGTACCTTTCATGTGGGGCGATAAGCGATGAAACTTTGAGAAGCTCAAGAGGTTTTATTGAAGCTTGGTTTGATTGACTGAGGCTTCGTTGTGTATTATGGCGCTTCTCACGGGATTAGGATGTGTTACGATGCAAGATGGGAAGGTAGTTGCGTATCGTCTCGACGATTGAGACCACGAGGTTAATTACCCGACGCATGATTTGGAGTTAGCATTTGTAGTCTTTGCTCTTAAAGTTTGGAGACATTATTTATCTGGGGAAAAGTCGGTGATATACGGACCACAAGAGTCTGAAATATTTATTGACTCGAAAAAACTGAATTTGAGGCGTGAAGGTGGATAGAATTATTGAAAGACTACATCGTTCTATTGAGTACCACCCGGCAAGGCGAATGTGGTGGCGAGCGCTCTAAGTCGAAAAGTAGTGTCGATTTAAGGCGATGTTTGCACATCTTAGTCTTTCGATGTGAAGCTTGTTGGCAAAATTACAGTTAAGCCGACATGGTTGAGTCAAGTGAAAGAAGCGATTAGTAGAGCGAAGATCTAAGTGTAAAGCTTGGCAGTGCAGAATGGGGAATGGAAGATTATGGTATTACTTGCGATGGGGTATTGTGTTTCAAAGGTAAAATCGTATCTTGGGATCGGGAGTTGAGGCAAAAGATTCTTGAGAATTGCATGGTAGCCCTTATGCTATGCATCACCTGGAGGAAGTAAGTTATACCGAGATTTGCGAGATCGGTTTTGGTGGCTGGTCTTAGCGAGGAGTTACGAGTTTGTAGGAAAGTGCTTAACATGTCGCAAGTCAAAATTGAACATCAAGTACCTTCGGATTACTACTGATCGATAAAGATTCCGCAGTGGAAGTGGGAGAGAATCACCATGGACTTTATTAGTGGGCTTCCTCTTCGCCTACTAAGAAAGACTCGGTATGGGTGATAGTGGACCGATTGATGAAATCTGCATATTTTATCGATTCGGGTTGATTACTCTTTGCAAAATTGGCAAAGTTATATGTGGTGAGATTGTGAGATTGCATGGAGTGCGGTGTCAATTATTTGAGATAGGGATCCGAGGTTTACGTCTCGATTTTGGAAAGCATTGCATCAAGCTTTGGGCACTAGATTGGACTTGATCGGCATTTCATCCACGGTCGTGGACGGATCTGAGCGAGTAATCAAATCTTAGAAGATATGTTAAGGGATGTGTGATAGATTTGAGAGAAGTGGGAAGAGTTCTTACCATTAGCTGAATTTATAAAACAACGATTACCAAGCCGATGATTCGAATGGCACCATATGAAGCACTATATGGATGGAAGTGTCGCACTCCTACGTGTTGGATGAACTAGGGAACATCAAGTTCGGGTCCGAAATAGTGGTGAATCAAGAAAAGGTTAAGGTAATCCTGGCTCGGTTAAAGGAAGCATCGGCGAGACAAAAGTCGTACCACGAATCTTAAGCGGAAGGAAATAGATTTTGCTGTGGGGGATCAAGTATTCCTAAAGGTCTTACCTTGGAAAAAGGTGATGAGATTTGGTCGCAAAGGGAAGTTAATTCCCGAGTTCATTGGACCTTATCGAGTTTTGAAGCGGGTTAGATCTGTGGCATATCAGTTAGATTTGCCTTCGGAGTTGAAACAAATGCACGATGTGTTCCATGTTTCAATGTTACGCCGTTACCGGTCGGATCCATCTCATGTAGTGCCAGTTGAGGAGGTGGAATTAAGACCAGATTTGTCCTATGAAGAAGAGCCAATTCAAATTCTAGAGCGAGATGTAAAGGTTTTACGGAGAAAATCGGTTCCTCTCGTCAAAGTATTATGGCGTAATCATGGATCAGAAGAAGCTACGTGGGAATCAGAGGAAGCGATGCGATAGCAATACCCTCACTTGTTCTAGCCAGGTAATTTCGAGGACGAAATTATTTTAAGGGGGTAGAACTGTAACATTCTGATAATTAGGGGTTATGCATTTCTACTTAATTGAATGTTGTTGCATGCCTAAATATGATTGAGTGTGTTTTGGAAGTTTATTTTTGAACTTCATTATGTAAGTGAATGCTTAGTGAAATATTAAATTTTTAATAATTAAGATGGAGCTAAGCAAGATAGGCTTTAAGAAATAATGGCAAGAGGTTTTAAGCATAATAAGCCATTTGGCAAAGTGGTAATGGTGCATTAGTGAATGCATGAGGAGAGAGGTTCGAATCCCCTAGCTAGCAAATGGAAGAATTTTAATTTTTTTTAGTTTCTTTCCTATAGTGTCGGCCAAGACTATTCTAGATTGGATGAGCATCTTTTTATTTTTGGTTTGTAGACCATATGGAAAAGGCAAGCTAGAAGATATGGCATGGGATCATGATGATATGGTAAAATAGGGGGGACAAAAGGCTTGAAGAAAGGACAATGTTTTGGAAGCTTTTTCATGGTCATTTGACCATGAACCTTGTGACTTTAAGGGCTAAGGGAGAAGGCTTAATTGTGTTAGGAAACATAGGATTAATGGGGAAGAAATGTGGAGGAAAAAGGGGGATTATGTTGGCATACATGTTGGCCGAATTTGACTTTGGATTAGGGGGTGATAGTTGGCCAAAAACTCTAGCATTTTGTGCATCTTTTCTCATTTCTCCAAAAGCTCTCCTCCTAGCCGAATTTTGTTAATGACATTAGGTAAAAGTTTTACTTGTTTTGGCTTTCATTTTGACCATTTTGGTTAAAGTACCTATTCTCTCAAATTCTTGTCCTCTATAGTCAAAAGCATCAAAAGTTTGGAAAACATTTCTTCTTTTCTTTTCCTCATTGCAAAAATACCAAAGATCATAAACCTATTTTCTTCACTTTTTCCCTCTTGGCGAATGCACATAAGTCCCTAAACTCATCTCTTTTCTTTTGGAAATCATCATTATCATCATCTTTTTCTTCCTTTTCTCTTTTTTTTCTCTTTTCATTTTTCTTTCTTCTTCAATCTCAATCGAAACTACCTTCTACCAAAACCAAAATCAACATTCTTTTCTTCTCTTTTGTCAAACCAAATCATCTTTCATTTTCATCCTAATCTTTCTTTTCTTTTGTTGGAAACCCGAAACCACCATAGCCAAAACACCATATTTTTCTCTTCTTTTTGTTCAAGGCCAAATCTTCAAGTGCTCTAGTAAGATTTTTGTCAATTGTTTTCATTATCTCCTTTTATTATAGCAGATTTAGAAACATAGTTCTCTTATTTTTCTTTTCTCTCCTAGGCCGAATCCTTGGAAGGGATTTTTAAGAATCTTTTTTTGAAACCAATGTTTTAAGAGGAACCTTTCGAAATCATCCAAGGTAAGAATATCACTTTCGATTATATCAATTATTTTAGATAGATTATTAAACAACTTTATTTTAGGGGTGATTTTGAGACTAACAAGATAGGTTGAAAAGAGCGATGCAGGTGTTTGGAAGAGAGGAGGCATTTTTTTACCCTCAAACTTCAAGCGAAGGGCGTATCGGCGATAAGAGATTTTCCACCGGTTGTGGACCCTCGCTAACGAAGATCGGTTATTTGAAGTCGTATGTACAATCGAACCACTTTTCGTTGGTGGGTTATCGGTGGGTTTTGATCCATCTAGCGGAGAAAACCACAAATAATAGTTGTTCGAGAATCAGGGTAAGGATGTAGATCTCTCATCAATAGTATAGTTTTATTAGTAATAGTATATACTAATCAAGTGTAATAATTATCTAGGTGTTGACGGCGGGAAGGTATCGTTCTCATAAGGTGTGTAACCTTACAATAAAATCTCATAGATCTATAATGTGATTTATATGACAATATGTTTAATAATGATTGTGGATACGATTCATGGTATACGATATTCGGTATGTTTACCCCAATATTTCGTTAATTTTGCTATATGCATAAATGTGAAATAAGTATGACTATATTATGATTTTGGGGTAAATGGCAAAAACTAAAAATATGTATGTGCATGGGCATATAAAATTGATAAAGGGAATATTCGGTGGTTTTACACATAAGTGACTTGGTCACATATTTGAATCCGGTGAAGAAACTGACATATATTTTGAATCTGGTGACTTGGTCACATTTGTAAAAATTATAAGGCGATGTGCATGTTGATATGGTGTGTAGCGGATGGAGGGTCGATTTAGTAATCCCACGGTGTGATTGGTTGGTACTTGTGTAGCGGATGGATATTTAGGTGGGCTTTGCATTTCATTATATGTGTATATCCATGTGATTTTAAATGATTATTATTTGATCTCTATATAAAAATGGGCTTATGGCTAAATATGACTTAAATGGGCCTATGACTATATGTGTTATTAATGGGCTTAAAGGCTATGATCAAATGGGCTTTTTAATGTATGTGTTACAAGAGTTTATGACTCACCCTTTTGTGGGATAATTTTTGAGATGACTCTTAGCGCGATGGATTGGGTCACTACTTGGTGGCCAATGCTCAAATAAAGTATTTTGGAGATTTTCCAAATTAAACTTATTTAGAATTTATTATGGGTTTTGCTATTTTTATGTAATAAGGCCACTATGAACTATTTTTAATTTTTGTGTTTGGATTTATTTTTCGAACAATTATTAATTGAATAACTAAATGGTTTTCGATAAATAATATAAAATGTTTTGACACTAATATATATATATATATGTTTTAAGGTAATAAATAAATTTTTCATTGAATTTGATTTTCTTTTAACTTATTAATTTCTCTTAAAAATAATGTTTTAAGAAGATACAAATTTACTTTACAATTTGATTTCAACCCGATCTTTAAGTTAATCATTTTTATTCAAAATCATCAAGTTTTTCTTAAACAAAGCGAGAATTTGCTAAAGTTTTACTCGAGGAACATATCAAATTCGGTCAGGCTTTTTGGGCAGGGTTTGGGGTGTTTCACTGAGTGTGCAATTCAGTTGAATTAATATTAAAGGACGATCAACATGTAATATCGAGCATTGAATAGCTTGGAAGTTGAATAATTATGTGTTAGATAAGGTATGTATTGAACCTTTGTGGTTGATGAGTTATAAACAAGCTATGAATGAGTGAATGAGTATTTTAGCTATGTCTGGGACGTTGGTATTGTACAATCATTCTAAGTTTTCGAGTATCTTATTAGATTCCAAACTGTTCAATGAGTAAATCTGAGCTATGAACAATTACGAGAATGTATATTCATTTCAGATACATTTGGCATGTACATTAAGTGTATATAAAAGGTAAGTGCCTATATAACTTTGATTTAAAGAAAGTTATGATTGAATATTGGAACGAGAATGAGATGCAAGAATGTTTAAGAAAGAGTTGTATATATATATATATATATATATGATTCTCGTATGAGTGAATGTGGCAATTGTGTCCAAGTATATGAACCAAAGCAATATGTGATAGTTTGCTAAGTAAATGTTATGTGTCAATGTAGTTTATGCGTATATGCCTTTATGCTAAGTTTATTTGTATTATGACTTACTAAGCTTTGTAAAGCTTACTCTGTGTGTGTGTTTCTCTCTGTTTTATAAGTCGTCAAAGCTATTGAAGGCTCGGTACTGTCTAGGATCGTCATCACACTACTAAACTCATTTTGGTACCCTTTTGAAAATATATATAGTTAATTATGGCATGTATAGGCTAGATATGTGCATATGTTTAAGAAGTGAACTTAGCCATGTGTTTTGGCAAGTTTTGGGTTGTTTTAAGGTTTGAATAAATGATTCATATGATTTATGTTTTGGTATGGCTTGATGCATATGAAATGGTAATTTCGGTATGTATTTGGTTGCCATATATGCATGACATGTGATGAGAATGGTTGCTTGTAGGTATGACCCATTTGGGTGGCATTTTTGTCTTGCAAATGACCTATAATGTCACACGGTCTTGGCATACGAGCGTGCCTAATAACTGTGGGGTAAAATCAGTAGCTAGCTTAAGAAGTACACGGTCATGGCACGGTGGTACCTAGAGGTCGTGTGAGAAATGGCAGTATATGACCTTGTAGGGCACGGCCTTAGCACACGGGCGTGCTTGGTAGCCATGTTGGTTGTGGCAGTATATGACCACGGGGAGGGCACACGGGTGTGTCAAGTAGCCGTGGGTGAGGCACGGCCTACCCCTACGGGCGTGTATCCCCTGTATTTAAAAAAGTTTTTATTTTTCTATGAAATTTTGTATGTGTTTTGATTTAGTCCCGACTCAGTTCATAAGCATGTTTAAGGTCTCGTTGACCTATTTAAAGGACATTATGAATGATATTGATGAATGATTGTGTGAAATTCTATAAATGTTTTTGATCTATCTGGTAACACTTCTAACCCTAATCCGGCGATGGCCACGGGATAGGGGTGTTACTGGAGCAAAGTTCCAAGGTGAACTCTAGATATGTGGACTCGATGATTGTAAAGAATTGGTCCCATGGATCGGTGGTTAGGAGAGCTCGTACGTCATCAGCTAATCAGACCTGCTCCAAAGCAGCCCAATCAATACACCTCTCTATGCCGAGTGGCCGTGCGTGAAGTATCTTATAGAGGTCCTTATGGGGTCATTAAGGAAATTGTAAGAACGGATGGCGTATTTCGGGGGATGCGCTGGCCGATGATGAACCGAGACCCTTTCATTTTTTAGAACTGGGGACCGTGGTTTTCTTACCTCGGTATGATGACATTGTGGTCCTGAAAGTGACAGATATTCACTGATTCAAGTATCATTTTCAGCCATGTTGCATAATATTTAAGAACTCAACAATATCAAGAAGACAAAAATCATGATAAGGATAAACTTTATATTTTGCATAAATACTAATCGCTATTACTTAAACAATGGCTAAATGAATAATGAATAAATCAATCTAACTAATATTAAGCAATAAGATTGAACTAACTAAAAACTAAATAAAATTGATAAAATAGTTTAATGGAGGAAAATGTAAAAAGGAGAGGTGACCGGTGGAGTTTTTGGAGATGAGTGGCGCGGTTGGTCGGAGCACAGGCATTGAGGGATGCTACACGGGCGTGTGCTACAAAATATTAGGGGAACACGGCTATGTCGCATTTTTGGACGGGCGTGTATTCCATTGGCATGGGCATGGACTGTGTTTCTATGTGTAAATGAAAGGGAGAAAGATGTAAAGGACGGGGAAAGTTAAGGGGGGGGTTTCTTTATTGGTGGCCGGAATGGGGTTGTTATTTTGGAAAAGAAAATGGCTAGGGTTGGGGAAATTTTTTGGGGGTGTGCAGCTGTACGTTACCTTAAATCAGGGGTGGGGACACGGTCAAGGGCCACGCCCATGTTCCTATTTCTTTAGCTCATGTTTTTCGAGAATTCAAAATTAAGCTCGTTGTGATGTCTTCCATGCTTGTGTCATCCGGGCGTACTTGGCCTTGTTCATTTGTCCCACGCCCGTGTCCATGGTCCTACGCTCGTGTCGAGGCGCGGGCATTTCAAATGCTCGTTTCGTTTACTCAGGATCAACCACGGTTGGAGGCACGGGCGTGTCTCACACCCATGTCATTTAATCAATTTTGTACACGGCCGCGTCGCACGGCCGTGTCGTTTAGTCGGAGCTTGTGGCTTGGGGAAATTTTTTTGTCTTGTTTCTACACCGTCTTCGCTACGCCCGTGTGACAGTTCGTGGTATTCACATGGCCACACCTGTGTGCAAGGCCGTGTGGTCGGGAAGCCTGCGCTTTACTTGATGGGTTAATTTTTAGTTAGATGTTAGAAATTGAAAATATAATGTTAGTGCTCGAGTTGCCTCCCGATAAGCACTCGTTTAGAGTCTTAAGCTAGACTTACCCTGTTTTCATTTCTAAATGAGGGTTCACAGAGCTGAAGCTCCTCTCTTATATCCCTAAAATCGTTTCCAGTATAAATTTTAAGTCGCTGACCATTTACCTTGAATGTGCCACGAGTTGGATGGGTTACCTCAATTGTGCCATAAGGGAAAATAGTTTTTATTATGAATGGACCTGACCATCTTGATTTCAGCTTTCCAGGGAATAATTTTAACCTTGAATTGTATAGCAGGACTAAATCTCCTACTTTAAATTGCTTTGGTTGTTTTAAACGAGCATCATAGCGGCGCTTTGTTGCCTCCTTATATAGTTGTGAGTTCTCATAGGCATTAACTCGCCATTCATCAAGCTCGTTCAACTGCATCATCCTTTTTTCACCTGTAGTTTTAAAATCGTAATTTAGAAATTTTATAGCCCAAAAAGCTTTGTGCTCCAACTCAAATGGTAGATGACAACTCTTTCCGTAAACAAGTTTGTATGGGGATGTTCTTATGGGAGTTTTAAAAGCTATTCTATAGGCCCATAAAGCATCGTCTACTTTTAATGCCCAAACTTTCCTGTTTGATTCTACTGTTTTCTCTAAAATACGCTTAAGTTCTCGATTTGCTACTTCCACTTGTCCCCTGGTTTGAGGATGATAAGTGGTAGCTGTCTTGTGGTGTACTCCATATTTCTTTAGGACTTTATCAAATTGAGTATTGCAAAAGTGAGTACCCCTATCACTAATAATTGCTCTAGGTGTTCCAAATCGAGAGAAGAGTTTCTTCAGAAACCTTACTACTACTCTAACATCGTTAGTAGGTAGAGCTTGGGCTTCCACCCATTTTGACACATAATCGACTACTACTAAAATGTATTTATTTCCAAATGAACTAAGGAATGGACCCATAAAATCAATACCCCATACATCGAATATTTCACATAATAGTATATATGTTTGAGGCATTTCATCGCGTTTAGAGATATTACCTATTCTCTGGCATTTATCGCATGAAGCAACATACATTTTGGCATCTTTAAATAGAGTTGGTTAATAAAACCCGATTCGAGTGTTTTGTGTGCTATCTTAATCTCGCTGTAATGTCTTCCTGAAGGTCCTAAATGGCAATGTTCTAGGATTTTGCTCACTTTTTCTTTTATAACACACCTTCGAATCAATTGATATGCACATATGCAGAAAAGAAAAGGATCTTCCTAGAAATAGTTTTTCACATCAACAAAGAATCGCTTCTTTTGATGATGTGTTAACTTTTTTGGTAAGACGTTAGTAGCTAAGTAATTTGCAATCTACAAACCAAGGTACCTCAAAGTTGGTTATCAAAAGAGTTGTTCTTCAGGAAACGAGTCATTTATGTCACTTTCATCGAGTTCTTTGATATGTGGGTTTTCAAGTCTAGAAAGATTGTCTACTGCAAGATTTTCAACTCCTTTCTTATCTTGAATTTCCAAGTCAAATTTCTTTAAAAGTAGAATCTATCTTATAAGTCGAGGTTTTGCATCAAGTTTAGTTAAAAGATAGCGAAGAGTTGAATGGTCAGTGTAGACGAAAACTTTAGATAGGATCAAATATTTTCTAAATTTATCAAATGCAAAGACTACAGCTAGAAATTCTCTTTCTATGGTTGTGTAATTTTCTTGTGCAGCCGTTAATGTCTTGCTAGCGTAGTAAATTGGCTGGAAGTGCTTGTTTCTTCGCTATTCCAAAACTGCACCTACTGTAAAATCACTCGCATTAGACATTAGTTCAAAGGGTTAGTTCGAATCAGGAGCAATTATAATTGGGGCATTTATTAATTTACCTTTGAGGATATTAAATGCGTCTAAACATTCCTGGTCAAAATTGAAAGGTACATCTTTTTCTACTAGTTTCGTTAAAAGTTTAGCTATTTTAGAGAAATCCAGCATGTCCTAAAAAGTTCTAATAGCTTTAACTGAACTAGGAGGAGGTAATTTTTCTATCGTTTCAACCTTTGCTTTATCTACCTCAATCCCTTTACTAGAAATTTTATGTCCTAACACAATCCCCTCTCGAACCATAAAGTGACACTTTTCCCAATTTAAAATAAGGTTCGTTTCCTCACATCTTATTAGAACTTATTTTAAATTTTTAAGGCAAAGATGGAAAGAATTACCAAATACCAAAAAGTCGTCCATAAATACCTCCATAATGTCTTCCACAAGTTCATCAAATATGGCTAGCATGCAGCGCTGAAAAGTAGCAGGAGAATTACATAATCCAAAAGGCATTCTACGATAAGCAAATGTACAATATGGACATGTAAATGTAGTTTTCTCTAGATCCTTAAGGGCTATTGGGATTTGGAAGTAGCCGGAAAGCCCGTCCAGGAAGCAGTAGTACATGTGTCCAGATAATCTTTCTAACATCTGATCAATAAAGGGCAAAGGAAAGTGATCTTTTCTGGTTGAGTCGTTCAACTTCCTATAGTCAATACAGACTCTCTATCCTATGACTGTTCTTGTAGGAATCAATTCATTCTTTTCATTTGCTACAATAGTCATGCCTACTTTCTTCGGAACAACCTGCACAGGACTTACCCAAGTGCTATCAGAAATAGGATAAATTATTCTAGCATCTAGAAGTTTAATTACCTCAGCTTTAACAACTTCTTTCACGTTGGGATTCAATCGTCTCTGAGGTTGCACGCATGGTTTATACTCCTCTTCCATTAGAATTTTGTGGGTACAAAATAATGGGCTTATACCCTTAATGTCAGAAATTTTCCAAGCTATGGCCCTTTTATGTTCCCTTAGTACCTGTAGCAACTCATCTTTTTCTTTGGGTTTCAGTTCCGATGAGATGATTACTGGTAGTGTAGAATTATCCCAGGAATACATATTCTAAGTGCTTTGGTAACTGTTTTAATTCTAATTTGGGTGGCTCATCAATAGAGGGTTTTTGTTTTAGTTCGTCATTAATTTCAATGCCCTCTTCTTTCGTTTGTCTAGGGGGAAATGTGTTAGGATCTGATTCTTGATATCATCATCTACCCCCTCACCTTGAGTAAGACACAGTTCCAACATGTCATTATGTATGATTTCCTGTAAATAATCTTGAATAGAATGATCAATGGCATCAATAAAATAACAGGAATCATCTTGTTCTCTAGAATATCGCATAGCATCGTAAATTTGAAAAATAATTTCTTCGTCGCCTACCCTTAGTGCAAGTTTACCATCACCTACATCAATAATAGCCCTAGCAGTGGCTAAAAAAGGGCATCCCAAAATTAAAGCTACCGCAACGTTTTCATCCATGTCAAGCATAATAAAATCAACAAGGAATATAAATTTATTAACTTTTACCAGAATATCTTCAATAATTCCCCTAGGATATTTAATAGATCTGTCAGCTAACTGAATACTCATCTTAATGGGTCTAGGTTCCCCAAGACCAAGTTGCTTAAACATTTTATAAGGCATTAAATTAATACTGGCACCTAGGTCAGCTAGTGCTTTCTCTATGGTTAAACTACCGATTAAATAGGGAATAGTGAAACTTCCTGGATCTTTCAATTGGTTGGTAGCTTGTTTTGGAGGATGGCTGAACATTCTTCATTAAGTTTCACTGTTGATATCTCTTCAAACTTCCGTTTATTTGTTAGAAGTTTTTTTAGAAATTTCGCGTATGTCGGCATCTCCGAAATAGCTTCAACAAAAGGTAAGTTGATATGTAACTGTTTAAAAACTTCAAGAAATTTATCGTATTGTGCGTCTAAGCGGTCTTTCTTCAACTTTGCCGAATATGGGATTGATGGTTTACATTCTTTGCGTACTGGTGTTACATTCTCAACTTCCTTGTCCTTTGCCTTGTCAGTTTCACATGGTACCTTCTTCTTTGTTCAACCAACTCTTTTCCACTCCTTAGTGTAACTGCCCTCACATGTTCTTTTTGATTAGTTAAACTTTTGGTCGCCTATCAGAAACTAACTTAGTTAGTTGTCCAATTTGATCCGTAAGCCCTTGGATTGATGCTTGCTAATTAGTCAATATCGTTTCATATTTTTTGAAATGGGTTTCTGACAATTCTATAAATTATGCTAGTGTCTCTTCAAGGTTTGGCTTCCTTTTTGTGGGTAGGGTTGTTGTCTTTGATTGTGGTGGTATCTCCAACCTGAATTATAAGCACTACTATAAGGGTTATTTTGAGGTCTGAAATTGTTACCCATATAGTGAACTTGCTCGTTTTCAGTACTCGGGTTGTAAGGTGGATATTCTGTATTGTTCATCCATCCTCCATTCGTATTGTACTGCATAACTAAATGTACCTGCAAAGAATCACATAAACCATCAATCTTTTTATTAATCGTCTCTACCTGATTTGATAGCGTGGTGACTTTGTCGAGGTTGAAAACTCCGGCTGTTTTAGTTGGCCTTGTCCTTGTAACTTGCCACGGATAGTTGTTCAGTGACATCTCTTCTATAAACTCATAGCCCACTTTAGGAGTTTTGTTATTTAGGGTTCCATTGGCTGCTGAATCAATTAATTGTCGGGTTGAAGGGTTCACATTGTTGTAAAAAGTTTGGACCTGTAACCACAAGGGTAAACCATGGTGTGGGCACCTTCTCAACAGATCTTTGTATCTCTCCCATGTGTCATATAATGTTTCTAAATCCATCTACACAAAAGAAGAGATATCATTCCTTAATTTGGCCGTTTTGGCCGGTGGAAAATATTTCAGTAAAAATTTTTCAGTCATTTGGTCCCATGTAGTGATTGATCCTCGTGGAAGAGAATGTAACCAATGTTTGGCTTTAATTCTCAAAGAAAAGGGAAATAATCGAAGACAAATGGCATCATCAGAAATGCCATTTATTTTGAAGGTATCACAGAATTCTAGAAAATTAGCTAAATAAGTATTTGGGTCTTCGTCCTGCAAACCATCAAATTGAACAAACTATTGAATCATTTGTATAGTGTTAGGTTTTAATTCAAAATTATTAGCGGCTATAGCAGGCCTAACAATACTCGATTCAGCTCCTGTTAAATTAGGTTTAGCACAATCATACATAGTTCGAGGAGCATGATGATCGGCCACCTCCTAAGGTAGTGGATTATTCTTAGCCATCCTTTCGGTGGTATTGGTTTCGTCCTTTTTCTCTTCTTGTATGTAATCTAAGCCTCGCCTTACTTCTCTACGATTTCTGCATACGGTTCCTTCGATATTACTATCGTAAAGTAGTGGTCCTGTCGGGTTCCTTCTAGTCATAAACTAGAGGTACCTGTTAGGAAAAGAGAAAAAGAAAAAGAAAATTTAGAAAAGTAAAAATAAAATTTAATTCTAGTAAAATAATATATAATATGGCTAAAGTAATAAAAATTGAGCATTCCTAATATTTCAGTTCCCCGGCAACAGCGCCAAAAACTTGATCGTGTCTGTCGAGTCTTAAAAAATTATGAAAAGAATGATCGAACACGAAACTAACTAAGACAATGATGGAGGCCAGTAGCACCTATCGAGCAATGAGTATAGCTAGCGGCAAGACCGTTGTCGAACCCAAAGGAACCAAAAGTACTAATTTTAACTCTATTTCTATTATTTAGCCTACTTAATTAAGGAAATTTTTATCTAATCTAAAATTAACTAATCAACTAAGCTAAAGGTTCTAAGAAAAAAATAAATTGGGGAAGGACTTGAGGAAAACCGATTGATTTAAACAATACCGAGAAAGAATCCACCTAGACTTCACTTATTATCTAACTCGAACAGATTTATTTATTCACTTGACTTGATCCGTAGGATTCCCTAATTTATATTAATACCTCTCTCGAGACTACTAACTTCTAACCCTAGGTTGATTAATTGAAATCTTTTTCTAATTAAAACTCCTAGAATTGCATTAACTTGATCTATGGACTCCCATATTAGGTTTGACCCTAATCCGGCAAATTTTTGTCACCCTATCTCTAGGCCCGCGAGAAACTCCGCTTAACTATGCTAGATCTACTCTTAGACAGGGTCTCTTCCTCCTCTGCCTAAGCACATCATACTTGAATCAATATCCCGGAAATACCAAAAGAAGAATTAAGAACACATAGTTAAGAACAAATCAAGTATTTATCATATAGCTTAGATAACAATAACAAGATTCGTCTTAGGTTTCATCCCCCTCAAGTATCTAAGGGTTTAGTTCATAATTGTAAAAGAAAATATCTCAGAAGAAAAGATAAAACAAAACATAAGAAAACCCTAAAATCTCCTAAATGAATTGAAGGAGAGCTCCTCCGTCTTGAGGATGATTTCATCTTCTTGAGATGAATCAATTGACTTTCTTTGAGTAAATCCTTGAATTTAACTGCTCTGGCTCGGCTCTTTGGCCTAGCTGAACACCCTAAAAGCCTTGACAGAAGGCTTCTGTCGAACTCCCCCACTAAGTTGCCTCATAGGGTGTTTATATAAGCTTTGAGATGCCTTACTTGGTGCGAAAGTATCCTAATCCGAATAGAACTCTTCTTTCCTACGGCAGGGCCACGCCCATGGCACACCCTTGTGTGATTCGAGGCCAGGCCGTGTTTGGGTCTATTGATGAGGCACGGCCGTGTATTTCGGGGTCCATGCTGTGTTTGGCTCTTCTTAAGAGGCACGGTCGTGTGGTCTTGGGCTCAGGCCGTGTGGATTTCATGTTTTGGCCTATTTCCTCTGTTTTCGGCCTGTTATTCATTTTTTTCATCCTCCGGTGTTCTCCTGAGTACAAAACATGAAAACAAAGGATTAGGAGCACCTATTTCCATAGTTAAAGAAAAAATCATCCAAAAGTATGCTAAATGTGGGATTAAAATATGTTCATTTTATGGTTTATCAGCTATTTACCAAGCCATTTTGCCACCCTCACTTGCACACATCTACATAACATATCATGGCACAAAATCAAGCGTGTGAGAGCAACCAATTAACCACAACCAAGACAATAACATGTCATTCTCATGCCATTATTTATCATGCTTAGAACATCAACCTTTCCACACCAATTCATGCAAGATTCCACATTCATGATTAAAACATATCAACTTTGTACCATTGCCTAACATATTCACTACATTTATTAAGCTCTAAATCAAACATATATATTTCACATTCATTAGGCTTCATTCAACTACTTCCAAGTTGCCAAATGATACTCAAATTCCTCATCTTATCAATAGGTCACTTTTCCAAAAATCACAAAATCATGCCATAAATCACAATTCCAAACATTTCACATTCACCAAGCATACCATGATCATATCACCATAGACATTGACACATATATGAATATACTTAGGCTTACAACCATGTTAGCCAATATGAGCCAACTTACATGGCCAAATAGCAAAACAAGCCTTTGACAATCACAAGCCAACACATTGGCTACAATCACAATGACACATTTAACAAAATGGATAAGTCTCTATACATGCCATAGACTCAAAATGCTTAAATTCATTTATACCCAAAGTGATAGCTTGATAATGTGATAGAATCTCCGGTGATCTCCAACCCGAGCTAGCTCAATGACACTATAAAACATGGGAAAGGAAGGGGGTAAGCTATATAGCTTAGTGTAGTTCATATGCAAATAATACAAAACATTATTCATACATTTGACATATAAATAAATTAACATATATCAACATAAATGTCATATGAACATAAATTTCATTTAATATCAACATAACACATGTCAACATAATTGTCATATACTAATAGCTTATCATATGAATTTCATAACACATATCAACATGATTGTCATATACCAATAGCTCATCGTATGAATAACATAATGCATATTAGCATAATTATCATATATCAATAGCTCATCGTATGAATAACATAACGCATATCAACATAATTTTCATATACCAATAGCTCATCGTATGAATAACATAACACATATCAACATAAATGTCATTTAAGCTTCATAAGCACAACTTGCTCAATCACAATCTTTCCAATTGTTCATCATATACTAAGTTCATTTTCTTTGAGTTTTACGTATATACATGTACCATCTCATAATATATTCATGTACTTTCTCATCTTTGACATACCCATTGAACCACTTGGAATACTATTGGATACACGAAAATCTTTGCAAATAAGTGCCACATTTGTAGCCAATGCTACCACAAATCTCATAACACATATAAGCTCTTTTCGAGCTATCCTCGAACTGCTCACACAAGTCGTCATCGAGATGTAGCTACGCTGTCTTTGCTTTCACACAAGTCGCCGGTATTTGCAACATATGTCGATATACCTAGCAACCAGTAGGACATACAAGACCAGCACCCGGGACACATAAATCACATTATTACATGGGTTCCTAGTGACATGTCACTTGTATCCTAATTTATTCCTAAGGTTTAACCGGGATTTACTCTGTAACATCCCAAACCTGATCTATACGCTATGACCAAATCTGGTATGTTACATGAAGGGTAGTTTGAAATTTTAACGAAACATCGTAACTTAGAAAACTTTTCATTTAGTGTCTCCATCTCCAAGACGATTTAAAAAAAAATTATACTTGAAGGTTCCGTACTGACTTCTTATTAAATTGATCTAAAAGGTTGTAAACAAATTTTTTTTACAAAAGCCAAAATCAAGGGATTTCATAAACGTGACATTTGAAATCAATGTTGTGGTTTTAATGAAATCTCTGAATTAATTAGTTATTCGCAAGCCATCTTTTGTTAACACTTTGAAAACTATTTGTTTATGTTTTTAACTTTAGAAAAACCCCATATTTGACAGTTTATAAAATATATAATATCATCATTAAATAAAAACCTAAATTAAAGTTATAGCGACCTTATTACATAATAAAATCCCAAATTAAAATAAGTTCAAATAAAGGAAACGAGTTTACGAGAAAAATATTGCATGGCCACCTCAAGTCCACCTCGGCTCCAAATTTGCGATCTAGTGATTACCTGCAAAATTAAGTAGAGAGGTGAGTTACCGAGACTCAGTGTGTAATTCCTCTTATAACGCAATTGGCCTTAAGCCCACATAAAATAGCATATTAGAAATGTATGCAATGTAGCCCCAACCCAACCTAGTTTTCGATCCTCTAGGTCACCTGAATCAACCAAACACCTGTGGCATCAAGCCACTGTGGTCCCAGACCACTTGTGACAAAGTTACAGAATATATAAACGTGGGGCCAACCCACTGTGGCCCCAGACCATTGTGACGATCTCTGATAAGTATATGTGGGGCTAACCCATTGTGGTTCCAGACCACTGAGACAAGTCACTGATAAACATATGTATATGTGGTTCCAAACCACTGTGGTCCCAGACCACTGTGACAATAGTCACTGAATCACACTTCCCCTTTCGTTCACATCCCAAAACCCGATGCAAACATATTATCCATGTACAGCAGTTAATCACGTCATACATAATCATATTATATGCAAAGCAACTACAACGGTACTTACCTGGTGTCCTCAACCTTACCCACAAGGGTATCTCGATCGATTGCACAATCATTTCGGCTTTCAGCCATCACCATTATTTACATAAAAAATAAAGAAAAAGTGTGAGCGTTACACACCTGATTACACGTAAAACTATACTCTCTATGTCGATGCTTTCGCTAGCAGGGATAACAGTATTTGTCTATCCCAAGCAGACGTCGGCTCTCTACCACAGCCTAACGGAAAGTCTCAAGCTACCGACACAGCACATCTCTTAAATTTAGGAGCAGAGATTACGAGTCCACTCCCCTCTTTTGATTGTCCAGCACTTGCATCCATGAAGAGAGCCTTGATCAGTTACTCAAAAAGAAACGCTGATTGTCTAACCAAAAGATTTGATTTAGGCAGAGTACAATGAATAGAATCTTGCCGAAAAGAATAAAAGAAGAACTCCTTACCTTGACTACTAAGGAATCGCACCAGCGGATTCGACTTGTAATTTCTAGGTGAACCTCTAGACAACTCACAAGTTAGAAAATGGTGTTCGCAAAATAAATAAGAAACGGCCTTACGGCCTAAATGGAACATGAAGGAAGGCCTTCCCCGTTTTCAGCCATAACAACTTACCACCCACCTTACGAGATCCCAAAGCTAAGTAGAGGCTAGAAGGGTGTACTTGCACTTCAACAGATTTGGCCTTAGAAAGAAGAAACAGAGTAAGACTATCGGCCTTAAGAGCGAAGAAGATAGAAAGGAAAAGAACAAGAACCGCTGACAATGAGATAAAGAAAAACATTACCTTGCGACTAGCAAATACCAAATGTAGAGGAACCTTCGGCAGACAATAGAGACCTATCTATTTGCTTCTCAAGATTCGGCAGAATTCAGCTATGGAGATTACAAGAGGAAGAGATGAGAGGAACAAGATGGGAATGGATGAACAGAGATTCAAAGAAAAGGTTCGGCCCCCCAAACAAACGGCCACAAGGATATATGGTGGCTATCTAATAGAGAAAAGAGAAGAGTTATGGAGTAGAAGAGGATTCGGCAACACTGTGCATAAGAGAAAGATGAGACGAAAAGGGAAATGGTAGCTAGTGATTTCGGCAAGGGAAATGGAAACTCAAAAGAAAACAAGTGGATGAAAGGGAGAAAAGAAAAGAAATGCTCAAAAGGAAATAGTAGGAACCGTACAACACAAAGGACCTGAAATGACTTAAGATGAAAGCCTAAAATGTCAAAAGGAGAAAACTAAGAACATAAGGAAAATTCGGCACACACTCTTCCAAGCTTTCAATTTTGCTAACACACGCAACCAATGCCATCACTCTCTATCCACAACAACACATAGCCAAAATTTCCCCCTCCAAACTCCCCAAATTCGGCCAACACCTTCCACCTTCACCAAATCCCTTGTTTTGCTTCTATTTTCACTCTCCAACACCCATTTGAATTGGTTTGACCAATTCAAACTCCACAAGCACCTCTCCTCTACTCATTCAAATGCATTTGACTCATTCAACACCCACCTTTGAAGAGTCCAAGCCGAATGCCAACACTCCACCCTCTTGAGCACAAAAAAAGAAAGCTCCCAAATTCTGCTGATGAGACTCGAACTCCTTCCCCCTCTTGCTCCCTTGTGACGCTAATCCCCTACTCCTTAAGTGGCGTCACTTGCACTCTATCACACTCTATCTTGTGTCAACAAACACAAGAAATTACTCATAAGGCCTGCTTCAACCAGCTCTCCACCCTAAAGTGCCCAAAAACCAAAATTTCACCAAGGCTCTGGCTTGACCCCGAGCCTCCCTAGGACCTCCAAAGACATCTAAATAACAAGCAGAACAAGCCAAGCACATAGAAATACATACAATGTAGAACCCCTAATTTTAGGATGTTACAGTTTACCCCCTTAAAAAAATTTTGGCCTCGAAATTTACCTGCTCAGAAGAGATGAGGGTATTGCTGTCGCATCACATCCTCTGGCTCCCACGTGGCTTCCTCTGAATCGTGATTACGCCATAACACCTTGACTAGAGGAACTGACTTCATTCTCAACACCTTGACATCTCGATCCAAGATCTGCACTAGTTCTTCTTCAAAAGATAAATCAGGTCATACTTCAATTTTTCCATAGGCACTATGTGAGATGGATCCGAACGATAGTACCTTAACATTGAGACATAAAATACATCATGTATCTGTCTCAATTCCAGAGGTAACTCAAGCTGATATGCCACTAGTCCCACACATTTCAATACCCGATAAGGGCCGATGAACCTAGGGCACAACTTGCCCTTTCGTCCAAACCTTAAAACCTTCTTCTAAGGTAAAACTTTCAGAAAAACTCAATCACCCACTAAAATTTTATTTCCTTACATTTCAGATCCGCATATGATTTCTGCCTATCAAAAACTTCCTTCAACCAAGTCCAAATTAGCTTAACCTTTTCCTCTGCCTCAATTCAAATCTCTCAGCATACAAGCCTTTCCCCGAAAGCACAATACCCCATCACTGTTCAAACTAAAATCTTCTACCTCACCACCTTCCACTAGCTAAAATTTAGAACCAACGATTCATCCAACAACTGTTGCTCTTTAATCTGACTTACCCACAAAGGCTTTACTTGATGTTCAGCTAACAAACTCCCATCTTCATACAAACTAAGATGAGCAAACATTGCCCTCAAGTCCGATATTACCTTTCAGCTCAACGAATCTGCCACTATGTTAGCTTTATCGGGGTGATACTCAATCGAGCAGTCATAATCCTTCAACAATTCAATCCACCTCCACTGCCTTAAATTCAACTCCTTCTGGGTAAGGAGATATTTCAGGCTCTTATGGTCGGTGTAAATAATCGACTTCTCTCCATACAAGTAGTGCCTCCAAATCTTTAGAGCGAACACTACCGTGGCTAACTCCAGATCATGAGTGGGATAGTTCACTTCATGTGGTCTCAATTGCCTAGACGTATACGCTACCACTTTCCCCACTTGCATCAACACACATCCTAACCCTGTGTGTGCCACATCACAATAAATGACAAACTCTTTTCTAGCCTCAAGCTGAATTAACACTGGTGCCTCCGCCAAAATCCTCTTCAACTTTTCAAAGCTTTCCTATTGCTTATTTGACCAAACAAATGGTACCCCTTTCCGTAACAACTTGGTTAAAGGTGCAGCTATCAACAAGAATCCCTCAACGAACCTTCTGTAGTACCTAGCTAATCCCAAAAACTTCAAATTTTGCCACTAACTTTGGTGGTTTCCAATCCAAAATAGCTTTAATCTTTCGGGGGTCAACCCTAATCCCTCCAGCAGACACAACATGCTAAATTTGGCATACAGTTGCTTCTCTCTCAAAATTTGCAGAACAATCCAAGGATGTGAATCATGCTCCTCTTCCGTCCTTGAATATACTAAAATATCGTCTATGAATACTACGACAAACCGATCTAGATAGGGTTGGAATACCTAGTTCATCATATCCATAAACGCGCTGGTGCATTTGTCAACCCAAATGGCATCACTAAGAACTCATAGTTACCATAACGAGTTCGAAAAGTTATCTTATGAATATCTACCTCCTTGACCTTAAGCTGATGATAACCTGACCTCAAGTCTATCTTTGAGAAGACCGAAGCACCTCACAGTTGATCGAACAAGTCGTCAATCCTTGGCAATGGGTATTTGTTCTTAATCGTCAACTTGTTCAATTGCCTATAGTTAATGCACATCCGCATCGACCCATCTTTTTCTTAACAAATAACATCGGTGTTCCCCACGGAGACACACTTGGTCGAATAAATCCCTAGTCCAACAGTTCCTGAATCTGGGCTTTATGTTCCACTAACTCCTTCGGCACCATCCTATACGGGGCAATGGACACCGGAGCTGCTCCCGGAAGAAGATCAATGCCAAACTCTACTTTGCGATCCAGAGGTAACCCTAGAAGTTCTTCTGGAAAGATGTCTCTGAACTCTTTCACCATTCTAACATCCTTTACAGTTAACTCTTTAGCTTCCAGAGCACTTATGAAAGCTAGGAAAGCCTCACACCCTTTTCTCACCATCTTCTCAGCCTTTAGAGTAGACACCACATTGGATAGGTAACTCCTTCTCTCACCTAACACCAACACCTCCTTATGCTCGAGAGTCTTCAATGACAAGCACTTAGCAGCACAATCCAATTTTTCTCGATACTTAACCAACCAATCCATGCCTAAAATCAAATCGAACTCACCGAACGGTAACTCCATCAAGTCAGTCGGAAGACTATCCCTTGAACTTCTAAAGGCAAACTCCTAAAGAGTCTGTTTACCACTATAGATTGTCCTAAAGGGCTAATCATAGTTATCTCTCCAGAAACAACCCCAGATCTTATGTTTAAAGTTCCAGACACAGAACTAGCAACATACGAATGTGTAGACCCAATATCAATCAATGTTGTAAAGGGCAAACCAAAAATAAGGAACGTACCGATTATTACGTTTGATGCATCGCCCTCTTCTCGACTTCTAGCTACATAGACCAACCCAGCTATCTCAATCTCAGATTCCCAAAGACCTCTGCCGGTGCTCCTCGCCTTCGGCCAAAACCATTTCCTCCTCTAGTTGTACATAACTCTGACCAGCTGGCCGTGCCCTGTTTGGCTCCTGTAGACAGTCCCTTATCAGATGATCTACAGACCCACACCTAAAGCATTCTTTATTTCTTGTCCGACACTCCCCCAAATGATAGTTCCCACATCTAACACATGATTGAGACCGACCAACGGTAACAGGCTTTGCAACACAACTCGGCCCATCAAATCTATGCCTCTTTTGGAAACTCCCAGCGGATCCTGATGACCCAAAATTTCTTTTATTCCTACCCCTATCCTTATCCTGATTCTGTCTTTCAGATCGCTTCACCTCTTCGGCTATCTTAGTCTTCTCAACCAGAATAGTAAATTCTCTATCCAGCTGTGGAGCTATCAGTACTCGCAACTCATCCATCAGACCATCCTTAAATTGGACACAACGCTAGTGATCTGTTGCAACGATACCTTGGGCATAACGGCTTAAACGCAGAATCCTGCCTCATACTCAGCCACCGACCTACTCCCCTGGACCAAGTTTAGAAATGTCTTCCTCTGAGTGTCCACATAGCTCGCCCCAATATACTTTCCCTGGAAAGTTGCCTTAAAGAAGTCCCAGGTAATGCGGTCAGCTGCTGTACCATCCCTTACCGTGAGCCACCATTGGTATGCCTCATCTCGAAGGAGAGACACTACCCCTTTCAACTTCTCTCCCGTAGTATAGTCAAGATCGTCCATGATTTGTTCCACCGCTTCCAGCCAGTACTCAGCTACTTTAGGAGCCATACCAGAAATACCTCTGAATATCTCAGCCCCGTTAGCTCGAAGTCGCTTAGAAATAGATTTTCGAGCTATTGATCCCATGCTTACTCCAGCAACCCACTCCAAAACATGTAACATAGCTTGAGACACAACTTCGTCTCTACCAGTTTGGTCCTGGAATCCCGCTTCCTGGTAATGTCGGTATTTCACCCTCCAGCCCATGCCTTGATTTTGAGGGTTCATCCTCAACACCCGACCTCTACCGTGGTCACGCATACCACGTCCATGTTCTCTAGCGCTCATGATTACGAATTTGACTTAATTTGATTAAAAATTTTATGAATTAGTATTTCTTCCACTGTTTATTACCGAACAGTCTTATGAAAATAGCATTAGAAGTAGGTTTTGGCAAGAAATATTTCTATAGGTCTCTATCCTTAGAATTGTATTTCTCAAAACTATCTACCACAATATTTCATAAGAATCCAAGTAGCAATCAGAAACTTACAGTGTTGATTGGTGCCGGAGACTTGGGTGCCATACTTCTAGAAAACATGTACTTTTCTAAACCAACTTTTGAAAACATTTTGAACCTAACCCACAGTCGAGTTTTGTAAACTTAGGCCTTAGGAAGAAGAAACAGAGTAAGACTATCGGCCTTAAGAGCAAAGAAGATAGAAAGGAAAAGAATAAGAACCGCTGATAAGGAGATTAAGAAAAATATTACCTTGCGACTAGCAAATACCGAATGTAGAGAAACCTTCGGCAGACAACAGAGACCTATCTATTTGCTTCTCAAGATTCGATAGAATTTGGCTATAGAGATTACAAGAGAAAGAGATGAGAGGAGCAAGATGGGAATGGATGAACAGAGATTCAAAGAAAAGGTTCGGCCCCCCTAAACAAACGGTCACAAGGATATATGGTGGCGATCTAATAGATAAAAGAGAAGAGTTAGGGAGTAGAAGAGGATTCAGCAACACTGTGAACAAGGGAAAGATGAGACAAAAAGGGAAATGGTAGCTAGTGATTTCAGCAAGGGGAATGGAAACTCAAAAGAAAATAGGTGGATGAAAGGGAGAAAAGAAAAGAAATGCTCAAAAGGAAATAGTAGGAATCGTACAACATAGAGGACCTGAAATGACTTAAGATGAAGCCTAAAATGTCAAAAGGAGAAAACTAAGAACATAAGGAAAATTCAGCACACACTCTTCCAAGCTTTCAGTTTTGTTAACACACACACCCAATGCAGTCACTCCCTAGCCACAACAACACATAGCTGAAATTTCCCCCTCCAAACTCCCTAAATTCGGCCAACACCTTCCACCTTCACCAAATCCCTTATTTTGCTCCTACTTTCACTCTCCAACACCCATTTGAATTGGTTTGACCAATTCAAACTCCACAAGCACCTCTCCTCCACTCATTCATATGCATTTGACTCATTCAACACCCACCTTTGAAGAGTTCAAGCCGAATGATAACACTCTACCCTCTTGAGCACAAAAAAATAAAGCTCTTAGATACTGCTGACGAGACTCGAACTCCTTCCCCCTCCTACTCCCTTGTGACGCCAATCCCCTACTCCTTAAGTGGCGTCACTTGCCACTCTACCACACTCCATCTTGTGTCAACAAACACAAGAAATTACTCATAAGGCCTGCTTCAACCAGCTCTCCCTCCTAAAGTGCCCAAAAACCAAAATTTCACCAAGGCTCTGGCTTGACCCGAGCCTCCCCAGGACCCTCAAAGACATCTAAATAACAAGCAGAACAAGCCAAGCACACAAAAATACATACAATGCAGAACCCCTAATTCTAGGATGTTACATACTTGCTCGTCGAAACTTCGTCAATTTCATCCATAGAGTCAATCATACAATTCATGCAATAACAAAACATTATAAATACAATTTTCATGTTTCATTAGTTACATACAAAGTTACCTCGGCATAGAAATGGTAAAAAGGACTAAATCATCAAATACTCATTTTTCTCAATCTATAATATCACATTTAACTTATTTAGTCATTAAAATATTCAAATCAGCCCAAAATCACATTATGGTACAAATTACATTTTTTCCCCTAAAGTTTGGCATTTTACAATTTAGTCCCTAGTCTCGTAAAATTCTTTTCATTAAATTTCTTCAAAACCCAATCCTATCCGAACCATTTTCATACTCATAAAAGCCTACATTTTTCATTTATTATCATTTTTCTACTCATTTTATAACTTTTACAAATAGGTCCTTTTTGACCTTTTTACTGAAAATCTCTTAGCAAAAGTCGTTTAACAAACAACAAACATGCATTTTCCACCATCAAACATCAAAATACATACATGTTCAACATGGATAAAATTTTAGACTTGGACATCTCTTCAAATTAGTGGTAGAAATAGATAGATCATGTTACAAGGATTTCAAAAACATAAAAATGATTTAAAGTGGGGCTAGAACGGACTTACAATCGAGACTTGAAAGCTTGAAAAACCCTAGCCATGGTTTCTCCTTGTAAAATTCGACCATGGGAGGAAGATGGACAAAAATTGGCTTTTAATTTGGCTTTTTAATTCATTCTAATTACCAAATTACTAAAATGCCATTAATAAAAACTTGAAACATACCAAACCATGTCGATTTTTGGCCACCAACAACCAATGGTCTAATTACCATTTAAGGACCTCAATTTAAAATCTCATTACAATTGGACACCTCTAACATATAGAATTCAAGTTTTGTACTTTTGTAATTTAGTCCTTTTAACTAAATTGAGTGCCCAAACGTAAAAATTTTCAAATGAAATTTTCATGAAGTTGTTTCATAAAACTGTAGACCATAAAATATAATAAAAATAAACTTCTCTGCGTCAGATTTGTGGTCCCGAAACCACTATTTCGACTAGACCCAAAATCGGGCTGTTACATCCATCAATTTTGGCAACTCAAATCGAAGATCTGGGAGAGGTGATTGAGTCTTGAACTTTGAAGTTGCGATGTTAGGTTTGGTTACTGGTTCCATTGGTTCTGCCTTATCAGGGATTTTAGCTGACTATATTGGTTCGATCACTGTGGGATCTTCTTCTTTTTCTTCTTCTTCTTCTTCTTCGAGATCCTTGCTCTTTTCAACTCATTCTATAAAACAGAGTCTCTAGCTATTTGGCAGAGGTCCCAATCTGTGATTGTGCCCTGGCTATAACCTATCTTTTTTACGTTTGCAAGAATTTTAGCTTTCAAGCACAAAATTTTTATCATAAAGGGAAATTAAGTTGGGCTAGAATGTCTAGCGGCACAATTTCGTATTTCTCTCAGGATGATTTTTCCCACGTCAATGGTCTTTCTAGTTAAAATCGAGTATAATAAGACCATTTGCTCTAATAAAATTGTAGCCCCATGTGAAATGGGCATAAGGCTAAATCAAATGAAATAGAACCATACCTTCGCTAGTGGTGTCGACACGTGTGAATTCCTTGCTTTGACACAGTCCACTTAGAACCTAAAACTGAAAGTTCCTCAAGAATTTCTTGCAGATTTTCAAACTCAATATTTCTCATCAAGGAAGAATATTCATTGTCTTTGAAATTAGGTAATTCAAAGAATTCATTAATAGCGTTTGAGGTTATTGGTACCTTGATTCCACGAACAGAAACTTCCGTTAATTTACTTGAGGTAAGATTCCCGTAAAATTCACAAACTAACTCCTCATCTGTACTAGGTCTTTTCTCACAAAATAACTCCCAATTGAGAGCTTCAACAATTTGTCGAATGCGCATGAAATCAATATAGTTTCTTTCTTTCAACTTAAAGCCTTTTTCCAAGGTGCGTCATTGATTCTTGAAAACACTTTAAGTATCTCGCTTTGGCTTCTTTACAAAGGAATTTATTTTGTGATTCAATCAATTTGGACAGAGGCATGAGTTCTCTTCAAGAGGCATGATCAACTTTGAACATAAGATGGAAAAATATTTTCTTAAAATTTTAATTAGTATAAAATATTAATAATTCAATAAATTAGAAAATTAAATAATTAAATAAAATAAAAATTTAGGAGAAAAATTTGTCCTACCACCTTTTTTATTTAAAAATTAAGAACTCAAAGAAAATAAATATAAAGCAAAAAGGGTTGGTTTAAGGATGGTTATAGGGTGTCTTGATGGTGTGGTGCGATAGGCAAGGGTGTTAGTGCAAGTAGCAATGCGTGGTTTGAGTAGATGCGCAGGCAACAGGCGACACTGTCGGGCGGATCCTTGCACGAGCAATAGGGCATGCGTGTGCCGTGTGGATGCGGGGAACTGGGCAGCAAGCAAGGGCATCGAGCAAGCCTGACAAGCTGCTGGAGCTGGACGTGCATCAGGTGAGGCAACAAGGAGTAGGCCGTGGCGCTACGGTGTGTGCGTGAAATTTAATAATGGAACATTGCTAGGCATGAGGGTGATGTGCGGAGGTGGGAGGTGTTGTGGCTAGAGAGTTCAGCACTAGATGATTTAGTACTTGGTGGTTTTGTATGCTAGGATTGATGGAGGGATGAGTGAAAAAATGGCAAAGGTGGGTGAATTTTATAGTGAAAGGAGTAGGAGTTTCATTAGAATTCTTAGAACAAATTAATAATTAAGATATTCCAAGTTCTAATTCTACATAGAGTTAGCAACAATTAATAATTAATATAATGCATATTAAATTATTATTTGCTATTAGTTTATTAAAATAAATACTTATTAAATAAAATATGATCTCATTTAAACTAATCCTAATCCTAATTCTATGCAAAATCAAAAGAATAAAAATAAAACTCCAACGCCACTCTCTGTGTTCGAACTCGACCAAACCACCGCAAGCCTTACCTCAACGCCTGTGCCACTCGGCCACCTTGATTTTTATGACAAAACCCCATCATTTAATCTTAACCCTTCCTAGCTCAAATTCCATAACCGCATAAAATAAAATCACACCCAAAAACGCCGCTTCCAAAGGCCGAACTCATGCCCCGCTTCCTCCAACTCCTATGTGCGTGACGAGAACCACCGGACAAGTCGCTTGTTAGCCTAATACGCCTCACTCTTTTTAAGGCTTTCATCCTCTGAAGCGCCATAATCCAAAAATTAAAACCCAATGCAAGCCTTTCTTGGATCGAACCTAAGACCTCAAAGGCGCTACCTCCACTTCTTAAGTCACAAGAGACACCACCTTGCCAAAGCCTTACTTGTGCCATAAATTACCAAAAATAATTCTTAAGGCCTACCTTGGCCCGATTCCCTTACCACACTAAAAATCCAAAATTTTTTTTTCAAAGCCTTCCTTTCATCCAAACATTCTTAGAACCTCCAAAACTCATCCAAGCACTCCTAAAAACCTACTAACACTTGAATTATACCCAACATGCATAGCCCCTAAACCAGGGTGTTACAGTCAATCATACAATTCATACAATAAAAAAACATAATAAATACAATTTTCATGTTTCATTAGTTACATACAAAGTTACCTCTAAGATAGAAATGGTAAAAAGGACTAAATCGTCAAATACTCATTTTTCCCCCATTCTAACTCTAAACCTCGTTTTTCTCAATCTATAATATCACATTTAACTTATTTAGTCATTATAATAATCAAATCAGCCCAAAATCACATTATGGAAAAAATTACATTTTTCCCCTAAAGTTTGGCATTTTACAATTTAGTCCCTAGTCTCGTAAAATTCTTTTCATTAAATTTCTTCAAAACCCAAGCCTATCCGAACCATTTTCATACTCATAAAAGCCCACATTTTTCATTTATTATCATTTTTGTACTCATTTTATAACTTTTACAAATAGGTCCTTTTTGACATTTTTACTGAAAATCACTTAGCAAAAGTCGTTTAACAAACAACAAACATGCATTTTCCACCATCAAACATCAAAATACATACATGTTCAACATGGATAAAATTTTAGACTTGGACATATCTTCAAATTAGTGGTAGAAATAGATAGATCATGTTACAAGGATTTCAAAAACATAAAAATGATTTAAAATGGGGCTAGAACGGACTTACAATCGAGCTTGAAAGCTTGAAAAACCCTAGCCATGGTTTCTCCTTGTAAAATTCGACCATGGGAGGAAGATGGACAAAAATTGGCTTTTAATTTGGCTTTTTAATTCATTTTAATTACCAAATTACTAAAATGCCATTAATGAAAAACTTTAGAAACATACCAAACCATGTCGATTTTTGTCCACCAACTTAACCAATGGTCTAATTACCATTTAAGGACCTCCAATTTAAAATCTCATTACAATTGGACACCTCTAACATATAGAATTCAAGTTTTGCACTTTTTGTAATTTAGTCCTTTTAACTAAATTGAGTGCCCAAACGTAAAAATTTTCGAATGAAATTTTCATAAAGTTGTTCCATAAAACTGTAGACCATAAAATATAATAAAAATAAATTTCTCTGCGTCAGATTTGTGTTCCCGAAACCACTGTTTCGACTAGACTCAAAATCGGGCTGTTACATCCATCAATTTTGGCAACTCAGATCGAAGATCTGGGAGAGGTGATTGAGTCTTGAACTTTGAAGTTGCGATGTCAGGTTTGGTTACTCGTTCCATTGGTTCTGCCTTATCAGGAATTTTAGCTGACTACATTGGTTCAATCTCTGTGGGATCTTCTTCTTTTTCTTCTTCTTCTTCTTCAAGATCCTTGCTCTCTTCAACTCGTTCTATAGAACAGAGTCTCTAGCTATTTGGTAGAGGTCCCAATCTGTGATTATGCCCTGGCTATAACCTGTCTTTTTTACGTTTGCAAGAATTTTAGCTTTCAAGCACAAAATTTTTATTATAAAGGGAAATTAAGTTGGGCTAGAATGTCTAGCGGCACAATTTCGTATTTCTCTCAGGATGATTTTTCCCACGTCAATGGTCTTTCTAGTTAAAATCGAGCATAATAAGACCATTTGCTCTAATAAAATTGTAGTCCCATGTGAAATGGGCATAAGGCTAAATCAAATGAAATAGAACCATACCTTCGCTAGTGGTGTCAAATATTCTCTGCGACACGTGTGAATTCCTTGCTTTGACACAGTCCACTTAGAACCTAAAACTAAAAGTTCCTCAAGAATTTCTTGCAGATTTTCAAACTCAATATTTCTCATCAAGGAAGAATATTCGTTGTCTTTGAAATCAGGTAATTCAAAGAATTCATTAATAGCGTTTGAGGTTATTGGTACCTTGATTCCATGAATAGAAACTTCCGTCAATTTGCTTGAGGTAAAATTCCCGTAAAATTCACAAACTAACTCCTCATCTGTACTAGGTCTTTTCTCACAAAATAACTCCCAATTGAGAGCTTCAACAATTTGTCGAATGCGCGCTATGAAATCAATATAGCTGCTTTCTTTCAACTTAAAGCCTTTTTCTGGGTGCATCTGTTGATTCTTAAAAACACTTTCGTATCTCGCTTTGGCTTCTTTACAGTGGAATTTATTTTGTGATTCGTCAATTTGGACAGATGCATGAGTTCTCTTGTGAGGCATGATCAACCTGAACATAAGATGGAAAAAAATATTTTCTCAAAATTTTAATTAGTATAAAATATTAATAATTCAATAAATTAGAAAATTAAATAATTAAATAAAATGAAAATTTAGGATAAAAATTTGTCCTACCACCTTTTTTATATAAAAATTAAGAACTCAAAGAAAATAAATATAAAGCAAAAGGGGTTGGTTTAGGGATGGTTATAGGGTGTCTTGATGGTGTGGTGCGATAGGCAAGGGTGTTAGTGCAAGTAGCAATGCGTGGTTTGAGTAGATGTGCAGGCAACATGCGACACTGTCGGGCGGATCCTTGCGCGAGCAGTAGCGCATGCATGTGCCGTGTGGATGCGGGGAACTAGGCAGCAAGCAAGGGCGTCGAGCAAGCCTGACAAGTCATTGAGCTGGACGCATCGTGAGGCAACAAGGAGTAGGCATATGCATTACACGGTATCAAGCAATGTTGGGCAAATGGGGCTATTGCTAGGCATGAGGGTGATGTGCGGAGGTGGGAGGTGTTGTGTCTAGAGAGTTCAGCACTAGGTGATCTAGTACTCAGTGGTTTTGGATGCTAGGATTGATGGAGGGATGAGTGAAAAAAATGGCAAAGGTGGGTGAATTTTATAGTGAAAGGAGTAGGAGTTTAATTAGAATTCTTAGAACAAATTAATAATTAAGATATTCCAAGTTCTAATTCTACATAGAGTTAACAACAATTAATAATTAATATAATGCATATTAAATTATTATTTGCTATTAGTTTATTAAAATAAATACTTATTAAATAAAATATGATCTCATTTAAACTAATCCTAATCCTAATTTATGCAAAGTTGATAATAATTAATATTTATTATAATAGATATAATTATATATTAGTGATTATCATCTTATTTATTAAACTAAATTAAAAACATTTATTCTAGATGCATTTTGAAAATATTTACAAAAAGAGACATCTAAGTTTTAATATTTACAAAAAGAGCAACCAAATTTTTAAAATAATTCAATTAAGTACCTAGACTTAAGGAAATTTTGAAATTGAGTTGCAATTAAAACTTGGATCAAAGTTGAACCTTTTATTTGAAACAGTAAAAATTTATTTTGCCATTTAGGGAATAATTTCTCGAAAGATTATGTTAAAATCAATTCCCAGGAAATATTAGAGGGATCACAAGTGGTCCCGCTTAAGTTCCAAACTCCTAGACAGAATTTATTTAAACATACTAATCCCAAAATATACCCTAAATCATTTATTAAAGAAGAAAAACAAGAAAATTAATTATCTAATAAAATGAACGAGATTTGATCCCTTTCAATTTTATCTCTCCAGTAATGTTTTAAGCGCTGAGCATTGACTCGAAAATTACCTCCCTTACTTTGAAGTTTGACAACTCCATATGGATAAACTTGGTGAATCGTAATTGGACCGGACCAACGTGATTTTAACTTACTTGGAAAGAACCTTAATCTAGAATTGAATAACAAGACTTGCTGACCTGCTTCAAATTCTCGAACCCAAATCTGTTTGTCATGCCATCTCTTAAGTATTTCGTTGAATAATTTGGCATTCTCGTATGAGAACATTCGAACTTGGAGCATCTATTTCTCTTTAGCAAGCTTAAGATCTAAGTTAAGTTGTTAGAAAGCCCAGTAAGCTTTGTGTTCTAACTTCAAGGGCAAATGATAGGCTTTCCTAAAGACCAACCTATAGGGTGACATCCCTAAAGGTGTCTTGTATGCTGTCTTGTAGGCCCATAAAGAATCGTCCAATCTTTTGGACCAACTCATCGGTTCGAGCAAACTACCTTCTCAAGTATGCCTTTGATCTCTTTATTTACCAGCTTTAGCTTGCCCATTTGTCTACGGGTGGTAAGCTGTGGCAACCTTGTGCTCCATGCTTGTCAAGTAACCATTTCAATCACTTATTGACAAAATGGGACCCTTCATCACTGATGATGGCTCTTGGGGTTCCAAACCTTGTGAACACATGCTTCTTCAAAAACTTCATCACAACTTTAGCATCGTTCGTCAAATATGCCTTAGCCTCAACCCACGTAGACACGTAGCCTACTGCTACCAATATGTACTTGTAACACCCCAAACCCGGCCCAAACACTATAACCGGATCTAGTATGTCACTAAGAAAATTTTTATAAAACCAATCGTGTCGGCAGAAAGCCCAAATGAGATAAAATGTGCCTTAATAATCAAAAGCCCAAAACTGAATTGCATGTCTTTGTTTAAAAAAAAATTAAGATAAGAATAAATAATAAAGGCCCATAATAAAACTAAAATGTAAACTAATGGCCCGTGGCCTTAATACAACGTAGTTTGAATCCATAACATAAAATACTTTGAAAAATAAACTATTAAGTGGAACTTTTCGCTGGATCCACATTCTTTTGCATGGCCACCTTGCACTCCACTCCGCCCGTCCGATGCACTAATTGTCACCGAAGGTTAGTTTAATTAGGTGAGTCATGAGACTCATTGTGCAACCCTCATGCACCACTAGATTTGGGCCTCATAAAACATAATAGTAATTTCATTTACATGGATAACAAATAATATTTAAAACCCAACCCATATGCCTAGGTTTCCATCCGCTACACGCCTGCATCAACCGATCACACCATTGGGGATTTCTACAATCAACCCACACCACTACACGCCAAAGATGGCGTATGTCGCTCATCATCATATATTGGTCAAGCCCTTATAATGATCACAACATTAGCCAACGTAATAAATCACTATAAAAACCTCTACACATATACATATACATATAACTTCCTCCTTTCATCACCCAACCCATGCAAACATGTACAACAATTTACTTGTAGCATATAATCAGATTATTTACTAACCTAGTGGTCAGCTGTTTAAATTCGAGATTTCGGATTTTATGTAACATATAAAACTTATGAACATATATATTAATAATCGATCTAGATGGTGGGAAGTATTACACACTTGATTCTCAGATAATGCTTTTCTACGCTCACGCTTACTATCACTAGAGACTACCACAATCGGTCCTCGATCCGACTTCGACATCGCCCACACCCAATGGCCAATCTCGCACTACCAAAATAAATCGCTTCTTGTATTTGGGTGTTGGTTGTATAGATCCAACCTTTTCTCTCGACTATTATTCGAGTCCATCCTTAATCACTAAATCATTTAAACGATGAGATCTAATTACTTAACAACTATAACACTTAAATCAATTCTTACCTAGTTAATTGAATCCAAATGTCATTGAGAACTCACACCTCCTTTCCTACATTCGCCATCACCAAAAATAGTTAACCAAACCGATGATCGAAATCCATCTAACACCTTATGTCATTCGGCTGAAACAAAAGAACAAGAAAGTGGCCATTCGGTCAAACCTACCCTTGACCACCTACCTTCAGCTTTTCACAAATCGGCACTACAGATCTTAGTAAGAAAGGATTCGGCTTATATGGACAAAGATGGAAATCGACAAGCATTAGTACACATGATTCGGGTTAGATCTTAGGAAAAGAAAGAGTGAAATCGAATAGAACAAAATTTCAAAACTCACCAGATTACAGAGGAGTATTCAGCTTACGGTGCACTTTCGGGAAACAGAGATCTCACCTAATGGTTTGGCTATGGAGGAAGAAGATGTGCACCAAGTATTCGGCCTTCAAAAGGGTTTTTGAGGAGAGGAGAAACACTAAGGAATTTTCGCTAGAAGAGAAAAATTAAGGTAAGTGGGTGAGAAGAGTTTTGGCTAGAGAGGAAAAAGTGTGAAAGAAAGAGAAGCAAATGGAAGAAAAAGATGATTTCCTCCTACTAAATTCGGCACACACACAGCAACACATAGAGTTGGAGTTTCTGCCAACTCTCTCCCTCTTGATAGCCTTCATCTCACCTGATAACCCAATCCTTATCTTACCTTTAGAAGAGCCCATTTGAGAACCACCTCTTCCTCCTAATTATCATATTTTTATCACCTAAAATAAAAGAAATAAACACTCCTAACTACTAACAAGTGTGCCACCCACTCTCCCTCCTTGGTATGCCAAAATTTTGCCCCAACTCTTGGGCCTCAAGTGGCCACATATGGCCCAATAACCTTCCTCCTTATGACGCCACCCTTAATGCCCACTTAGAGCACCTTTTGCCTTCGGGCCACAAGCCCAGCTTGCTACTAATCTATTATCTAACTTAAATTATGAACTAACACCATCTATCAACCACCTAACCCAAATTTTTAAAGCCCAACCTATCACTTAAACTACCTGAACATTAATTTAAACCCTAATCCATATATTTAATCAAGGCCTCTCGCCTTTAGCATATTAAACCAACATCTCAATAAATGCACAAGCCCATATTTAGGATGTTATAATTCTACCTCCTTAAAATAAATTTTGGCCTCAAAATTTTACTCGATCGTAAAAGATGGGGATATCACATGTATAACATCCTCCTGCTCCCACGCCGCTTCTTCTCGCGCCATGATTTTGCCACAAGACTTTGACTAAAGGAATGACTTCCTTCTTAACACTTTTACATCTCGATCCGAATTTGCACCGCTCCTCTTCAAAAGACAAATCGCCTTACTTATCTCTTCTATCGGCACTACCTACGATGGATCAGATCGATAACGTCTCAGTATCGAGACATGGAACACGTCATGTATTTGCTCCAACTCCAAAGGCAACTCCAAATGATAAGCCACTAGGCCCACCCGATCTAATACCCGATAAGGCCCAATAAACCATAGACTTAACTTTCCTTTTCGACCAAACCTCATTATTTTCTTCCACGGGGATACCTTCAAGAAGACTTGATCACCTACCGTGAATTCCACCTCTTTTCGCTTTAGATCCGCTTAAGACTTCTGTCGATCAGATGCTTCCTTTAACTGAGCCCGTATTACCTTCACTTTCTCCTCGATTTCTGAAACTAATTCTGAACCTAACACCTTACGTTCACCCAACTCTGTCCAACAAGTTGGAGTACGACACTCCTACCATATAACGCTTCATAAGGCGCCATCTGAATGCTAGCTTGATAACTATTATTATATACAAATTTCGCCAAGGGCAAATACTCTTCCCAATCGCCTCTAAAGTCGATGATGCAACCCTTAGCATATCCTCCATGATTTGAATTACCTCTCTGACCACCATCACCTATGGGTAAAAAGCATACTAAAGTCTAACCTTGTTCCCATTGCTTGATGAAGAGCCTTCCAAAATCGTGGACGTGAACCTAGGGTCCCTATCCGATATGATCAACACCGCACACCATGTAATCTTACAACCTCACCACATACAATTTAGCCACTTTTGTAAAGAAAAGTCCACTCGAACCGGTATGAAGTGAGCAGACTTCGTCAGTCGGTCTACAATTACCTAAATCGAATCCTTCTTAGTAGGTGTAAGGGGTAACCCACTAACAAAATCCATCGTGATTCTCTCCCATTTCCATTGGGGAATCTTCACAGGCTGCAACAATCCCGATGGCACTTGGTGTTCAATTTTGACCCATCGACACGCCGACATTTTCCTACGATTTCATACCTCCTTCTTCGCACTAGCCACCAAAATTGCTCTCGCAAATCACGGTACATCTTGACTCCTCCAGGATGCATAGTATAAGGGCTACTATGCGATTCCTGAAGAATCATCTGCCGTAACTCTTTGTCTTTAGGCATGCAAATCTTCCCACGATAACACAGAACTCCATCATTGTTCAGACTATAGCCTCTATTCCACCATCCCTCACTCATAACAGTCGAGCACTCAGGTCTTTATCCCCTAACTATTTTTCCTTAACCTGACTTACCCATGTTGCCTTACTTGCAACTCAGCCAACAAACTCCCGTCGTCGAATAGACTCAGATGAGCGAACATGGCTCTTAATCCCGATACTACCTTACGGCTTAACGCATTTGCCACCACATTCACCTTACCAGGGTGGTATTCGATCGAACAATCGTAATCCTTCAAGAGCTCGATCCACCTATGTTGTCTTAAATTTAGCTCCTTCTGGGTAAGGAGGTACTTCAGACTTTTATGGTCAGTATAAATTACCGACTTCTCCCCATACAAGTAGTGCCTTCAAATCTTTGAGGCAAACACTACCGCCGCCAACTCCAAGTTATGCGTAGGGTAGTTCAACTTATACGGTCTTAACTATCGAGACGCATATGCCACCACATTCCCTTCTTCTATCAACACACACCCTAAACCCGTAGCGACGCATCACAAGAGATTTAAATTCCTTTCCGCCTCCAAATGAATTAATACATGCGCTTCGTTAGGATTCTCTTTAACTTCTCAAAGCTCTCTTCTTGCTTGTCACCCATATAAATGATACTCCTTCCTCAACAACTTAGTTAGAGGTGCCGCTATTAGAGAAAACCCTTCAACGAACCTTCGGTAATACCCTACCAAACCTAAGAAACTCCAAACCTTCACCGCAGACTTCGGTGGTTTCCAATCCAATACAGCCCCTATCTTTCGAGGGTCCACCCTAATTCCCTCGGCCGAAACCACATGTCCTAATAAAGTCACTTCCTTCAGCCAGAACTCACACTTACTGAACTTTGCAAACAACTAATTCTCCCTCAGATCTTGCAACACCACTCGAAGATGTTCATCATGCTCCTCCTCCGACTTAGAGTAAACTAGGATATCGTCAATGAACACCACGACGAACCGGTCAAGATATGGCTGAAACACTCGGTTCATCATATCCATAAAGGCCGCTGGTGCATTCGTCAATCCGAATGGCATTACCAAGAACTCATAATGCCCGTACCGAGTTTGAAACATCGTCTTATGTATGTCCCTTTCTTTAACTTTTAATTGATGGTATCCTAACCTTAAGTCAATCTTAGAAAAGACCAATGCTCCTTTGAGCTAATCAAACAGGTCATTGATCCTCGATAACGGATACTTGTTTTTAATCGTCAACTTATTCAATTGACGATAGTCCACGCACATACGCATGGATCCATCCTTCTTCTTCACGAACAGGACCGGTGCTCCCCATGGAAACACACTCGGTCGAATGAACCCACGATCCAATAGTTCCTAAATCTAAGCCTTGAGCTCTACCAACTCCTTCGACGCCATCCTATAAGGAGCAATAGATACTGGAGCTGTACCTAAAAATAGGTCTATTCCAAATTCCACCTCGCAATCCGGGGGTAATCCTGGCAATTCCTCTGAAAAGAAATCTGCGAAATCCTTGACTATTCGGACCTCATTAACAGTCATCTCCTTAGCATCCAACGCACTAATAAAAGCTAGATATGCACTACATCCCTTCCGAATCATCTTAATAGCTTTTAAGGATGATACCACGTTGGACAAGTAATTCCTCCTTTCTCCTAACACAACCACCTCTCCGCCTTCCGGGGTTCCCAACACCATACGTTTATTCCCAGAGTCCAACTTGGCACGATGCTTAGTTAACCAATCCATTCCCAAAATAAGGTCAAACTCTCCAAATGGTAATTCCATTAAATCAGTTGGGAATACTACCCCTTGAGTCTCTAAAGGTACATCCCTAAATAGTTTGTCCACTACCTTAGATTGTCCTAGGGGACTAACCACGGTCATCTTCCTATTGGTTATCTCATAATCTATACTTAGAGTCTCAGATACTGAACATGCAACATAGGAGTAGGTTGACCCAATGTCAATTAAGGCAAATAAAGGATTATCAGCAATAAGAAACGTACCGTTATAACATCTGGTGTATCACCATCCTCCCGTCGCTGAGCTGCATAAATAAGACCCGACTGCCTTGTATCAACATTCCCTGCACCTCTGCCAGATGTTCCATGACCCCGACCAGATCTATTCCTTCCTCTAGCTGCACCTCTACCCCTTGGTCCAGGCTGATCACCTCTCTAGCTCGATCGTAACCTCGGCCCGCTATCGCCTACGATCCATCTGAGGACAGTCCCTCATCAAATGTTCTGTGGATCCACACCTAAAACATCCACCGATTTTCACTCTGCACTCCCTATAATGGGTTCTCCCACATATAGAACATGCTTGGCTCTGGCCCGATGGGGCATGAGCTGGCCCATCAATCCTAGGCCTCTTTTGAAAATTTTCAGTTGCTCTAGAGGATCCACAACTTCTCTTACCCTACCCTGATCCTTATCATTCTCTTGTCTCTTCACACGTTTCACTTCCTCAGCTATTTTAACTTTAGCTACTAGAACCGTAAAAATTCTCTCTCGTTGTGGTGCAATTAGAACCCTTAGCTCATTCCGTAGCCCATTCTCGAACCGAACGCATCGTTCATACTCGCTGCTACCATTCCCGAAGCGTAATGACTCGAGCATAAAAACTCAAATTCAAACTCACCATGCACTTACTCCCCGCACCAAATTCAAGAATGTTTTCTTTTGAGCATCCATATAACTAGCCCCAATGTACTTTCCCCGAATGACTCTTTAAAGAAATCCCAATCAATCGTGTCCATGACCGCATCCTCTTTCACTTGTGAAGCCACCATTGGTAGGCCTCGTCCTCAAGAAGAGACATGACCCCTTCACCTTCTCCTCCATCGTGAAGTCTAAGTCATCCATTATATGTCCCACTACCTCCAACCAATATTCAGCGAAACTCGAGGATACACCAGACTCCCTAAATACTTCAAATTTCATTGTTCCTCGACCTCTCGCATAGATTTTCGCTACTATGCCCATACCAACCTCACCACTCTTTCCAAAACCCTCAAGACAACTGAGACACCACGCCCTTCCACCTTTCGGTCCCGAATTCCACCTCAAAGAATTGTGGAACCCATCTCACTTCCAAACCCATGACCCGATCCTAGGGGTTCTAACACGATCATCCTACCTCTGCTGTGACCACATGGTGGACGTCCTCATCCTTTTGTACTCATTCTTCTAGTTCGCGTTTATCTGATTTAAAAATTTTATGAGTCATTAATTGTTTCCACTAATTATCCTCAAACAATCTTATGAAACATAGTTTAAAAGTGATTCTTTTGAATTCGATCCTATCTATAGTTTTCAGTCTTCCTATTCTAAGAATTATGCACACACAATGTTCATACAAGTAACATTCATCACCTAAGGGTATTTTCATAATTTTGCTACCTAAGGGTATTTTCATAATTTTAACCTATAGGGGTATTTTTGTAATTTTTCAAAATATGGTTTCGAGTGATTTTGTGAAATAAGGGTATTTTGGTATTTTTTTCCAACTCAAGGGTATTTTGGTAATTTTAAAATCTAGGTGTATTTCAGTAATTTTGTAAATCTGGGGTATTTCGGTCATTTGCAAATCAAGGGTAATTTGGTAATTTTACAAATCAAGGATATTTTGATGTTGTTGTTGTTTTTATTTTCTATGGAAAGATTCTATTGACTTTGTAAATTGGGGTATATTTGCAAATCATGGGTACCTTTTTCAAAATAAGGATATTTTAACAAATTTGTGAGAAAAACAGTATGGGGTCCCTTTCTAGTTTTAATTATAAGTTTTGGCTCACAACACGTTCTTGTAACTAGGGTGAATAGTCACTATGCACCAAGTAGGATTCTAGTGGAAAGGAGGTGAGTCACTAGGATCTGCTAAGTACCAAGCTTTCCTAATCCACTCCTAGACATGCATATGCCTATTGCCACACCTGTCATGGCTAAAGTGAACAATCACTATGCACTGTAAGATTCCTATGAAGAGGAGGTGAGTCACTCGATCGCTTAAATACCAAGCTCTTCTAGATCTACTCCTAGACATGCATATGCTTGTTACCACACTTTAGTCTTGTGACTTGTTTACAGGTTTTGTTTAATGAAGTTAAGTCTTATGGATTTTAGAAGTTGTTTGTCTAAGCCTAGAGTCCATCAAGTTCTAACCTAAATAGTCTACGTCCCATAAGCCCGTTAAGCCCACATTTATATCACAATCAAGAGTTCAGTATACTTACCTGGCGAACTTGCCGGAGACGCACGTGCCATGCTGAACTAATAAGTCTTTGCTACGAGAAATCCATGTTTTAAAAACCCTTTTTTTTAGAAAATCTTTTGGGCCCAAAATGCCAAAGTCGAGTTTTAAACCAAGCTCTGATACCAATTTGTAACACCCCAAACCCGACCCAAACACTACTACCGGATCTAGTATGTTACTAAAAAATTTTTATAAAACCAATCGTGTCGGCAGAAAGCCCAAATGAGATAAAATGTGCCTTAATAATCAAAAGCCCAAAACTGAATTACATGTCTTTGTTTAAAAAAAATTAAGATAAGAATAAATCATAAAGGCCCATAATAAAACTAAAATGTAAACTAATGGCCCGTGGCCTTATTACAACGTAGTTTGAATCCATAACATAAAATACTTTGAAAAAAAAACTATTAAGTGGAACTTTTTGTCGGATCCACATTCTTTTGCATGGCCACCTTGCACTCCACTCCGGCCCGGTTCGATGCACTAATTGTCACCTGAAAGGTTAGTTTAATTGGGTGAGTCACGAGACTCAGTGTGCAACCCTCATGCACCACTAGATTTGGGCCTCATAAAACATAATAGTAATTTCATTTACATAGATAACAAATAATATGCAAAACCCAACCCATATGCCTAGGTTTCCATCCACTACACACCTCCGTACCAACCGATCACACCATTGGGGATTTCTACAATCAACCCACACCGCTACACGCCAAGATGGTAGTCATGCTGCTCATCATCATATATTGGTCAAGCCCTTATAACAGATAACGGCATTAGCCGCTACAGTAAATCATGGTAAAAATCGCTACACATATATATATACATATAACTTCCTCCTTTCATCACCCAACCCATGCAAACATGTACAACAATTTACTTGTAGCATGTAATCAGATTATTTACTAACACGGTGGTCCATTGCTTAAACCGAGGTTTCAACTTTTACGTAACATATAAAACTTATGAACATATATATATATATATAATTAATAATCAGATCTAGATGGTGGGGAAGTATTACACACCTGATTCTCGTATTAATGCTTTCTATACTATCACTCGAGACTACCACTATCGATCCTCGATCTGACTTTGATATCGGCCCACACCCCGATGGCCAATCTCGCACTACCGAAATAGATCGCTTCTTGTATTTGGGTGTTGGTTGTATAGATCTAACCTTTCTCGCTTTGATCGTTATTCGAGTCCATCCTTAATCACTAAATCATTTAAACGATGAGATCTAATTACTTAACAACTATAACACTTAAATCAAATTTTTACCTAGTCAATTGAATCCCGAATGCCTTTGAGAACTCGTCACCTCCTTTCTTACATTCAGTCATCACCAAAAATAGTTAACCAAACCGATGATCGAAATCCATCTAACACCTTATGTCATTCGGCTGAAACAAAAGAACAGGAAAGTGGCCATTTGGTCGAACCTACCCTTGACCACCTACCTTCACTTTTCACAAATCGACACTACAAATCTCGACAAGAAAGGATTCAGCTTATATGGACAAAGAGGGAAATCGACAGGCATTAGTACATATGATTCGGGTTAGATCTTAGGAAAAGAAAGAGTGAAATCAAATAGAACAAAATCCCCAAACTCACCGGATTATAGAGGGTATTCGGCTTACGATGCACTTTCGGGAAATAAAGATCTCACTTAATGGTTCAAATATGGAGGAAGAAGATATGCACCAAGTATTCGACCTTTAGAAGGGTTTTTGAGGAGAGGAGAAACACTAAGGAGTTTCGGCTAGAAGAGAAAAATTAAGGCAAGTGGGTGAGAAGAGTTTCGGCTAGAGAGGAAAAGTGTAAAAGAAAGAGAAGCAAATGGAAGAAAAAGATGATTTCCTCTTACTAAATTTGGCACACACACCAACACATAGAGTTGGAGTTTCTGCCAACTCTCTCCCTCCTGATAGCCTTCATCTCACCTAATAACCCAATCCTTATCTTACCTTTAGAAGAGCCCATTTGAGAACCACCTCTTCCTCCTAATTATTATCTTTTTATCACCTAAAATAAAAGAAATAAACACTCCTAAATGCTAACAAGTGTCCCGCCCACTCTCCCTCCTTGGTATGCCAAAATTTTGCCCCAACCTTGGGCCTCAAGTGGCCACACATGGCCCAATAACCTTCCTCCTTGTGACGCCACCCTCAATGCCCACTTAGAGCACCTTTTGCCTTCGGGCCACAAGCCCAGCTTGCTACTAATCTATTATCTAACTTAAATTATAAACTAACACCATCTATCAACCACCTAACCCAAATTTTTAAAGCCCAACCTATCACTTAAACTACCCAAAACATTAATTTAAACCCTAATCCATATATTTAATCAAAGCCTCTGCCCGAGCATATTAAACCAACATATCATATAAATGCACAAGTCCATATTTAGGATGTTACAGTACTTGTGACCAAAATATGGAGGGAAAGGATCGAGAAAGTCAATACCCAAAACATTGAATAATTCTACCTCAATGGTGTTTGTACGAGGCATCTCATTTCTGTTTGTGATGTTTCCAACCCTTTGACATCAATCACAGCTCTTTATGTAAGCATACGCATCTTTAAATAGTGTTGGCCAAAAGAATCCGGCTTGCAATACTTTAGCCGCAGTACGTGTACCTCCGAAGTGTCCCCCACTCGGAGTTGAGTGGCAATGATATAGAATCTTATGTACTTCATCTTCTCCCATGCATCTCCTATCATTTGATCTGCACACTTTTTAAACAAGTATAGTTCTTCTCAGAAATAATACTTTACATCATGAAAAAACTTTTTCTTTTGATGATATGTCTAATCAATTAGCATCAAACCACAAGCTAAATAGTTAGCAATATCAGAAAACCAAAGGGTATTATAGACATGATTTAACTTCAGTATGTGTTTATCTAGAAATATATCCTGAATGGGTATAAATGAAGAATTCCCTTCTTGTGGCTCCAATATGGACAAGTGGTCTGCTATTTGGTTTTTATTGCCTTTCGATATTGAATTTCTAGATCGAACTCTTGAAGTAGAAGTACCCATCAGATCAGTCTTGGCTTAGCGTCTTTCTTGGAAAGTAAATACTTAAATGTCGAGTGGTCCGTATAGACAGTCACTTTGGTACCTACAAGATAAGATCAAAACTTGTCAAAAGAAAACATAATAGCAAGTAACTCTTTCTCTGTTATCGTATAATTCAGTTGAGCTCCTGTCAGAGTCTGACTTGTATAGTAGATGGGATGAAAAACTTTGTTCCTTTGTTGGCCCATGACAGCTCCTATCGCGAAGTCACTTACGTCACACATCAATTCAAATGGAAAATTCGAGTCTGGTGTGACGATTATGGGTCCCGAAACTAATCGACTCTTCAAATCTTTGAAAGCACTTCATCACTCCTCGTCGATTTGAATGTCATGTCCTTCTTCAATAATTTGCATAAGGGTTTAGCAATTTTGGAGAAGTCCTTGATAAATCTTTGATAGAATTCGGCATGGCCTAAAATTCTCCTAACACTCTTTACAGATGTTGGAGGTGGGAGTTTCTCAATAACGTCTTCCTTTACTTTAACTACCTCGATTCCATGTCTCGATATTCGATGCCCTAAAATGATACCTTCTCGTACCATGAAATAACACTTTTCTCAGTTAAGTTTGAGGTTTATTTCTTCGCATCGCCTTAGTACCTTAGCTAGATTGGCTAGACAACCATCATATGTATCTCCGAATACTGAAAAATCATCCATAAAGACTTCCAAGTATGTTTTAACCATATCAGTAAAAATAGACATCATACATCTTTGAAATGTAACAAGTGCATTACATAAACCAAGTGGCATGCGTCTAAATGCGAATGTACCATACGGAAAAGTGAATGTTGTCTTGTGTTAATCTTTCAGTGCTACTATAATCTGATTATAGCCCAAGTATTCATCGAGAAAATAGTAATAGTCTCACCCCGTGAGTCTATCCAACATCTGGTCCAAAATGCAAAGGAAAGTGATCTTTTCTAGTCACATTGTTTGGCTTTCGGTAATTGATGCAAATTCTCCATCTCGTAACTATTCTAGTTGGTATCAACTCATTATTCTCGTTCTCAATGACCGTAATACCTCTTTTCTTTGGTATGCACTAGACTAGACTTGCCCATGAACTGTCTGAGACAGGGTAAATTATACCTGCATCTAACCACTTGATGATTTCTTTCTTTACCACGTCCTTCATGATGGGGTTTAATCTTTGTTGTCCAACAATCGTTCTTTTCTCGCCATATTCCAGAATGATCTTGTGCATGTATACAAACGGACTAATGCCGCGAATATCGACTATAGTCCATCTGATAGCCTTCTTGAATTGTTTCAATACTAAGATGAGTTTTTTTTTCTTGCTCAACGGTTAATTCCACTAAAACAATCACAGGAAAAGTAGAAGCATTACCTAAATAAACATATTTTAAATGTGAGGGAAGTACCTTCAGTTCTAATTCAGGTGGCTCCTCGATTGACACTTTTGGTTGGGCATAATTCCTATTCTCTAACTCTAAAGATTCAAAATGGGATTGCGGAGTAAATCCCCTTTGATTAGCTTCTAGCAAAGCTAAGTATTTATCCTCCTCTTCATTGTTTGGAGGGTCTGATGTCAAAATTTGTTCCAATGGGTCCTCAACATAGTTGAGTTCCTTTTCCATGATTAATTCCTCTAAACTAGACACATAACAATCATCAATTGTGTCAAGAAATTGTATAGACTTAAAAACATTAAATGTTACTTGATCTTCTTGAACACGCATAGTAAGCTCTCTCTTCTGCACATCAATAAAGTCCTTTCAGTTGCTAGGAAAGGCCTTCCTAGGATGATTGGCACTTATTTTGTTTGCTTCAAAGTCTAGAATAACAAAGTTAGCATGAAAAATAAAGTTGTCTACATGTACCAATACATCCTCGATTTTTCCTTCTGGATGTACTAAAGATCGATTTGCTAATTGAAGTGTAACCGTAGTAGGTCTAACTTCACCTATCCCAACTTCCTAAATATTAACATGGGCATCAGGTTGATACTCACACCCAGATCACATAGTGCCTTACAACAATATGTTGCTCCAATGTTGCAAGGTATGGTAAAAAATCCAGGATCTTTCAACTCTGGGGGTAGTTTGTGTTGAAGATATGCACTGCATTCCTTTGTCAGGGCTACTGTCTCAAATTCTCCAAGTCATCATTTTTTAACAGGATATCCTTCATGAATTTGATATAGTTCAAAATTTGTTCAACTGCTTCAACCAACGAGATGTTGATATGAATTTGCTTGAGTACGTCTAGGAACTTCTTGAATTGAACTTCCTGCTTCTACTTTTAAAGTCTTTGAAGGTAGGGTGGTGGAGGCTTCTTTACTAGAACTAGTTGATTCATCTTCTGTGGCAATTCTGCATCTAATGAAGTTGTTAGTTTATCAAAATTAGCTGGTTCAGAAGTTACCTTATTGAATTTTACAGATTTAGGTTTCGGTGAAACTGAAATTTCAACACTCGGTTGAACTTCTTTTGAGTCTTGAGCATCAGCTGGCTCCTTTTCAACTTCGACTGTGTTGGGCTCTAATGTCTTTCCACTCCTCAATGTCAAAGCTTTACAATGCTCCTTCTCTAAATTCCTCAGATTCTCCGTATCTCTAGGTAAAGCACCTTATAGTTGGTTTCTGAGTTCAATTATAAGCTGGCCCATTTGGTTTTCCAGGTTTTTCAATGTAGCTACTTGGCTTTGGATTAAGGCATCATTCTTGGCTATGTATGCCTTCAACAAGTTTTCTAAGCCATTGGATGGTTCAGCTTGAGGTTGTTTCTAAACTTGTTGGGTAAAAATAGGTGGTTGGGTTGGTCTAGGTTAGGCGTATGTGTTACTGGGTCCAGCCCCTTGGTTACTCTAGGAGAAATTAGGGTGGTTTTGCCATGATAGGTTATAGAAATTGGGTTGTAATCCTTGCCTTACTCGGTTTTGGTTCTGGTTACCCATGTAATACACGAATTTTGGGTTCGATAGACATTCTTCGAACAGATGTCCTTTCCCGCAATAGACATAGGCTACGTTTTCAAATTGATTCGGTGGTTATGCTGTAAAACTATTAAACCCATTAGTGGTAAAATTTTTAAGCATTGAGGATATTGAGGATACCTGAGATGCGAGTGAAGTAAGAGCGTCTACTTCATGTATTCCAGTAACTCATCTTCCTGACGCTGCTCGATTGGTTGGCCATTGATAATTGTTACTGGCAGTCCTCTCGATGATCTCATAAGTCTCATTGTAAGACTTAGAAAGGAGAGCACTGTTAGCAGAAGCATCCACTACCATCCTTGTGTGAGCATTGAAACCATTACAAAACGTCTCAAGTTGGATGCAATGTGGGATTCCGTGATGAGGGCACTTTCATAATAATTCTTTGTACCTTTCCCATGCCTCAAATAAGGAATCATCATCTATTTATTGGAAAGCGGTGATCTCTTTCCTCAACTTAGCATTCTTGCTAGGTGGGAAATACTTCATGAGGAATCTTTCTACTAACTCTTGCCATGTGGAAATTGAATTTGGTGGCAATGAGTTCAACCAGGCTCAAGCTCTGTCCCTTAGCGAATATGGGAATAGCTTTAATCATAGTGCATCTTTGGGTACTCCGGCTAACTTGAAAGAATCGCTCACCTCCATGAACAATCTTAAGTGCAAGTGAGGATCTTCGGTAGGAATTCCACTAAATTGGCCCACTATCTGAAGCATCTGGAACATGACTGGGTTCAGCTCGAATTGTTGTGCCTCGATTTCGGGTCTCCTAATACCCGTATGAAGATCATAAAACACTGGCATGGCATACTGTTTTAGAGTTCCTATCCCTATCATCAGCGATCAGGATAAGATTTTGAGTAGGGTTTGCTTCGTTTCTTGATTTAGATTTTTGAAGTTCATCTCTTCGGTCCTTCTCTGACTTGCTTGTCTTCTTTTCTGTCGAAAAGTTCTTTCTATCTCAGGGTCTACGGGAGAAAATCGATAATTCGGTCAATACTCATAAAAACCTGAAATAAACACATAAAAATTAAATAAGTTAAAATTGAATAGAAAAATAAACCAAAATGAAAATTTAACAAATTCACAAATAATGACTTTTTAAAAGAGTCCCTAACAACGGTGCCAAAAACTTGGAACGACGGAAATGTGCAAGTGTACACAATCGCAACAAGTAATAAATTGACAAGTAAATGTTGAGTTATCATACTCATAGGAACTGTGAAAAGATTTATTTATGAAATTAATTTAAAACACTTTGGTGAAGGAAAATATTTTGATTTGAAGAAGTGATTAAAAACTAGGATTTTAACAAAGTAAAATAAATAAAAATAAAAGTTCCAATGCACAATTTTAAAAGATGATTTTAATCAAGATGACATAATTGTGTTAGATTAATTACATTTCTTAACCTAGAATTATTAAACTCACGTTCATGTTGTTACGAATAAATTTATGGCAACTCGGTAATTTGCTAACTTATGAACATACTTACCTACCAAAATCCATTTATCTCTTGACCATATCTCTACGTCAATTCAACTGATTAAACAAATGTTAATAAGAAAATGTGTAAATGCACTTACATACTTATGAAATTAAAATAATCTCTTGTACATATCACTACGCCAATTCAAACAATTAATTCAATCTCATAAGCACATAAAAGATTATGTGAAGTAACAATGTATTTCTACCTTGAAACAATTTAATCACAATAATCTTGCAAGTTATGCATGGCTAATGTATCGTTAGATACCATTACTAATTTAACCCTCAGCTACCTTAGATTATTAAACATGCATTGATTAAGCATCGTATCAATTGATTACAATTTCAATCCGTTTAAATAATTAATTCATTAGTTACCTTACAATTGTAATGCAAGAATAACTTAGTCATGGTTTTACTTAATCAAACATCTTACCGAGGCCTATAACAATACAAATACAATTTTAATAAATTAAGTAGATGAGATGCAATCAACCTAACATGAATTAAATTTAAGCCATATTAATTAAATTAAACATATCAACATCACAAATATTTATAGACATGTTCATCATAACAAAAATAAAATTAAAATTAAAAGGATAGAAAATAAGAATCAAATCCAGTGTTTTCTCCGTGGCTTGACTAGCTTGTTGCACTCCTTCTTCTCCGCTTGTTCTTGTCGAACCAAGGCTTCTACGAACACTTGAATGCTGCTCCAAATGGTGGTTGATTGACTCTTTTTCAAGAGGTGAAATCAGCAAGGGAATGAGGAAGAAAATGAAGAACAATGAAAGAGAAAAATGAGAGAGAAGGGTTGAGATGTGTTTGAAGTGACCAGCCAAGGGGGTATTTATAGGTTGAGAAGGCTGCTAAAAATAGCCAAAATCAACAGCCAAAGACTCCCCCCATGGCCAGCCACACATGTGGCATGTTTGAAGATTTCAAACATTCTATTTTAAGGTAGGGCAAATCTAGAAAGACATAAATAGTGGAGGGGTTTGAAAGCAATTTGAAGGAGTCTTCAAGGGCCATTTTGAAAGAAAAATAATCAGCCAAGAAAGTGGATTGGGTCAGCATGTGGTACAGTTTTGGGCTGCCCAATGCTTGGTTGGATCGATTTTTCGTTCAGCTCAACTGGGCCCTTTTTCATAATTAATTACCAATAATTTATTTAACCCAAATTAAATTGGATTAAAATTAAAATTAATTATATTGTGAATTAATACACATAATTTGGACCTTCTTGGCTGAAAAATTAATTTGCCTTGATGCTTCAAAATTGCTTCTCGATTTTGCGCTTCTAGTAGTGTCTGCCGAGCTATTTTTCGCCCTTTGCGCAAATCTATAAAAATAATCAAAATTTGATAAAAATTAATTAAAATTCAATGTGTTTATAATTTAAGTTTAATTTAATCATTTTATAATAATTTTATATTTTTCGACAAGCATTTTATCGAAACTGCATGAGTTTGAGTTAAAAAAGGCATGAAAAAGTGTGTATATTTTTGTGTTAACAACAAACAATTTTTAATACTAAATAGAAAACAAAAGGAAGAAGGGACGAAAAGAGGAGTCCAGGAGGGAGATGAATAAATGTAACACCCCAAACCCAGCCCATACGTCATGACCGGATCTGGTATGCTACATTGTGACATTTTTGAAAGGAACCTTAACATTCATGTTGAATGTGCTTGAAAAGCCCATTTTCATTTCACTTATAATTAAGACTTTGAAAACATAAGCTTATAAATTGTAACATAAAAAAATATATATAGATCGATAACCTAAGTTATGGAGGCCTTATTACAAAAATAATCCCGAATTAAAACTCAATGAAAAACCGAAAATAGTCTATGAAAATAAAAGACTTGATGGCCCCTCGAGTTCGCCTCGGCTCCCATGTCCACGATCTACTGCTCATCTAAAAAGTTGGGAAAAATAAAAGGGTGAGTCACCAAGACTCAGTGTGTGAATCCCGAAAACACATAAAAGCCTTGAGGCCCATAAACACATTATGGTCCTTGGCCCATACACAATGGCAATAGAATATTTTCATGCAACATGGCCCATCCCAAACCTAAAAGTCCATCCTCTACACACCCCCGTACCAACCATCACACCGTGGGGATTTCTATAATCAACCCTCCATCCGCTACACACCATATCGACAGCTGTGCTGCCTGTCATAAAGACCGATCACTATGTGACCTATGTGGCAAAGCCACCAATCACCATGTGACCTTAATAATATATTGTGGTATTTCGACAGCTGTGCTGCCTGTAATAAAGACCGATCACTATGTGACCTATGTGGCAAAGCCACCGATCGCTATGCGACTTGCTTCCCTTCATCATATCAATCTCATCCCATGCATACATACATGAAAGAATCAGAACATTAAACTACCTAAATAGATCACAGACTTTCACATACTTCGATACACATAGAGAAGTTTCTATGATTACATACCTGGCATCCCTTGCCTACCCTTTTTGGGTAACACGATTCATTCATATGACCTCATTTTCGGCTTTTAGCCCATAACATACATATAATACAGATTAACTAGTGTGATAGAGATCTACACACCTAATTATCGATAGGATAGTACTTTCTATGTCAACACTATCAGAAACCGATATGATGGCTAACTGTCTAAGGTTTTGTTTCGAAGCTGGTCCACAACCCGGTGGCCAATCTCGTACTGCTGACACCGCGTATTTCTTGAACTTTGGGTCTGGGACTACAGATCCAACCCTTCCTTTGATTTGCTGACATTCGAGTCCATGAATGACCTTAGTCAGAGGATACTATAATGATTGCTTAATGAGGCATTAGGTTAAGGCACAATAAGGAAAAGAAACCGGTTGAACACTTAAGGAGAATCAAAACCCTTACCTTGAAATCCTAAAAAAGTAATGTGGTTCGAAGGCTAACGATTTCTGGCTTAGAAACCTAGGCGATTAGATCTCCTTCAAATCCCGGAATGTCGCCCAAAAATAACACGAGATCAGTGAATACAAACATCAACTAATGATGGCCTAACAACCAACTAGCCATTCGGCTATGTTCTCAAAACCCGAAGAGAAGAAAAAAGAACAGAAGAAATTGGCACTTACCTTAACACAGAGAATTTGGCAACTCCTAGGGAATTTTGGCTTTTGAGAAGATCAGAAAGAAAAGATGATCTCAAGAGATCTATGAAGATTCGGCTTTGATTAAGAAATCGGCAAAGAGAAAATAATAGACAAGGGTATTCGGCTATGGAGATGAAATCAGAGAAAATAATGGAATTTCAGCTTTTGCATAAAAGTGGAGATGAGAGAATAAGATTAAGGGTTTTGGCTTTTGAATAATGAGAGAAGAGAATGGGAAATAAAACCCTAATGCCGAAAATATAAAGATATTCCCCCCACCTAAACACAAAATTTCGGCACCTACTACCTAAAACCCGAAAATGCCCCTTCCTCGAACTAAAAATTAATCAATTAATGAGGGAAATTTCAGCACCCCTCTGGCATATTGAAACCAATTTCTTCCCTCCTCCAAGAGATGGAAATTCAGCCACCACTGGCTGTTCAGTAGATAACTCCTATTCTTTCTCCTTTATCTTTATCCATTCATACCTCTAAAGGAGGCCTAAATAACACCACCTCTTCCTTCATTTATTAGCACATTATCCAAATTATCCAAGTCATTTAATCCCTCTTAATTTTAAGCCTTATTGCTGTCCCACTTGCTCCTCCTTTAAGTGCCAAAAATGGCCTAAATACATGGGCTCCAAGCGGCCATAACTTGGGCCTCTTCACCTTCTAATGACACCACCTTATAGCTCATTTGCAGTGCCTCTTGCTACTAGGCCACAAGCCCATTTTGTAATTTAAACCACAGATATCATCTTTTAAACCCTATAGTGTCCAAACAGAAAATTTAACCAAGGCCTCGGCCCTATCCTGAGCCCAATCTGGACCCCTAATACTCTAATTAACACATCACACATAACCACACATTAAACGCATAGGCCCATTAATTCAAGATGTTACAGTTCTACCCCCTTAAAGAAATTTTGGCCTCAAAATTACCTCGATCGTAATAGATGCGGTCTCGCCATCAGATCGTCTCCTCGGTTCCCATGTAGCCTCCTCAGACTGTGATTCCGCCATAGAACCTTAACCAACGAAACCGTTTTCCTTCGCAACGCTTTGACATCACGATCCAAGATTCCACTGGTTCCTTTTCAAAGGATAGGTCAGGTCTTACCTCGATTTCCTCCACAGGCACCACATGAGACGGATCTGAATGATATCGTCTCAATATAGAAACGTGGAATACATTGTGAATTTGGCTTAACCCTGAAGGTAGCTCTAGCTGATAGGCTACCAGCCCCACTCGTTTTAACACCCGATAAGGTCCGATACATCTAGGACTTAATTTACCCTTCCATCCAAACCTCAGCACTTTCTTCCATGGTGACACCTTCAAGAACACCTTGTCACCCACTGCAAAATCTATATCCTTACGCTTCAAGTCTCCATAGGACTTCTGTCGGTCCGACGCTTCGTTTAGTCGAGCTCGAATTAACTCAACCTTCTCTTCTGTCTTGATAACCAAATCCGGACCCAAAATCTAACGTTCCCCTAATTTCGTCCAACAGGTAGGAGTATGACACTTCTGCCCGTACAATGCTTCATTGGGTGCCATCTGAATACTAGACTGGTAGCTGTTGTTGAAAGCAAATTCCGCTAAGGGTATAAATTCTTCCAACTACCTCTAAAATCAATGACACATCCTCTCAACATGTCTTCTAAGATCTGAATTACCCACTCAGACTATCCATCGGTCTGAGGATGAAATGCTGTACTGAAATCCAACAACGCTTGGTGCAACCTCACCACCTCTGCTATGTATAGCTTAGCCAATTTCTATAAAGAGTAATCAACCCGTACTGGTATGAAATGAGCAAACTTCGTCAAGCGATCAACAATCACCCAGACTGAATCTTTCTTAGTAGGCGTGAGGGGTAGCCCACTAACAAAGTCCATTGTGATCCTTTCCCACTTCCATCGTGGAATCTTCATTGGCTACAATAACTTTGATGGTAACTGATGTTCCACTTTTACCTGCTGACAGGTCAAACACTTACTTACTAATTTATTTACCTCTCGCTTCAAGCCCGGCCACCAGAACTGATCCCGCAAATCTCGATACATCTTACTCCCTCTGAGGTGCATAGCGTATGAACCACCATGTGCTTCTTGCAAAATCCTACGCCTCAATCCGGATCTTTTGGCATGCAAACTCTCCTTGAAAACATAACATCCTTCCTCATTCATCTTTGAAGTCCGTCGATCCATCACTTAATCCTACATGAAACTTCTCCTTTAGCAACTCATCGGTCCGATGCTTCTCCTTAACCTGACTGACCCAAGAGGGTTTCACTTGAAGTTCAGCCAATAAGCTCCCATCATCATATAAACTAAGGTGAGCAAACATTGCCCTCAAGTCAGAGATTACTTTACGACTTAAGGCATCCGCCACCACGTTAGCTTTACCTGGATGGCACTCGATCGAGCAATCATAATCCTTTAACAACTTGATCCACCTCATCCGCCTTAAATTCAACTCCTTCGGATCAAAAGGTATTTTAGGCTTTTATGATCCAGATAAATAATGATTTCTCCTGTCTGATAATGTCTCCAAATATTTAAAGTAAAACCACCGCCAACTCCAAATCATGGGTGGGATAATTTGCTTCGTGTGGTCTTAATCACGAGATGCATACGCAACAACCTTTCCATCTTGCATCAACACGCATCCTAGTCCCGTGTGATGCATCACAGTAAATCACGAATTCTTTCCCAGCCTCCGGTTGAATCAATACCGGAGCCTCCATCAAAATCCTTTTCAACTTCTTGAAACTCTTCTGCTGCTTACTAGAGCAAGTAAACAGAACTCCTTTCTGTAATAACTTAGTCAATGGTGCCGCAATTGAAGAAAATCCTTCAACAAACCTTTGATAGTATCTGGCCAGACTAAGAAAACTCTAAATTTCTGTGACAGACCTAGGCGGCTTCCAATCCAATACCGCTTCAATTTTCGAGGGTCAACCCTAATCCCCTCTACCAACACAACATGGCCTAAAAACATAACTTCCCTTAGCCAAAATTCACACTTACTGAATTTGGCATACAGCTGCTTCTCCCTCAAGATCTGCAAAACCACTCAAAGGTGTGAATCATGTTCCTCCTCCGATCTTGAATAAACCAGGATATCATCTATGAATACCATGACAAACCGATCTAAGTAAGGTTGGAATATTCCGTTCATCATGTCCATAAATGCTGCTGGCATATTGGTCAATCCGAATGGCATTACCAAAAATTCGTAATGGCCATAATGGGTCCTGAAAGCTGTCTTATGAATATCTACCTCATTGACCTTAAGCTGATGGTATCCTCATCTCAAATCTATCTTTGAGAACACTGACGCCCCTTTCAGTTGATCGAACAAGTCATCAATCTTTGGCAACGAATACTTGTTCTTGATAGTCAACTTGTTCAGTTGACGGTAGTCAATGCACATACGCATTGATCCATCCTTCTTCTTAACAAATAACACCGGCGCTCCCAAGGCGACACACTAGGTCGAATAAATCCTTTATCCAACAACTCTTGTATTTGTGCATTTAACTCCACCAACTCCTTTGGCGCCATCCTATATGGAATGATAGACAATGGTGCTATTCCCGAAGAAGATCGATACCAAACTCCACTTCACAATCCGGGGGTAATCCCGGAAGCTCTTCTGGGAAAACATCAGGAAATTCCTTCACCGTCCTAATGTCCCCAACAGTTAGGTCCTTGGTTTCCAGAGCCCAAACAAATATTAAAACTACCTCGCATCCTTTTCTCACCATCCTTTCTGCTCTTAGGGCAGTCACTACATTCGACAAACATTCCACCTTTCTCCTATGACCAACACTTCACCACCCTCGGGGGTTTTCAACACCATACGTTTGGCTGCATAATCTAAATTAGCTTGATACTTCACCAGCCAGTCCATGCCTAATATTAAGTCGAACTCCTCGAACGGTAATTCCATCAGATCCGTCTGAAAAACTATTCCCTAAACTTCTAAGGGTACCTTCCGATAGAGTTTATCTACTACCACAGATTGTCCTAATGGGCTAATTACAGTCATTGCCCTAGGGGTAATCTCAGAATCTAAACATAAAGTTCCAGACACACTAATAGCAACATATGAATGTGTCGAACCAATGTCAATCAATGCAGTGTAAGGCAACCCAAATATTAAAAATGTACCTATTATAACATCCGATGTGTCGACCTCCTCTCGACGTCTGGCAACATAAACCAACCTCAGTGCATCACCTTAGTGTTTCCTACCCCTCGGCCTGGTGCTCCACAACCCCAACCAAAATCGTTACCACCTCTAGGCGGACCACGACCCTCTCATGATCACGACCTCCTCTACCGCTCGAGCATTTCCCTACCTGCAGGTCCTACATCGCTCGTGGTCAGAGAGCAGTCCCTAATCGATGGTCCAAAGATCCACACCTAAAGCACTTTCCACTACCTGCCCAACACTCACCTATATGGAATTTACCACAATGAACACACCTCCGTGTCTGGTTAGTAGCAGTCTCTCCACCCGGTTCAGCCCATCCGACCTAGGTCTTTTCTGAGTACGCCCAGCTGCTCTTGACGATCCAAAATTCCTCCTACTTCCACTTCTATCTTTATTCAGATTCAGCTTTTTCGTTCGCTTTACCTCTTCATCTATCTTAGCCTTCTCCACAAGCACAGAAAATTCTCTCTCCCACTGTGGAGCTATCAAAATACGTAAATCATCCTTCAGGCCATCTTCAAATCGAACACGCCATTCATGTTCTGTGGCCACTATCTCTCGAGCATAACGGCTCAAGCGTAAGAATTTCGCTTCATACGCCGCCATCGACCTACTTCCCTGAACCAGATTCAGGAATGATCTACACTACGCATCCACATAACTCGTTCCAATGTACTTACTCTGGAACGTCGTTCTGAAGTAATCCCAAGTGATACGGTCAGCCGCTACACCATCTTTAACCGTAAGCCACCATTGATACGCTTCGTCTCAGAGAAAAGACACTACTCTTTTCAGCTTCTCTTCTTCTGTAAAGTCGAGATCATCCATTATGCGCTCCACCGCTTCCAACCAATATTCAGCTATACTCGGGGCTACCCTAAAAATTCCCCTAAACACTTCTACCCCATTAGCTCTAAGTCGCTCCGATACAGATTTTCGGGCTCCTGTGCCCATGCCTACCCCAGCAACCCTCTCTAACACCCTCAACATCACCTGAGATACCGCATCATCTTCGACCGTCTGATCTTGAAATTCTGCCTCCACAGCTGGTGGCACTAGTACCTCATTCCCCGACTCATGACCAGACCCTACCGGTTCTGACACAGTAATCCTGCCTATACCTCGGCCATGCACACCACGTCCTATAGTGCTCATTCTATCGATTCACGTTTATCTGATTAGGAATTTTATGAATTATTAATTTATTCCACTGATTAATAATGAAAAATCTTATGAAAAGTAGTTTTAATAGTAGTTCTTTGGAATTTGAACTCTATCTACAAGGTTCAGTTCTTAGGTCTGTATTTCCTAGCTCTAGAATCCACATAATTCAACCATCACACATCAACATACAAATAGCATCCATGAACTCACATTTGTCACATAGGGGTATTTTTGTCATTTCACTACCTAAGGGTATTTTTGTAATTTTATCCTACAGGGGTATTTTCATAATTTTCCAAAATAAGGTATCTTGGTGATTTTACAAAATAGGGGTATTTTGGTAATTTTGCAATCCGGGGGTGTTTTGGTAATTTTGCAAATCGAGGGTATTTTAGTAATTCACAAAATTATGGGCATATAAGTAATTTTACAAAATAAGGTATTGGTCCCTTTCGGGTTTTAGTTATAAATTTTAGCCCGTCAACAAGCCCTCTCGATTAGAGTGAACAAACACTACGCACCAAGCAGGATTCCAGCGAAGAGGAGGTGAGCCGCTAGGGCCGCTTAAATACCAAGCTCTCTCTGGATCTAATCCTGACATGCGCATGCTGTTACCACACCCTAACCACATGACTTGTTCACGCACATGTTTAATTAGAAATTAAGTCTTATGAGATTTGAAGAATTGTTTATACTAAACCTAAAGTCCATAAACTCTAGCATACTAGCCTCGTCCTATAGAGCCCATCAAGCCCAACATGCATATCACATAATGAGTTTAGAATACTTACCTACGTGGATCGGGTGCCGGTAGACTCGAAGGCCATATCTCAACCGAACTTTTCTCAAACTTACATCACTTTTACAAATCACTACTGGACCCATTTCATAGCCCGAGTTTTGAACTGGGCTCTGATACCAAAAATGTAACACCCCAAACCCGGCCCATACGTCATGATCGAATCTGGTATGCTACGGGTTGAATGTTAAAAACTTTAGTTTAAAGGGGTTTTGAAAATCTCAGTTTATTTTAACCGACTAATCATTAATTGTGACATTTTTGAAAGGAACCTTGACATTCGCGTTGAATGTGCTTGAAAAGCCCATTTTCATTTCACTTATAATTAAGACTTTGAAAATATAAGCTTATAAATTGTAACATAAAAAAAAATATAGATCGATAACCTAAGTTATGGAGGCCTTATTACAAAAATAATCCCAAATTAAAACTCAATGAAAAATCAAAAATAGTCTATGAAAATAAAAGACTTGATGGCCCCTCGAGTCTGCCTCGGCTCTCATGTCCATGATCTACTACTCATCTAAAAAGTTGCGAAAAATAAAAGGGTGATCACCAAGACTCAGTGTGTAAATCCCGAAAACACATAAAAGCCTTGAGGCTCACAAACACATTATGGTCCTTGGCCAATACACAATGGCAACAGATTATTTTCATGCAACATGGCCCATCCCAAACCTAAAAGTCCATCCTCTACACACCCCCGTACCAACCATCACACCGTTGGGGATTTCTACAATCAACCTTCCATCCGCTACACACCTAACGATAGCTGTGCTGCCTGTCATAAAGACCGATCACTATGTGACCTATGTGGCGAAGCCACCGATCACCATTCGACCTTAATACTATATTGTGGTATTTTGACAGCTGTGCTGCCTGTCATAAAGATCGATCACTATGTGACCTATGTGGCAAAGCCACCGATCGCTATGCGACCTACTCCCCTTCATCATATCAATCCCATCCCATGCATACATACATACAAGAATCAGAACATTAAACTACCTAAACAGATCACATACTTTGACATACTTCGATACACATAGAGAAATTTCTATGATTACATACCTGGCATCCCTTGTCTACCCTTTTTGGGTAACACGACCATTCATACAGCCTCATTTTTCAGCTTTTAGCCCATAACATACATATAATACAAATTAACTAGTGTGATAAAGATCTACACACCTGATTACCAATAGGACAGTACTTTCTACGTCGACACTATTAGAAATCGATACGATGGCTAACTGTCTAAGGTTTTGTTTCGAAGCTAGTCCACAACCCGGTGGCCAATGCTGACACCACGTGTTTCTTAAACTTTGGGGCTGGGACTACAGATCCAACCCCTTCCTTCGATTTGCTGGCATTCGAGTCCATGAATGACCTTAGTCAGAGGATACTATAATGATTGCTTAGCGAGGCATTAGGTTAAGGCAAAATAAGGAAAAAAACCGATGGAACACTTAGGAGAATCTAAACCCTTACCTTGAAATCCCAAAAAAGTAATATGGTTCGAAAGCTAACGATTTTTGGCTTAGAATATGTGGGGCCAACCCACTGTCATACCTAACCACTGGGACAAGTCACAAAATAAGCATATGTGGTACCTAACCACTGGTGGTTCCAAACCACTGAGACTTAGTCACAAAATCATGATATGTGGGGCCAACCCACGTGTGGTACCTAACCACTGGTGACAGTCTAGTAAATCATGCCTTCCCCCTCCTCTCATCATACCCATATTTCATGTATATGTTTCTCCACACAATATGATCATACTTAACACTTAAAGGAATATAACATGGCACACATACAGGTTTCACCTAGATAAAGCACGTTATTCACCATAATGGACGTACCCGGAGTCCTTACTTATATCCATAAAGGTAACGTAATGTTTCCCACTACTATTTCTGCTTTTGACAAAACACAACATTTAGCATAACAACATATGAAGTGCGTAAGAGTTACACACCTGACACTCATACTATCGCACTCTCGACTTTAACACTATCATCACTCGAGACTACCACTATCTACCTATGATCTTGCTCTGACGCCGGCCCACAACCCGGTGGCCAATCTCGCCCTACCGATACTACTCGCTTCTTGAACTTAGGGGCTGGGTTTACAGATCCGACCCCTCCTATTGATTGGCTGACATTTGAGTCCATAACAATCCCTTAGTCACTAAATCAAACTTAAATGATGAGATCAAATCTAAGAGATAATCATAACACTTAAAACGAAACCCTTACCTAAAACGACAAATCCCGAAATTTCTCAAGAAGCATCACCACCCTACCTACATTCGGCCAAGCATCCAATCATTAGACCAACACGATGATCGCACCTACACAAGTACCTGATGGGATTCGGTAAAAGAGAAAGGGTATGGGAGTGGCCATTCGGCCAAACCTATTACCAATACATACCTTCGACTTTCCTCAAAGTTCAGCACGAAAGATCACATCGAGGAAGGTTCGGCTTCTAGGAATAAAGAGTGGAAACCAGCGAGATATTAAGGAAGTGATTCGGGTTAGAATAAAGATGAGAAAGAAAGAGAGATAGCAAAGAAGAAAACAACGGAGAACTTACCAATCTTAAGATGATGATTCGGCTATAGTGAAACTTCGGGAAAAGAGGCTAAACTTTGAAGGTTTCGGCTATGGGAGAAGAAAATATGGGCAAGGGTATTCGGCCTTTGGAAGGATATTGAAGAGGAGTAGAGAGAGTTAGAGAGTTGCGGCAAAGGAAGAGAGAACCCTCAAGAAAAAAGAAAAAGAATTTCGGCTTAAAGAAGAAAGATGAGAAAGAAAAACAAAGATGAAAAAAAGACTGACACTTGTGCCTACTAATTTCGGCATATCAAACTAATTTTTCTCCCCCTCCCAGAGTTTGCTTTTTGGCCAACTCTGCCTCCACCTGATAGCCCTTATCCTCCCTTTTTATCTAAATCTACAACCTCCTTCAAAAGAGGCCTACCTAGCACCAACTCCTCCCCTCATATATCAGCATATTATCCACTAAATCCCCTATTTTCTAGCCTTTGTGCCATCCTCCCCTAGCCCCCTTAAAGTGTCGAATTTAGCCCAAGAGCATGGGCTCCAAGCGGCCAACACTTTGCCCAATCCTTCCCCTTGGTGACGCCGCCTTCTTGATCCCTTGCAGCACCACTCGATGTTGGGCCACAAGCCCACCTTGCAAATTTTAAACATAGATACCTATTTTTATACCCTATAGCTCGCCATTAGAACATTAACCCAGGCCTCAGCCCAAACCTGAGCCCAATTCGCACCTCTAAATCTCAAGCTAACACCTTAACCCTACAATACACAAAATGCACAGACCCTCATATTCTGGATGTTACAGTTTCAGTCCAACTCCACTACCTACACAACCCAAGCAGCAAAATAAATACTCCATTGTCCAACCCAAGACTTAAACCTCAAACCTCACAGTTATACCACACGCCACCTTGCCACTAGACCACAAGCTCTTTTTGTGACATCAAACAAACACTATTATTTATAAGGCCTATATGCCAGTGTTCAGATTCATTTAAGAGAAAAACTAAATTTTTTGGAAAAGCCAAGACTTGAACCCAGGCTTCTCAAACACTCCCATACACACCCAAATCACTTAGCCATTAAAGCAAACAAACAATTTTTAACATATCATGCAAAAATTAAGGACTAAAATTTTTGGGCGTTACAAATGTCAACAGTATAAGAAACATCATTCGGGGGAAAGAAGAGAGCACAGAAACTCGCATTGCTTTCTTTATCCTCGTCAGCTTAGCTTGTCCAAACGCCAGAGCCTCCTTCATCTTGGAAGCTAAGCATGACAACCATTTATCAGTTAAATTGAAGGTATTCAAACCTTAAAAATCTATAATCCATAATTATATAGAAACTTTTCGAGAATTCACTTCTCTTTCCTCTAATACACTAGTACAGGGAGGCTTAGGGGTTTACCAGCTTATCAAATCTTCTTCTTTCCAAACTCAAATCTCATGTTTACTACCTGATGCAAAGCTTTCTAGAATTTCTTCTTCTTCCTCTTTGGAGTAACTGGAGAAGAGGTTATAGACAAAAGGGAGATTACCAATTAATTCAAGAGAATTATTTCCTCTCTGCACATATATATCCAAATTTTGTACTGTCTCCTTAATCCATTTTAGTCATTCATTACTAATTATTCTATCTCCCACTAAGGGGATAATCAGTTTCAATCTAACTAAACTAGAATTGAAATCCAACTATTCACAATTCAGCCCCTAAAATTTTTAAATTTCCTAATAGAGCCCGCCAATTCGCCATTCCATTCAATTAGATCCTACATAATATTTGGTTGACTGTAATACTAAGCCATTACAGCTGAATTCAGTAGACCCCTCACTTAAATTTTATTTGGTTAGGTGTAATGGGCTATTACAAATTAGGTTAACTTTACCCTTCTCTTTCTCACGTCTGAAGCAGTTCCTTCTTTTTTTCATTCTTCTTCCCACTTTCTTCCAACCTTGTCTCCCTCTTTTTCATGGTTCTATCCTTACCAACTCTATCTCCCTTTAACAAACCCTAACAAGGTATTCAATTAAGAATCATTTTTCTAACTCCAACCCTCAACAAGGCTTTCGATTGAGGTGAAAACTTGAGAAGAGAAACAATCGGCAGTCCTCCCTCAGGTAACTCTTCTATTTCCCTTTTTCTAATTTTTTGTTAAATTATTAGAAATATCCCTTTCATGGTGTTTCTTCTTTTCACTTGTCGGTGTTAATTGTTCTTGCCCTTCCCCAACCCAAAACCAAACCCCACTCCTCCCCAACTCCCGCTGCGGAAGGGAGATTAGATTATACTAAATGGAATGAGTGACTTAATAACATATATTAGAAGGTTGTTGGAGAAACAAACAAATGAAAAGGAATATTGTTGTCCTGGTTAGTAGGTTAGGTTAGATTGTTTTTTTTTTTTTTTGAAGCATGATTTTTGGAACATAAACTTTTGAATTCGAAGCTGTGTGACCCCCTAATTCGCGTGTCCTATAGAGATGCCAAACCAAAACTTAGTTAAAACCCATTTGACTAATTAAGGCGCTTCTCTCAACTGAGTTCACTTTTTCAACTTTGTCTATAATTAAAATATATTAATGATGAAAGCTTTTTGACCAAATTAGAAACTTAAATGAATATAAATGCAAAAAGAGCTTTGGCGGTCAAATTGGCTATGGGTAATGGGGTTTTCTTTTCCCTCCAAAAATGGATTCAGTCATGAATATTAGCTATATGGTTAATGTGATACTAAAAAAGTTTTTGTTAAGGAAATGAAATAACACTGGAGATTGGAGTGAAGTTGGTTTGCACTCACTCTGAAGCTTTTTCACATTCTGTTTTTATATGTATTTTGTTTTTTATATGAACAAGAAGGGTTTTTTTTTGGGGGGGGGAATCAATTAAGCATTACTGCATGCTGAAGCAAAAGGGAGCGTAAGTATGAAAAATAAATTGCACTAGGAAAGTGGATGGAATCCAACTGCCTCCTATGTATCAAAAACTCAAAAATCACCATCATTTTGTTTTAGAAGATAATGTGAATGAAATGCCAACCTGAACTACTCAAAGCTGATTTTTCTTTTTTCTTTTAGGGGAGGGGGGTTGTTGGAATTGGATACTTGCACTCCTAAAATCATATTGGTCTACTTCATCATCATCAATTTCCTATTTGTTTCTCCCACTTTTTTTTACCTTTTGTTTTTTATATTATCTTCAAACTCTATCTCTCATGCTTGGATTAAAATGTTTTGAAAGCTTGTTGTTTATATAGGGGTAAGAACTTTTCGATTAAAGTTGATACAGAATTAAAGGAAATTTTAGCATATTGGTGCCAATTTTTTAAATACTATTGTTGTTCATTATTTTACCATGTAATCTTACGAAACTTGCATTTCTAGTGTGATATACCTTAAACCATTCCCTAAATTATTTTTTTCCATGTTTTATCAGTGTTGCGTGTTTGCACTACTTGCTTGAGTTATTTTAGTTTAGCCATATGCTAGATGAGTATGCTTTAATTGTTCAACCTTATGTAAAATATGTGTTATTTTTAGTTTTATTGGTTTCATGTTTTCCATTCATTTTGCCTTTGGTTTTTTGTTAAGTTTATTTTTATTTGGATTTTTTAGTTGGAGCCATTATGTGTTAAATGTTTATCCTCTTGAAATAATGGAATGGTTTGTGTGTTTTAGCTAAAAGAGTGGTTGAAGGTAGCAACAAGAAGGGGAAAAATATCACTCAAGGGCGTGCTAAGGTAACAATACCCTCCCAATGTCTTTGTTGTAAGTTGGTTATGTGTTCAACTTTGGAAAGATGAAATTTGTCAATGGAAAAGGAGGCTGCCAAGGTAAAGAGCAGCACACCGTCGTAGGCTACCAAATGCCAAGAGTCAACAACAACAAATATCTCCATTGGAATGAATACACCATTACTCTTTTCTAGTAATACGAGAAAGACAATATATATACATGTTAAAAACTACATTTACAATTGGATTTGATCTTATTACTTTAAACAAGAACATTTTGGTTATATTTAATTTTCGATATGTTTTTATTTTCGGTATGTTTCATTTAAACTATAATCTTTGAATATAGTTTTAAACTATTTTATTTTGATATCTTTAATTTATGTTATATTTAATTTTGGTCTTTAAACAATGTTTTATATTACTTATATTGTTTGATTAAAATTATAATTAACACTACAAACATATTTTATTTCAAAAAAAAACTTAATGTACAATTGTTAATATAGTGTATTTAATTTAGTATATTTTAAACTAAAATTTTAAAATTAATAATAATAATACCAAAATTGCATGTGAACTCATTACTTTTAATAGGAGAGTTGAACTTCTTTTATTCAAATATAAAATTATCTCAACAAAAAAACAAAAAAAAGTAAAATGCTACAAACAAATCATGTTATGGTAAGAATGTAATGTATATGGATTTTAGATTTTATTTAAATAAAATAATAATCAAAATTATAAAATACATAATTTTAAGATATTTAACACACTATATACCTATAATCGAATTGAGTTAATACAAAATAAAAGAAATTAAGACCTTATTTTCTTTTCTCATAAAATTATTAAATTCATATTATTTTTTTCTTTTTACTAATTTTAACTATATTTACAAAATAATATATATTTTCTATTCACAATTATTAATTCAAATAAAACATTAGTTAATTACAATGTGGATGAATACAAACTTTTAAAAGGTAAATTAAAGATCGAATATTTTAAAAATTTCATATAATATATGTATATTTCAGAGAATTGGAAACTATGTTATTTGTATGTGGATGTATTAAATGGGTATTCTTTTAAAAATAATTATTAAACGTCAGGTCATCAATTAATCAAATCCACAAAACACATTTTTTCTTTTCTTTTTTTTTTTTTTTTGGGTGATTGATAAAGAAATGAATTTCAAGTTTTTTACTTGCAAAGATAGTTGTAATTTTTATTTTGTGCTTTGTAAAAATTCTTAATATGTATTGTTCATTTTTCTTTGATAGTGTGTTATTGTTTCCTCTTCTTCTTTGGCTTGTTTGATTACTTCCTCCACCCACAGTTGAGCGTCTTGTATTCACTGAATCACTGTAAGTTCGTTGGCAATTAAATTTTTTGATTTTGTTTTACTGTTACTGTAATTAGTATTGGAGAAATGTGACCCTTTTACTACGATTTGAAGATGTGAAACACTTTAATATCTTGCAGTAATGGCTCGTCTTCCTTTAATAGTACAAAGTGTGAGGCATAAAAGAATTGGTCTTGCATTGATAATATGGTTGCAAATGTGAATAGTTGCAAGTTGGTTCTTAGTTACATTGGGTTCCATCCATAGCCTACATACTTATAGACCAAGGATTAGATCTTATATCTTAGATTTTTATGCAAAAAGAGATTATGTGAAAAGACTTGTACATGCTAGTGATGAGACATGTATTGATCAAGTTAGGATGAATAGAATTACCTTTTTTAAACTATGTGAGATGTTACAAACTTTAGGGGGATTGAAGTCGTCAAGGAACATGTTTGTTGATGAGCAAGTGGCAATGTTTTTACATATCATTTCTCATCACCTTAAAAATTGAGTTATCAAGCATCACTTTAATAGGTTAGGGGAAACCGTTAGCAGATCATTTCACAATGTTTTAAATGTTGTCATATGCTTACAAGATGTGTTATTTAAAAAGGTAGAGCCAATTACAACTAATTCTACAGACCCAAGGTGGAAATGGTTCAAGGTATTGGAGTAAGTTCTATATATAGCTCGTACATAATTTAGTTTACTTAGATTTAAATATAGTATCCTAACTCGAGGTTTTATACATGTGATGTAGAATTGCTTAGGTACTTTAGATGGAACCTACATCAAGATTAGGGTTCCAACAATTGATAAACCTAGATATCGAACGCGAAAAGGTGACATAGCAACAAATATGTTTGGTGTTTGTACACTTGATGTGCATTTTGTTTATGTTCTTACTGGTTGGGAAGGTTCTGTTGCTGATGGATGGGTTTTACAAGATGCCATTAGTAGGAGACATGGACTAAAAGTTCCTCATGATAAAGTGCAAAATTAGATGAATTTGAATTAATCTTTAAGATGATACTTTTTAGGAAATAAACCATGACAAATAGTTTTTTTTATAGGTTGTTATTATCTAGTTGATGCTGGATACACAAATTATGAGGGATTTCTTGCACCTTTTACAGGACAAAGATATCATTTGAATGAGTGGCGTCAAGGTTACCAGTCAAGTGCTCCGGAAGAATTTTTCAATATGAAACATGCTTCAGCACGTAATGTTATTGAAAGATGCTTTAGGTTATTAAAACTTAGATGGGGAATACTTATGAGTCCATCATTCTATCCTGTGAGGGTGCACAATAGAATCATTATTGCATGTTGTTTGCTCCATAATTTTATTCGAACTTATATGAGTCTTGATCCTATTGAAGCGGAGTTGGGAGAAGGATTACCTAGTAATGTGATAGATGATGATGAACCGAATATCATAAATATTCATCCATCGATGCATGGGCTACTTGGAGGATGGAACTAGCCAACCAAATGTTCGATGAATGGCAAGCATCTAGAAATTAGTTAAGTTTAGGCTAAAAATAGTAAACGTTAATTTGTTTATGTTATTTCATTTATCTAGTTTATGAAACTTAGGTGGTGTTTGAATTGTTTTTTGTATTGTACTAGACTTGTTGAATTATAATTTATTTTCTTTTGATTCATCATGTGTTATAATTTTGTAAAGTGTTGACTTTTTATTCATAATATTGAACTTATTTTTAATTTTTTTCTTAAAATAATTATGTCGGTTTTTCACAATCAAGTGTTTCTTCCCAAAATTCTCGAGGAACCAAAAGGAAATGGGTTCCAAAAGAAGATGTTGCGTTGGTTGCCTGTATGGTCCACTTGCACAATGTTGGAACCTTTAATGTTGATACAGGATTCAAAGTCGATCATTTAAATGAGTTGGAAAAAATGTTAGAAAAAGTTTTACCCAATGCCATGTTGAAGGCTAAACCTAATCTTGAATCGAGGATTAGGACATTGAAAAGGATTGGTCAATCGTTATGACATGCTCGATGGAAAAACAATAGCGCTTTTGGTTGGGATGAGCATAGGCGACTTGTTGTTGTCAAGATACGATGTGGAACTCATATATAAATGTAAGAATTATTTCAAGTCTTTATTATCTTATTTTGATCAAATTTATATCTAATATGATTTTTTCATTTTTCTAGAGTCATAAAGAAGCTGCTCAATTCAAACATCGTAGTTTCCCTTATTATGGACAACTTACTGCCATCTACGCAAAAGATCGAGCAACTAGGAAAGATGCTCAAATAGCCGCTGATATTATTGAAGAAATAGATGTTGAGGATGTAGCTACTACAAATACTCATGAAGAAAGAAACGATTTCCATGAATGCAAAGTTGATGTTTCTTTGGATGACATAGATCTTTCAGCTACACAATCTCAACCAGCTATAAACCAAGGTGATTCCACATCTTCAAAGAAGAAAAAAAAAAGATTTCTGATGCAAGTGATTATATTTCTTCTACTTCATTTAATGAAAATATACGGACCGTTGGCGTTGAAATCAGTAAGAGTATTGCCTCCGAAGTGCTAATTCAACAAAATTCAGAAATGACCATTCAAGAAAATGCTCTAAAATTATATCCAACATTATGTGAAGTAGAAGGTTAATTGAGGATGAGCGCCATCGAGCATTAAGCAAAATTTCAGATCATCTAACGCAAATGCTCATTTTCTTTAGTTTACCTTCTTCTGTTCGATTGGAATGGGTCAGGAGATTTCTTACTGACCATTAAAAATCATGGTTATGTTGATGATATTTTGGTAACTTTTTGTGTTTGTAATATTTGGATGATATAATGACATGATAGAATGTCATTACAATGTTGTAACTTTTTAGGTTGTAAAATTTTATAACATATGAATTATGACATATAAATTAATGAAATCATGTAACTTTTGTTAATATATGAATATTATGTTTGGATGTGAAATATAATTATCAAGTTATTTATTACTTCTAATATTTTATTTTTATTGTAGAATAATTAAATTATTTGTTTCACTAATGATATTTTAGCAAATTAAATATGTATTGCGTTTAAAAATAATAAAGTAGATTATATATTATTTTTATAGTATTATATATTTTAATTTTTAATTCATATAATAATAATTATATTAAGAATTTTATTAAATTATATATTATTTTATTAAATTATGTTAAAATATGGTTAAATTATTTATTATTTTTATTAAATTATTTTTAATAATAATCTTATTAAAATTTAATAACAATAATCATTTACCTAAAAAACTTTCTGCTAAGGATATTCTGTTTATTTTAGTTTTTTCCTTATGCTATTACAGCATCATTTTATTCAACCAAACACAAGAATACTATTACAGTTCTATTCTATTCCATTTCATTCAACCAAACAATTGAATTACTGATTACAGCTCTATTCAATTACAGCTCTATTCCATTACAGTGAATCAAACGTATCCCTAACTTTCCTTTAATTTTGGGACATAAAAGAAAATTGGGTGTGACATAATTGTGTGTGAATGTTGTTTACCATTGTGTTATGAAATATTATGTCATAGAAAATGAAGTATTAAAGTAATGGTTCTTTGTAGGTAAAATTTTATTCATATTTGAGTGACACATTTTATCTAATTACTTAATAAAATATTATCAATTATTTCTTCCTTTTTTATTTTCATTACCTTTAAAACATTATTTTATTCACTCAACTGTTTTTTTTTAATTAATAGACTCTTATCATAAATTAGGCCAATTCTCATTTAATTAGTAAATATATTGCTTTTAAAATTATAAAATATACTAACTTAATAAAATATTTAAATATAAGTATTATATATTAGAAATATTGTCACATGTATGCGTGTGAAAACCACAAATATAGAACAATTGATATAAGTAATAAATTGTGCATGATTAAAATTTAAATGTATAAATATATCAAAAATAGAGCTTTAGCTGAATGGTAAATAGATTTGGGATTAAATCCCACTATAGGCATATTATTATTATTATTATTATTATTATTATTATTATTATTATTATTATTATTATTATTTTAATAAAAGATTAAAGTACCCTCAAATAATATAACTTAGTTTAATTATAAAAAACATTGTTATAATTTAACAACTGAATTGGTAACCCGATTGAGAATGACACGAATTCAATAAAATAATTAAATAATAAAACGGATTCAAAAATCTATTCAAATCTACCTTTAAAAGGATTCATGTATTTTTAAATAATAAAATTTTAGAATTTTTAATTCATTAACTCATTTGTAATATTGAATAGATTTTGATATTGGGCAAACAATTTTATTTAATTCAAATTTAATGTAAATAACGAATGAATTGGAATTTAAAAATTATAAATCTAGATATTACAAAAGAAAAAAATGCAGATGTTCCACACACAAACAGCATCACCATTACTATTCCAAAACAACCTACCAGCAATTTGCCCATCACCTTCAAAGTACTTTCTACACAATACTTACATATGTGCTAAAAATCCCATCTTTCTTTTAGTAATTGCTTTCAGTTTAAGGTATTTCTATATGCATGCTTGAATCCCCAGAGCTGCACCATTCCAAATGCACACAATCAATACCATCTAACACAAAGACTTGAAACAACAAAAGGAAAACTAAGTTTTGATACAATTATCGAACCAACTAGATCATTAATTTTTTATATAATTATTTTTTTTATCTAATCCAATTTTAACAACGAAAAAACTAAATTTACCTCGACATTCTTTGGTTCAAATTCCTCGTTATGAGCCAAACACTTGTTTCCAAATGTTTCACAAGGTCCACTAGTTCCATTTAATCTGATGCAAAAAATAAATGTTTAAGAATTTTCAAAGGTATCTCAATAGTGATATCAAAATATACCTCTAACACAAAAAATTCAAAGAAATAATTGAAAGAGGAGCAACATACAGATCTCCATCCAAGCACAAAGCAAAGTTGGCACCCCCACCAAGTGCTAACAATTCATTCAAACACATATAATAATAACGATTGGCACCTGTTTTGATAAATCACAAATAAGTCAGAGCCTGTAACTGTAGTAGCCGCCAAATATTCAATTTTTTCAAGGTCTTTGAATGAACATATCGTTGTGCTTATGTTTATGTATGTGTAAGATATTAATATAAACAAAATTATGAAGAATCATATAAATACATAGCATATTTGGGGGTCCACATTGTAGCTGAAAATGGGTTAGATCTGTGTTGACTACATTATCTAAGAAATAAAATACATAAAATGCTTTGCCAATTTGTATTACCGGTTGGTCTGAATAGCCTTGGTACACCATATATGGATGTAAATACAAACGTCTGGTTTGTTCCCTGTCACACACAACTAATCATTTAAGTGTGTCCTCACAAACTAATATATTAATTTTTAAGTTTCACAGCAACAACAAATTCTAAATAAAAACATTAAATTTTTAATTAACATTCAAGAAATTCAAGATTATAAATACAATCAATCATAATTTCTTTAATTATTTATATCAATCAATCTCTAAAATTATTATACAATTACGATGTTAGGAATCTTATACAAAATCAATATCCTAAAATCATTCAAAAATAAATAAACTAAATATGGCATAAAAATCCTAATCCACAACAAGAAAAGTTGCACTCTTAATTTTCTAGAGATTAATCTGTAAAGCTTGAAAAGAAAATAAAAGTTACTATCAAATTAGGGAGACCTACTTGAAAGCATCAAAATTAACCTATTTTGTAAAAATTATAGAGAGTGTGTGAAACAATAAGAGAAATTTAAGAGGAAAGTAACAAGTGTTGGAAGAAAATAAAATAATAAAGAGATTTTTTAATTTTTGTGGGTGGAGAAAGATTCCTTTATTTTATACAAAATAATTTATTTTATAAAATAATTACTTTTCAAAAATTTTGGCAAGTCTTTTTCAATTTTTGTGGAAACATTTAGGAGAATGTTTTTAATTTTTGCAGGGTCAATACACTAATTATATATTATATATATTTTAAAATTATAAAATATTTTATTTTATTTTATTCTATTCTTTTTTCGACTCTAAGTGTATGTGGTTTTGTCATTGATGAAAAGGATATAATTTAAGTAAACCTAAGCGTATTTTTTCTCTAATTTAAGAATAAGAAAAGTCATAAGTAGAATTAAACATTGTATCATATATATATATATATATATATATATATATATATTCTAATTTGAAAGTAAAAGTTTCAATGATACCTATGGATTAAACTAAGCTTTAGCATGGTTTTTAATTTAAGGTTTATTTGTTTTTAATTTTTAAATTATTTAAAAAAATGTTTCTAACAAAGAAATTGCTTTTTAACATGTTTCTAAGGTATGGTTTCAACACTTTTAATATCTTTTCTAAAGTACTCTTTTTTCTTTTTTCTTTTTGTGAAAATTAGTGAATTTGGGCGGCAGCACACAAAGGATGTAGGTGGTGGTTTATTCATTCATGTGAATATTATTTAATTTTATCTATATTAAGGTTGTTGTAATTACTTTTTACTGAAATTTTTAAATAATCTTATATTAGATATTACATATTAGTATGCACCGATATAAATTGTGTTAATTAAAATGGATCGAAACATACTAAAATTTTGTCTAAAAGGAAATTTAAATTACTTGGGATTGGAATAGTATAGACTATTATACTTGCCTCCCCTCATGTTTTATCCTAGTTTCGTCCCTAGTTATGGTAATATTGATTATACGAAAAGTTACATACATTTATTTCAAGAAAATGAGAGAATAAATTTAGGAATATTTTTGTACATTTACAATTGACTCTTACATCTTTGACAGGAGCAAATCATTGTCAACTTATGCACCACAAATAAAATTGTTCCTGTGATTTGAACCCTCGACACGACATGAGTTGTTATGGTAAATATCTAGTACCCTTAGGAGAAGAGCAATAGATTGAATAAATTTAGTTTGCTAGTTTAAAATGTTGGTTTTGAACTTGTTTGAATTTTTTTTTTTTTTTTGGCTGCATGCGGAAGGAAACTTTAAGAGTGCAATTGGTATAATGGACGATTATCCATTTTTTAAAGAATTTAATTGATTGAAATGTAAATTCAATATTTGATATGTAAAAATTGGTTTACTTTCTTTAGAATATAACATTTTCTTGAGAGCTATTTTCTCACAAGAAGAGTTATTTTATCATGTAAATGACTAGGACCAAATTAACCATTTTTTGTGTTGAGGGTATTGGACTTCTTCATCAGATATAAAGGACATGACTGCTACTTATGATTCCCTTAAATGAAAGCACCTCTAATCTAATTGCATCAACATACATAAGGAGATAAAAAGGATTTTTCAAGATAAAATTTCAATGACATTTTAAGCAAGCTGCATCTATCCAAGATATTGAAAAAAGGAGCAAAAAAATTGTTTGTATTCTAAAAATTGCAACTCAAATTCCATAAATAAAATACTTGAATTTATCTCTTTAAATTTTCAAATCTTATTTGGATTGAGAATATTGATAGAAGCATAAATACATATAGGAGAGGAAGAAAGCGAACTTGATATTTTCTCCTTGGAGTGGGTATCAAAGGGCATTCTAGCATTGCACCGAAGATAGCTCCTTCCCTATCTCCAGTAATCTATAATTCATACAACACCATCCAATTAATTCCAACTTAACAGTGAGTTTGAGATGCAATCCTAATTATATATTTATGTAAATGGGAAACTCTTGAATATTATAGTTACAAAACACAAACACTTGAGAAATGAACATACCAGCAAAGAGGGACCAGGAAGCTCAGTGCTCTTACGAATAAGTGTACGGAGTGATATTCCATGTTTCCACGTACTGCCCTTCATTTGAATCAGTTGTTACCAAATCAAAAACCACACCGCTTTTGAAATTTGATTTACCAACCTTTTTTGGAAGACTTACCTATACAGCAACACCCATTGACAACCCCTAACAATATTGGGAAGCGAAGACCCCAGGAATTCGAACAATTCACAGTTAATAAACACCGATTCATCTGAAAGATTTAGCGACCCCTTTACGGGACTCAATTGCTCCCCCGCTTCATGAAACTCATCCGAATCGCTGCTGCTGCCGCCACCGCCGCGTGGGCTAATCATTTGCTGCTTATTCTCAAACTCTGTCCTGATACTCTTCTTATCTTCGCAAACCTTTTTCAAATCTTCGCTGACATAGGTAATGGTGTATTCTTTACAGCTATCTAAGGATTCATCTTCCAAATGGAATTTCTGGTTCCTCCATCGATCAGGAAGGGAACCGATTGGCTTGATGTCAACGTTTCCATGATCGTTGGATTTGGGCTTATCATCATCATCATCATCATCGTCATCTATGCTTGCTGATGGGATTATGTAAGAAAATAGTGAAGACAGTGAATTTAACCCTTTCGAATACCAACTTCCCTACAATTTCGAAAAGCTTCGTTTTACCAAATCAACCCAACAACCAAAAAAATATACTCCAACTGAAATTCATACGTAAAATCTATAAATAAATGACAATAATCTATTATATTCTATGAAATATATATTTTTTTTATAATAAAAAATTGTTTAAAATGACAAAAACATCTTTACAATGATGTTTGTCCTTTTATGAAAGGAAAGGGTTTTCCTAATCGGTTAACTGAATTAAAACTTAGTTGAAGCATGATATAAGATCTGATCATGGGTTAAGTTATTCATCTAGGCTTGAAAATTTGTTTAAAAAGTGGGAGACTTTGTGTAAAAATATAAGTTTGAATGGGTTTAGACAAAAAATAAGGTTTATTGTTTAAATGGATCGGACCTTGAGTAGGGTTTTTTGGCTCAAGCTCAGCTTGGCTCAACCCGAATCAACTATTTTGTTATTATTTCGCTACTGTTTTGTTGTTGTTTTGCTATCATTTCATTATTATATTATTACTATTTTATTATTATTGTTTCGATATTGTATAACTCTTATTTTATTATTAATTTTACTATTATCTTAGAGGCATAAGTTACAACTATCTTAGTATATTATTTAAATATAAATATTTTTAAATATATTTTTAATTTGTTGGGAAATATTTATTTTGATATTTTTAGTGTATTTAATGTATTATATTTTTAAATTTATTTTTATATAAAAAATAATCTAGGAAATTTTAATATATGCGGGTCAAGTCGGACTAAAGTTTAGCATTTTTAATCTAGACCATTTTTTAGGTCAAGTCGAGCTCAAGCCTAAAAAACGGACCTAAAATTTTATATCAGCTCGCTCTGAATCTGACTCGATTAGCCCATAATCATATCTATATCTCATCAACTTAACAAACTCCTTAAATAATATGGAGTTCACATATGTATAAAATTGAATTTTATATAATGATTAATTTTACATATTTTCATAACTTTGTTAATTTATTATTATTTTAATGGTTTTTATCACTCCAATCTTTACTCAAATCTATCTTACCTTAAAAAAAATAAACAAATTTGATCTAATCTAAAATTTTGCATAACATTTTATATGCTAATTTTAAACCAAATATATGTAGATATTGGTATCAATTTCATATTTTATATTTAAAATAACTTTTATTAAAAATCACATTTTTACATTTAATATATATTTTAATTCCAAAATACATAGTGACAAAATCTTATAAAATTAAAATTATAAAAATATTTATAAAATGAACATTTATGTTTTTTACAAGGACCCAAAATTATTTTTAAAATTTAACTCATTTCTACTCTTCTTTTTTCTTATTTTCATGATTTTTTTTCTACATATATTTTTAAATTTGTAAAAATCTTATAAAATTAAAATTATAAAAATATTTATAAAATGAATTTATCATTTCTACTCTTCTTTTCTTATTTTCATGAATTTTTTTATTTTAAGAATTTAATAGTTGAGCCTAAAACCGATGATCTAATTGGTTCAGTTATTAAAACATTGAGATTTGAATTACTTAAATCTTGTTTTGAATTTTTTTTTCCAAATTCTAGAATTATTAATTGAGATATAGAGGAAGAAAATTGAGATATAATTTAAGAAGAAAATGTAGTTTTCGAAAAGGGAATCACCTGATAGAATTGAAGTTGAGGTGGAGAAGAAGGCGAAGGTGAAGGTGAATCTGAAAATAAATGTGAAAGACTCCCCCCTGTTTTATCTTTAAATTTATTCATTCTTTTTCAATTCATTCACTTTTTTTTATTTTTAAGCACAAACAAATGAATTCCTTATGTGTGGAAATTGAATTAAAAAAAAATAGTTTTCTTTTTTCTTTCTAATTTTTGGAGTAGTAGATCCGTGAGAACAGGAGGAAATTCATCTCAACTATTAATTAATACTTGTCTTCGCCTAATTACAATAATAACATTAAAATTAATAATTCATTTATCTTTATTCTTCATTTGAGTCGAAATTGAAAGGTCCTTATTCGTCATATTCTGATGTCGCAAAATACCGTAGTTGATCATATGGCCAAGTGTATAGTGACTAATTCCACATAAATTCATTGGTTTGAAGAACCACCGCAATCAATTTCAAATTTAATTAAGGCAGATTATGTTCTTGCTTTGAATCACTAGTATAATTTTTTGAGTTTTTCACTTTAAATTATCTTTTTTCTACCAAAAAATAAAATAAAATTAAGAATTGTTTCTTCATTCTTTAAATTAATAATTTAAGAAATAACTTATGACCATGAAATTCTACTTTAATAAAAAGAAGTTCAAAGATATACTATTATTCACCCTACTTCTATATAATTTGAGATTTAATCTCTGTATTTTTTTTAAATTCAATCATCATACTTTTTCAATTTAAATCCTAATCCAATCATTATCATTGTTGCTAGTTTTTATGTAACATATTTGTTTTCTGTTAATCATATGATACATCACATTAGGAATTGACAATATTTTACGGAAACCTTTTGCAATTTTAATAATTAGATTGAGATTTTAAATTAAGAAAGTAGGAAGACTTAATGTTAACTTTTAAATACAAGAACTAAATCTCAAATTTTATCAAAATACAGGACTAACAACATAATTAATCTAATATAAACCCAACATTTTACACTTTATCAAAACACCATTTTAGTCTTCTTTTTCCTCAACCCACAGTTTTTATAATTTTTATACTATTAATATTTTAAGAATTCAGTTGTTAAGTATATTAAAATACTTGTACTTGTTATGCGTGTAAAATTTTGAATCGATTCGATATTTTTACCATATCGATTTAAAATATTGTTTATATTAATATATATTTAACACTTGAATTTTTTTACATAAAACAAATAGGAAAAAAACTTTAATTTATGTCAAACTTGAAATGAATGATATATATGAATGGAACATAAAATCTAATAATTAGGTTATTAATATATTAATAATATAAAAAATTATGAAAATTACTTTAATTTTATATATAAACTGTAAAAAATGATTAAGTATATATTAGTAGATTGAGTGTTGGTTCGATTGGCATTGACATTATTGTTAATGTAGGAGGACATGAGTTTGAGTATGCTGAAACATATTATTCTCCTATTTATGAATTAGGAGGGACTATGAGTAATTTTAAGCATTGTGTTAAAAAAAATCTACATTAATATGTACCCTATTCCACACTAACTTGAAGCTAAATAGCATAGATGCACTAATAACTTTTATTTAGTTGGGTAAAAGGATTTTTTTAGTTTTTTTAAATTTTATTATAAAGGAAATTTATCATTCCCAAACAAATAGAGTAAATTAATCCATGTTAAATTTGAAAGTGAGCAACAATGTTTACTCTTTTGTCAACTTATCTTCTTTTTATAGGTATAATAACAAATTTAGTCCTCAATATTTACACATTCTATCAATTTAGTCTTCTTAATTTTAAAAAAAATTTAACAAATTTAACTCTCAACATTTGTACTTAGTCTTTATTCTAAAAAATTAGAAATGGAAAATATATAGAAAATATAAAAATAAAATAAAATTAGATATATTAGCGATAATTTGATCAAGCTTATGGATTCCACAAACAAAATCTAAAGCAAAAGCTAATTTATAAGGTGTTGATCTTGAAAAACTAGGCATTGTAACACAATAAACTTTCATTTCTATTTTAATAATAAAATTAAAATTAAAAAAAAAAAAAGATAAGCATGAGATATGAAATGGTAGTGTTTAAGGATGAAAGTTGAGAGTTTGGTTTAAGAATATTATATAAAATTGAGGTATGAGAAAATGTTTGAGGTTTGCCTATTTTTCTATAATTCAACTTGTAAAAATACCTTATTTTCCCAACATCTCACGACGTGTGTTTATAATTCCTTTTAATTTTCCCAACAGGTTTGGGTTTTCATTATTGGATGGGATAGATTATCAGGTGCAACTGTATATAGTTCCAAGAAAAATTAGTTTAGTATTGAGGTTGAAAAATATTTTTAAAAAATATTGTAGAAAATGCTTTTAAAAACATTTGATAGTGTTTATTGTTACTTAAAAGTATTTTTTTAAAAAATTATTTTAAACATGAAATGGAAAATTTTAATTAGGAGATAAAAAAAAGTAATTTCATTAAAAAAAACATACATCTCTCTCAAAAAAAAAAAAACATACATGTATCTAAATCTCATCACACTGAATCCAAGTTTGGATGTATATGTAAAAGTAATTTAAATTACACACAAAATGTGATAAGATCATGTTGTCTAATGCAAAAACTCTCTTGGATCAGTGATATAACCAGTCAAAGCTGAAGCAGCGGCAGTGTATGGGGAAGCAAGATATATCTGCCCTTCCTTATGCCCCATCCGACCAGGAAAGTTTCTATTTGTTGTTGACACACAAACCTGTATGCTTCATCTTATTAAAATCATTGCATATCAACAAACCAGATGGTTTACATTATTAAACCCGGAATTTGATCCAATTTAGCGGTGTAAAACAAGACAATCATGTTTGTAAGTTATTTGGATTCGACTGGAGAAAGAAATTAAATTTGACTCCATCATTGTCTATTCAAACTCGAGCTCAAATTCAAGCTATCAAGCAAATCAAATTTCAAGTATCCTAATCCTTGACTTAACAAGTTGATCGAGTTTTTTTTAATTTATACTTTTTTTTAGTTTTCAATTCTACCTCAAGCTTGAGCTTGAACCCAAATGACAATGCTTGAATTCAAGCACAGGAATCGAGCTCATGCATTTACTAAGCCTAATCAAACGAGCTCATACTTTTACTAGGTAAACAGGTCTCAAATAGCTCAACCTTTACCTTGAATAGAGCTCAGACTTTAAAAGCAAAACTTCATCAAATTCAAGTGGAGCTCAATATTATAATAACTCGAGCTCGACTCAACTCGACGCCTCTAATCCATTTGAGTCAGGCTTGGACTAACCCTGACTAGTCCATTTTACTTTTACTATTAAAAGTCCAATTCAGACTGGACCAGACCAACCCAAATTAAAATTCACCATGTCCAAACCTAACTCGAAACAGAGTTTATCTTGTCAAGAGAGATGGTTCAATCCTAGGACAAGTCTAGCCCAGACAAGACAGTCAAATAGTTCAACTAATAATCCAACCAATCCGGTTCAGTTTTTTTCAACCATGATGGTAGGGGGAAAAACTACTTGCCTGAGCTTCGTTCATGCGAGCATATGTGTCCTTAGGGCCACCCATACAAGCAGCACAACTAGGGCTTGCTGGTGTGTCGCAACCAGCTTCTTCGAATATTTGAGAGCAAGTCTTGCCACCAGATCCTGGTACAATGAGAGTATATATATCCACCCATACCTGCAAATTTACCATGTTTAACAATCATATTAGCAAGTTTAATGATATTTTTTAAAATATTGAAAACCTATGTTATTCGGCTTGGAGTGTCATTTGTATTTGAAACAAAGTTTTTCTATGTATTTTGAGGATCGTTGACAGATCATATTCTTAAGGATCGCAAAAAATTTTGAAATTGTTAAACTCTAACTCGTCCCAATCTTTGCTAGTATTAGTTTTGTAAACATTAGATAATATCAAATATTATGTAAAACTTCGAAGTGAATCAAGATGGGATCAAGAAAATCTTTTCAATGATGGGTTAGTGAGGCTAAAATATTAAATAAAACTCAGGGCAAGGTGAGAAAAAAAATCTCCACCTGATTCTGTTGTCATCCCTAAATCCATATTCTCATACTCATATCTAAACATACATCAGGCATAGATATCAAATATGAATATTTTATAAAAATAAAAAAGTCAGAATAACATAGTTGACAATAAAACTTGATGTACCTTTTGTGTAGCAGGGACAAGGAATGTGGGGACTTTCACCTTTTTTCCCTGTATTTTTCAAGCAAATTACAAACCATAAACAGGGTTATGAAGTATATAACAACTATCCAACTCTACAAAGCATGGACACATAATAAGATGGGAATTTTCCAACATTCAGAATATGGGTGTGGCAGAACAGGCAATAAAACTTCAAATTTTGGATAATAATTCATTACGCAACACGTATTTTTCCATGTCAGATCATTTCTTGGTTATGTTTTGATCGTGTCTACTTTAACTTAATGTGTCCGACATGTTGGAATTATGTCTAAAATATTAAAAGGAAAATGGAGATAGATGGAATCTTACAGAAGCTAAGAAGAGCTTGGCAGCAGCAAGAAAATCTTGTGTTTTGCCACCAGTACATGATCCAATATAAACCCTGTCAATTTTGATATCTTTGCATTCTCTTGCCAAAGCACGATTATCTGGAGAATGTGGCTGCAAATTTTGCTCCATTATTTACTCAATACACAAAAAAGAATATATATATATATATATATATATATATATATAAAACCAGCCATCTTTTATGATATAAACTTTGATTATATTTTCGGGTTTGATTTTAAATGTCAGATATGAGTATATACTTAATGCGGACATGTTTTTCCTTTGAGGATCATATCTCTATTGAATATCTTTAAATACGTCAGACAGTGAAAAATTGGAGAAACATGACACCTAGGCTTAATACACACTCACCTTAGCTACTAAGGGCTCCAATTTTGAGATGTCAAATCTAAACTCGGAATGAAAACTGAATGCCAGAGTATAAATATTTAGATACTTGTTGCGGAAGTCATATCCTCATATCCATATTTAAAAATAGGTCAAATATGAATATCGAATATTTTCACTTTAAGAAAAATATAGAGTAGGAATATACAGACTAAGAACGTTGATTCATGTTAATGTTTAAAAAAGAAAAAAAAACCATAAGAAAGTTAAATAAAATCAACAAAGTAATTTATAAACATACCTTGCCAGTGCATCACTGTAAACTGGTTCATAAGGCACAGATGTTTTATCCTGCGTAAATTAAAAAGATGCAACTCCATAAGCCAAGGTATTGTCTATATGCTATCCATATTAAATTCAAAATTATGGTGTGTCCAGCACGAAAATATATATATATATATTAAAATTTTCATTAAATATTGGTGGTGTGAAAGTGAAAGAGACTTGAAAAAGACTCACCTCAAGGTACTTAAATGTAGTACTGTCTGCAGCAACGACACCGTTCTTTCCACCAGCCTCAATAACCATATTGCATAATGTCATCCGTTCTTCCATCTAAACCAGTAAAAAAGATACCAAGAAAATAAAGATTAGATTCATATTCCAACTGAGAAAACATTTGGATCAATTTCAACAAATATCACTTACATTTAAACTCTCAATCGTTGTGCCAACAAACTCCATGGATTTATACGTAGCACCAGCTACTGATATTTCACCTATGATCTACAAAACAATATACCATTATATACTTTGTTCAATACTAGATATGTAGTTAACACGGTTTCACGTATTTGCAAGTCATTGAAATATATGATTACTTTAAAAATAATGAAAGTCGGAACAACATAGAAATATAACTTTTCTAAGAAACTAAAAATGTTAACTTGCCTGCAAAATCAAATCCTTAGCAAGCAAATAGTCAGGCATTTCACCATCCATCACAAATCTCAAAGTTTGTGGCACCTGAAATTGTCATGCAACAAAACCACACTTAATTACAGTGCTAAACATTTCATTATAGAGCTACTAAGAAATTAACAACTTAGTATAGGTATGCATCTCATACAGATATGGTTTGTTTTATTATAAGTTTTTTCATATATAAAACTATATCAAACATGAATGTCAAACAAACTCATACCTTGAGCAGAAGTGCCCCAGTGCCTAATACAAAACCAGCTTCTGTATTTCCAATGCCTGTAGCAAACTGACCAAATGCTCCAGCAGTACAGGTGTGAGAATCTGTCCCTAACAAAATCTGAAGGCAGGAGCACACTAAGTTATTGGGATTCGGATGGAGTTTTGGACATGGATACGTGTCCGATATGAGCATGTTCAATTTTTCTAGTTTTTTTTTCTTCATGTATTTGTAACGGTTTAAGACGGTCATGTATCCCCATACTTATGTCATATGAACCGAACAAAAGTGTCATATATGAATTCTTACTCAGATTCGGATAGACTGTCAATACATGAATTTGTATGTTCAGTTCTTCTGAGTCTTTTTCATGCATTTGTAAGTATTTGTAAGTTGTAGGAGTGTTATGGTTTTATCCTAGTACAAGTGTCATATACCTATATTTATTAAGAAAAAGTCAAAGCAACATTGAGTCATATATGAAATAGAATATTAATAATTTAAACAATATTAGTAAAAAGAAAAAATGATTACCTCTCCAGGCCTGCAATGACCTTCTTGAGCAAGTGCAATATGGCATACACCTTTGTAGTCAGGATTAGCCTGGCAATAATATGACATAGAAATCGAGTTTTAGCGTCAATAAACAGTGGAGTTTTGGAGTTTTTAAACTTTACAAGTAAGATTGAGGCGATGTCAATTGTGGTATGGTAAAATATTAAAGAAAATAAATGTATAAAAGAAATGAGATAAATGATAATTTTTAATTTTGAATGTGAAATTAAAAACTACACTCTCAATATATCAAATACTATATATATTTATCTATTCTAAATCTCAGCGAAAAAAAAGTATAAACCTACAAAACTTATATGTGAATATTAGATAAAGGTATAAGTGTTCATAGGCCGGGCTGAGACTAGAGTTTCAAAAAAATTTCATGCCAAATCCCTAGCCTAGCCCGCTCAAGCTAGCCTAAATGATAAATTCACTATTTAAAAATTTATTTTTTATTTAAATTTACTTATAAAGATATATAAATATTAATATAAAATTATTTTTTACATTTAATTAAGTGTAAACATTAAAATGGCCGGCCCAAGTTTGAATAATACAAACCCAAGCCCGGCTCAAAGCAAGATGGACCAACCAGTCCTTGAACACCTCTAGATACGAGCATATTCTTGTATAGTTAAAACTTTCTAAATTTTTTCAAGTTTTTGGGGGATTCTTATATATCATTATATCCATGTGTTGGATACAAGTGTTAGACACGAATACTTTGAAAAAATAAAAAAATAAAGTGTGAGCAACATACTCCCGAACACCTCAAAATAATAGAGTATAAAATGGAAAAACACTGTTATGCTACTGGAAATCAAGTTTAAATGATTGAAATGAGTATGTATATGATATGGGTGCATCAAATTTTTATGTATTTAGAATACATTTAGAAAATTATATTTTCATATCCATATTCAATTATGGATCGAATAAAAATATCAGAAATAAGTACTCTAAGAAAATTAATATTAGATGGAGAAGAACATAAGAGTCAAAGAGTCATACCTTAAAATTACTAAGATCAGTAATATCATAAAAGTACTTTATATTTTGGTCCAAAGAAAACTCCCTCAAGATATCCACATTACGATTGGCACGTTCATCACTTGTGAATATATAGTGGTCTGGTATAACCACCACCTTTTCACGATCCCAAACCTTCAATATATGCAATAACACTATGATAGTTAATGAACAAAACCCGAACGACTATATATATATATATATATATATTTTTAAATCAGGTGTGATTATCAGATATGACTATGTATTTGAATGATGGTTGAAAGTTTATATTCTCAAACTCATGTTTGGACATATATCAAAAATGAATACCCAACGTGGCACATTATATCCTACTCAAACAGGAGAAACCACAAAAATCAATTTCACATCTTGAACTGTAACTATGGCCTGCTGAAGAGAAGCTTATTGCAATGGATGTAGCAATGGTGACTTCATTAAATAAAATTAGATACGAACTAATTCAAAATACATCTATAAATCAGAAAAAATAAAAGTAGGAATAATTATAAAAGTACCTTAGCATTTTCACCAAATTCTTTCCGAAAGATACCAATGGAACCTGGACCACTTATATCATTAGTCATGAAAACATCAACATTCACCCAAACGTTGTCGCCTGCTTTCACCTCTGCTTTCTCCGCCCCGTTTGCAAGTATCTTCTCTGTCATCGTCATTGGACTCTTCATCTGAAATCCAAATGGAATATATGAAAAACGTTGACAAAATTCCCAAATTCAATCAAAATATATGTAGATCAATGGTTTTTTTTTTTAAAAAAAAAAAGCAGTAACTGAGCCAGTGGTGGCTGGTTTTCTCTCTGATTGTCGCGTCGCCATTGCCATCGAAATGTTGTTGGAAATGGGTTTCTTGCAATTGTAAATGGAGAGTTGTGAAGTTGAAGGGACGACTGAGAGGCTTTTATCTTTCTGTTCAATAATTAACAATAAGAAAATCAAACTTTTAGACATGGTTACTCTGACTTGTCCGTCACAATAAAAGAAACAGAGAGCTGAAAAATACTGACCTTGTTAATGATCAAAGAAGAAGTGGGGAGTGCAAAACCAACTGAAGAGGCCATGATGAGTTGCTTCAAAAGAATGGTAAAGAAGATGATGGCTTTTTATTTTCTTCTTTTAGACATTTAGTCAAACACGGCTTTGACAGAGTTAAAATCACTTGATCTCTTATTTCGGAAATAAGTTTGATGAATATTTTAAGTAAAATGAAAAATTCGACTTGAACTTGAATCACCATTGATGCTGACAAGTTTTTCTTTATCATCGTACACATTTTTTAACGTACAGTGAACACAAATATTGATTTTGAAAAACTTGAGCAGCACGACAACTAAAATCAACTGTGAGAGATATTCTCAGCCGCCACTGTTGTAATGATTGGGTAAAAACACTTTTTTAATCCCTCTCCATTTTTATATTAATTAAATTAGTCCCTTTTAAAAGTAATAATTAATTACAATAATAATGGTTTTCAATTTTTTATTAATATAATAACAAATTCAATTCTAAAACATTACTTATTTCATCATTTGATCATTTGAGTAATGATTAATTGTTGTTAAATTACCCACTTGTTTACTTGAAACAAAACCAAGAAAATTTTAAAAATTTTGCCACCATTCAATATGGTATCTATATTTTAAAATGTCTAATGTGGTACTTGAACTATTAATTTGTGTATTAATTAACACATGTAATTTCATAAAATGTCTAATGTAGTACTTATACTTTAAAATATACAATGTGGCATCAGAACTATCAATTTGTGTATTATTTGGTACTTATAATTTCATAAAATGTCCACTATGATACTTATACTTTGAAAATGTCCAATGTAGTACTTAAACTATCAATCTATATATTATTATGGTAGTGAAGTTAAAACCTTTATTAAATGTTAAACTAACTAATGAAAATTCAAGGCACAAAATTTTTTCCCAAATCACTAATTTCACATGAATAATATAATATTATATAAAAAATAAATAAAACAAAAAATTATACTAAATTAAAAAATCAAATAATTAAATTTAAAACAACATAAGTCTAACTTTAAAAACACATAAACTTTTAACTCAAAATTTCTTCAACTTTTAAACATATTTATACAAAGCCAAAGTTTCGCAAAATTTATGATTTTTATTTGCCTTGTTGAACTTGGATGAGAGGTTAAATAAATTGATTTTGACAATCATTTCAGTTTTTTTTTATTTATCTTTTCATATAATGTTATATTATTTACGTGGAATTGATGATTTAAAAAAAATACACGTGTAAAATTTTTATTGATTAGTTTAACATTTATTATAAGTGTTAACTTTCGTACCATAATAATACATGATTGATAATTTAAATATCACATTAAACATTTTCAAAGTATAAATATCACATTGAACATTTAATAAAAATATAAATAACAAATAATACACAAATTGATAGTTTAAGTACCACATTGAACATTTTATGAAAGAAGAAATATCAAATAATACATAAATTGATAGTTTTAAGTATCATATTGGACATTTTCAAAGTACGGATACCACATTGGGCTTTGGGCATTTTATAAAAGTACAAGTATTTCATTTAAAAAGGGAAATCCAGAAATTGTTATTCCGAGCCATATAAAAACCGAACCATCCGAAACTATTATAATACTAGTACAGTTTTGCTTTAAGTACGCATCGATACGAGTGATACCGGTACACTAGTCACTATGATCCTAGTCCTCACTATTGCATGCTACTAAAGAACGATCTCAACTTTGAAACCTAAGAAACAGTTGTTCAAAAATTCTGCATTATATTATAAGATACAAAACAAAATCTTAACACAATCAACACAAAAACTCCCTAGGATCTGTGACATAACCGGTCAAAGCCGATGCAGCCGCTGTATACGGAGAAGCAAGATATATCTGGCCTTCCTTGTGCCCCATTCGACCCGGGAAGTTCCTGTTAGTTGTCGAGACACAGACCTGCAGAAATCGCCATTTTCGTGGAAATATATCCATAAATTCTATTCAAAACGGAAAACTACAGATGACAAATTGTATGCTCTCAAAAGTTTCAAGCCGGGGAAAATATGGCTAATTACCTTGGGCTCGTTCATCCGAGCATATGTGTCTTTAGGACCACCCAAACAAGCGCCGCAGCTAGGGCTTGCAGGTGTATCACAACCGGCTATTTCAAATATCTGCGAGCATGTCTTCCCACCAGATCCAGGTACCGGAAGAGTATATATGTCCATCCAAACCTGCCGAGTTTTACTATGTTAAACATACATTCTTTTATTCTTTACTTGTTTCTCAATTATATTTGAGAACTGAATGACAGTTTAACATTAATGCAACCAAATCATACCTTTTGCGTCGCAGGGACAAGGAATGTCGGAACTTTGACCTTCTTGCCCTGCAGTTCAAGAAATTAAAGTGTTTAAGCCTAAGAAAGTCGCAACTTAATATCAATTCTTGTAAATAAAATACACGGTAAGAAGTTCTTATGCTCTCTCATCTTAACTCTAACCCTTATTCACAGGAATTTCAGTCTCAATTTATTCCGGCAAGTATATCAAACAGGACCATATTCTTATTGACCATGTTGCTCGAACTTGGGCATTCACAGATACTAGTCCGACTAAATACATTCAATTACTCGAACTTTTTTCCATGTGTTTTGGAGGACTTTTGGAGCTTTATATTGCCATACCTATGTCCCAATATGCATCAGATATTAAGTGCCAGATATGTGTGTGTCAAACCTTGATGCTTAAAAAAAATGAAGAATCGGAGTAATATGACTTACTGAAGCTAGAAAGACTTTAGCAGCAGCAAGAAAATCTTCCGTTTTTCCACCAGTACAAGATCCGATATACACTCTGTCGATTTTAACATCTTTGCATTCCCTAGCCAAAGCTCGGTTATCAGGAGAGTGTGGCTGCAAAATATATTTAACAATTTACTCTAAACAAACATACACAAAAAAAGACAAAGAAGATTAGGGAATCGAAAATCAACTTTCGTGAGATAACAGAGTTAAAGACAGCAGAGGTGGATATCAAAACCAAGAGTTATCACTTGATACAAGCACCAACCTTAGCTACCAAGGGCTCCAATTTCGAGATATCGAATCTGTACTCAGAAAGAAAACTGAAAGACAAGATGAAAATATATAAGTTCATCTTGTTTAGTCCCAAGCATGAAATTAAAAGAAAGAACTCGTCTAAACTCAAAATTACACCCATTTATCGATTAAGAAAACATGAAAAAGATAAAACCAATATCATATTTCCATTAGAAATATCATTATATATGAGGGAATGTTAAAGAAGAATGAGACCACCCCTGAGTCTGACCAACCAAAATGAACCAATAGTAGAGAACACCATAAAAATAAGAACTTGATATCTTGATTAACCATTTAATTGTAAAACCTACCTTGCTTGTGCATCACTGTAAACTGGTTCATACGGCACCAATGTTTTATCCTGTGCATTAAAGATATAATCTATCAATGTCTTTGTGCAATAGTAAATGTCGATCAAGCAGGGAATCGGAACCAAGTGCACTTGGTTTTACCTCAAGGTACTTAAATGTAGTACTATCAGCGGGAACAACACCGTTCTTTCCACCAGCTTCAACAACCATATTGCATAAGGTCATCCGTTCTTCCATCTACAGAAAAACAACAAACTGGAAAAATTAAGTTCATGATTTCTTCCAGCAAGAAAATAATAAACAAAGAAGATTTTTAAAGGGCTGAATCTTATAACAGAGATAAATTATTTAAAGTTCACTTACATTTAAACTTTCCACAGTTGTTCCCACAAACTCCATTGATTTATATGTTGCACCAGCTACGGATATTTCACCAATGATCTGCAAAATGCAACCATTTAATTCGAAACAGAACAGAAAGTTATTCTATGACCCTATGTTACTTGGACACGGGTGTAAATATCAATCACAATGGGTATATGTCCTACAAGGGTATCTTCAATTTTAATTTTCAAGATTTCCATGTATTTGAAGATCCACTAGAGGATCATATCCTCGTATCCATGTTTGGATATGCATCTAACATAAATGTTAGACATGGATACTTCAAAAATGCAAGAGTCAAAGCAACATAGCAATAACCTACTAATATAACACAAAGAAGAGTTATATCCCCCATGAGAACACAGTTATGCTTCAAGCATATCAAAATGGAAAATTGCCACAAAACATCTGATCTTACCTGCAAAATCAAATCCTTTGCAAGCAAATAATGAGGCATTTCACCATCCATCACAAATCTCAAAGTCGGTGGCACCTGCAATAAAGCATGAAAGAAAACCATATATAAGTTTTGATACTTGGACTCAGGTGTGAGTGTCCAATACAGGTGTTTGCCCAACACGGAGTATGTTCAATTTTTACAAGGTTTTCAATGTGGATCCTTGAGGGCCATATACCCATACTCATGTTAGGATATGTGTCAGAAAAGGGTGTTGGAGATGGGTTCTTCAAGAAAAATAAAGGGTCAGAATAACTTAGAATTTAAGTACTAAACCACCTAATCAATTCACAAGAAAAGGCTAAGATAGCCGTCAGATCAAATTCAACACACATGAAGTAAACCCACTCATCAAGCTATTAAAACTTCTGGGTGCTAAGAAGAGCTAGAACCTTAAACCCTCTCATTCGGTTAAAAAAAGGTCAATAATTCTATGGGGAAGCATGACACTAAGAAGTAAATACAAAGTCCAATTAAGAAAGAAAATTTTACAAAGTTATAACACTCATAGGATACCAAATGAATCAAAGAACGTGGAAAACAAGATTTGGGCACATTTAATCAAGTGGAACATTAAGGCATTATTGATGAACCTTCAGAAGAACCTTCCCAGTGCCCAATACAAAACCTGCATCCGTATTTCCAATTCCTGTAGCAAATTGACCGAATGCTCCTGCGGTACATGTGTGAGAATCTGTTCCCAACAAAACCTGAAGGCACCAATAAAGAACTTAAGAGCAGTTCGTGAACATAAATCATCAGTTAAATTTTACATTTCAGCAATTCTAGTAAAGAATTGATACCTCTCCAGGCCTACAGTGACCTTCTTGGGCAAGTGCAACATGGCATACACCTTTGTAATCCGGGTTTGCCTACAATGTTATGAATTAGAATTCGGTTTTACGTCAATAAACAGAGAATATGCCAAGAGTTCGTAGGAAACAAATTACAAAATAAAGAGCACCATACCTTGAAATTACTAAGATCTTTAATATCGTAAAAGTACTTTATATTTTGCTCGCCGCAAAAATCCCTCAAAATATCCACATTACGATTTGCACGTTCATCACTAGTGAATATATAATGGTCAGGTATGATAACAATCTTTTCACGGTCCCAAACCTTCAATAGCAAAATTCCGATACATGGACAGTCAGTGAATTCAGCCACTGGAACTGACTACCAATGCAATACTTAAATTACCAAGCTAAAGGAAATTTGAAGTTATTTATCCGAAAAGTAAATAAAAGAAACCACCAAAATCAGTTTCCAATCTCTAAGAATATCCCATTAAAAAGAAACAGCATTGACATAGCTACTGTTAATGAATCACAAAATTTGATTTCAAAATGCTATGAAAAAAAAGGTAATTAAATTCTAAAATAAATCACCAAGATTAAGACCTCAATTATATGCCAAAAGATAAGCTAAGTGAAAATAAAACAAAAATACAAAATTAAGCCCGCTAATCGAATACCTTTGCCTTTTCACCAAATTCTTTCTTGAAGATACCAATGGAACCCGGACCACAAACATCATGAGTCATCAAGATATCAACATTAATCCAAACATTATCACCTGGACTCAACTGTTGTTTCTCAGAGGCTCTTGCAAGAATCTTCTCCGTCATTGTCATTCCTGTCTTCACCTGGAAAATGGGGATTTGAGGATTTCAAAAAATAGTGGAAGTTGTAATGATAAAAGCATTCATGATTATTTCTCTTTCTCAAACTCATTGATTTGCTGGATGACTATCTAGTAGTAAATTTGAAACTCCAATAGATGTTTGGGAATTTGGAATTCATGTTTTTATAATTTTAACATAATCTATACATATTATCTCACACTTGATACAACAAATGAAATGATTAGGTAGTTTTTGGAAACTTAGATATCGAAAAATGGATTTTGATTCCCCAAATAGTATAATTTGTATGTTAAAACACATACAAATGTAGCATTCACCATTATTTTCTCATGGATTTGTTGGATGCCATTTATTACAGTATTCGATGAATTTAGAACTCCAAAATTTTCTGGAATTTGGAATTCATGTGTTTTATACATATCAAAATATATAATCATATTGAATCTCAATTAACCCATACACAATTTATACATATCTTCTTAACAATTATGTAACAAATAAAAGCCAAACCCAGAATTTTCAAATTCATGTTCCCAAATACAGCATTTAACAATCAATAAAAATGAAATCAACAAAAAAAAAGGGGAAAAAGGAACTAACAGAGCCAGTGGTATATGTTTTACGCTCAGATTGCTGGGGTGCCATGACTGAGACGATTTTCTTCGAAACTTGTTTCTTACATTTATGAAAAGCAACCTGAGATTCCAAACAAAACCAAGAAAAAGGGGGTTTTGTTAATTAATCAAAAGAATCAAACAACAATTGAAATCAAGAACATTGGGGTGATGGAAATCACTGACCTTCTTGAGGAAAGAAGAAGTAGGAGAGGAAACCAAAGAGGATGCCATAAGATTTCAGCTCTTCAAGTAAATCAACAGCAGAAATGTAAAAAAAAAAAAAAAATGGATAAAGGAAACACAAAAGTGAAGACCAATGGAAGCAGGGAAATGCAGAGCAAAGTATACGTGGAGGAGATGCTGCAAGACAAGGGTGGCAACTGGCAATGGCGTGTGGTCATTAGTTAATTTATTCAAATGGGTCCCAACCACTTAAAATTTGAGTCCTTTCTTTCTTTCTCCAGCAAAACGAAATTATTTCACAATATAATAATGGCTTATATACTTATTAATTAGTCAGTCTCATTATTTTCTCCTTATACTAAAAGTTAAATTATATTTTATTCTTAAAAATAAATAATTTAATCTTTATATATTATAAAAAATAAATTAATATTTTTGTTAAAATTAATTTTATACTTTAAATAAAGTTTAATATAATTATCGTTATTTTGTTAATTTTTAACAATTAAAATAAATAATTTTTAATGATAATTTATTCTTTAATCTAATGAGATTAATTTATATATTTTTTGAGTAAATAAATTAAAATATAATCTAACTTTTAATACAAAATTTTCGATAATATTTTCATTATATGATTATACTTTTCAAAAAAGATGAGAATTACAATTATTGCAAACAACTATTGATTACCCTAAGCATGATTTTAGTGTTAAAAGCACTTTTAAAGTCATAAACAAAATGTTAAACAGATAGTTTTTTAAGCCAAAAGTGTTTCTGAACCCAAACATAAAAGTATTTTTTCTGGCTTTTAGGTTTAAAAAAATATTTTTGGAGTTAACTAGCATTTTTAACCCTTATTTATAATTTAATCTATTTTATGTAATATTTATATTAGATATTTAATCATTTTCTATTGAAATTTATTTTAAATATATAAATTATATATTAAATTGTAATGGTTATATTTTAATATTTAAAAATAGAGTTTAGATATTTTAATTGATTTTAAAATAATTAATATTATTATTAATTTTAAAAATAAATTTACAAATTTATTTCAAAAGCACTTTTCAAAATTAATGCTAGACTAGCTTTCAATGCATGATTTAAGTTTAAGAAATTATTTTTATATAAGTTTATAAAATTATTTTATAAAATAATAAAAAATTTTAATTTTTAATACATATATTTTTAAAATATATACAATTATATATTTATTATTGGATTGAAAATGTTTTACTATTAGACACTATTAGCTTTGATTTTCAATTGTTTTGATATAACAAATTTAATTATAAAATTTTTATTCAAATTTCCATAAATTTAATTATAAAATTCCTCAAAAAATTTTCTAAATGACTTAAATTTTCTACAAAAATTTTGAGAACTCCCAAGTCCTTTAAAATGTTTCTAAATCACATTTTTTAAGGTTTCAAGTCTTGTCTCAAGATAGATCAGCATCAAAGCTAAAAATGCTTGAAAGGAACCTTGTCTCAAGACAAAAGTTAACCAGTCAACATCTAAGCTAAGGTTTGCTTCAAGGGAGTCTTGTCTCGAGACATATAGCATATTGTCTCGAGACCTCTGGCTCCAACGATCATATTTTTGTTCTTCCTATCTGGAGACAAAGGGTTTATGTCTCGAGATATATTGTTGCAAGTTCCATTAAATGTGCAAAATAAATACTCCCAACAGCTAGAAACTCCCTCCAATAGCTCTAAACGTCTATAATTTAATGAAAGGATATAAATATTGTCAAAACCATTTTAAAATCGGGTTTTGAAAAATGAGGATTGACTTTAAAAACAAAGTGGGAGTCACCACCAATCTTTTTTACTTAGATGTGATTGGATCACCTTGTAAAACGTTTTATTTTAAAACATTTGATTTTGGTTCGTGAAAACAAAAAAAATAGGTTCGGGAGTCGGTTACATATGAGGAAGGGTTAGCACCCTCATAACGCCCAAAAATTGGTACCTAATCGATAAAATCATGTCCGAATGTTGAAAATAAAGAAAGAAAATATGGTCCTTTTATTAGAAAGAAAATCAAGACTTACTTATTACAAAGAAATAAAGTACTTTACCCAATAAGTTAAGGTATAGCACCTCATGACTTTGAAATTAAGCTCGTCTTTATTTTAGAAAATTCCTACCTCAAGATGCAAGACGTCGAACCCAATAAGTTAGGGCAAAACGCTTTGAATTCCCAAGAATAGGTTTTTTGATTTGAAATTGGTAAATCTTAGCTTTTTTCTTAAATATATATAAAAAAAGGGAATATGTGATACCTAAAGTTTCACGAGAAAAATCGAACTTAATAAATTAGGGCAAAATTCTTCTCGAAATTCCCCAAATATCACATATTACCATATTTTGAAAATCCTTTGATTTAAAAACTATTTTTATAATAAAAAATGGTATGAGTAAGACATAGAATAATACATTATAACATACATATCAATTCAACCTAATTACAAATTAAATTAATAATAAATAATCAATGAATAATATAAAAAAGTTAAAGTAATATAAAACAAATATAAAGATACTTAATATTAATCATAATACATAATAAATAATATAAAATAACTAATAATAATATATAAAGATTATACATAAAAAATAGCAAATAATATGCATAATAATTTTAAAAAGACATTTATATACATAATATATTAATCATAAAATTATATAAATAAAATAGGTTATATATTATAATAGACTTTATACAAAACAAAATTAAAAAAATATAATACTATATAATATATAAATTAAAAAATATAATAAGTAATATATATAATAATATAAAATTATTAAACTAAGTAAAATAATATATAATAATTAAATATATATAAAATAATACATATAAAGTATATATATATATATAAACTATTAATAAATTAATAAATATAGAAAAATAATAAAAACATGATAAAACAATTAAAATAATTTAAAATAAATTAAATTAAGTAAATTAAAAAATAAATAAAGAAACAGGGTTAAACAACAATTAAGCAGTTAAAAGGATTGAATTAAAATGCGATTAAAACACGGGGTTAATGTGGAAATTAAACCTTTTACAAAAGCAGTGTCGTTCGATTTTACCATTAAAACGAACCGAGGGACTAAATTGGAACCAAAACAAAACTTTAGGGCTAAATTTAAAATAAATAAAAATGTGAAATGGGCTAAATTAAAATTAATTAAATTATGGAAGGACCGAAATGTCAAATATCCCATTTTCATAAAATGCGCGGATCCTGAGGGCCGGGTCGGGTCAACACGCAGATCCTGCCTGCTAAACGATGTCGTTTTAACACTTATTAGCTTAAGCGAAAACGATGTCATTTTCAATATGTTATATAAGCTGTTTTCTGCCTAAAAAATTCATTTTACCCCCTGATTCTAAAAAAAAATTTAAAAACTCTCTCGATCCCCTTTTCCTCTGTTAGGGTTCGGCCATTGGAACCATGGACGTCGTGCACACGCGCCTTACGCGCCGCCAACCACTCTATTTTACACCCCAAACGCAGGTAATCTCTTCTATTATTTTTTAGTAAACAGTATATTTACATACATAAAAAAAAATTAAAAAAAAGATAATCGAAAAAGTGAGAAATCACCTCTGTTTTGTATTCCTTTTTATTTCAATACAAAATTTTTGCCTATTTTCTCTGTATTCTATGTCTTTCCGTGTATCTCTTTTTTCAAAAAAAAAAAAACCCCTTTTTCTAGGTACATGCAAGGCTTTTTATAGCCTTTCGAAATAAAAAATAAAAAGAAATAAAACAAATTCCATGTTTGTTGTGATCGAGGTGTGCATGGTAGGCTCGGCCTTTACCAAGGCCCGCATTTAAATGTGGAGGTTTGGACAAAATATAGGCGAAAAAATGGGCTTGGGCAAAAAAAAAGCAGTAGTAGTGGTATGATTTTTTTGGCCCGAGCCCTACCAAATATTTTTATTTGTTATATTTTAATTGTATTTGATTTATTTTAAATGTTTTTTATTTGTATTTGATTTATTATATTTTAAATGTATTTAATTTATTATATTTTTATTTATTTTTGTTTTAATATTTATTTTATTTTTTAAAATGTATTGAATTTATTATATTTTATTTTTAATAAAATAAAAAATTATACTAATGGTTCAGCTCTGCTGCTCTGCCTACTAATTTTAAAGGGTTGGCCTGGACAAATTTTCAAGCCCATATTTGGTAGTGAACTCGAGCCTACCAATTGCAGTGAATTTTTGGGCCGGCAACCTGGCTTTACCCATGCACACCTCTAGTTGTGATCTCGTTGTTTTGTTTCCTTTCTTGTGCAGTTTGAAGCGGAGATCTCGTGGAGATGAGATTGATTGTGGACCGTGGCGCGACCATGCTGCTAACGTGGGCGCGGGCGTTGATTGCGGCAATGATGTGACTTCGCTTTCTTGGCTGCTAGGTTTCGAAAACCCTAGGTCTCCTGACTGTTGAAGGTTTTGGGCTTCATTGGGCCACATAAGTTTTGGGTTAGTGGGTTTAGGTTGGTTTGGGTTGCTGATGGTAAATGGGCTACGGGTTTGAGTAGTCTGGTTTAGGTTGTAAGTGGGCTACGGGTGTAATAGGCCACAGGTTTAATTTGGGCTTGGTTGTATGAGGGTTTTAATTTTGGTTCTGTAACAGGACTGTAGGGACATTATTATTTGTTTTATTTTGTAACATGGGCCCGGGCAAAATTGTGTGTTTACAGCTGCCCCTCTTTGCTCATTGTTGTGAAACAAGAATAGAGCAAAGACTATAAAAGGACCAATTTTGCCTGGTTTTGGCCGAGCCTCGACTTCTTGATCCTCATCTTCTTCAAATGGCTTCCAATCTAAACTGCATCTTCAAGGGTATTGGAACTTTATCTTGATTTCAGTGAATTTGATAGCTTCAACTTTATGAAGGCAATATCCACTATCTTTTGATCTGCTCCACTGCAAACTCAGGGAGACCAGATCTGATATTTTCTATCTGATCCCTGCAAACTCAGGGATCACCAGACTGATGTCTTCGATCTGCTTCCTACAAACTCGAGAATCGTCAGATCTGTCATTTTCAATCTGTTTCCTGCAAAGCTTAGGAATGCCAGATTGGTATCTTCGGTCTACTCCACTGCAAACTCAGGGATGCCAGACTGGTGGTTAAATCTGTTCCACTGCTGCTTAGGGAGACAAGATTTGATGTTCGATCTTGGTCCTCTACTGCTTAGGGCGACAAGATCTAAAATTATTGACCTATTCCACTGCTGGTCAAGGAGATAGGGCTAGTGGTTTAAATCTGTTCCACTACTGCTTAGGGAGACAAGATTTGATGTTCGATATTGGTCATCTCTTGCTTAAGGCGACAAGATCTACAATTTTGACCTATTCCACTCTTGGTCGAGGAGATAGGGTGGTGGCTTAAATCTGCTCCACTCTTGCTAGGAGACAAGATTTGATGTTCGATCTTGGTCCTCTCTTGCTTAGGGCGACAAGATCTACAATTTTGACCTATTCCACACCTTTGTCGGGAGATAGGGTGGTGGCTTAAATCTGTTCCACTACTATTTAGGGAGACAAGATTTGCTGTTCGATATTGGTTCCTTACTGCTTAGGGTGACAAGATCTACAATCTTTGACCTATTCTACTACTGGTCAGAGAGATAGGGCTGGTGGCTTAAATTTGTTCCACTACTGCTTAGGAGACAAGATTTGCCATTCGATCTTGGTCCTCTACTGCTTAGGGCGACAAGATCTACAATTTTTTGACCTATTCCACTGTTGGTCAGGGAGATAGGACTGGTGGATTAAATCTGCTTCCTACAAACTCAGGAATTGTCAAATCTGCTATTTTCAATCTGATCCCTGTAGGCTCAGGGATTGCCAGATTGATGTCTTCGATCGGCTTCCTGCAAGCTCAGGAATTGCCAGATCTGCTGTCTCTAATCTGCTCCACTACAAACTCAGGGATGTCAGACTGAAATCTTCAATCTTACTATATTGTCCTTTAGAGGACATAACCTGTAGAATGAATATATGCTTTTGTCTAATGCATCAAATGCTCCTAATTAGACATGCTATGATATGTAAAAAATGATATGAGTATGGTTCCCGCTCAAGGTGTTATCATCATTTATCCGTCAAGGTTTCATCTTCGTCCACTTGAAGTATCATTTTTGTTCAATTATTTTGCCCCGTGGTAATTCTGAGTCCACTCCACTCGAACTTTGGGACATGAAGTTTGTGCCTCCTACTTGTAATAACATTTGGCTTCTTCCATCCAATCTATTACCACTCAGAGGTATAGAACTTGTATCGTTTTCCACTATTCCCATGAATGCAGGGTCTCTCGACAATGATCCCCTTTTATACTTGGCTTGATCTTGTTCGTCATTTTTCGATATGGTATCACCCACAGAATTGTCTTATCCAATAAGAATCAAGAGATAATCAATTTCCAATGTTTCCGATTTCTTAGGCTTGGTGAGTTCTAAACAATAGTCATGTTTCAGATTCCTCATATTATTTAGAAGCTTCTAGAGTAATATGCGAAACTCCTTTTATGAAAGTATTATTAGTCTATTAATCGTTATTTCAATATAAATGCTTGAAAAAGAACACAAAAATGGACGAAAAAGAAATTAGTCAGGAGCATAGCTCGAAAAAATAATTTAATCAAAGATAACCCAAGCAATAAAAGAAAATTGATTTGGGTGTATCTCAAAAAGAATAAAGCAATCAAAGATAAGGAATTCAAAAATGGGTAGGATAGAAGCTAGGTGCCCCAGATATCGCAGCCTGAGCTTCTTTGTTTCAACTTCTTGAGGACCATTTTAAACTCAATATGTGTTTAGGGGATCTGGAGTACATTGTCGATGGCCCAAGGCGTAACATACTTCCTCATTGCTAATTCAGATGTAGCAAAACTACTGTATGCCCCACTTTTATTCAAAATTTGAGTCGCCCTTTTCGGGTTTTCAACTCAAAGCCCATTTGGTCTCAAAGTGCCCTTTGCGGGTTTTCGCCTTGGCCTCTCCTTTTTCTTTTTTTCCTTTTTTTTGTTTTTTTTTGGACTCAAGGCGCCCTTTGCGGGTTTTCACATTGACCCTTTCCTTTTCAAGTAAAATCTTTCTTGATCGAATCTGAATTCTCCGGATTAGGCAAGTCTTTGGCATCCATCTCGGTCAATATCAATACTCCTCGAGAACAGGTCTTCTTTGGCATCTGCTTTCTTCTAAAATCGTTTTATAGAAGAAAGGTCCTTTTCAACATCAGGTTCCTTCGTGGAATTCCCTAAGATGAACTTCTTTAATGTAAACTCGCATCATCTGACCGTGACAAATAGCTTTTAATCTTTTCTTCAACTAGATTCAATTAGCAAAACTGTTTCTATTCCGCTGAGAAATGTGTTGCCCCAACAAAGGTCTTAGCCAACATTTGATAATCATAGAGAGTAGTGATAGCTTCTTATGCCAATCTTTACAAGTCTTAGCCACCTTTCATTTCTTCTTCTTCGTTTTTTCCTTTTCTTTTCTTTTTTTGGCAACTTTTGTTGCCTTTGTGATATCTTTTTGATCTTTAGACAAATCAAGACTTTGACTTTGTATAGCTATTTAAACGCGATCCTTTATGGCATTTGATCTTTTTCCTTCATTTTTTTATTTTTTATTTTGAGAAATTTGATGACTTCAACCTTGTAACATTGGCATATGAAGCTACTTCCATTCTCTTAGTGAAGTAAACGATAACTATGCCAATGAGTCAATATTGACTAAAAGCTTTTGACGAGATTGGCCCCATCACATCCATGCCCCACATATGGAAAATTTGTGAAGAACTGGAGTAGGCATATGAATCTTGTCTCCTTTAATTCCGTATTTGCGGTATGACTGATGCAATCCCCTTCCATAGTGAACCAACAGCGCCCGATCCTCTTTGGTTAGCCTGCTTCTTATTAGCCAAGGCATGTCCTGATATAATTGTGTGAAAACATATTTGTATTCTTGAAAACAACTCAATAATATCTTGCCTTATTTTTGTGGTGAGCTAGGCTTCAATTTTCCCATTTTCTCTAGGCTCATAATATCCAATAACCCTTTGTAAAGTAAGGTCTGTTTTTTCATCTTGTTTTACCATCTTTAACAAATCAGAAGGTAGGTTACAATCTCTGTCATCTTTAACATCCTAAGATCCCCTAGACCCATATCTTGTTCAAAAAGGGAGTCAGTAACAATGTCACTCATGACGTTGATATCTAGATACCTAGGTACAAAGACGAACGAATCCAAAGAATAAATGATTCTAAGGATGATTATTGGTATGTTCATGAATAAAGAATGGAAGAATATTTTTAAAAAACAAAAGAATGTATAGTATGAAATGTAAAGAATAAAAGAATATGTATAAAAAAAAAGATGCATTTCATTGAAATATAAATTTCGGACACGAGCCTATTTCACAAAAGAATTCTTATTTCCTCTAGGTTTAAGGCAACAAGTATGTTTTGAATATTACTCTAAATCCATTCTAAAAATACAGGGATCTCCTCTACAATCCCATTTATTCAAAACATTCCCAAGTACATAAGGGCTTGGAAACTTCGTTCTCAATTCTCTCTTTGCTTTCGATTTCTTTAAGGGATCACAATTTTCTTGTCTCCATGATTGGGTAATGGGTTCTCCACAATGGGTGTATCATCAATCTTGACAACTCCCATCTTAAAACTCTCTCAACTACTTTTTTGAAGGTAGTGCAATTTTCTATTGAATGCCCTGTTACTCCGCGTGGTATTCATATTGAGCGTTGGAATCATACCATTTAGGATATGGGGGTTGTAACAGCTGAAGATAATATGGAGACACGACATGCACCTCAAATAAACTTTGATATAGCTCCTTATACGTCATCGAGATTGGTGTAAATTGGGGCTTTTCAGAGTTTTACTTTGGAGAAACCTGATCATTGGTAGTTACCATCCTTGGCTGGTTCATTGCAATTGGCTCCAAATGATTCATTTTCTTTTCCTTCTTCTTCAAAGCTTTTGAGGTCCTTTCTCCTCTTTCTCTCGTTTCTACCAGAACAATCGATTTGGCTTGATCCTTGCTCGAGTTAACACCCATTGGAGAGTAAACGACTTTCTCATCATCTTCACTATTGTCCTCTGAGCTACTCATTTTTCCAAGTCCTCCGGTTAGCTGGCCTATGATATTTCTTTGAAATTTTCGTATTTCTTCTTGAATTTCAGTCAATTGCCTCTGCATCTGTATTTGCATTTTCTCTATTCTTTCCAATCTTTGTTCCATGTTTTCCAGGTTAACTGAAACATTTTTACCTAATTAGAATCCTCTTGTAAAAGTCTAATGCAAATGATGCAATGTAATGTAAATGCATGAATGCAAAGAAAGAGAGGCGTTGATCCTGAATTAAGTTACATTAGAAAAACTTTACTAGAAAATAAATTTCTTTACACAAAACGGATCGCATACACGGCCTTGTCCTCATAGTCCAAGTGAAAACATGAATCCTTTCTTCGCAAAAGTCAAGTCTTGCAAACTTCTAATAGATGCCTCCTCTAGCTCCTTTTGCTTGATCTGGACTGCAACTCCTATTCACTTGTTAGCTTCTTCAAGAATGTCGAGTGTGGTAATCTTCGAATAGTCTTGTCAACTTGAATCCTTGGGTGATAAGATCTTGTATTCCTTCACGGACTATCAGTCTTCTCTCATTGTATTCATTTGGACTATATTCAGACGACGGTATTATAATCCACTTTATCAAAAAATCCATTTTCTTATAACCAACTTTTCTATTTAGTAATCGAACTTAAAATCAATACCTATTTTCTATGATGTGAATGCAATGCAATCAAAACAAAAGAAAACCCATTAGCATAGGAAAATAAATAACATAGAACCTATCAGGGTGACCACTAGGGTTTGACATGATTCTACCTAGGGTAGGCCCTTAGGTTTTCTACATGTGGCTTAGTTCTAAAACTGAGGTACCCGAACCAGCAGATCCTCGATCCTCACCCATTATAGGCTTATATGGACCGAGTTCGATTCAAGGGAATACATTTCCCTATGCCTGCACGGAGGTGAAAACCTCACGAAGACATAGGTACGGATGTATCCCGAAAGTGATTCACTATCCTGCACGGAGGTGAAAACCTCACGAATGAGTAGCTTCTCACTCCCACTTAAGGGTGTGACCACGACGATCATGCATTGCAATGCAGAGCAATATATTTAAAACCATATGCAATAAAAGGATCATATTTTTTTAAAATGAGAATTTTAAATTCGAACCAAAGAACATGAAATTATCAATTTTACGGCCTGACTCTCTTGTGTCCCCAGTGGAGTCACCAAGCTGTCGAAACCATTTTAAAATCAGGTTTTGAAAAATGGGAATCGACTTTAAAAATAAAGTGGGAGTCACCACCAATCTTTTTTACTTAGGTGTGATTGGACCACCTTGTAAAATGTTTTATTTTAAAACATTTGATTTTGGTCCGCGAAAACAAAAAAATAGGTTCGGAAGTCGGTTACGTATGAGGAAGGGTTAGCACCCTCATAATGCCCAAAAATTGCTACCTAATCGATGAAATCATGTCCGAATGTTGAAAATAAAGAAAGTTAGAAAATATGGTCCTTTTATTAGAAAGAAAATCAAGACTTACTTATTACAAAGAAATAAAGTACTTTACCCAATAAGTTAAGGTATAGCACCTCATGACTTTGAAATTAAGCTCGTCTTTATTTTAAAAAATTCCTACCTCAAGATGCAAGACGTCGAACCCAATAAGTTAGGGCAAAACGCTTTGAATTCCCAAGAATAGTGTTGGGACCCCTTTTTTGTTTGGAAAACGGGCCGACCTTAAAAAGAAAAACGAGTCGCCACCAATCTTTTTGAAGTGTGATTGGGCCACTTTAGAAAACAATTTTGGTCTACAAATTTTAAGAAAAGCGGGCTCAAAAGTCGATTCACATACGATGAAGGATTAGCACCTCATAGCGCCCAAAATTGGTACCTTATTGATTGATTAATGTCCTTAATGTCGAAAATTAGAAAAGATTTTAAAATATGAATCTTTAAAAAATGTTTGGATAACTCGAATCGGATATCGAAACTCTCTTGTTTCGAATAGATGAAATATCACATCTAGCACGATAGGACACGATGCTTCAAACCCTCGATACCGAGATCATTTCATGATTTCTAAAATTCATGTATTGCAATTTGAAAAGGGTATTTCACCATTTGGCTAAACTAAAAACCAAAACCCAGCACGATTGGGTACGATTCCCTGGATTTCCAATCATGAAATATTTCCTTTATTTAAGAAATACGATAAAAAAATGTGAAGGATATCTAGTTGTTTAGATGAACCGAAAATCGAAACCTAGCACGATTGGGCACGAATTTCTCGAACTTCCAAACACGAAACATTGCTTTATTTTCAAAAAATACGATTGAAATCTTTAAAGGATATTTAGTGATCTAAACAAACGAAAAATAGAAACCTAGCACGATTGGGCGCGATCTTTCGAATTTCCAAACACTATATATTGCCTTTGTAAAAAACACTTTTTTTTCTTATGAATTTGGCAAAAAAATACAAATAAAAGCCAAAATAAAAATACGTTCCAAAATCACCAATTTACATAAAATAATAAGAATCAAGAATAAAGAAATGATAGAACATAATCATTAGAAGGTGGTGGTGAATCCATGCAAATAAATGCTATATGATAATTTTGAAGATAAATAAAAAATAAAACATCAATGAATAAATAATAATAGTGAAAGGGAAAAATATAGGAGCAACAAGAATAGTGATAATAATAATAAATGGGAAAGAAACAATAAAGAAAATAAATATTACTAAAAAGTAAAAATAATAATGATGCTACTAAAACAAAATGCAAAATAGTGTTGGCAATAAAATAATATAATAATATAAAAATAATAATAATATAATAATATAAAAAATAATAATAAGACAAAGATAATAATGACATATAATAAATACAACTATAATATTAATGTATGTAAGAAAAGTAAAGAAAATAAAATGATACTAATAATATTAATAGTAATAATAAAATATTAAACATAGTGATAATAATATATGTGGTAATAAAAATAATAATATATAATATTAAAAATAGTAATATGTATAGCAAAATAGTGACAGAATAAAATAATAAAAATAATAATATGATAAAAAGGTAGTAATGAAGGTCATAGCAATATTAAAATAATAAGTATAATTTAAAACAATTAATTTGTAGCCGAATTAAAATAAGGGTTAAACCGAATCAAAAACAGAAAATTCGGGCTAAATTTAAAAAAAAATAAAAATGGAAATAGGATGCGAGTCAACAAGAGCGTAAAACGGAGGACCAATTGCCCAATTTATCCATTCTGGGTAAATGCACATGGATCCCCAACCAAACAGCACCGTTGTTTAAAGGCTTTAAAAGCTAAAAAAAACCCCCAAAATTTCCCTTCATTTCATTTGCCCAAAGACCTCAAAGCAGATGGGTCTTCTTCCTCCTTTTCTTTGCTATTTATTTTCTAGGTTTGTGCTTCTTTCCTTCTTTTCTTGCAAAGAATCAGTAGCAAACCCCAGTGCACACATCGAAGGCGGCAGATGAGGGAAGCCCGATAAGGCCTTTGTATTTCTCTCTTTTTTAAAAAACCTTGTTTATTCTTCCCTTAAAAACCGATGAAATCAGTTTACAAAAAAAAAGTTTTTATTTCTGAAAATGAATAAGAAAAACAGAAAAAAAAGATTCAAAAAGTGAGAATGAAAGGGAAAACCTTTTCTTGATTTCTTTACTATTGATTCGTATTCACTGCTCTCTGGATTTCTTGTGTAAACTGTGTATATTCTCTCTAAATCGTGTAAAAAAAAGAAAAAAAAAGTCCCTCTTTTACAATAATATTCTTGGCTTTTTATGGCATTTTCTCGAAGCTCCTCTCAAAGACTAGAACTCTAGTTATTTGTTGCTGCTGCTTTTCCTTTTCTTTCGCAGGTACAATGACGTGGAGGCGCCAAACACGGAGCTATTTGGAGACGTGCGACTTGGGTTGTTACGCACGACGTGGAGAGGGCTACTAGGGCATGCGACGCTGACTGCTAGAGTTTCCTAACCCTGTTTCGATTGCATTTTGGGCCAAAATTTGGGCTTCGTTTAACTTTGGGCCTCGGGGTTTATTAATTTCTGATTTTGGGTTTTTTAATTTGGTTAATATATTGGGCCCGGTAATAATTGGGGTCTACAACTGCCCCTCTTTGCTCGTTGTCGTAATGAGGAATGAAGCAAAGACTTTAAGAGAGCAATTTTGCGGTCTTCCGAGTCTCGGTGCTTCTTGATGCCTTCTTTTTCCGGTAACCTCGTTTTAACCCACTGCACCCTTATGGGTATAGGAATTTTGTTTCGATCTACTCCATTCCTGCTCAGTGGAGACAAGATCTGCTACTTTCGATCCGCTTACTCCGCTCAATAGAGATAAGATCTATTTTTTCGATCGCCTACTCCCCTTTCCATGAGAGATAAGATCTGTTGTCTTGATCCGCTCCACTCCCTTTCGATGAAGATAAGATCTGCTATCTTTAGCCTCGCCCACCTTTCGGTGGAGATAAGATCTGTAGTGTTCGATCTGCTCCACTCCTGCTCAGTAAAAATAAGATCTGTTATCTTTAGCCTGCTCCACTCCTGCTCAGTGGAGATAAGGCTATAATCTTCCGATCTGCTCTACTCTTGCTCAGTAGAGATAAGATCTGTTATCCTTAGCCTGCTCCACTCCTGCTCAGTGAAGATAAGGCTATAATCTTCGATCTGCTCCACTCCTGCTCAGTGGAGATAAGATCTATTCTTTCAGCCTGCTCCACTCCTGCTCAGTGAAGATAAGGCTAGAATCTTCGATCTGCTCCACTCCTGCTCAGTGGAGATAAGATCTGTAATTTTCGATCCGCTCCACTCCTGCTCAGTGAATATAAGATCCGCTATGATCTGCTCCACTCCTGCTCAATGAAGATAAGATCTGCCTCTTCGATCTGCTCCACTCTGCTCAATGGAGATAAGATCTCGCTATTTTCACCTATTACCCTCTTGCTTAGGGGTTAAGGCTTCTTCATTCGATCTGCTCTCCCGCTCAGAGAGATAAGATCTACATTCTTCTCAACTCCCATCAATTTTGCTACATTGTCCTCTGAGGAACTTACTTGTAAAATTGATTTCATGGTGTCTATCCTTATGTCAAATGATTAAGATGTCATGAAAAATGCTCCTAACTATATGTATTATGAATGTTATGAACGGATGCAAAATGTCATGAGAATAATCCATCTTTAACCCTTAGGTTATCATTACTTGCTGTTTATTAAGGTGCTCCTTGATGTGTGGTCAACTGATACTTCTAATAGAGAATCTGAAGATATCGTCACTGCTTAGACCCTTATCTCAAGTGCTCCGAACCCTTTAAGCCTGGTTAGTTCTAAATAACTATCCTGTTTTAGATTCTTGTATTATTTAGAAACTTTCAGAGTAATACTTAAAACTTCTTTTCTGAAAGCATTATTAGTTCAATAATCATTATTTCAATGGGAAATGCTTGAAAAATATTATAGAAATGAATAAAACTGTAATTTATTCGGGATAAAACCCATGAAGAATGGATTGAGCAAAGAAAACATATTCCACTAAAGTACAAAGGATTGAGAAAAGAAAACACATTCTACTAAGGTCCAAAAAATGAGTAAAAAATAGCAATGATGCCCCAGATATCACAGCCTGAACTTCTCTGTACGCACTTCCTGAAGACCATTCTGAGTTCAACATGTGTCTAGAAGATCCATGGTACTTTGTCGATGCCTCAAGATGTAACATACCTCCTCATTATTAATTCAAGCGTAGCGAGACCATTGTATGCCCCATCACGAGCTGGTCATAATCTGAGCCGTCCTTTTCGAGTTTTCAACTCAAAGCCCCTTTGGTCTCAAAGCGCCTTTTACGGGTTTTCGCCTTGGTCTCTTCTTTTTTGTTTTGAACTCAAGACGCCCTTTGTAGGTTTTCGCCTTGGCCCCTTTTCATGCGAAGTACTTCTTGACTGAATCTGCATTAATTAGATTTGGCAGACTTTTGCCGTCTATCTCGGCTAGAATCAAAGCTCCTCCAGAAAAGGCCTTCTTTACAATATAAGGTCCTTCTCAATTAGGCATCCACTTTCCCCTGAAGTCCTTTTGCATAGGGAGGATCTGTTTCAACACCAAGTCTCCTTCATGGAATACTCTAGGGCGGACTTTCTTATTGTAAGCCCGCATCATCCGCCTCTGGTACAATTGACCATGGTGAATGGCTCTTAGCCTCTTTTCCTCAATTAGATTCAGTTGATCATATCGAGATTGAACCCATTCTGCTTCGTCCAACTTCAGCTCTGACAAAATCGGGAGTGAAGGGATTTCAACTTCAATAGGCAAAACTGCCTCCATCCCATAAACCAACGAGAAAGGAGTTACCCCGGTAGAGGTTCTAACTGATGTTCGATAGGCATAGAGGGCAAGTGGTAACTTTTCATGCCAATACTTGTAGGTCTCAACCATTTTCCCCACAATTCTCTTGATATTTTTATTAGCTGCCTCGACTGCTCCATTCATTTTTGGGCGATATGGCGACGAGTTATGGTGCTTAATGTTGAACTGACTGCAGACTTCCATTATCGTTCTATTGTTCAAGTTTAGTGCATTGTCAGACACGATCCTTTCTGGCATACCGTAGCGATATATGATCTCCTTCTTCAAAAACTTACTAACTGTCGTCTTCGTGACATTGGCATATGAAGCTGCCTCTATCCATTTGGTGAAGTAATCAATGACCATGGAGATGAAACGATATCCATTAGAAGCTTTCGGTGAGATCGGCCCAATGACGTCCATGCCCCACATTGAGAAAGGTCACGGAGAAGTCATAACATGAAGAGGTGAAGGAGGCACATAGATCTTATCTCCGTAAATCTGGCACTTGTGGCACTTCTTGGCATAACAGATACAGTCTCCTTCCATCGTGGACCAGTAATACCCGAATCTCATGATTTGTCTAGCCATTGTAAACCCATTGGCATGTGTTCCACAAACACCCTCATGAACTTCTTCTAAGATTTTTCTGGCCTCAGTAGCATCAACATATCTTAACAATACCTAATCTTTCCTCTTTTTGTACAGGATCTCTCCGTCTAAGACATAGTCATTGGCCTGTCTTCTCAATATTCTCCTGTCATTTTCTGTTGCTTGATCAAGATATTCTCGGCTCTTCACTTACCACAGAATATCATGATACCAAGGATGATCATCTCTCTCTTCCTCTTCGTCGATATTGCAGCAGTAAACTGGAGTCTCATAAATACTCATTTGGATGAGCTTCATACCCTCTTGCTCGTTTACTCTAATCATAGAATCTAGGGTGGCCAAGGCGTCAGCCATCTGGTTTTCATCATGCGGGAGGTAAAATAATGTGATATCATCGAACTCCTCAATTAGTTCCAAAACTAACTTTTGGTAGCTGATCAATTTGGGATCTCTTGTTTCCTATTCTCCTTTGAGCTGATATATTACCAACGCGAAGTCTCATATACCTCTAGCAACTTGATTTTACGGTCTATAGTAGCTCGGATTCCCATGATACATGCTTCGTATTCTGCCATGTTGTTTGTGCAATCGAAGTCCAACTTGCAAGTGAATGGATAGTGTCCTCCATTTGGGGATACCAGGACGGCCCCAACCCTATTTCCAACGGCATTTGATGCTCCGTCAAAGTTCAACTTCCAGGGACAATCTTTTAAGATATCTTTTTTAATTGTCGCTACAAACATCAGATCCTCATTGGGAAAATCAAAATTCAGGGGTTTGTAGTCGTCTAACGCCCTGCTGGCTAGAAAATTAGCTATTGCACTCCCCTTCATAGCCTTCTGGTTCACGTAGACAATGTCAAACTCAGAGAGTAAAATTTGCCATCGGGCCATTCTTCCATTCAAAGTGGTCGACTCCATTATGTACTTAAGAGGGTCCAATTTCGAGATTAACCAGGTTGTGTGGTACAACATGTACTGCCTCAACCTCCGAGTTGTCCAGATCAATGCACAACACAATTTCTCAATTGGCGAGAATCTCATTTCACACTCGGTGAATTTCTTGCTGAGGTAGTATATCGCCCTCTCTTTCTTCCCTGTCTCATCGTGTTGGCCTAATACACATCCATTGAATTATCGAATACCGTCAGATATAGAATCAATGGTCTGTCAGGACTGGGCGGCATTAGCACTGGAGTATTAGACAAGTACTGTTTAATTTTGTCAAATGCCTTCTGGCATTCATCATCCCAAATGCCTGGATTGTGTTTCTTAAGAAGACAAAATATGGGATCACACTTCTTAGTCAATTGCGAGACGAACCGAGCGATGTAATTTAGTCTTCCTAGAAAGCCTTGGACTTCCTTTTGAGTGCGCGGTGGAGGTAACTTTTGCACGGCCTTGACTTTATTCGGATCTACTTTGATTCCCTTTTCACTGACCACGAAACCAAGTAGCTTCCCTGATCGAGCCCCGAAAGTACACTTGGCTGGATTGAGTTTCAGTTGAAATTTCCTCAACCTCAAAAATAGTTTCCTCAAAACTTGCACATGCTCCCCTTCCATTCGAGACTTTGCGATCATATCGTCGATGTAGACCTCAATCTCCTTGTGCATCATGTCGTGAAACAAGGTTACCATGACCCTTTGATATGTTGCCCCCACATTTTTTAACCCAAACGACATCACTTGGTAACAAAAATTCCCCATAAGGTTATGAAGGTAGTCTTTACCATGTCCTCAGGATGCATCTTTATTTGATTGTATCCTGAGAAACCATCCATGAATGAGAAGAATGAAAAACCTGCCGTGTTATCCACTAAAGTGTCAATGTGAGGCAGTGGGAAGTTGTCTTTTGGGCTGGCCTTGTTTAGGTCTCTATAGTCGATGCACATTCGTACTTTTCTATCTTTCTTAAGAACGGGGACAACGTTGGCTACCCATTCTGAGTAATTCACAGCTCGCAAGAACCCAGCGTCAAACTACTTTTTGACCTCCTCTCTAATTTTCACCGCAACATTTGGTCTCATCCTTCGGAGCTTCTGTTGGACCGGCTTGTAATCTTTCTTTATGGGGATACAGTGTACCATAATATCAGTGCTCAACCCATGCATGTCTTGATATGACCACGCGAAGACATCTTTGAACTCTAAGAGAAGTCTAATGAGGTCCTGCCTTGTTTCCTTGGTGATGAGGGTTCCAATTTTCACCTCTTCCCCTTCCTCCAGAGTCACATTCTCAATTGTCTCTTTGTGAGGTAGAATTAGCTTTTCTTCCTACTTTACCATCCTTAACAAATCTGGGGATATAATACAATCTCTCAAGTATCTATAAAGTCCTAAGGTTCTTCTAGGCACATGTCTTGCTCATCAAGAAATTCTGGGTCCGTAATATATGTTGTTCATGACATCGATATCTGGGGACCTATGGTAGGTATGAAAGAATATTCAATGAAAATGAATTTAAGAATGACTTATTCATGCGTTATGATTATAAATGTAATAGAACAGAAGTAGAAGAATAATTGCGGAATGGAAGAAAAATGCACTTTTATTGAAAATAACGATCGTGAACATGCCTATTTCACAAAAGATTCTTATTGTTCCTAGCCTTGAAACAACAAGTGTGTTTTGAGTATTACTCTATTTTAGTCCTAAAACTACAGAATTTCTTCCGCATTCAGCTTTTCCGAACACTTCCAGCTCGTAAGGCGAATACCCGCCAAGTTTCCTCTCCTCGAACTTCCTTGATACCTGATTGATGTTCAAAATTCTTATCATGTCTTCGATTGTTTCTCTATTCACAATCTCTAACCACGAATGGATAATTCCTCTAGACACGAATGTATTAGATATATGGGAAAAGTCATCGAACTCCATTTGATCTCAACACCATTCAATCGTGCCCTCCGTCTCTCACGTTTCCTTTCCAACTCCTCCTTTCTCTGTCTGATAACTGGCCTATACCCCAGACCAAAGCGATCATGTTTGTTAACCAACCTTGGCACTCTAACCGGGCCCTGAAGGTATTTTTCGAGTCTCTTTTCAGGCAATGCTCCTTTTTCTACCGTCAGCTATAGGCCCATCCTTGTGGCTTCAGAGATTTTTGGCACCGGACCTTGCCACCTTCACTGATGAAAGTCGCATTTATAAACTCTAATGACCTGAAAGAACACTCTATGGCCTCCGCATCATTCTCTATGTACGGTGCATTACTATTAACGAACGCGATGATATCCTCCTCTGCGTTTATGGTTATCAACCGGCCCTTTGTCACCAATTTTAATTTTTGGTGCAATGACGATGGTACAGCTCCCGCTGAGTGGATCCACGGCCTACCCAATAAGCAATTATAAGAAGGCTTGATGTCCATCACGAGGAAATCTACCTCGTACGTGTTTGGCCCAATTAGGAGGGGTATCTCGATCCTCCCCATTACTTTTCTCTCGGTGCCATCGAATGCTCTCACTATATTTTGGCATGTTTTCATGTGAGAGCTGTCTACAGGTAACCTGTCCAGTGTAGATAGGGGCAAAATGTTCAGTGCCGATCCGTTGTCAATTAATACCACAAGCAGTGTATACCCTTTGCATCGGGTAGTGATGTGCAAAGCCTTGGTAGATCCCATGCCCCCCAGCGGTATTTTATCATCACTGAACGAGATGAAATTATCTGCGCTTATGTTATTTACAAGACAGTCAAGCTTATTTACCGAAATGTCATCAGCAACATAAATTTGGTTTAACACTTTCATTAGTGCATTACGGTGTTCTTCTGAGTTTAGCAATAAGGCTAGTACCGATGTGCATCTTGATCGCTTGCGTAATCGCTTCCACAACATCAGTACTCACTGCGTGCTTCAAGAACTTCAAAACTCCCGACCTCATCTCTCATTCTTGGTTTATTAACCAGTGGTCCTATTTTCTCGTCTCCCCTTCTCATTATAGAGGACTCAGCTTCTAGGTCAGGTGTGCTGGCCGAATTCTCTTTCCCGAAAATCGTCACAGTGCAATTGTAATTTCAAGGTACCCTCTTGTCATCTTTATAAAGAAAAGTCACGGGTTTCTGAATTACAATCCTCGGTGTATAAGGAGAAGTTACGAGTTTTCTGATTACGACACTCGGTGTATCCTTATAAGGAGAGGTCACGGGTTTTTTAATTTCAAACCTCGGTGCTATTTCCACTCTGACCTCGTTGACCCTTGGCCGTGTGATAATCACTATTGGGTGGTTGACTTTAGGGATCATTTCTGCTGACCCACCCTCTGTGGCGCATACATCCACTTCTTTGGAAAAGTCAAAGAACTCCACCTCTTTATTATCCATTAACCCTTGTACTAGGGTTCTGAATTAGTTGCATTGCTGGATCTCATAGCCTTCCTTGACATGGAACTCACAGTAGTTCCTTGTATCTCGAGATCAGTTCACATTCCCCTTTAAAACTAACCCTATTTTCTGCATTGCTTTCCAAACTTCCCTCAATGGGGTTCTGACCTCATCGTCTTTTTGCTTGGTTCTTCTCCCATTGTTCTCAACTACCGCGTTTACCCCCTTATCCGTATGATTATGTAACGGATTTCCTCCTACAGGAGCGTCATTGAACTCTACCACTCCCGCCTCGATAAGTCTCTCAACTAGCCTTTTGAATGAAGTACAATTTTCTATCGAGTGACCTACTACATCCACATGGTATTCATATTGAGCGTTTGTGTCATACCACTTTGGATACGGAGGTTGCAACGGCTTTAAGTAGAATGGGGCTACGGCGTGCGCATCGAACAAAGTTTTATATGCTCTCCCTATCGTTATGGTATGGGAGTAAACTGAAACTTCTCGGTCTTCTGCCTCGTGTTGGGCTCTTGTCTTGATGGGGCCTGCTGGCCCACGATTACTCTTGGTTGATTAATAGTAATGGGTTTGGGATAACCCGAGCTTACATTACTCACTTCATTCTCCCTTTTTCTGGGAGCTGATCTTTTCATACTCTCCCTAGCTTCTATTTTCCCACACCTTATCGTATTCTCTATCATTTCACCAGACATCACTATATCCGCGAAACTCTTGGACGCACTCCCCAATTTATGATTGATAAAAGGTGCTCTTAGGGTATTAACAAACAGCATGGTCATTTCCTTCTCCAGCAGCAGTGGTTGGACCTGTGTAGCGACTTCCCTCCACCTCTGGGCATATTTCCTAAAACTCTCGCCCGACTTCTTTTCAATATTTTGCAGCGTTATTCTATCAGGCGCTATATCACTTATGTGGCCATAATGCTTCATGAAGGCACATGCTAAGTCCTTCCACGATTTGATTTGCGTACAACTTTGGTTGTACCATTTCTTCTGATTTCAATGACTATCCTCGAAGCGGTGAATCAACAAGCGGTCGTTGTTGACATATCCCGTCATTCTCCGATAAAACATGGTAATATAAGCCTCAGGGCAGCTAGTCCCATTGTACTTTTCAAACTCCGGTATCTTGAACTTCGGAGGAAGTACCAGATTTAGAACTAGACTCAGCTTCCTAGCATCCACCTCGCATTAATAATCAGCACTTTTCAATGCTTTAAACTTTTTCTCCAGCCATTTGCAGCGATCCTCAAACTCTTTTGGGAGTTCTACCCTCGTCTTTTCCTCTTTTGCTACATCATCGAAATCAAGGACCATCGGCCTTGTCAGGTTACCCCCCGAGTTGGAGCTCGAGCCTACAGGGAAATTTACTGGCGCTGGGGTGTCAGATTGGTGCCGAGATCTGATATTGGCAGACACTCTCGGTGGTTGTGCTTGAGAATTTTCTGGGGCTAAGCTTGGAAGACAAGCAGAATTTCCATTTTCATCTTCAACATCGCCCATGGAGCCCTTTCCTTTATCTTGCCCTCGAGTCAACAAATGCGTTAACTGGCTCATCATACTCCTTTGGGACTCCAGCATCTGATCCCTCATGTCCTGCTGGATCTTAGCCAACTGTTCCTGCAGTTGGTCTTGCATTTCCTTCTGCATCTGCTCTAACTTTTCCATCCTTTGATCCATTACTTTAATTTTTTTCCTAGTGTAATAGCGGTGTTCCAGGATAACTATAATATAACCTCTAATTAAAAGGGTTGTCTTATGATATTTAATGTAAATGATGTGATGCAACGCAAATGCATGAAATGCAATGCAAATGGATGAATGCAAAAATAAGAGGAGTCGATTCTGATTCAATTTCCTTTGGAATACTCATTGAAGAAAACAAAATCCTTTACATAAAACAGAGTCACGTATACGACCTAGCCCTTATGCCCAAAGTTTTAACTTTCTCAAGAAGTGAAGCTAACTCTCGACCCTGGTCTGACTTTGACTCATAAAATATACTTAACACATCAGCCTGAACTGCTAAAGTTTGTAAATTATCGGCCACTTCTCGTATCTGAGCCACAGCTTCGCCCATAAGGTAGTCTCTTTCTCTGACTTGATTCTGAGATCGTTGAAGTTGTTCTTTCCTCATTTGGTTGTGCGCCTCCAATAGTTGGATCCGGAGCTCACTGCTTTGCAAAGACCGCTTTGAGCTCCACCACCTTTCCTTCAACTCTTCAATCGGCTTAGACTTGATTCCAACTTTACCGTAGAGTTGTGACTTTGACACAATGCCTTTTCTAATTCTGCTACTCGAGCTCTTAGCATCTTATTTTTGCTTTAGCTCTCACCCACAGTCTTTTCAGGGCATCCTTTTGTGCTTAAGCCCCATAGAATCTCTTCTTCCACTGGTCGACCTTGGTCTTCTCCTCCTAAACTTCTTGACGCCATTGTTCTGAGGTTTTACCCAGCCCAGCAGTCCTCATCAATAGATGCAACTTCTTGTAATCGATCTTCAAGCTATCCAAATATTCTTCGGCCTTCCTTTTTCCTTTTCTCAGCTTCTCAGCCTCCGATTTCTGGATATCAATATCTAACCTCAAATTCATTTTTTCCTCTTCCAATTGTTCTATCTTTTTCCCTAACTCTGAATTTTTACTTTCAAAGTCCTACTTCATGATCTCCAACTTAGAAGGGACTACTTACAGGTATTCCTCTATCGATCGAGCAACATCCTGTGTCAGCCCGGGGATATTATTGTTTACTCTCCTGCTCCGTTATGTATTATATTCGAGGGTTGCCATTGGACCCATAGCAACTCTTTTCATTCGGTGAATCTGCTTCCATGCATCAGAAACTTCTCGAATTCTTTTCTTATAATTATTCCACTATACGAGAATTCAAACTGAGCTAACCCATGCGTTACCGGTATAAACTATCTCGATTGGTATTGCCTTAGCACGAGTAAAGGAGCATACCCAACGGCTCCCCAAATCCCTAACAGAGGAACCCAATCATAACTCTCACACTGTAGAGGATTTCATCGAACGAACCAAGGAGCTCTCCATTCCACATCATTTTCCGAAGATTCAAGAAGCGCGATCCGCCTCTCTTCGATATGTCATCTCTCTGGTAGCGCCGCCAACTCCTTTAATGGGGAGTACTTCGCAAAAAAAAAACCCGACAAGAAGTTCTATCTACTTTTCAGAAATAGCCATGGAACCACCCCAACAACAATTGTGCGCATCCCATGAATCTTCCCTCACCTGCTCTCCGGCACGAGTTCAAAGATCTAAATGTTTCGGCAAGAATCGCTGGTATCGGCGTAATCCCTTTGTCAAGACGATCGAACAAATCAATAACTGCTTCATCTACATGTCTCAAAGCCTTGGGAAAAATTACCAAGCCATAGATACTTAAGGCGAAAATGTCAACTTTTCTCTTAACATCTGCGTGTGCCACCATCAGGTCTCTCAAGCTTACCCAAGGAATGCATTTCCCTTCACCCTTCTGCTGAATTCGTGCCATGACCCACTGTTCGCTCATCCCAGTGATACTCATTAGTTTCTTTACAAAAGTCGGTGCATTAGCGGCCCTGAAGTAAATTTTGTAGACCCGAGCCCTTTGATCACGAAGCAAAGTCAGATATTCCTCCATGGTAGGCACCAAGTCCACTTCTCCAAACGTAAAAGCCTATAAGCGGATTCCAATATTGAGTCATAGCCCGAAACAAGTGTTTGTCCACTCTGATGTCGAGTAAGTAGGGTAGATCACCATAATTAATGTAGAAAAGTTGCCTAGTTGCTTTATCCCAACAAGCCCATATATTTCTTAGTTCTTGCAGCTCATTCTGTGTCACACTGATGAGAGTGAAATGTGTACCCTTCGGTTAGGCTATCCCCCTTCTCAAGCTGTGCCTTCTCTGACCATATACGCACGGCGCATTATCCTCTACTTTATCAAGAAATCTGTTCTCCATAACAAGCATTCTAACTTAGTAATTAAAACAGGAATCGACGCCTTTTAAGTATGAAATGACATGCAAATATGACCAAAATAAAACAAGTTAGTATCACATAAAAGTAACCAAAGCAAGTGAAAAATGTCAAACCACTATATAGGTAGCCACTAAGGTTTAGCATGGCCCTACCTAAGGTGGGCTCTTAAGGTTCACTATATGTGGTTTAGTTCTAAAAAAAAAAGGTACCTGAACCAGCAGATTCCTCAATCCTCACCCATTATAGGCTCATACTGATAGAGTTCAGTTCAGGGGAATACATTTCCCTATGGTCATGCGGAGGTGAAAACCTCACGGAACCATAGGTACGGATGTATCCCTAAGCAGATCCCCAGCCCATGCGGAGGTGAAAACCTCACGAAGGCATAGATTTTTGCTCCCACTTAAGGTGTGACCACAACGGTCATGCAATATGAATGCAAAATATTCTATGTGTCTCAAACCAAAGCAAATATATGACGCGACACGACTCATGCAAATGAAAAATGAAATCAAAAAATTTATTTTCGATAAAAAGGACATTAATCAACCAATTTTACGGCTTAACTCTCTTATTTGTCCCCAGTGGAGTCGCCAAGCTGTCGGAACCCCTTTTTTGTTTGGAAAACGGGCCGACTTTAAGAAGAAAAATGGAGTCACCACCAATCCTTTTTGAAGTGTGATTGGGCCACTTTAGAAAACAATTTTGGTCTACGAATTTTAAGAAAACGGGCTCGAGTTGATTCGCATTTGAGGAAGGATTAGCACCTCATAGCGCCCAAAATTGGTAACTTATTGATTGATTAATGTCCTTAATGTCGAAAATTAGAAAAGATTTTAAAATATGAATCTTTAAAAATGTTTGGATAACTCGAATCGGATATCGAAACTCTCTTGTTTTGAAGTGATGAAATATCACATCCAGCACGATAGGACACGATGCTTCAAACCCTCGATACCGAGATCATTTCATGATTTCTAAATTCATGTATTGCAATTTGAAAAGGGTATTTCACCATTTGGCTAAACTAAAAACCGAAACCCAGCACGATTGGGTACGATTCCCTAGATTTCCAATCATAAAATATTGCCTTTATTTAAGAAATACGATAAAAAAATGTGAAGGATATCTAGTTGTTTAGATGAACCGAAAATCGAAACCCAGCACGATTGGGCACGAATTTCTCGAACTTCCAAACACGAAACGATGCCTTATTTTCAAAAAATACGATTGAAATCTTTAAAGTATATTTAGTGATCTAAACAAACGAAAAATAGAAATCCAAAGACGATTGGTGCGATCTTTCAATTTCAAACACTAAATATTGCCTTTGTAAAAAAACTTTTTTTATGAATTTGGCAAAAAATGCAAATAAAAGCCAAAATAAAAATACGCTCTAAAATCACCAATTTACATAAAATAATAAGAATCAAGAATAAAGAAATGATAGAACATAATCATTAGAAGGTGGTGGTGAATCCATGCAAATAAATGCTATATGATAATTTCAAGATAAATAAAAAATAAAACATCAATGAATAAATAATAATAGTGAAAGGGAAAAATATAGGAGCAACAAGAATAGTGATAATAATAATAAATGGGAAAGAAACAATAACGAAAATAAATATTACTAAAAGTAAAAATAATAATGATGCTACTAAAACAAAATGCAAAAAAGTGTTGACAATAAAATAATATTAATAATATAAAAAATAATAAGACAAAGATAATAATGACATATAATAAATACAACTATAATATTAATGTATGTAAGAAAAGTAAAGAAAATAAAATGATACTAATAATATTAATAATAATAATAAAATATTAAACATAGTGATAATAATATATGTGGTAATAAAAATAATAATATATAATATTAAAATAATAATATGTATAGCAAAATAGTGATAGAATAAAATAATAAGAATAATAATATGATAAAAAGGTAGTAATGAAGGTCATAACAATATTAAAATAAAAAGTATAATTTAAAACAATTAATTTGTAGCGAATTAAAATAAGGGTTAAACCGAATCAAAAGCAAAAATCCGGGCTAAATTTAAAAAAATAAAATGGAAATAGGACACGAATCAACAAGAGCGTAAACGGAGGACCAATTATGCAATTTATCCATTCGGGTAAATGCGCATGGATCTAACCAAACAACACCGTTGTTTAAAGGCTTTAAAAGCTAAAAAACCCAAAATTTCCTTCATTTCATTTGCCCAAAGACCTCAAAATGATGGGTCTTCTTCCTCCTTTTTCTGTGCTATTTATTTTCTAGGGTTTGTGCTTCTTTCCTTTTTTCTTGCAAAGAATCAGAGTAAACCCCCAAGCGCGCGCATCGAAGGCGGCAGACGAGGAAGCCCGTAAGGCCTTTGTATTTCTCTTTTTTTAAAAAAAACCTTGTTTATTCTTCCCTTAAAACCGATGAAATCGGTTTACAAAAAAAGTTTTATTTCGAAAATGAATAAGAAAAAGAAAAAAAGATTCAAAAGTGAGAATGAAAGGAAAACCTTTTCTTGATTTCTTTACTATTGATTCGTATTCACCGCTCTCTGGATTTCTTGTGTAAACTGTATATTCTCTCTAAATCGTAAAAAAAAAAGAAAAAAGTCCCCTTTACAATAATATTCTTGGCTTTTATAGCCTTTTCCAAGCTCCCTAAAAGACTAGAACTCTAGTTATTTGTTCTGCTTGCTTTTCCTTTTCTTTCGCAGTACAACGACGTGGAGGCACCAAACACGAGCTATTTGGAGACGTGCGGCTTGGGTTGTTGCGCACGACGTGGAGAGGGTCATTGGGCATGCTACACGATCGCTAGAGTTTCCTAACCCTGTTTCGATTGCATTTTGGGCCAAAATTTGGGCTTCATTTAACTTTGGGCCTCAAGGTTTATTAATTTTTGATTTTGGGTTTTTTAATTTGGTTAATAGTATTGGGCCCGGGTAATAATTGGGGTCTACAAATAGGTTTTTTGATTTGAAATTGGTAAATATCAGCTTTTTTCTTAAATATATATAAAAAAAGGGAATATGTGATACCTAAAGTTTCACGAAAAAATCAAACCCAATAAGTTAGGGCAAAATTCTTCTTGAAATTCCTCAAATATCACATATTACCATATTTTGAAAATCCTTTGATTTAAAAACTATTTTATAATAAAAAAATGGTATGAGTAAGACATAGAATAATACATTATAACATACATATCAATTCAACCTAATTCCAAATTATATTAATAATAAATAATCAATGAATAATATAAAAAAAGTTAAAGTAATATTAAACTAATATAAAGATACTTAATAATAATCATAATACATAATAAATAATATAAAATAACTAATAATAATATATAAAGTTTATACATAAAAAAATAGCATTGGGACTCCTTAGGGCTATCCATAATTGTTTTTTTTTACAAAGAAAGAAGGGCCAAAAGTTCTTCAATTTTTCTTCTTTTCCTCACTTGTTGTCATGCTAAAATTCCAGCTTCTTTTCTTCTTCTTTACAAGCCAAAATCCTCCTTGAACCCCTACTTCTTTTCTTTCTCCTCCTTCCTCCATTAGCCAAACCCCTATCACCTTGTCTGCTGAAACTCCCTATACAACATTTCAAAATTATTCAAAATTCCAGCCTTTCTTCTCTTGTACAAGTTTAATATACCCCCTCTTTTAATAGGAAAATTCCAACCCCTTTTCTTCTTAGGATTAGCCGATTTTCTCTTAAGTGAGCTGCTGTTCAGTTCTTCTCTTTTCATTGAAAATTGTCAAACCCCCCTCACAACCCCAAGTGGTGCTGATTTGTGGAGTTTAAGGGCTGAAACAATCATCAAGGAAGCTGAATTATTTTCCAAGGAAAGTTGGTAGCACATTCGCCAAAGGCCTTTCAATTAAAAAGTTTATGATTAACTACCGAAACTAACGTGTGCCATGGATTTAGGGACTAATTAAGACTTCGGGATTTATTCTCCTAAGGTAAGTGGTGGTAAGCAATATTTGGTAAGATTTGTTGTTTAAATTTATGGCTTGGAGGATTAACCGTGTGACCTGATTAAGTGTGTTGATGGAGGCAAGTTCCAGTCAAGGAGGGCAAGGGAAAGTCCCTGTTCCGAAGTTCAAAAAGAGATCAGTCTCGGCGGTTAGAGATTGGCCACCGGGGTGTGGGCCAGCATCAGAATAGCAGATTAGGCAGATAGTCGTAGTCTCGGTTAGAGATAGTGTTGGAATCGAGAGTGTAGAACTGCAAGTAATTAGGTGCGTAGTTATCGCACTGTCTTTTGATTGATTTAAATATGTTAAAATGTATATGTGCTATGTTGTGTGATAGTGACAATAAAGGCTAAAGTGGTGGATACCCACGCTTGGGGTTTTTAGCTTAATGTGTCAAGAATATGTGATATTAAATTATTTATGGTGCTTGTGTGATATGATAATGAGCATGTGATGTATATTCATTCTACGTGTTGATTTGATAAGATACATTGACATATATGCTTGGGGCTTGATTTGATCAAGGAAGGATGGATGTACATATTTATGTACGTGGTCTAATGTTAGCCTCGTGTTACATTAGCGCTTGATGATCAAATGTGCTTCATCAAGGGAGATGTTGGCTAGGTGCCCATCTCGGCGGTTGAGGGTCGTGGTGCATCAGCAAATAATATGCATAATAATTTTAAAAGACATTTATATACATAATATATTAATCATAAAAATTATATAAATAAAATAGGTTATATATTATAATAGACTTTATACAAAACAAAATTAAAAAATATATAATTGATGGTCATCGATTCCACCAATATAAACCTACACCTAGTTGCAAAATGAAGCAATATAGGGAGTAGGGTCGATCCCACGTAGACCCTGGTTTCTTGAAAAATCATCTATCTCTTGACCGGAGTTAGTGTCTGGGCAATTGTCGTGCCAGCGATGTTGGGGGGAGTAAAATGTTAAACCTGAAACAGACACAGAAAATAAAAAAGTAAAAAGTAACAGATTAAATAAGAAAATAAATTGAAATAGTCTAAAAAGAACTCGATAAAACTTAGCTCAGCCTCAAGCACGGGTTTTTCCGCCTTTGACCCGATCCTAGAAATTAGATGAACTCGTCTTTTTCGATAAGCTAGTTATAGCTACCAAGGACGCCTTGGGAACCAACTCTTCCTTGTGTAAATTAGCTATGGAACGTCCTATAACTAACCCTTACCAATCGAACAACCTACGAAACGTTCGTGGCTTAGTACTCGGCGACTTTATGTTCTAGAAGAGCCTAGCTCGAACCAATGCCCTCAAACGTTGGGACATTTAAATCCGGTTACTATTTCCCTTGACGGAACCAAACAACAATCCCCACTTGGCACGCCAATGTGTTCACGGAAGACCAATTAGACAATCGATCCTTTCGAATTCCAACAAGAAGTCTAGTCATGCTAACTCAAACGATGTCTTTTTTGACTTAGACTTAGTACGTCTTTTTTTAACTGAAAATCGGGTTAATAGCGCTTAAACTCACGGGGTTAATACTGAAAGGGGTTTAGTGTGGCATGATTTCACTCATGCTTGAAGGTTGTGGAAGATGTTTGGATTTTTGGTGTGAAAGATGATGGGATTTTGGAAAGGAAGGGTTTGGAAGGTAATTAAACCAATTTTGGGAAAAGAAACAAAAGGAATTGAAATAGATGAATGTTTGGACGTTGCTTTAAGGAAAAAAAATAAAAGAAGAAATTCTATTCTAAATGAGAATAGGAAGAATACAAAGAAAGAGTACAACTCCAAATGGGGATAGAAAAAAAAACTAATTTGATTCATGCTTATCCCAATACAAACATCCCTATTTATAATAATGGATTTACTAAAATAGGCTTAACTAATTAAATATAAAATCTTAAATAAAAATAAAAATAAAATAAAATAAACTAAAATAGGATTTTCTATTCTTGGCTTTTTACAAAGTCAAATTGCTTGATGAGTCCTTGGCTTCCTCCATCTTTTTATTTGGCCCCATTTCCATGATTTTCTATCTATTTGGCCATTTTTGCATGTTTCGCTCAATTGCGTCCCCGCAAGAATTAAATCATAAAACATAAATTAGCGTGGATTAATTCAAAAATATACCGAATTAAATATAAAAATTGTGCAAAATAATCATGTTATCAAATCCCCTACTTAGCTCATGCTTGCCCTCAAGCATGTTGTTCGCTCAAACATTAAAATTAATTCCACAATTTATTAAGACCCGAGCCTCTTTTCTCGCATCCTTACTCAATGTAGACAACACAGCAAAAAATAATTTAATAAATGCTCGAAACATATAGTTTAATTAACAAGACAAGTGTCATAAAATTTGATATATGCGAACTAGATAATTCCATTAAATAGAGTTTGATTCCGATAAATTGCAAGGCATTATTAATATACTTTTTAGAAAAATAAGCTAGACATGGTCAAACCTTTTTACGCGAACTAGGATGACAACCCAAGCACCCTATTCCGGTTACTCAGTTCGAGCAGTCTTTATTATTGGGCTCTGTTAGCGGAATGTTATTAAGCCATCGACTCGTCACTCGAACCTTTTTACGCGAGATGAGATGACAACCCAAGCACCTTACCCCGGTTACTCAATCCGGTCACATTTTCGAGACTTTCATTCATAACTTGAGCCTTTATTTATTTAATTTTCATTTTTTCATTTTTTCATTCCTTCTTTTTTTTTTTTCATGCACAAGCAAATATTTTTTCAATCAACCAATTCATGAAAATCTAGCTACATACATCAACATTAAAACACAAGTGTCGATTAATATATATACTTGAGCATTTAATTTAAAAAAAATTTTACCCAATTGTCCAAGTTGACTAAGTATGAGTTAAAGGCTCAGTGTCAAATAAACTGTTGAATGAATTCAATGCAACATTAAACATATGCAAAAGAGAAACATGCAGCAAAAATTAATCAACCATCCATACATACTTACTATATTCATCCCCCTTACTTATTCTAAGCTTGTCCTCAAGCATGTGCATATTATAGATAGTAAAAGAAAAAATCGGTAGCTCAAAATAAAATGAAAAGTTTAGCATACTCCCCATGTGTCCCTTCAATGATTTTGTCGATGTTGGGGGTAATGGTTTTGTAGGATATCAAAATTGTGGAGACTTGAGTTTCCATCGCTCCAAGTCTTGCCTCGATTCGTTCTAAACGATCCTCCACAGACGGAGGTTGTTCCTCGCGTTCTCTTGTATCAATTCGTATGCGTTGGCGAAAACCATATTCTCACAGTAGTTCGTGTACATGGAGGGAAAAAATAAAGTGAAGTAGGGTGCTTGCAAGCAATCCCATAGAATCCAAACAATATTTGTCTAGGCGCTCATACTATATGCACAAGTGAAAGTTGAGAAATCAATTTCAGAAAAAAGTCGAGAAGCTAGATTAGAAATAAATAATCCAAGTATAAGTGGACGGTTGTATCGCAAAACGGCATAAAAATTACGTGCAAACCAATATCCTAGATTGACTTTAAAACCCGAATGCATGCACCACAAAAAGAACAGTTCATTTTTAGTTAAAGCAGCTGATGCATCATTTCTAACCGAAAAGCTAAATGCCAAAAATCGGTGTATATATCTCAAAGCAGGTTCATGCACCAATAAGTCTTTTATGGATTTTGGATTATACAAATGATCAGAATTAGTTAAAACATGATAAACATGCTGTGCATCAAAGTTGTTCGAAATATCTAACAGAGCAGAATGATAAGAATCAGACTGAATATCATTATGACCAATGAAACCCATAGCAATGTTAAATTCAGAAATTGACATCCGAAAGTCTTTTCCAAGCAAACGAAAGCATACAATATTTTGCGTTTCAACAGTTTGCAAAGCATTAATATCGAAGCTAAAAGTTGTGTAGAATTCATATACTAATTCATAATATGCATTATAAGTGATATTAGCATATAAAGTCCAACCAATAGCATCAAAATAATGAAGCACAGGAGCATGCATATCTAGAAGTTCAAGAGTGGGAAAATAAATTTGCTTACAGACTGGGAGCGAGCGTTGTCAGATGGCGTCGTATCGTGTTTGATGTTCCGATGTTGAGAATTAGAGAAACCCACGAAGTCGACTTTCCGTTGGAATTGTATTGGCACGACTCCGTCTGCTATACCGGGCCGCCTTGGGGTGGTCGAATGTGCTCGTTAGGCGAGTCGGTGGATTTTCTTCTTCAAAGTCGATCTTCGCTGTCCGGGTGTTGATGGCTCTCATGTCAGTTGTCGTTGACTTTGGGTTTGGCGTTGAGGGACTCATTCGTCGATGGTAAGGGTAGCTTCGACGTTGTCGTTAGAGGTCCCTACTTCTTCGGGACTACCTGAAGTGTCAGACTCAATTGGTGTTGGCCTTCGTTGACGTTGGGGCCTCGATGGGCCAGCCTGCTGTTGTGGTGGAGGTTGCGGAGGAACATTTTCATCGTCTAAATTGATAAATAGAGGTGCGGTGAAACAGTGTCGATTTTGGTTGAGCGAAACTGGAACTGAGATGTTATCGGTCATTTGGTTTCTAGTTCGGACCATTGCATCCGTGGCAGAGACACAAAGGTTAGGCTCTGTTCTGAGTAAGGGGATGACGGCGGCGCACGGTGGCGATTGTGGTGGCACACGGCGAAAGGCGGCGACGAGTGCTCACGGCGTATTTTTAGTCGACTGTGAGAGTGGCAATGGTGGTGTCTTTGGTGGAAAACGTGGTTAGGGGTAGTTTTGTGTGGAGAGAAAAGAAAGTAAAGAAAATAAGAAAAAGGGTGGTGTTGGGGGTTTGGTTGTCAACCATCGGGATTATGGTAGTGGGGGAGTATAACGGCGATGAGGGGCGAGGTGAACGGTGGTGGTGGGTGGTTTACGTGGTGGAGGAGAAGAAAGGTGAGAGGGAGTTGTGAAGGGAAAGGTTCAGCGTCGGTAAGGGGAAGAAAAACGGCGATGGTGGCAATCTCAAGGTGACTAGAATGGGGTGCATCGGCGATTTAAGATGGCGGCGGCCAAGGGTGGCGGTGTCTTGAGGTGTTAGGGTTTGTTTTTTTTTCTTTTGTGTGTTGAAAAAGGTGAAGAAGATGAAAGGGGTTGGGTGTTCTATTTTCTTTTCTTTTCTATTTTCTTTTTCCCCTCTTTGTTTTTCCTTTTTTTTTATCTTGTTTTTGGGTAGGTAATTTTAATTGGGTTTGTGTTTATGGGTATGGAAAGTGGGTTAAATGGATGAGTATAATGGGTATTAGGTTGATGGGTTAAGTTTGAGTTTGGGTTAATGGGTTAGGTTATTGGGTTGTTTTTTGTTGGGTTGGTATTTGGGTAGTTGTTGGTGGGTTAAATGAATATTGGGTTTTGGGTAGATGGGTTAAGTTTGGGTAATGGATATTTTGTGTGTGTGTGTGTGTGTGTTTTTTTTGGTTTTTTTTTAATTTTGGTAAATGCATGTCGCCTTATTAGCCCGTCGTGCTCGCGCCATCACTATTATCCGATTCTCAAAAAATTCATGCTCTCCATTATTTTCCTGAAAACATCAAATCAATTGAACTAAGTAAAAATTTATTTATTTACAACCTAAATTACTAACCTTAAAATTAAATAAATTAAAAGAAATTTGGGGTGCCTCCCAAGCTTTTGTTTAACGTCGTTAGCTCGATGACCTGTTTATTCAAATTTTGGGTTCGTCGAGAATAATCTCCTCAACTGTGTGCGTTTGAAAGTTCTCGAAAAAGGGTTTTAGTCGTTGCCCATTCACCTTAAAGCACTTTCGTGTTTCTTCACTTTGAATTTCCACTGTACCATTAGAAAATAAATTAGTAATAATAAATGGTCCTATCCATTTGGATCGAAGCTTACCAGCGAAAATTTTTAAGGTAGAGTCGTATAGGAGAACTTTTTGTCCTATTGAAAACTGCTTCCGAGTGATGAATTTGTCATGAAATGCCTTTATCTTTTCTTTATAAACTCGAGCATTTTCATATGCGTCGTTTCTAATTTCCTCGAGCTCTTGGATGTCCAGTTTCTGATATTTTCCTGCAGACTCCATCTCCATATTACACTGCTTAACTGCCCAAAATGCCTTGTGTTCTAACTCGACTAGAAGATGGCACGGTTTACCGAAAACGAGTCGGTAAGGTGACATGCCTATCGATCCCTTGTAAGTCGTCCTATAGGCCCAAAGTGCATTATTAAGTCTCGAGCTCCAATCCTTCCTGTTAGGTTTAACCGTCTTTTCCAGAATGGATTTGATCTATCGATTCGACACTTCGGCTTGTCCGTTCGTTTGTGGATGGTAAGCAGTGGCAATCCGTTGAGTCACTCCATATTTCTCCATCAGCGCACTTACGAGCTTATTGCAGAAATGAGTTCCTCTGTCACTGATTATCGCTCGTGGAGTACCATACCTGGAAAAAATAGAACTTTTAAGAAAGTCAACCACGGTTTTAGCATTATCATTACGAGTGGCTTTCGCCTCTATCCACTTAGAGACATAATCAACAGCTAAGAGTATATAAAAATTACCGAAAGAAGAAATGAAGGGACCCACAAAGTCGATGCCCCACACATCAAAAATTTCACAAATATGAATGGGAGTAAGGGGCATCTGGTTTCGACGACCAAGGTTCCCAACTCTTTGGCATTTTTCACATGCTTTGCAAAATAAAAAGGCATCACGAAATATATTCGGCCAAAATAGCCCACATTCGAGAATTTTGTGTGCAGTTCGTTTAGGTCCAAAGTGTCCTCCATATGCATAAGAATGACAAAAAGTTAAGATAGACTGTACCTCTGTTTCAGCTACACACTGTCGAATTACCTGGTCTGAGCAATGTTTCCAAAGGTAAGGATCGTCCCAAATGTAATACCGCATCCTTTTAATCTTATCTCTTTTAGACCTTGGTAAATTCAAGGAATAGTACCAGAACGAGGTAATTTACTATGTCTGCGTATCAAGGATGAACCACATCTGCCGCAAAAGGTTTTCATCTGGAAAGTTGTCCTTCAATGGTGTGTCATCTCGGAATCGGTGAATCGACTCAAATGGTCGGCTACTAGGTTTTCGCATCCTTTTTATCTCGTATTTCAAAGTCAAACTCTTGTAGGAGCAGAATCCACCGATCGATCGAGGTTTTGCCTCTTTTTCCCTATCAAGTACTTTAAAGCTGCATGATCAGAAAAGATAATAACTTTAGTTCCCAATAGGTAAGACCTAAATTTATTTAAAGCAAACACAATAGCTAGTAGTTCTTTCTCGGTGGTTGTGTAACTGCTTTGGGCAGCGTCCAAAGTCTTTGAAGCATAGTAGATAACATGAGGCTCTTTCCCTATTCTTTGGCCAAGAACAGCTCCCACACTTTGGTCACTGGCATCATACATAATTTCGAATGGAAAGTCCCAATTTGGTGGCTGCACTATGGGAGCGGAGACTAATTTCTGCTTTAGCACATCAAATGCATCTTTACAAGTCTGATCGAACTCAAATTCTTTATCCTTTTGTAACAGGCTGCAAAGTGGTCGCACGACTTTTGAGAAATCTTTCATGAACCGTTTGTAAAATCTTGCATGGCCAAGAAATAAACGAACCTCCCTCACAGATGTGGGGTAAGGTAATGAGTTAATAATATCCGTTTTTTCCTTATCGACCATAATTCCTTCCGAGGAAACTATATGACCCAAAATTAACCCTTTGTCAACCATGAAATGGCATTTCTCATAATTTAAAATAAGATTAAATTCTAGACATCTTTGTAGTATTTTAGCAAGATTATCAAGACATTCGTTAAAAGAGTTACCGTATACCGTGAAGTCATCCATGAAGACTTTGATGATTTTCTCGACATAATCAGAGAATATGCTCACCATGCATCTTTGGAAAGTGGTCAAACATTGCAGAGTCCAAACGGCATTCGTCTATATGCAAACGTTCCGAATGGGCACGTGAAAGTCATCTTGTCTTGATCCTCCTGAGCCACCGGAATCTAAAAAATCTCGAATATCCATCGAGACAACAAGAATGGGTCTTACCACTAATCGCTCGAACATCCGATCGATGAAAGGAAGTGGAAAATGGTCTTTCCGTGTTGCTACATTTAATTTTCTGTAGTCGATGCAAACCCTCCATCCATTACGGACTCGTAGGAACCACTCTCTCTAACGAATTTTTCACCACCATCACGCCAGCTTTTCTTGGGTACGACATGGACTGGGCTAACCCAATTACTATCAGAAATCGGGTATATCATTCCAGCATCTAACAGCTTCTGGATCTCTTTCTTTACTACCTCCATCATGGGCGGATTAAGGCGTCTTTGAGCATCTCTCTTTGGTTTCGCGTTCTCTTCGATGAAAATTTTGTGCATACATGTGGACGGACTTAGTCCCTTTATGTCGGCTATCGTCCAACCTATGGCTTCTTTATAATTTCTTAGAACTCGAACTTAACTTTCCTCCTCGTCTGTGGTCAATTTCTTTGGCACTATCACCAGAAGGTGTCTTTTCTCCCAAAAGACGTATTTAAGATAGTCCGTAATGTTTTAAGCTCCAAGGTTGGTGGTCGCAAAACCAAAGGCAACATTTTAGTTCGGAAAGGTAATAGTTCAAATAGATTACCTTGGTTCATCAATGATGGTTGCGTTTCTAAGTGTTTGATAATTTTTCGCAACGGATCTTCAATGACAGCTAATTCCTCGAGATGACGTAAAACATCCATGTCAATGCTTCTGCAAAGGACAGTTTCCAACTCATCAAAGTTATGATACTCAGAATAAGATTGAGATAAGCAATCTATAATATTAATGCTAGAAATATTTAATAGTGAGTTAAGATGACTCATGGCTTCGTAGACGTTGAACCTCACTATTTCGCCATCAAATTCCATTGTCAGCGTTTCGCTCCGAACATCGATCTTTGTGCTTGCGGTACTTAAAATGACCTTCCAAGTAAAATGTTAGACGAATTAGTTGAGTTATCATCTTCCATATTGATAATGTAGAAATCTGCAGGGAAAACTAATTCGTTAATTTTAACAAGGACGTCTTCAAGCGATCCCTGGGATGAGCAATCGACTTTGTCCGCCAATTGGATTATTACTCCTGCTTTTTCAAAGGACCCGTTAATCAACTTATAAGTAGAATAAGGCATAACATTAATTGAAGCCTCTAAATCACACATGGCTTTCTTAATGCCTACATTACCTATCTCACAAGAAATGGCAAACATACCTTGGTCCTTGTATTTGGGAGGAACTTTTTTTTGCAAGATCATGGAGACATTTTCTCCAACACTTACTCTTTCGTTACGTATCAACCTTCTCTTGCTAGAACATAATTCTTTAAGGAATTTTGCATAACAAGGGATTTGTTTGATAACGTCTCTCCACCTTCCTGAATGTCTCAAAAATTTCTTTTTCTTCCTTCTCTTTCTTATCTTTGACAAGTCTCCCTGGAAAAGGAGGTGGCATCACAATTGGTTTCTGAATTTTCGACTCCGGCTTAGCTGTTGGATCCATCACTTGCCTTTCTCGTTCCTTGTCTTACCCACGACTTTTGGTTGGCACCGTTTCTAGGACCTTTTCGCTACGAAGAGTAATTGCACTTGCATTCTGTCGAGGATTCGGCTTTGTCTGGGAAGGTAATTTACCTTGAGATTCCAAACGATTAACTACCATCGAGAGTTTACTAACCTGATTAGTCAACTCTTGTATTGATGCGTCTGTCCTCTGTTGGTCTTTTGCAGCATCGACAGCAAATCTTTCCACAATAGCTTCTAGAGATGTGCTCGGCTTGGATTGCTGTTGTGGCGGTTGTAGAGGTCTCGGTTGGTACGATTGATTATATCGGGGATTACCTCCATAACTCAAGTTGGGGTGATCCTTCCACCCAGGATTGTAGGTGTTGGAGAAAGGATCATAACGTCTTTGAGGAGGTCCTGAAAACCTCCAACAAAGATCAACATGTGCCATTGAATTGTCGTTAAGGATTGGGCATGAATCATCGGATGTTCGGATGTAGCGTAAATTCGCACGGTTGGGTCGGACTTTTTTCTCTGTAAGCAAAGATTGAACAACATTGGTAAGCTTATCCAACTTATCTTCTAAAGATGAAACGTGTACCCATGAACCCGCCTTGTGGGTTCGAATTGACCAATATTGTTGCGAATTCACCGCCATGGTGGATATCGGTTCTCTCGCCTTTGAGGGTCATATTGACAAGCGCCCTCCACTAGCAAAGATCGATCATTTTCATTTCCATAGGAGCAATCCTCATAGAAAACCCGTCAACTTGCAAGGAGTCCCAATAGTCATAAAGTCAATTCTCCGTTTGGCGAATTCCCACTATGTTAAGGACAACTTGCACATTGTGATAGATTGTGATAGAACCGAGGTAAGTAAAATAACCATTCTTTTGTCAGATCAACTAAAGAAAAGGAAAGGCCCAAGTTTGATTTCATCTTGGTACTCCTCGCGTTTCATGCTTGAGTAGACCATGTGGAATTCTCTCAAGTGGGTGTGCGAATTTTCATTCTCCAGGCCTCGAAAGGTGGGCAAAAGGTGAATCAAGCCTGATTTCAGCTCAAATGGGGTTCTTCCGGTTGGATAATTGATGCATAATGGTGTTTGCTCATTGGGAGCAGCGGCTAGTTGACGAATGGTTCGATTCGCCATCCTTACTGGTTCACCAAGGTTGCCTTTTTCTTCTTTTATTTCAAGAAGTGGTTCGGTCTCAGTTCCAACCACTTCGACTTGTTTCCCACGTCGAATTGCCTCTGCACGAATTGCTTCGCTCAACTTTTCAACGTCGGATTCTAGGATCCCTTGCCCTAGTTCAACTTCTACTTTACTTGCGCGTTTGAGAGCTTCTGTCTCTTTTCGTCGCTCTCGCACTGATTTCTCGATCTCTGGGTCGTATTCGAGATCTCCTGATGAAGACCTAGTCATGAAGATGAATTAAACAATTGTAAGTGTTGCCAGTCCTCGGCAACGGCGCCAAAACTGATGGCTGTCGATTCCACCAATATAAACCTACACCTAGTTGCAAAATTAAGCAGTATAGGGAGTAGGGTCAATCCCACAGAGACTGGTTTTACTGAAAAATCGTCTATCTCTTGACCAGGTTAGTGTCTGGGCAATTATCGTGCCCGCGACATTGGGGGGAGTAAAATGTTAAACCTGAAACAGATACAGAAAATAAAAACGTAAAAAGTAACAGATTAAATAAGAAAATAAATTGAAATAGTCTGAAAAGAACTCGATAAAACTTAGCTCAGCCTCAAGCACGGGTTTTTTCGCTTTGACCCGATCCTAGAAATTAGATGAACTCGTCTTTTTCGATAAGCTAGTTATAGCCACCAAGGACGCCTCGGGAACCAACTCTTCCTTGTGTAAATTAGCTATGGAACGTCCTATAACTAACCCTTACCAATCGAACAACCTACGAAACGTTCGTGGCTTAGTACTCCGGCAGCTTTGCGTTCTAGAAGAGTCTAGCTCGAACCAATGCCCTCAAATGTTTGGGGCATTTAAATCCGGTTACTATTTCCCTTGACGGAACCAAACAGCAATCCCCACTTGGCACGCCAATGTGTTCACGGAAGACCAATTAGACAATCGATCCTTTCGAAATTCCAACTGTAAGTCTAGTCATGCTAACTCAAACGACGTCTTTTTCTGACTTAGTACGACTTGACTTTATGAGCTGACGAAGTCATACTCTTAATCCAGAGAAATAATAAGTATCGGAAATCGAGAGTTGAATAGCTCGGGTTCGTAACTCACGGGTTTTTTTTACGGGGTTAATACCGGCTTAAGGCTGAAAGGGGTTTAGTGTGGCATGATTTCACTCATGCTTGAAGGTTGTGGAAGATGTTTGGATTTTTGGTGTGAAAGATAGTGGGATTTTGGAAAGGGAAGGGGTTTGGAAGGTAATTAAACCAATTTTGGGAAAACAAACAAAAGGAATTGAAATGGACAGAATGGTTGGACGTTGCTTGAAGGAAAAAAAAATAAAAGAAGAAATTCTATTCTAAATGAGAATAGGAAGAAGACAAAGAAAGAGTACAACTCCAAATGGGGATAGAAAAAAAACTAATTTGATTCATGCTTATCCCAATACAAACATCCCCTATTTATACTAATGGATTTACTAAAATAGGCTTAACTAATTAAATATAAAATCTTAAATAAAAAATAAAAATAAAATAAAATAAACTAAAAATAGGATTTTCTATTCTTGGCTTTTTACAAAGTCAAATTGCTTGATGAGTCCTTGGTTTCCTCCATCTTTTTTATTTGGCCCCATTTCCATGATTTTCTATCTATTTAGCCATTTTTTGCATGTTTCTGCTCAATTGCGTCCCTGGCAAGAATTAAATCATAAAAACATAAATTAGCAGGGATTAATTCAAAAATATACCGAATTAAATATAAAAAATTATGCAAAATAATCATGTTATCAATAATACTATATAATATATAAATTAAAAAATAATATAATAAGTAATATATATAATAATATAAAAATTATTAAACTAAGTAAAATAATATATAATAATGAAATATATATAAAATAATACATATAAAGTATATATATAAACTATTAATAAATTAATAAATATAGAAAAATAATATAAAACATGATAAAACAATTAAAATAATTTAAAATAAAATAAATTAAGTAAATTAAAAATAAATAAAGAAACAGGGGTTAACCAAAGAATTAAATGATTAAAAGGATTGAATTAAAATGCGATTAAAACATAGGGGTTAATGTGGAAATTAAACCTTTTTACAAAACGGTGTCGTTCCGATTTTACCATTAAAGCGGACCGAGGGACTAAATTGGAACCAAAACAAAACTTTAGGGCTAAATTTAAAATAAATAAAAATGTGAAATGGGCTAAATTAAAATTAATTAAATTACGAAAGGATCAAATGTCAAATATCCCATTTTCATAAAACGTGCGAATCCTGATGGCCGGGTCAGGTCAACACGCGGATCCTGCCTGCTAAACAACGTCGTTTTAATGCTTATTAGCTTAAGCGAAAACAACGTCGTTTTCAATATATTATATAAGCCCGTTTTCTGCACAAAAAATTCATTTTACCCCCCGATTCTAAAAAAAAATTTAAAAACTCTCTCGATCCCCTTTTCCTCTGTTAGGGTTAAGCCATCGGAACCATGGACGCCGTGCACACGTGCCTTACGCGCCGCCAACCACTCTATTTTACACTCCAAACGCAGGTAATCTCTTCTATTATTTTTTAGTAAACAATATATTTACATACATAAAAAAATTTTAAGAAAAAAGATAATCGAAAAAGTGAGAAATCACCTTTGTTTTGTATTCCTTTTTATTTCAATACAAAATTTTTGCCTATTTTCTCTGTATTCTATGTCTTTCCGTGTATCTCTTTTTCCGAAAAAAAACCCCTTTACAGGTACATGCAAGGCTTTTTATAGCCTTTCGAAATAAAAAATAAAAAAGAAATAAAAACAATTTCTATGTTTGTTGTGATCTGCTGTTGTTTTGTTTCCTTTCTTATGCAGGTCGAAGCGGAGATCTCGCGACAGAGATGAGATTCGGCGCAGAGCAGAGCGCAACCGAGGGCTAGCGTGGGCGCGGGGCGTTGATTGCGACGCGATGATCTAACTTCTGCCTTTGCGGCGCTAGGGTTTCTAGGAAACCCTAGGTCTCCTGACTGCTGAAGGTTTTGGGCTCCCTTAGGCCACATAAGTTTTGGGTTAGTGGGTTTAGGTTGGTTTGGGTTGCTGATGGTAAATGGGCTACGGGTTTGAGTAGTCTGGTTTAGGTTGTAAGTGGGCTACGGGTGTAATAGGCCACAGGTTTAATTTGGGCTTGGTTGTATAAGGGTTTTAATTTTGGTTTTGTAACATGACTGTAGGGACATTATTATTTATTTTATTTTGTCACATGGGCCCGGGCAAAATTGTGTGTTTACAAATATCATTCAAGAACACTTATATGAATATAAGAAACAAGTACACAAAGATCAATAGCTCAATTTCAATCATTCCTATAAATATCATTCAAGAACACTTATATGAATATAAGAAACAAGTACACAAAGATCAATAGCTCAATTTCAATCATTCCTCATTATTATTCTCATTTTCTCTTGTACACACTTGTGAGTTTATTTGTAATTCATTCTTTCAAGTGTTGTATTGTCCATCAACCTTTTAAAGCCGATAATCCTTTCCAAACTTTATTTCTCATTTTTTTTTTTTTGAGGATTTACTTAAGGTTTTGGGTAGAAAACCTTAAAGGGCGATCCTATCTTGCATTGTGAAAAGATAGAGATTGCAAAGGTTAAACTGTCCTTAAAAGGTTCAAATCTAGTGAATTGAAGAAATCCTTAATTATGGTAAGCTAAGGTAATAGAGGTAGACAATTGGAGTCAAACCACTATAAATTCTTTAGTCTCCATTGTTTGTAGACTTGCTTATGGGTCGGGTCGCCTCGACCAGGTCCAAAGGCCCACTCGAAAAATGAGAGGGTTTGAACAAAAATATAAGGCTCAAAAATGGGTTTGGGTAAAATTTAAGGCCCATTTTCTATTTGGGTCAGGCCTTGGGCAAGATTTTTTAGCTTGAGTCCAAACTAGCCCAACCCGAACATATTATCTCCTAAAAATAATATTAATTATTTATGTTAAATAATAATTATATATTTATATTAAATCACTAACCCAATAAAAATTAAACTCATTACCCAAAACCTAATAAAACTTACCTAACTAAATAATCCAACCCAAAATATAAAATTTTAAAATTTATATTTAATACAATAAAATATCTACTATATTTATTTGTGTTTTTAATATAATAAAACATTTATTATATTTATGGTAGTATTTTTTTAATACAAATACTTTTTTAATATTTCCTTACATTTATAATTGGGCTGTATCAACCATACCATATCAGATTCATGCCATATCAAAATAATGTTACCATTTGGACCATTCCTCACATGCGTCATAACCACCTAAATGACACAAACCAACCATTTAAAAATGGTACCAAACAACCAACATTTATATACCATATTTACATCATCCAAGTTTAGTTCAAAGCCTTTCCAAAGTAAACCATATCTTGACCATGTTGAGATCAATTTATCACATACCACTTTGGCCATTTAAAGATACATTAACACATACCAAATTTGGTCATTCCAAAACATGCATCAATTTGACCATATTAACAACAGCCAACAAGACATCAATAATACAATAAGTACATCAAATCCAAGGCAACATTACATGCCATAAACATCAACTAAACATTAGACATAAGTCCACCTATACATGTCATTATAACCATGATCAAATCATCAAATCCTAACGATATAATTGCTGGATAGTGTGATAGATCTCCGACGAGCTTCCAACTCGATCGAGCTTCTAATAATCTGTAAAGTAAAAGAAGTATAACTACGTAAATAATGTATGCTTAGTAAGTTCGTATAAACTTTATGCATAATAATCCATTTCAATAATAAACTTTATAGAATAAACATAAATCTATGCCAATGCCATAAGATTCATAAATCGATATGGTCATCAACTCACAAATGAGTAAGTTCATTAATGTCACATACATTTATCATTCATAATATGATAGGATTTTATGGGACTTAATAGATAATCTTCAACTTTTCTATAAGATAATACACTTTTCAATCTACTTTCTTTTCATTCTATTCTCAATGCTTATCATAAGCCTAAACAACATTATCAATTCCCGAATTAGTGTATTTATCCATGATATAGGTATATTCATCCATTGCATACATAAATTTCTCACATATAGTACATTATTCAAACTCATTACTCTCTTTTCATCAAATTTCATATAAACTATGAATTTACCATTTCATTACCTTTCTTCACCGGTTTCATATGCATAACACACAAGATATACTCATAATATCAACCATGACTACAAACTAGTGCATTTAAAGATAGCTCTTTTGGAATCAACTACATAATCAACCATTGCATAAGAAATTACATACTTTGATTTATTCCACCTTTTCATGGACATAAGCACATTACCAATTGAGCACTTACCGTTTCAGTGTATTTCATTAAGATTTAGCATGATATAATTCAATCAAAAACTTGGCACAAGCCTAAGCACCAACAACAACACATGTTAGCATAATTAAATATAATTCATGTGAACTTAACATAGATAACCATTATACTTGAGCATGATCCAATTGGATTTATCATCCTTCATAACATATCATGTTTTTCCATGTATCATCATTTCAATAAGTTTCATACACACATGTCTTAGTTCATGTTGAACACTTACCATTTCATTTGCATAACACAAAAGACATAAACATAACATTTACCATAGTCACAAGCTAGTGATTAAATACATAACTTAGCAATATCATCACATGCTAAGATATGGTACATAAACATAACATCACTTAAACCATACCTTTCCTAATCATGAATATTCATACTTCGATCATTGATACATCATACCTTTCCATATTTTTCGTAGTGAAGTCAATCGGAACCTTTATCGAGCTCACAAGCCTGCTAAATGATGGCCAAAACCATCCCTTTTCTTTAATCGATGGACGAAACCTTCCCCTTTCATTTTCGATAAACACTGTAAAGACGATTGAAACCCCGGTACACGTTTTATATTGTGCCTATAACACCCCTAACCCGTAACCATCGCCGGTCTAAGGTTAAAGGCATTACCGGACAAATCGAATCCTTTTACAGATATTTCATAATATAATTCAACAAATCAAATCAAAGTGTCCCTTATAAAGGTCTACGAGACCTTAAACATGCTTTAGAAAGGGGTTGGGACTAAACCGAACACATTCGAGAATTTCAAAATTTTAATTTTTTTTCAAAGTTACAGAGGTCAAACGCCTGTGTGGGCAGGTCGTGTGCCTCACATGGCTTCAGACACACCCATGTGTTTAAGCGTGGCAAACAGGGCATACATACTGACTTGTCCACAAGGCCGAGGACACGCCTGTGCCTCACCAGTGGTCGCTACTGACTTACACCACACGGCCAGTCACACGCCCGTGTGTCCAGCCCGTGGTCGAGTCTGACTTGTTTTGAAATGCAACCACGAGGGACACGGTCGAGCCACATGCCCGTGTGCTCAACCGTGTGGGCAATTATAGGCTATTTGCAAGGCCAAAATGCCACCTACACTTTGGGCTAACCCTACAAGCACATACAAGCATCATTCCAAGCACTTATGGCAACCAAAACATACCAAATTGTCCATATATTCTAACCATTCAAGAACATTTCAAACACAACATCTTATGTGCCATTTAGCTCAACCAAATCACAAGCATATTTAAGCATGATTAATGTACAAACTTACCACTATAATATGACATCTTCTCATCAATAATATACCAACTTTGCCTCATAAACATATCATAGATTTGATCATCTCATTAGCCATCATATCTTACCAAAATATGCATCATATATCATGAACTACTCATTCACATTATATCATTATCGCCATATCACATGGCTAATTATACACCTTTCAAAACATAATTCAAAGTGAGTAGCCTATACATGCCATATTTAATTATGTACACATTCAAAAGTACCAACATAGAGTTTGATAATGTGGTGATGATCCTCGACGATACCCGAGCCTTCCGTAGCTTTAACGATCTATAAAATAATCAAAACACACACACAGAGTAAGCTTTCAAAAGCTTAGTAAGTCATATACAAATAAACTTAACATAAAATACACATAATCATATTAATCCAATATCATTAATGTTTCTCAATTGCAAATTCATAACATTTTCTTTGGCTCATTTATTTAGCCGTAGCTTACCTACATATCATATCTCAAAGTATCTCTTTTGCTCATATCATAATCATAGATATATCACATTTTATCTTATTGCATCTATCCATATATTTCTCTTTTGCAAGTCCATAAATACTCACATTTCATGCTTAAACAAAGCATACACATCAAATGTACCTGAAACGGTTATATAATTCACATAGTCTTTCATTTCTCAGATTTGCCCGTTGAACCATTCGGAATCAAATAGGATACTCGGAATACTCGGATTAATCATACAATGCCAACGTCCCAGACGTGGTCTTACATGTAACCAAATATCGATGCCACTGTGCCACACAGGGTCTTACACGAATCAAATACGATGCTAACCAGACATGGTCTTACACATAAATCTCAAATTGACACCAATGTCCCAGACGTGGTCTTACATAATATCACATATCGAAACCTATGTCATGACATATGTAATCCTATCTATTCCTAGGTTCGTACGGGACTTTTCGGACATTGATACATTGTCGATACTTCCTCGGATTTCATGTATATATCATCTCGTACACATTCATCACAATTAAATTTCATATGAACATACATAAATCAACACAAATACATTTATTTGTAGATAGACTTACCTCGGATTCAAATAAACAGACGGATTCGACTATTCGATCACTTTCGACTTTTCGCGGTCTAAATTTGTTTTCTTGGTTCTTGATCTATACATATTCAAATTTAACTCATTTATTCACCAATTAATTCAATGCAATCCAAAAACACATATTTAGGGTAATTTACAATTTAGCCCTCACATTTTCACATTTTGACATTTTAGTCCCTATTTTATAAAATCACAAAATACACAAAATTTCATATCACCCAAGCTTGGCCGAATATTCACATGCTCTATACAAGTCCATATGTTTCATTTATTTCACATTTTAGTCCTTCAAAATATTATTTTCACAATTTAGTCTAAATTACTCAAATTCACCAAAAATTCAAAGACAAACTATGTTAATATATCACATATCTTTCATATTTCATTCTCAAACATCACAAAACTCATGAATTCATCAATGGAATATTTCAAAATCATCATCAATTCACAAAATTAAGGCATGGGTTTTGAAGTATTCAAGGCAACGATTACAAAAACGTAGAAATTATCAAAAACCGAACAAAAATTAACCTTGAATCAAGCTAGATAAGTGCTGAATTCCATGGAAGCTTAAAACCCCTCTACTTTTCTTATTTTCGGTTCTAAAAAGATGAACATCCACTAAAATTTTCTTTTCTTTTTATTTATTACTTGTTAATAGATTATTTACTAAATTAACCTTTGAATTTTAATAGTAAAATCATATACATCAAGACCATAACCGTCCATCCCATGGTTTAATGGAAAATTTCCATTTTAAGGACTTCTCCTTTAATAAGCCATGTCAATTATACATTTAATCAAATAGAAAACCACTTTTACATTTTATGCAATTTAGTCCTTTTCTCAAATTAAGCACACAAACGGACAAATTAATTCACGAAACTTTTACACATGCTTAATCACATATTCTAAGCACAGAAAATAATATTAAAATATTTTTCTGACTCAGATTTGTGGTCCCAAAACTACTATTCCGACTAAGGTCTAAACCGGACTGTTACAGTGCCATTGTCCAACTATGGTCTTACATGTGCACTGCCAAGGCCTTGCCATGGTCTTACGCTTATAGTGCCATAACCCGGTTATGGTCTTATCACTAGAATGTCATAGTCCAACTATGGTCTTACATATATATACACTGTCATGGTCCAACCATGGTCCAACCATGGTCTTCCATCTGAAAAACTACCATAGCCTAGCTATGGTCTTACGTAAACATTGCCATGGTCCAACCATGGTTTTGTATATTTTTATGTTGTGTTGCCATTGTGTCTTTCAACCCTGGTTTTATTCGTTTCCTTCAAGCTGACAAATTTGATTCACATATATACACAAATAGATAATAATTTATCGAAATAGTAATTAACTGTGCTAACCAAGTTACGAACTTACCTGGCTAAATTGTAAAAATGACAAAGTTTAGGGGTATTTTGGTAATTTTCATTTTATTCTATTTTCCACTCGATCTTGATCTAAATTAATAATTTTGCTCAATCTATTAATTTAGATAGTAAAAAAATGTATTTTATGCAATTTAGTCATTTTTGAAATTTTTATAAAATTACCCCCAAAATTTTACTTTTATTCAATTTAGTCCTTAAGCCTAAAACATGCAAATTAACCATTTTTATTGAAATTTTACACTAGCTGAATATTGATAACCTCCATTTCAGCCCATTTTTGCAACAATTTGACATCAAATCCTTATACTTTTATTATTTTAGTAATTTAGTCCCTAATCGATAAATTCATCAAAAATCACTTAACAAAATACTTTTAAATAACAACTAATATATCAAATTCGTCATTTAACATTAAAAAAAATCACTAGATTCATCAATGGAAACATTCAAAATCTTTAACAATTTCAAAATCGAAGGTACATGCTAGCTAGACTTAGTTGCAACGATATCAAAAACATCAAAATTACTAAAAACCGGGTAAGAATCACTTACCATGCAAGAGAAAATCACCATGGCCGAAAGCTTCATCCTTATATCCATGGTATTCGGTTCCAAAATAGAAGAAAGATGATGAATATTCACTTATGATTTATTTTTATTATGTTTTCATTATTATATTAACCTTTTATTTTATTTTATTAATAAAAAAACATATAAAACATTATAATTAAAAGAAATTAAAGCATCCAACCATCCCAATATCTTTAGGATGGCTAATTTACTCAGAAAGGTCATCCAATTATTATACTTTAATCAATTAACACCTTTAAACTAATAGAGATTGACTTTTTCAACTTTTACAATTTAGTCCTTTTCGCTTAATTAACTATCGAAACGTTATTTTTCAATGAAAATTTAATACCACTTTAATGACATTCCGTCAATATTTATAAACATATTCACAACTCAGCTTATAGAAACGAAGTCCCGATACCTCATTTTCTAAAACCACTTGACCTTGGGGTCTTACCACTTGAACTTAATAAATCGCTTATATAACATAAAATATCAAATCGAAAATCTTTTTAAAACCATATTTGACTCGTAAATATTAAATAATAATATTTATGAACATACTCATCAGATTTGGTGGCCCCGAAACCACTGTTTTCGACAACACTGAAAAATGGGCTATTACACATTTTGTGAGTGTTGTGACCTATTAAGCCGACACAGGCCTTAGGTAGTGCTAATTTGTGTAATTGAGTGTGTAGGATGATGAATTATAGGCATAATTGACATAGGAGCAAGGGATGAGTGATGCACAAGCTTCTTGAGATGCTAAAGAACGACACGAACCAATAAGGCATAAATTTGTTGTCATGTCGCGCCATAAACCTTATATGGCGCGACATAGGGCCGACATGGTGCCCAAGTATTTCAGGGCTATTTTTGTCCACCTAATCAACTTTATACAAAAAACTAGGACGTGCTAAAGACCTAATTTGGGCTGCCAACACTCCTATAAATAAAATCTTAGGTGTTTGATGTAACTAAATCATCTTAGATGCTTTCAAAAACCCTCATAGTTTAGAAGTAGGATAAAACTTAATTTTCATTTGTTTTTCATAAACACTTTGTTTTTCTCTCTTGGAATTGGTTTCAATCCAAGAGTTCTTTTATTTAATTAAAGTATTTCAGTTATTTCTCTTTCACAAGCGATAATATTTGATTATTTCAATCAAGATATTCGTTACTCCGTGCTCTACTTGATATCAAAATCAGGATTATTTTAATCTTTTTTCTCTTTTCGATTTAATCATGTTATTTACATGTTTTATTCAATTAATATTAAGATTATGAATAACATGAGTGACTAAATTCCTTAGGGGAGATTAACGAGTGGATGAGGACGTGATTAACAGAGGATTTAGGGTTTTCGAGAGGATTAGTTGGTATAAATTATCATTTATAAGTTTCACCGAGTAAATCATATTTTATCCTGGTTGAGAAAGTAATCATAGGTTAAACGAGATCAGGAGAGGATTAGTTGGTATAGATTATCGTTTATAAGTTGGTATAGATTACAACCCTAGGAAGTAATCATAGGTTAAACGAGATCATGAGATAAGTTTCACCAAGTAAATCATAGTTTATCCTAGTTGAGAAAGTGATGTCGGAAGATAATCTAATATCAACCAATGGATTAATCAGCTAGAGGCTGGGAGGTATTAATTGGTTAATTGATAACTAATCCACCCTAAAACCCTAATATAATGTTTACAAACCCCTGAAATAAATTAATCTTCCTGATTAGTTTTATCGATTTAGTCATTTTTCTATTTTCTTGTTTATTTATTTTAGAGTTTTAATTTTCATTATTCATCTATTTTATGATCTGTCGTAATATAGGATTTAATTAATACTATTTAGACGTTTTATTGTAAAGATATTTTCTATAGATTTATTCCATCCTCCTTTGGGTACGATCTTCGGAATACTTTCTTGTGTTCCATTGTACACATATAGTATATTACAATTTGACCCGTATACTTGCGGATAGTGTCGGTTTAATTTCTTATATTTGTGGTGTGATATTTTTACTATAAACGATAACATGTTTATAGGCAGTCACTTATTGGTATAATCGAAGTAAAGGTTGTGCCCAGCACTAATCGGAACATTCGAAGGAAAATGCGCCCAATGCTCTTCGACATATAGTTGAAATAACCCGTACTCAATCTATCATATTACATGCCAACTATATTTTACTCTACCTTAACAGTTAATAGGGAATCAATTTTCTGATTTTGTCATATAGTTCAATTATCATAATATCATTCTCAATTCATCATCAATTTCTCCATTTCAACATATCATATAACATGCGTCAACCCAATTCCATATCTAATAACATATATCAATTAATTCATGTAGTTTTTATTCTATTCAATTTAGTCCATTATCTTGATATTCACTCTCAAACATAGTAATTCAATTCAAATACTCATTGTTAACTCACCTCAATGTCATATTATGAAAAATATCACAAATATGCAACAATTAAAATGATCCTGAGTTTTCTGAGTCACTCGTCAACAACTTTTATTTTTTCCTTTCCTTTAAAAGGTTCTACGTCAACATTAGCTACATACAATCACAATACATATAAAATTATCAATTTCCCATCCAATTTACATTCAATTACAAAGAAAAAAATATTTCCAATTTATTCAATTTAGTCCCTAAATTCGAGACAAGCATAACTTTGAATCTAAAGCTTCGAATTAAAATCCAATTTCATATTTACTCATTAGGGACCTTCTACTTTCTATTCCTAACTTAATCTCATAACAATTTTACATTTTATTCAATTTGGTCCTAATATGACCAAGCTTACAATCAAGCTTGTTAAGCATTACAATTTAGTCCTTTTCATAATCTAAACTTAATTTCTATCAATTTTAAGCCTAATTCATCCAATTATCAACAATTATAACTTATCAAAATTTTAAAAATTGAACAAATTGATACATGGGCTGGTTAAATTAAGCTCTAATGATCATAAATCTATAAAAATCAAAGAAATTAAAATGGCTTAGGGACTTAGTTAAAATTGTTATTGATTACTTGAGGGTTTTTAAAGCTTTTTTTTCTCCAAAAAAAATGGTGTACGGTAGAACTTGGGAATATGATGATGTTTTTTCATCTTTCCATTAACTTTTTACTTATATAGTTTAATTAGTGTTTAGTTAATTAGTATAATCATGATTAGTTTACTTTAATCATTATTTAATTAAGTTTAATGTCATCTAACATCATCATCCATTATCCACCATTAAAAATCGATTTATTAACCATTTTAGTTCCTTGGATAATTCTATCTAGGTCCTCAAGTCTTTTCTAATTAAAAATTTATAGTAATTAAAATTTTACAATTTAGTCCCTAGGCCTTAATTAACCACATTTTTGTTAAATTACTTAACTGAATTTTAATATATCAATATAATAACTTCGTAACTATCCATATTTAATATTACGAGCTCGGTTTATGTAAATGAGATTTTGAAACCGCATTTTTCATTACCACTGGAAATTGGTCATTACACATCTAGTGTTTCATTTTTCTCTCATTCACAAGTGTGTTAGAGTTCTTGACCAGCAAGTCACTCCACTTCATTTGGTGGATTCTGATTTCACTTTGATTTTGCAATCATCCACTTTGTTTGACAAGCGGTTCATTGAATATGCGGATTGACTTGTGGAACAATGGCTTGTCCAGTGGAAAGGCTATCCGGAATCAACTGCTACTTGGAAAGACCAAACTCACATGCTGCAGGTATTGTTATGAATGGTGCGAAGCAACAAGCTGCCACGGTTGTGCAAGATGCTGGGAGGGGGAATTAAAAGATGAAGTGAAGCATGAAGGCAATATACTTGGACCAAATACGCCTGCTTAACAACGCCAATTACCCAACAAGTACAAGGATTTTGTGATGAATTAAACGTCAGCCTGAGTGTAACTGATTGGAGAATAAAACAACTTACAATAGAAAAGTTAGTTATGCAATTGGTTATTTTTTCATGTAATTCTCTGTTTTCTCATCCTCTTCTTCTTGTTGAGTATAAAGACTTATTAAGGAATTGTTCTTAAAATTTTCATTGTTGAGCTTCTAAATTCCAGTGAGCACTTCACTTGAATCGCTAGATCCACAAATTTTGAGGTCAACTAGCTGAACCAACCTACTTTAACATAATCATGCTTGAGACTAGCCTATCTAGTCTATTTTTTTTACTCAACACCCTTTTTCATACCTAATATTATTGTGCAACATTTTCAAATATTATATGTTCCGACCGCTAACTCCACCCTTGGGTTTGTATACTTATTAAGGATGGATTTTTTTTGTTCTTTTCTTTTTTTAGTATAACAAACGAATCAAGATTAATCTCAACTATAAGAGATGAAATTAGCTGCTGCTGTGAAGGCTCATCTAGCTACTTGTTTTCTAGGAGTAGATCTATGGAGAAGGAGCAACTAACTTGTGTAAGAAATTCAGGTAAATTCGAGTTATGGAGACTTTGTATAGTGTACTGATTCCCTCCCCAATTTTGCATGTCTTCAACAATGGTGTTTGAATCAAATTGAATCGGTTGGACCAAAATCAATTAGAGTATCGATTCAGAGAATAGCTTTGAATTGGTTAAATCAAGAACTAGTACAGATCCGTTGAATTGACTAAAAAAATCGATAGAACCAATTGATTTGAGTTTTTTTAATTTTAATATTTTTATTTTTTAAATTTTAATAATTTTTAATCGGATTAGTCAAACCGATTGAACCAAAAAATTGATGGCTCGACTGATTTGACCACCATTCTAATTTTAAAAACATTAGTCCTTACCCATCAAACATATGTCTCGTCTAGTGAAAATATATTTCCAATCCAAAGTTTCATTTTCAAATTACGCATGTTCAAAGTTAGTAATAAGTTTTTTTTCCTTTTCTTTACTCGAGGGGCTTAAAAAAACCTCTGGGTTCTTTTTTTTTTTTTTTTTTGGTTAAGTGTCTCGAGATAGCATAATAAGTTTTGAGCATATTTTTTTAACGACTTTGCATGTTTGGCTATTTGCTTTTGCAAAAGTGTAGCAATCATCAGCAGAAAAAGTGATGGTTTATCAAAAGATTTTATCTTGAAATCTTGATCCTCTCCATATGTTTTTCTATTTATACTTTGGTGAGCAAAACAGACAATTTGTGTTAACTAAAAATATTTATTATTGGTAGAGACAATCACAAGTCTCTAATGTAAAATGTAAAACGAATATGAACAATGTCAAAATAGAATATCCATTAAGTTTCAATCCATCATAACTCTAAAAATAAAAATTTTATAAATATCATGTTCAAGATGGAGCAAGTTGAGTTTTCTTTTGAAAAATCAAATATCATATCGATAAAAATTTGTCCAGTCTTACCACTGATATACTTAGTAAATAATCTTGTTTTTAAGTTTATAAATTTTATAACTTAAATATAATTACAAATTTATAACATATAGTTTAATTTTATAAACATTTTATTTTTATTTATTACATTAGCTTAATTTATAATATTAACTAACATATTTGGTTTAATTTTGAAAAATATAATATAATATAATATAATATAATATAATATAAATCTTTACAAGATTGAAGTTGGAATTAAGGATTAAAATATTAAATAAATTTCAAAATGGAATTGATTTAGAAAAAGACACTTTTCGGAATATAAATTGAAAACTTTCAGTTATTGAAACAAAACCGACTTTTTATTTAATTTATGATATTTATATATTTTTATAATTAAACAATAACTTTTACTTGGTTAACCAAATCTCATAAAAAGATGAAATAAAAAAATTTAAGCACTTCAAAGAACGTGAGCGGCAGGATTCGAACCTGCGCGGGCAAAGCCCACATGATTTCTAGTCATGCCCGATAACCACTCCGGCACGCCCACTTAATTGCTCAATTAGCAGCTTAATATTTTATGTAACGTTTAATATGCTTTTCAAGTTGAGTATTAAAAATATCTGATTTTGAATCACTTTCCTTACTCTAAAACTTGATTCCATAATAAAAACCAAATTCAAATCTTCGATAAAAGTATCATGAATCTCTCTAGTTAGATTACATCTTGTCTCTTTTATTTACAAAATAAGATGCATTAGTTTATATACATTAAATTAAAAAGTAAATTGATCATTTTATTAAAAATTTTATCTACCATTAAAAACTAGTTTAGCCAACAAAATAACCAAATAGTTACACATGATATATCACGTGTATCTCATTCTAACATACAAAGACCAGTTTTTAACAGTAAAAATGAATAGAACTTTTAATAGAATGATCAATTTGCTCTTTAATCTAATATGGACTAATTTGCTCATTTTTTAAGTAGATGGAACAAAATACAATCTGTCTTCTAATACAAGCTTCTCCATGATATTTCTACCTCAAATATTCATAGAGTTGAACTTCTCTCAGTTTAAATTTGGATTTTACTTTTAACCAAGAGTAATACAATATTGTCATTTTTGTTTTCCATATTCGTAGGTTGTATTACTTTGAATTAGAGATGTTCATGGGTCGGGTTGAGTCTAAGTATGGTATTAACATATTTCATGCTTGCTCAATCTTGGCCTGCTTGAAATATGAGTCTAAAATTTTGTCCAAACCCGTTTATATTTACAAAAGACTAACCCAAGCCTATTTTAGACCCACACATTTTAATTTTAATTTTTTAAAAATATTTATATTATTTTAATTCAATATTTTTTATTTATTGATTATTTTATATAGTCATCTTAATATTATTTTAATGTTTACATTAGAGTCATATTATATATTTAGTATAGATTTATTTTTATTTGTTATAAATTATATAATATATAAAAATACCATAATATAAAGTATTATAAACTTAAAATAAGGTCAAATCAGGCTGGACTCGAGCCTTGAATATTCAAGTCCCAGCCCGGCCCATATTTTAAACAAGCCTAGTATTTTTGTCTAAGATCATTTTTCGAATCTAATATTTTTACTCAAACCCTCTCAAATTTTAAATGAACCTTCAAACCTGAGCGAGTGACCAACGAATTAACAACTCTATTTTGAATTTATCAACATATTCTCCTATTAATATAATTAGTTTAAACTCATGCTATGCACGAGATTTTATTCGAATTATTAATGAGTCACTTAGTCATGGGTTAAGTTCCTATTAAAGACTTGTTTAATCTCTCACCTAAACCCTCAAGTTGTAGCTACGTTGCAATTTAATTTCTTGTACTAAACTTGATAACTTATCTAATTAATTATTTAATAATTCTATTTTCTAATTCTATATTTGTCACATAAACTTCTCGATTAATATTTCTATATTGGCTTGATTTAAGAAATTCGATCTCGAAATCGAATTTTCAAATACCAGTTAAAATTAAGTCATTATAGGTGTATTTTAATTTAATAATTTTTTACCTCATTCGTGCATGTATCACTTTTGAACTCAAATGAATTTACCTTTTGTAACACCTTATTACCCAACACGGTCGCCAGGTTCTAGCAACGGGATGACACATTCGCTGCCGAAGCAATTGTGATCAATTCACAATTTAATTATACAATTTATATAATAATTATCTGACAATAAACATTTTTTAATCATACTAAAGTAAATCGATATTTGTTTTATAAAAGCACCTAATAACATACAATAAATCCATATATATATATATATATATATATATTCTACATAGAATATAAGTTATAACATTTAATTAAAACATCATTCAACTACCACAAAACTTAATCTATTAGGTACAAGTCAATCATAAGTAACGTTTGAAACAGCAACCTTGTTGAGACAAAGACTGCGGATTGGATGTTGAGGTCGATGCACATAAATTTTGTATTAAATCTAACCTGCGCATGGGAAAAACAATCCATATGCTGAGTAAAGCATTCAATGATATTTCTATAATTTAAAAAGATAATATTAACATTAACAGTTCTAATCTAAGTAAATATGTATATCTTTATGCACATATATACCATTTACTTATAAATTGAAGTTACCAAGCTTAACATTCTTGATATAAACATGTTAGGTAAACAAAACTTGTAACATCCCTAGCTCGATCTGGTCACTGACCCGAGCTATAGGATACTTCAACGATTCAACTTGCAGTTAGATACTTTACCAAGAGCTCGCATCTACACATCATACCAAGTCAGTTCACATATAACACGTAACGATCTAAAAATCAAGGGTGTCGGAAAGTGTATTCTTGGGACTCCGTTCCCGTAAACTGGACTCGTAAATATTTACGAAATTAGTTGTGTAGTTAATTAATTTTTGAATTAGTAAATTTTGTGAAATTAGGAGTTATTAAGGTACAGGGGTTAAATCGCGTAAAGATTAAAAGTTGAATTATAAATTGAAATAAACTAAAGGGGCTAAAGTATCAATTAAACTATTTAATAAATGGTTGTGTATAGGTGACCGAATATGGTTAAGTGTAAATGCATGTGTATATATTATATATGTTATATTATAAAGTTAGTAATAATAATAAATAAAATGAAAACAAATTAAATGAAATAGAAATGAAAGTGGATGCATGCAAATTAAACAAAGGAAAGAAATAAATAAAAAGGAGAAGAGTACGGCATTAGGGATTTGGAAGTTTAAGTTCAAATTGATTAGTGCAATTTAGTCTTTATACTTGTAATTTTTATATTTTTGGAATCTCGGTACCTAGGGCTACCCGACCCATGTTGTAATTTTTAGTATTGTTCAAGATTTTAGATGTTTACATTGTTGAATAGTTTAAGTATTAGGGATTAAATAGATAGATTTTTAAGTTGGAAATGGAAAAGGACTAAATTGTGGAATTAATCGTTGATTTTGAATGATAGGAACTAAATTGTGAAAAAATTAAAATTAAGGGGTCGAATTGGAAAAGAGGAAGCTAAATGTGGTCTAGAGTGAAATTAGTATAAAAATATGAAGTTAAATATGAAGGTTAAAATTAGTCTCGGTTTAGGGACTAAATTGAAAAATAAGTAAAATATAGTGTGAAACTTTAAAATTTAATGTGAAATTGAAATGTAATATTAATGTGATTTAATTGTTTTATTCCGTAGCTAACGTAGTACCGGAATCCTCGAGAAAAAAGGGGAAGGAAAAAATCGACGTTGAATAACTCAGAATTCATGGTTTGTGTTTCTATAATTCGAACTAAGTTATAAATTATTATATTTTAAATTGTTGCATACGGTAAGCATTTGAGGTGAGTACTTTTGCACTTTGAAATTGAATTCAATTCATAGTCGATTAAAATGGATTGATTCGGTAAATTATGAATTGAATATATATTTATATGTGATAATTTGTATATATGTCAATTGAGACATTGGTTGTATTGAAAAGTGAAATGAAACCCTATTAACCGTATTGGGCTGAGTCGGATATAGATGGAATGCCCATAGGATAGGAAGAGTTTAGGGATTTATTCGACCTCAAGTCGATGAGGCACTGGGTGCCAATTTGCTTCGGTTTAATCGATAAGACACTAGGTGTCAATTTATATAGCATTGGGTGTAGTTATTACTTCGAATTTATCCGATAAGGCAATGGGTGCCAAACTGGTGTGTTGGTTGGATCCATGTATCCATCCGAGTCTGAGTCGTGTTAATAGGGGAAAGTAAAATAATAATTTTATGTGATTGATATGATAAATGAATATGAGATGAGAAAATATTGAAATGGAAAATATGAGAAATGAAATATGAAATGATGAATTCAGATGTGAAACTTGAATGAATTCAAGTATTGATCAAAGATATGAATCATGCTATTGCATGAGATGATGTATTCAAATGTTAAATAAAATTCCATTAATATATACTTATATATTTGAACATGTGAAAATCTTAGTAGATGTGAATAAGGAATGAGCAAAAATTATACTATTGAATTGAAACACATGAACATAGCTTTCTTGTTGCATTTCGGATTTTAAATACTTATATCAACTTTATATTATTTGGATTATAGAAATACCACTGAGTTTTACTCAGCGTGTGGTTTTGTTTTTCGTGCACAGGCTAGGTACTATTGATTTATCGCTGACTCAGCATCAAATCACAAATCTCGAGCTCAAGTATGGTGATATCTTATTTTGTAATGGCATGTACCTAGGGAGTCTTTTGTTGATATTGTTTATAAGGTGTTTTTATCTTAGTTTCTAGTGAAATGGTGGTTAAATGTGTATATGGTTGTGGTTGAGGCTATGTTGGTATGTTAGCCTAGTTTATATTTTGGTATGTGATAGTTTAAAGTTTGGTAGCTTAGCATAATGCTTAGTATGTGCTTACCTTCAAATTTGGTAACTTTAGAAGTTGAAAGTTAGTTCAAATATGGTAAATGTGATATGAATGAAAGTCTTGAATGTTCGATGTGTTGTTGATGTTTTTGAACATATAAAATGTGGTACCAATGAGGGTACATTGATTAGGCATATTAGGTGATGAATTTGGTGTATCTTGGAAATGTTTAATCGTGTTTTGAGTAGGTTAATCGATTGGAAATCGTTTGTTTAGTGCCCAAGTAAGTAGAAAATGATAAACTTAAGTTTTAAGGTACTTTTAGGTGTACACGGCCTGGCCATGCAAGCGTTGGTCACACACGGTCAACACACATGGGTGTGTAACCCAAGTCAATGAGTTACATGGGCAAGGAAAAGGGCTGGGACATTGCTGTGTGTCCCAACTTTAAGAGTTACACGGCTTAGGGCATTCTATACGACCTAGGGCATTCCACACGACCTGGCCATATGGGTGTGTGTCCCTATTTCAATTGTTACACTGCTTGAGACATGGGCATGTGTCTCCGTCGTGTGAGGCACACGGCCTGACCACACGGGTGTGACCCCATATCAAAATTTTTGTAATTATTTCCTAAACTTCCAGAATTGTTTCAAATTAGTCCCTGCCTATTTTTGAACTACTTTTAGGGTCCCATAGACTTGTAGTAGGGGCTATAAGAGTAACTTTTACTTTGAATTGGAATAGATCAACAAACCTATATTAGGTGCATTCTACTAACATTATCGAAGATAAATTAAAAAGATAATCGTAGTCCGAGTATGGACCAATACTCTGATGCTAATAATTGGAACAGTCTTGTATGTATCCGAATTTTGACATTCAAGAAGGGATAAATAGTGATAAGAGTGTAGACAGTGGAGGACTAAGTTTAGCAATGTATAAATAGTGATAAGAGTGTAGACAATGGAAGACCAAGTTTAGCATTGCATAGCATGAATCATTATTCGATTGTATAATATTCTAGTATGGTATGATTTGATTGTTGTGTCCTACCCTTGTATATTATATTGTTAATGGTTAGCTTATATGTTGATTATGATTGATTAATTGTTTGATTTGTTAATAATGCTCATGACCTCAAATCCGACGACGAAAAGGGTTAGAGGTGTTACATAACAACTTTAATGAATTAGTTTGCATACACTTGACAAAGCTAGTTCACGTATACATGACAAAACCAGTTAGGGCATGACTACTTACAAAATTAGTTCACACTTACATTATAGTGACAGTTCGTGCCTTGACACAACTTGCCCATTTACACAGTCCACACATTGACTCAATTCGCATATAAACCTAGTTCGTGTAACACCCGCAAGGTACATACAAATATAGAAGAAATCTATTCCATCATTGATTCAAGGTAAAAATTCATGCATAAATTAATATTCAATTAAAATCGAGCCTTAAACAAGCTTACGAGGGCTTTGGAGTTATCCCGAGCTTGTAGGAGGAACAAACTGAATTTTTTTTTAAAATTCAAGTGTATGTATCGATACTAAGGCCAAGTACCCATACTAAATTGGCATTATGTCATTTTTAAAACATTGTTCATTTGGTAAAGTACTGATACCTCAAACCAATCCCAAATGGCCAAAAATCATATGTTTTTAGTACACTTTATACCCCAAACCCAAACCCATTACAATTAGTGTCTTAGACACTTAAAACCTGCATAAAATCATCTTAAAAGCATACACAAAAATTCATATTTGGATAACCTAATAATCAACTAACCAATGTACCTCAAAGGCACCAATTCACGACAACTTTAACATACCATTTTAATTAATTAACTATCCAATTCTTCAATTCATTCATACTCAGTCATGTAGCTTAGAAATCGACATGTATATATACCAAAACATGATAATAAATTTGTGCATATTCAACATTTGTCAATTACATTATAGACTCAATATCAACTAAGTTCCCAACAAAACAAAACATAACAAGATAATATGACATCTCCTAAATACATGCCACATATAACCAAGTTCAAACGATTATAAATCTATCAAAATTTTCCATTCAAATGGTATATATGCCATTTAACAAGCTACCATCACATACACATCTTCATATATCTTTTACAATTTCAAAAGTAAGCATTCATCAAGGTTCAAACCAAAACTATCATCCCAAAATAAATATTATATATTAGCCCTACATACATACCATTTCTGACCTACAACATTCTCATCTATATAATCATTCCAACTCACCTAACTTAATAAGGCACCAATTATTTATACCACATTTCCATTCAAAACTTATATAATTCTAGCATATCACCTACTAATATTAAACATATAATCAATTTAAGCCAACATCCATGTACCTATTCATACTTGTCATACAATTCAAAATTTATGATTTAGTCCCTTATAAGCCAGTATCATCAAAGTTATAATTAATATAACAAATAAACATTAAATATAATCAAACATATCATAAAATTTACATAGTAAGTTCCATTTGAACTTACCAGAAAAAACAACTACCAGCAAGACATCGATGACTAATCTGTAATTTTTCCTTTTCCGTGATTATCTTTTGATTGGTTCAATTTCCAATCTAAATAATAATTCATGTCAATTTATCAATTCCAAATAACTTATAACAGCCTATGTCAAGCATGTATCAATTCAATTTCATTTTTTCGATGTCCCCTAAAGTTTTGCATTTTATTAAATTTAATCCTTAAAATCGAGACTAACCTAACTTTCAATTTAGAACTCAAATTTCAATCTGATTCACTATAGTCCATTTAGGACCTCCTATTTTTCATTTATACAACCAATTTCACAATTTATGCATTTCAATCCCTATTGAACAACATTATCAATTAACTTTACAATTTAGTCTTTTTTCACTTCTAAGCTTAAAATCTATCAATTTAATACCTAAAACTTCAAGAAATCATCAATGGAATCTTTCCAAAACTTTAACAATTTTGAAAAATAACACAAGGGTCAGCTATATTAAATTCCCATGATCTCAAAAATATAAAAATTATAAGAAAATGACTAAATTGCACTAACCGATTGAAGCTTTAAAATCTCAAAACCTTAGGGCTGAATGTATTCTTCTTTGTTTTCTCTTCTTACGATTTGATTGCATGGGGAAGAAAAGACTTTCTCTTTCATTCAAGACTTTCTCTTTCATTCAACCATGTCTTGTTATTTTAACCATTTATCATTTTTTTTTCAAAATTATAATGAATTTAATCCACTTATCGTCCACCTTATATATAAGATGGTATAATTGCCATTTAAATGGTTAATACATTTTTTGATTAAGAAAATCATTAACGATTGAATTTTTACTGCTTTTACAATTTAGTCTCTCTGCCTTAATTAATCACTAATTTAATAAAATTATTTATCCAAAATTCAATTCACTTCTAATATAATTCCATAAATATTTACGACCACGATTTATGGAAACGTTGCCCAAAATCAAATTTTTTAACACCATCGACTTTAGGATCAATATATGTGTACCTTAATTAACTATCCTGTAACGCCCCAAAATTCTTATTCTTGTTTATGTTAAAATGTAACACAAATGTGTATCAGCTTCATTGGTTAAGTGTTCTGGGTGTATGTGGGAGGTCCCAAGTTCAAGCCTTATCTTAGGTGAATTTTTGTCTTTTTCTGAATAAAGTCTTAACCTTACTCAAAGGGTTTAAGTTTAATTGTTTATTGATATATAACAGAATGGGCCTATTGGTCTGGTGGTTAAGATGTGTGTTGGTGTGTTGGAGGTCTGGAGTTCGAGTCCCTACTTAAGCATAGGTGTTATTTTTGCACGGTGATGGACAAGAATTTTGGCTGAGTGGGGATTCTAGAGTGGTTGTAGGTTAGTGGGATTAGGGAGTAAATTAAGGGATTGTAGAGATTTTTGGGGATTATTTTCCTCTGTTCAAATTTTCTCTTTCATCCAAAGAAGAATCGGCGTCAAATTTTTTGGCTGTTTTTCTTTTGATTTCTCTGATGTGAACCTTGCCTTTGATTTTCATTTTGGAAATCGGTGGAATTCCCTTTTGTTCTCCGTGCTATTCCCATGTTCTGGTGCTTGCCGTGGGGTTTAGGTAATGGGGTCAATTCGCTTTGATTTTCAGTAACTTTTGGATTTACCATGCTTTGTAATGTGATTTTGGTATAGGTGAAGGTGGTGGAGAAAGAAACACATTTTGATGAGTAAATCGTGTTATTATCTGTGCTAGTCGTCGGTAAGTGTTGTGCGTTAATTCAGGATTTGGTATATTTTCCTAATTGATTGGTAATTGGTATCTTTTCCAATTTGGCCATAACGTCTAGGTCGAGTTTGGGGTGTTACATTTAGTGGTATCAGAGTCAGGTTGTAAAACTCAATTGTGGATTTTGAGTTTTAAAACTTGGTTTTTAAAGAACTGATTTACAAATGATTTAAAATGATTTGAATGAGAATGTGATACACAGAGTCTCCAGTGACGATCCTATAAGTACTCTGATAAACTCTTATGGTATTATAGATAGTATGTTTTGAAAATATTCTAGTTAGTGTATACTGAAATTGTAGTGAAACTGATAGAGACTGTACTTGCAAAAAACAAACTCTAATTTATGATACTGCTTACATAAAGCATCTGTTAATCAATACTGAAACTGTAACTAATTTATAAAATTCGTAATATAGATAAATCTGAATAGACATGAGTGCACGAGATATCCGTAGACGTGGTACTAGAGGCCGAGGTAGAGGCCATAAGGGGCCTCGAGTTGAGTCATCTTCTTTGGGCGCATTTTGCCGAACCTAAATACGAGTGAGATGTCGGTGTCATTGGCTACTGAGACTAGGTCTCAAGATCATATGGCTGGGGACGACGCATTGTCTCAGGCTATGTTAAGGATACTAAAGAGGGTCGCTGGGCCCAACACTGGATCTAGGGGTCAATGGTCGGTTACAGAACGACTCTGGTCCAATGGAGCTAAACTTTTTAGGGGTGCCACTGGAGTTGCCCCTAATGTGGCTGAGTACTTGATGGAGGCTACTGAGAGGATAATGGATAATTTAGACTGTATCCCTAAGCAAAAATTGAAGGGTGCAATCTCGTTGCTTCACGATGAGGCCTATCAGTAGTGGCTGAACGTTAAGGAGGGCACTCAACCAGATCGTCTGTCTTGGGAGTTCTTTAAGTTTACCTTCTAAGGGAAGTATATAGGAGCAAGTTACATCGATGCTTGTAGGCGTGAGTTTCTGAACCTCACTTAGAAAGACCGATCAGTGGCTGAGTATGAGGCTGAATTTTTTAGACTGAGCCGCTATGCGCGAGGTATGGTGGCCTCTGAATATGAGAGATGTGTCCATTTTGAGGATGACCTTAGGGATAATCTGAGGGTACTGATAGCTCCGCAGAGGGAGTGAGAGTTCTCCGTTCTGGTAGAGAAGGCAAAGATCGCCGAAGAGGTTAAGCGCGCTGAGCGCCAAAATAGAGATCGTGAGAGAGGTAAGAACAAGAGAAATTTAGAGCCCTCGAGTTCGGTACAAAGGCATAAGAAAAAGGTCGGGACTGATGAGATGGTTAGAGCTAGGCCCCCTTATTGCTTCTATCGGATTGCAACCGTATGAAGATTGTGGTAGACGCAATTAAAGTGAGTGTTGGAGGAGGACTAGGGTGTGTTTGAGGTGTGGGTCATTAGAGCACCGCATTCAGGAGTCTCTACTGAGGGCCGATCAGGTGCAAGTTTTGGTTCTTGTACTATGCAGCCACAGAAAGTAGTTCAGCAGCCACCAAGAGGCCATGGTCAGGCTAGATGTGGTAACGGTATGGGTCATGGACAGAGAGCACCAGGCAGAGGTACTGAACAGACTGAGTCGAGGCAGTGCGCTTTATTTATGCTACTCATCGCCGAGAGAACCGAGATGCTCCAAACGTCACTATCGGTACGTTCTTAATTTATGATGTACCTTATTTTACTCTGATAGACATAGGTTCCACACATTCCTATATAGCTAGCACTGTATTTGAAAACTTGAGGATTTTGGTTGAGAGTACTTCTAGTGAGGTGGCTGTGCTGAGTCCACTGGGGCAATCGGTTCGGGTTAGAAAACTGTATAGAGATTTTTTGCTAGAGGTTCAATGGTCACTATTTCAGGCTAATCTGATGGAGATTCTGTTTGGGGAGTTCAACCTGATTCTGGGTATGGACTGATTGGTCAAGCACCGTGTTAGTTTGGACTGTGGGACCAAGAGGGTCGTCTTGAGAACTAAGGAGGATGATGAGGTAGTCATGATTGGAGAAAGTCAAAATTATTTGACTAGTGTGATCTCTGCACTGGTGGCTGAGAAATTGGTTTGTAAGGGATGTGAGGTGTTCTTGGCTTATATTAGTGTTTCGTTTCAAGACTCTACTATAAAAGATATCAAGACTGTAAGGGATTTTTGGACGTCTTTTTGATGAGCTACCGGGATTGCCTCCAAATCGAGAGGTTGAGTTTGGGATCAAGCTTCTTCTAGATACAGCTCCGGTGTCCATCGCTCCATATTGTATGGTACCGAAGGAGCTTACAGAGCTTAAGGCTCAATTGTAAGAACTTTTGGACCGTGGTTTCATCTGTCCTAATGTGTCTCGTGAGGAGCACCGATTCTATTTATTAAGAAGAATGATGGGACCATGAGGATATGCATTGACTATAGGCAGTTGAACAAGCTAACCATTAAGAATAAGAATCCGCTTTTGAAAATTGACGACTTGTTTGATCAGTTCAAAAGGGCTTCGGTATTCTCTAAGATCGATCTCCATTCAAGGTACCATCAGTTGAGGGTTAATGAGGTGCATGTGCATAAGACGGTATTTAGAACTCATTATGGACATTACGAGTTCTTAGTTATGCCTTTTGGTTTGGCGAATGCTTCACCGCATTTATGGATCTGATGAACTGAGTGTTTTAACCCTATCTTGACCAGTTCATCGTAGTCTTCATCGAAAACATTTTGGTATACTCTGAGACTGAGGATGACCATGATGAACATCTTAAGGTGGTACTTTAGACTTTGCGAGAAAAATAACTCTATGCTAAATCCAGTAAGTGTGAGTTCTGGCTTCGTAAAGTGACTTTTCTAGGACACGTAGTGTCTGCTGAGGGGATTCGAGTCGATCCTAGGAAGATTGAGGCTGTACTAGATTGGAAATAGCCTTAGAACGTGTTTGAGATCAGCAGTTTCTAGGTCTGGCAAGTTATTATCGTCAGTTTGTGGAAGGTTTCTCACTTATTGTAGCGCCCTTAACTAAGCTACTACGTAAAGGTGTTCCGTTTGTCTGGACTGATGTGCAGCAGAAGAGCTTCGAGAAGCTCAAGACTGTTCTGATTGAGGCTCATGTTCTGATACAGCCTGAACCTGAGAAGGAGTTTGTGGTTTACAGTGACGCATCATATGTGGGCTTGGGTTGTGTTCTGATGCAAGATGGTAAGATTGTGGCATATGCATCTCGTCAGCTCAAGACACATGAGGTAAACTATCCGACGCATGATTTGGAATTGGTCGCCATAGTCTTTGCTTTGAAAATCTGAGGCACTATCTGTACGGTGAGAGGTGTATTATCTACACTGATCACAAAAACCTCAAGTACCTCATAAGGAGTTGAATCTTAGGCAGCATAAATGGATTGAGTTGCTTAAGGACTATGATTGTACTATTGAGTACCATCCTAGCAAGGCTAATGTGGTGGCCGATGTGTTGAGTTGTAGGGCGATAACTGATCTGAGAGCGATGTTCACTCGACTTAGTTTGTTCAACCACGGATGTTTATTGGCTGAGCTGCAGGTTAACCTGACTTGTATAAAACAGATTCAGAATAGGCAGTTAGATGATGAATCGTTGGGTCTTCAGTTCCGTCAGATTGAGAGTGGCAGCACTACGGACTTTGGGCTGAATAATAATAGGGTACTCTATTTCTGTGGTTAGATTTGTATACCGAATGATACTGATCTGAGGCAGTCTATTCTGAGAGAGGCGCATAGTAGCCATTATGTTATGCATCTCAGTGAGAATAAGATGTATCGAGATCTTCGAGAACTATACTAGTGGCTGGGATTGAAATGGGAGGTTACTGATTTTCTAGCACGATGTCTGACATGCCAACAGGTTAAGGCTGAGCATCAGATACCTGATTCCGCTATGAAAGTGGAAGCGAGTAACGATGGACTTCGTTAGTGGGTTGGCTCTAACACCCATGAAGAACGATTTAGTTTAGGTCATCGTGGATCGATTGACCAAATCTGCATATTTCATTCTGGTTAAGACCGACTACTCACTTTAAAAATTGGCGAAGCTCTACATTTCTGAGATAGTGAGACTGTATGGGGTACCGGTCTCAATCATTTCTAATAGGGATCCTAGTTTCACATCTCGATTCTGGAAAAAAATACATGAGGCTCTGAGTTCGAGATTAGATTTTAGTACTGCATTCCATCCTCAGACTGATGGTCAATCTGAGAGGGTGATTCAGATACTGGAGGATATGTTGAGGAGTTATGTTATCGATTTTTGAGGCAGTTGGGAGGATTATCTGTCGTTAGAGTAGTTCGCCTATAATAACAATTTCTAGTCGAGAATTCAGATGGCACCTTACGAGGCTCTATATGGTCGTAAGTGTCATACTCTTTTATGTTGGACTGAGCTGGGCGAACGTCAAGTTTTGGGTCCTGAGTTGGTTTCTGAGACTGAGGATAAGGTTCGACTGATTCGAGATCGTTTGGAGGTGGCTTCTGATAGGCAGAAGTCTTATGCGAATTTGAAGAGGCGTGATATTGAGTATTCTATGGGGAACTGCTTGTTTCTCAAGGTCTTGCCATGGAAGAAGGTTCTGAGGTTCAATCGCAAGGAAAAATTGAGCCCTATGTTTATTGGGCCTTACCAAATTATGAAGCGAGTGAGACCGGTCACTTATCAGTTGGAGTTACCTCCAGAGCTAGATCGTATTCATGTTGTATTCCACGTCTCGATGTTGAGGCGTTACCGTTCTAATCCTGCTCATATTGTCCTTGTAGAGGAAATTGAGGTTAGACCAGATTTGACCTTCGAGGAGGAGCTAGTTCAGATTCTAGATCGCAAAGTAAAGGTTCTTCGGAAGAAGTCTATCCCTTTAGTGAAGGTGCTGTGGAGGAATCATAGCACTGATGGGGCGACGTAAGAGCTTGAAGATGCGATGCATCAGCAGTATCCTCATCTGTTCTAATCAGGTAAATTAAAAAGTCAAAATTTTCTTTTAGGGGAAGAGTTGTAACGCCCCAAAATTTTTATTCTAGTTTCTGTTAAAATGTGACACAAATGTGTATCTGCTTCAGTGGTTAAGTGTTCTGGGTGTGTGTGGGAGGTCCCAAGTTCAAGCCTTATCTTGGGTGAATTTTTGTCTTTTTCTGAATAAAGCATTAACCTTGCTCAAAGGGTTTAAGTTTAATTGTTTATAGGTATATAACAGAATGGGCTTGTTGGTCTGGTGGTTAAGATGTATGTTGGTGTGTTGGATGTCTGGAGTTCGAATCCCTACTTGAGCATAGGTGTTATTTTTACCCGATGATGGACAAGAATTTCGGCTGAGTGGGGATTCTGCAGTGGTTGTAGGTTAGTGGGATTAGGAGGAGTAAATTAAGAGATTGTAGAGATTTTTGGGGATTATATAAAGTAAATAAAGAAACAAAAAAAAATGAAAAAGAAATAGAATTGAAAACAAAACAAAGAAGAGGAGAAAGGAGAAAGAAAAGAAAAAGGAAAAATTAGGGTTTTAAGGTTCAAACTCAAATTGGTAAGTCAATTTAATCCATTTTCTTGTAATTTTGATGTTTTTAGAATCCTAGAATAAAATACTACTTGATTTATGTTGAAATTTTAGAAGTTAGTGGATTTTTAGATGTTGTTTATGTTGAATAAATTGAAGTATTAGGGGTTAAATTGATAGAATTTCAAGTTAGAATTGAGAAAAGGATTGAATTGTAAAATAAATCATAAGTTTTAAGTAATAGGGACTAAATTGAGAGAATTTTGAAATTAGGGTTTTATGATAAAATTAGGGAGTTGAAATTAGGTTAAAGTGGAAATTGGAATTATTTTTGTAAGAAAAAGAGTTAGTTTGATTTAAGGATTAAATTGTAATTTATGCAAAAGTTGTGTATAAATTGAAATATTAATATTAAATTGTGTTGTATTGATGATTTTCAATTATTTTAATTTCGTAGCAAACGTTGAGTCTGAGACCTCGGCTAGGAAAGGAAAAGACAAAGTCAACGAAGATTAGCTCAGAAACTATGGTTTGTATTTCTATAATCCGAATTTAATAATTAATTATTAACTTTATTACTTAATGTATGGTAAGTAGATTGAGGTAAGTAATTGTTATTATGATATTGAATTGAATGGAATTGAATTTTACGAGCATATGTGATTAGTTGAATTGGAATTAAGAGAATTTGTAATTGGTGTAAATTTTGATTGAAATTGAATTGAGAAATTGGAATTGAAAACCCTATTAACTGTATCGGGCTGAGTTGGATATAGTTGGCATGCCATAGGATTGGAAGAGTTCAAGGATACTTCAACTTCGAGTCGATGACACACTGGATGTCAAACTATTGCTTCGAATAAATTTGATGAGGTACCGGATACCAATTTACTTCGGCAAGGCCGATGAGACACTGGGTGTCAACTTATTACTTCAAATTATCCGATGAGGCACTGGGTGCCATACTAGTGTGTTTTGGTTGGATCCGTGTATCTGCCAAAGTCCAAGTCGTATTAATAGAGGTAAATAAATGAATTGGCAATAAAATTTATATTGAATGATATTGAATGTGAATTTGAAATTGGACATTGAATTGAATTGTATAAGTGAAATACATGAACCAATGGTTCATGAAAAGAGTATTGTTATTGCCAAATGATATGTGAATTCAAAGTGAGAAAAGCTATTTGAAATTGCTATTGATGAGAATTTAATATGTGATAAATGATTTATATGTGAATTGATTAATTGAATGGATTTGGAATTGTATGAATTAAATGTGCATGTTTAATTATTTTGTTTTAAAGTATTCAGATTATAGAAATACCACTGAGTTTATACTCAGTGTACGATTGTTTTCCGTGTGCAGGTTCGGTTAAAGTCAGATTGTTGAATCAGCATCCAAAGCAGATCCCAAACTCAAAGTGGTGAAGTATATTTCTTTTGGTAATAGCATGTACTTAGGTAGTCATATGTATGTCATTTTGAGAAATGGTTGTAAGTGATGATATAAGATGATAATAGTTGGTTATATGTATAAGTATATGAGTTATATTGAATTTATAAAATGCTATATTTTGGTTGAAGTATGAATGAATTCAACATATGCAAATTTTAGGTTGAAATTTGGTATAAAGTTTGAATTGGTTTAAATGAAATTAAATGAATTGAGTTAGTAAGTATTTGTAAAATACCTATGTTAATATGTTGGTTAGATCATTAGGTTGATTGTTTGAACATGAATTAGATGTATTTGATTGTGATTTGGATTGGTTGAACAATTGAGTTTTTGAGTTGCTTGTTGTTCAAGATTTGCAGGGTTGGTAAACTGGATGTTTAAGGCTCATTTTGAGTCCACAGGGCCTGGAACACGGGGGTGTGACCAGACCGTGTGAAACACACAGCTTACACATGGGCGTGTAGATAGGCCGTGTGTCCCTTGCATCTTAAAAATTTAAAACAGAATGCTCAGGTATTACCACACGAGCAGAGACACGGGCCTGTGTCTTAGCAGTGTTAAGCACACGGCCTAGCACATGGGCATGTGACTTGGCCATGTGAGGTAAGTCAGGGAGTTACATGAGTTAGAACACGGCCTAAAGCACGGGCGTGTTTAGGGTCACATGGGCATGTCACTAGGCCACACGAGCGTGTGAGCCTGTACTTAGGAAAAATTTTGAAATTTCACGAAAAATTTTCTAGACTTCCGATTAAGTCCTGATTTGTTTCTAACACATGATTTGGGCCTCGAGGGCTTAATAAAGGGACATTATGATGAAATTATGATGTGTATGTTATATTATTATATGATTGTTCGTATTTGTTCTGAAATGTCCGGTAATACTCTGTAACCCTGTTCCGGCGACGGATAAGGGTTAAGAGGTGTTACATTTATATTATGATATTACATTTTTCCCTTATTACATAGAAAAAGCTTAACTATGAATAAACTTAATCGAGCTCGAATTTGAACTTGAATATAAATATTTGATAAACACATTTAATCCAGCTTGAACTTAGAAATTAATGATAAATCGAGTTTGAGATAAATACTAAGCTGTTAATTTCACATTTAGCTCAAACTCAAGATTCTCATTATTCAAATTTGGCTGGATTTGATTAAGGGCTAGTTTAGCATTGCTTTTAAAAAGTGTTGTGGAAAAGTGATTTTGAGAAGTACTTTTGAAAAGTTTGGTTTAAGATTAAGTGTTTAGTATTGTTGTCAAAAGTATTTTTGAGAAATAAAATGTCTATTTTAGACATGATGTTATAAAGTAATAAATATGGATTTAAAGAATGTTTAAATTTAGTTAATATTATGATTTCTTTATAAGAATATAAAAATAATTTATTATAATTTGTTATTAATATTTTTATATATGAAATATAAATTTTAAATATTTTTAAAAATAAATATTAATTATTCATAAAATTTAATTCTAATATATAAACTATATTTTAAATAATAAAATATAACCAATAAAAATTTAAAAGTATAATATTATATATAAAACAAATTTTAATTGGAACATAATTACATACAAAATAAAAATATTATATAAAATATATTATAAGGGTGTCATTTGGTCCAAAAGTACTTTTGTCAATAGCAAAACTAAAAAAAACTGTTTTTACTTTTAGGTTTAAAAACACTTTTGACTCTAAAAATTTTATTGTTTAGTATTGCTTCTTACTTGAAAAGTGCTTTTGACCCAAAAAAAAAACTTTTGAAAAACAATGCTAAACAAAACTTAAATCAAATCAAGATTTTTTTTTTTTTTTTTTTTTTTTATGTATGGTAATAAACTGCAAGCCTCAATGGAGGGTGTTGAATGGATACCCAATTTTTAAATTTTTTTATTTTTTTCATTTCCATGTTTAGGCCCAAATCGGGCCAACCTAAAGCCCAATTAAATATATTAAAAGTTGTTTTTAGAATAAAGTAATATTTAGTCTTGAAAATGATTTTTTTTTTCATTTAGTCCTTGAACTTTTTTCTTCCACATTAATTTTAAAATTTGACACTTTTTTCAATTTAGTCTTTAAATTTGAATTCTATTAAGATTTGATGGTGTAACGCTGCCTTAAAGTGCCATGTTTTTATCTAAAAATTCAAAGATAAATTATATAACATTTTAAAAATAGAGGTGAGTTCGGTTCGATTCAATCAAGTTTTTTTTTTTAGATATTTTGAACTATCTTTAGTTTTTGTATAAATGTTGAGGTTTAAATTTTGGATTTATTTTAAGCTTTTGGACATTATTTATAAAAGATTCAAAACAATTTTAGAAGGCATAATTTAGTACTTGAACTTAACACTTTTTCTTAATTTAGTATCTAAACTTGACACTTTGTCATAAGTTGGTACTTAAACTTTTTGGGGGTCCATTTGACACCTAAACTTGACTCTTTTTCCTAATTTGATATCTAATCTTTTTTTTGTTCGATTTGGTACTTGTCAAATGTTTTACAAATTACTCCAATTTCTAACAATGTTATTTTTTTTATGAGGTAGCAAAATAATCAATGTATAACCGATATGTGACAGTTGATATTATTTTGTTTTTGTATTTTATATATTCAATTACTTTTAGTTTTATTTATTTATTTAATTATTTTATTAATTGAAAATAATGAATTTAGTTTAATTTGGGATTTTAAAAATCTTTTTTCTTATTTAATAATAATTAGTTAAGCATAGCTCAATATCTATTTTTTTAACATGAATTTCCTCTAATATTGACAATAATTTTATAGCATAACAAAAAAAAAATTAATAAATAGCTAGTGTTTTGCATAATTTGTATTACATTTAATAAATATATGTATCAAATTGAACCTAAAAAATTTAAGTACCAAATTAGGAAAAAAATGTCAAGTTCAGTACAAAATTGGACCTACAAAAATTTTCAAGTACCAAATTAGGCAAAAAAAAGTTTAGATGCCAAATTAAGAAAAAGTGTTAAGTTCAGATACTTTTATAAATATTTTTAAAAAATAATTTTTAAAGTAATAAATAAATAATCAATAAATCTTATATGGTATTTTTAAAAATATATATTTTTATATAGCATTTTAAGTTACTTTTAATATTTTAAATATAAAACATTTTTACATCATAATAAATTTAAATTAATAAGAAACTAAATAAAAGATAGAATTTGATAATCGAGATTTTTAACTTGTATTTAAAAATAGTTCAAACACCTTAGTTTGGTTCATTTATTTATTTTTCTAATTTGTCTTAGGATAAAGTTTTTATTTTGAGAACTGAAAATATAAAAAAATTACATTTTAGGCATCGCTGTTAACGATCGTAGTCATTTTGATTACTCGTCATTAATTTGGGGTTAAGCAATTTTATTTTATACTTATTTTAGTCACCTAATTTTTGTAAGTTTTTATTTTGGTTATTCATTTTCTTTTTAGAATTAATTTTATTTTTAAAAATTGATTTTTTTGCAAGGAATTGAGTTATTCAGTTGTGGACCTTATAACTGAATTCCCTGTAAAAACCCAAGTATTTCACTTTTTATTGGAAAAACTAAAATAATTATAAAAGATAGAATGATTTTTCCGGTAAAAACTAAGTTTTCCCCTATAAAAACCCAAGTTCTTTCGGGAAACAAAATTAAAAAGATATAATGGTTTTTCCTTGTAAATTTTTGATTTTTTCCTTTCACTAAAAAACTAAAATTAATTCTAAAAATAAAAAATAAAGAAAACTAAAAAGACATTAGAATTTTTTCGTGTAAAAACTCAAGCTTTTTCTATAAAATACCAAGTTACTCACTATAAAACACTAAAACCCCAATTTTCCTTTTACCGGAAAAATTAAAATTAATTTTAAAAAACAAAAAAAAAAATTTTAAAAGCATAAAATGAGTTACCAAAATGAAGATGGAATTAATGGCAAGCGACCGAAATTAAAACGATTGTTACCTAAAATGTTAAAAGTTATGAAAATCAGAAGACTAATTGTGTAGTTTACCCTTTTTCCCGTAGAACCATGAACAAATCACCAACTCAAATATTCTAGCTTACCTAATTGATTATTTCCTTAAACAAATTTACCTTTCGGTTAATTAATGATAATTATATTTATCAAATTTGATATAGCTGTACTTCACAATTAACGATCCATAAACAAAGGGCCAAACCCAATCTTGAATCTTAATATAATATTGGTAATCCATGTAAGAATGATTCTAACCTTACTATTTTATTTTTGTCATCAAAAAATTGTCTTGTCCAAATATCATTGGCTGACAACAAGCCTAGGTTTGGAGTTTGGACAATATATAAATGGGTAAATTCCACCCAAGGTCACTAAACTATTAGTATTATTTTTTTTGGTCACTCAACTTCAAAAAGTTACAAAATGATCATTAAACTATTCAAAATTTTTCATTGAAGTCATTGAAATAATTAAAAGTTTTTATTTAAGTCACTGGGTTGCTAAGCTCTTGCCTTTAAAAAGTTCAACTAGCAAGCTTCAAGCGACGATTCGACAATCAGTATGGTGGATTCGAGCCCATTGAGAAGTAGAAAAAGATACCTTAGATCCAAGTCGATCTAGCGGTTGGTGTTGAAGATCGGAGAAGAATGTTGATTGGATTTTGGTTCACAGATTTGTGACGTTCAAAACTATTTTATGAATAAAAACCGAACTGTAGAAGAGAAGGGGAAGGGGAGCTTTGGATTGGTACATGTGGTGCAAACAATAAAGCCATATAATAGCAATTTTAACAACACAATGACTTAAATGAATATTTTCAAATAGTTCAACAAATATTTTGTAACCTTTTGAATTTAAATGGCCAAAACCTAAGCTTACTAATAGTTTAATGGCCTTAAATATAATTTATCCCATATAAATTTATGTTACACAACTTGAATATAGGATGTTTGACATAAATTTACATGCTAAATTTTTATTTTATTTATATTGTATATATTCATCAAATTTAAGTAACAATGATTTTGTTAATTAAGAATATCTTTAAATTGAATTAAATTAAAATTAAAATTATCTTATTCGAATTTAGATCAGAATTTTCAGCTAGACAAATTACTTGATATATGTATTTATCTAATTTGGTTGAATTTAGAAGAATTATTTTGGCAAATTATAGGGTTTCTAGAAAAGCAAAGCTAAAACATTCCCTTCCAATGAAGTTGTTTTTTTTTAAAGTAAAAAGCAAAAAGGATTAGTTTAATTAATGTTGCTTAAGAAGCCCAGATCCTAAACTTTTGTAATCTCTTGGAAAAGACATTAAAAGGTAAAACACAAACACAAAATATTACACTTTTACCATTTTAAAATTTATTAATTATTAATTTTTGGCCTTATGTGAAAAGGAAAAAAATGTTCAGAATTTGAACTTTAGATTGATGTCAATCAAAAGTTAAAAATAGCATAAATTTTAGGCATCATGTTTTCATCCTGGGCAAATTTAGAAAATTTTTCTTTTACGAAAGAGTGGAATTAAGTTGTATAACTTTATGAAAGCTCAAATATAATTTTACTATTTTAATGGTTTATATATTTGTAATTTTTAAATAATTAAATCAAAATTTTAATATTTTGAGGGATTAAAGTGAAATTTTATCATGTACTAATTTAAAACTTCATAAATTTTTGAAGACCAAATTTTAATTTTCCAATTTTAAAGAGGTTGAGGCCCTTGCCAGCCCTTTACTGTCGCCCCCTATTTACTCATACTTCATGCTATTTGAAAGGAACTTTTATGGGCCATGAGAGTTGTCACGACAATATCAGTAAAATATAATGTTTTAATAAAGTATTTCCATTAAAAAAAAGATAATTTGACTCTTTTTTTTAAAAAAGTTAATGATTAAATTTAACTAAAAAATTGATAAAATTATAAATATTAAGAACTAAATTTGATATTATATTTAGAATTTATTACTACATCAATAATTTAATAATTAAATCACTAGTTATAATTTATTTAATCGGTTTGTAAAGTATATAACTCTTAAATTTCACTCTAAAAGTAATAAAATCAAACCCTAACAATTACGAATATTAAAAATTAAATAATTTAAATATATTAACGACATAAATGCCCATATTTTATCTAACAAGTTGCATTTTATGATTTATTTATGTAAAATTATATATTTTAAATTTAAATAATTAAAATATTTTTATTTATTTATTTATAATAATTTTATTTGTTATACGATACCTAAATTATTCGTAATCCTCCTTAATCCCTAAAATAAAAAATATAAAAATATATTTAAACTCGCATATTTAAATTGTTATAACAATAATAAATACCATTATTAATATAATACAAATTAAAAATTTAAAATTTAAAAATAATATTCTCAATTGATATAATACAAATACCCTTATGAATGATTTTGATTATTAATTATTAAAATATAATACATTTGAACAAACATTAGGTTATACGTGGCATAAGTCTATGAGATTCTAGTTTCCCTTTGTTCCTCTTTAGCATCAAAAGCAAATATATGCTAATTGGATAATAAATTAAAACATGCCACCTATTTCCTTGGTGAGTGGCTTTAAAATCAAATCAATAAAATCTTTTAGAAGTCAAAATTATATATCGAATTTGAGTATTTAAATTCGAGTTTTCCTCTTGTATGAAATAAAAACGTCATTTTATCTTATATTATTTATCAATTATTTAATATTATTTCAATATCTTTTTCTATGCCATTGACACATCATTTTGATAATTTTTTTTAACTTTAACTTTGAACCCTCGATCTTGAACCTTGAAACCTTAGACTTTAGAACCTTGGACCCTAGACCCAGGGTGTAGGGTTGAGGGTCTAAGTTCAAGGGTCTAGAGTTCAGGGTTCAAGATTTAAGGTCCAATATTTAGGGTCGAGAGTTCAAGGTTTAGGGTCCAAGATTCAAGGTCGAGGGTCTAGGGTTGAGGTTAAAATTTTTTTTATCAAAATTATGTGTCAATGATGAGAAAGGATTTTATGAAACTGTGATTCCACGCCATCCCTATCCCAGTTTCATATAATCCTTTCTTGTCAATGACATAAAAAATGTTAAAATGACATTAAATAATTGATAAGAGTATAGGATGTTGTGGCATTTCTATTTCATACAATCTTTTCCCCTAAAAATTATGTGTGAGTTTTTTTTTTTAATTTACAATGTATTTATGAATATAATAAAATTTCAACTATAAAAAATATTCACAATTAAATACTAAATATTAACATATCACAACCTATATCACAAAAAAGATTTCATATTATCACCCATGCCATTGGTATATTAGTTAACCACTTATGATGGATTTCAAATCTTTCGTCAATATTCAGACTTCATACAGCCCTTTAAGGGTATGCAAAGGGTTGACATGGTCTTAACTCTCGCCAGGGAGGAGCAAAAAAATTTTTTTAGACGGAATAAAATTGAATATTTTTACGATAATAAAAATATAATTTTATTATTTTAATAGATTATTTTTATTATTTTTAAAGGAATAAATTAATTTTTTATTATTTTTAGGGCTAAAGTTTAATTTTATTATTATTAATTTAAAATTTTATAAATTATAAAAAGTATAAATGGAAAATTTCTCATTTTAGGGTAACCGGGGCCCTGCTTGCCCCCTTGGCTCAACCACTAATTCTCACTTATTAATTTTTAAAATTTTTTATAAAATTATAAATCAAAATATTAATAAAATTACACTATAACTTCTTTCTAAAATTTATAATTCTATTTTTCCTCAAAGCAATTTTGTGATTTCATCTTAAGCTCCTTTCCGTTTTTTATTAATTTTTTTTTTTAAGTTATTGACACTTAAAAGTGAAATAATAGTAAAAACTCTTCTTGATGATCACATCGGTTCAGGCCATGCCATTCTCCATCCCTCCTCCCTCACATTGTATTTGATAAAAAGAATAAGGTTAAAATCATAAAAGAAGCCCTCATGATATATTACTTTATTTAAGTAAACTCTTATACTGTTATTACGATCAAATAAATGCTCAAACAACCCTTAACTATTATCTTTTTATCCAAATAAGTCCTTAAGTTTTAATTTACCCTAAACAAACTCTTTACTTAAATCAACAATTTATTTAATATAAAGACTTATTTAGACACAAATCAAAACATATGGGGTTTAACTAAACTTATAAAATTCAGACTTTTAATATTCTAACATGATTATAACACTACAAAATACACAAACACAACACCCTATGTAACAAATTAAAAAATAAGATAGGGTCTCTTTACTGCATGTATAAATATGTGAAACACCAACCCTAGTAGGGCATATATTTGAAGAATAAAAACCCAAAAAGACCCCCAAAAAAAAAAAAACCTTCACTTTAAAGCATTTTCTAAAGGGTTCTCTTAGCATTTAAAAAAAAAAGAAAGAAAGAAAGATGTCTTGGGCAATGATGGGAGAACAGTTTGGTTGGGGTGTTATTGAAGAAGAAGGGTGGAGGAAAGGTCCTTGGACTGCTGAAGAAGATAGCCTTCTTACTGAATATGTTAGATTACATGGTGAAGGCAGATGGAACTCTGTCGCTAGGCTTGCTGGTAAGTTTATATGTATGTATTCACAAATGTTATTCAGTTCGTAGTATAGAGCTAACATGATATTTATAAGTATGGTTAGAATTCAATAAGAAAGCTGTGTTAAAGGCAAAATTATTTATTAAATAGAAATGAAATAATTTTGTTGTTTATAATAACATCTGTTTAGGGTTAAAAAGGAATGGGAAGAGTTGCAGGCTAAGGTGGGTGAATTATTTAAGGCCAGGCCTTAAAAGGGGCCAAATAACCCCTCATGAAGAGAGTATAATTCTTGAGCTACATGCAAGATGGGGAAACAGGTAATGATTTTAATATATAAATTCGTTCGGATTAATCTTTCTTGAAGTATTCGTATTTAATATTGTATTTGAACAAAATTTTTAAGGTGGTCAACCATTGCAAGAAGCTTGCCAGGAAGAACTGACAATGAGATAAAGAACTATTGGAGGACTCATTTCAAGAAAAAGGCTAAACTATCACCGGATAACCCCGATCAGGCAAAAGCTCGAACACTTAAAAGGCAACAGTTTCAACAGCAACTTCTGCAACAGAAACAACAGCAGCAGTACTTACAGTTGAATGAATCCGACATGAAAAGGATGATGTCTTTACTGGAAGAAACTGAACCCAAAGCTCCATATATGCCACAGCTGCGACAAGAAATGGGGGCGGCTACTTCATGCCCCAACATGGTGGAAGAACAAAGCTTGTTTTATCCCATGGGTAATGGCAATGAGAGATCGAACGAGGATGTTTTTTGGGATGGATTATGGAACTTGGATGATTATGAATGGAAGTTATGGTGGAGTAAGCCAAGTTGAAGCTAGTGTGAGAAACGCCATGGTTCCTACAAGATTACCTAGTTTTAGTCAAATAAGAAAGGGTCTTAAATCTGAAGTTTTGATTATGATGTATTATCCTACCAATAAAAATGATCCAATTCTGCATTGAATAAACAGAATTTGAAGCTAGGCGAGCATGTGCTATTGCCCATCCACCAACTCTTAAGCTTCAATGCAGTTCAAGTTTAAATAATCTACTTTTAATTTTATTTCAATTTAATTAAATATTTTTATTTTAAAAATAGAAAAATGGTATCTAAGGCCCATCAAAATATTTTTATTATTCATTAGGTTACCAAAATTTATATTTTTAAAAATGAAAAAAATCTTTAAAATATATAAAGAATTTTAAAATTTTAAAATTTTCTAAAATAATAATTTTGGGACATAAATAAGTTAATTAATGATTCAAGTTATTACACTAAAGTATCTTCTTCTTTTTTGCTTTAAATATTTTTTCAAATTTATATGCTTTAACATGAAATTAGTTATACTATAATAAGATTTTAATTTGACATGTTTAATTTTTAATTTAACTCGAACAATTTCACTCGATTCGACTCTACTTGAAGTTTATTTCACTTGACTCAATTTGAAAAAAAAAATTCAAAATGAGTTAGGATGATAAGATATGACACGCCAACTTGATTAACTCGAATTTTTTTTATTCGATTCGACTTGATTTGATTGAACGCTCACCCCTATACGAAACCTAAATTTCTTTTGATTTTATAATCTTGAATCTTCCATACTAACCTAAAAGTAAATAAAAAAATCATTGCAATTAATTTAACTAATTAATTTTATCTTTCATGCTAAACAAAACTCATAATTTTTTCATCACTTCTTTATCTAAACAAAGAACAAGTCATTAATTTAATTAATTGCAAGGATTTCTTGCTTTTGCTTTTAGCTTACCATTGAACAATTGAGATTATATAATTAAAAGAAATTTAAGTTTTGTAAATAATTATTAAATATGAATTATTTAAGTTGATTTCAAGTATGATAATCTAGAAACATAAAATAAAATTTAAAAATTTAAAAGATATTAAATTAATTATTTCAATATTATAGTAACAAATCGGTTGACATTATTAAGAGATAAAAATTCTCAACAGTTTATTTAATTTATTTTGATGTTTGAAAGTTTGGAAGTTTAAATTTCAATATTAAAAATAAAACTTAGAATTTTTAGTAATAGGATAAATGAGAAAATTTGACAATTTTGTGTACTATTTTGTTTCTACCACTTTTTCACTTTGATCATTATTTTTTTACTCCAATCAACACTTAAAAAAAGATATTTTTTGGGGGACCAAAATGAAAGCGATCTGGAATTTGGTGACCAAAATGAAAGTGTAAACATGATGTGGTGTGTATAGTTAATCATCATTAGAGATTTAATACTTAGGTGACTAAAATGAAAACGCTCTAAAAGTTGGGCGATGAAATTGTAAAGATTTCATTTTGGGTGACCAAAATGAAAGCACCCTAAAAGTTGGGTGACCAACTAGAATTTACCCCTTTTATTTATATTTTGATCGACCAATTGTATATAACTATATACATCATTAGTGAATTATATGATGATACATTATCAAAAAATTGTCAAGTTCAGGGGCTAACTTGGAGAAAAAAGTTCAAGTCTCAATGTAAAAACAATTGCTTAGTTTGACCCAAATGTAAGAACAATTGCAAGTCCAGGACCTAACTTTAACAAAAAAAAAGTTTTAATTCTAATGTAAAAATAATTACCAAATTCAAGCCCCAAATAATAATTTAACCCTTAATTATTTAAATTTAAAATTTTAATATAATAATAATTTCTTATGTTTTAAGTAATTTAAAAAAAATGATATTTAAAATATTTTGATATAATAATATTTTGAACTTTTATAAATATTTTAAATTTTGAAAAAAATTTGATTTTTTTTTTTTGTAATTTTGTTGGGAGAGAGATCAATTTGCTCATTTTCAAAGTAGACAGGGACCAAAGGGATATTTACACCAATTTCATTATTCAAATTGTAAAATTCAACCCGATTTGAACTTGCAACTTGAATTACTTATTCAATTCTAACTTGAATACTTAGATTATTATTAAAGATGAATTATTTGAGTTGATTTTAATTTGGAAACATAAAATAAAATTTAAAATTTTAAAAGGAGATTAAAGTAATTAATTTTAATATTATAGTAACAAATTGACCGACACTATCAAGAGATAATTTTTCAATAATTTATTTAATTTGATTTTGATGTTTTGAAATTTAAAATTTCAATATTTAAAAAAAAATTAGAACCTTTGGCAAAAGAGTAAACAAGTAATTTTTGACAAATTTTTAATACATTATTTTTGTTTCTACCATTTTATCACTTTAATCCTTAATGTTTTTTTTTTACATTGATTGTAACACCCCAAACCTGGCCTAGACGTTATGGCCGAATCTGGCGACACACATGATAGTGCTTTGGAAAATTTAACTACGCGAAAAACATTTATAAATATCTTAGGCTTTCGTCAAAATGTATCATTTACTTATTCGTTATCCATTTCAATGTTTTATGTGTTGCGAAGCTTTAAAATAATTTGCAAGTTCGCATGTATTTGATAAAACCTTTGTTTATTTTAAAAACTCGCGTTTTGTCCTAATGCTAGCAGTTTATAAATAAAATTCCAAATTTTAAACAAAACTCCGATAAAGGCCTTATTACATGAAATTTACCCAATTATAACCAAATCGTAATTAAAAATAAATCATAATTAAGCGTCCAGAACTGTGGTCACCGCCGAGTCCTCCGCCGCACGGATCCATCTACTGCTGGGGATTACCTGAATAGATTAAACAGAAAATGGTGAGTTTTCGCAAACTCAGTGTGTAATCCCCACAGAAAATATACACACAGAATATCAGATAACAAACATATATTCACAGTTCGGGTTTGAGCCTATTACAGAAACGGTGTGGACTTTAGCCTACTTAGATGCAGAATCAGATATGGTCTAGGGCCTTAGCCCATTCAGTCATAATAAACAGATCAAACAAAATAGTAGAATCCTACCTACCAGCCTCTACACACCAACTCCGTCCAACCCTACACACCATATGGGGATATGATCAACCCACCCATCCCTACACACCATGCTGTACTGAATGCGGCACATAATCAAAAAGTTGCAGCTGGGCTGCCAGATAACAGGCTTGAGAGCCTTTCAGATTCTTCCTCCAAATCATCAACCCACCCCGATGCAATGCAACATACATAAAATGTCATGCTATTATGCAAACACAGTTCATACATTTACATATCAGAATTCATGCTCGGTACAGAAATCAAAAAGTCAAGTCACATAATTAGGGGTTTAGGTAAAGCTTACCGACCCTACATTAGGCCCACAGTCGACTAGGGCGACCCGTGCAACCTTACAGAACATTACAAAAAAATGGGCTCACAAGCCCATGTGGCCTGTCCGTGTGGGCCCACACGCCCGTGCGGCCCACACGGCCCCAATTGGCCTTGGCCGGTGGATTATACGGCCTCACTCGTCCCTCACACATGGCTGACCTCGTCGATCACACGGCCTGACCTAGAATCCCACACGCTGTGTGGCCCACACGGCCCAATTGGTCGAGCCCTTGTGTTGCACACTACCTGCCTAGTTGGCCACACTGCACCGTGTCGCCACGTCACGTCTGCTGGCTAGTCGATCACACGACCTTGTGGTGACTAATAGTCTTGCACATGGCCTACCACACGGGCGACCACACGCCCGTGTGGCATCGACAAAAAGGTTTTTGGCTTCCGTCGAAACCTCATTTTTGCATTTTTTCGGGTACACACCTAGTACTGTTTTGTTGTAAAACACTCCCGAGCGCTCCAATACCTAAAATCGACCACACGGACCCAAAATTAAACACTTAGAACAACATTACATCGAACCACAAGTGATGGACAACTCACTTAAATTAACTAACATCTTACCTTAAGATGAGCAACGTTAATCCGCACTTTTAAAGCATCGACTCGGAAACCCCAGCACCTTGATCTTCTCCTAAACACAGGATACATCGCTTACTACCATAAACTAATATTACTAGTCCCCAAATCACAAGAAGAATGCCAAAAAGAGATCACTTACCAGATGAAAAGAGCCTCGAACGCAAGTGCGATGATTGACTGCGAAAATTGCCAATGATAGGGAGAATCAAAAATAAAAGAAATATCAAAGGAAGGAGAAGGAAAATCAAAAGGGAAAAGAAAAGGGAAAAGAAAACAATGTCAAAAATTTTGGGAAGGTGAGGGAGGAAACCGAAATTACAGAAAGAAAAATCTGATAACCCCCTATCCCAACTTCCCTTAGTTTTCTCCATCCAACTCCCCACTACTCAGCTTTTGAAACCAACTCAAACTCTTCGTCACCCATTCCAGCAAAAATAATCTCCTCTTGCTTAAGCAGGGATTCAAACTCACAACCTCCCACCCAACAACACTCCACCTAGCCACCAAACCAGCAGACCCATTCTGTTAATTACTTACACACTTATACTTATAAGTCTACTAACCAGAGGTAGGGCTTTATTCATAAAAATACCAAAATTTACCCAAGTTGGAACTTAAACTTGAGACCTCCCACACATACCCAGAACACATATCCACTGAACCAGACACTCATTCATGCCAAAATTACAAAAGTCGAAATTAAGCAAAAACCGACGTTACATTGATCAATACTTGAAAGAAAAGAATTTTTGGTGACAAAAAAGAAAACATCCTAGAAGTTGGTTAAGCAAAATGAAAGTGTAAACATTATGTGGTGTACACAGTTAACTATCGTTAGAGATTTAACACTTGAGTGACTAAAACAAAAACACCTTAAAAATTATATAACAAAATAAAAACATCATAAAAATTGAGTGATTGAATAATTAGTTTACCCAATAGAAAAAATAGATGAACACATGTATCTTGTGAGTTTAAAGAAATAGTTAAAACACAAGTTAGAATCCAACTTGTATATAAAGTGTTGCATTAATTGTTAGTGAATCATATTAGAATTAGATTCTCTATTTGATTACCTTAATCTCCTTTGTTCTTTTCTTAATTTCCTTTGTCGCTTCTTACAAATTTATTTTATTATGTTGTCGTGTTGTTAGTTATATAAATAAGGTTACTTAAACCTGATTAATATATATATATATATATAAAAATTAATCCATCATTGATGATAGTGAGTTCAATCTCAATTTGATTTGTTGTAAGAATTTAAAATATGTGTAGATTCTAATGAAATATAATTTATTATTTATTAAATTAATTCGAACGGTACATGAGTCGAATTATATTTATCTTATAATTCTTAATTTCAATAATTTTAAAGCACAATCAAAGTTTTATTTTAATAAATATATTTATTAATTTTTAATTATTATTAAAAATTAATGTAAGTTAGGGTAAATATCCCATATATACCAAAAATTTAAATTATTTACTAAATGGGCCGTTTGAAGAATATTTACGGAAAGGGTCGTTTCCCAAAAACGCGTCACGTCGGTAGCGTTTTAGGAAGCTTGCAGCAACCACAGCAAAGCTTTGCCACTTGAGGGGGCGCGCTTTAGGCCTCTCGAGCGCCAAATCCCAACGCCAATTTTTTTTGACCGTTAGGGCCCAACGGTAAAAAAAACTATAAAAGCCCCACAACCCTTTATTTTTTCACACTTCAATCCTTTCTCAATATTCTCTCAATTTTCTCTCAATTTTCTCTCAAAGTCCTTGAAATTTACGCCAAATTTCAAAATAGTCCTTTACTATTTACTTAAAAAGCCCTTTATAATTTTTTAATATATTTTTTGGAAAATTTTAAAATTTTTATCGGATTACAATGGTCGGGAATTACTTCGCTTAGACAACAAGCACATCTCCGTCGAGCAAATGCAAATGGTAAGTTTTAATTTTAATTTTCAATATTATTTAATTTTTTTCAATTATGCAATTTTAATTAATTTTAATTTTATAATTTTTTAAACACTCAGAGATCGGTGTTGGAATGTTATATTCGCAACATGCATGGTCCCCATCACCGCTGATCGAGAATTACTCGCGGAAGCGGGTTTTTGGCACGTGGCCACGATAGCGGGGGTTCAAGTTGGAGCCGCTTTTGATCGGTAGCGTTGATAGAGAGGTGGAGACCCGAGACACACTTTCCATCGCCATGCGAGAGTGTACCATCACTCTAAAAGATGTGCGATTGCTTGGGATTATCGGTGGGCCAATTCAGTAGTCACCGGTCCGCAACATCTACCAATTGGATGGCCGATGCTACGAGCTTCTGGGTGCCATTCCGGATAGAATTCAAGGAGCTCGGATCGATATGGCCTGGTTACGAGACACATTCCCAGAGTCGAACGAGGGTTCGACCGAAGTAGAAAGAATACGGTATGCTCGGGCATACATTCTTCAGATAATTGGAGGCTATCTGATGCCGGACCTCTCTAGAAACCTCGTCCACCTGAGATGGCTCTTGAAACTTGTTGATTTCAGAGCAGCCAGTGAATTGAGTTGGGGGTCTACCGTGCTATCGAGGTTGTACCGGGAGATGTGCGGGGCGACGCGACCGAGTAAAGCAAAAATCAGAGGTTGCCTATCACTCTGCAGCCTTGGGCATGGTTTCGATTTCCATTTTACGCCCTCGACTAGACCAAATGCATATTCATTCCCACCGATAACTAGATAAATTTAATATTATATTTTACAATTATTTCAGAGATTTATAGTATAATTGCATGCTAAAAGTTTATTTAATTAGGTGGAACCATTCGTGAGTCATGTTGGAATACCTAACTCGCTTGAGGATATACGACTCTATTGGACCAACTATCGGAATCACAAGTAAGTTTCGAATTTTGTTATTATAATTTAGTATTTCGTATGTAGTGTCTAGTTTTATGTATATAACTAATATTTTGGTAATGTTAAATATAGTTTCAATGGACACCGTATAAGGTCCAGAAACTCGGGCAGTAATTCCGGAGGAGTTCTTCTAAAATCCGAACAGTTGACACGTTAAGGTCCCATTGATCACCTACGCGACCGTGGAGATGCACCAGTCAGATCGGGTTCTGCTGCAATTTGGATTTCGACAATCGATTCTCGTGCCATCTGAGGTGCTCGATGATGAGCACAAAGTGGACTTACAACAGCTGCACACAGATTGGCCAAGATTTTGGTCAGGTCATATCGAGACGTGGGAGAACCGGTATGACTTTTTACCTATCTAGGAACCGATCATCATTCCTGAGTTAGCGTGCATGCCAGAGTACATGCCATGGTTTAGGATCCATGACAAGCCGTATCTATTGTCAGAAGAAAAGAGGCGACGACAACTTTGCGAGCGAAGAGAACGTCGGGCCCCTTTAAATCCAAGGAGAATGGGTGATGAGACGGGGCCATCAAATGTACATTACCACCATCGGCCCAAAGAATGGCGCCTTACACACCACCGAGCCCATCGATTCAACCGACAACACCGACATTACAAATCTTATCGTTTATGCCAAAAGTCGCACCCTACCCTTTATATGTATCCTCCTAACCCATTTATGTTTCCTTTTCCCAGTCCTAACCCAGGTTGGAATGCATGGCCGGGTTCGAATCCGTTCCCGACTACTCTCGCTGGCCAGCCGATCGTGAGGCCGACGTCGCGTGTGGGATTAGAGAAGGCGCCGTTGGGGAGCACTTCTTTCTACCAGGATTCTTCGCCTTACAGGATGCAGTCACCCTCGCCGTGGTTTATGCAAACACCTCCGGGGTCATTATTTTATCAAGGTGGGTCATCATCGCAACAACCAGAACAAGACCCACTGCCGGAGGAACCCGATCCCCCGCCCGAGGTTCCACGACCCCCGTCGGAAGCTAGAAGAAGGAGGAATCCAGCAGAATCGCCGATCGCCTCCTGTGGCACCGGGTTCCCACCCAGACGCCCTAAACCCTAAACCCTAAAACCCCCGAATTTTATTTTGTTATTGTAATTTAATTTTTATTTGTTATTGTAATTTAATTTTAATCTCTTTGATAAAATATAAATGGTTTAAATTTTTTTTGTAATTAAGTTTTAATATATTTAATAAAATTTGAGTTTATTTTTTTATAATTTAATTTTAATCTCTTTGATAAAATAAAATGGTTTAATTTTTTTTTAATTAAGTTTTAATATATTTAATAAAATTTGAGTTTATTTTATTTTTTTTTGTAATTTAATTTTAATCTCTTTGATAAAATAGAAATGGTTTAATTTTTTTTGTAATTAAGTTTTAATATATTTAATAAAATTTGAGTTTAATTTTATTTTTTTGTAATTTAATTTTAATCTCTTTGATAAAATAGAAATGATTTAATTTTTTTGTAATTAATTTTAATATATTTAATAAAATTTGAGTTTAATTTTATTTTTTGTAATTTAATTTTTTAATTTAATTTTAATATCTTTGATAAAATAGAAATGGTTTACTTTTTTTTGTAATTAAGTTTTAATATATTTTTTTGTAATTTATTTTTTTAATATCTTTGATAAAATAGAAATGGTTTAATTTTTTTTGTAATTAAGTTTTAATATATTTAATAAAATTTGAGTTTAATTTTATTTTTTGTAATTTTATTTTTAATTTAATTTTAATATCTTTGATAAAATAGAAATGGTTTACTTTTTTTTTGTAATTTTGTAATTTAATTTTAATAACTTGAATAAAATAAAAGTTCTTGTACAAAAATTCACCGTTTTCCTCCAAAAAAATAGAAATTACATAGCCATCAGGAGACAAAAAAGCTAAGAGCACGGTCAACTATTTCGATTTGGACACGAGCGAGATGTATGGCCCGGGTTCCTACACCATCCGCACAGCCGACTTTGGTTGCTTGTTTCTTGGATATCCATATTGTTGCGTATTCTAGTCAAGCAAGGTCGACCTTTTGGTTTGCGCCTCAATTGTCTATCCGACAACAGCTTAAACGGTGCAAGCGATATCGACGGCCACTTACGTTCATTTGGGACTGGTGGGAATACGTGTCTCCACACGTTGTACATGTTTTCTAATTTATACACTTCGTCGACATAGCTCATGGGATCAAGACGGAGGTTCTGACAAACCGTAAGTACATGAGCACATGGGTAACGAAGTGCATCAAATATCCCACAGTCGCAGGTCCTATTTGTCAAGTGTACACGATAATGCCCGCCAACAATACCTTGGTTCGGTCATCAAACTCCGTGACACGAAACCATAGGTCGTCGTGATCGTGACACACCGTGTGCATGGAGTTGGCCGTGCCTTCGTGACCGCTTATTTCTTGCAAGACCTCCGGCTCCATACATGGCCTCCTTGCATCGCCTCTATAACTCGCTTTTCTCTTCGAAAATAGTGCCGCTAAACAAAAATATGTCTCTCGCACAACCGATGTAATTGGCAAATGATGGGTTCTTTTTAGAACAAAATTTATGCATTCGGCCAGGTTTGTGGTCATATGACCATATCGTAGGCCACCGTCGTATGCTTGTGTCCACTATTCGAAAGGAATATTGCACAGGTAGTTTGCGCCTTCCGAGTTATCTGAGCGCAAACTGGCCAACATCTCGTGAAAACGGTCTTTATTGATCTCGTACCCTGCCAATATATGTTGATAGCAAATATTACATACCACTCTTCAATTGAGAATAAATTGAATATTACAAACGAAATTATATTAATAGATATTTCATACCCATATCGGTCACTTGCCGTCGCTGTCTTTTAGATCGATGTTGCCCATAGTAGTTGGATGAAACATGCCTCAGGCAATTGATGGTATGTGCGATGCCACATGATTCCCTGTCGTTCTATTACCGCAAGTATTCTAGGGCCCCGATCCGATATAACGCATATGTCAGGTTGGGGGCAAACATGCCTCCTTAACCTAGATAGGAAGAAGTCCCAGTCATCAGCTGACTCCCCGGTGTTATTGCGAACGCAATAGGAAGGATTCTCCCACAGCCGTCTTGTGCCACAGCTAGCAATAGCCGATGCGTATATCTACCATACATAAAGGTACCGTCAATATGTACCAATGGCTTGCAGTATATAAAGGCATCTCGGCATTGCTTAAATGTCTAGAATAGACGCTTGAACACTGCGCATCCACAGAAAGCGGGGCGATCGTTGTAGTATGCCGCCCATTTCAAGGTCTCATGTCTTTGCTCGGACATATCTCTCAAAGACTTGACACCACCGCCACACTTCATTATATGAAGCGTCCCACCGATCAGCAACTTTTCTAATGCCTTCTGCTTGGCTATCCAAGCCTTTTTGTAAGAGGGCGTGTACCCCAATTGGCTACGAATATTACCAATTAAGGTCGACATCGTAGTCTTGGGATCGGCCTTCACCGTCGGGATTATTAAGTCAGCCAACATGTCTAAATCCATCATCGGGTGATCTTTTGTTACACCTGTCAACGAAGTACGTTAAATAATGCAACATTACATGATATTAGTGTTATTCGAAATCATTGAACACATAGTGGTACTGTACCGGCAAGACATGTATGTGGACCTTTGTACTTTTTGATCTCCCATAACCCTATCTTTTTCTTCAACGACGCCATGATTTTCCATGAACATGTGCCGTCTTGCACTGCACACTTTGCCTCGTACTTATCGAGCTTAGATTTAACCACATTGTAGTTAACCCCCGTTCCTGATGCTGTATTGTTTCAATGCAGCAAGAAAAGTATTCTTGTTGGAAAACTGGTTACCAACTTCTAATTGGTCCGAATCCAACGAAGAATTTGTACGGTCACGCATTCGATGTGATAGTTCAGGAAACTCCAATGCATCATCTTGAGATAGATCGACATTATGCATGTGGGCTAGAGGCGAGTACGCCCTGAATAGCGGATCTTCTTCTTCTTCGTCTGAACCGCCCTCAACGTCTTCAGGTACAATTGGAATGGGCTTCGATTCAGAAAATAATCCAACTTCTGCACCATCGGGCCCTGGCTCCCGAGGTGGATCTACATTGGATTCATCGTCCAACCCTCCATAACCTGCAACAAACGAGGGCCCCTCACTGGTGGATGTCGTCGGGACACATCATCCCTCCTTAAACATATTTCATAAAGATCCCAATCATATGTGGATTGCCAACCACTAGAAGTTGATGGCGTCCCCCAATACGTATTTCTATCATCGGACGTCGAAGGACGGATATGCATGTCCCATTCACCAATCGAGTGTCATGCAGGGGTTATGTTTCCATACTACCACCGCACACGGGCACTTCTGTTTTTGCCTCCCACTTACAGAGTGTCGGCTTGGGGTCGTGTATTCCCCTCGAACGGCAATAGATGTTGAGGTCAGAAAAATCACTTGGAGATGAAAATTCTACATATACCTCGATATAGGGTGATCCACTGGCAAGATGAGTCTCTACCATTGCCTCAAAGCTCCAAGGACCTTTAATGTCGAATGAGTCATATCTCACCGAATCAACCGAAGTGCAAAATCTATGCTTAATAGACTGAACTTTCATTGGCGTTGTTTCGAATATTTTATGCCTAATTCTTTTGCGAAGTTCTACCAAATCGACATTCTGATTAAAACTCAATCGCGCTGTGATCTCCGATAAGAAAACAACACCATTTTCGGTGTCACTAACTTCACCATCGTAGTAAATAACAACATTAATATGTTCATTCATTTTCAGTTTTTTTTCTTTTGCCTCAATTTCCCTTATGCAACCTGAGAATGAAATTTGGCTGATTTATAGCCTAATTTTGCCGGAGACTCATCAGTAGCAAAAGAGCGTCCACGTGGGAGCTCTTTTCAAGACTCTATTGACAAAGCACCTATTTGGAAGCGTTTTTAGCCTTGTTTGTTCGAAACGTCTCCTCAAAATTATTTTGCCGAGACTCTCAGTAGCAAAAGAGTGTCCACGTGGGAGCTCTTTTCAAGATTCTCTATTTGACAATGCACCTGTTGGAAGCATTTTGGCCACCGTTTGTTTAAAACGTCTTCTCAAAATTATTTTGCCGGAGACTACTGTCACAAAAATTCAATTAATCTTTTCCCTAGCCCAAAAATTCCATAGGGGGTGGGAGGGAAAAAACGCGTCCACGTAAGCGCGTTTTCTTGGTTATTCAGCAGCAAAGCGCACCCCTGAGGAGGCATTTTGTGCCACCTAAGCAAAGCGCGCCCACGTAAGCGTGCTTTGTTGAGGTGGCACAAAGTGCATCCTCGAGTAAGCTTGTCTTTTTTCCCCAAACGCTACCGACGTGGGCGCATTTTGTGGGGAAACAACCCTTTTCCGTAAATATTCTTCAAACTGACCCATTTCCGTAAATAATTTAAATTTTTGGTATATATGGGATATTTACCCGTAAGTTAGAGCTTCAACTTAAATCAAGTTTGAAGTTAGATTAATAATACAGGAGAAAAAGAAGACAATTTGAAGTTAGATGGATTCCATTGCTCATTCCTTTTCCAAAGAATATCCATAATGGTGGAAGTTGCATTCCTTTCTCTCTGCCTATAAAGTCTCTAACAAAAAAAAATTAAAACAATTAATTAGACCATTACAAAAATCATTTAAGATGTTTAGTTAATAAAACCTTCGTGTTTTCATCATTAATCAACATTGACATAATTGATGAAAGAATTGAAAAGCTGACATGTGATATACTGTACGGATAAATATTATGATGTTTGTCACATGAATATATATTTTAAAAAATAAAATATTAAAATGCATGCACAAAACCAATTTAGACAAATAAATATCCATATCCATTTGTCTAAATTCATTCTAGATGTGATTCAAAATATTATAAAATTTATTAAAAATTTTAAAAATAATTTTAAAAAATTCTAAAATGGAATTTGTCATAAATATATGTATAAATATTACTCATACATATGTATATGCAAATTTGTGTTGATATTTTGTGGCACCACCTATAACATGAGTTTGAAAAAATTAAACCGCGAGAATACTCTTTATTTTCTATCATATTATTAAATTAACTTTAAATATAATTATAGTTTAATTTATATTTATTAGTTAAAAAGTTGTACTAATTTTAAAATTGAGTTATTACTTGAATAGAACTATAAGCATAAAATATATGAAAAATATGATAATTATAATTTAATTTACAATTATTAGTTAAAAATTTTGGTATAAAAAGTTGTGTTAATTTTTTTTTAAATTTTGTTAAGTTTATTAAAGTAAATTTAAGTTATTACTTGAATAGAATCAATATTTTTTAAACCGGACCGAATGGTTGAATCGATCAGGCCACTGATTCATTAGTTCGACTAGTATAATTAAAAATTATTAAAAATTTAAGAAAATTAATTTCTTAAAAAAAATCTTGATTCAGTCGGTTCATACCGGTTCTTGGTCTAACCAATTCAAAGTCACTCTCCAAACTAGTACCCTAGCCAATTCCAGATCCAACTAGTCTACTCCGGTTCAAACAACATTGAATAGAACTCTAAGCATATTAATTATCAATTAATTAAATTAGAATCATATAGCAATTAAAATATAAGTTTAGCTTTATAAATAACATTCAATATTAAACATATTCAATCAAGTAGTATCTAAGAAAAATTATCGGTAAAAAATGGAGATTGTTAGCATTAATAAGTGATGGTCTCGAAGCTAACTAATATTTCGACAAAGGCAAGCGCACTTATCGAACAGTAGTATAGCTTTGATGGGTCCGAAATATCATATCCTCGAGGACTAAAATTACTAGTAATAACTATCTTTTTATTATTTAGCCTAATAATTAAGAAGATTTATTTTAATATAAAAATTTAACTAACTAATTAACTACGAACGCAACAGAGAGTGAAGAAAATAACCGAATAAATCAATGAATAAAGACAATACCCAAGGAAGAATCCACTTAGACTTCACTTATTATTCTGACTCTGAATTAAACAATTTATTCACTTGTCTTGATCCGTAGAAATCCTTAAATTATGTTAATATCTCTTTCGAGACTAAAAACAACTGACTCTAGGTTTATTAATTGAAATCTCTTTCTAATTAAAACCTCTATCGTCGCATTAACTCGATCTATGGATTCCCTTATTAGATTTGACTCTAATCTAGCAGATTTATGTCATCTTATTTCTAGGGTTGCAATCAGCTCCGCTTAATTACGTGAGACTTACTCTTAAACAGGGACTTTTGCTCCACTGAATAAGCACATCAATCTTGACTTAATATCCTGAAAATATTAAAGCAAGGGTTAAGAACACATAATTAAGAACAAGAACAAGTATTTATCGTGTAATTCAGATAATTAAATAATAAGATTCATCAAAGGTTTCATCCTCCCTAGGTATTTAAGGAGTTTAATTCATAACATAGAAGGAAAACATCTTAGGAATAAGAAAACAACAAGACATAAAGAACCCAAAAACTTCTAAAGAACTTGATGGAGATCTTCAATCTTGAATGAGACCCTGCTTCCGAGATGATTCCGACAGCTTCCTTCGAGTAATTTCTTCGATCTACTATGCATGCTCCCTTTAGGTCTTCTTCTGGCATGTATTTATAGACTTTAGAAGGCTCAGAAACCCTAAAATTAGATTTTTTTCGCGTGAAAATAAAGCAGGGTGCGACAGGGACACGAGCGTGTGCTCAGCCCGTGTGAGGGTATCTAGGCCGTGTGAAAATTTGAATGGCTCGCGAGTGACACGGGCTGGCACACGGGCATGTGTCCAGCCCGTGTGGTTCACACGGGCATGTGCCCTGCCCGTGTGGTTCTGGCTTGGCCGTGTGGATCCTTAAGATGACCTGTTTTATCCAATTTTGGCCCGTTTTCCACTCCTTTCACTTCCCTATGGTCACCTAAGTATAGAAATACAAATTTAAAGGATTAGGAGCATCGAATTCACAAAATTATATAAATAAACATCCAAAAACACGCTAAGCATGAGATTAAAATGTGTTAATTTTATGGTTTATCTAATATCCCTACACTTAAGTGTTTACTTGTCCTCAAGCAAAATCCTCAACTCACAATTAAAATTAAACTTCCTTAATTCACAATTCTTATCAATAATGTCTTATCATAATTCACAAATAATTCATACATTGATAATTTAATTAAAAGAGTCATAAAGATTCAAACAATCTAAGTCACAAATTTTTATAGCACGAAAACATAGGTGTTTCCCCTTTATCTTAATTACATTTGATTCAAAACTGGCAAGAATTGACATCCTCACTAAAGATTCACTCAAATCACTCAAAGTGTTTAAGGTTCAAATTAAGCACTCAAAAGTCAAACATGAAAAGTTGTTACCATAGTCTTGCATGAAAATAAAATCTCCACCATTATAAAATGAGATGATACACAAATCAAAAGGTTTTTAAAAGGGTTGTAATGGGGCTTGAGTTAAAGGTGTAGATAAAGGCTGAATTAGAGGATTAGAATCAAGATCGAATTGACAATTTACCTAACTAGAAAAATAAACTAATCCTGAATAATTACATCAATTGAAATAACACAAGCTTCTTCTCAAAATGTGAAATTAATAGCTTAAGCTCAAATAACATAGAACTAGTAATAATTAAAATAAATGAATATATATAAATTTCCACTTTTCTTTTTTTTTTTTTTTTCTTTTACAATAATAAGAAAGAATTTAACAACTGAAATAAAGAACATAATTGGGTAACTGACCAAATCAAATCTAGACAAAAAGAGGGTTAATACGATAGTAAAAATTCTCAATGATTCAAAAAGAATAAGTTTTGGGTTAATATTAAGGGTAGATCAAGAAACGGTTTATTAGGCTCAAAGGGGTTCACTAAGGGTTAATTATGAAAGTAGGCTTTTAATGGAATAAGTGGGTTAAAACCTAGGTGCCTTTATTATCTCAGTATATCAAATCAAATGTGTGGTCTCGATATGCATAATCGAAGTAAGTTCTAGAATAACAAATCAATATTGACACACTCATAACCAATAATAAAGTTAGCAAGAAAAATGTATGCTCATAAAGGCTCAAAATCTCACAAAAATTACGGTTTTTGATGTCAATCCTATGAATCTCAAATTTCAAGATAATATTTAAATTTAGGGAAAACAACCTAACAAATTTTAATTCTGAAAATAGACTTATCAGGCTTGATTCTCTAGTGTCTTAAATTTTAAACAATTAATGTACAATTACCTATGACTTAATCCAAAACATATCAATAAAAATCATAAATCAATAAAGATTTCATTCTAATAGTAATGAGAAAATTTACCTAAGAACAAGATATAATTCAAGGATTTTCTAATAATGATATAATTAACCTCCCTACACTTAAGATGTACATTGTCCTCAATGTAACAAAATAGATAATGACAATATAATAAGAAAACCATAAGAAAGAAAAATAAGTGAAACTTCCTAAATTTTGGATGAAATTCGTTAAATAGTGAATGCGGAATTGTGGATATAGCAAAGTGAATTGCATGATTCTGAGCAACTATTGAGAAAATAAACACAACTGTGGAAAAAAATTAAGGGATTACTCGATTAGGAACAATCATAAAAAAAACTGAAATATAGTTCCAAATATAAAAGATAAGTCTTTGAATAAGAAACATAAAGGAAAAATAGACTAAAAATAAAAAGAAAAAATAAAGAAAAAATAAAGAAAAAGATAAAAATAAAATATATGGACTCAAAGGTCCTCATCGTTAAATGTGTTGCAAGGTGGTAGTGTTGAAGGTGAAACATGGAGATGGTCGCAAATCTGATGTAAGGTGGCCTCGAGACTGTCGAACCGCTGATAACATTACTGCTTGAAGTGAGTGAGTCGCTCGGATATGTTGTTCAAAGCAGCGGCAGAAGAAGGAGGTCGGTGACTCGGAGGTGGAGGGTGAGGTGGATCCTCGTGAGGGAGAGGGACATCCTTAGTGATGTCCTCGGGATCATCCTAATCATCAGGGTGAGACAATCGGTATTGGGAGGATCAAATCCACGATGTCGCTCGATCATCCTCATATGTAGCATGCTTAAGATGCCCTGAGGAGACATTTGGCCAACAAGTGCAAGCAAGAAGGACTACTCCGGTGTGTCGAGGAGATCAAAGTGTCGAACGAGGCAAGTCACGTAAAGGCCTAAGCAGATAGGGCCCTTCCTGTGGCTGTTAGTCTGATGGCGGAAAGGTAAACCAATAAAGTACGCCAAGTCGATAATATGGCCGTGGGCTATGCTCCATAAGTAGTAGGTATCGTGTGTGCTCACGACGCCGGTGCTCTTTCTCCATCCTGTCAAAGTATGAGCTAAGAGGGCATGAATATACCGTAGGGCTAGAGAGAGAAATCGCATTCGAATGACTAGCATCATAGGTTGTCAGGCCGCCCGTGATATCGTTCCAACAGCGCGAAGGCGAGTAATGAATATGGAAATGTAGCTGAAGAAAGTCCTCGGCGCTCATGAACTCTTCTGTGTATAGTCCCAAAGCAGCATCAAATTTTGGGATGCTCATGTGACGCACCAAATCGCCGAGGCAAAATATGATGGTGTCGGGCTCGTCATGGCCTGACATGATGCTCTGAAGGTGGAACGTCGAGTAGAACTCCAAAGTAATCTCCATATAAGTGGGCTCGACGATACTAAAGAAGCGATCCCATGGTGCTGTGATGATGAAGGTGCGAACCTTGTCAGCGAGGTGGATTTACTCTAACGCGGCCCAATCAATGCAGCGGCCCAAACCTAGGGGTCGTACTCGAAGGAGCTGAAATAGGCCCTCCGGTGGGTCCGCAGTAAATCTGAGGTAAGGGTGGTGCACTTCAGCGGAGGCGCTCGAGGAGGTCGCACTGGGACCCTTCCTTTTTTAAGCGAGGACGACAACCTTAGTCTTGCCACGAGTATTAGTCATGATGTACCTAAAAATGAAATAATGAATTCAAGCATCACCACAAGCTAATAATATATAATCCAAATAGTCCTAAATAGCAGTGGATTATGAAATTTAAAAACTAGATAATGCAATTATCATGTATCAAAGGGTGACAACACTAGGAAAACAAAAACAAAAATAAAGAACAAGGGTGTAACTACAAGTCAGACTCAGGAAGAAAAAATAAGTATTATTAATACTAAATGTCTGACTAAAGTTTAATGGTAAGAAACAGAGATAATTAACCTACATAAATAGTGTTAAGAATATAAATATCATAACTAAAAAATGATAAAATAAAGAAATATAAAAGAGTAAAACTAATAATATATAAAAAATAATAAAAATAAAATTAGTTATAATCAATAAATAATAAATAAAATAAAAATAAAGGGCAAAAAGGAAATAGGGTGGACCGACGATGGTGGGGTCAACGAGTGGTGGCACGGGGGTCAGCGAGGGGTGGTGGTGCTGTGGTATGTACACAAGAGGGTGGGTGGCGGAGAAGAAAGAAAGAAGGAGAAGGGGGCGGTTTGGGTGTTGGGGGTTTGGAGGGAAGGGAAAGAAAATGAAAAGAGAAGGGAAAAGAAGAAAGGAGTGGGAGGGGTAGATGATGGCCGAGAGGTGCAGACGGGGTTGCGTGTGGGTGGTGTATCGAGTGGCGGTTTTAAAAAGAAGTGAAAAAATAAGGGGGAAAGAGAATAAGGGAGAATAGGGAAGGAAGAGGGAAGGGGTAGGTGTTTTGGGTTGGGGAGGAAAGGGAAAGGAGAAGCAAAAGAAGGGGGATCGACGATGGTCGGAAGTGAAGAGCGGCGACTAGGATTTGGGGTGAGTTCTAGAGGGAGAAGGAAAAAGAAAGAAAAGGGAAATGGGGGTTTTATAAGTGACAAGGTCGTGTAATGGCCCGTGTTGGGCCACACGGCCGTGTCACACGCCCATGTGGTCTTATCCCCAGCCCATGTTCGTCACGATATTTTTAGGTCTATCCTTTACATGGCCTTGGACACTCCCGTGTGTCCAAGCCGTGTAGTCCATACAGCCTCGTTGCACGGCCGTGTGTGAAGTCCTTTGCTTCTCCCACGCCCGTGTGTCTTGCTCGTGGAGCCCCTTGACTTGTTTTAAATTTTAAAATTTTAAAAATTAAGCTCCAGTTTTCACACGGCCTAGGACACGCCTGTGTGTCTAGGCCGTGTGATCCACACGGCCATGTCCCACGTCCGTGTGGGCTATAGCGAGGCCGTGTCTCTGTCGATGTTTAGGATTTTAAGCTCCAAGATCCACACGGCCAAGGACAAGCCCGTGTGTCCAAGCGGTATGGGTGACACGGCCATGTCGCCAGGCCGTTTATCCCTTTGTCTATTTCTTTGAAATTTAAAAACTAAGCCCCAAGATCCACACGGCTAGGGACACGCCCATGTGTCCAAGCCGTGTGGGTTTTAAAACACATTTTATTTATTTATTTATTTAATGTCAAAAATATTATAAAACATAATTAGTAAATTAGGCATGTTAATGCTTGGGTTGCCTCCCGAGAAGCGCTTATTTAGAGTCTAAGCTCGACTTACCTCGTTTTCGCTCTGTTACGGTGGTTCGCAGAGTCGAGACTCCTCTTTTTCACTATCAATTCTATTATCAACATACGATTTGAGTCGAGTAATATTTACCTTAAAAGTGTCGAAATTAGAATGAGTTACCTTGACTGTCCCGCATGGAAAGATATTGAGTACCATAAAAGGAGTCGCTCCGTTTGTATTTAGCTCTGAAGTGGTTATTCGAGGGTCGGTCACATCCAACATTTCCTGGTCCCCAACCTTGAAGTGATTCATCCCACCTTTAAGCTCCTCATGAAGTTGTTTTGGTTTTTCTTCGTGTATTCCTAGGTTCTCCTTGCCAAGTGTCCTCCATTCGTCTAGTTCATCGATCTAAAGCCTTCACTCCTCATGGGTCGTTCTGTATTTGTCATATAGATAGAATGTGGCTCCATCACTTTCTTCCTAGGGATTTCCTGCAAAGAAGTTTAAGCTACAATGTTACTTTTATTAACAAAACTCGTAAAATCATCTCGATCACTTGATACAGAATCACGAGCTTGGAGTTTAACCTTGTCATCACCTACACGAAGTAATAATTCACCTGTGCCAACATCAATTATAGTTCTAGCAGTTGCTAAAAAGGATCGTCCTAAGATTAAAGGTGTGTCACTGTCCTCATCCATGTCTAGAACAACAAAGTCAACTGGGAATATAAATTTATCAATTTTTACAAGCACATCCTCAACAATTCCCTTAGGAAATCTAATAGTTTTATCTAATAGTTGAATGCTCATCCTAGTTTGTTTAGGTTTCCCTAGACCTAATTGCTTAAACATTTTAAAGGGAATGACATTAATACATGTTCCTAAATCAGCCAAAGCATTATTAACATCTAAACTACCAATTAAACAAGGAATAGTAAAACTCCTAGATCCTTTAATTTGTGAGGTAGTTTATTCTGTAAAATGGCTGAGCAGACTACATTTAGCTCCACGTGTGACGCATCGTTTAACTTCTGTTTGTTTGCTAAAAGCTCTTTTAAAAATTTAACTGAGTTGGGCATCTACGAAAGAGCTTCAATAAATGATAAGTTAATATGTAATTTTTTTAAGAGTTTAAGAAATTTACCTAATTGTTAATTGGTATGGTCTTTCTTTGTCGTGTTGGGGTACGACGCACGAGGTTTATATTCTTTACTTACTGGTGTCTGTGTATTGTGGCTTATCTCAACCTTACCTTTACTTACCATAATTTCTTGCCTCGGTTCAGGTTTAGATTCTACTAACCCTTCTTCGTTGCACACCATGATGCCATGGAGTTGCTCTTTTGGGTTAGGTTTGGTATTACTCGGCAAGCTACCTTGTGGTCGTTCTGAGATTAACTTGGCAAGTTGACCTATTTGGTTCTAGAGCCCTTGAATCGATGTCTACTGATTTTTAAGTGTTGTTTCGGTGTTTTAAAAATGGGTTTCTGACACCGAGATGAATTTTGTTAGCATCTCCTCAAGGTTCGACTTCTTCTCCTATTGGTAGGGTTGTTGTTGAAAGCCTGGAGGGGGTTGTTGTCTCTGATTTCCCTGACCACCCCATGAGAGGGATGGTTCCTCCAACCTGCGTTGTAAATGTTACTATAGGGATTATTCTGAGGTCTAGAATTGTTACCCATATAGTGAACTTGTTCATTTTCAGTGCTCGGGTTGTAGGACAGATATTCTGTGGTGTGCATCCCTCCTCCATTTGTGTCACATCCCTGCGTAGAAACACATAAACCATCAATCTTTTTGTTTAAGAGCTCTACCGGTTTGATAACATGGTGACTGCGTCGAGGTTGAAAACACTAGCGGCTTTTGTCGGCTTTGTTCTCATGACTTGTCACTGATAGTTATTCAGCAACATCTCATCTATGAATTTATAAGCCTCCTCAGGTGTTTTATTATTTAGGGTACCACCGACGGCTGCATCAATCAGCTGTCTAGTTGAGGGGTTCAAACCATTGTAAAAGGTTTGAACCTGTAACCATAGAGGCAAACCATGGTGTGGGCACTTTCTCAACAAGTCCTTATACCTCTTCCATGCATCATAAAGAGTTTCTAAATCCATCTGCACAAAAGAAGAGATATCATTCCTCAACTTTTTCATTTTAGCCGGCGGAAAATATTTTAATAAAAACTTTTCAATCATTTGTTCCCAAGCAGTGATGGAACCTCGTGGTAACGAGTTCAACCACTGTTTAGCTTTATTCCTCAATAAAAAGGGAAATAACTATAAGCAAATGACATCATCATAAACGCCATTAATTTTAAAAGTATCACAAAATTCTAAAAAGTTGGCTAAATGAGCATTTGGATCCTCATCCTGTAAACCATCGAACTGAACACATTGTTGGATCATTTGTATAGTGTTCGGTTTCAGCTCGAATTTATTTGCAGTAACAACAGGCCTCACAATACTCGATTTAGCCCCAGTCAAATTAGGCTTAGCATAGTCGCACATAGTACGAGGAGCAGGATTTGCGGTAACCACAGGAGGTAGCGGATTATTATCAGCCATCTCCTCGGTAATGTTAGTATCTTCCTCTTGCTCTTCCTCTATATACTATAGACTTTGCCTTATTTCCCTATGATTTACAGTAGTACTTTCTAGTACAACGGTAATGGTCTCCTTCTAGTCATAAACTAAAAATACCTGCCAGAAGCAAAATAAAAGAAAAGTTAGGAAATTAAAATAAAAAAATAAATTGCAATAAAAATAAAAAATGACTAAAGTAATAAAAATTATGCGTTCCTAATATCTCAGTCCCCGACAACGGCGCCAAAAAATTGATGGTTTCGAAACTAACTAATATTTCAACAAGGACAAGCGAACCTATCGAACAGTAGTATAGCTTTGATGAGTCTGGAATATCGTATCCTCAAGGACTAAAATTACTAGTAATAACTATCTTTTTATTATTTAGCCTAATAATTAAGGGGATTTATTTTAATCTAAAAATTTAACTAACTAATTAACTATTAACGCAACAGAGAGTGAAGAAAATAACGAATAAACCAATGAATAAAGACAATACCCAAGGAAGAATTCACCTAGACTTCACTTATTATTCTGACTCTGAATTAAATGATTTATTCACTTGTCTTGATTCGTAGAAATCTCTAAATTATGTTAATATCTCTTTCGAGACTAAAAACAACTGAATCTAGGTTGATTAATTGAAATCTCTTTCTAATTAAAACCCCTATCATCGCGTTAACTCAATCTATGGATTACCTTATTAGATTTGACTCTAATCCAACAGATTTATGTCATCCTATTTCTAGGGTTGCAATCGACTCCGCTTAATTACGTGAGATCTACTCTTAAACAGGGACTTTTGCTCCACTGAATAAGCACATCAATCTTGACTTAATATCCTGAAAATATTAAAACAAGGGTTAAGAACACATAATTAAGAACAAGAACAAGTATTTATCGTGTAATTCAGATAATTAAATAATAAGATTCATCATAGGTTTCATCCTCCCTAGGTATTTAGGGAGTTTAGTTCATAACGTAGAAGGAAAACATCTTAGGAATAAGAAAACAACAAGACCTAAAGAACCCAAAAACTTCTAAAGAACTTGATGGAGATCTTCAATCTTGAATGAGATCCTGCTTCTGAGATGATTCCTACAGTCTTCCTTCGAGTAATTTCTTCGATCTACTTTGCGTGCTCCCTTTAGGTCTTCCTCTGGCGTGTATTTATAGGCTTTAGAAGGCTCAAAAACCCTAAAAATTGATTTTTTTTCCATGTGAAAACAAAGAAGGGTGCGACAGGGACACAGGCGTGTGCTCAGCCCGTGTGAGGGTGTCCAGGCCATGTGAAAATTTACATGGCTCGTGAGTGACACGGGCTGGCACACGGCGTTGTGTCCAGTCCGTGTGGTTCACATAGGCATGTGCCCTGCCCGTGTGGTTTTGGCTTTGCCATGTGGATCCTTAAGATGGCCCGTTTTGTCCGGTTTTAGCTAGTTTTGCACTCCTTTCACTTCCCTATGCTCACCTAAGTATAGAAATACAAATTTAAAGGATTAGGAGCATCAAATTCACAAAATTATATAAATAAACATCCAAAAGCACGCTAAGCATGAGATTAAAATGTGTTACTTTTATGGTTTATCAATAAGTTAGAATTATATAAAAAAATAGAGTATTAAATCAATGGTTCTTTGAAGAGGCAATATCAAATAATAGGTACTAGAAGGTGATCAAAGATTATTTTAATTGATAATGAGTTAATATAATATTATGATATATAATTTTAGATTTTTCAATGAGTTGTTTATAATAATGTAAAGCAAACACTTAAAATTATTTTTACTATCTATCCATTATTTATTTGGTGCATGTGAAAAATTTTGTGGGTTTATTTTGACAAAAAAGTCAACGATTATTTTTAATCACTATTATTAAATGTGTTTATTAATTTAGTGAAAATATTTTTCATCTTTATCATGAAATATTATAATTTTTTAGGCCCGAATATACCAAGAGAGGGGTGAATTGGTATTTAAAATCTCTTCAAACTATTCCAAAATAAAAGAGAAAGGATGAATAACTTGAACACTAGTGGTTCACCCCCAATTGCCTGCTGGTGTTACAGGGCTAGAACTTTAGTATTACAATCTGTGCAACCTTAGGCAATTTCTTGGTTTCAAATCCACCCAAGTCAGTTTAACTCTCGCAATGTGAGAATTCTCACTAGAAATTCTCCTAGGCACCAAAAAATAAAGCGGAAGCAACTCAAAACAAAAGAGCAATGAAAGAATAGAAAATGCCACAAGAAAGTAAAACACCCCAAGTGCTTGAGTAAATTTTATCAAAGTATTATATTACTCCAAAAAGAATACAGATATTGGGATGATTACAGATGAAGGGAAAGATTTCTATTTATAGTTGAGTTCCCTAGATCCAACAATACAGATTGAGTTACATCGATGATCAATATTAGAGCCTTTCTAAAATTGAGAGTCTTAAGGGATTTAAACTCTATACATCTTTATCCCTTAGGGTTTAAATTAATTACCCTGATAATTCTAGTTTTATATTGGGCCACCAAGGCTTCAAGTAGATAAGCTTCTCCGTAGGTTTTATGAATTTGGCTAGTTCATATGGGTCAATGAACCCCATTTAATAAGTTGACCTCCATGGGACGTTCTGTGTACAATGGTCACAAGTTTTGATCCGCGGCCTATGACATTCTCCCCCACCTATTCTCGTGATGCCCTCATCACGTCCTCAGGATGACACTAGTTTGACTCAACCCAGAACGATCTCAATGCCTAGGTTGAATCCTAACTCTTCTTTCTATTGAGTAATTCTGCACCTTGAAACATTTTCCTCGGCTTATGTCTCTATCGTCACCTAACTCGAATTGTATTTCTCTCTTGTACACCTCGATCGTAAGATAAGTTACCACCTCTCTTACTTGCCCCCATTGTGACTTGCTCGATTGGAATCATCTTGATCTACATGAAAAGACTTTGGCACACTCATATTGAACACCGGGTTAACCTTAAGTTTGCCTCTAACTCTGGTTTGTAAGCCTCTTGGCTTACTGACTTCAGAACTCTAAAAGGGCCTCTGTGACTGTACCAAGCCAATGGTGAGTCAAAATGTAAAACACTAGATAAGTGTCTGAGATGTACCTCACTCATAGCATTTACTCGATTTAGCTACCCAATTTGCATTATTACTTTCCCCCCAAAGCCTGATGCACAACCCACTTTTCTTATAAATGGTAGCCATACTAATAACTCAACAGACTTCATATTGGCTTTCTGCCCCTCTAGCATTTCCAAGTCGGTCTTTATAGCACTCTGATCTACCGAATCAATGCTCCTTCCATAATGAACATCCTCGACTAGCTGGATTGTCTCATCACGACTCTTTGGTACCACGCATTGTCGTTAATGAGTATCCAAGATACAAGTGCAATCGAAAAAGGAACCAACAGAGCATTAATCCAATCAAGGAAATTCAAGACAAGAATAAAGTCGTAATCGTCTAAGTGAATTACCTCAAAGTCTTTCTTGCCTTTTCATTGAATGATCTGTAGCTCAACTCATTGTGCTACTCCCACAGTTGCAACCTCTTTGGAATTAACCGTCTTGATCTTCTCAGTTGATTTGCTAACCGAGAGAACAATTTTACCCATGGTTTTATCCAATATAAACAAGTCAGATGCCCCCGTATTGACAAGAGCACTCATTCTTCGGCTTACGATGTTGATGTCCACAAACATCAACCTTTTCTGCATACGATCTGTAACACCCTTAACTCATCTTTGTTGCTAGATTAGGCTTAAGAATCAATACAATACAAATCAAAACATTTAACATACAATAGAAACAATCACGTAATTTAATTAATAACATTAAATAATACAATTTAATTATAATAAAAATATATTAATTGGCTTTAAATTGAGCTTACGAGACCCTAAAAATAGTTTGAAAATGTTCAAGGGTCATTTTGAAACAAAATAGAAAAATTTGAAAAAACTTTAAAATAAAGGTCACACGACTGTGTGAGCATTCGATGTGTGGACACACGACCGTGTCCCAGCCCATGTAAGTATTTGAAATAGGGCCACACGGCCATGTCGTACGCCGTGTGCCAGATCGTGTTACATACTAACTTGAAACACACGGACATTTGGGGTGACCGTGCGTGGCACACAGTGTGTGATATACTATGTCCCAGGCCGTGTGCTACATAAGTTTCCCCAAAACAAGCCAAATTATGCACACCAGGACACATCAATCCCACATGCATTGAAATGTCCAAAACACCATCAAACACACTTCAAAACAAGCCAAATCAACCATCCTATCAACCTAACCAATATGCCATCAAAAGGCACCACAATTCATACATCAAAATTAATCCATCCAAACTTATCATGTTCATTAATTAAGCATATATCAACCATACCTGTAACACCCCTAACCCGTCACCGTAATCAAATTAGGGTTACGAAGTATTACTAATCAATCAGAAACATTTGGACATTATATCAGTCAATATTATAATCACAATATATAACATTCATACGCATGCATACTGTCCCTAATCGAGCCCTCGAGGTCCTAAAAATAGCTTAGAAATAATTTGGGACCAATTTGAATCAATTTAGAAAGATTTGGGAAAAGTAGTAAAATTTAAAATAGGGGACACATGGCTAAGAGACACACCCGTGTCTCAGGCCATGTAACCTTCAAACTAGGGACACAAGATTGTGTCCCAGCCCATGTTCTCACCCGTGTAACTCTTTGAGTAGGGTCACACGGTAGTGTCACACGCTCGTGTACCAAGCCGTGTAACTTTCAAAGTTACCCTACACGCCCGTGTGCCAGGCCGTGTGTTAGGCCGTGTAACTCACTGACTTGCACACAAAAGACCATCAGGTGTCACATAGTTGTGTCATAAGGCTGTGTGCCTCACATGGTCGAGTCACACGCCCATGTCTCAGGCCGTGTGAGCCCAAATTTACCTATTTCTTACTCAACTTCACTCACTTATGGAATAGGTACTTACACACTTTCAAGTACATATATGGGAGGTGCAATTCAATTTTAAACATTCTCAAACATAATCATATACCCATTCTTAACTTGTAACCACAACACAATTGTCTCTTTAAACATACAACCATTTCATTACAAGCATTAAGGTAACCTATAGTATACCATTTCATACTATAACCTATCAAACATATTTAAGTAACAAGTAGAAAATCACAAGTTGATCAAGGGCACAACATGTAGTTGTTGGAACACCGGCACCCCCATGGCCCAGCGAAATAAAATTAATCCCAGCGATCCAAACCATGAATTCATGTGTAAGGAACGAATCGGGGTGAAATAAAGGTTTCGAAGTTATCGAAATTTCAATCTGAGTAGACAATGACGCCTCGGTAACAAGAGTTCTGATCTACTGTCGAACCAAGCCGCAACCTTTACGATGTCGGCCTCTACGTAATCCACCCGGTTTGACTATGAACAACAGAAATCTCCAAAAACTGTTTTCAGAGGTTTTATTTGCTTGACGGCTGCTAGACTTTTCCAAGCAAATTCTTAGGGTTTTTCTTCACTTATTACCTTTTATAATCGGTATTTCTTTTATGAATTATAAAATTAAATAAATATAATAATATTTTAATCGAAAATTATAATTACATTAATTATACCCAAAAAGTTATAATTACATTAATTATAACATGGATTTCGGTAAACTATATTTATTTAAATTTATATATGAACCAAATTCATATATTAATTCTCATTATGTGTACAACATCCTTGTATATATAATATATTCAATATTTGATTGCCCAATTAAATTAATTCTTTAATTAATTTAATTCATGTGACAATCAAACACAATACCAACTATGTTTCATTCCGTTCATTTCAACCATACGGTGTGACCCTATAGGTTCTTGTAACGTTAGCAGTAATACTAGAACGATTCTAATGCCACAAACAATGAGTGGCATCTAGCAATGCATCATTACTACCTAAGTTACAAGAAGTCATGATTCGACATAACTTTTTGTGATTAACCTTTCATGCATTAATCCTTAAGTCCTTTATCTCTGGAATGGATACAAGTCATGGAATAGTCACACTTGTATAGTCCGTTCCATGTTTCTTGATATCTTGAGTAAACTATGATATACAAATTAGTATGACATCTCATGTCAACTTATTTGAGCATGGCCATGCATTTCTAGTCTCACTCAATCAAGTGGCCTAAGATATTACTCCCATTATGTGGGAGGGACTTATCCTATATTGATCAACAATATCCCTCTACATAGATTGTGGTATATCCAACATCAGCCTTTATAGAACAACCAGTTACGGTGTACGTTTGACTGTATCAAAATATACGACTCACGATGTTGGGATAATGATTATCTCAAGTCTAAGAATCATATACATATTAATCACTATGAGTAACATTGTGACAATTACATAATAATCCAAGAATCATACTCATAGCGGGTCAGTCCAATATGCTGTTCTCTAACACACATATTCATGCATTAATTTTGACACTCCATATCAATGACAACTCTTTATCATGAATCAACTACATGTTAGTCTTAATGCATTATTGTTGTCCTAGTCAACAATAATACTTGACTAAGGATATTTTAAGAATAATCATATTATTCTCAGGACATTATTATAAAATAGTTTATTTGTACACACAGAAGGAAAAACTGAAATAATAATGACAACGCTTTATATTAATAAACATGGTAAATCAAGTATGTTATTACAACCATCTCATGATTGATCTTTGGGCATACTCTTACGGTAGTAACATTCTACTCAAAAGCTAGACATTTGACGTATCAATATATAGGGTCCTAGTACATGCCATATACCAAAACCGAGAAATTAAGTCTACCAAGATTCCTGGATAGTATGATTCCTAGCGTTGACCCGATCTTCTTAACCTTCAAAATGTGATATAGAAAATGAACAAATTTAGAGGTAAGCTTAAATGAAGCTTCGTAAGTCCATTTAGAAATTGATAACCTTTTCAATTCAACATAGATTTAATCAACTTAAGCATAAAGATTTCCATTATACACAATTTATAACAGTAATCACAACCAATTTAGTAGTTCATTATACTCAGTGAGCATGACTCAATTGAACTTTTCATCAATATATCCGTAGATTTCTACTCATTTGGGTTTCACTCAGTATAATAGTAAAATTTTCAATTTAAACATCAATCAGTAAAACAAAAAGATTTACTCAGTTAAGCTCCATTCAGTATAACAGTATGATTTGCTCGATTGAGCTTCATCCAGTATAATAGTAAGATTTGACTCGATAGAGTGTACTTTCAGTATATGAAACAATGTTTGTTAACAACATGTTAACAAGAATGTAAGCATTTGAGAGTATAATTAAACATACAAACTTACTGGACTGATTTGCAGGTGATTCCAGAATATAGGGACTATTCCGCAGTTTTTCCTTTTGCACAATTATCAGCACGTTCTTGATCTAACAATAATAATTTCATTCCATCAATTAGAATAAAAACACAATTTGATCCTTTCATGCAACTTAATTTTTTTGGTAAATTACCTATTTGCCCCTTAGCTTTCCATTTTATACAATTCAGTCCTTAATGCAATTTACTCATTTTTCCTAAACACTCATTGTAAGCACTAAATTTTGTCCGGTTCGATTTCGTTTTTAATTTCCAAAATTAAGGAAAATTAATTAAAAATTAAAAATAACATTTTGACCCCTTAACTTTTCCAAAATTACACTTTGACCCCAAAACTTTTCCAAAATTACATTTTGACACTGATACTTTCTTGAAATTACGTTTTGACCCCATAAATTTTGCTGTGATTGCAATCTGGTCCTTCGGAAGATTTGGTGATTTGGGACACCTAATTCGGGATTTTCCTACCACTAGCATGGTGGCCACTCCTCCTCAACTGCTACTGCAAAAAAGCATGGGAAAAAGGTAAAGAAACACACTATAAAAGGGATTTTTCCCAAAATCAAACCCCATTTTCAAAAAAACCACGAAAAAGAAAAAAAAGAAAGAAAAGAAGAGAAAAGAGAGAAAGAGAGAGAGAAGGAGAAGAAGAGGAGGCGCCGCACCACCGGGGAGGAAGAGGCTACTGGCAAGGTTGGAGAAGAAGAAGAAAGGAGAAAAGAAGGAAGAAGAAGAAGAAGAAGAAGAAAAGAAAAGAAAGAAAAAAAAAAGAAAGAAAAAGGAAAGAAAGAAGAAAAAGAAAAAAATAAATTAAAGTCACTGGTCGACCGACCCGACCATGACCATGACCGACCAGCGTGACCCACACCAAAGAAACCAAGCCCATTTTCAAGAAAGCCCAAAGGCAAAGAAAGCCCAAGAAAGAAGAAGAAGAAAAGAGAAGAAAAAAGGAAAAAAGGAAAGAAAAAAGAAAAAAGAAAAAGAAAGAAGAAAAAAGAGAGAAAATGGGTCGTGTATCCAGTTCTTCAAGCTCGTAATTTTGAACTTTTAATAATTTCTTTTTACCTACTTTAATTTAATTGTATATTTAATGACATCTCGTTTTAATATTATTAATATTTTTAGCATTTTGTTTTTTAATTGTGTTTTATTTTAATTTTAATAATTTTAATAAATAAGGAAACAAATCGGTTTAACACTTGTCGTTGATTTTATCGCTATGTTGGGTGAATATCATTGGTTAGTGTTAAATACGATCACGCCTTTTAAAAAATCAAAAAATCAAAAAATAAAATAAAATTTTGAGTTTCAAACTTTTGTGTTTTCGAAAATTGTCGATTTTCAAAATTTTCGTGTTTTAAAAAAATTAGTGTTTTCAAAATTCTCGTATTTCAAAAATTCTCCTGTTTTAAAAGTTTTCGTGTTTTCAAAATTTTGGTATTTCAAAATTTTCATATTTTCAAAAATTCGTGTTTCAAAAATTCTCGTATTTTCAAAATTCTTATATTTTCAAAAATTAGTGTTTTAAAAAAAAAATTTCGCGTTTCAAAATTTGCGTGGTTTTAAAATTTCATGTTTTTAAAAAAAATTTCTTGTGTTTTAAAATTTCCGTGTTTTCAAAAATTTCGTGTTTCAAAAAAATTTCTCGTGTTTTCAAAGTTCTCGATTTTCAAAAATTCATGTTTTTAAACAAAAAAATTCTTGTGTTTTAAAATTTCCGTGTTTTCAAAAATTTAGTGTTTTCAAAAAAAATTCGCGTTTCAAAAAAAATTCTCGTGTTTTCAAAGTTTTCGTATTTCAAAAATTTCGTGTTTCAAAAAAAATTCTCATGTTTTCAAAGTTCTCGTATTTTCAAAAATTTCATGTTTTTTAAAAAAATTCTTATGTTTTAAAATTTCAGATTTTCAAAAATTTCGTGTTTTCAAAAAAAATTCATGTTTCAAAAAAATTCTCGTGTTTTCAAAGTTTTCAGATTTCTAAAATTTCGTGTTTTCAAAATTTTCGTGTTTAAAAAATTTCGTGTTTCAAAAATTCTCGTGTTTTCAAAGTTTTCGTATTTTTAAAATTTCGTGTTTTCAAAATTTTCGAGTTTAAAAAAATTTTCGTGTTTTCAAAAATTCTCGGTTTTAAAAAATTTCTAGTCTTAAAATTCTCGTTTTTTTAAGAAAAAATTTTCGTGTCTTAATCGGATCACGATTAAATATTAAATTGAACTTGTATTTTGAAAATTAAGACAACGACGCTTAACGAGATACCAATTTTGGGCGTCGCGAGGTGCTAATACCTTCCTCATGCAGAACCGACTCGAACCCTATTTTTTTCTCTGGAATTTTGACGCAGACTTAAACCCAACCCTTTTTTAAGAAAATTCAAAAAAAATGATTTTTCTTTAAAAGAGGATTTATTAGGTGTCCGATCACACCTAGAAAAAGATCGGTGGCGACTCCTTTTGTAAATAAAATTGAAACTCTGTTTTCAAATTTTTAATAATTTTCTCAATTAGCGCCCAAGCAAATTTTAGGTCGCTACAGCTGGCGACTCCACTGGGGATATTTTTTTTGAGAGTCGAGTCTGGAATTAAACGCGTGTTATCAAAATTTTTAAAACTCTTGTTTAAATTAATACTTAGTCGTGATCCTTAAATTTCGTTTTTTTGAAAAGTCATGCATTTGCATCATGTTGTAAATATTTTTCTACCTTGTTTTATCTTTTTTATTTTTCAAATAGCTAAGTTTTTACGGTTTTAGTTTTTAGTTTTAAAATAAAAGCGAAAAGGTTTGTGAGTTTCTCCCACACACTGTGCACTTGCATTTTTGCATAACATGAGCTCTCTACCCGGCTCCGTCCGCTTAAGTGGAAGTAAACGCTATGCCTTCGTGAGTTAACTCGTCCCTCCGCACAAGCTAGTGAATACTTCCGGGTTACATATGACTTATGCTTTCGTGAGTTAACTTGTCCCTCCGCATAGGTATAAGTAAATGTAATCCCTCGAATTGAGCTCATGAGCCTATGATGGGCGATATACCGAGGCTCCGATCTTGGCCTTAGTAGGCGACGAGACGGACAATTCAATACCTTTTAGAACCAAACCGCATATAGTGAACCGTATGAGCCACCCGATTAGAGCCGTGCGAAAATTCATCCGTCGAATAGTCACCAAAATAAATACATGGGAGAAACGCCACTTACTTTTTATTTCTTTACATTTATATTTGTTTTTGCAAGAGAATTAGGTCATTTAATAGAATTGGATCGGGTAGATTATCGATGAGCATGTGGGTAAGTTTATTTTGTAAAGTATGATGGGGTAAAAAACAAAAAAAAAACAAAAAAAAAAAAAAAAAAAAAAGTGGGTCGGTTTCACCAAAATGCACGATTAAATAGCTTAATTTGTTACATTTTCCATAGTTTTCTCTGCTTATATTTGTTGTGATTACTAACTAAGGATATTTGTCTTTATTTTTATTTTATTTTATCATGCATCATAGGCATCTTATTAGGAAGGTGTTGATTAGAGATTGGTTGCCAAAACGGGTTTCGATGGAGGAGTCAATTACACAAGTAACCGAGAAAAAGCGCCGTGGTTCGAGATCGGTCTTTGAAAACCCGTAAAGCAAAAGGAGACAGCTTTAAAAGAATGATGTATCTCAATCTTTGGAGCATGTGACCATGAATGTTCGTCGAATAACCTCAAGACTTGACTAGGATCTGAAGCAGTGGGACTCAGACACTAGGGGCATCTTCACTGAAAAGTACGAGGATATAGCTCACTTAATCGCCGTCAACGTAGATGAACAATTGATTCAAACCATGGTTCAATTCTGGGACCCAGCTTATCAATGTTTTACTTTCAACCAGGAAGATATGACTCCGACCATAGAAGAGTATGCCGCCTTGCTTCGCATTGATAATGTACAATTTAACAAAATATATGTGAAGGAGCCCAAACCAATGACCTTCAAGAAAAAGCTAATGAGGTTAACGGGAATGACCGATACATGGGCTGAAAAACAGATAAAGAAAAAGAACGAAGTCAGTTGTGTTCCATGGTTTTCTCTACGAGACTTAGTTCAAAATCATCCAGATATTGTAAAGAGAGTGGATCTGTTTGCTTTAGCCATTTAAGGGTTAATTGTCTTCCCAAAAGTTCTGGGGCATATAGAAGTTGCGGTAGTGGATTTCTTTGAAAAGTTGAGGCAAGGAATCAACCAGTCCAAACTATCTTAGTGAGACTTTTAGATCTCTAAATTGTTGTAGGAGAAAAGAGGAAGGACGTTTTATCGGATGTGCAGACTACTTAATGTTTGGATTCGAGCCACTTACGGAAAGTGGAGCGACACCTTTCCACATGTTTTCAAAAACATTCTCTCTATTGGAAGCTTACCACAGGAAAGATTGGTAGAAGGATGTCACCGAACGATCTTGGGTTTCAGTTTTTAGAACCTCCGCTACCAAGATATAACTTGGAGAGCACCATGGATCCGTCCTTGATTCGCGCTATACAAATCGGAAGCCAAGATTGGGTACCTTTACTCGGATTATGGGAGGAGTTGGATATGCACCGTTAATGGTTCAAAGGTAGTTTGCTTCACGACAGTTCATACCAACTACTGGAGGATTAGCACGATCGAGTTTGCTTTTACGGTGAAGGTTACATGAAAAAGTCCGAGATATCGCAAAGTATTGGAAAAAATCTACCTAATGGAGTTAGCTCAGATGCTGATACTATCACTCAAGATTATGAAATATGGAGACAAAGACGAGTGAATAGTCAACAAACCTCACCAACGGATTATATTTTCTAGAATCCTTTCTCAGAAGAAATACCGTCTGAACTGGAAATAGCAAGACATGAATTTGAACGTGAAAATGCCAGTCTGTTACGGGATATTAGTTCTCTTCAAAAGGAAAATTACCAGCTGAAGATAGATGTTCAAATTGAAAAATCCAGAAACGAGAAAGTCCAGAAAGAAGCTGAGATCATGAGAAATGACTTAAAGGATCTTCATCTGGAAAATAAGAAATTGAGAGGTACCATAAAGAATAGCGGGCTGGGCAAATCATCGACGGAATGGAAGGAAGAATTAAGCAACATCAAAGGTGGGATGGAACTCTGGAGAGGGAAAGCGAAGAAGGAAGAGGAAAAAGCTGCTCGTGCTATGATAGAGTTAAGGAAGAAGAATGTTGAATACGAAACTGCGTCTGCAGAATTAATGACTAGTCAGTCTGAGCGTCAAGAGCTAAGAAGAAAAATACAAGATTTAGAAAATACATTGCAAGCCCATCAGCAACACTTGGATACTCTCCTAAAAGCCCTAGAAGAAAAGAATGGCCAGCATGACAGAGACATTCGTGCCTACGAAAGAGCTCTCCAAGAAAAAGATATGTATCTTGGTGGTTTGATTAATGAAATTCGCAAGGTGGCTATACAAATTGTGCAATTATCAGATGAAGCAGAAGATCTCAGTTACCAATTCCCTCCGAGACAAGGATCAAACATGTCAGAATTCCTAGAACGAGTGAAAAAACAAGGCGATGTGGCTAGAAAATTTGTGTAATCATAAATCGAGAGCGGCAAAACGTTTTGTAATAGACTCTTTTGATTAATGAAATGCCTAAATATGGGGCTATCTTGAAATCAACACCAAATTTTGCATATTTATTCATAATTAACATTCATTTATCATTTATTCATTCATCCATTCATTACATATGCATATCACTCTAATCATTCATCGAGGTTTGAAACCAGTATAATCCACAGTTCGACACTACTGAATCGGAATCATGACATTCTTATAGGACACGTCTAAGAGCTAGAACTATGGATCTTTGAACTCAACGAAAGAATTGAAAGGATGGAAAGGACCTAAAGAGAGTTGCAAGAGCGGTTGGCTAAGTCACAACAGAAGCAATAGATCGATGGTAAGATCTCGAGAGAATCGCTCGAGCAAAGGGATCAAATGGCCAAAATGATGGAGATGATGACACTTTGGTCAAAGGAAAAGGACCCATCAGAGCCACGACATCACGAGCCCAGTCAAGAGTTAATCAGATCCGCTCTATCCTCCGGATTCACTCCACCTCACGCCCATGCAATGCAAAGAGGATATCCTCAAAGGAACTGCAGCCTAGAGCAACGACCGCACCACCGCTCATCTAGGGCAAGGTATATTCAGATCGAACCACGGAGCCAATCTCATCGACCGATTGTTCCGATTTAAATGATCCGGTAGAAATAGCCAGGTTGAAAATAGATGATCATGATGTTCAAGATAAGTATAGGAGCCTGGAAGAAAGGCTTAAGGCGATAGAAGGTACTGAAGTCTTCTCTGCACTGAGTGCTAAAGAGCTCAGTTTGGTGCCCGATCTAGTTCTACCTCCGAAATTTAAAGTGCCAGATTTTAAAAAATATGATGGAACGAGATGTCCAAAGGCACATCTTATCATGTTTTGTCGAAAGATGACTGGTTACGTAAATGAGGATAAATTACTAATACACTATTTCCAAGACAGCTCGGTCGAATCGGCTCTTCGATGGTATAATTAACTCAGTAGAGAAAAGATCCGATCATGGAAAGACTTAGCATCAGCATTTTGTGAACAATACAAGCATGTATCTGACATGGTGCCTGATCGATTAACTCTGTAGATGATGGAAAAGAAGCCGACAGAAACTTTTAGACAATATGCTCAAAGGTGGAGGGATATCTCGGCCCAAGTAGAACCCCCATTAACAAAAACAGAGATAACAGTCCTCTTCATCAACACTTTGAAAGCTTCATTTTACGATAAATTGGTAGGAAGCGCCACGAAAGATTTCGCAGATATTGTAAAATCCGGAGAACTTATAGAAAATGCTATCAAGAGTGGAAGGATGGAAGGCTCCGAGGGTTCGAAAAGGGCAGTACCCATAAAGAAAAAAGAGGCAGAAGCCCATATGGTGGGAACTGAGAGACACTACACTTCTAACCCATACCCAACCCAATCACAACCCCGATATTGCCCACCTTCAAACTTCTATTTTCCTCCCCAAAGCCCTTACTATCAAGCACCTCCTCCTTACCCCGTCTATGCCACAAATAACCAAAGACCATTCACCATGTTCCCACCAAATACCATGCTGCTCAAAGCCAACCCAAAATGAACAAAACCGACAAGACCCAATCTGAAAAACCTCAATTCACCCCTATTCCATTATCATACGGAGAGTGTGCAAGTTATTGGAAAAACAATTAATATCCCCACATTATATGGCACCCTTGAAGCCTCCATACCCAAAATGGTATGATCCTAATGCTAGTTGCATGTACCATCTTTGGAAACCGGGGCATTCTATAAAAATTGTCTAGCCTTTAAAAGAAGGGTTCAAGGTCTTATTGATGCGAGGATTTTACGATTTGATGGCACTAGTAATGTGGCTGGAAATCCACTCCCTAACCATACTGAAGGAAACGTGAACGCGGTGACAAAAGAAGACATGCGACAAGCTAAAAGTTATGTTTCTGAAATAAAGACACCGTTGCGGAAGGTTTGGGAGGTAATGGTTAAAAAGGGGCCGTTTTGTTATCCCAACAGAATTTTCAAAGAAGGAAACACAAAGAGTCAATGTTTTTGTGATTTTCATGGTATCGAAGGGCATGACATCTAGCCTTGTGAGGGATTCAGAAAATTACTTCAGGACATGATGGATAACAATAAGGTCAAGATCTTTGATAAAATAGATGAGGCCGAGGAAAGGGAAATATGCGCATCTGATAATCAACCATCAACTATCCCTTATAGTGTCGATCAGCCTCTGGTGATTTATTATGAGGCCAAGAGGAAGAAAGTCAAACCAAATGTGGTGATTGAAGTGCCATCTCCTTTCCCTTACAAGGATAATAAGGCAGTGCCATGGAAATATGATGTTAATATTGTTGTACCCGAAGGTGAAAAGTCAAAGGCTGTGATTGGAGATATTAGCAGAATAGGACACTTTACCCGCAGCGGGATAGGTGAACCAAAGAAGAAAGCTGTTGACTCGAATCAGAAAGGAAAGGCACCAATGCATGATCTTTGAGGTTGATGTTGAAATACTGATCGAGCAAGAAATTAAAAGACCTGTGAATGAGGATGAAGCACGTGAATTCTTAAAGTTCATCAAACACAGTGAATATAATGTCGTGGAGCAGTTGAACAAGCAGCCGGCAAGAATCTCGGTGTTATCTCTACTGTTGAACTCAGAACCACATCGAAATGCTTTGCTGAAAGTGTTGAATCAAGCGTATGTGGCGAGCAACGTATCTGTTGAAAAGCTTGATAGGTGGGTGAACAACTTAAATGCAGATAATTTCATCTCTTTTAGTGATGACGAAATACCACCAAACGGTAGGGGCTCCATAAAAGCATTGCACATTACAACCAGTTGCAAGGGTTATATAATACCGAATGTGCTCATTGACAACGGGTCTGCACTCAATGTCATGCCTTTGGCCACGTTTTCTAGGCTGCCAATTGATATGTCTTATCTGAGGCCTTGTCACTCTACAGTAAGGGCATTTGATGGGACACGACGAGAGGTCATGGGAAGATCGAGATTCCTCTAGAAGTGGGCCCATGTACATATGATATCGAGTTCCAGGTCATGGACATCATGCCTTCGTATAATTGCCTTTTAGGGAGGCCTTGGATCCATTCTGCTGGGGCAGTTCCTTCATCTCTCCATCAAAAAGTAAAGTTTATCCTGGATAGCCGCTTGATCACGATCGCTGGTGAAGAAGACATTGTTGCATCTATCTCTACTGACGCACCCTACATTGAAGTAAACAAAGATGCAGTAAAATGTTTCTTCCGTTCCTTCGAATTTATCAATGCTACATTTGTTGCTGAAGGAAATAAGATTCCCACACCCAAGCTGTCAAGGAATACCAAAATGGGAATTAAGCTGACTGTGGGAAAGGGAGCCCGAGCGAAGAAAGGTTTGGGAAAATATCAGCAAGGGATAGTTAGAGCACTAAAGCCAGTACACCACAAGGCTCGATACGGTTTAGGGTTCAAGCCGGATGTACGGCAAAGAAGAAAATAGTTGCAGAAAGATCAAGAAAGGAGGATTGCAAGAGCCTCAGGCCAGGAATTGAGATGGGAGCCCATAGCGTATCCTCTTTTGTCAAAAACATTTACATCTGCAGGAATGATGTACCCAGGGCGAGATAATTCACGAAGCACGCTGTTATTGATTGAAAAGGGTCTTCAGAACGTCAGTATAAATGTTATTGACAAAAGAGATGATGCAATTAAAGATGTTTCAATGATACGCCCTTATCCTCCTGGATTCGTTTTGAACAATTGGACTGCTGTGGATCTTCTTGTAGTTTCTAAGTCCTCTCCAGACTAATGCTCAATGTTAACTCTCTTTTTGTGTGCCCCTAAGTAATAGTGGGATTCTTTTGTAAGAGCTTATGTTTTCTCTTTATCATTTAAATGAACATTAATGGAGATGCATTTTGTCATAGTCTTTTCATTCTTGTTAACTTCATAATTATTCCTTCTTCTCACAGCCTGTCCTTACATGTACCTCATATCATGCCATAACATTATGTTTGTTTGGTTCCAATACTTTGATGCTCCTCTATAGTTTTCTTTTCTATTCACCTTTCAGGTGCTCAGATACCAACGACATGAACAATCCCGTTACAAGTCCTGAAATCGATTTTGAGAGAGCTATTTGTTTAGGAGAATTCAAGTGAGGAAAATGTCAAGATTATGTATCGTCTCGACTTACAAAGAATGATAGAACAAGAAGATAAATAGATCCTACCCCATCAAGAATCATTGAGACAGTGAACTTGGGAAATGAAGAAAAGAGGCAAGAAGTGAAGATTGGGACCTCCATTTCAGATAACACCAAACATGATTTGATCACCTTGCTTCGTGAGTATAAAGCTGTATTTGCATGGTCGTATCAAGACATGCCAGGGTTGAACGAGGATGTAGTGGTCCATAGACTCCCACTGAAACCAGAATACAAACCCATTCAATAGAAGCTGAGACGAATGAGACCTGAAATGTTGTTAAAGATAAAAGAAGAAGTCAAGAAACAATTTGATGCTGGCTTCCTACAAGTCTCCAAATACCCAGAATGGGTAGCTAACATAGTCCCAGTACCGAAGAAAGACGGTAAGGTACGAATGTGCGTGGATTATCGCGATCTGAATCGATCAAGTCCTAAAGATAATTTTTCCTTGCCACACATCGATACGTTGGTGGATAACACAGCAAAACATTCATTGTTTCTTTTATGGATGGATTTTCGGGTTATAATCAGATAAAGATGGCTCCCGAAGATATGGAGAAAATTACCTTCGTAACGATGTGGGGAACATTTTGCTACAAGGTGATGCCGTTCAGATTAAAGAATGCCAAGGCAATATATCAGAGGGCAATGGTGATGCTATTCCATGACATAATGCACAAAGAGATAGAAGTTTATGTTGATGATATGATTGCCAAATCTCGGGGGGAAAGAGAGCATATTGGGAACCTCAAGAAATTGTTCAAAAGACTAAGAAAGTTCCAGCTGTAGCTTAATCCAGATAAGTGTACGTTTGGGGCTACCTCAGGAAAATTACTCGGCTTCATTATTAGTGAGAGAGGTATTAAAGTTGATCCAGATAAGATAAAAGCCATACAAGAACTACCACCTCCACGTACACAAAAAGAAGTCAGAGGATTTTTAGGGAGGTTGAACTACATCGCTCGATTCATTGCTCAACTTACCAACCAGTGTGACCCAATTTTTCGACTCCTTTGAAAACATAATCCGGAGAGTGGAGCGATGAGTGCCAAGTGGCTTTTGACAAGATAAAACAGATTTGTCTAACCTCCCCATTAGTACCGCCAACTCCCTAAGACCGTTAATATTGTATCTAACTGTGTTTGAAAATTCAATGGGTTGCGTACTGGGACAACATGATGAGTCGGGGAAAAGAGAAAGGGCGATCTACTATCTCAGTAAGAAGTTCACAGAGTATGAAGCAAAATACCCGTCAATTGAAAAATTCTGTTGTGCTTTGGTCTGGGCAGTTCGAAGGCTCAGACAATATATGTTGTATCATACGATGTGGTTAATTTCAAAGTTGGACCCAATAAAATACATGATGGAATCACCTGCACTTTCAGGAAGAATGGCACGATGGCAGATCCTACTATCAGAGTACGACATTGTATATGTGGGTTAAAAGTCGATAAAGGGGAGCGCGATAGCTGACTTCTTAGTAACTCGAACCACGGAGGAATATGAGCCTTTGAGATTTGATTTCCCAGACGAAGACTTGATGTGCATTATAGAAAAAGAGTGTGAGTCGTCAAAAGAGAAATAATGGAAGATGAGCTTTGATGGTGCATCGAATGCATTGGGGCATGGGATTGGAGCAGTCTTAGTGTCACCAGAAGGGAACCATTATCCACTCACTGCCAGATTAAATTTCTTCTGTACCAATAATGTAGCAGAATATGAGGCTTGCATCATGGGCCTTCGTGCAGCTATTGAACGAAACATCAAAATCTTAGAAGTGTACGGGGACTCAGCGTTGGTGATTTACCAAATCCGTGGAGATTGGGAAGTGAGAGATTCGAAATTGGTCAAATATCGCGATCTCGTATGAGCTGGTCAAAGAATTCAAAGAGGTGACTTTTAACTACTTCCCACGAGAAGAAAACCAATTGGCTGATGCCTTGGCCACCCTGGCTTCAATGTTCAAAGCAAACAGAGAAACGGAAATAATGCCTCTCCAAATGAGCATATATGAGGTCCCTGCACATTGTTGTAGCATTGAAAAAGAGACAGATGGATTGCCATGGTTCCATGATATCTTAGAATATGTCAAGAATCAAAGGTATCCCGAGCAAGCAAATGAAAGCGATAAAAGAACAATCGGAAGAATGGCGGTAGGATTTGTTCTTGATGGGGACATCTGCATAAAAAGAGGAAAAGATCAAGTGCTCTCGAGATGCGTGGGGCCTTGCCAATGGTTTCACTATGGCTAGGCGATTATGGGACTCGATTATTCTTGCTGACGATGGAAAACGATTGCATTAGTTACGCATTTAAAGTGCCACAAATGTCAAATTTACGGTGATAAAATTCATGCAGCCCCTTCACCCCTTCATGTCATGACTTTTCCGTGGCCTTTTTCTATGTGGGGCATGGATGTTATAGGGCCAATTTCTCCAAAAGCTTCTAATGGTCACCGGTTCATTTTTGTGGTTATAGATTACTTCACAAAATGGGTAGAAGCCACTTCGTTTGCTAATGTGACAAAGACTGCAGTTTGCAGGTTCTTAAAAAAAGAAATCATATGTTGATACGATTTGCCTGAGAGAATAATTTCAGATAACGCTTTAAATCTAAACAACATGATGATGAAAGAAGTGTGCGAGCAATTTCAAATAAAGCATCATAATTCCTCACCCTATCACCCAAAGATGAACGGAGCAGTAGAAGCGGCTAACAAAAATATTAAGAGGATTATTGGGAAAATGACCGAGACATATAAAGATTGGCATGAGAAGCTACCATTCGCTTTGTATATATATCGCACATCTGTGCGGACATCTACGAGAGCAACTCCTTTCTCTCTGGTCTATGGAATGGAAGTTGTGCTGCCCATTGAAGTTGAGATCCCTTCTCTACGAGTCTTAATGGAGTCGAAACTAGAAGAATCAGAATGGGTTCAAGCTCGATATGACCACTAAATCTTATTGAAGAAAAACGCTTGAAGGCAATCATCATGGACGGATGTACCGAAGAGAATGATCACGGCTCATGACAAGAAGGTGCGCCAAGAGAATTCCGAGGGGAACTCGTCTTGAGAAAGATTCTCCCAATACAAAAAGACTTTCGAGGAAAATGGGCACCAAATTGGGAAGGGCCGTGCGTCGTAAAGAAGGCTTTCTCGGTGGAGCTTTGATTCTCACCGAGATGGATGGGAAGGAGTTACCTAATCCGATGAACTCGGATGCCGTGAAAAAGTACTATGCCTAAAAAAAGATCAAGATGAAAACTTCGAAAAGGCGTCTTGATAAAAAAAAAAAAAAAAGAAAGATCAAGATGAAAACCCAAAAAGGGCGTCTTGATAAAAAAAAAGGAAAAAAGAAGAAAAAAAGATCAAGATGAAAACTCGAAAGGGCGTCTTGATAAACAAAAAAAAGATTATGATGAAAACCTGAAAGGGTATCCTAATGAAGGAGGTTCAGACAGAAGGAGCAAGACAATTTGAACGGGGAGTCATGTGGCGAGATTACAATATTTGAAGCAGTCCCGGAAGCTCAAAATCTTCTACACAAGAAGCCGTGCTCGGAGAGATCCAGGATGAAGAAATGTGGAGAAGTTCATGCGTTGAATATCTAGAGCATTTGTGACAATTGAATCTGCTTTCCTTTCTTTATAATGTCTTCTTTATTAAGCTTTTCCTTGCCAATTTTCTTTGCTTATTGCTTTTGAAATAAATATGAATGTGAGGTATTTCTTTCATACCTACTTTCTTATTTTCATGCTTCTCATGTGTGGTTTGTCTAAATGATAAATAGGAAATGACATACTCTAAACAAAAGGAATGTTGAGTATTACCTGGATGAGTATTTGGTAAGTACAAGAGCCTCAAAGCAAGGACAAAGTTCAACAAGGGGCAAAAGGGTGATACACGAGAAACGCAGATTACTCGAGGATGGGTACAAAACCTGAAAGGGAAGTCAAGAATCGAAGCAATGAATGCAGTCATCATGAGAGTCGTAACGAAAAGAGATATATGGCAAACAAGCCTAAGGCGTATGGCATAATCATGTAGGCATAAAAGCATTTAAGACCAAACATGTACATATCATGATAACATCATGCATGACATATCTGGTATTCCAAAGAAAGCAAAAGGTTTTGATGATAGTGTATCAAACCAAGGACAAGGAAGACATTCGAGTTCTACCAGATAATATGTTTTGAAATTCTGATACTTTTTAAAATTGTTTCATTTCAGTTTTTCAAAAAAAATCAACTCATATTGCGAGAGGTGAGTTGAGCCTCGAGTCACACGTTGAGGTATTTTTCAATTTTCGTTTTTCAAAATCAACTCATATTGCGAGAGGTGAGTTGAGCCTCAGGTCACACGCTGAGGTATTTTTCAATTTTCGTTTTTTAAAAAATCAACTCATATTACGAGAAGTGAGTTGAGCCTCAGGTCACACGCTGAGGTATTTTTCAATTTCTATTTTTTTAAAAAATCAACTCATATTACGAGAGGTGAGTTGAGCCTCGGGTCACACGCCGAGGTATTTTTCAATTTCAGTTTTTTAAAAAATCAACTCATATTGCGAGAGGTGAGTTGAGCCTCGGGTCACACGCCGAGGTATTTTTCAATTCATTTTTAAAAAATCAACTCATATTGTGAGAGGTGAGTTGAGTCTCAGTCACACGTTGAGGTATTTTTCAATTTTCCTTTTCAAAATCAACTCATATTGCGAGAGGTGAGTTGAGCCTCGAGTCACACGCCGAGGTATTTTTCAATTTCATTTTCAAAAATCAACTCATATTGCGAGAGGTGAGTTGAGCCTCGTGTCACACGCCGAGGTATTTTTCAATTCATTTTTAAAAATCAACTCATATTATGAGAGGTGAGTTGAGTCTTGGGCCACGCCTGTATATTTTCAATTTCATTTTTAAAAATCAACTCATATTAGAGATGTGAGTTGAGCATTGGGTCACACGTTGAGGTATTTCTCAATTTTGTTTTCAAAAAAAAACTCATATTGCGAGAGGTGAGTTGAGCCTCGGGTCATCTGTTGAGGTATTTTTTCAATTTCGTTTTCTAAAATCAACTCATACTGCGAAGGTGAGTTGAGCCTCGAGTCACACAATGAGGTATTTTTCAATTTTCGTTTTCAAAATCAACTCATATTGCGAGAGGTGAGTTAAGCCTCGTGTCACACACCGAGGTATTTTTCAATTTTCGTTTTCAAAATCAACTCATATTGCGAGAGGTGAGTTGAGCCTCGAGTCACACACGAGGTATTTTTCAATTCTGTTTTTCAAAAAATCAACTCATATTGCGAGAGGTGAGTTGAGCCTCAGGTCACACGATGAGGTATTTTCAATTTCTGCTTTTTCAAAGATCAACTCATAATCCGAGAGGTGAGTTGAGCTTCGAGTCACATGCCTGAGCTATTTTCGATTTGCTTTTCAATAAAGAATAAATATTGGACAATCGAACAAAATTTAGCGCTTTTAAGTCTTTGCTCTATCCTGCTTCACAATGATGAGCAAAGAGGGCAACATAAGCACTAAATTTTGTCCTGGTTCGATTGCTTTTAATTTCCAAAATTAAGGAAAATTAATTAAATATTAAAATAACATTTTGACCCCTTAACTTTTCCAAAATTACACTTTGACCCCAAAACTTTTCCAAAATTACATTTTGACCTCGATACTTTCTTGAAATTATGTTTTGACCCCACAAATTTTGTTTGTGATTGCAATCTGGTCCTTTTAGCGATTTGGTGATTTGGGACACCTAATTCTCAGATTTTTCTACCACCAAAGATGGGTGGCCACTCCTCCTCAACTGCTACCTACAAAAGCATGGGAAAAATGTAAAGAACACACTATAAAAGGGGATTTTTTCCCAAAAATCAAACCCCCATTTTCAAAAAAAATCACGAAAAAGAAAAAAAAAAGAGAAAGAAAAAGAAGAGAAAAGAGAGAAAAGAGAAGAGAGAAGGAGAAGAAGAGGAGGCGTCGCACCACCGGGGAGGAAGAGGCTACGGCGGCGGCTGTTGGAGAAGAAGAAGAAAGGAGAAAAAGAAGAAAGAAGAAGAAGAAAGAAGAAGAAAAAGAAAAAGAAAGAAAAAAGAAAAAAGAAAAAAGAAAGAAAAAAGGAAAGAAAGAAGAAAAAGGAAAAAAATAAATTAAAGTCATCAGGTCGACCAGCGTGACTCACACCAAAGACACCAAGCCCATTTTCAAGAGGCCCAAAGGCGAGCAGCCCAAGAAAGAAGAAGAAGAAAAGAGAAGAAAAAGGAAAAAAAAGAAAAGAAAAAAGAAAAAAGAAAAAAGAAAGAAGAAAAAAATAGAGAAAAATGGGTCGTGTATCCCGTTCTTCAAGCTCGTAATTTTGAACTTTTCGGTAATTTCTTTTTTACCTACTTTTAATTTAATTCGTGTATTTTAATGACATCTCGTTTTAATATTATTAATATTTTTAGCATTTTTGTTTTTTAATTGTGTTTTATTTTACTTTTAATTTTAATAATTTTAATAAATAAGTCAACGAATCGGTTTAACACTTGTCGTTGATTTTATCGCTATGTTGGGTGAATATCATCGGTTAGTGTTAAATACGATACGCCTTTTTAAAAAAATAAAAAATTAAAAAATAAAATAAAATTTTGAGTTTCAAACTTTTGTGTTTTCAAAAATTGTCGATTTTCAAAATTTTCGTGTTTTAGAAAAATTCGTGTTTTCAAAAATTCTCGTATTTCAAAAATTCTCGTGTTTTAAAATTTTTCGTGTTTTCAAAATTTTCAGATTTCAAAATTTTCATATTTTCAAAAATTTCGTGTTTCAAAAATTCGGTATTTTCAAAATTCTTGTATTTTCAAAAAATTCGTGTTTTAAAAAAATAATTTTCGCGTTTCAAAATTTGCGGGTTTTCAAAAATTTCATGTTTTTTAAAAAAAAAATTTCTTGTGTTTTAAAATTTTCGTGTTTTCAAAAATTTCGTGTTTCAAAAAAAATTTCTCGTGTTTTCAAAGTTCTCGTATTTTCAAAAAATTCATGTTTTTTAAACAAAAAAATTTTGTGTTTTAAAATTTCCGTGTTTTCAAAAATTTAGTGTTTTCAAAAAAAATTCGTGTTTCAAAAAAAATTCTCGTGTTTTTAAAGTTTTCGTATTTCAAAAATTTCGTGTTTTCAAAAATTTCGTGTTTCAAAAAAAAATTCTCATATTTTCAAAGTTCTCGTATTTTCAAAAATTTCATGTTTTTTTAAAAAAAATTTCTTGTGTTTTAAAATTTCCGTATTTTCAAAAATTTCGTGTTTTCAAAAAAAAATTTCATGTTTCAAAAAAAATTCTCGTGTTTTTAAAGTTTTCGTATTTCTAAAATTTCGTGTTTTTAAAATTTTCGGGTTTAAAAAAAATTCGTGTTTCAAAAAATTCTCGTGTTTTCAAAGTTTTCGTATTTTTAAAATTTCGTGTTTTCAAAATTTTCGGGTTTAAAAAAAAATTTCGTGTTTTTAAAAATTCTCGGTTTTAAAAAAATTTCTAGTCTTAAAATTCTTGTTTTTTTTGAAGAAAAAAATTTCGTGTCTCAATCGGATCACGATTAAATATTAAATTGAACTTGTATTTTTAAAAATTAAGACAATGCACGTTTAACGAGATACCAATTTTGGGCGTCATGAGGTGCTAATACCTTCCTCACAGAATCGACTCCGAACCCTATTTTTTTCTCTGGAATTTTGACGCAGACTTAAACTCGCCCTTTTTAAGAAAATTCAAAAAAAATGATTTTTCTTTAAAAAGAGGATTTATTAGGTGTCCGATCACACCTAGAAAAAAAGATCGGTGGCGACTCCCTTTTGTAAATAAAATTGAAACTCTGTTTTCAAATTTTTAATAATTTCCTCAATTAGCGCCCAAGCAAATTTTAGGTCGCTACACTCATAATACCAAAATATTCCATAACTTCATATAAATCCCTATTTTCAATTATTTCACCTCAAGTTCATGCAATTTATCATTTAATCAATTTAGTCCCTAAACATCAAAAACATCAAAAACCATTTTTCAAAATATTCTAATCTATCATCAAAGCTCCATATTTCATCACAAACATTAAGAAATAGCCTCATTCATCAATGAAAAATTTTATAACATTTAATAGTTTCACAAATTGGTCCTCGATTTAAATAGACCAAACTGATATGAACTCAAAAACATAAAAATTACTAAAAACAGGCATCAATACACTTACCAAATCAAAGTTTAAAATTCAAAGTTGAAAACCCTAGCTTTTCCTTTCTTTTTCATGGAGAAGATGAAGATAAAATGAAAATTTTCTTTAAATTTTAAGTTTAATTTAATATATATACTTATGGCCTATTTGTAAATACTTCAACTTTTTTAATTAAGCTTTAATAATCATAATTAAGCCTAACTAAATCACAATTTATTAAAAATAACCTCATCAAATCCCACTAACTAATTTTTTCATGGTTAAATTATTCATTTAGTCCCTTTAATTTAACTACTCAACCTGTGCAGTTTTTACAACTCAGTCCTTTTTACTTATTAAACTATCCAAACAAATAAATTTCTCAACCAAAATTTATTGACTCTAGAAACCTCATAAATAGGCTAATTAAATAATATTCACAAAGTATTTTGTTGGAATTGTGGTCTCGAAACCACTATTTCCGACACCACTGAAAATCGGGCGGTTACAATACTGAAAACCATTTCAAACATACATGTCATTCAACCATGGTTTACCTATCATCACAAGGCATGCATAAGTATTCAACAATCTATCAATTTACACCATTAACTATAAACATGAATGCATACATAAGCTTGGCACCATCCAAACATACCAAATTGCTAAACTAAAACCAAGCCCTATTACATGCCATTTAAAACCTTAAACCAAAAGAATCGAAATCTATCGAAATGATGATTGGATAGTGTGATTGTGCTCCAACGCAATTCCAACCGACCGAGCTTCCGATGATCTACAAAACAATGAAAAATAACTATATAAGCAACTAGTTCTTAGTAAGCTCGTGTAAAGGAAACTTAAACTTACCGAACATAAAATAATTAAACCATTCAGCATTGCTCATTAGATCAAATGGATATTTTTCTTTCCTATCCACAACACTTCACATAGTTAGTATATACATTTGAGAACATATCAGCCAATGAAACATGACACATATCATGTAAATGATTTCAATATATAAATCATCTATCACATAATCCATTTGTTACCTTTTCTATCCAATTATACATATTACATTTTCTATTCCATATTCTCAATAACATAGCTCATTTCATATATGTAACTTTTCGTTTAAAGTCTTAATTTTCCTTTGAACCAAATAGAATAACATCGGATACTCGAAAAATGCTCACACAAAGTGTGCCTTTACATGTAGCTATAATCGTCTCTATAATGCTCACACAAATTGTGGGTCGAGATGTTAGCTACACGATGCTTCTCACACGAGTTGTGGAGAATCCACAACAAATGTAGGACCTCAGCCATCGATAGGACATATACAATTCTCACGACCACCTAATTTAATTCCACATCAAATAAATCGACTCAATTAAATTATTCTTAAAGTCGTAGAATTTTTTTCTAATTCAATGCAGTTCGATCGAGCTTTTGTTGAGCTAGCGAAGGGACCAACGAGACATATACAATTAGGTTCTAGTGATTGCAATTATGTCCAAAAGCATCATTCCGATAATTTGCAATTAGTTAATCATGGAGTTAATCCACAAGAAGTACCATGATTGAAAACTCCTTATTGTATACTCTTTACGGAAGAATTCATCCAACTGCTTTGTCCAATGACCTCGTCATGTGTGTGTTACCCTCATATGATATCATTAATTCATTTGAGTTAAATCCATTCACTCAATACAATCCTATTTTATCTTATTGTCACCATTGTGTCTTCTCAATGATTAATATGGTCAATGTCAACAAATGACTGTGATAAATTACTTATTCGAGAACAAACCCATGGCCACATTCCATATTTATCAATCCACACAATGCCAATGAGAAGATATCATTAACTCTTTAATTGAGGTATGAATTCCACTATTGCTAGTAAAGCCATGTCATTTACAAATCTTGTACCCAACATACCGGCTATGGGCTCAATCATCTTTAGAGCATAAGCCTCCACTTGTATCAAAGCACATGAGTTGCATATGCATGGTCAGTGACTAACTTAGGATTTAGGTAAATCACACCATGAATGTCACAAGTGAATTAATTCACAAATGGATTCAAAATTAACTCATCCTAGGTCCAATCCAATGTATCATTCTACCAATGAATACATTTATGTCTCTACTCGTGGAGTCAACTGCTCTGATAGCTAAGACTAGCCATATCCCTAATTGAAATTATAGACGACATAATAATCTTTCTCAACATTTGAATCAAATGCTCACTTTGATTCTTTTTTGGGATTATGGACTCATTTAGATTACTTACTAAAGTAAGTTGATTTCTCACAATGTAAATGTTCTTTATAATGCCACTTATCTTCAGTTTGAACTTTAGGCAATCAATAAGCACATTTCCCAACAATTACATGTTTACTACAATATGGGCACATTTCTTAACAGACATATCATTTCGCTAAACCCCTGTAAAGAAACACATACATGATTAGTGGCTCTAGAATCAATAACTAGTTGTCAATTGATTCTTTCACTAAGCAAGCTTCAACCACAAAGAGCTCCGTATTTTTTGCCTTTTTCGGCTAGGTAATCCAAATACTCCTTATAGTTTGATCTGAAATGGCCTTTCATATTGTAGAAGAAACATTTTATCTTTTTAAGATCTTTCGACATCTTAGCCTTCTTGCTATTCACACGAGGTGGAACCTAAGAATTAGTCGGTTTCTTCTTTCCTTTAGTTTTTTGCTTCCCCCTATAGAGGACGAAGGGCCCATAACTAATTTTGACTTAGGTTTCTCCCAAATTGGCTTACCACTATTCAGCATCAACTCATAGGATTGTAATTCTTTCATGAGCTGAGTAATTGGTAAACATATTAATAGGTGTGGTTAGAAACATTGAAAAAGGTATCGAATGGATCAATTTTACCAAAAATAAAGTCATCCCAATGACATTTCTTCCTTGTCACAATACTGATCGACAGTAAGTGATGCCACAATGTCAAGTGGCCTTACGTCATAATGTGACAAACTTTTTGGCAATGTTGGCCCTATAGTTTTGAAACTTTGCGATTTGGTCCTATTTCGTGCTCAGGTTAACAAAAGAGCTTTTGTAAGCTCGATTAAGACTCACTTTTGATTGTTTAACTAATAAATAAATATGTTTGGCATTAGATTAAATTTGTATGTGAATATTTTACTTTGATTTGACTGTAGTTGCTCCGGCAATAAATGTAACATCCTATAACTTGGACTCGATGATCGGGGCAGGCAAGGACTGTTACAATTCTAATTCAAAAACATCCTTTCATATGAAACCAACCATGGAAGCTTGAAGATGAAGATGAAAGTGTGAGATAGCATCGCTATGTGAAGAAAATAGTTAAGAAATTAAGGTAAGTAGTTTAAATTATCATGTTATATTTATTTGAGTGTTTAATTCAATGAGATACTTGTTTAATTATTTTATATGTCTAAGTAAATAAAATATTATGTTTTTGTATGAAATGAATGATTTTTTGAATAATTTGATGAATGATTCTAAGTGAATAATTGAAAGTAAGAAAGTGTGAGTGCTTTTACTAAGAATATATTAAGTTGGAATTAATTATTTTGAATGATGGAATTGTGTATTTATTATGTTGAAAGTGATAAATATTTATTTTGGATATTATTTGGATGAGTAAGTTAAAAATGATTTGTTAAGTGATTAAATTGATAAAAATTAAAGTAATGATCGAATTGTAAAATTTTGAATTCTAAGGGTTGAGTAATGAAATCTGAAAGTTTATATAGTAACTAAATTATATGGTTATGAAATATGAAAGATTGGAAAGTTGAACATAAAATAGTAAAGTTTAAAACTATAGGGACTAAATTGTAAAGATCTCAAAACATGAGTTTTAGGACTAATTTATATGAATTGAGAATTTACAATTTTGAAAAGAGAATATGAAAGTTTAATGGTTTGAAAATCAAAGGCTAATTTTGGAAATTTTGACAATTTTAGTTGTAGGGACTAAATTGTAAAATTTGGAAATTTTAGAAAAGGGATTGTTTTGCAGAACTGTTCAAACTGAGATTTGGGATTGAACTATAAAATAAGAACATTTGATCTTCAAGGGCTGAATTGTAAAATTGCGTAAATTTGGGATTTCAAGGACTAAATCATAAAAACTGTAAAATTTCTGTAAAATTTGAATTTCAGTTTGTTTTGCAAATTTTGTAAAATCTAAATTAGAGAGACTATTTTGTAAATTTTGAAACATTTAAATATAATTATGGACATAACAATTATATACTTGATTCTCTGAAGTATTTGATAAATAATCATGAATGAAATTAAATAGTAGAAATTTGAAATTGGTTAGTTAGATTGTTGCTATTTGTATGTGATTTGGAATATTTGTTTGATTTGTGTATAAAAATTTGTGATAAATTAGTTTGAATAAGTAAAATTAAAATTTTAAGGCAATGAAATAAGCTCCGATGGTGGATATATGTATAAATTTTGATATAAAACATGAATGAATTTCAAAAGTTGAAATTGGATCCAATAATAGTACATTAAGTTTCTAAATATTATGAAAAGTTATGAAAATTCTAATGCGTCTCTTATCCAGGTCTGTTATCGGATCGAGTAAGGGGTGTTATCGTATGTATTGACACATCTACAAAAAATAGTTGTTAGTGATTGTTTTGACAATATCGTATTGATGCATAGAACTATGTATTGATACCTCTAAGGCGTGTATCGATACATGTAAAAAATGTACCGATACCTTACCCACAATTTGAGTTCGAGATTATTGACTTTGTATGTTTGGATACATAATTTAGTAGATATACATTTCTTTTAGCTTTTTTAGGTGAAATGGTAAAAAAAAAAAAAAAGTAAAATTGAAAAGGAAAAATATGACCAAATTACAAAATACATAAATGTTGAATGTCAATTTTTTATAATTAAAACTAAATTGATACAATATATAAATATTAAAGATTAAAATTAGTATTACATCAATTTTAAAAGTTATCATATAATCTTCTCAGCAACCTTTTAATGGATGGTGTTGAAAAGATAAAAACAAAAATTCAAATAATTAAATGAATATTTTCTAAATTTTTATAGTTGAATAATTAGATTTGCACAACTGAAGTTTACTTATTAATAATAAAAGTGTCAAAAATAAAAAAAAAATTATTTTTTCTCACCGTTTATCTCTCCCGTACACACGTCCTTAAACCGACAGGCAGTGGCATCATCACCCGTCCTACTTCCCCTCAACCGCTTCCTCGTGTCTCCCTTTCTTGACATCCCAATAAGACAAAAGCCCGACAAATTTGGACACGTGATATTTAATAACCACGAGTCTCAACCTCATTTGCTATCCTTTTCAAATCCTTTTTATCCACAAATCAATCTCACCGTCCACCCTCACTTAAATCGAGCAATCGTAAAATTAGCCTCCTAGATTCCTGTTCCTTCCGCCACGTAGATTATAGGATGATTGCATTTTAAAAATAGATTAAAGATTAGTTCAAAAAGAAAAAAACTAAAGGTCTAATTGCAGAATTTCATCCCTCCACTTTATGATAATTAAGAATTCAGTTCTTTTACTTTTAATTTATCAAATTTTAATTTCATATTTTATGAAAATTCAAAAGTTAGTTTAGTTGTTGGTAAACACATAAATTGAATAATTTATTATATATAAATCATTAAATAATTTTCTTGTCCAATTTTTACATATAAATTGCTAAGCTACTAATTTCTAGGACAATAAATTCATGAAAAAGTTTAACAATGAAATCCAATAACTTCTCAATTTTCATAAAGTATCGATAGGATCGAATTCTAACAAATTAAAAAATAAAGGATTAGGTTTTTAACTATTTTAAAATAGAAGGATGAAATTCAAAATTGAACCATCACTTTAATCTCATTTCTATAAAAATGAGTCGATCTGAGTCTCTTCTTTTATTTAACGTTCCGCTCACCTTCAAAGCATCCCTCGATAACGGTTTCTTTGACGAACATAGTCTCCTTTTTTTCCTTCTCATTCAGTCACTTCAATCGAAGAAAAAAATGGCAATGAATTTGGGACACCAGATTGGAACTCTTTCCGGCAAACAAATTCCGACGGAATTCGCCGCCGGAGAACAACCATCATCAACAACAGCGAGTCCATCGGCAGTTTGGAAATCACCCGCCGGGAATCTCCGATCCAATAGCCCACAAGAAAATGCATCCCCACCTATGTTAACACCGCCACTGACTCCGAACACCGCCGGGGAGTGGTCGTATTTGATCAACCTCCCAATGCTGCGTCCGGATCTTTCAGTAGCATGCCAGGCATTCGCGACGTCTTCGCCGCTGGAGATGACGGTGGAAGAGGTGGCGGGGACGGCGGAGTGGACAGATGGAGGTAGGAAGGATGAGAAGAAAGGAGTGTCAGTGTTCGTGATGATGCCGTTGGATAGCGTGACGAATGGGAACACGGTCAATAAGAAGAAGGCGATGAATGCTAGTCTTCACGCTTTGAAAAGCGCGGGTGTGGAGGGGATAATGATTGACGTTTGGTGGGGACTGGTGGAGAGGGAGGCGCCGGGTGCTTACAATTGGGGTGGTTACACCGAGCTCCTCGACATGGCCAAGAAACATGGCCTCAAAGTCCAGGCCGTCATGTCGTTCCATCAGTGCGGCGGAAACGTCGGTGACTCTTGCACGTCCGTATTTTTTCTTCCTTCCCCTCCCATTTTCATTTATAAAATTACCGAATTATTTTTTGAAAAATAAATAGTTTTGATCTTTTTGGCAGTATTCCATTGCCAAAATGGGTAAGGGAAGAGATGGAGAAAGATTCAGACCTTGCATACACAGATCAATGGGGAAGAAGGAATTACGAATACGTTTCACTGGGTTGCGATTCTCTACTGGTCTTGAAAGGCCGGTCTCCGGTTCAATGTTACGCTGATTTCATGCGTGCCTTTAAGGACAACTTCAAACATCTACTTGGTGACACCATTGTGGTATTTCATTTCACTACTTTTTCATCATCCTTTAGATCCCTTTTGTTTATACTGTTAAAACCAATATTAACAGAGTTGGGGTGGTTATTCATCTTATCTCCTAACCATGAGTTGGGGTTCAATATTCACTCATAGGAATGAAGTTACCTGTTGGAATTAGTCAATGCTACAAGATGGTGGACATCCTGATTTCGAAAAAAAACATATTAAAGAATTAGCAATAGATATTGCGGGATGTGGTGATGTCTGTTCTGTTTGCATATTGCATATATTAACTTTTTGATATTTACTATTTGAATTTCTTTTATTTTTATGGCTATTTGATTTGGATATTCGAATTCTTCGAATTTAGCTATTTGAATTTTTATTTTTTTTGCTTTACATTTTAAAATTGCCGAAATTCACTAATATTGATTAAATTAGGTGCTAAATAGTTGTTTTTCTCAACAGGAAATTCAAGTGGGAATGGGTCCGGCAGGTGAGCTTCGGTATCCTTCATACCCTGAGGAAAATGGGATATGGAAGTTCCCTGGAATTGGAGCCTTCCAATGTTATGATAAGGTACTTTTAATATCATTTGGTTTCAAATACTTGTCTTGAATACGGATATGTGTTTTGACATAAATCGTTCAATTACTCATAATATTTGTATAAATTTATTTGATTGATCGTATTGTCGTATCAATGTCTAAACATGTATTAGACAGAGCAACATAGGCAGTGATCTCTCTTTTACCTATATCAGCTCCCAAGTTGCCTCTTTCTTCAGGTATTTGAATGATTGTATCCTTACAGCTATGTTCGGAGATATTTTCGATGGAGCAACATAAGCAATGATCTCTTTTATATCTAATATCAGCTCTCATGTTGCTACTTTCATGTTATTCAAAAAAATTATATTTTTGAATGATTATTTCTTCGTATCAATGTCCAATGGGTCGGATAGAGCTACGTAAGCAACGGTCTCTTTATATGTATATATTAGCTCGCGTGTTGCTGCTTTCTTTGTGTTTCTTGACCAAGGTTGGATGTTGTATAATGCAGTATATGCTTAGCAGCCTAAAAGCAGCCGCAGAAGCAGCAGGTAAGCCAGAATGGGGTAGCACAGGCCCGACAGATGCCGGTCACTACAATAGTTGGCCTGAAGATACTCCATTTTTCAAGAAAGATGGTGGTGGTTGGAACAGCCAGTATGGTGAATTCTTTCTTTCATGGTATTCTCAAACTCTAATTGAACACGGTGAGCGAATTCTGTCTTCGGCATCCTCTATTTTTGAAGCTACAGGAGTGAAGATCTCTGTAAAAGTTGCCGGTATTCACTGGCACTATGGAAGTCGATCACATGCTGCCGAACTCACTGCAGGGTACTACAACACAAGGTTCCGAGACGGCTACCTCCCGATGGCTCAAATGGTAGCTCGATATGGTGCTGTTTTCAATTTCACTTGTATAGAAATGCGAGATCATGAGCAGCCACAAGATGCCCTATGTGCACCGGAGAACCTAGTTCGACAAGTGGGTTTAGCTACCAAAGAAGCACAAGTTCCACTTGCCGGGGAGAATGCATTGCCCCGATATGACGAATCGGCGCATGAGCAGATCTTAAAAGCATCGTCATTGAATATTGATGGATCCTCAAATGATAGGGAGATGTGTGCGTTTACGTACTTGAGGATGAACCCGTCACTCTTTCAGCCGGACAACTGGAGACGGTTTGTAGCTTTCGTGAAGAAGATGAAGGAAGGAAAAGACAGCCGTCGGTGTTGGGAGCAAGTGGAGAGGGAAGCTGAACATTTTGTTAATGTCACCGAGCCTTTCGTTCAAGAGGCTGCCCTTGCCCTCATGCCTTGACCAAGGAGATAATTTTTGTCCGAAAAAGTAGCTTATAAGTATAACCGTATAGTTCAATTTTCACTCTAATATATATTAAGCATGTAAATTCATCCCACATCGAATACGAAGAGGAAGAAACAAAGAAAAATATATATATAGGCATGTAAACGGGTCTATTGCACGTCCCACCAGAAATTTTTTTATGACGAGAATAGCCCCGAGGCACTATCCTCTAGATTTGCATAAAATTTGTAAGTCTTTCAAAATTTTTGGGTATTTGATTAAATGTAATTTGTTTAAAATAGTTTCTCTTCTCTCTCTCTATATATATATATATATAATTTTATACTATTAAAGACGATTTATATTGAATTCTCACTCCCGAATCCAAAAATCTATCTAAATGAAAACACTGTCAAAAAAACCAACATGGATAAGATCAAAGAGATTATTATAAGGCTACATTATAGTTATATGTTGATGATTATACCATGAAGATTTGCCACTCACATCCTCAACCTTCTTGTCCGGAAAGGATAAAACATGAAAGCTGTTTGTATTGGCACTCATGAGCCTCTCACCATTGGGTATATTCTAATATCACCTAGCAGATCAACAATTTCCAAAATATAAGCAGAGCCACAAACAAGTAAAACAACAATTTAGGTGAACTAGTAGAGAACATAACTGGAAAAGATGCAACAAGTTTATCATATTTAGCTCCTATCACTACCCCCAAGTTCTTCGAATTTCATTAGCACTCGATATTGCAAATTCAAGTCTGAAAGAAGCCATTGGGCGAAACGAGGGTCTCCAAGTCGATATCTGCTACAAAACCATCCCCTATCTGAATGACATCGATTACTAGGTACTCATAACTATTGTCTTTCAAGTTGTACAACAACAGTTATTCCATCAACATTCAGCAAGGCTTCTCCGTTCTGTGCCAAACATAGTGGCTTCATGCATACATATGAGAGGCTAAGTGAAAGAATGTACCAAAAACAACTATGAACAGAGAACAAAAGAGAGACTATATCTGATTTATCATTAAAGAATAGAGAAAAAAACATTTCCATTCTCAGACGGTGAATGACATGTTTTATACAGAGAAAAATAGCAGCAACTGCTGCTAACAAATTCTAAACAAACTAATTACTCCAATTGGCTCTTAGTTACTCTAATATTCACCCATCACCCATGTCTTCTAACACCAAATTTGCTCCGCAACTGAAAAAAATGTGGAGGATAACGACTTGGTAAGTATGTTAGTAACCTGATCAAGCGCTGGAACTTCACCTACAACAAGTTTCCCATCATCAACTTTCTTACGAAAAAAGAATAAATCAAACTTAACGTATTTGAATTTCGAGTGAAGAACTAAATTGGCTGAAACAACGTTGTCACTTGAATTGTCACACCAAATAACAGATTTGTCGTATAGAACCATGTGAAGCTCACTTAACAATGACTTAAACCATGTAAGGTCAGCAACAGCAGCAACAATACTCCTATATTCGGCCTTTATTGTCAACCAGACACAACTTGCTGCTTTTTAGAACACCAAGAGACAAGATTACCACAAAAAAACACACAATACCCTGTGGTGGACTGATGATCATTAAAATCAAGACCCCAATTCACATCAACATATGCAACCAAAGATAACCTGTCAAAACGTTGTATTTGTATACCATAATCAATAGTTTCACAAAGATAACGCAAAACTCATTTAGCCACAACATAATGAACATCAGTCGAGGCATGCATGAACTGACAAACGCGATTGACAACATAAGCAATGTTAGGATGAATGAGTACCACATATTGTAATGCCCCAGCAATGCTTTGATACTATGCGAATTTCAAATGCTCCTCCCATATGTTTAGACAACCGACAATAACTAACCATAGGTGTAAGAACTCCTTTTGCATTCTCCATACGGCATTGCTCCAACAAGTCAAGCACATACTTCTGCTGACTTAGATATAGCCCACCACCATCGAGATGAGTAACTTCAATGCCTAAGAAATAATGAAGAAGTCTCATATCTTTGAGTGAAAACTAAATATACAACCTACTAACAAACCCATCAATTTATGTATCCGAGTTATCAGTAATGACTATATCATCTAATAAACCAATACATATATGTGACATATGTTGGTAACCCGAACAAACAAAGAAGCATCAGATTTAGAAAGCTCAAACCCAATAGAAACAAGAAATGCATTCAACTTGTCAAACCACGCTCTCGGAGCCTGTCATAACCTATACAAAGCTTTATTCAATTGACAAAAAAGTTGTTGACCATTAGCATCATTCTAAATATAACGAAGAGGTTGTTGCATGTATACCTCTTCAATTAAATCACCATTAAGAAAAGCGTTGTCCACCTCCACTTGACGCAAATATCAAGGTTTTGTAAAAACAATAGAAAAAATAGTACAAATTGTAGTCGATTTAATCACTAGATTAAATATTTCTAAAAAATCACAACCAGGAACTTAAGAACACCCTTTTCCAACTAATCTTCCCTTTCGTCGAGCCTTAGTACCATCAGGATTGCGTTTCACCTTCAATATCCACTTATAGCCAATAGCTTTGCGACCAGGAGGTAACAAATTAAAGTCCAAGTATTGTTGCGGATCAAGGCATCATATTCCTCTTGAGCAGCTTTCCTCCATTCATTACTAGAAAAACCCTTCTCCATATTATGAGGTTCACGTTCATTACGGTCAAGACTTTTGGTTTTAAAACACCTACTTTCGACTGGGTAACCATAGGATGAGTATTGATGGAAAGAACTGGTAGAGTGAAAAATAGCATCATCATGAACAATAAGATTTGGAACCTTAAGTGTAGGAGAACATGAACTAAACCCATCATCATGTGTAATACCACCAATCTCTATAAACAGACTAGTAGTTCAATAAGAAGAATCAAGAGAACACCCTAATGATTGAATAAGACGCACAACAGGAGATGTTGAAACTTGAGTACCCGAATGAGATGACAAGACACCATGTGACTTAAGCATAGAACGGGGATATACCACGGGAAAACATGTGGTAACACAATTCGAATCCGAAGGCAAACAAGTAACACTAGTTGGCAGAGCAAACAAAAATCGATTCTCATCAAACACCACACGATGTGAAACAAACACTCGACCATTAGCAGCAGGACATTGATAACCCTTGTGTTTTGAACTCTAACTTGTGACAATTGAACGGTTATAAGTACAAGTAACAACACCACCTAAATCCTCGAAGATAAGCGTAATCATAATGATTACCATGAAGAACCGAGTAAGGCAACTGATTTTTGAGAACCAGAGTAGGCAAGCGGTTGATCAAATGAATAACACATGAAAAAGAATACCCCCAACACTTCATTGGCAAGTGAGCCTAAGCAAGTAATGTAAGAAAAACCTCAACCCCATGATGGTGCTTTCGTTCAAAATGCCATTCTTTTCTGATGTGTGCGAACAAGTGACCTGATGAATGATGTCATGTTGAACAAGATAAGAAGTGAAAGACTAAAATTCACCTCCCCGGTCACTCTGGAATTGCTTGATGTCTTTGTGAAATTGCACCTCAAAAAACTTCTGAAAATACATAAAACGATCAATAGCTTAAAGTTTCTTTTTAAGAAGATACAACCAAGTAAATCGACTGTGCACATCCATAAATGCAACACGATACCAATTCGACTCAGAATCCACAAGAGTCGATCCCCATAAATCAGAAACCATAAGATCAAAATGAATATTGTAAATAGCAGTATAAGCTAAAAAATGGAAGCTTATGAGACTTCCCTCGATGACAGGCAGAATAAATGCTGCATATTATTATTAGTAACATAAACATCACAAAATTTTAAGGCAGGTCTTAGGACCCGAGATGATGGGTGCCCAAGTCGTCGATGCCACAACTCAAATGTAGTACAAAAAGTAGAGATAGAACTATTCTCCAACTCAATTTTATTTAAGCATAAGTTTGGATCATGAATGGACTTTGAAGCAATAGAGGAAAATACTAGAGGAAATCTATACAACCTATCATGTGTGCGGCCCTGAAGAAATATTTCCTTGGTTTGAATATCTTTTACAAGACAATGAAAAGGATGAAACTCGAAAAAATAATGCACGTGCACCACATTCGTCAAAGGCAATCATTTGGTTGATGTAAATTTAGTACTATGACCTAAATGTGCAATATTAGCTCGTGTACCATCTCTTATGAGTAAGGGTGTCATAGTTGAGTATTCGCTGGTACCATACAACAAAAAAGCATCATTACAGACATGATTTGTTGCCTTTGAATTAGGATACCAAGTTGTAACGTCGGTGGGTTTGTTGCTATCCGAAAAAGAATGCATAGAATTAGGTTGGATTGAACCAGATTTTGAAAGAACATGAGAACTAATAGGTTGTGTATGAGAATTAAGCGAAGACCCAAGTAAAATTTGAGATGAGCTGTAAACATTCGAATGAGGCGGGCCTATGTGAGTAGTTGTCAAATTTGAAAATCCATACGAGCCTATGTGAGTGGCTATTACACTTGAAAAATCATAAGCTTGGGCCCATGTTACAGGAGTGGCTACAGAGACATAATTGGCATACATTATAGGCCTGGTCTAAACCAATGGGCCATGTGAGTAATAGATTGCATCATTAGGGTTATACCCAAAACCAAACCCTTTCTCTATAGGCAAAGAGTCACCAAAAGATCTATCAAAACAATAATAACATTTTTTAGCAACATGTTTTAACCAGCCACATAGTTGACATTGCGGACGACCACGACCATGATAGGAAGCTCGACCACGGGGTGAAAGATCTGATGAATAGGACTCGATCAAAGAACTCTGTTCTACCGGAGAAGATCCAAATGAAGCAGACTGTTGAATTAGATTAGCCTAAACCAGAACCTCAACTACAAATTGTTTCTGTCGATTTTCACACTCAAGAAACATGCTGGTGAGACAATCCAACGGAAGAGACTCAAAAACAGATGAGGCAAATGTCAAGACTGAGTCGAACTCCATTGGAAAACCAAAAAAGATGACGTTCACTTATTCTTCATCAAGAACATCATAACTGAAAGCACTCAAAAGATCACAAGTGCCCTTAATTTTGGCCAAATACTCCTTCACAGTCAGGTGACCTTTCTTCAGAAAATGACACAAGTGCCTTAAGTGAGACACCATGGTGTTTGACGTCACCATAAATAGAAGACAAGCCTTGCTCTAAATAGCATAAGTCGTGGTGGTGCCTGTAAAGTAAGGTAAGACATCAGTAATGATAGTAGATAACAATCAAAAAGCCAAAGATTTATCTTGTTGATGACGAGTAGCAAAATCAGGATTCAAAACCAACTTCCCTTCTTTATCAAAGACAATCGGAGGAGGAGTAACCATTGTGTCAGTGATAAAGTCGGTTAGTACATAACCATCAACAATAAGACTAACTTGATGCTTACACTGAACAAATGTGCTTTTTTGAAGCTTTATTATATCATGATGAGGAAACGAGTGAATGGCTTGAGACGCAGTGCATCCCTACGAGAAACAAGAAGTCAAAAACCACTGAATAGGGATCGAAGCATTAGAATCCTCACTCTAGTCCACGATCCATGATGAAGCTCGAAACTAACTATTATTTGGACAAAGGAAAGTGCACTTATCGAATAGTAGTATAGCTATGGTGAGTCCGGAATATCGTATCCTCAAGGACTAAAATTACTAGTAATAACTGTCTTTTTATTATCTAGCCTAATAATTAAAGGGATTTAATTTTAATCTAAAATTAACTAACTAATTTAGCTAACTAAATGACTATGAACGTGACAGAGAGTGAATTGGGAAAATACTTTTGGACAACTTATATGAGATAGGCAATACCTAAGGAAGAATCCACCTAGGCTTCACTTATTATTTTTAATTCATATGATTTATTCACTGGACTTAATCCGTAGAAATCCCTGATTTATGTTAATACCTCTTTCGAAGCTACTAACAACTGACTCTAGGTTGATTAATTGAAATCTCTTTCTAATTAAAACCCCTATTGTCGCATTAACTCTATCTATGGATCCCCTTATTAGATTTGACTCTAATCCGGCAGATTTTCGTCGCCCTATTTCTAGGGTTGCAATCAACTCTACTTAATTATGTTGATCTTCTCTTAAATAGGGACTTTTGCTCCACTGAATAAGCACATTCGACTTGGATCAATAACCTGAATTATCAAAATAAGAATAAAAACTCACAATTAAGAATAAGAACAAGTATTTATCTTATAAATCAAACAATAATAAGATTTGTCTAGATTTCATCCCCTTAGATATTTAAGGGATTTAGTTCATACTAATAAAAGGAAACATCATAAAATAGGGAAAACCACAAAACATAATGAAAACCTAAAAATTTCTAAATAACTTGATGGGAGATCTTCAGTCTTGATGGAGGTCCTTCTCTTAAGTTATTCTCGATGGCTGTCTTTGAGTATTTTCTACCTCCTATTCGGCGTCTATTCAACGTCCCCTTTTAAGTTGCCTTCTAGGGTATTTATATGAGCTTTGGAACACCTCTATTGGCCCACAAGTAGCTTATTCCAAATAGAATTCTTCTTTGCTACGGCAGGGACACGCCCGTTTGACACGTCCGTGGTGGACTCTTTCGGCCGTGGTCGATTCTGCGCACACACAGCCGTGTGATCTGCCCGTGGTTAATAGTCAAGGCCGTGTGATTTCTGATGTAGGCCCATTTTGTCCCTTTTAGCCCGTTTCTCGTTCTTTTCGACTCTTAATCTCTCCTGAGTATAAAACACGAAATTAAGGGATTAGGAGCATCGAATTCATCAAATCTAGTGAAAATTTATCCAAAAATAAGCCAAGCATGGGGTTAAAATATGTGTAAATTATGGTTTATCAAATATCCCCACACTTAAGCGTTTGCTTGTCCTCAAGCAAAATTCTCAACTCACAATTAAAATTAACTTCCTCCAATTCATAATCCTCATCAATAATGCCTCGTTATAATTCATAGGTAATTCATACATGGATAATTTAACTCAAAGAGTCCTAAAGATTCAAACAATCTAAGTCATAAATTTTTATAGCACGAAAACATAGGTGTTTTCCCTTACCTAAATAATTACCTTCTATTCAAAACTGACAAGGATTGACATCCTCACTAAGGATTCACTCAAATCACTCAAAGTGTTTAAGATTCAATTTAAGCACTCAAAAGTCAAACATGAAAAGTTAGTCCCATAGGCTTGCTTGAAAATCAAATCTCCACCACTATAGAATGAGATGATACACAAATAAAGAGGTCTTAAAAAGGGTTGTAATGGGCTTGGGTTAAAGGTGTGGATAAAGGCTGAATTAAAGAGTTAGAATTGAGATCGATTTGACAATTTACCAACTAGAACAATAGACTAATAATTACTAATTACATTCAAATGATACGAGCTCCTTCTCAAAATGTGAAATTAATTGCTTAAAGCTCAACTAACATGGAACTAATAATGAATGAATTTCCAATTTTTTTTATCAAGAATAAGAACATACATGAATAGAATGAATTTAACCTGAAATAGAGAAAATAGTTAGGCAACTGATCAAATCAAATCTCGACAAAAGGGACATTAAAATATTAGGGGAAGTAAAAATTCGGTTTTAGGTTAATATCAAAGGTTAAGTCAAGAAATGGTTTATTAGGATCAACGGGTTTCACTAGGGATTAATTTTGAAGGAAGGGTTTTTATGGAGTAAGTGGGTTAAAACCTAGGTGCCTTTATCATCTCAGTATATCAAATCAAAAGTGTGGTCTCGACATGCATAATCGAAGCAAGTTCTAGAATAACAAATTACTGTTGACACACTCATAATCAATAAAGTGAGCACGAAAATGTATGCTCTAAAGGCTCAAAGTCTTACATAAATTATGGTTTTTGATGTCAATCTTGCATATTTCAAATTTCAAAGTAATATTTAAATTTAGGAAAACAACCTAGAAATTTTTAAATCTAAAATAGACTTATCATGCTTGATTCTCTAATATCTTAAAGTATAAATCATCAATACACAATTATCTATGACTTAATCCAAAACATATCAACAAAAAATCATAAATTAATGGAAATTTCATTCTAATAGTAATCTAAGAAAATTACTTAAGACAAAGCATAATTCAGGGGTTTTCTAATAAGATTATTGTTGACACCTCCCCACACTTAAGATGTACATTGCCATCAATGTATAAAGATAAGAATGATAATAAAGTAAGAAAAGCATAAGAGAGGGAGAGGTGAAACTTCCTGAATTTTGGATAGAGTTAAAGAAAAGAAACGGGGGAAATTCGGGTGAGTTGGAGGAGGGTATTTCGGTGGAGGTGGATACTAGGGTCGTGGTATGGTGATTCTCTAGCAGCCTTTTGAACCTAAATCAAAGAAATTAAAACATAATACAATAAATTAAGCACAAGAGAGATAAAGAGAAGGAAAATAAAGGAGAAGAAAAAAGAAGAAGGAAAATTAAATGGACTCAAAGGTCCTTGTCTTGTCGAGGGTATGAAGCGGCCGGCATGAACTTATATAGAGTGGTCTCGCACAGGGAGACTGTGCTATGGTCCTTCCGCTTCTTCACCATGTGGATGGTGGTTAGGGTTTGAGAAAATAAGAAATTAGGGAGGAAGTGAGAAGAAGGGAGTTTAAATAGGAATGAGGGATCTGGTGGCTGCCCACGCCTGTGTGCCATGGGCGTGCTAGGTCACACGGCTGTATCGCACGGCCGTGTGGTGTCTCGTTCATTTCTCCCACGCCTGTTAGATGTTCCCATGCCCATGTTACTTAATTAGTATCGACCACGGTATGAGGACACGGTGTGTCCTACACCCGTTTTACTTTCTCAGTGTCGACCACGGCCGTATCGCACGATCGTGGCATTTTATTTTCGTCCGTGGTTTGGGGATATTTCGTCCTTGGTTCGCACGGACTTGCCACACCGATGTGTCTAATCGTGGTGTCCACACGACTACAGACACGTCCGTGTGCAGGGCCGTATGGTAGGGAAACCTGCACTTTATTGAATTTGTTAGCTTCTGGTTAAGTGCTAAAAATTAAAAATATGACGTTAGTGAGGTTAATGCTTGGGTTGCCTCCCGGAAGCACTCGTTTAAAGTCTTAAGCTAGACTTACCTCTCATTCTCATAATCATGGTGGTTTAAAGAGTTGAAGCTCCTCATTCTTAATATCAATTCTGTTATCAATATATAATTTAAGTCGAATGGTGTTTACCTTAAAAGTGCCGAATGTAGGATTAGTTACCTTGACTGCTCCGTATGGGAAGACATTCAGTACTGTGAAAGGGATCTCTTCGTTTGTATCAAGGTCTGAAGCGGTGATCCAAGGGTCTATTTTATCCAATAATACCTAATCTCCGATCTTAAATTGGGTTGTCTCATCCTTAAGTTTGACATGATTTTGCTTTGGTTCATCGTGTTTCCCGTTTTTCCTTGTCATGTGTCTTCCACTCATCCAGTTCATCGATCTGAAGACTTTGCTCCTCATGAGTTATTTCCTTGTTAGCACGAGGTCTATGATCTGGCTCAGTTGTGTAATTTCGTGGTGCTTCTGAAAAGAAGGTTGAACCAAATGGTCATTAGTAGAATTTATGTTCTCACCTTTATTACTCGATGTCCTAGCCAAGTCAAGAGCCTAAAGAGTGATCGTTTCGTCACCTGCACAAAGTGTGAGTTCACCTGTACCAATATCAATTCTAGTTTTAGCAGTTGCTTAAAAGAGTCTTCCTAAAATTAAAGGAACATTTTTGTCCTCATCCATGTCTAAAACAAAAAAGTCTATTGGGAATATGAATTTATCAATTTTATGAGTACATCCTCAATTATACCCCTAGGAACTCTGATAATTTTATCACCAACTGAATGCTCATCCTAGTTTGTTTGGGTTTCACGAGACCTAGCTGCTTAAACATTTTATAAGGCATAACATTGATACTTGCCCCTAAATTAGTTAAAGCATTATTAATAGATAAACTACCAATTAAGTAAGGAATCGTAAAGCTCCCTGGATCTTTTAACTCTTGTGGTAGTCTATTTTGTAAGATTGCCGAGCATATTGCATTCAATTCCATATGCGACACCTCGTCTAACTTCCGTTTGTTTGTCAAAAGCTCCTTTAAAAATTTTCTTGAATTTGGCATCTACGAAAGAGCTTCAAGAAACGGTAAGTTAATATGTAATTTCTTTAGAATTTTAATAAATTTACCGAATTGTTCATCTGTACGATCTTTCTTCATCGTATTGGGTATGGCACATGAGGTTGGCACTCTGTAATTACCGGTTTCGGTTGATCACAGCTTACCTCAACCTTACCTTCCTCTACCACATTCTCTTGCCTCAATTTTGGCTCATCTAGCCCTTCACTATCTTGAGCAGTAATGGCATGAAGTTGCTCTTTTGGGTTAGTTTCAGTGTTGCTTGGCAAGTTACCTTGTAGCTGTTTAGATATGAGCTTAACGAGTTGTCCTAATTGGTTTTCGATCCCTTAAATCAATGCTTGCTAATTTTTGAGTGTTGCTTCAGTGTTTTGGAAATGGGTTTCTGACACCGTGATAAATTTTGTTAGCATCTCCTCAAGGTTTGGATTTTTCTCTTGTGGGTAGGGTTACTGTTAAAAGCCGGAGGGGTTGTTGTCTCTGATTTCCTTGGCCGCCCCATGAGAAGTTGGGATGGTTCCTCCAACCTGGATTATAAGTGTTACTATAAGGGTTATTTTGAGCTCTAGAATTGTTACCTATATAGTTCATCTGTTAGTTCTCTATGCCAGGGTTGTAGGGTGGGTATTCTGTATTGTTCATTCCTTCTCTATATGTATCACACTGCATCACTGGATGTACCTGCGAAAAACCACACAAACTATCAATCTTTTTATTTAACAGTTCTATCTGATTTGATCACATGGTTACTGCGTCGATGTTGAAAACACTGGCGGCTTTTGTTGACTTTGTCCTCATAACTTGCCACTGATAGTTATTCAGTGCCATCTCCTCTATAAACTCATAAGCCGCTTCAGGGGTTTTGTTGTTTAGGGTTCCACCTGTGGCTGAATCAATCAACTGCCTAGTTGAGGGGTTCATACCATAGTAAAAGGTTTGAACCTGTAGCCACAAGGGTAACCCATGGTGAGGGCACCTTCTCAATAGATCATTGTATCTCTCCCATGCATCGTAAAGTGTCTCTAAATCCATCTTCACAAAAAAAGAGATATAATTCCTCAACTTAGCCATTTTAGCCAGCGAAAATTATTTTAATAAAAATTTTTCGGTCATTTGGTCCCAGGTAGTGATTGATCCTTGTGGTAACGAGTTCAACCACTGTTTAGCTTTGTTCCTCAATGAAAAGGGAATAACAAAAGGTGAATGGCATCATTAAAACGCCATTAATTTTGAAAATGACGCAAAACTCTAGAAAATTTGCCCAAGTGATTGTTTTGATCCTCATCCTGCAAACCATCAAACTGAACAAATTGTTGAATTATCTGTATAATGTTAGGTTTCAGTTCAAAGTTATTTGCAGCAATAGCAGGTCTAACAATACTTGATTCGGTTCCTGTTAAATTAGGTTTAGCATAATCATACATAGTACGAGGAGCAAGATTTTGATTCACCGGGTTTGCGGTCACCATAGGAGGTAACAGATTATTATCGGCCATCTCTTCGGTAGTATTGGTTTCATCTTCTTTCTCTTCTTGTATGTATTGTAGGCTTTTCCTTATTTTCTTTTCGGTTTCTGCGAGCGGTACCTTCTATATCACTATCGTAAAGTAATGATCCTGACGTGTTCCTTCTAGTCATAAACTAGAGTTACCTGCCAGAAGCAAATAAAGGGAAATAAATTAGTAAAGAAAATAATAGCAAAAAATAAATAAATTGCAAATAAAAAATGACTAAAGTAATAAAAATTTAGTGTTCCTAATATCTTAATCCCCGGCAACGGCGCCAAAAATTTGATGGAGCTCGAAACTAACTATTATTTCGACAAAGGCAAGCGCACCTATCGAACAGTAGTATAGCTATGGTGAGTCCGAAATATCGTATCCTCAATGACTAAAATTACTAGTAATAACTGTCTTTTTATTATCTAGTCTAATAATTAAAGGGTATTTATTTTTAATCTAAAATTAACTAACTAATTTAGCTAACTAAATGGCTATGAACGTGACAGAGAGTGAACGGGAAAATACTTTTGGACAACTTATATGAGATAGGCAATACCTAAGGAAGAATCCACCTAGACTTCACTTATTACTTTTAATTCATATGATTTATTCACTTGACTTAATTCGTAGAAATTCCTGATTTATGTTAATACCTCTTTCGAGGCTACTAACAACTGACTCTAGGTTGATTAATTGAAATATCTTTCTAATTAAAACCCCTATTGTCGCATTAACTCAATCTATGGATCATCTTATTAGATTTGACTCTAATCTGACAAATTTTCGTCCCCTATTTCAAAGGTTGCAATCAACTCCGCTTAATTGTGTTGATCTTCTCTTAAACAGGGACTTTTGCTCCACTGAATAAGCACATTCGACTTGGATCAATAACCTGAATTATCAAAATAAGAATAAAAACTCACAATTAAGAATAAGAACAAGTATTTATCTTATAAATCAAACAATAATAAGATTCGTCTAGATTTCATCCCCTTAGATATTTAAGGGATTTAGTTCATACTAATAAAAGAAAACATCATAAAATAGGGAAAACCACAAAACATAATGAAAATCCAAAAACTTCTAAAGAACTTGATGGGAGATCTTCAGTCTTTGATAAACCGTAATATGTTCATATTTTAATCCCACATTTAGCATACTTTTAGATGATTTATTCCCTGAATTATGGAATTTGGTGCTCCTAATCCTTTAATTTCATGTTTTATACTTAGGAAAGCACCGGTGGATGAAAAGAACGAGAAACGGGCTGAAAACAGAGAAAATGGTCCAAAGTATGAATTGCACACGACTTGGGTCCGAAACACACGGCTGTGCCTCCTTAGCAGATTCGACCACAGCCTGGCCTCAAATCACACGGGTGTCCTGCTGCAGCAAAGAAGAGTTCCATTCAGATTAGGGTACTTAGAGGTAAAGAAAGACATTCCAAAAGCCTACATAAACACCCTAGAGGCCAACCTTCAGAGGGCATTCAGCTAGGCCTAGGAGCCAAGCCGGATAGGCCAAATTGTGGTATTCACTCGAAGAAAGCCAGTTGATCCATCCAAAAGCCGGAATCACACTCAAGACTGAAGATCTCTCTTTCAATTCCTTTAGGGGGTTTTAGGGTTTTCTTTATGTTTGTTATTTTTCTTTTGAGATGTATTCTTTTATGATTATGAACTAAATCCCTCAAATACCTGAGGGGGATGAAACCTAAAACGAATCTTGTTATTGTTTTTTGAACTATAAATACTTAATTTGTTCTTAACTATGTGTTCTTAATTCTTGCTTTGATATTTCAGGATATTGATTCAAGTATTGATGTGCTTAGGCAAGGGAGGAATATTCCCTGTTTAAGAGTAGATCTAGCATAGTTAAGCAGAGTTGATTGCAACCCTAGAGATAAGATGATAAAAATCTGTCGGATTAGGGCCAAACCTAATATGGGAGTCCATAGGTCGAGTTAATGCAATTCTAGGGGTTTTAATTAGAAAGAGATTTCAATTAATCAACCTATGGTTAGACGTTAGTAGCCTCGAGAGAGTTATTAATATAAATTAGGGAATCCTACGGATCAAGTCAAGTGAATAAATCGTCTGGTTCAGAGTTAGATAACAAGTGAAGTCTAGGTGGATTCTTCCTCAAGTATTGTCTTAATCAATTGGTTTTCCCACAAGTATTTCCCCAATTCCTTCTTTGTGTCTTAGCATCTTTAGCTTAGTAGTTAGTTCATTTTAGATTAAATAACAATTCTCTTAATTTTTAGGCTAAATAATAAAAAGAAAGTAAGTATTAGTACTTTTGGTTCCCTTGGGTTCGACAATCTAGTCTTGCCACTAAACTATACTACTGTTCGATAGGTGCGCTTGCCTCAATCATGGTGATAGTTAGTTTCTAGGCTCGATCATTCATTAAATAAATTTTTAAGACTTTTTCAGACCAACGATCAAGCTTTTGGCGCCGTTGCAGGGGAACTAAAATATTAAGCACGCTCAATTTTTATTACTTTAGCCATATTTTATTTTTGAAATTAAATTTTATTTTTACTTTTCTAATTTTTTTTTCTTTTTATCTATTCCTAGCAGGTACCTCTAGTTTATGACTAGAAGGAACTCGACAGGACCATTAGTTTACAATAGTGATATTGAAGGTACGGTTCGCAGAAATCGTAGAGAAATAAGGCTAAGCTTAAACTACATGCAAGAAGAGCAAGAAGACGAAATTAATACTACCGAAGAGATGGCCGAGAATAATCGACTACCTCAAGAGGTGGCCGAAAATCATGTTTCTCGAACTATGTATGATTATGCTAAACCTAATTTAACAGAAAGTGAATTGAGTATTGTTAGGCCTGCTATAGCTGTTAATAATTTTGAATTGAATCCTAACACTATACAAATGATTCAACAATTTGTTCAATTTGATGGTTTGCAGGACGAAGACTCAAATACTCATTTAGCAAATTTTCTAGAATTCTGTGATACCTTCAAAATAAATGGTGTTTTTTATGATGCCATTCGTCTTCAATTATTTCCCTTTTCATTAAGGAATAAAGCCAAACAGTGGTTGAATTCTCTTCCACGAGGATCAATCACTATATGGGATCAAATGACCGAAAAATTTTTGTTAAAATATTTTCCGCAGGCCAAAATGGCCAAATTAAGGAATGATATCTCTTCTTTTGTGCAGATGGATTTAGAAACACTTTACGATGCATGGTAAAGATACAAAGATCTATTGAGAAGGTGCCCACACCATGGACTACCCTTGTGGCTACAGGTCCAAACTTTTTACAACGGTGTGAACCCTCAACCAAGCAATTGATTGATTCAGCCACCGGCGGAACCTTGAATAACAAAACACTTAAGGCGGCCTACGAATTTATTAAAGAGATGTCACTGAATAACTATCAGTTGCAAGTCACGAGGACAATGCCAACAAAAGCCGCCAGTGTTTTCAACCTCGACGCAATAACCATGCTATCAAACTAGGTAGAACTTTTAACTATGAAAATTGATGGCTTATGTGGTTCTTCGCAGGCACATCTAGCTATACAGTATGATATCAATGGAGGAGGGATGAGCAATATAGAATATCCACCTCACAACCCGAGCGCTGAAAACGAGCAAGTTCACTATATGGGTAACAATTTTAAATTTCAAAATAACCCTTATAGTAATACTTATAATCCAAGTTAGAGGGACCACCCCAATTTCTCATGGGGTGGTCAAGGAAATCAGAGACAACAACCCCCTCCAAACTTCTATCAACAGCCCTACCCACAGAAAAAAAAGTCGAACCTTGAGGAGATGCTGACAAAATTCATAGCGGTGTTAGAAAAACGTTTCCAAAACACCGAAACAACACTTAAAAATCAACAAGCATCGATTCAAGGGATCGAGAACCAATTAGGGTAACTCGTTAAGCTAATCTCTGAACGACCACAAGGTAGCTTACCAAGTAACACTGAGACTAACCTAAAGAGCAACTTCAAGCCATAACAGCTCATGAAAGTGAAGGGTTAGTGGAATCTGAACCTGAGCCAAGGAGAAAACCTGTGGTAAGTGAAGGTAAGGTTGAGGTAAGCCAAAAAAACCAAAATCGGTAATTAAAGAATACCAACCTCGAATACCATACCCAAATGCGATGAAGAAATACAATACAGATGAACAGTTCGGTAAATTTCTTAAACTTTTAAAGAAATTACATATTAACTTGCCGTTTCTTGAAGCTCTTTCGCAGATGCCAAATTCAAGGAAATTTTTAAAAGAGCTTTTAACAAACAAGCAGAAGTTAGACGAGGAATCACATGTGGAACTAAATGCAGTATGCTCAGCGATGTTGTAAAATAAACTACCACGAAAATTAAAAGATCCAGGGAGTTTTCCAATTCCATGTTTAATTGTTAGTTTATCTACTGATAATGCTTTAGCTGATTTAGGGGCAAGCATCAATGTTATGCCTTATAAAATGTTTAAACGGATAGATCTAGGGAAACCCAAACAAACTAGGATGAGTATTCAATTAGCTGATAAAACTATTAGAATTCCTAAGGGTATAATAGAGGATGTGCTAGTAAAAATTGACAAATTCATATTCCCAGTAGACTTTGTTGTTTTAGACATGAATGAGGACAGTACTGTCCCTTTAATCCTAGGAAGGCCCTTTTTAGCAACTACCAGAGCTAAAATTGATGCTGGTACAAGTGAACTTATACTTTGGGTAGGTGACGAGACAATCACTCTTCAAGCTCTTGATTAGGCTAGGACATCAAGCAATCAAGGTGAGAAAATAAATTCTATTAATGACCATTCGGTTAAACCTTGTTTTTAGGAAACACCACAGAACCACGCCACTGAGCCAGATACCTCATGACAAAAATAAATAACTCACGAGGAGCGATGGCTTCAGATAGATGAACTAGACGAGTGGAAGGCACATTTCAAGGAGGAATCAAAGCCACACGAAGCAAAGCCGAGGGAATCTCCAGACAAGCTTATAGGAATAACAAATCACTTCAAAATAGGATATCATGTATTGTTGGATAAGAAAGACCCTCGAATCGCCAGTTCAAACCTTAAAACGAAAGAAGAAATCCCTTTCACGGTACTGAATATCATTCTATACAGAACAGTCGAGGTAAGTAATCCCATATTCAACACTTTTAAGGTAAACACCACTCGACTTAAACTATAAATCGATAACTGAGTTGATAGCATGAGAAAGGATTTTCACCTCCTCAAACCACCATGATTATGCGAATGAGAGGTAATTTTAGCTTAAGACTTTAAACGAGGGCTTGTGGGAGGCAACCCGAGCACTAACTTCACTAATGTCATATTTTCAAATTTTAGCATTCTAACTAAGAACTAACCAGGCTTTTAGGTGCAGGTTTTCATACCCATATGGCTTTGCACATGGCCATAGTCGTGGCCGTGTGGCCACCACAGGTAGGTTCAAGGGCGTGGGCAACCACCAGATCCCTATCTCTATTTAAAATCCCTTCTTCTGTTTACTTTCACCCCCAAATCTTCTTCCCCTTTCCCCTTTCTTTTTGAACGCATACCCATTTTCCATTATTTACTTTTATTCTTATTTTTATTTTTACTTTCTTTATTATTTTCTTCTTATTCTTCATGCCATTTAGATTTAACTTAGGATACAATAAGATCAAACCGGCTGCTTTGAGGATTCAATTTCAAACAACTCGAGGTGCTCCCCACGTTCACCTCTACTCAATCCTATCCGGTTTCTCTTCATTAACTCCATCCAAAATTCAAGAAGTTTCACTTCTCTCCCTATCTTTTGATTTTATCACTATATTGTCAGTTTACCTATTTTTTTACATTGAGGACAATGTACGTCTTAAGTGTTGGAGGGTCAACTATAGTATTATTTGAAAATCCTTGAATTATTCCTTATTCTTAAGTAATTTTCTCATTTCACTAATTAGAATGAAACTTCTGTTGATTTATGATTTTTATTGATATGTTTTAGATTAAGTAATAGTTAATTATGCATTCATGATTTAAACTTTAAGATCCTAGAGAATCAAGCATGATAAGTCTATATTTCAGAATTAAAAAAAATTTGCTAGGTTGTTGACCTAAATTTGAATATTACCTTGAAGTTTGAAATTTATAAGGTTGATATCAAAAACCCATAATTTTTGTGAGATTTTGAGCCTTTTAGAGCATACATTCTTTTCGTGCTCACTTTATTGATTATGAGTGTGTCAATATTGATTTGTTATTCTAGAACTTGCTTCAATTATACATTTCAAGATCACATCATTGATTTGATAAACAGAGATGATAAAGGTACTTAGGATTTAACCCACTTACTCCACTAAAAGCCTACCCTCACAATTAACCCCTAGTGAACCCCTTTGATCCTAACAACCCTTTTATTGATTCAACCACTAATATGAACCTAAAACCCATCTTGTATTTGTTATCACCATTTCTCTTGACTACCCTTCTATCGAGATTTGATTTGATCAGTTGCCTAATTATTTTATTTCAGTAGTTAAATTCATCTTATATTATGTATTTACTTGATTTGTTCTTAAAAAAATCAAAGTATATCTATTTTTAGTTCTATAATTAAGTGAGCTTAAACAGTTAAATTCACATCTTTAGAAAAATCTTGTGTTATTGATGTAATTATTCATTACCTATTCATTTTTCTAGTTAGGTAAATTGTCAATTCAATCTCGATTCTAACCCTTTTATTCAGCCTTTATCCACACCTTTAACCCAAGCCCCATTACAACCCTTTTTAAAATACCTTTTGATCTGTGTATCATTTCATTTTATAGTGGTGAAGATTTGATTTTCAAGCAAGCCTATGGGATTAACTTTTCATGTTTGACTGATAAGTGCTTTATTTTGAACCTTAAACACCTTGAGTGATTTGAGTGAATCTTTAGTGAGGATGTCAACTCTTGTCAATTTTGAATTAAAGGTAATTATTTAGATAAGGGAAACACCTATATTTTTCGTGCTACAAACTTATGACTTTGATTGTTTGAATCTTTAAGACTCTTTGAGTTAAATTATCCATGTATAAATTATCCATGAATTATAATGAGGCATTGTTGATGAGAATTATGAATCGAGGGAAGTTAGTTTTAATTGTGAGTTGAGAATTTTGCTTGAGGACAAGCAAAAGCTTAAGTGTGGGGGTATTTGATAAACAATAATATGTTCATATTTTAATCCCACATTTAGCATACTTTTGGATGATTTATTCCCTGAATTGTGGAATTTGGTGCTCCTAATCCTTTAATTTCTTGTTTTATACTTAAGAAAGCACTGGAGGATGAAAAGAATGAGAAGCGGGCCGAAAACGAGAAAATAAGCCAAAGTACGAATTGCACACGACCTGGGCCCGAAACACACGGCCGTGCCTCCTTAGCAGATCCGACCACGTCCTGGCCCCAAATCGCACAGGCCGTGCCACACGGGCGTGTCCCTGCCACAGCAAAGAAGAGTTCCATTCGGATTAGGGTACTTAGAGGCAAAGAAAGACATTCCAAAAGCCTATATAAACACCCTAGAGGCCAACCTTCAGGGGCGTTCAGCTAGGCCTAGAAGCCAAGCCGGAGAGGCCAAATTGTGGGATTCACTCGAAGAAAGCCAGTTGATCCATCCCAGAAGCCGGAATCACACTCAAGATTGAGGATCTCTCCTTTAATTTCTTCAGGGGTTTTAGGATTTTCTTTATGTTTTTTTTATTTTTCTTCTGAGATGTATTCTTTTATGATTATGAACTAAACCCCTCAAATACTTGAGGGGGATGAAACCTAAGACGGATCTTGTTATTGTTTTCTGAACTATATGATAAATACTTGATTTGTTCTTAACTATGTGTTCTTAATTCTTGCTTTGATATTTCAGGATATTGATTCAAGTATTGATGTGTTTAGGCAGAGAAGGAATATTCCCTGTTTAAGAGTAGATCTAGCATAGTTAAGCGGAGTTGATCGCAACCCTAGAGATAGTATGACGAAAATCTACCATATTAGGGTCAAACCTAATATGGGAGTCCATAGATCGAGTTAATGCAATTCTAAGGGTTTTAATTAGAAAGAGATTTCAATTAATCAACCTAGAGTTAGACGTTAGTAGCCTCGAGAGAGGTATTAATATAAATTAGGGAATCCTACGGATCAAGTCAAGTGAATAAATCTTCTGGTTCAGAGTTAGATAACAAGTGAAGTTTAGGTGGATTCTTCCTCGGATATTGTCTTAATCAATTGGTTTTCCCACAAGTATTTCCCCAATTCCTTCTCTGTGTCTTAGCATCTTTAGCTTAGTAGTTAGTTTATTTGAGATTAAATAACAATTCTCTTAATTTTTAGGCTAAATAATTACAAGAAAGTTAGTATTAGTACTTTTAGTTCCTTTGGGTTCGACAATCCGGTCTTGCCACTAAACTATACTATTGTTCGATAGGTGCGCTTGCCTCAATCATGGTGATAGTTAGTTTCTAGTCTCGATCATTTATTATATAAATTTTAAGACTTTTTCCACCACCACCGGTCTTGATGGAGATCCTTCTCCTAAGTTGTTCCCGACAGCTGTCTTCGAGTATTTTTCGCCTCCTATTCAAAGTCTATTCAACGTCCCCTTTTAAGTTGCCCCTAGGGTGCTTATATAGGCTTTGGAACACCTCTATTGGCCCGCAAGTAGCTTGTTCTGAATAGAATTCTTCTTTGCTATGGCAAGGACACGCCCGTGTGACACGACCGTGGTAGACTCCTTCGGCTGTGGTCGATTCTACTCGTCACACACGGCCGTGTGATCTACCCGTGGTCGATAGTCCAGGCCGTTTGATTTTTTATGTAGGCCCATTTTATCTTTTTTTGGCCCGTTTCTCGTTCTTTTTGACTCATAATCTCTCCTGAGTATAAAACACGAAATTAAGGGATTAGGAGCATCGAATTCATCAAATCTAGTGAAAATTCATCCAAAAATAAGCCAAGCATGGGGTTAAAATATGTGTAAATTATGGTTTATCAATCCACCTACACCATACTCAGTCATCATCTAAAAATCATCGTGCATCAGATGGCGATTACAAAGCACACAAAGGCAACCATTAAGAACTCCTACCACGAACACACAGGTAGAACCAACAATGTCAGGTGCTGGCATGTCCTAAAAGGGGATTTGATATAAGGTAAAGTCATTGTTTTAAGACACACTTGTATTGGCAAAGCATTTTGAAAACTAATCTTGAAAGGATTTCCACCATGATTTCTTGGGAACAATGGGGATTTTAGCTCATTCCCCTACAACTAGTGACTACTGCTGAAATCTTTGTTCTTTTCTCATGATTTTGATTGCTTTAAAGAATCGATTTGATGGAAAATATTGAATATCGAAGAAAAAAGAGAGATGCAATGACTCAAAGAGGAGAGAAAATGGATTTGAGCAATTTTACTTTCTTGAAAAATGATAAATATTGAATTTGCATATTCGTGTTTTAGAATTATACATTTCCTGCACAAAATTAAGACCATGTTTGATTGAGCCGTGGATTCAACAGGCCCACCACTTTGCATACGTTTGGTTTACTGTAATTACCTGTTACATTGTTAATGCTCTCTATTACTCAAAAACGTCGAATGTTATTCTTTACCTCAACCTCTGAATCGAAAAAAGAAAAAAAAAATCTCTTTTTCAATCTTTCCCAACAAGCAAATCCCTAACTCTCTTAACTCTATTTCAATCTCATCAATATAAAACCAACAAATCTCTTTCTTGAAAAGTTTTATTTCTCTTACAATGTTGGATTTTTTTTTTTTTTTTTTTGTTTCTTTTTTGCACTTTGTCTAGTATGTCTCGCTTTCTTTCATTGTTTATTTTAATTGTTTCAATTTGATTTTAGATTATTTTTCTGTTTTTAAATTCCCTTGCAGGCTTCAATTTTCTGTTACTAAAAAATTACAAGTATTTATTCTAATTTTGTTGGCTTTCTTTTTGTTAAAAGATTATTTTGCACTTTCCATTTATGAATCTAAACCATTCATGAATCTAAAGAATTTAACTAGTTGTGTTAAGTAATAAATTGAGTCTGTCTTTTTTAAGTTTACTGTAAGCTATATAAGTGTGTTGAAGAAAGTTGTGGATGTAAGGCAACATAAAAAGAAATTGTCTCCTTAATATCAAATTTAGTTCTTCATGTTGGTAAAACAACCAAGAGAAGAGTAAATGACAGAATAAAAAATGTACTATTTATTTTTCAATGAAAAAGAACAGAGTACATGGTTTAAATAATGCTAGTGGTAACTAAAAAAGCTAAAAATTAGGAAAACTAACCCATGATCAGATTTGGTGCCAGATAAAACTAACAAGAATAAGATTTTCTTAGTACCCACTAACTGATAAAGATAAAAACATATACTAATTATTGCATTAAATAACATTTTGAATCATTATTTTTTCAACACTTCCCCCTTGATTCAAAATCACATACTCCAAGTTGTGATATGAAAAAATGATGCTTGGCCTGAGTAAGAGACTTTGTAAATACATCAGCCATCTGTTCATTTGTGCTGCAAAATTTCAGTACTATCTGTTGATCACCTACAAGCCTCCGAATAAAATGATGATGCACATCAATGTGCTTAGTCCTTCCATGAAAAGCGAGATTCTTTGTCTTTGTAATTGTGGATCGATTGTCACAAAAGATTTCAGTTGCTTTTTTTGCTCAAGACTAAAATCACTAAGAAGTTTTCTCAGCCATAAAGCTTGTTGTGCCGTTGCTATTGCTGCTGCATATTCTGCTTCAGATGATGATAAAGCTATTGTTTATGGCTTCTTTGAACTTCATGTTACTGCTCCAGAACCAAAGCTAAAAACATTGCCAGAAGTGCTTTTTCGATCATCTAAACAACTTGCCCAATCACTGTCAGTGAAACCAATTAATTTGAAATTTGATACTTTGCAGTACCAAATACCAAAATTCACAGTTCCTGCAACATAACGAAGGATTCTTTTTGCTGCTCCAAAGTGTTGTTTTGTAGGAATTTGCATAAATCTGGACACAACAGTAACACAAAAAGCAATATCGGGTTGGTGTGTGTAAGATAATTCAAAACACCAATTAAACTTCTGAACAATGTTGAATTAACTTTTTCAATCACATCTTCATGCTACAACTTTTCATTGATGTTCATTGGTGTGGATGTCACCTCATAATCCACCATGTCAAACTTCTTTAAAAGATCTGCAGCATATTTCGTTTGGCATACAAAAATTCTATCATCACCCTGCATAACTTGAAGTCCCAGAAACTATTGCAACATGCCCAAATCTGTCATCTCAAAGTTTTTCACCATACATGACTTAAAATCATCAATTAACAACTTTAAGGAACCCAGAAAAATCATATCATCAACATAAAGACAGACCACCAAAAAATCTCCATTACTTATCTTCTTCAAATAAAGAGTTGGCTCATTTTTGCTTCTAGTGAACCTATTGTTCTGAAAAAATGAATCAATCTTGCTGTACCAGGCACGTGGAGCTTGCTTCAACCCGTAAAGAGCTTTTTTTAATATGTAAACTTTATTTTCATCGCCACAGACTACAAACTTGGTGGTTGGGACACATAAACCTCCTCCACAAGATCACCATTCAAAAATGTAGATTTTACATCAAATTGATACACAGATAATTGTAATTGAGCAGCCAATGCTAAAACAACTCTTACAGTTTCAAAATGAGCAACAAGAGAATATGTTTCTTCAAAATCAATACCTTGTTGTTGTGAGTAACCTTTTGCGACAAACCGAGCTTTATGCTTTTGGATGCTTCCATCTGCATTATACTTTTTTCGGAATACCCACTTCAGTCCTACAACATTCTTGCCTTCGGGAATATTAACCAACTCCCATGTTGAATTTCTTTTAATGGCATGTATCTCCTCCTTTATAGCAATCTGCCATTCAGGTTGTTTTGTAGCTTCTTCAAAAGAAGTTGGGTCAGTGACCAATAAGGCGAAGTCACATGACGCATTAATTTCTCTAAGAGTCCTGAACCTTCTTGGTGGTGTTTCGCTTTCGCTACTGCTGTTGGAGGCATGGGTTGCTATAGAATCAGAACTAGAACTTGTAGTAGCATTAGGAGATGAAGGAGCTGAATTTGCAGGTGATGAAGGAACTGAATTTGCAAGCTGTTCAACATCAAAATCAGCTGGTGCTGGAATTTTATTCATCATGCCTCCCTTGTCACAATTTAGATTTACATCCATCTCTTAATTAAATACAACATCCCTGCTAATTATCACTTTGCCACTTAAAGGATTATATAAACGATATACTTTAGATTGAGAACTATAGCCAATGAAAATGCATTTTTAGGATTTTTCATCAAGTTTAGATCGAGAAGTAACTAAAGCATACGCCATACAACCAAAGACTTTTAAGTGGCTTACCCAAGGTTTCTTACCCATCCAAGCTTCAGAAGGTGTCTGATTAAGAATAACCCTTTTTGGCGAGATGTTCAAAAGGTACACTGCTGTTGCAACTGCTTCTCCCCAAAACTGATCTGGGAGTTTTTTCGCTTTCAACAAGCTTCTGGCCATTTCTACAACAGTACGATTTTTTCGTTCCGCAACTCCATTCTGTTCTGGTGTGTATGGTGTTGTAAGTTCCCTGTGAATCCCATTCGCATCACAGAAAACATTGAAATCATTAGATAAAAATTCACCACCACGATCACTTCGAAGTGATTTTACGCTTCTCCCACTTTTCTTCTCCACCAACGCTTTAAATTTCTCGAAATTCTCAAAGATTTCAGACTTGAATTTCAAAAAATACACCCAACTCATGCGACTATAGTAATCTGTAAACAACCAAAAATAGCGGTTGCCACCAAGTGACTCTGTTTTCATAGGTCCACATAAGTCAGTATGCACAAGTTCAAGACAATTAGATGCCCTCCAAGATTTTCCAATGGGAAATGACTTCCTATTCTACTTCCCATAAACACACCCTTCACAAAAATCAAGTTCACCAATGTTTGGTAAGCCAAGAACCATTTCCTTTTTTTAAAGAAGTTTCAAGCCATTCAGATGCAAATGTCCATAACATAAATGCCACAAATTAGCCTCATTATCCCTCCTAGAAATTAAGGCCTTATTCACTACATTTAAGACATCAAGAGGAAACATCCTATTTTGAGTCATATGGACGGTCTCTATGATCTGACTAGATTTTTTATCACGAATAGCACATGAATCACCATCAAACACAACAGAATACCCACTAGTCATTAACTGTCCAATGCTCAATAAGTTATGAGCTAAACTAGGCATAAATTGCACATTAAAAAGAAGTATGACATCACCTTGCACGGTTTTAATGACAACTGTACCTTTTCCTTCAACTTTCATCTGATTGGTGTCTTCAAGTCGAACTTCACTTTTCTGTGATTCGTCAAGCTCTTTGAATAATGATTTGTTTCCAGACATATGATTAGAGTAACCACTGTCTAAAAACCATACATCGTTGCTATTGTTGTCATATTAAATTGGAGAACGGACCATGAACAATGAGGTTTCCTCTTCTACATTCTCGGTAAAATGAGCCTGCTTCTGCTCTTCTCTTTGTTCTGCCTAACAATCAGCTTCTTTGTGTCCCATTTTGCTACAGAATCTGCACTGAATTGAGCTTTTGTAAGGTTTACTATACTGGCTTCTACCTCTGCTACCGCCACGACTACGTCCATGAAAGTCATGCCTGCCTTTGGAGGATTCTTCCTTCACTGGAAAAGCTTTTTCCTCAGAATTTTCATGAGAGCTGTTAAGTCTAGCTTCATGGGCTAACAAAGAACTCATCAATTCATCAAAAGTATAAGTGGACAAGTCCTTCGTTTCTTCAATTGCAGCAACAACATGATCAAACTTTGATGTTAAGCTTCTTAACACCTTGCTCACAACAATTTCATTACTCAAAATTTCACCATAAGATCGCATTAGATTAACAATCCCAGAGACTCTAGACAAGAATTCTTGCACCGATTCTTTGTCTTTCATAATTAAAGTCTCAAAATCATGACGAAGAGTTTGTAATTTTACAGTAATTACCTTCTTGTCGCCCAAATATTCTTGCTTCAAAATCTCCCATGCTTGTTTGGAGGTGTCTGCTGCTGAAATTCGAGAAAATATGCTGAATGGATAAGCATTAGTGCTTTTGCATCCTTCTTGCGATTTTCTTTTAATCGTTGGTCAGGTTCTGCTGGTGCCGGATCAGGCTCTTCATACCCATGTTCCACCAAGTCCCATAGTTCTTGAGACTTGAACATTGTTTTCGAGACTCCAAAGATGATATTTTTCACCTTTGAAAATTGGGATTAGCAGTTGTGCTGCTGGGTTGGTTCCACTATTCGCCATGAATCACTCAATTTGGGATCGAAACCTGGTTTATTAATACCACAAATGTTGGTAAAACAATCAAGAAAGAATGATCAGAGAAGAGTAAATGACAGAATAGAAAATGCACTATTTATTTTTCAATGAAAAAGAACAAAGTACATGGTTTAAATAATGTTAGTGGTAACTAAAAAAGCTAAAAATTACGAACACTAACCCATGATCAGATTTTGTGCCAAATAAACTAACAACTAAACAGCCAAATCAGAATAAGATTTTCTTAATACCCACCAACTGATAAAGATAAAAACATATAGCAGTAAATAACATTTTGAATCATTATTTTTTCAACACTTCAGATATTTATAATCTTTGGTATGCTATCCTCTATTTTTTCAACAAATATAGTATTAGAGCTTCGATTTGTATGAGAACAAGTGGCCAGCCCTTTTTGGTTTTTCAATCTTGCTCTTTTTAAGGGGCGAACAAACTCATCAGGCGTGGAACCTTCTTTGTCAATGTCCTCATAATGTACATTGCTTTTTTAGGTTCTGGCATCTTGCTGTCCTCCTCCTCAAATATAGTATCAGCAAGAACTCTATAATCCTCTGATTCAATTAGCTCCCAATTTTTGTCATACAGCTTCAGAAGCTTCTTCAATTCTAGTTTCACTTTTTCCTCACTAATTCCTATTTCTTTCATCATGCGGAAGGCTTGCACAACTCTGGGGTTTGGTGTCATAATGCTTTATCAGCTATCACTTTGGTAGGCTTGCAAACACAGCTATTTTTACCAGAAATTTTCGGTGTGAGAGTGACCTTAGCGTTGGAAAGGAAAAAAATTGGATAACTTAAACGTAATTTTTTGGGGTTTTTTTTTTTTTTTTTTAAAGTAAGAGTGTACGAGAATATGATGTGAAAAAATGATATTCATTCCACATGGAGTACCTCTTCCCTTCTCCATCTCTACAATTCTCTCCAACACTTGTATACTTTATCTGGGTTTTTCTTTGCTCCGCTTGTATGTGATTAAGGTTTGGATCTTTGTATGTTTACTTTGATTGGTTTGGGTAATGGTAATCGTAAAAGTTAAACTTTCCAATATCATCATTTTATTTGTTTGATAATATCTCGCCTTCCAACCACACCATAAAGCCTGCAGTTCTTCAAAGTAAATAGCAGTGAACTCTTTTAGCTGCATTTTTAACTCCACCATAGTTATATTCATTTATTTTTTAGTCATCATGTTCTATTATTAACACTTATGTTAATTAAGTTTAACTTGATGACTCCTTGTAATAATAATCTTATATAAAAACCAGATATTCAATGTCTTTTTCACATGTAATGTATTCATAACATGAAGACTAAAGCAGCATCCAAATTTTAAACAAATATGAAAGATAATTATCATGTAAAGTTACTTGATACGAACTATGGTTATTTGGAAGAAAAGTCAAGAGTAGAACCATTGGTGTTATCTGTGAACAACCAGAAAGGTCCACTTTCTTGGAATATTCGGTCAATCAAATCTTGAGATGATTATGTCACCCTCTCCCAAAACATTTATCGATCCTTTTGGTGTAACTTTCATTAGTTCAAAAATTGAGTCAACACTCTCATTTGCAAGCTAAAAAAAAACTGCTACAACTTCTTTTCCCTGCAGGAAACTATAATGGCAAAAGGCTAATCTGGTTGCATGGAAGCCAAAAATGAAAAGGAAAACATGTGGCTATTGTAACATGTTAAGATGACCATAAAGCAAAGCATATACCCTTTTTCAATTGTTAGTTTGAATTACTTGTGAGAGTTTCTGCATTTCTTAATTAATAGCTACAACAATCACCAAATATCTCATTCAATTAATATGTTGCAATCTTTACTCTCAAGTATGTGGACGTGTAACAATGAGCTATTAATAGTATGGTTACAGCATGTAAGTATCTCATAGGAGGTTGTAATTTCTTGTATGTAAGTCTATAGAGGTTGAGCTGAATTCTAATGAAGACTGTGTCTGCAAATTTATTAAGATTTTTCTCTTCATATCTAATTATTTATCCATTTCATTTCTTTTTTGTTATGCATACCTTTTTAAATGATGAAGTCTGTATTGTCTTGGGACCTTTGCTCCCAAAATTGTCAACTGAAAATGTGCTTTAATTGTACCTAATTCAAAGGATTAAAAACTTTAAATTTTATAGGAACAAAAAATTGTATCAATTAAATTAATAAACTGGACTAGCTACTTCAATTTAAATGATAAAATTTGAAGGGGTATGGTGGATGGTAACATCTTACTGCACAAGACTTGCACGTATTCCACAACTTCTATCCCAACTAAGCATGCATGGTTCATGCAAGTATTGTCTTCCCAACTTACCTTTCTTATTCTTATTATCAATCAACATTAAAAGATATAATCATCATTTGATAATTTTTTATTTTATTTTTATTAAAAAATCCATTAAGGGATATATAGCTGATTTTGAGTATTTTAAAATTTAGAGTTTTTACTCTTTTAAGAAATCTATTAAAGGATAAATTTTTCATTTGAGGAAGTTTCTGAATGCTATTACAATATTCATCCTATTCCATCCAACCAAACTACTTTATACTTATTTTATTCCATTGCAACTCTATTCCATACCGACATAATAGTCATTTTATTACAGTTCTATCCATTGTAACGAATCAAACGCGGTGTAAGTTTTCACAACCAGACTCATATGATTGAAGTGGTTAAACCCTTGATTCTCGATTCTTGATTCGATTGATCTGATTGATTTGTTTGGTTCAATAAAATAAATTATTTAAAAAATTAAAAATATAAAAAATTGATTTGACCTCTTTTTTAATTCGATTCAATTGTTGGTTCATATCAATTAACGAATTAACCAATCCAACTTCTTTATTTTGAACCGATACTCCAACTAATTTTCGATCCCGACACACTTATCCAATACTTAAAACAATGCTTTTGATGATGAAACTCAAATGGAGCCCAATCTCGTTTAACTCAACTTAAATTATTATAGAATAGTGTTTGCTTGGTTGGGTAAATAAATATTTCTCTAAATTGCTATGAATTAAAAATAGTATTAGGCAAGAGAATATAAGAAATGTAAAAAACAATAGGAAAAAAGGTTTTCGTACATAAAATTAGTGTCCAAAATGTACCAAAAGTGGTTTTGGATAGTAAAATGTCTAATTATAGTACATTGAAATTTAAAATTGGAAATTTTTTATCATTCGAATATGTAATTATTGTACATAATTTAAGGACTCCCAATTAAAAAGTCAAAGAAAATTGATTGAATATCTACATATTGTAGAAGATATGATCCAAACACGAAAATACATCAAAATTGTCCATCAATTAATCAATTAATTCAATCAATATATTTCTACTTGAGAGAGAAAGTAATTGCAAAATATATAAAAAAAATGCATAAAATTAGTTGAGAATACGTTTACTTTTTATAATTAAAGTTAAAATAAAAATTTTCTTGGAAATATTTAAATTTACTAAAATTTTCAAATAAAATAAAGATGATTAAATTATGGTTACAAACCTTCTATTATGTTTAGATTTAAGATTTAATATCTACACTTTAATTTGAAATAATTTTATCCACCTATTTTTATAATGTTGTAAGTTAGTCAAATAGTTAACACATTTAACTATTCTAATTAAAATGTTAACTTATCATGTCGAGACAGATTGTTTTTACGTGTTAAAAAGGTAATTTTATGTAGATTTGAAAGTAAAAAAAAAAAAGTTGACAGGAATTAGAAGGTGGAACCAGACATCATAGGTATATGTAAGAACAACTTCAAGGCTTTGGTATGGTCAGGTAAAGAAACAACAAGATTGCTTTATAGTTTACGTTTTGCTTAAATGACTTTCTTTTAAAAATAGTTTCTTAATGAATAAAATCTCACTCCCGAGACCAAGTAATTCCCATGCACGCTGTGAATATTGCCTTCTCTTACCTACTTTTATGTCTTTGCGGTCAATAACATATATTAATCCTTGTTGAGGGGTCGATCTTTTTGGAGAAATATTTAAAGTTTTATCTGCTAGGTAGTTAATTCATCCTCTAACAATGGTAAAGTATTGTCTCTTGGTCGGGGTTTTATCCCCTAACTCTATGGAGAGTCCAAGTGTCTTTAATAGACTTTTCGTTGGCTTGTGTTCAGAGAGCTGAGAGCACTTTCATTTGTGAAGATATGACATTTTCATGTTTTAAATAATTATTTTATGTATTACGGATTACTTAATTTCTTAAAAATTTTCATGTTTTAGGTAGTTATTTCAAGTTTTAAATAATTATTTCATGTATCACAAATTATTTAATTTCTTTAGAAGTTGAATTACTTGATTTACTAAAATCCTTTTATGTTTTAATTAAATAATTCTTTAGCTGGGTAATCCCAATATTTCTACCCTTAAACTTTTATTTTCTTTCATCAGTCGAGATTGTAAGATTTTTAATCAAACCGTAAGTTTTTATCAAAGTTTTCAGAACTAGACCGATGGTCAAACCGGTCAGGCCATCAGTTCATTGATTCATTTGGTCCGGCTAGTTCAATTGATTTGTCCAATTCAATCAAATAAATCATTAAAAATTTATTAAAAAATACTAAAAATTTAGTCCAACCAATTCAATAGAGTTTTGTCCAGTTCCTGAGTCAATCGGCTCAAAACTCTTCTCCAAACCAATACTTTAACCGATTCCGTTATTATTTAACCGCTTTTGTGGCATTCGATGTAATTTGTTAAAAATTTAGAAGTTAGATTGGGTTATTCTAATATTTGATTAGAGTAACATAACAATGTATTTTTAATACGTCGAGCATATATATTTGTAAGAAACTCAGATTGGAGGTGAAGCACAAATAATTAAATTTGAAATCAGATTCTTTTTATATGAAATTAAGCTTGAATTTTAAAAGATAGAGTTCCAACTCCTTTAAAAAATAAAGAGTAGAAGTATAATGCAAAAATCATAGCCAGTGAACAATGGAGATTTGAGGGTTCAAATGAAATCAAAACTACTAAAGATAACATTAATCTCATAGCTATTATTATAAACCAATGAGAAGATCAATCAAAGGGTACTAAATTTCAGACATTAAAGATAATCCCTAACACCAAATTACAATCTCAGGTCTTACTAGACCTAGTGTACATGCAATTTCAAAGAGCTTATCGACAACTCCAAAGTATATATGGATGAAATCTTCGTGTTGACAAGTATTTCTTATCTATCTATAGTCTAAACCTTCAACGGGGTATGCTTCCGTATCATTCCATAGAAGAAGGATCCGTCCGATCCAAAAAACGATTACTAGAGCTGCTGTGATTCTTTGCCAACAGAAGAACATGAAGATGAAGATGAGAAAAAACGATAAGCATTCCACTAGAAGTCTGCCAAAGGAGGAAACAAGTTCTAACATAGGTTCCTCCGACTCTTTGTTTTTTCTTCAAGTACCAGTGTCTAACACCTATGTCCGACACTTATTCGGAGATGGGTATAAGGTATGATCGACAAATATATGATATTTCAACTAAAGGATCAATAGAAGACAATATCAGCTAAAACAGTTACTATAAGGCTACCTTATGTTTACTTGCTGAAGATATATACCATGAAGGTTTGCCACTCACATCCTCAACCTTCCATGAAAACTTAACAGCTCAACTGGTATTTCATGTTGCTCGGACTCCAACGAGTTTATCATATTATGCTCTTACCACTTGTCCCCAAGTTCCCAAATTTTCTGATACTGCTAGTTCAAGTCCGACAGAAGCAATTGGGTGAAACGAGGGTCTCCAAGTAGGTATCAGCTTCAAAACCATCCCCTGCCGGAATGCCATCGACCACTAAGTACCTATAACTATCGTCTTCCAAGTTGTACAGCAACAGTTTTCCATCAACATCCAGCAGGGCTTCTCTGTTCTGCGCCAAACACAACGGCTTCATACATATGTATGAGAGACTGAGGGTTAATTTAGTCCATGATTCACCCACACCATACTCAGTCATCACCCAAAAATCATTGTGCATCTGATTGCGGCTATGGAGCACACACAGGTAACCATTTAGAACCCCAACCACGAACTCAAAGCTAGTATCAACAATGTCAGGTGCCGGCATATCCAAAAACACCTCTTCTTCCAAACTAAAAGCAGCAACCACACACCTACAATCCACCCCATCTTCGAAACTAACCATCCAGTGAATAGTCCCATTAAGAAGCACTCCGGATTCAGACACATTAACCACATATGGAAAACTACAAACAATCCTCCAAGAATCAGTTCTCAATGAGTAAACACAAACAGTTCCACAACCTACTTTCACTACCTTATAATCATCATTAACAAAATCGTAACCGAAACCATAAACACTCCAGCCGTTCGGAACGAAACCCGAAGGTGGGTCTGGGATTCTCTTGGATTCTCTAGTGGAAGGATTAAACAAAAAAAGGGTATCTTCATCTGGGGCAATACAAACCAAACCATTACAAGAACCTAAGATATCAACCCAATTCCTTTGGTTCACACAAAATGGCAAATTTAACTTCACCATTACTGGAAATTCATCATTACCTTCTTCACTTGTTTCACAATACAGAAAACCATTTCTGGCAGAATCTAACAACTCGGCTAATCCATTTGGCTTGTCTTTCAAGGGATAATCAAGCTCTAAAGCTACCAAATTCTCATCAAAACTACCATTTCTACCAATTGATTCATATTCAAGAGAGTACAAATTGTGTGAGGAAATTATTACTCTTTTCTCTGAGAATAAAAACTATCATTACTAACGGTTTTTTTGAGGTGGGATTTGGCTAAAAAGGGATCTGAGATAAGAGAAAGCCATTGTTTTGAGACACACCTGAACTGGCAAAGCGATTTGACGGGTAATCTTGAAAGGATTTCCATCATGATTTCTTGGGGAAGAAGAGGGATTTCAGTTTCAACCGGTGATTGTTGCTGAATTCTTCTTTCTTTATTCATGATTTCAATTGCTCTAAAGAACCAGTTTTGATGGAAAATATTGAATACCCAAAAGGGGAAATAATTAGAAAAGACAGATGAAATAAAGCGAAGTACATAAAAGACGAGAGCAATTGGATTTTGAGCAAATTTGGGAAAATTTTTTGAGTCAAGTCGACACCTGATGGACTTAACTCAGCCCCAACCCCACTTTAAATGATAATTTTTTATTTTGCACCTTTTATGTTTATGAATTTCGATTTTCCTCACAAAATTATCACTTTTGGTCCTCAAACTCGATTTATTATTCACTATGCCAATGTTTTATTATTTTTAAATTCTTATACGACAAACATATTTTCACATGTGTAATGTTATGTTAATGTTAACTTTTACTTTCATATTTTACTTACAAAAATTAATTAATAGTGTCTTTTGTATTAAAATTAAAATGTGAAAAATATAACTACTAATAAAATTTAATTAAATAATATGGACAAAATTTACAACTTTATGCATACACTGAAATTTGACCAAAAATTTAATTGATACTATCTAAATATTAAAATTTCAAAATTCAAAAAGTAGAGAGATTAAAATTAACAAGTGTAGTTTACATTATTTTTAAATTTTCAATTATTTTTATTTTCAAAATTGAAATATATTTAAATGCACAATTATTATTTTTTTTAATAATTTCACTATATCTATTTCTTTTGACACAATGCGTTGATCATCCCATAATCTACTCTCAATCTATAAATAAGAGGATAATGCGCTTCAACGTACTCAAACTCACATCCTCCTGCATCGTTAACAATGTCCACTCCAATCGAACTAAGATTCAAGCTAAACTATTACATTTGGCTGCATCTGATAGCAATATAAATTCGTATTTTTAATATATTTATTTTTGGCTATTATCCAATAAAATGCTATTAAATTTAGATTTTTCTTATCAAGAATGAAGTTAATGTGCTGAATTCAAACTCTTACAAAAAAAGGGGACTAAATTGAAACAAAAAGCAAATAGGAGAGCTTGATTGAAAGATTGAAGATTCAAAAGGTGACTAGATAAAGATTAAATGATTTTTTATTTTATTACAACTCTGTAATTAGTTTAAATTTTATTTTAAATTTTGAATTATTTAATGATATATTTAAAATTATTTAGCGATAATATTTAAAAAAATCTAGCTAAATTTTAGCATTAAAAATATGTATAAATACTTAATGACTACAACCAATTGAACAGGCACATTTACCTTTGGCATTCAATCAAATCCCTTATTTTCCTTTCCCTTTCTGTGTCAGTTTTCTATGCTGTTGTTTCATTCCCTTAACTTTTAGCTTTTTGGTTTAATTCCTTCCAAGGCCCTTTCTCTTTCCATCTTCCACAATTCCATAAAACCACTCTCAAAGTATTATTTAGTGATAATATTTAGTAATAATATTTAGGATTATTTATTGATAATACTTAAGAAAAATCTAGTTAAATTTTAACATTAAAATGTATATAAATACCTAATAGCTACAGCCAATTCAACACACAAATTACTTTTAGCATTCAATAATTAAATTTAAAAATAAAATAAAATGAAATTGTTAATAATGAAAAACAAGTGATTGGATTCAATAATTAAATTGAATGAAAGAAGAAAAAATATGTAATAAAAAGGTAAATAATATATAAAAAATCATAGCCAAACATGAATGGAGATATGAGAAGAGTAAATGTAAGGGAATTTATTTATTAATTGACACAAATTCTAAAATTATAAATTCAATCTAAAACATAATTAAAAAAGATTAGAAACTCTTGATGCACTTTTTGTAGCAGTATTTCACATATGCAGCTTCTTTCTTCTTATCTGCAAATAATAGAATTTGTATCAGAATTTTAATGAAAATAACAAAAGAATATAGATTATTTTTACTAGATTTGAAGTTATTGGGCATGGATTCTGCACAACGATCGGTACAAGTGTAGATGAGATCTGCATAATGGCATAAGCATCTTAACTTGCAAACTTTGTTGCATAAGTTGTGAAGAATTGGAGTATCTTGTTTTAGGCATTTCGTCCAACACTTCAATTTACAAGTCTTGTCTGGATTCGGTTTTGTAGGATGTGGAGCTTCTACAGGCGACAGTGCAGGTGATGGCAATTTGGAAAGGGATATAAATGACGTGGCGTCACTGTTTTATTCAATCCTACAGGTGACGGTGTCGGTGCCGGTGCCGGTGATTTGATTCTATGGTTTGGATTTATTTCAAAAAGGAAATTGTTGAGTTTGGAAAGGTAGATTGGTGGATTCAAAATTTTGAGTTTCGAATGAATGATGAGGAAAATCAGATTGAGAAAGTAAAGATGTTTCTTCAAGATTTACCTCGTGAAAGTAATGGGATTGGGGCTCATAAACTTGAGATTCTGAAAGCAATGAATTTTCATCGAAATTTTGAGCAAAATTCAGATTCGTAATCAAAAGGGGAAGAAACCATTGAAATTCTTATACGACAAACATATTTTTACATGTGTAATGTTATGTTAATGTTAACTTTTTACTTTCATATTTTACTTAAAAAAATTAATTAATAGTGCCGTTTGCATTAAAATTAAAATGTGAAAAAATATAATTACTAGTAAAATCTAATTAAATAATATGGACAATGTCGTAACCATTTTTGGGAAGCGATAAGCAATACGCAATCGACTTCGATTTTTTGAAAAAAGAAAAAGAAGGAGTCGCCACCGATCTTTATTTGATGTGATCGGATCACCTTTGTTTTAATAAAACATTTAATTTACTAAAACAAGGCTTTTTGGTCTCTGAACTTTAAAAAACGGGTTCGAAGTCGATTACGTGCGAGGAAGGATTAGCACCCTCGACACGCCCAAAATTGGTACCAAACCGATTGATTGATGTCTTTTTGTTGAAAACTTTAAAAGGGTTCGAAAATATAATGCTTTTATTTTCAAAATTTGATGGAATTGAAAGGGACGTTTAGACTCTCTTATTATCGAAGAGATAAAGCATCGTGTCCAAGTGAGTTAGGCGCAATACTTTAGACTCCGAAACTAAGCTCGTCTTTTAAAACTTGATTTTTATTCAAGAGGATCTCCGTCATTTGTCGAACGAGAAATCGAACCCGATGAGTTAGGGCTCGATTCCACGTGATTTCAAATATGGAAGATTACCCTATTTTTAGAAAAAGAAACTTATCTTGAAGTATCTAGATGTCGAGTCCAAGAAGTTAGGGCACGACATTTCAATCTCCGAGATTAAGTGTTTTGTTTAGAATTTAAATGGTGATTTCAAAAAGATATCCCGTTGTTTAGCTTTAGCGAGAAGAAACCGAACCCAAAGAGTTAGGGTTCGATTTTCTCGAGTTGCTAACGCGAACGTTGGTCATTAAAAAGTTAAGGTTTTGAAAGATATTTACGTAAAAGTGTGAAAACACGATGTTATGCGTAAAGGAATGATGAAAAGACACATATACGTAGGAGTAAAAACGATGTATAGTGCATCTAAGTATTGCGAATAGTCACGAAGGATGTGAATAACGACAATGATGATGATCAAAAAATAATGATGGCAATCTATGAATGAAATAATAAAATAAATAAATACACCTATACATATATATATGAAATAATATAGTAATAGTAATAGTGATGGTAAAAAAATAGATAATAATGATAATATCGGAATAACAAATAATAATTTTAAAAGTTAATAATATTAGTAATAGTAATAATGATAATAATAGTAGAAAAATAACGCATGCAATCACAAATAATGGTAATAGCAAACAAACAATAGTAAAATATAATGAAAATAACGAATAACAATAACAATAATAATAATAATAATGATATGACAAAATAAAAAATAATGGTAATGGACATAATAATAATGAATAGCAATAATAACAAATGATAAAAATGATAATAGTAATATAGTAAAATAATAATAATAATAATAATAATAATAACAATAATAGTATTAATAATAAAATGATAACGATAATAAATAATATAATGGATAATGATATAGTAATGATAATAGTGAGAACAATAATAGAAATAATAATAAATGATAATAATAACAATAGTAAATATAGTAATAATGATAGAATAAAATATTAAACGATAATAATAATAATAAAAATACAAAATATTTGAAAAAGGGGTAAATTGCATAAAATAGAAGTTTTGGGGCCTAATTGTACATAAAATGTTGATTTGGGGGCTAAATGATAAATAAAACGAAGTTCGGGGTCAATTTGCAAATAAAAGCGGACTTGGGGTCTCTAGAGAACGCGGAAAAGATGGGGACCAAATATGTAATAAACCCTCAGCCCAAAGCGCAGAATAAGAGGGACCAAATCGAAACCAAAATAAAATATTGGGTGAAATTTTAAAATAATAAAAGTCCGATTGAAAATAATAAAAAGCGTAAGGGCTAAAGTGTAATTAGCCCTTCCGCTTCAAAAACGCGGATCCTAGGTCAGGCGGGTCGGATTCGGTCGGATAGGGGCAAACGACGTCGTTTTGGGCGTTTAAACCCCCCCAAACGACGTCGTTTTGGGGGCCTATATAAGCTTAAAACCTTCAAAAAATCATTTTCACACTTAAAAAAATCTTCTCTTTCTCTCAACCCCTCTGCAGACATGGGGATCCGTGAGGGGCCGCCTCACCGTGTTTGGCGTCGAGTTCGACCACCGCCTACTGTGGCCGAAAAAAATAAATTTTTATATTTTTATTTTTATGTCTTTTCTCCCTTTTTTAAAATATAATTTATACATATATACGTGTAAATATAAAAAAAAAATACGTAAACGCAAAGATTTTTTTTTACCTTTTCCTTTGATTTTGATTCCTTTTTTTATCTCTTACGGGTTTGTGTTGATCTTTTGCTTGCTATTTTGTTGGTTTTGAACGTTTTTCTCGTATTTGATTCAAAGAAGAAAAAAAACCCTTTACATCATTATTTTCGCTTAAATAAATGAAACCTATGTTTTTTTTATTTGTTGCTTGTCGCTTTCTTCTTGTTTCGGTCTTGTTTTGCAGTGTCATGGGCGATCTTGACATGGGCGGTGGGCGGATGGAGCGGTGTCTGGCATGCAAGGCGAGTGTAGCAGTGGGGTTGGTGGTCGCGGTTGAAGAGCAGGCAAGTGGGCTAGGTGGCTAGTCGTAAGGCACTTAGGGTTTTTTGTTTTTTTGTTTTTCTTTTGTTTTGTTTTTGTGTTTTTTTTTTGTTTTGGGTTTGTTTGGGCTGGTTAATTGGGCCTCGGGTTTGAATGAGTTTGGGCCGGGTAATTTTAGGCTTTGTACAGCTGCCCCTCTTTGCTCATTTTCGTGTAACGAGAATAGAGCAAAGACTTTAAGAAGCCCAATATTGCCCGGCCTTGCCGAGTCTTGGCCTCTCAGGTGCTCTCCTTCAGGTAGCGTCGCTTCTGCCCACCGCATCTTGTTGCTTCGATCCACTCCACCGATATGTGGCTTCAATCTACTCTTGCTGCGACTTCAATGGGATGTGACTTGTTTATTTTCGATCTGCTCTTGCAAATTTAGGAATGTCTAAACTGCTATCTTCAATCTGATCCTTGCAAACTCAAGGATCACCAGACTGATATCTTCGATCTGCTTCCTGCAACTTCAGGAAAGTCAAATCTGCTTTCTTCAATCTGATCCCAGCAAACTCGGGGATCACCAGACTGATATCTTCGATCTGCTTCCTGTAACTTCAGGAAGGTCAAATCTGCTTTCTTCAATCTGATCCCAGCAAACTCGGGGATCACCAGACTGATATCTTCGATCTGCTTCCTGCAACTTCAGGAAGGTCAAATCTGCTTTCTTCAATCTGATCCCAGCAAACTCGGGGATCACCAGACTGATATCTTCGATCGCTCTCAGTAACCCGTGAAGGTCAAATCTGCTTTCAACTGATCCCAAAGAAACTCGGGATCACCAGACTGATATCTTCGATCTGCTTCCTGCAACTTCAGGAAGGTCAAATCTGCTTTCTTCAATCTGATCCCAGCAAACTCGGGGATCACCAGACTGAATCTTTGATCTGCTTCCTGCAACTTCAGGAAAATAAGGTTTGGAATCTTCAGCTTGCTCCACTACTAGTCAAGGCGATAGGACTAAAGCTTAACCATGCTCCCTACTCGTTAGGGACAGGAATTACAATTTTTTTTTTGACCTATTCCAATGCTGGTCAGGGACATAGGACAGTGGCCTAAATCATGTTCCCTACTGGTTAGGGAGCCAGGATTTGCCTTCGATCTTGCCCCACTACTGGTTAGGGCGAGAAGATCTACAATTTTTGACCTATTCCACTGCTGGTCGATGGCAATAGGAAAATCTTCAATAGTGTTGCTACACCGTCCTCTGGGGGACAAATCCTGTAGACTCGATTTTATGTTTGTGTTTATGCCAAAGGATGCGGATGCTATGGTCGGAATGACTCAAATGCTCCTAAATACGTGTGATATGGATGACATTTACATGAATGCAGAGTGTCATGAGAATGATGATTTTCCATCAAGATGCAATGATTGTAATAAATCGAATGCTTCTAGCTAAATGAGATTATGAAGGACATTTGTATGAATGCGGGATGTCATGATAATGATTCTTTGTTAAAAATGTATAAGGATCACGGTGCGATGATTGCACGCTCCTAATGATGAAGAAATGACCCCTTTTTATGCTTAGGGTTGTCACTGCTCATCGTTCACCAGAGTCGTACAACCCTGATACTTCGCTATTGCAGGTACTTTTGCCAGAAACTCAAAGAAACAATCATACTTTGCTCAAACAATTTGCCCCAATGTGACCTCAAGACACACTCTACGGCACATACAGGACTTTAAGGCCTATACTATCTTCAGATCAACCCATTGTGCCTTAAGGGTATAGAAATTGTATCATCTTCGATCCATCCCACTACGACTCAGGGGTGTATAATCTATGTCATCTTCAGTCAATCCCACTACGACCCAGGGGTATAGAATGTCTTGACTTGGTATGTTACACATTTTCATTCCTGTGTATCGTGATCAGGTGTGCACACACAATAGTTGCATGGATATAAAATCGTTCTCCGCGCGAATGATTCCTCATTCATACATTGCCCCTTTTTTATCGACATGATACTATTTACGTAATACCTCGTCATTTATTCAATCACCATTTTTAACCCAAAGAGATAGCCTCGGTTCAGAATTTTCCCCCACCATCGTTCCTGTTCCCCTAAACTCGAGGAGTTTTAAGCAATGGTCCTGTTTTAGGTTTCGATACTACTTAGAAGTTTCCTAGAGTAATATGTGAAACTCTTCTTTGCGAAAGTGTCGTTAGTCCATTAATCGTTGTTTCAATGCAAAATGTCTGAAAGAGATCATAACTATGGATAAGAACAAAGCTAGTTAGGAGCATAGCTCGAAACCAATGGGTTAGGCAAAAATAGCGAGTGTAATCAGGAAAGAAATTTATTGGCAGTGTATCTCGTAAGGTAAAAAATAGAAACTAGGGGCCCCAGATATCGCAGCCTGAGCTTCTCTGTTCAAACTTCTTGAGGACCATTATAGGCTCAATATGTGTTTAGGGGATCCGGAGTACTTTGTCGATGCTCCAAGACACAACATACTTCTTCATTGTTAACTCAAGCGTGGTAAAGCTACCGTATGCCTTCCTTTTGAGCAAAATTTAAGCTGCCCTTTTCGGGTTTTCAACTCAAATCCCCTTTGATCCCAAGGCACCCTTTGCGGGTTTTCGCCTCGACCTCTCTTTTTCCTTTTTTTCTCTTTTTTTTTTGCGTGTTTTTCGTTTTTGTTCTTTTTCGCCCCTTTTTTTTTTGCAACTCTTTTTGTTTTTTTTTTTGAATTTGAACTCACCGGATTGACCGGTCCTCGCCATCCATCCATGTTTCCCCGAACAAGCCTTTTTGTTTGCATTTACTTTTCCTTTCGAGTCCTCTTGAATCGAAGAACCCTTCTTAATCTTTGGGTCTTTCTCCAAAATTCTTTTGAGCGAACATTTTTGTCATAAACCAATGGTAAAGATGCCCTGTGAAAGTCCCGCCAACTTTTAAAAACCTAGAGGGTAAATGGTAACTTCTCTATGCCAACGCTTTACAAGTCTCACCATTTTTCAAAAATTTTGAATGGTTTTGGCTATCTTCTTTGACCGATGTGGTGTCTAATCTTTGGACGACTATAAATTCGTGCCAACGTTCTTTCTCGGCATTCTTTATCGTCATTCTCTCTTTATTCTTCTTCTTCTTTTTTTTTTTATTTGGTTTTTATTTTATTTTTGTTTTTTTCTTTGAATTTGAATTTGAAGTTGAAGTCGACGACCATCACGACTTTGCAATTTTGACTTGTGAAGCGACCTTTACCCTCTTGGTAAGGTAACTAAACGCTATGACTATGAATCGATCTTGGCTCAAAGCTCTTGAGGAGATCGGCTTGATAGCGTCCATGCCTCACATATAGGAATCCGCTTTGATGGCATCAATGTGTCTAATCGTGATCATGTGATAATGTCTTGCCTTATTCTTGCGGTGAACTAAGCTTCCATCTTTATCTCCCTCGTTGGCTTGTAGTGTCAGCTAACATTTCGCGAGGTAGGATCTGCCATTTTTAACAAGTTAGGAAGTAAGTTGCAATCTCTGTCATCTTCTAAGTCCTTAGATCCTTCTAGACACATATCTCACTAGAAAGGGAGTTCGTAACAGCGTCGCTCACGTCATTGATATCGGGGACCCATATTCGGTATGGAAGTAATTTTCGGAGAATGAATGATTATTTATGAATGAAGAATAAAAGAATATTCAATAGAATGTATAGCATGGAAAATAAAATATTGGTCCAAAAGATGCATTTTATTAAAGTAGTAATTCAGAACACGAGCCTATTTCACAAAAGAGATCTTATTGCTTCTAGGCTTAAAGCAACAAGTATACTTCATACATTACTCTAGGTAAGCTTCTAAATACTATAGGAATTATTTCCACAGTCTCATTGCTTAAAATGTTCTTAGGTTCATGCTTCTGCTTTTGGTGCGTCGCCTATCTCCACAACACCCATTTTGACGAATTTTTCAACCAACTTCTTGAAAGCTGTGCAATTCTCTATCGAATGTCCTGTAACTCCCGCATGATACTCACACTGGACATTTAGGTTATACCATGCTGGGTATGGAGGTTGCAGTGGTTTTATAAAATAAGGAGCTACAACATGCATATCAAATAAGTTCGTATAACTCCTATACGTCATGGGAATAGGAGTGAATCGAGGTTTTTCCAATACGCCTCGGATTGGGTTTTTGCTTTGGGGGACCGGTGACTGTAATCGCGTTTTTGGTCGGTTTCTTTAAACGGCTTCAATAACCCTTAGTATACACACTCGTGCAGCCCATCTTTATCCTTCCTCTTGGGGCTTTTGAAGCCCTTCTCCTTTTTCTTTGTCTCGATAGGCCAAAAACAACGTGATTGGCTTGCTCATTACCAGGGCCCATTGAGAATTCAAAGACCCAAGTATCAGTCTATATTGAGATCCAATAATGATAGGTACCACGCGAGAATGTGCATCGAGTTGAGTTGGGACACTTATTGGGGAATAAATGATGTCTTCATCATTATCTACATTGTCGGTCCACCGGGTCACTCCTTTTTCAAGTCCTCCGGCTAGTAATCGAAGTTAATGGCCCATCATGTTCTTTTGAAAGTCTAGCATTTTCTCTCGCATTTCTTGTTAAATTTGGGACAATTGCTCTTGCATCTGATTTGCCTTTGCTCCATCCTCGCCAACCTTTGTTCCATGTTTTCGAGTTAATCAAATATTTTGCCTAATTAGGGTCATTTTGTAAAAGTCTAATGCAAATGAATGCAATGTAATGTGATCTGCAATGTAGTGCGAATGCATGAATGCAAAGAGGCATCGATTCTGATCAACTTCATTTTAGAAAACTTTATTAGAAAACAAGTTCTTTTACATAAAATGGACTACTGTATGCTTTCGTCCTAAGTCCTAAAAGTTTTGATTTCCCAAGCAATGGAGCTAGCTCTTGACTGTGATCAGACTGTAGCCCATATTTTATGCTTAACATATCCACCTGTAATGCCAAAATCTGTAGATGACCAACTACCTCTTGAACTGTCATTTCCTCACGAGGTAATCTCGACTTTTTAACTTGATAGTGATGAGAATGATGAAATTCTTCTTTCCAACACTCCTTTCTTGTTTCAAGAAGCTCGATCCGCAGTTCACTACACTTCATTTCCTTAATCTTGTTCAGACTTAACTTCCACTCGATTGCAGAGTTTCAGCTTCAAGGGTAGTGAGGAGACTATCCCAGCTTAGCATCAGTTTTTTTTGAAAAGTATTGATCGTTTACTCTAGCTAGCGTCGTACTCCAAGGGATTCTTCCGCTTTTATGGCTCATAAAGATTAGAGTTTCTTTAAATAAAGAAGGAACTGCGGAGCTCCAAACATTTTAGATTGTATCCGTTCAATAGCTTTTCCAATTCCAACCACAGGTGAAAGTCGTCTATTCTGGTTTGTCTCTTTGAGTCTATCTAACCGGGTCAATACAAATTCTTTTCATTTCTTCACAAGAATCAAATCCCTTGCAATGTTGCTTGGATCACAACGATGAGCCCAGAAGTTCGCAACAGCCTATCCTTTCATCCTAGATGGTTCCACCAATTCCATCCCCCGTTCTTCAGAAAGAAACAACCTTCGACTTGGGTGAAATTAGTGTTGAAAGAAACACCATAAGAACGCAGCATTGGCTCGGTACTATGGTTGCTCCTCTTTGAAGCCTAAGATAAGGCTTTCACTCTTTCCCGAGATTTGCTTAACCAAAGACGCTCTCTAGTTAGTGCTTTGTCAATTGCAAGTACATCAAGGAATGTAGCTCCAAAGGAATGTATGTAAGTTGTTCCGCTCTCCGACATTAAAGCATGGCAAGTCCATTAACTTTTTCACACTTTTCTCCTTCAATGAAAACAACGGATCTTTGCACAACTACTCGCTCAATCCAAGAATCTTGTACTCGTGATTGGATGGATCGACTTTTGTCCTCGTGTTCTCAAGGCTTCTTTGCGGGATCTATGGCATTCGATTGGCAAAGAATCCACAACCGGACCGGGACGAATATTCAGGAAAGGCCTCTCGAGTGGCTATGAAACTTGAATGGAAACCCCTATAGTCAAGGGCACCTCTTCCAATGTCTGTGAAGCTATTCGATTATCTTGAAAGATTGGCGAACCAAGAGGCATCCCCTGTTTTGACAGATACTATCTTAAATGACATCTATCACTCTCAATACTTCTTGAGAGCTTTTAGATTCCTGTCTGCGCCAAGCATTTTGAGTTGCTCGCATGGGTGTCTATGCAACAAGGCTATTTTGACCGATAAGGCCATTTTATTCTTTTCCTGTCTTGCCTATTTGGGTCATCATGGATATCAGGTCTTGCATTACTGTTGTTTTTGTTAGATGTCACATCCTCAAATACAATTACAAACTCATGCTTGTTATTTGGAAGGGCACCAACAATAAATAAACTTTTCTCCTCGTTATTAGCGAATTCCTTTTCAGCTAATTTATTGTCACAGGTCTCTTGCCCTCTGCCAATCACTTTCCTTCCAACTGCCATATTTCTTTTTGCTCAAATGGATCCATACCCTTCTAACTGCCTAGGTTCTAACTATACGAACGACTGCATTGTCTTCCACTTTATCAAGGAATCCGTTTTCCATAACCAGCTTTCTAACTCAGAAACTGACCGTGAATCGATACCTCTTAAAGTATGAAATGATATGCATAAAAAGAATGAAACACAACAAGTTAGTATCATAAGTAAAATAAGCAAACACCTACCTGGATGACCACTAAGGTTTGACATAGCGTTACCTAAGGTGGGCTCCTAGGGTTTACTATATGCGGTTTTGGTTCTAAAGTTTGAGGTACCGAACCAACAGATTCCTCGATCCTCACCCATTATAGGCTCATACGGATCGAGTTCGGTTCGAGGAATACATTTCCTATGGCCATGCGAAGTGAAAACTTCACGAAGACATAGGTACAGATGTATCCGGCGATCCACTAGCCCATGCGGAGGTGAAAACCTCACGAAGGCATAGCTTCGCTCCCACTTAAAGGTGTGACCACAACGGTTATGCAATGCAATGCCAAAAGTATTTATGAGACCAATATTAAAGGTGCATTAAAGAAGCGTGATTTTTCAAACCATTTTAATCAAAAGGACAAAATCAATCAATCTATGGCTTGACCCTCGGGTCCCCAATGGAGTCGCCAAGTCGTCGTAACCATTTTTGGGGAAGCGAACGACGCGGTCGACTCGATTTTTTGAAAAAGAAAAAAGGAGTCGCCACCGATCTTTATTTGATGTGATCGGATCACCTTTGTTTTAATAAAACATTTAATTTACTAAAACAAAGCTTTTTGGTCTACTGAACTTTAAAAAACGGGTTCGGAAGTCGATTACGATGCGAGGAAGGATTAGCACCTCGACACGCCCAAAATTGGTACCAAACCGATTGATTGATGTCTTTTTGTTGAAAACTTTAAAAGGGTTCGAAAATATAATGCTTTTACTTTCAAAATTTGATGGAATTGAAAGGACGTTTAGACTCTCTTATTATCGAAGAGATAAAGCATCGTGTCCAAAGTGAGTTAGGCGCAATACTTTAGACTCCAAACTAAGCTCGTCTTTTAAAACTTGATTTTATTCAAGAGGATCTCCGTCATTTGTCGAACGAGAAATCGGAACCCGATGAGTTAGGGCTCGATTCCACGAGATTTCAAATATGGAAGATTACCCCTATTTTTTAGAAAAAAGAAACTTATCTTGAAGTATCTAGATGTCGAGTCCAGTAAGTTAGGGCACGACATTTCGAATCTCCGAGATTAAGTGTTTTGTTTAGAATTTAAATGGTGATTTCGAAAAAAGATATCCCGTTGTTTAGCTTTAGCGAGAAGAAACCGGAACCCAGTGAGTTAGGGTTCGATTTTCTCGAGTTGCTAACGCGGAACGTTGGTCATTAAAAAAGTTAAGGTTTTGAAAGATATTTACGTAAAAGTGTGAAAACACGATGTTATGCGTAAAGGAATGATGAAAAGACACATATACGTAGGAGTAAAAACGATGTATAGTGCATCGGAAGTATTGCGAATAGTCACAGTGACAGTGAATAACGACAATGATGATGATCAAAAAATAATGATGGCAATCTATGAATGAAATAATAAAAATAAATAAATACACCTATACATATATATATGAAATAATATAGTAATAGTAATAGTGATGGTAAAAAAATAGATAATAATGATAATATCGGAATAACAAATAATAATTTTAAAAAGATAATAATATTAGTAATAGTAATAATGATAATAATAGTAGAAAAATAACACATGCAATCACAAATAATGGTAATAGCAAACAAACAATAGTAAAATATAATGAAAATAACGAATAACAATAACAATAATAATAATAATAATGATATGACAAAATAAAAAATAATGGTAATGGACATAATAATAATGAATAGCAATAATAACAAATGATAAAAATGATAATAGTAATATAGTAAAATAATAATAATAATAATAATAATAATAATAATAATAATAATAACAATAATAGTATTAATAATAAAATGATAACGATAATAAATAATATACGGATAATGATATAGTAATGATAATAGTGAGAACAATAATAGAAATAATAATAAATGATAATAATAACAATAGTAAATATAGTAATAATGATAGAATAAAATATTAAACGATAATAATAATAATAATAAATACAAAATATTTGAAAAAGGGGGTAAATTGCATAAAAATAGAAGTTTTGGGGCCTAATTGTACATAAAACAGTGATTTGGGGGGCTAAATGATAAATAAAACGAAGTTCGGGGTCAATTTGCAAATAAAATAGACTTCGGGAGTCTCTAGAGAACACGCGGAAAAGATGGGGGACCAAATATGTAATAAACCCCTCAGGCCCAAAGCGCAGTAACAAGAGGGGACCAAATCGAAAACCAAAATAAAATATTGGGTGAAATTTTAAAATAATAAAAGTCCGATTGAAAATAATAAAAAAAGCGGAAGGGCTAAAAGTGTAATTAGCCCTTCCGTTCAAAAACGCGGATCCTAGGTGGTGGTCTGATTCGGTCGGATAGGGCAAACGATGTCGTTTTGGGCGTTTAAAACCCGACCCCAACGACGTCGTTTTGGGGGCCTATATAAGCTTAAAACCTTCAAAAAATCATTTTCACACCTTAAAAAAAATCTTCTCTCTTCTCTCAACCCCCTCTGCAGGACATGGGGATCCCATGAGGGCAGCTCACCGTGTTGGCGTCAGACTCGACCACTACGCCACAGTGGTACGAAAAAAGTAAATTTTTATATTTTTTATTTTTTTATGTCTTTTCTCCTTTTTAAAATATAATTTATACATATATCGTGTAAATATAAAAAAAAATTAAATAGCAAAGATTTTTTTACCTTTTCCTTTGATTTTGATTCCTTTTTTTATCTCTGCTCGGGTTTGTGTTGATCTTTTGCTTGCTATTTTGTTGATTTTGAACGTTTTTCTCTCAGATTTGATTCAAAGAAGAAAAAAAACCCCTTTACATCATTATTTTCGGGCTTAAATAGTCGAAACCTATGTTTTTTTATTTGTTGCTTGCTGCCTTTCTTGCTGTGTTCGGTCTTGTTTTGCAGGTCATGGGCGATGCTGACATGGGCGGTGGGCAGGTGGAGCAGTCTGGCCATGGTGGCGATGTAGGCAGTGGGGTTGGTGGTGCATGCAGAAGGGCAAGTGGGCTAGGTGGCTAGTCAGAAGGCACTTAGGGTTTTTTTTTTTTTTTTTTGATTTGTTTTTCTTTTGTTTTGTTTTTGTGTTTATTTTTTGTGTTTTTGGGTTTGTTTGGGCTGGTTAATTGGGCCTCGGGTTTGAATGAGTTTGGGCGGGTAATTTTGGGCTTTGTATGCACAAAATTTACAACTTTATGCATACTTCTAAATTTGACCAAAAAATTTAATTGATATTATCTAAATATTAAAATTTCAAAATTCAAAAGTAGAAAGATTAAAATTAACATGTTAATAGTGTAGTTTGCATTATTTTTTTTATTTTCAATTATTTTATTTTCAAAAACTGAAATATATTTAAATGCACAATTATTATGTTTTTTTAATAATTTCACTATAACTTTTGATCATATCTATTTTTTTTGACACAATACGTTGATCAACCCATAATTCATCCCCAATCTATAAATAAGAGAATAATGCGCTTCAACGTACTCAAACTCACATCCTCCTGTATCGGTAACAATGTTCACTCCTGCATCGATAGCCAATTGAACACACACATTTACCTTTGGCATTCAATCAAATCCTTATTTTCCTTTCCCTTCCTGCGGCAGTTTTCTATGCTGTTGTTTCATTCCCTTAACTTTTAGCTTTTTGGTTTAATTACCTTCTAAGGCCCTTTCTCTTTCCATCTTCCACAATTCCATAAAACCACTCTCAAAGTATTATTTAGTGATAATATTTAGTAATAATATTTAGGATTATTTATTGATAATATTTAAGAAAAATCTAGTTAAATTTTAACATTAAAATATATATAAATACCTAATAGCTACAGCCAATTCAACACACAAATTACTTTTAGCATTCAATAAAATTCCTTATTTTTCTTTTCCATCCTGCGTCAGTTCTCTATACTGTTTCATTCTTTTTGTTTTCTTTAACTTTTAGCTTTTTAGTTTAATTACCTTTTAAGACCCTTTCCATTTCCATATTCCACAATTCCACAAAATCACTTTCAAAGCATGATTTTTTTTCATGATTAACTAAACCTTTTTTAGCCTTAGCCCGGTTATCTATTTGACAAAGTAATCATGAGATATGAACTCACACTAAATACTTTGTAATTTGGTATTCGCTATCTCTCCGATATATCGGATAGTACAAATCCGTCCCTCAAAGTTGATTTGATTTCAATTCAAAAAGCGCGCGTTGGGTTGGAATTGTTTGGCGTACAGTTGGAAAGTTGAGTCGACAATGCTGTATTCAAAATCCCGCAAACAAATTGGCATGTTCAATTGGAAAAAGCTAATTGGATTTCGTTAAGGGAGATAGTGATTGGATTTGAACGGCCCACACAGTTGAGACCGTTAATTCGAGTTGGGCTTTTCAGATCACAATGATGTCGAAGTCTTAAGTTAAGGGTACGTGCCACGTAGTTAGAAATTCGACAAGGGTCGATTTACAGGTGATACCGGGATCGATTACAAGAGGAAGAGTTGGCGGTTAGAGGGATCCTCGATTACTATAACCAAGAAGGAAAAATTTGTTTCAAGGATCAATTCAAGATTAGAGTACACCGAGGCTAATGCTAAGCTTAAAAAATATTTTATTTATCCATTTATTTTATTTTTAAAATTTATTTTGCATTTTCGAATGTGTTTTTATTTTATTTTATTTTTCGTATTTCATTATTTTATTATCTTAATCAATTTTAAACCCCTATTTTTATTTTTTATTTTCAAAGATTTCTACGCATAGGTCGTGAGCATTACTGTGACCGCGATAACGATTCTCGTCACGAAAAAAGGCGAAATTAGATAGTCAGTTCCTGTGGATTCGACTCTACTTCTCTATAGTGCTAAATTACTATTATTTTGTGGCTTTGACGCCTATGAGCATATTAAGTATTAAAAATAAATTAAAATTTCAAGTGTAAGCACTAAATTTTGCCCGACTTAATTATGGGTTTATTTTTCAATTTTAAAAATAATAAATAATAAAAATAAAAATTTTACATTTTAACCCCTAAACTTTCCTAAGATTACATTTTGGCCCTAAAACTTTTTAAAATTACATTTTACCCTTATCTTTCTCAAAATTACACTTCAACCCCAATAGTTTTATCAGATTTGATTTCAATCCTTCATCGGAAAATCTCTAAAAATCTGGATTTGGGCACCTACCTCCGTGATTTTCACCCCCAGCCCTAAGGGATGGCCTCCTTCCCCAGCCACCAAGCACCGCAAAAAAAAACACTATAAAGAGGATTTTCCCAAAAATGAACACCCAACATTTCAAAAAAACCCCACGAAAAAGAGAAAAAAAAAAGAAAGAAAAGAAGAAAAAAGAAGAGAAGGAGGAGAGAGACTACCTCGTCACCACCGAGACGGAGACAATGACGGCAACAAAAGACAATGAAAGAAAGAGACAATGAATAAACTTGAAGAAGAAGAAGAAGAGGGAAGAAGAAGAGGAAGAAGAAAAAGAAAGAAAGAAAAAAGAAAGAAAAAAGAAAGAAAGAAAAAAGAAAAAAAAAAGAAAGAAAAGAAAAAAAAAGAAAAAGCAAAGAGCCCAAAAGAAAAGAAGCAGCCCAACAGCAACCCAAGCCCAAGAAGAGGGCAAGCCAAGTGAACCAATTTTAACGCAGAGGACCCAACAAACAAAAAAGGAGAAGAAGAGAAAAAAAAGAAGAAAGAAAAAGAAAAAAAGAAAGAAGAAAAAAGGGAAAAGGAAAAAAAGAAAAGAGAAAAAAGAGCTCGGGTCGTGTATCCCGTTCTTCAAGCCCGTAATTTTGAGTTTTTCGGTAATTTTCTTTTTACCCACTTGTAATTTATTTCGTATATTTTCGTGACATTTCGTTTTTAATATTATTAGATTTTTTCGCATTTTTTACATTTACATTTATATTTTTACTTTTATTTCTTTTTATATATTCGAATAATTTTATTAAATTAGGCAACGAACCGATTTGACACTAAGTCGTTGATCTCATTGCTATGTTGGGTGAATATCATCGGTTCGTGTTAAATACGATACGCCTTTTTAAAAAAAAATCAAAAATCTAAAAAATTTTGTATTTTCAAAAATTTTAATGTTTCAAAATTTTCGTGTTTTCAAAACTTTTCGTGTTTTCAAAAAATTCTCGTATTTTAAGAGTTTCGTGTTTAATTTTTTTTCGTGTTTTCAAAAATTTTCTGGTTTTAAAAACTTCTCAAGTTTCAAAAAAAAAATTGTTTTAAAAAATTCTTGTATTTCAAAATTTTCGCGTTTTCAAAAATTTTCATTTTTCAAAAATTTTCGTGTTTTAAAAAATTCTCGGGTCTCAAAAAAATTTCTCCAATTTTAAAATTTTCTTGTTTCCAAAAAAAAAATTTCGCGTTTCAAAAATTTCGTGTTTTCAAAAAATTTCGTGTTGCAAAAATTTCAAATTTTCAGAATTTTCGTGTTTTCAAAAAAAATTTATTGTGTTTCAATCAGATCACGATTAAATATTAAATTGAACTTGTATTTTTGAAAATTAAAACAATACGCGTTTAACAAGATACCAATTTTGGGCGTCGCGAGGGTGCTAATACCTTCCTCGCGCGTAACCGACTCCCGAACCCTATTTTTCTCTGGAATTTTGACGCAGACCTAAACTCGCCCCTTTTTTTTTAAGAAAATTTTAAAAAATAATTTTTTTTTAAAAAAAGAGGATTTATTAGGTGTCCGATCACACCTAGAAAAATGATCGGTGGCGACCCCTTTTTAATAAAATCAAACTCTGTTTTCAAATGTTCAATAATTTTCTCAATTAGCGCCGATACTAAAATTTTACGTCGCATACTGGGCGACTCCATCGGGGACATCTTTTTGAGAGTCGAGTCCGGAATTAAACGCGTGTTGTCAAAATTTTCAAAATTCCTCGCTCAAAATAATTTTTAATCGTGATCCTTAAATATTTAAAAAAAAGTCATGCATTTGCATCATGTTGTAAATATTTTCTAACTTGTTTTATCTTATTATTTTTCACTCTAAGTTTTTACGGTTTTAGTTTTTCTAATTTTAAAATAAAAACGAAAAGGTTTGTGAGTTTTTCCCCACACACCGTAATCGGCATTTTGCATAACATGAGCTCTCTACCCGGGCTCTGTCCGTTTAAGTGGAAGTAAACACTATGCCTTCGTGAGTTAACTCGTCCCTCCGCACAGGCTAGTGAATACTTCCGGGTTACATATGACTTATGCTTTCGTGAGTTAACTCGTCCCTCCGCATAGGCATAAGTAAATGTAATCCCTCGAATTGAGCTCGCGAGTCTATGATAGGCGATAACCGAGGCTCCGTACTAGCCTTAGTAGGCGACAGTACGGACAATTCGAGTACCTTTTTAGAACCAAAACCGCATATAGTGAACTGTATGAGCCACCCGATTAGAGCCATGCCGAACCTCCGTCCGTTAATAGTTACCAAAATAAGTACATGGGAGAAACGCTTTTTACCTTTTATTTCTTTTACATTTACACTTTTTATGCAAGCAAATCGGGTCCGTTTAATAATTTAGAGAGGATAGATTATCTGATGAGCATGTGGGGTAAGTTTATTTTGTAAATATAATGGGGTAAAAAAAAAGTAGGTCAGTTTCACCAAAGTGCAAAATTAAATATCTTAATTTGTTAGATTTTCCATAGTTTTTCTCCGTTTATATTTGTTGTAATTACTAACCAATGTTATTTGTCTTCATTTTTATTTTTCATCATGTATCATAGGCATCTTGTTAGGAAGGTGTTGATTAGAGATTGGTTGCCAAAAACGGGTTTCTGATGGAGGAGTCAATTGCACAAGTGACCGAGAAAAATGCCGTGGTTCGAGACTGGTCTTTGAAAACTCAGAAAGTAAAAGGGGAAAGTTTAAAGGAAGGATATGTCTCCAATCTTCCTGAACATGTAACTTCGGATGCTCGTCAGAATAACCTCGAAGACTTGACTCAGATCTGGAAACATTGGAACTCAGACACTAAGGGTATCTTCAAAGAAAAGTACGGGGGTAGCTCACTTGATCGCTATCAACGTAGATGAACAGTTGATTCAAGCCATGGTTCGATTCTGGGACCCAGCTTACCAATGTTTCACTTTCAATCAGGAAGATATAACTCCGACTATAGAAGAGTATGCCGCATTGCTTCGCATTGATAATGTACAATTTAACAAAATATATGTGAAGGAGCCCAAACCAATGACCTTCAAGAAAAAGCTAATGAGGTTAACGGGAATGACCGATACATGGGCTGAAAAATAGATAAAAAAAAAAAGAACAAAATCAGTTGTGTTCCATGGTTTTCTCTGCGAGACTTAGTTCAAAATCATCCAGATATTGTAAAGAGAGTGGATCTTTTGCTTTAGCCATTTACTGGATTAATTGTCTTCCCAAAAGTTCTTGGGCATATAGAAGTTGAGGTAGTGGATTTCTTTGAAAAGTTGAGGCAAGGAATCAACCCCGTTCCAACTATCTTAGCTGAGACTTTTAGATCTCTAAATTGTTGTAGGAGAAAAAGGGAAGGACGTTTTATCGGATGTGCATGACTACTTTATGTTTGGATTCGAGCCACTTACGGAAAGTGGAGCGCACACCTTTCCACATGTTTTCGAAAACATTCGCTCCGTTGGAAGCTTACCTTGAGAAAGATTGGTCAAGGATGTCACCAACACAACCTTTGGTTTGATTTTGAACCTCCGTGTCAAGATATAACTTGGAGAGCACCATGGATCCGTCCTTGATTACGCTATACAAATGCGAAGCCAAGATTGGGTACCTTTACTCGGATTATGGGAGGAGTTGGATATGCACCGTTAATGGTTCAAAGGCGGTTTGCTTCACGACGCTCATACCAACTACCGGAGGATTAACATCCGAGTTTGCTTTTACAGTGAAGGTGACATGAAAAAGTCGAGATCTTGCAAAGTCTTGGAAAGAAATCTACCTAATGGAGTTAGCTCAGATGCTGATACTATCACTCAAGATTATGAAATATGGAGACAAAGACGAGTAAATAGTCAACAAACCTCACCAACGGATTATATTTTCGAATTCTTTCTCGGAAGAAATGCCGTCAAACCGGAAATAGCAAGACATGAATTTGAACGTGAAAAGGCCATCATTATGGGATATTAGTTCTCTTCAAGAGGAAAATTACCAGCTGAAGATAGATGTTCAAATTGAAAAATCCAGAAACAAGAAAGTCCAGAAAGAAGCCGAGATCATGATAAATGACTTAAAGGATCTTCATTTGGAAAATAAGAAATTAAGAGGCACCATAAAGAATAGCGGGCTGGAAAAATCATCAACGGAATGGAAGGAAGAATTAAGCAACATCAAAAGTGGGATGGAATTCTGGAGAGGGAAAGCGAAGAAGGAAGAGGAAAAAGCTACTCGTGCTATGATAGAGTTAAGGAAGAAGAATGTTGAATCTGAAACTGCGTCTGTAATTAATGACTAGTCGATCGAAAGGTCAAGAGCTAAGAAGGAAAATACAAGATTTAGAAAATACACCGCAAGCTCATCAACAACACTTGGATACTCTCCTAAAAGCCCTAGAAGAAAAGAATGGCCAAGATGATGTAGATATTTGTGCCTCTGAAAGAGCTCTCCAAGAAAAAGATATGTATCTTGGCGGTTTGATTAATGAAATTCGCAAGGCAGCTGTGCAAATTGTGCAATTATCAGATGAAGTAGAAGATCTCAGTTACCAATTCCCTCCGAGCGAAAGATCAAGCATGTCAGAATTCTTAGAACGGGTGAAAAAACAAGGCGATGTGGCTAAGAAATTTTTGTAAGTGTTAGATCAGAGAGGGCAAAACGTTTTGTAATGGACTCTTTTGATTAATGAAATGCCTAAGTATGGGGCTATCTTGAAATCAACACCAAATTCTTGCATATTTATTCATGACTAACATTCATTTGTCATTTATTCATTCATCCATCCATTGCATGTGTATATCACCCTAATCATTCACTGGGGCTAAAATCGATAATTGATGCATTCGACACTACTTAATCTGAATTACGTCATTTTTATAGGACCCGCCTAAGAGCTAGAGCATTAAAACCAGTACACTACAAGGGTCGATACGGTTTAAGGTTCAAGTCGAATATACGACAAAAAAAACAGTTGCAAAAGATCAAGAAGGAGGATTGCAAGAGCCTCGGGCGAGAATTGGGATGAGAGCCCATAGCGATCCTCCTTTGTCAAAACATTTACATCTGCAGGAATGATGTACCTGTATGCAGATAATTCACGAAACACGCTGTTATTGATTGAAAGGGTCTTGACGCCAAGATAAATGTTATTGACAAAGGAGATGATGCAATTAAAGATGTTTCAATTATACGTCCTTGTCCTCCGGATTCGTTTTGAACAATTGACCTGTGGATCTTCTTGTAGTTTCTAAGTCCTCTCGAGTAATGCTCAATGTTAACTCTCTTTTGTGTGCCCCTAAGTAATAGTGGGATCCTTTTGTAAGAGCTTATGTTTGCTCTTTATCATTTAAATGAACATTAATGGAGATGCATTTTGTCATAGTCTTTTCATTCTTGCTAACTTCATAATTATTCCTTCTTCTCACAGCCTGTCCTTACATGTACCTCATATCATGCCATAACATTATGTTTGTTTGGTTCTAATACTTTGATGCTCCTCTATAGTTTTCTTTTCCATTCACCTTTCAGGTGCTCAGATACCAACGACATGAACAATCCCGTTACAAGTCCTGAAATCGATTTTGAGAAAGCTATTTATTTAGGAGAATTCGAAGCTGAAGAAAATGCTGAAGATTATGTATTGTCTCCTGACTTACAAAGAATGGTAGAACAAGAAGATAAACAGATTTTACCCCATCAAGAATTTATTGAGACAGTGAACTTGGGAAATGAAGAAAAGAGGCAAGAAGTGAAGATTGGGACCTCCATTTCAGATAACACCAAACATGATTTGATCGTCTTGCTTCGTGAGTATAAAGATGTATTTGTATGGTTGTATCAAGACATGCCAGGTTGAACGAGGATGTAGTGGTCCATAGACTCCCACCAAACCGAATGCAAACCTATTCAATGTGTTGAGACGAATGAGACCAAATGTTGTTAAAGATAAAAGAAGAAGTCAAGAAACAATTTGATGTCAAGCTTCCTACAAGTCTCCAAATACCGAATGGGTAGCTAACATAGTCCCAAAGATCAAGAAAGATGGTAAGGTACGAATGTGCGTGGATTATCGCGATCCGAATCGAGCAAGTCCTAAAGATAATTTTCTCTTGCCACACATCGATCGTTGGTGGATAACAAAAAAAACATTCATTGTTTTCTTTTATGGATGGATTTTCGTTATAATCGATAAAGATGGCTCTCGAGGATATAGAAAACTACATTCGTAATAATGTGGGAACATTTTGCTACAAGGTGATGCCGTTCGGATTAAAGAATGCCGGGGCAATATATCAGAGGGCAATGGTGATGCTATTCCATGACATGATGCACAAAGAGATAGAAGTTTATGTTGATGATATGATTGCTAAATCTCGGGGGGAAAGAGAACATATTGAGAACCTCAAGAAATTGTTCGAAAGACTAAGAAAGTTCCAGCTGAAGCTTAATCCAACCAAGTGTACGTTCGGGGCTACCTCGAGAAAATTACTCAGCTTCATTGTTAGTGAGAGAGGTATTGAGGTTGATCCAGATAAGATAAAAGCCATACAAGAATTACCACCTCCGCGTACACAAAAAGAAGTTAGATGATTTTTAGGGAGGTTAAACTACATCGCTCGATTCATTGCTCAACTTACCAACCAGTGTGACCAAATTTTTCGACTCCTTCGAAAACATAATCCGGGAGAGTGGAACGATGAGTGCCAAGTGGCTTTTGACAAGATAAAACAGTATTTGTCTAACCCTCTGGTGCTAATACCGCCAACTCCCGGAAGACCGTTAATATTGTATCTAGCTGTGTTCGAAAAATTAATGGGTTGCGTACTGGGGCAACATGATGAGACAGGGAAAAGAGAAAGGGCGATTTACTACCTCAGCAAGAAGTTCACAGAGTATGAAGCAAAGTACCCGTCAATTGAAAAATTCTGTTGTGCTTTGGTCTGGGTAGTTCGAAGGCTCAGACAATATATGTTGTATCATACGACGTGGTTAATTTCAAAGCTGGACCCAATAAAATACATGATGGAATCACCTGCACTCTTAGAAAGAATGGCACGATGGCAGATCCTACTATCGGAGTACGACATCGTATATGTGAGTCAAAAGTCGATAAAGGGGAGCGCAATAGCTGACTTCTTAGCAACTGGAACAATAAAGGAATACGAGCCATTGAGATTTGATTTCCCAGTTAAGACTTGATTTGTATTACGTAAAAGAGTGTGAGTCGTCAAAAGAGAAATCATGGAAGATGAGCTTTGATGGTGCATCAAATGCATTGGGGCATGGGATTGGAGCGATCTTAGTGTCACCGAAGGGAACCATTATCCGCCATCGCCAGATTAAATTTTTTCTCGCACCAATAACGTGGCGGAATATGAAGCTTGCATCATGGGACTTCAGCAACTATTGAATAAAACATCAAAATCTTAAAGGTGTACGGGGACTCGGCGTTGGTGATTTACCAAACTGTGGAGATTGGGAAGTGAGAGATTCAAATTAGTTAAATATCGTGATCTCGCTATAAACCGATTAAAGAATTCAAAGAAGTGACTTTTAATTACTTCCCACGAAGAAAACCAATTGGTGATGCCACGCCACTTTGGCCTCAATGTTCAAAGAAAACAGAGAAATGTAAATAATGCCTCTCCAAATGAGCATATATGAGGTCCCCGCATTGTTTTAGCATTGAAAAGAGATGATGGACGGCCATGGTTCCATGATATCTTAGAATATGTCAAGAATCAAAGGTATCCCGAGCAAGCAAATGAGAACGACAAAAGAACAATCAAGAATGGCGGTAGGATTTGTCCTTGATGGGATATCCTATACAAAAGAGGAAAAGATCAAGTGCTCTGAGATGCGTGGATTCTGCTGAAGCCAAAAAAATACTTGAAGATATCCATGAAGGAATTTGTGGGATGCATGCCAATGGTTTCACTATGGCCAGGCAGATTATAAGACTCGATTATTCTTGGTCGACGATGGAAAGCGATCGCATTAGTTACGTCTGAAGGTGCCACAAATGTCAAATTTACTACGATAAAATTCATGCATTTCTTCGCCCTTCATGTCATGACTTCTCCGTGGCCTTTTTCTATGTGGGGCATGGATGTTATAGGCCAATTTTCCCAAAAGCTTCAAATGGACACCGATTCATTTTGTGGTTATAGATTACTTCACAAAATGGGTAGAAGCCGCTTGCTGGCTAGTGTGACAAAGACCGCAGCTTTGTAGGTTCTTAAAAAGAAATCATATGTCGATACGGTTTGCACGAGAGAATAATTTCAGATAATGCTTTAAATCAACAACAATATGATGAAAGAAGTGTGCGAGCAATTTCAAATAAAGCATCATAATTCTCACCCTATCGCCCAAAGATGAACGTAAGCGGTAGAAGTGGCTAACAAAAATATTAAGAGGATTATTGGGAAAATGATCGAGACATATAAAGACCGCACGAGAAGCTACCATTCGCTTAGATGCATATCGCACATCCGTGCGGACATCTACGGAGCAACTCCTTTCTCTACGGTCTATGGAATGGAAGTCGTCGCCAATTGAAGTTGAGATCCCTCTATGAGTCTTAATGGAGTCAAAACTAGAAGAATCGAGAATGGGTTCGAGCTCGAGATGACCAGCTAAATCTTCTCAAGAAAAATGCTTGAAGGCAATCATCATGATGAGATGTACCGAAGAGAATGATCATGGCTCATGACAAGAAGGTGCGCCAAGAGAATTCCGTGAGGGAACTCGATCTTGAGAAAGATTCTCCCAATACAAAAAGACTTTCGAGGAAAATGGGCACCAAATTGGGAAGGGTCAGACGTCTTAAAGAAGGCTTTCTCAAATTCTTCTCGAGATGGATGGGAAGGAGTTACCTAATCCAGTGAACTCAGATGCCGTGAAAAAGTACTATGCCTAAAAAAAAAAAAAAAGAAAAATCAAGATGAAAACCCGAAAAGGGCGTCTTGATAAAAAAAAGAGAAGAAAAAAGATCAAGATGAAAACTCGAAAGGGCGTCTTGATAAACAAAAAAGATTAGGATGAAAACCTGAAAGGGCGTCCTAATGAAGGAGGTTCGGACAAAAGGAGCAAGACGATTTGAACGGGGAGTCATGTGGCGAGATTACAATATTTGAAGCAGTCCCGGAAGCTCGAAATCTTCTACACAAGAAGCCGTGCTCGAAGAGATCCAGGATGAAGAAATGTGGAGAAGTTTATGCGTTGAATATCTAGAGCATTTGTGACAATTGAATCTGCTTTCCTTTATTTATAATGTCTTCTTTATTGAGCTTTTCCTTGTCAATTTTCTTTGATTATTGCTTTTGAAATAAATATGAATGTGAGGTATTTCTTTCGTACCTACTTTCCTATTTTCATGCATCTCATGTGTGGTTTGTCTAAATGATAAATAGTGAAATGACATACTCTAAACAAAAGGAATGTTGAGTATTACCCGGATGAGAATTTGGTAAGTACAAGAGCCTCAAAGCAAGGACAAAGTTCAACAAGGGGCAAAAGGGTGATACACGAGAAACGCAGATTACTCGAGGATGGGTACAAAACCTGAAAGGGAAGTCAAGAATCGAAGCAATGAATGCAATCATCATGAGAGTCGTAACGAAAAGAGATATATGGCAAACAAGCCCAAGGCGTATGGCATAATCATGTAGGCATAAAAGCATTTAAGACCAAACATGTGCATATCATGATAGCATCATGCATGACATATACAGGTATTCCAGTAAAGCAAAAGGTTTTGATGATAGTTGCATCAACCAAAGACAAGGAAGACATTCGAGTTCCACGGATAATATGTTTTGAAATTCGATACTTTTAAAATTATTTCATTTCTATTTTTCAAAAAAATTAACTCATATTGCGAGAGGTGAGTTGAGTCTCAGGTCACACGCTGAGGTATTTTTCAATTTTCGTTTTTCAAAAACTCAACTCATATTGCGAGAGGTAAGTTGAGCCTCAGGTCACACGCTGAGGTATTTTTCAATTTCTGTTTTTCAAAAAAAAATCAACTCATATTGCGAGAGGTGAGTTGAGCCTCAGGTCACACGCTGAGGTATTTTTCAATTTATGTTTTTCAAAAAAAAATCAACTCATATTGCGAGAGGTGAGTTGAGCCTCGAGTCACACGCCGAGGTGTTTTTCAATTTCGTTTTCAAAATCAACTCATATTGTGAGAGGTGAGTTGAGCCTCAGTCACACGAGGTATTTTTCAATTCGTTTTTCAAAAAAATCAACTCATATTGCGAGAGGTGAGTTGAGCCTCAGTCACACATCGAGGTATTTTTCAATTTTCTTTTTCAAAATCAACTCATATTACGAGAGGTGAGTTGAGCCTCAGTCACACGCCGAGGTATTTTCAATTCGCTTTTCAAAAAAAAAATCAAGTCATATTATGAGAGGTGAGTTGAGCCTCAGTCACACACGAGGTATTTTTCAATTTTCGCTTTTCAAAATCAACTCATATTATGAGAGGTGAGTTGAGCCTCAGTCACACGTGATGTATTTTTCAATTTTCGCTTTTCAAAATCAACTCATATTACGAGAGGTGAGTTGAGCCTCAGTCACACATCAAGTATTTTTCAATTTTCGTTTTTCAAAATCAACTCATATTATGAGAGGTGAGTTGAGCCTCAGTCACACACCGAGGTATTTTTCAATTCGCTTTTTCAAAAAAATCAACTCATATTATGAGAGGTGAGTTGAGCCTCAGTCACACGAGGTATTTTTCAATTTTCGTTTTCAAAATCAACTCATATTATGAGAGGTGAGTTGAGCCTTAGGTCACATGCCGAGGTATTTTTCAATTCTGTTTTTCAAAAAAATCAACTCATATTATGAGAGGTGAGTTGAGCCTCGTGTCACACGCCGAGGTATTTTTCAATTTTCGCTTTTTAAAATCAACTCATATTATGAGAGTAAGTTGAGCCTCGTGTCACACGTTGAGGTATTTTCAATTCTTTTTCAAAAAATCAACTCATATTATGGAGGTGAGTTGAGCCTTAGTCACACGCCGAGGTATTTTCAAATTTTCTTTTCAAAAATCAACGATAATCACGAGAGGTGAGTTGAGCCTCGGGTCACACGTCGAGGTATTTTTCAATTTGCTTTTCAAAAAATCAACTCATATGGCGAGAGGTGAGTTGAGCCTCGTCACACACTGAGGTATTTTCAATTCCTGCTTTTTCAAAGATCAACTTATAATTCGAGAGGTGAGTTAAGCTTCGGGTCGCATGCCAAGCTATTTTCGATTTGCTTTTCATTAAAGAATAAGGATTGGACAATCGAACAAAATTTAGTGCTTTTAAGTCTTTGCTCTATCCTGTTTCACAAATGATGAGCAAAGAGGGCATATAAGCACTAAATTTTGTCCCAAACTAATTATGGGTTTATTTTTCAATTTAAAAAATAATAAATAATAAATAATAAATAATAAAAATTTTACATTTTAACCCTAAACTTTCCTAAAATTACATTTTAGCCCCAAAACTTTTCAAAATTACATTTTAACCCCTTATCTTTCTCAAAATTACACTTCAACCCCAATAGTTTTACTACATTTACAGCTCAATCCTTCCATCGGAAAATCTCTAAAATCCCATGATTTGGGCACCTACCTCCGTGATTTAGGCCATCACCCTAAGGGATGGCCTCCTTCCCCTAGCCACCTACTACCTGTAAAAAACACTATAAAAGAGGGATTTTCCTCAAAAAATGAACACCCAACATTTCAAAAAAAACCCACGAAAAAGAGAAAAAAAGAAAGAAAAGAAGAGAAAAAGAAGAGAAAAGGGGAGGAGAGACTACCTCTCGTCGCACCACCGGACGGAGACGATGGCGGTAACAAGCTGACATGACAAGAAAGAGGCGGCATAAACTTGAAGAAGAAGAAGAAGAGGAAGAAGAAGAGGAAGAAGAAAAGAAAGAAAGACAAAAGAAAGAAAAAAAAAGAAAGAAAAAAAAAAAAAAAAAAAAAGCAAAGAGCCCAAAAGAAAAGAAGCATTAACAAAGAACCCAAGCCCAAAGAAGAGGCAGGCAAGAAGAACAAATTTAATGCAATGAGAGACCCAACAGCCCAACCCATACCAACAAAGAAAAAGAAGAAGAAGAAAAAAGAAGAAAGAAAAAAAAAAAAGAAAAAAGGAAAAGGAAAAAAGAAAAGAGAAAAAAGAGCCCGGGTCGTGTATCCCGTTCTTTAAGCCCGTAATTTTGAGCTTTTCGGTAATTTCCTTTTTACCAACTTGTAATTTATTTCGTATATTTTCGTAACATTTCGTTTTTAATATTATTGGATTTTTTTCGCATTTTTTACATTTATATTTTTACTTTTATTTCTTTTATATATTCGAATAAGTCGTTGATCTCATCGCTATGTTGGGTGAATATCACCGGTTCGTGTTAAATACGATCGCCTTTAAAAAAAATCAAAAATCTAAAAAATTTCGTATTTTCAAAATTTTAATGTTTCAAAATTTTTGTGTTTTCAAAACTTTTCGTGTTTTCAAAAATTCTCGATATTTTAAGAGTTTCGTGTTTAATTTTTTTCGTGTTTTCAAAATTTTCGGTTTTAAAACTTCTCAAGTTTCAAAAAAATTGTTTTAAAAATTCTTGTATTTCAAAATTTTCGCTTTTCAAAAATTTTCAGATTTCAAAAATTTTCGTGTTTTAAAAATTCTCGGTCTCAAAAATTTTCTCCAATTTTAAAATTTTCTTGTTTCCAAAAAAAATTTGAGTTTCAAAATTTCATTTTCAAAATTTTCGTGCTTGCAAAAATCCTCGCTTTTCAAAAATCTTCGTGTTTTCAAAAATTTCGTGTTGCAAAAATTTGAATTTTCGAATTTTCGTGTTTTCAAAAAAATTATTGTGTTTCAATGGATCACGATTAAATATTAAATTGAACTTGTATTTTGAAAATTAAAACAATACGGTTTAACAGATACCAATTTTGGGCGTCATGAGGTGCTAATACCTTTCTCACAGAATCGACTCCTCGAACCCTATTTTTCTCTCGAATTTTGACGCAGACCTAAACTCGCCTTTTTTTAAGAAAATTTTAAAAAATAATTTTTCTTTAAAAAGAGGATTTATTAGGTGTCTCGATCGAGACCTAGAAAAAGATCGGTGGCGACTCCTTTTTAATAAAATCTAAACTCTGTTTTCAAATGTTCAATAATTTCCTCAATTAGCCCGTACTAAAATTTTACGTCGCTACATCAATTTTATAAATTATTAATAGTTTAAATAGCTCAACAAAATAAAAATTATTATGTTATTTTTAATTTAAACTTATTTTGATCATTTAATTAAATCATATTTTTTAATATTTTAATTACGATTGATTGAAATAACAGAGTATTTCAATTATAATTATCAATTATTAATTTTTTTTTATTGTGTTTAGTCACTAAAAAAATAAAACTATACAAAGGCAACAAAAATAGATGGTTTATAAAATCCAGACATTAATATAAAACATTTTAATATTTAAATTTAAAAATAAAATAAAATGAAATTGTTAATAATGGAAAACAAGTGATTGGATTCAATAATTAAATTGAATGAAAGAAGAAAAAATATGTAATAAAAAGGTAAATAATATATAAAAAATCATAGCCAAACATGAATGGAGATATGAGAAGAGTAAATGTAAGGGAATTTATTTATTAATTGACACAAATTCTAAAATTATAAATTCAATCTAAAACATAATTAAAAAAGATTAGAAACTCTTGATGCACTTTTTGTAGCAGTATTTCACATATGCAGCTTCTTTCTTCTTATCTGCAAATAATAGAATTTGTATCAGAATTTTAATGAAAATAACAAAAGAATATAGATTATTTTACTAGATTTGAAGTTATTGGGCATGGATTCTGCACAACGATCGGTACAAGTGTAGATGAGATCTGCATAATGGCATAAGCATCTTAACTTGCAAACTTTGTTGCATAAGTTGTGAAGAATTGGAGTATCTTGTTTTAGGCATTTCGTCCAACACTTCAATTTACAAGTCTTGTCTGGATTCGGTTTTGGAGGATGTGGAGCTTCTACAGGCGACAGTGCAGGTGATGGCAATTTGGAAAGGGATATAAATAACGTGGCGTCACTGTTTCATTCAATCCTTTCTCCTTCTACAGGTGACGGTGCGGTGCCGGTGCCGGTGCCGGTGATTTGATTCTATGGTTTGGATTTATTTCAAAAAGGAAATTGTTGAGTTTGGAAAGGTAGATTGGTGGATTCAAAATTTTGAGTTTCGAATGAATGATGAGGAAAATCAGATTGAGAAAGCAAAGATGTTTCTTCAGGATTTACCTCGTGAAAGTAATGGGACTGGGGCTCATAAACTTAAGATTCTGAAAGCAATGAATTTTCATCGAAATTTTGAGCAAAATTCAGATTCGTAATCAAAAGGGGAGGAAACCATTGACTTGAACTGCAATAAGAAGGAAAATCTCTTATTCATTGCTTCCATTGCTTCAAGATGAAAAAACCAAGAAATTTAAAGGCATCAAATTCATTGAAATTTCTTCCATTAATTGCTCCAAATTTACTAATTACCAACTGATTGATTCTAAAATACTGAAGGAATCTCTAAAGTTGAAATTGTTTACTTGTGAATATGTCAGTTGATTGGTTTTTCATGATGATTTTAGTTATGGTAATTAGAGTAAAAATGTTTAAAAATTTAATATTTTATTTTTGAATTTTGAATGGCAGCATCCTATTTGTTTTATTTAATTCGATTTTTATTGCGTTTTAAAAATTCATTTATATTAATTTTCTTTTTAAAAAAACCCAAATTTCCCAATTTAGAAATTCTCAATTTCATATTTAAATTAAATCCTATAATTAAAAGGAGCATAAATAAGTTGGGAACTCAATCAAAATTTACAGTTAAATCATTGATTAACTTTTCCACATTCTAAGCCTTGGGGAGATTTTAAACTTAAAAAAATTATTTTAAAACAACCTCATTCACTCATAATATTTTACCAACATCAGAGATTCATTCAATATTTTTACTTTACACTTTTTTTTTAAACAAATTATTTGTCAACCAATCCATCCCATCCTTAACTTTTAAATACATTCAAATATTTCAATTTATGTTCAAACTCAAAGAATAGGTCCATATTTTAAAATTTTGAATAAATGATCATTCTCTGATCTCCCGCAGTATAAAGACACACGGAGAGGATATCAACATGTAAACAATTCTCTGATCTCTAGCTTTCTATCGGATTAAAATCTTTATAGAAATCGTATCCAATATGTTTGAAAAAGTAGAATGACTTGCGGACAATGTATTTCTCATAAATACACATGATAAGTCGACACTCACTTTTGATATACCATCCTCAACACCCACAAAAGTTGAAATTAGTGTAAATTTTCATAATAAAATCCAAAAATTATTTATTTCTCAAAATTTATCGTCTCAACCTTAAACAATTTTCAGACTTTATCATGTTTGTATATTTCATTCGTTAAGATATCGGTGTTTTAATATTTAGAGTTATAATTATAATAATTTATTTAGCCTTCCACTTCAAAAAAAAAATTATTTTATTTTATCAAATAAACTTAGAATGAATGAAAAATCAACATTTTAATTTTGTTAATGTTGCATATAAGTAAATTGCCACATAGATAACATGTCAACATTTAATTATTTTTAAAATTTTAAAATTTAAATAATTATAAAAATATTTTAAAAATTAAAAATATAAAAAATGTTCTTAATATTTTTAAATGAATTAAATGTGAACATGTCATCCATTAGATACAAGATTAAAATAATATTAAAAATATATAAGGACAATATATTTATTTTCTAATATTAAATTCTAGAATTTTAATTATAAATTTAAATTTAAATAAAATAAAGTTTACTAGGAAATAAAATAGATTGAGTTTGAGGAAATTACGGATAATCCAAAATATTATGTCAAATAAAGAAAATATAAATAAGATTTAATATCAAATTCAAACCAATGTGATTGAAAAGATTTAAGGGTTGAAAACAAAATAGAGGTTATTGTAAATAAAATTATATCATATATTATAAATCAAAGATAAATGCAATGGATTTTATTTAATAATGAACAAATTTTATAACATTATAAATAAAATCTAAAATATTAAAAAGAAAAAGCCTAGAAATTCTTGATGCATTTTTGTAGCAGTATTTCACATATGCAGCTTCTTTCTTCTCATCTGCAAATAATAGAATTTGTATCAGAATTTAATGAAAATAATATTTGATAATTTTAAAAAAACAAAAGATTACAGAATATTTTTACCAGATTTGAAGGTATTGGGCATGGATTCTGCACAACGATTAGTACAAGTGTAGATGAGATCCGCATAATGGTATAAGCATCTTAACTTGCAGACTCTGAAGCATAAGTTGTGAAGAATTGGAATATCTTGTTTTAGGCATTTCGTCGAACACTTCAATTTACAAGTGTTGGCTGGATTCGGTTTTGGAGGATGTGGAGCTTCTACAGGCGACGGTGCCGGTGAGGGCACTTCTACAGGTGACGGTGCTGGTGATGGAGATGGTGATTTGATTCTATGGTTTGCAGTTATTTCAAAAGGAAATTGTTCAGTTTCGAAAGGTAGATTGGTGGATTCAAAGTTTTGAGTTTGAAATGAATCATGAGGAAGTTCAGACTGTGAAAGCAAAGATGTTTCTTCAGGATTTACCTCGTGAAAGTATTGGGATTGGGGCTTATAAACTTGAGATTCTGAAAACAATGAATTTTCATCGGAATTTGATGGAAAATTTTGGAAATCTAAAGAATTTTGAGCAAATTCAGATTCGTAATCGAAAGGGAAGAAACCATTGACTTGCACTGCGATAAGAACAAGCAAAACAGCGACTAAACTCACTCTCGAAAATCTCTTGTTCATAGTTTCCATTGCTTCAAAAATATTCAAGCTTTTGATGTAAAATGTAACAAAAAATAAAGAAATTTATAGGCTTCGAATGCATTGAAATTTCTTCCACTAATTGCTCCAAAATTGCTAATTACCAAGTGATTGATTCTAAAATAATGAAGAAATCTCTCAAGTTAGGAAAATTAAAATGATTCTTTTCCGAATCCTTGATTGGTTAAACATATTATATGAATCGAAACTAAATTCAATTCAATAGCAAACCAAGATTAAAATTAATCAAACGTCAAATTTTCATTTATCTTCTCTCTTTTTTTTCCCTTAATTTTGATTTTCTCAATTTTTTTTTATCCTTATTATTCAACTTACAACATTTGGCAACTCAATAAATACAAATGAAGCAATCAAGGATTAATAATTAAATGCTTTCCGGGAAATCATTCATTAATTCTTACCATTATTTTTCCAATGACTTCTCTCGAATATTTAAATTCGAGTGAATTTGAAGATGAACAGCCCTTGACTATCAAATCAATCACTTTAAATATTATATACAAATTACTTCCTAATATTGATGAATTGAACCGGTAATTAAATTCATTTTTTAAAATAAAATTTTACAAATCAACTTTCATCTGAGATTTATTTTAATTTTGCACAATAATATGGTACCACTTAATCACATATTATTTTTATCCAATAATGTCGTATAGAGGTATGGGTTTGAATCCCATCAAAGTTGAATGCTGGTAATTTTTTGATGGATGCTGATATAATCTAATCTCTAAATAACTTAAATTTAAAATGACTCCAGGGTGAGATTTTTCCTATCATAAACTCATGGTTGATGGGATGTTGGCGGATAGGCTGGGATGGCCCTAGAGGTGAGCATGGGCCGGGCCGGGCCGGGTTTGGGTCGGGCCCAACTAAAAATTTAGGCCCGTTCATTGGGCTCGGGCCGGGCCGGGACCAAAAAATGGGCCTAAAATTTTGCCCAAGCCCGGCCCATATAAAAATACTAAAACCAGGTCTGCCCGCCACTACCAGATTAATTTTTATATTATTTTATATAATTTTAAATATATATAATACATCAAAATATTAAAAAATCAAAATAAATATTTTTCAACAAATTGAAAATAAATTTTAAAAATATGTAGACTTAAATAACACTAAAATAGATGCAACTTAACAAAGAAATGCCTCTAAAATAATAACAAAATTAACAAATGTCTTTAAAATAATAACAAAATTAACAATAAAATAAGTTTTATATAATATCTAAACAATAACAACAAAATAATAGAAACATAATAGTAAAATGGTAGCAAAATAAAGAGAAAACAATAAGAAAATAATATTTAAAAATATTTTTTTTGCCTTTAATGATTTGGGCGGGCCTGGCCAAGAAATTCTTACCCGAGGCCCGACCCATTTTTAAACGGCCTCATTTTCTCTAAGCCCATTTTTCGGCCTATATTTTTACCCAAACCTCCCATTTTTCTAAGGGGCCTTGGTAGTCGGGTGGCAAACCATGCTCATTCTAGATGGCCCTTAGCAGTGTTGACCTGACCAGTAGGTGTAGGGTCTCATGGATTAAATTGTAGTATTTGCAAAATTTTAAGGGTTTTTTTTTTTTTGTAATTTTTCATTTCATTTTATTTTATTTTTAATTTGTAATTAATAAAATAAATTATAACTTAGAAACTAATGGACTATTTAGGGATATGCCCACCTTTCTTTACCAAAATTTGATCATGTTTAATCAATCAATATATCTAAGGACTTTGAAACATGTTTTGGATTGAAGTTATCATAAAATATTGATTTAATTTTGGATAAATTTTGGTTATTACACAACTAATAAAAATTCATTTGAAATAACATGAGTGTCCATAATTTTTTGTAATTGTTATTAATATTCTCATCACAAGTAAATAAGTTGTAAAGGCCCAATTTTATCTGGCCCAAACAGATACCAAATGAAAAAATAAATAAAAAGTTCAATTACATGTTAGCCCTAATTTAAACAAAATCTACTACCCAAATTACAAGCCCAATAGCCAAAGAAACCCTAAGGCCCACTATCTAAAAGCTTTTAAAAACCCTAGGGTTCCTAATGCCGTACCCCCTTCGCAGGCATGCCACCCGAGGCACTCGTCCCGAGGTCTGACGCGCCTCTGTCGCCCTTGCACCAAACGGAAAAGGCAAGGGTCTTCGTCCCACCGTTGACCACGCACCGTCACCTGCAAAGAAAAAGAACGAAAGGACAGCAAACACAGAAACAGCAAAAGCAAACCGTAAAAAAAGAAAAGAAAAGGGGATAAACGATGTTATAAATCAGCTATAAATGCCATAACAACCACTGTGTATTTTTTACAGAGAAATACGAAAGCAATAAAAAAAAACAAGAATACAAAAAAGAGAACAGATTCAAAAGGTAGATTTTTATTCAACATTTATTTTCTCAAAAATATAAAAAAGAAATAAAACAAAAAGCCCTTACCAATCTTGTTGCGCCCTCGCCGTGGGTGGGCAGGATTGTCGTCCTCGAGGAGAAATGACTCATCTTCGACGTGGAGGAGCCCTTGATTCCCTCGGGATTCGCTTGGTCTCCGTCGGAGGAAATGGCGTGAGAGGGACATGCCCAGAAGGCTGAAAGCCTATTTTCTCTTCTTTTTTTTTTAAATACAGAGGGAACCACCCTCTGATCTAGTCTTCATTTTTTAAAAAATAAAAATAAAAAATAAACTTTTCAAACGCTGGCTTCGCCGATGATCGGTGGCCACGGCAGAAGTCTGCCGTCCCTTTGGCCTGACAAGAGAAAAATTGAGAGAAAAAAAGGAGCTCTCAAATTTTTTTTTAAAAACCCTAAACAAAATGATTTTTTAAAAGAAATGTTGGCTTATATAGGTGGGGCTAAACGATGTCGTTTTGGCCGATGTTCGTAAGTCCTAAAACGACGTCATTTTGACGCTCAACCCGATTGCCCGACCCGAGTACCTCAGGATCCGCGTGTTTTTGTGACTAGGGTACAATTGCTACCCTAGTCCTTCCGCTTTTTAGGTGATTTTCATTACAGTCCTGCTCTATTTTTTATTTTATCACTTAATTTTAATTTGTTTTCGATTTAGTCCTTCGTATGCTGACCCCTTGGGAATGACGTGTGTCCTAGAGTTCTAGGATAGTTTCTTATTTAGTCCCTATTTCTTTTCGTGCATTTCATTTTGGTCCTTTATTCTGTTTTATTAGTTTTTTTATTTACAATTTATACTCTTAATTTCATTTAAATTTCAATTTAGTCCTTGTTATTTAACTTCAACCTCTTTACAAACTATTATTTATTTTTATTACTTCTTTATTTTTATATATACTTAAAAATTAGATTGTATACATTCTTTTATTTGGGGCAATTTACCAAAAAAGCCTAAATTTTCAAAAATTACGAAATGGGCGGTTTGTAAAAATTTACGAAATGACCATTTCCCCAAAACGCGTCACGTCAACGCGCGTTTTGGGAATCGACCTAAAGCGCCCCTAGGGACGCGTTTTATCCACCTCAAGAAAACGTCCACTAGGCGCTTTTTTTGAGTGGACAAAAACGCGTCCCTGTGGCGCGCTTTTAGGTCGATTTCCCAAAACGCTACCGATGTGGACTCGTTTTGGTAGTAATGGCCCTTTGAAATTATTTTTGAAGTTTTTGGCGCAATAGTCTCCGGCAAGATAATTTTGATGGGACGTTTCTGAACAAATAGTGGCCAAAAATGCTTCTAGCAGGGCGCACTGTCAGCATGCGTGCTGAAAAGCGCTCCCACGTGGACGCGCTTTTGCTACAGTAGTCTCCGGTAAAATAATTTTGAGGAGACGTTTCTGAACAAACAATGGCCAAAAACGCTTCCAGCAGGGTGCACTGTCAAGATGCGTCTTAAAAAGCACTCCCACGTGGGCGCTTTTTACTCTGATGAGTCTCCGCAAAATTAGGCTATAAATCGGTCAAATTTCATTCGAGGTTGTATAAGGAAATTGAGGCAAAAGAAAAAAATTGAAAATGAGTGAAAAGAAAAAATTGAAAATGAGTGAACGTATTAATGCTGTTATTTACTACGACGGTGAAGTTCGTGACACCGAAAATGGCGTTATTTTCTTATCGAAAAACACAGCGTGACTGAGTTTTAATCGGAACATCGATTTAGTAGAACTTCGCAAAAAAATTAGGCGTAAAATATTCGAAACAACACCAATGAAAGTTCAGTGCATTAAGTATAGATTTTGCGCCTCGGTTGATCCGGTGAGATATGAGTCGTTCGACATCAAAGGTGCTCGGAGCTTTGAGGCAATGGTGGAGACTCATCTTGCCAGTGGATCACCCTATATCGAGGTATATGTAGAATTTTCATCTCCAAGTGATCTTTTTATGACCTCGACATCTACTGCCGTTCGAAGGGAATACACGACCCCAAGCCGACACTCTGTAAGTGGGAGGCAAAACACAGAAATGCCCGTGTGCGGTAGTAGTATGGAAAACATAACCCCTGCACGACACTCGATTGGTGGATGGGACATGCATATCCGTCATTCGACGTCCGATGATAGAAATACGTATTGGAGGACGTCGTCAACTTCTAGTGGTTGGCAATCCACATATGATTGGAATCTTTACGAAAGATGTTTAAGGAGGGATGATGTACTCCCGACGACATCCACCGGCGAGGGGCCCTCGTTTGTTGCAAGTTATGGAGGGTCGGACGATGAATCCGATGTGGATCCACCTCAGGAGGCAGGGCCCGACGGTGCAGAAGTTGGATTATTTTCTGAACCAGAGCTCGTTCCAATTGTACCTGAAAACGTTGAGGGCGGTTTAGACGAAGAAGAAGATCCGCTATTCAGGGCGTACTCGCCTCCAGCCCACATGCATAATGTCGATCTATCTCAAGATGATGCATTGGAGTTTCCTGAACTACCACACCGGACGCGTGACCGTACAGATTCTTCGTTGGATTCGAACCAATTAGAAGTGGGTAACCATTTTTCCAACAAGAATACTTTTCTTGCTGCATTGAAATAGTTCAGCATTAATAACGGGGTTAACTACAATGTGGTTAAATCAAAGCTCGATAAGTTCGAGGCGAAGTGTGCAGTGCAAGATGGCACATGTTCATGGAAAATCATGGCGTCGTTGAGGAAAAGGACAGGGTTGTGAGAGATAAAAAAGTACAAAGGTCCACATACATGTCTTGTCGGTACAGTACCACTATGTGTTCAGTGATTTTGAATAACAGTAATAATATGTAATGTTGCATTGTTTAACGTACTTCGTTGACAAGTGTAACACAAGATCATCCGAAGATGGATTCAGACATGTTGGCTGAACTAATAATACCGACGGTGAAGGCCGATCCCAAGACTACGATGCCGGCCTTAATTGGCAGTATTCGTAGCCAATTGGGGTACACGCCCTCTTACAGAAAGGCTTGGATAACCAAGCAGAAGGCGTTAGAAAAGTTACACGGTGGGTGGGACACTTCATATAATGAAGTGTGGCAGTGGTGTCAGGTGCTGGAGAGATATGTCCCAGGCAGCACGACAGACCTTGAAACGAAACCTGCGTACTACAACGATCGTCTGCTCCGTGGATGCGCAGTGTTCAAGCGTCATTTCGGACATTTAAGCAATGTCGAGATGCCTTTAAATACTGCAAGCCATTGGTACAAATTGATGGTACCTTTATGTATGGTAGATATACGCGTCGGCTATTGCTAGTGTGGCACAAGACGGTACGTGGGAGAATCCTTCCGATTGCTTTTGCAATAACACCGGAGTCGGTGATGGTGGGACTTCTTCCTATCTAGGTTAAGGAGGCATGTTTGCCCCCAACCTGACATATGCGTTATATCGGATCGGGGCCCTGGAATACTTGCGGCAATAGAACGCCAGGAAGCATGTGGCATCGCACACACCATCAATATTGCTCGAGGCATGTTTCATCCAACTACTATGGGCAACATCGATCTAAAAGATGAAAACGACAAGTGACCGATATGGGTATGAAATGTCTATTGATATAATGTCGTTTGTAATATTCAATTTATTCTCAATTGAAGAGTGGTATGTAATATTCGCTATCAACGTATATTGGCGGATATGAGATCAATAAAGACCGCTTTTCACGATATCTTTGGATAGGTTTGCGCCGATAACGCCAAAGGTGCAAGGTACATGCAATATTCCTTTCAAACAAGGACACAAGCATATGATGACGGCCTACGATATGGGTATATGACCACAAACCCGCCGAATGCATAAATTACATTACGAAAGAACCCGTCATCTGCCGATTACATCGGTTGTCACGAGAGACATATTTTCGGTTAGTGAAACTATTTACGAAGAAGCGGCGAGTTATAGAGGCGATGCAATGAGGCCATGTATGGAGCCGAAGGTCTTGCAAGAAATAAACCGTGGGAAGGCACGGCAAACACCATGCACACGGTGTGTCACGATCGCGACAACCTATGGTTTCGTGTCACGAGTTTGATGAGACCGAACCAAGGTATTGTCGGCGGCCATTATCATGTACATTTGACAAATAGGACTGCGGTTGTGGGATATTTGATGCGCCGTTACCCATGCGCCCATGTAATTGCGACTTGTCGAATCTCCGTCTTGATCCAATGAGATATGTCGACGAAGTGTATAAATTAGAAAACATGTACAACGTGTGGAGACACGTATTCCCACCATCCCGATGAGCGTAAGTGGCCATCGGTATCGCTTGCCGTATAAGCTGTTGTCGGATAGACAATTGAGGCAAGAAACCAAAAGGTCGACCTTGCTCGACTAGAATACATAACAATATGGATATCAGAAACAAGCAACCAAAGTCTACTGTCTTGGATGGTGTAGGAACCCGCCATACATCTCGCCGTGTCCAAATCGAAATAGTTGACCGTGTTCTTAGGTCTTTTGTCTCATATTGGCTATGTAATATCTATTTTTTGGAGGAAAACGGTGAACTTTTGTACAATAACTTTTATTTTATTAAAAAAATTAAAATAAATTAAAAAAATTAAATTATAAAGAAAAAAGTTAAAATTAAATATGTTAAAACTTAATTACAAGAAAAAAATTAAACCAATTCTATTTTGTCAAAGGTATTAAAATTTAAATAAATTAAAAAATAAATTACAATAAAAAAAGTAAACTCAACTTTTATTAAATATATTACAACAATTACAAAAAAAAAAAAAACCAATTCTATTTTGTCAAAGCTATTAAAATTGAATAAATTAAAAAATTAAATTACAATAAAAAACAAACTCAAATTTTATTAAATATATTACAACTTAATTACAAAAAAAAATTAAACCAATTCTACTTTGTCAAAGGTATTAAAATTTAAATAAATTAAAAAATTAAATTACAATAAAAAAAGCAAACTCAAATTTTATTAAATATACTATAACTTAATTACAAAAAAAATTAAACCAATTCTACTTTGTCAAAGGTATTAAAATTTAAATAAATTAAAAAATTAAATTACAATAAAAAAAGCAAACTCAAATTTTATTAAATATATTACAACTTAATTACAAAAAAAAAATAAACCAATTCTATTTTGTCAAAGTTATTAAAATTGAATAAATTAAAAAATTAAATTACAATAAAAAACAAACTCAAATTTTATTAAATATATTACAACTTAATTACAAAAAAAAAATTAAATCAATTCTACTTTGTCAAAGGTATTAAAATTTAAATAAATTGAAAAAATTAAATTACAATAAAAAAACAAACTCAAATTTTATTAAATATATTACAACTTAATTACAAAAAAAATTAAACCAATTCTACTTTGTCAAAGGTATTAAAATTTAAATAAATTAAAAAATTAAATTACAATAAAAAAAAGCAAACTCAAATTTTATTAAATATATTACAACTTAATTACAAAAAAAAATAAACCAATTCTATTTTGTCAAAGTTATTAAAATTGAATAAATTAAAAAATTAAATTACAATAAAAAAGCAAACTCAAATTTTATTAAATATATTACAACTTAATTAAAAAAATTAAACCAATTCTATTTTGTCAAAATTATTAAAATTGAATAAATTAAAAAATTAAATTACAATAAAAAACAAACTCAAATTTTATTAAATATATTACAACTTAATTACAAAAAATTAAACCTTAATTACAAAAAATTAAACTCAAATTATAAATTAATTTACAATTACTCAAATTAGGGGTTTAGGGTTTAGTCTTGATGGGGTGGGAGCCAAGCCACAGGGGCGGCCGACGATTCTGTACTGGATTCATCCTTCTTCGGCTTTCTACGGGTCGTGGAACCTCGGACGAGGAATCGGGTTCACGGCGGTGGGTGCAGTTCGGATGTTGCGATGGTGACCCACTCGATAAAATAATGACCGGAGGTGTTTGCATAAACCACGGCGGGGTGCGCATCACGAACGGAGAAGGAGCTTGGCGGAAAGAAGTGCTCCCCGACAGCGCCTCCTCTGAACCCACATGCAACGTCGGCCTCACCATCGGCTGGCCAGCGGAAGTAGTTAGGAACGGACTCGAACCCGGCCATGCACTCTAACCTGGGCTAGGATTAGGAAACTAAAACATATATGGGTTAGGAGGATACATATAAGGGGAAGGGTACGCACCTGGCATGAACGGTAGATGCTACGATATCGGTGTTGTCGGCTCAACTGATGAGCCCGTGGATGTGTAGGCCTTTATCTTTGGGCTCGGTGGTATGTCGTAGGCGATGATGGCCCCGCCTCATCACCCCTTCTCCTTGGATTTAAAGGGGCCCGACGTTCCTTCGCTCGCGAAGTTGCCGTCGCCTCTTCTTCCGACAACAGATACGGCTTGCCATGGATCCTAAACCATGGCATGTACTCCGGCACGCACGCTAACTCCGGAATGACTATCGGTTCCCGGTCAGGTATATAGTCATACCGGTTCTCCCACGTCTCGATATGACTCGACCAAAATCTTGGCCAATTCGTGTGCGGCTGCCGTAAGTCCACTGTGTGCTCATCATCGAGCACCTTCGGTGGCACGGGGATCGGTTGCCGAATCCAAATTGCCGCAGAACCCGATCTGCCTGGTGCATCTCCACGGTCGCGTAGGTGATCAATGGGACCTTTACGTACAACCGCTTGATTTTGGAGGAACTCCTCCTAATTCTTGCCTCAATTTTCGGATCCTCGTACGGTGTCCATTGAAACTATATTAACATTACCAAAATATTAGTTATATACCTAATATTAGACACTACATACGAAATCCTAAATTATAATAACAAAATTCAAAACTTACTTGTGATTCCGATCTTTGGTCCAATAGAGTCAGATATCCTCAAGCGAGTTAGGTATTCCAACATGACTCACGAATGGTTCCACCTAATTAAATAAACTTTTAGCATGCAATTATACTATAAATCTACGAAATAATTGTAAAATATAATATTAAATTTACCTCGTTATCAGTGGGAATGAATATGGGTGGTCGAGTCGAGGGCGTAAAAATGGAAATCGGAACCATGCCCATGACTGCAGTAATGATAGGCAACCTCTGATTTTTGCTTTACTCGGCCGTGTCACCCCGCACATCTCTCGGTAAACCTTGACAAGACGGCAGGACCCCAACTCAATTCACCGTTGCTCTGAAATCAACAAGTTTCGAGAGCCATCTCGTGGACGAGGTTTCTAGAGAGGTCCGGCATCGATAGCCTCCGATTATTTGAAGAATGTATGCCCGAGCATACCGTATTCTTTCTACTTGATTGAACCTCGTTCGGCTCGGAATGCGCCTCGTGACTGTGCCATATCGATCCGAGCTCCTTGAATTCTATCCGGAATGGCACCCGAAGCTCGTAGCATCGGCCATCCAATCGATAGATGTTACGGACCGGTGACTCACCGACCAATCCACCGTAATCCCAACCGCAATTGCACATCTTCTAGAGTGATGGTACACTCTCGCATGGCGATGGAAAGTGTGGGTCTCACGTCTCCACCTCTCAATCAACGCTACCGATCAAAGGCGGCTCCAACTTGAACCCCTACCTATCGTGGCCACGTGCCAAAAACCCGCTTCCGTAAGTAATTCTCGATCAAGGCGATGGAGGACCATGCATGTTGCGAATATAACATTCCAACACCGATCTACGACTATTTAAAAATTATAAAATTAACAATTAATTAAAATTGCATAATTGAAAAAAAAATTAAATTATATTGAAAAATTAAAATTAAAATGTACCATTTTCATTTGCTCGACGGAAATGTGCTTGTCGTCTAGGCGGCATAATTCCCCGACCATTGTAATCCGATAAAAAATTTTAAAATTTTCCAAAAAAGATATTTTAAAAAAATAAAAAGGGTTTTTTCGTAAATAGTAATGGACTATTTTTGAAATTTGAGAGTAAATTTCAAGGACCTTGAGAGAAAATTGAGAGAAAATTAAGAAAATTGAGAGAAAATTGAGAGAATATTGAGAGAATATTGAGAAAGGATTGAAATGTGAAAAAAAAAGGGGAGGGCTTTTATACTTTTTTTTTCGATGTTATTCTAACGGTCAAAAAAATTTGACCGTTCTTGGCTAAAGCGTGCCCTCAGGGACGCGTTTTGTCCACCTCGAAAAAGCGCCTCGTGACGCGTTTTTCTCTTGAGGTGGACAAAACGCGTCCCTGTGGGCGCTTTAGGTCGCTTTCCCCAAAACGCTACCGACGTGGACGCTTTTTGGGGAAATAATCCTTTCCGTAAATTTTTACAAATGGCCCATTTCGTAATTTTTGAAATTTAAGGGCTTTTTTGGTAAATTGCCCTTTTATTTGTGCATTTATTTATTTATTTATTATTATTGTCATTATTATTTTATTTTATTCTTTTGTTCTTGTTATTTATTATTTCTTTTATTATTTTGGCACTTTCAAGTCATACATATTTATCTTTTTAATCATGCATCTTCCATTTTTTTAAATTACCTTATCTATTTTATTATTATTATGATATGATTAATAATAATAATAATAATAATAATAATAATATTATTATTATTATTATTATTATTATTATTATTATTATTATTATTATTATTACTTTATTGTTATTATAGTATTCCTTTATTTATTTATTATTTATCATTCTAATATTATACCCATATAGCCATTTTATATTATTTCATTATCACTATATCATACATTGTGTTTAAATATACTTATCCATTTTTATATTATGCGAATAAGTTAAATGTACATCACTTTAAATGTTACGTTCGTTTTTGCACGATGCATAAAAAAGGAAACTTTTTAAATCGAGGCAATGTTCATTATTTTTGAAATTAGAAGAGTCGTATTCCTAACTTACGGAATATGACTTTTTTCTAAAAGCGAAATAGTCAAATATCTATTTTAAAAATAAAAAAGCGAGATTTAAGTAATGAACATTGGCGTTTATTCTTGTCTTCGAGGATTTAAGACTTTGTGTCCTAACTTATAGGACATGATTCTTTCTTCTCGATTAACCTAAAATAAGCCCTTTTTCGCAAAAATTAATTAAGTAATGTCATAATACAAATAGGGATCATGTTTTAAATTCTCTTCAAGTTTTCAATTCTCGATACTAAGACATCAAGTAATCTACTAGGTACCAATTTTGGGCATCACGAGGGTGCTAATTCTTCCTCGTGCGTAACCGATTCTGAACCCATTTCCTGGATTTTGTAAACCAAAAAGTATCGTTTTAATAACTAACATTTTATTAAAATGAGTTTTGAGGTGATCCAATCACACCTAAATAAAAAGGATTGGTGGCGACTCCATCTCCATTTTTATTTTTTAAAAATAAAAAGTCGATCTCAAAGAAGGTTTCGACAGCTTGGCGACTTCACTGAGGACAAATAAGAGAGTCAAGCCGCGAGTTGATTACTTTTGGTATTTTTATCAAAAATTGATAAATTAGTTTAAATTTACGATCCTTTTATTACATTTCATCTTTCATGCTTTGTCTTTGATATCTCAGGTTATATAGCGATCTAGTATATCTGTTTTACTAGTTTGAAAGTTTCTTTTTGTATGTTTTCCTCATATTGCATTGCAAATCGTTCCATTTTTCCCTTCTTAAGTAGAAGTGAGAAACTATTCCTTCGTAATGTCTTCACCTCCGTATAGGATAGTGGATCGCTTTCGGGATACATATGTACCTATGTATTCGTGAGATCTTCATCTCTATATAGCCATAGGGAAATGTATTCCCCTGAACTGAACTTGGTCCGTATGAGCCTATAATGGGTGAGGATCAAGGAATTTGCTAGTTCAGGTACCCTTACTTTAGAACCGAACCTCATATAATGAGCCCTAAGAACCTACCCTAGGTAGAACCATACCAAACCTCTAGTGGACACCTGAATAGGTGTTCTATTTATTATTTCTTGCTTTGAATTCTAGCTTTGTATGAAATGTACTGACTTGTTTCATTTTGTTTTGGCTGTGATTGCATTACATTTTTATCATAGAAAAGGGTGTTGTTCACGTTCAGTTGCTGAATAGAGAACTTGTCATGGAAAAGGAATTTTTAATAAAGTGGAAGAAAATGCGATCGTCCAAATATAGTCTGAGAAGACACAACAAGAGAAGGCCGACAGCCTGATGAAAGGATATATGTCAGAATTATGGGATTTCACTCGCACTAGTGTGACTCAAAATAATCTCCAAGAGTTGAAAGAAATATAGGACCAAAGGGATGACGAAATCAAACAGTTATTCTACCATGACTATGGTGATTTGCCTTATTTAATCGATATTAAAGTGGATAAGCACTTATTTCGAGCTCTGGCCCAATATTGGAATCCCGCGTATAGTTGCTTTACTTTTGGAAAAGTAGATTTGGTGCCCACCGTAGAAAAGTGCACAACTCTGCTCCATTGCCTGAGGATCCAAGCCGACAAAGCTTATTCTAGAGCCGCCAACGTCCCGACTTTCTTAAAGAGGCTAATGAGTATAACTGGGATGAGCGAGCAATGGGTTGCGGCTCGGATTAAAAAAATGGAGATAGTAAATGTATCATTTGGAAAAGTTTGCGGGATTTGATCTTGGCATATCTGAATACGAAGAAAATAGTTGACGTCTTCGCCTTGAGTATCTACGGGTTGATCATTTTCCCCAAAGCACTAGGGTACATAGATGATGCAGTTTCATATCTATTTGACTGGCTCGACAAAAAAGTCACGCCCGTCCCAGCAATTTTGGCTGAAACTTTTAGATTTCTAAGTGAATGCTGGAGAGCGGGTGAGAGAAGATTCATCGGATGTGCACAAATCTTGCTAGCTTGGTTTCATAGCCACTTTTAAAAGGTAGAAAATGTCTCTTATCGAGTATTCTCTGAGAACTACTCTCCGTTGAAGGAATTCGTGGCTACCCTTAGGCGAGATGACATTTCCGAAGAAAAGTGGATGGCAATTCTCTAGAGTCTCCAAGACGAAGACGTTGAATGGAAGGCCCCTTAGATGATCCCTGATGAAATTATGTACTGATGTGGAGATTTCGATTGGGTCCATCTACTCAGGATATGGGGAGATATTGGATATGCCCCTCTACTTGTATTGAGGCAGTATAAGTCGAGGCAGTTTATACCGACAACGTAAGGGTTGGCTCAGTGTGAGTTTGCATACAAAGGTGATAATTACAAGAAGAAGGTTCACGAAATATCAAACACTTAGAACCAAACTCACAAAATGAAAAGATTTTCTGCAAATCCCATGATGACCCTCGAATATGGTTGGTGGTGGGGTAAAAGAGTCAATGACAATGTCTCTGTGTCAAGTCAAAAAAATACTCGGCCAATAGAAGAACACTTACAAGTGATCTCGTCTGAGTTGGAAATCTTAAAACAAGACTTTGAAAAGAGGAGTTCGGAGTTGGGGAAAAAGATAGAACAGTTGGAAGAGGAAAAGATTCAACTATGATTAGACGTCGATGTCCAGAAGCTAGAAGCCGATAAAATGAGAAAACAAAAGAATAAAGATGAGGATGATTTGGATAGTTTAAAAACATATTATAAGAAGCTGCATTTGTCGATGAGGACTGCCGGGTTGGGTAAGACATCGGAACAATGGCGGCAAAAAATCAAAGAAGAAAATATTAGAGTTGATAAGTGGGAAAAGAAATTTCAAGGTGCTCGAGTTTGAGAAGATGCTCTAAAAAGAGATTTGTTAGAAAGTCAAAATGAAAAGGTTGGGTTGAGAGCCCGGGTGGCAGAATTAGAAAGATCAATCAATATTGTAGTCGCAAGTCCGCAATTAAGTTAAAAACAAGCCTAAATAAGATTAAAGAGTTGAAGGGAAAGATAGAAGAGCTTGAGCCTGCACTGCAAAATTACGAACTTCGAGTTGAGCTTCTTGAAACGAATAATAAACACTGGAAAGAGCAACTCCAACGCTCTCAAGGTCAGATTAGGGATAGAGATCATATCATGGGCGAAGCTGTGACTCAAGTACGGAAAGTAATAGATCATTTGCAAACCCTAGCAGTTCAAGTGACATGCTGAGCTTAAAATACGAATCAAAACTTAGATTAGGGCCAAAAATTAGCTTGGCTTCTTAGGAAAGTCAAGGATTTGAGTATCAGGACAAGACCGTATATGTAAAATATATCCGTTTTATGTAAAGAGATTTGTTTTCTAGTAAAGTTGTTCTAATAAAATTAAACTAGAATCAATGCCTCTTTTTGCATTCATTTCATTCATCAGTATTACATTTCATCATATGCATTAAATTTCATAAAAAGATCCTAATTAATCGAAATTATAACAGTTACCCTGGAAACCAACAAGAATCTGCCAACTGAATATCGTTATGGTACCACGGTAAAACCAAAGCCGTGGATCAAAGATTAGAGAGATTAGAACAAATTCAAAAAGACACGCAAAATCAGTTGCAAGCGTAGCTGCAGGAACAATTAGCTAAGGTACAACAAGACATGATGGATCAAATACAAGAATCCCAACGAAGTATGATAAGCCAATTGACCCAATTGCTGGCCGGAGGGATTGAAAAAGGGCAAAGTACTGTGATTAACTCTGAGGATGATAATGAAGACCCTATATACCACCAAGCTTTATCTTAGTAAATGTCCAAGCCCAACCAAATACATATCCACGAAGGGTACCCATTACCATAAGACGTCAACAATATCAAGTCGACACCTCAGCACCGGTGAATTACCCAACAGGTTCAGGTTCCAATCCCAGGGATAATCTGACCAACCTAGTTCTTCCCGATTCGGACTACATGGCCGAAATGGATAAAGCAAGGGTAGAATTGCCAAAACAGCTAGAAGATCGGTGCAAGTGGTTGAAGGAGAAATTCAGAGCATAGATAGTGCTGACTACCTTTGCGGGGTTGAAGCTAAAGAGTTGAGCTTAGTCCTAGATCTAGTGTTCCCACCAAAATTTAAAACTCCAAAATTCGAAAAATATAATGGGACTAGTTGTCCTGAAACCCATATCACAATGTTCTGCCGAAGAATGACAGGATACATCAATAACGACCAATTATTAATCCACTACTTCCAGGATAGTTTGGTAGGGCCAGCTGCCAAGTGGTACAACCATCTAAACTGTTCCAAAATCAACTCATGGAAAGACTTGGCATAGGCTTTCATGAAATAATATAGCCATGTGACCGACATGACACCCGGTAGAATTACGCTGCAAAACATGGAAAAGAAACAAAGTGAAAGTTTTAGACAATATGCGCAGAGATAGAGAGAGGTAGCAACGCAAGTTCAACCACCTCTTCTGGAGAAATAGATAACAATGATTTTCATAAACACTCTGAAAGCCCCGTTCATTAACCATATGTTGGGAAGTGCTACCAAAAGCTTCTTAGATATAGTAATGTCCAAAGAAATGATTGAAAATGTAGTAAGAAGGGAAAAATAGACGCGAGGAAAACGCTAAAACATCAGCCTCGAGAAAGAAAAAAATGAAGTAAACACCGTGAGTGTGTATAATAAAAGTTATTCAAAATCGATCACTGTAGGCCATCCAAAACCGTAACAACCAGCCATCAAGGCCCATCAAGGTAAGAATCTAACTCAAGGCCAAACACCAAAAAACTCCAATTCACACCCATCCCGATGACATACAGAGAGTTATATCAGAATTTATTCGACACGCATGTGGTATCCCCATTTTGCTTAAAACCCATACAACCTCTGTTCCCCAAATAGTGTGATGTGAATGTTCAATACGAGTATCATGCAGGAATAACGAGACACTCAATTGAAAATTGCACTGCATTTAAAAAGTTTATTGAAAGGTTCATCAAGATGGAGATTGTAAGGTTCAATGATCCATCAGGACCTAATGTGGCAGGAAATCCGTTACCCAGTCATTCAGACTAAGGGGTAAACACGATAATTGAGAGTGAAGGAAAGAGAACCAAAACCATTTTTGTAGAAGTAAAAACCCCCACTAAAATGGGTTTGGCAAAAAATGATAGACGTGGGATTAATCATTCAAGATTCAGAAGGGATGCCCAAAGAAATAAGGAGCTACTATGAGTTTCACGCAGAAAAAGGTCATGAAATACAGGAGTGCACTAAGTTTAGAGCTCTAGTGCAAAGTTTGATGGATAACAAATAATTGGAATTCTTTGAAGATGTCAAAGGCTTGGAAGGAAGAGATTTTTTTGCCTCAGAGGAAGGATCAACGGATAAAGTCTACAAGGTCAATCATCCAGTGGTGATTATTTCACAACCAAGAAGTAATGAAATGGGATCACATGCTGTGCTAAGAGTCATAATTCAGAAACCTGTGGCTTTTCCCTACAAGGATAACAAAAGGGTTCCATGGATTATGACTGCAACGTGATGATCCCAATAGAGGAAAACTCGGTTGATACTTTAGAAGAGGCCAGGATATTGGTTTCTTCACGCGCAGTGGGAGGCGCTATGACCCTGCATGTAACACCCCTACCCGTATCCTGTGCCGGAACCAAGTACGAGGCATTACCAGACTTAACAATACATTTGGTCAAATTAATTAACACATATACAAAATGACTTATTCAAGCCCCTATACATGCCATAACTTAAATCATTTATAAATAAAGATACCCATAGATAGCTTGATAGTGTGAAGCGATCTCCGACGACCTCAAACCCGAGCTTGTTTAGTAGGACTCTGTAACATAGGAAAGAAAAGGGGGTAAGCTTATAAAGCTTAGTAAGTTCACATGTAATAATGATAAGCATTAACAATGAATTTAGCTTACTACTAAGCTGTCAGAACTTGCATAAATAATGCTAAGTTATTACTTTCCCAACTTATTTCTAGCCTTATCAAAGCCTCAACATGACAGATCCTCACAACAAGTTCTCAAGATAATGCAATCATAATTATACATAGTTCCACCATTTTCTCATGTTCATCTTAAGCTGTCTACTTGAGTTATAGTCACTAAATTATTTATGTCTCGAGCTACAAAACTCAAAATTAAGATCCGTTAATTTTCCATAAAACTAGACTCACATATATTCATACCATAAAATTTCCAGAATTTTTGGCTTAACCAATTAGTACAGTTTATTCATTAAAATTTCCCCTGTTTCACTGTTTGACTATTCTGACCACTTTTCACTACGAATCAATTTTCTCCTTGTACAGAATTAAAATGATGTTATAATTTGTTTCATTTGAAACTATACTAATTAAGGAATCTAAATATATAAATTATGTCCCAAAATTATTTTTGTACAATTTTAATTATTTTTCCAAGTCAGAACAGGGATCTAGAAATTACTCTGAACTGGTCTCACAAAATATAAATATCTCAAAATAAATAATTTTTTGCATTCTATATTTATTTCATATGAAAATATACTCAATAAGCTTTAATTTCATATCTCACTCAACTACTAATTCCATTTCTACCATTTTTGGTGATTTTTCAAAGTTACTATACTGCTGCTGTCCAAAACTGTTTTATTTCTAAATTTCATTCTTTCATGTTTTCTTTATAGTAACTTTCATTGGAACACTTACTCTGTATCAATCTTACCAAAGTTCGATCACATATCGAGCACATTGCTCATAAGTTTATACGCATATACTTGCACTTATTCATCATATAATCATATTCAATTACACTTAGTCGTTACATAGCCACATTGTATTTTCACTTAGTCAATTTCCAATTGAACACACCGAATATTAACGGAGACATCGGAATATTGCACATAGTGCCACACTTGTAGCCAAAGCTACTTCAAATTACTTATCACACATAGACTCATTCTCGAGTGATACACATTCGCTGGTCTGCTCACACAAGTCGTCGGTCATACGTAACTACTCGGTCTGCTCACACAAGTCGTCGCCGTATCCGCAACACATGCGGGATTACCCACCACGGTAGAATTTATAAGACCAGCACCGCTTCACATAATCACAATCTCGTCCGCTCACACAAGTCGCTCGGTCATACGTAACTACTCGGTCTTTGCTCACACAAGTCGTCGTGTATCCGCAACACATGCAGGATTACCCGACCACGGTAGAACTTATAAGACCAAAGACCGTTTCACATAATCACAATCTGTCCGCTTTCACAAGCTATCGGTCATACGTAATTACTGATACTACTACTCACAAGTCATCGAGTATCCGTAACACATGCCGGATAACTCACCCACCGGTAGAACGTCTGGACCAAAGACCAGATAACTTATTTCACTTAGATTTCACATAGGTTTCTAGTGAACATGTCGTCAGTATCATTTTTATTCCTAAGGTTCAACCGGAAATTTCTCACTTGTCTATATTTTGTCAATTACATCAAATATTCACCACAATTCATACCATTTATCAAAATATGAAAACGTAAGTAAGAACAATGCATTATTTACATACAAACTTACATAATTACATTCTCAATCTCATCACATCATCAATTTAACTTATCCTCCCAAATTATTCTATTCAATACTTTCTTGATATTACACAAAGTCATCTTTCTAATTTGATCTTACATGTAATTTATACCAATTTTCATTAAAATGTCGAGTCAATATCGAACATTATAATTATATTGGAAAATCAATACTAAAGTATTAATAACTAAAATTTCAATCTAACATTCAAACTTGCATCATTAAATGCTTATTAAACATATGAACTTACCTCGATACAAAAACGACCATTTTACCAACTTTCTCGATTTTCAATTTCCCTCTCGTTGTAGGTCCAAATCTCATTTTTCGGAGTCTAAAACATCAAATTTCACTTATTTAATTAATGTACTGTTAAAAACAATCCTTAACTCAACTTTTTCAAAATTATAATTTTGCCCCTAAACTTTTACATATTTGCACTTTTGCCCCAATACTCGAAAATTAAACTTCAGCCCTTATTCTTATGTTTTATAACATGCTGATCATTTTTCTCTTCTATGGAAACATCAAATTCTCACTAGTTCACACACTTATGACCAATTTCTAACTTTTACAATTTAACCCCTTTTATACGATTTCAACGAAAATCATCTAATAAAACCCGTTTCTCTAATCATAGACACGCATAATCTACCATAATTCATCAAAATTCACAATTATTCAACATGGGCTAATTTTTAAAAATTAAAATCTAGCTCAAAATAATGGTAGAAATAGCTAGACTAAGTTACCGAGATTTCAAAAATACGATGAACATTAAAAACGGGGCTCAAAAACACTTACTATGAAGATTGAAAAGCTTGAAACCCTTAGCCATGGAGTCTAGAAATTTTCGGCAGCAACTTGAAGAAGATGAGCAGATTTTTTTTCTTGTATTTTGTCTTTTTATTCATTTAAAACACTAAATGACTAAAATACCCTTAAGACTTTTCTTTCACTTTTGTCCTATTCATGCCCATTTTTGTCCATCAAGTTATTAAATGGTCTAATTACCTTTTAAGGGCCTCCAATTTAAAACTCATAGCAATTTGACACCTCTAATATATAGAACTCAACTTTTACACTTTTTACAATTTAGTCCTTTTGACTAAATTGAGTGCTCAAACGTCAAAATTTTTGAACGAAATTTTTACGAAATCTTTCCGTAAAATTGTAGACCATAAAAATATAATAAAAATAGAATTTTACTCGTCGAATTTGTAGTCTCGAAACTCATCGTAAGACTAAACCCAATTTGGGTCATTACTCGCAAGTGCAAGAATCGAGCCCGTTAAAGGAAAAACCCTGGTAGTTGAACATAAGAAAGAAAAGTCAGCTAGACTTAAATCACCTGTTAATGAGCCAGTAACTGAGAACGAGGCTAAGAAATTCTTGAAATTTTTGAAGCATAGCAAGTATAGTGTTGTAGAACAACTACACAAACAACCAGCTCGCATATCAGTACTAGCATTGCTCTTGAGCTTAGAGACACATCGTAGCGCGTTGATGAAGGTGTTGAACGAAACTTATGTCGCTAATGATATCTCTGTGAACATGCTAGACCATCTATTTAACAACTGAGTCTTAGAAAATTTCATGTTTTCAATGACGATGAAATACCTCTGGGGCATGAGATCCATAAAGGCTCTACACATCACTACCCGCTGCAAAGGATATATATTGCTAGGGGTGTTAATCGATAATGGATCTGCACTGAGCGTCTTGCCTCTATCCACACTGAATAGATTGCTAGTGGATAACTCTCACATGAAAATGTGCCAAAATGTAGCATTCGATGGTACAGAAAGGAAGGTGATAGGGAGGATTGAAATACCTTTCTTAATTGGTCCGAACACATATAAGGTAGAATTTTTGGTGATGGATATCAAGCCCTCTTATAATTGCTTGTTGGGTAGGCCTTGGATTCATTTAGTTGAGCAAGGTTGTCGTCACTACACTAAAAACTAAAGTTGGTAACGAAGGGTCGACTGGTGACGATAAACACTGAAGAAGATATCATTGCACCCATAACTAGTGACGCACCATACATAGGAGTAGATGATGAGGCAATAGAATATTCCTTTCGATCACTGAAATTTTTAATGCAACTTTCATTGTCGAAGGAAACAAGATCCAATGCCAAAAAATCCAAAACCATGAGGATGTGCCTGTAGTTGACGGTTGAAAAAGAAGTCTTATCTGAAATAGGACTTAGAAAATACCTTCAAGGAAGAGTTGCGGCACTAATGCTGATGGACAAACAAAATCGCTTTGGCTTAGGATACAAGCCAGATGCGAGACAAAATATGAAGGAGTTGGAAAAGAAGCAAGAAAGGAGAAGAGCGCGACTAAGTGGGGGAAAGGTCAAGTGGGAACCGATGACCTTTCCCCATATATCCAAAACGTTTGTGTCAGGATAAATCATTTATCCTGAATGAAAGATGTCAGAAAAAGAAAGCCTAGAAGGAATGTTGGGAAATTTGAGCATCAACGCCATATCCGAAGAAGGAATTGGGGAGAACTTTTCAAGCATTTGTCCTTATATCCTCGAAAGTGTTCTAAACAATTGGACTGTGAAAGAGATCCCTGTAATTTTTAGAACTAATTCAGAGTAATGTTTAAAAGATACTTATTACTCTAAGCCTGGGAGCAATAAGAATCCTTTTGTAAAAAATGTATATGTTCACTATTTTTATTTCAATAAAATACATCTTTATGTCTCATTTTGGAAAATATTCTATTATTTTTTCCATTTCATTCATACTCATACCACACAGATAATTATTCTTAGATTCAATTGTTTTTCGGGTCTTCCTTTATTCCTATAACAGGTCTCCAAATATCAGTGATACGAGCGATGCTGTTGCTAACTCAGAGTCTCCTTTTGAGCAGGATATGTGTCTAGAAGAACCTTAGGACTTTGAAAATGATCGAGATTGTAACCTGTCTCCTAATTTGTTAATGATGGTAGAACAAGATGAGAAACAAATCCTACCTTATAAAGAGTCAATAGAAATTTTGAGTTTGGGAGATAAACAAGAAAAGAAAGAGGTGAAGATCGGGGCTTGCATCACTACAGAGACAAAGTGAAATCTCATTGAATTACTCCAAGAATTTAAAGATGTTTTTGCATGGTCGTATCAAGACATGCCTGGTCTAAGTACTGATATCGTGGTACACCGACTTCTTATAAGGGAAGAATGTAAGCTAGTCCAACAGAAACTTTGAAGGATGATGCCCGATGTCTTGCTAAAAATAAAAAAAGAGGTTAAGAAACAATTCGAAGCTGACTTCCTACAAGTAGTTAAATACTCAGAATGGGTAGCCAATATAGTCCCCGTCCTTAAGAAAGATGAGAAAGTACGAATGTGTGCAGACTACATGGATTTAACCAAAGCCAGCCCAAAAGATAATTTCTCGTTGCCTCACATCGACACCTTAGTGGACAACACAATAGGATACTCACTGTTCTCCTTCATAGATGGCTTCTCCGGATACAAGCAGATTAAGATGCATCCTGAATATATGAAAAAGACCACATTCGTAACTATGTGGGAAACATTTTGCTATAAAGTGATGCCATTCGAACTGAAAAATGAGAGAGCGACGTATTAAAGAGCCATGGTAACTTTGTTCCATGATATGATGCACAAAGAAATCGAGCTTTATTTCGACGATATGATCGCAAAATCCCGAACAGAAAAGAGCATATACAAGTCCTGAGCAAACTGTTCTTGAGGTTGAGAAAATTTTAGTCAAGCTCAATCCAGCCAAAATGTACCTTCTGGCTAGGTTGGGAAAATTACTAGGATTCATAGTCAGTGAGAATTGGATTGAGATAGACCCAGATAAAGTCAAGACTATACAGGAGTTACCTCCATCGCGTACTTAAAAGGAGGTCCGGGGTTTCTTAGGGAGATTAAATTAAATTGTCCAGTTTATTTCATAACTAACAGAGAAATGCGACCCCATATTTCGTCTCCTTAAGAAACATAATCCAGGTGTATGGGATAAGGAATGCCAGAAAACTTTTGACAAGGTCAAACATTACCTGTTAAATGCCCCATTGCTGATGCCTCCTAGTCTAGATAAGCCATCGACATCAGACTTGGCGGATTTGGAAATTCTATGGGATGTGTGTTTGGCCAACACAATGAGTTAGGAAGGAAGAAAGAGCGATATACTACCTCAGTAAGAAGTTCACTGAATGTGAGACAAGATATTCGCCAATTGAGAAGTTGTGTTGCGCCTTGATCTGGACAACCCGGAGACTAAGACAGTACATGTTGTACTATACAACTTGGTTAATCTAAAAAATGGACCCTCTAAAGTACATGATAGAGTCGACTGCTCTGAATGGAAGAAAGGCTTGATGAAAAATTCTGCTTTCCAAATTTGATTAGTTTATGTGAACTAGAAGACAGTAAAAGGGAGTGCAACAGTAGATTTTCTAGCTGATAGAGCTCTAGAAGATTACGAGCCTTTAAAATTTGATTTCCCAAATGAATATCTGATGTATGTTGCGACTACTGAAGAAAGTTCTCGAGAAAAACATCCCTGGAAACTAAATTTCGATGGGGCTTCAAACACTATGGGTAATGGAATCGGGGCAGTCTTGGTATCCCCAAACGGATATCATTATCCCTTTACTAGTAAATTAGATTTTGATTGCACAAATAATATGGCTGAATATGAAGCATGCATCATGGGTATCCGTGCAGCCATAGAACGCAAGATCAAAGTACTAGAGGTATAGGGGATTCTGCATTAGTGATCTATCAATTTAAAGGTGAATGGGAGATAAGAGATCCCAAATTGATCAATTATCAAATGCTGGTTCTTGAGTTAATTAATGAGTTTGATGATATCACCTTCTGCTACCTCCGACGAGATGAAAATCAAATGGCTGACGCCTTGGCTACCTTAGCTTCCATGGTCAAAGTGAATAAACAATAGGATGTAAAACCTATCCAGATGTATATTTATGAGGCTCCAGCTCATTGTTACAACATCGAGGAAGAAGAAAAAGATAACCCTTGGTATCACAATATATTGCAAAATGTGAAGAATCGTGAATACCCTGATCAAGCAACTAAGAATGATAAAAGGACGTTGAAAAGACTGGACAATGACTATATCTTAGATGGGGAGATCCTATACAAAAGGAGGAAGGATCAAGTGTTACTAAGATGTGTGGACACTGTTGAGGCCAAAAAATCTTGGAAGAAGCCCATGAGGTGTTTTCTCAACACATGCTAATGCAAGTGCAAAAATCGAGCCCATTAAAGGAAAAACCCTGGTAGTTGAACATAAGAAAGAAAAGTCAGCTAGACTTGAATCACCTGTTAATGAGCTAATGGCGAGAACGAGGCTAAGAAATTCTTGAAATTTTTGAAGCATAGTAAGTATAGTGTTGTAGAACAACTACACAAACAACCAGCTCGCATATCAGTACTAGCATTGCTCTTGAGCTTAGAGACACATCGTAGCGCGTTGATGAAGGTGTTGAACAAAACTTATGTCGCTAATGATATCTCTGTGAACATGTTAGACCATCTATTTAACAATCTGAGTGCCAAAAATTTCATGTTTTTCAATGACGATGAAATACCTCTAGGGGCATGAGATCCATGAAGGCTCTACACATCACTACCCGTTGCAAAGGATATATATTGCTAGGGGTGTTAATCGATAATGGGTCTGCACTGAGCGTTTTACCTCTATCCACACTGAATAGATTGCTAGTGGATAACTCTCACATGAAAATGTGCCAAAATGTAGCATTCGATGGTACAGAAAGGAAGGTGATAGGGAGGATTGAAATACCTTTCTTAATTGGTCCGAACACATATAAGGTAGAATTTTTGGTGATGGATATCAAGCCCTCTTATAATTGCTTGTTGGGTAGGCCTTGGATTCATTTAGCTGTAGCAGTGCTGTCGTCACTACACCAAAAACTAAAGTTGGTAACGAAGGGTCGACTGGTGACGATAAACACTGAAGAGGATATCATTGCACTCATAATTAGTGACGCACCATACATAGGAGCAGATGATGAGGCAATAGAATATTCCTTTCGATCACTAAAATTTTTAATGCAACTTTCATTGTCGAAGGAAACAAGATCCAATGCCAAAAAATCTAAAACCATGAGGATGAGCCTGTAGTTGACGGTTGAAAAAGAAGTCTTATCTGAAATAGGACTTAGAAAATACCTTCAAGGAAGAGTTGAGGCACTAATGCTGATGGACAAACAAAATCACTTTGGCTTAGGATACAAGCCAGATGCGAGACAAAATATGAAGGAGTTGGAAAAGAAGCAAGAAAGGAGAAGAGCGCGACTAAGTGGGGGAAAGGTCAAGTGGGAACCGATGACCTTTCCCCATATATCCAAAACATTTGTGTCAGGATAAATCATTTATCCTGAATGAAAAATGTCAGAAAAAGAAAGCCTAGAAGGAATGTTGGGAAATCTGAGCATCAACGCCATATCCGAAGAAGGAATTAGGGAGAACTTATCAAGCATTTGTCCTTATATCCTCGAAAGTGTTCTAAACAATTGGACTGTGAAAGAGATCCTTGTAATTTTTAGAACTAATTCAGAGTAATGTTCAAAAGATACTTATTACTCTAAGCCTGGAAGCAATAAGAATCCTTTTGTAAAAAATGTATATGTTCACTATTTTTATTTCAATAAAATACATCTTTATGTCTCATTTTGGCAAATATTCTATTATTTTTTCCATTTCATTTATACTCATACCACACAGATAATTATTCTTAGATTCAATTATTTTTTGGGTCTTTCTTTATTCCTATAACAGGTCTCCAAATATCAGTGATACGAGCGATGCTGTTTCTAACTCAGAGTCTCCTTTTGAGCAGGATATGTGTCTAGAAGAACCTTAGGACTTTGAAAATGATCGAGATTGTAACCTGTCTCCTAATTTGTTAATGATGGTAGAACAAGATGAGAAACAAATCCTACCTTATAAAGAGTCAATAGAAATTTTGAGTTTGGGAGATAAACAAGAAAAGAAAGAGGTGAAGATCGGGGCTTGCATCACTATAGAGACAAAGTGAAATCTCATTGAATTACTCCAAGAATTTAAAGATGTTTTCGCATGGCCGTATCAAGACATGCCTGGTCTAAGTACTGATATCGTGGTACACCGACTTCTTATAAGGGAAGAATGTAAGCTAGTCCAATAGAAACTTTGAAGGATGATGCCCGATGTCTTGCTAAAAATAAAAAAAGAGGTTAAGAAACAATTCGAAGCTGACTTCCTACAAGTAGTTAAATACTCAGAAGGGGTAGCCAATATAGTCCCCGTCCTTAAAAAAGATGAGAAAGTACGAATGTGTGCAGACTACAGGGATTTAAACAAAGCCAGCCCAAAAGACAATTTCTTGTTGCCTCACATCGAACCTTAGTAGACAACATAATAGGATACTCATTGTTCTCCTTCATAGATGGCTTCTCCGAATACAACCAGATTAAGATGCATCCTGAATATATGAAAAAGACCACATTCGTAACTATGTGGGAAACATTTTGCTATAAAGTGATGCCATTCGAACTAAAAAATGAGGGAGCGACGTATTAAAGAGCCATGGTAACTTTGTTCCATGATATGATGCACAAAGAAATCAAGCTTTATTTCGACGATATGATCGCAAAATCCCAAACAGAAAAGAGCATATACAAGTCTTGAGCAAACTGTTCTTGAGGTTGAGAAAATTTTAGCTGAAGCTTAATCCAGCAAAATGTACCTTCGGGGCTAGGTTGGGAAAATTACTAGGATTCGTAGTCAGTGAGAATTGGATTGAGATAGACCCAGATAAAGTCAAGTCTATACAAGAGTTACCTCCATCGCGTACTTAAAAGGAGGTCTGGGGTTTCTTAAGGAGATTAAATTAAATTGTCCAGTTCATTTCACAACTAACAGAGAAATGCGACCCCATATTTCGTCTCCTTAAGAAACACAATCCATGTGTATGGGATAAGGAATGCCAGAAAACTTTTGACAAGGTCAAACATTACCTGTTAAATGCCCCAGTGCTGATGCCTCCTAGTCTAGATAAGCCACTGATACTGTACTTGGCAGTATTTGGAAATTCTATGGGAAGTGTGCTTGGCCAACACAATGAGTTAGGAAGGAAAGAAAGAGCGATATACTACCTCAGTAAGAAGTTCACTGAATGTGGACAAGATATTCGCCAATTGAGAAGTTGTGTTGCGTCTTGATCTGGACAACCCGGAGACTAAGACAGTACATGTTGTACTATAGAACTTGGTTAATCTAAAAAATGGACCCTCTAAAGTACATGATGGAGTCGACTGCTCTGAATGGAAGAAAGGCTTGATGAAAAATTCTGCTTTCCAAATTTGATTAGTTTATGTGAACTAGAAGGCAGTAAAAGGGAGTGCAACAGCAGATTTTCTAGCTGATAGAGCTCTAGAAGATTACGAGCCTTTAAAATTTGAATTCCCAAATGAATATCTGATGTATGTTGCGACTACTGAAGAAAGTTCTCAAGAAAAACATCCTTGGAAACTAAATTTCGATGGGGCTTCAAACACTATGGGTAATGGAATCGGGGCAGTCTTGGTATCCCCAAACGGATATCATTATCCCTTTACTAGTAAATTAGATTTTGATTGCACAAACAATATGGCAGAATACGAAGCATGCATCATGGGTATCTGTGCAGCCATAGAACACAAGATCAAAGTACTAGAGGTATAGGGGATTCTACATTAGTGATCTATCAATTTAAAGGTGAATGGGAGATAAGAGATCCCAAATTGATCAATTATCAAATGCTGGTTCTTGAGTTAATTAATGAGTTTGATGATATCACCTTCTGCTACCTCCAACGAGATGAAAATCAAATGGCTGACGCCTTGGCTACCTTAGCTTCCATGGTCAAAGTGAATAAACAATAGGATGTAAAACCTATCCAGATGTGTATTTATGAGGCTCCAGCTCATTGTTACAACATCGAGGAAGAAGAAAAAGATGATAACCCTTGGTATCACAATATATTGTGAAATGTGAAGAATCGTGAATACCCTGATCAAGCAACTAAGAATGATAAAAGGAAGTTGAAAAGACTGGACAATGACTATATCTTAGATGGGAGATCCTATACAAAAGGAGGAAGGATCAGGTGTTACTAAGATGTGTAGACACTGTTGAGGCCAAAAAAAATCTTAGAAGAAGCCTATGAGGGTGTTTTCTGAACACATGCTAATGGTTTTACAATGGCCAGACAAATCATGAGATTTGGGTATTATTGGTCCATCATAGAAGGGGATTGTATTAGTTACACCGAGAGATGTCATAAGTGCCAAATTTGTAGAGACAAAATTCATGTGCCTCCTTCATCTCTTCATATTATGACTTCTCCATGGCCTTTCTCTATGTGGGGCACGGATGTCATTGGGCCGATCTTATTAAAAGCTTCCAATAGACATCGATTCATCTTTGTGGTCATCGATTACTTTACCAAGTGGGTAGAGACCGTTTCATATGCTAATTTCTCAAAGTCGACAGTCAGCAAATTCTTAAAGAAAGAGATCATATGTTGGTATGGAATGTTAGGAAGGATTATATTTGACAATGCACTGAAATAGAACAACAGCACGATAGCGAAGGACTATAGTCAATTCAAGATCAAACATCGCAACTCATCACCATATCGCCCAAAAATGAATGGTGCAGTGGAGGCAGCCAATAAGAACATTAAGAAGAACGTGGGGAAAATGACTAAGACTTATAAAGACTGGCATGAGAAGTTAGCATTTGCCCTTTATGCTTATCGAATGTCTGTCAAAACCTCCACCGGGACAACGCCTTTCTCATTAGTTTATGGAATGGATGCGATTTTGCCCATTGATGTTGAGATTCTTTCTTTCTGAGTTTTGTCAGAGTTGAAGTTAGATAAGCAGAATGAATCCAATCTCGATATGATTAGTTGAACTTGATTGAAGAGAAAATGTTAAAAGCTATCCGTCATGGCCAGATGTACCAAAATAAATAATATGAGCTTACAACAAAAAGGTTCACCCTAGAGAATTCAATGAGGGGAACCTGGTATTGAAAAAGATCCTGCCAATACAAAAGGACTTTAGAAGGAAATGGATGCCGAACTGGAAAGAACCTTATATGGTAAAGAAGACCTTTTCTAGAGGAGCACTGATTTTGATGAGATGGATGGTAAAACTTACCTAATCTTGTGAATTTAGATTCAGTCAAGAAATACTTCACCTAAAAAAAGGAGAGGCCAATGCGAAAACTCGCAAAGGGCGCCTTGAGACCAAAGGGGTTTTGAGTTGAAAACCCAAGAAAAGGCAACTCAAATTTGGATTGAAGATTGAACATGTGATGGTCAGGTTTTCTCAGAAGGATAAACGTTACATCTTGGGGTATTAATAAAGCAATCTAGATATCCTAAACACATATCAGGCTCAAAATGGTCCTCAAGAAGTTTGTGCAGGGAAGCTCATGCTGCGATATTTGGGGCACCTAACTTCATCTTACTCATTTTGTATTTTAGCAACGTTTGCTATTATGATTAATTTATTCACTTCGAGCTTTTCTCCCAATAAATTTCAATCTTGTTCATTGTTACAACCTTTTTCAAGCAATTTTACATTGAAATAACGATTAATGGACTAACAATATTCAAGTAAAAGGATTTCTGCATATTACTCTGAAAGGTTTTCTAAATAGTGCAAGAACTTGAAACATGACCACTAGTTAGAACTAACCAAATCTAAAGGAGGAAATATTTGGGGACGAATAGTCTAAATTGTGATTATTTCTTCAGGTTTTCTATCAAAGATACCAGACCTGAACAAGAAGGCATGGTAACACATCAGTGATGGAATCTTGATGAACAACGAGCAATGTCAACCTAAGCATTAAAAAGGGGATCATTTTGAAAAATTATATTCTGTATTCATGCAAATATCATTCATATACATCTAATTAGGAGCAGATTGAGGCCACAAGTCTTATCTCTCTGAAGTTGCAGTGGAGTAGATTGAGGCCACAAGTCTTATTTCCCTAAAGTTGCAGTGGAACAGATTGAAGTTACAAATCTTATTTCCCTGAAGTTGCAGTGGAACATATTAAAGCTACAAGTTACAAATCTTAGCTCCCTAAAGTTGTGGGGGATCAGATTGAAGTTACAAGTCTTATCTCCTTGAAGTTGCAGTGGAGTAGATTGAACCTAAATCCTATACCTCTGAAGTTGCAATAGGTCAGATTAAATCTACCATAGCGAATCTTATCTCCTTGAAGTAGCAGTGGAGCAAATTGAAGCTACGAGTATCATCTCCTTGGAGTTGCAGCGAAGTAGATTGAAACTACACTTCCTATACCTCTGAAGTTGTAGTGGGTTAGAATGAAGCTACTTAAAGAAGAGAAGCACCAAAGAAGTCGAGATTCGGCAAGACCAGACAAAATTGGTCCTTCATAAAGTCTTTGCTCCATTCTGTTACACGATAACGAGCAAAGAAGGGCAGGTGTAAGGGCCAAATTTTGTCCGGCCCAAACAAAAACCAAATGAAAAAATAAATAAAACCAAATAAATAAAAAGTCCAATTACATACCAGCCCAAATTACAAGCCCAAATTTAAACAAAACCCACTACCCAAATTACAAGCCCAACAGCCAAAGAAACCCTAAGGCCCACTATCTAAAAGCTTTTAGAAATCCTAGGGTTCCTAGTGCACCACCCCCCCTTCGTAGGCACGCCACCCGAGGCTCCTCGTCTTGAGGTCTGCCGCCCTTGCACCAAAATGGCGAAGGCAACGGTCTCTGTCCCACCGTTGATAGCGCACTGTCACCTACAAAGAGAAAGAACGAAAGGATAGCAAATGCAAAAATAGCAAAAGCAAACAATAAAAAAAGGATAAACGATGTTGTAAATCGGCTATAAAAGCCATAACACCCACCATGTATTTTTTACAAAGAAATATGAAAGCAATAAAAAAACAAGAATACAAAAAAGAGAACATATTCAAAAGGTAGATTTTTATTCAACATTTATTTTCTCAAAAATATAAAAAAAAAAAAAAAGGCCTTACCGATCTTGTTGCGTCGTCGCCGTGGGTGGGCAGGTTTGTCATCCTCGAGGAGAAACGACCCATCTTAGACGTGGAGGAGCCCTTGATTCCCTCGGGATTCGCTTGAGCTCTGTTGGAGGAGAAGGCGTGAGAGAGACATGCCTAGAAGGCCGAAAGCCTATTTTCTCTATTTGTTTTTTTTTAAATACAGGGTGAACCACCCTCTAATCTAGTCTTCTTTTTTAAAAAAAATAAAAAAATCAACTTTTTAAACTCCGGCCACCGGAGGCGACGGTCGCCGTCACCAATGACCGGTGGCCACGATGGAAGTCCGCTGTCCCTTTGGCCGAACAAGAGAAAAACCGAGAGAAAAAGAATTTTTTTTTAAAAAACCCTAAACAAAATAATTTTTGTTAAGAATTTTTGGCTTCTATAGGCGGGGCTAAACGACGTTGTTTCGGCCAATGTTCGTAAGTCCCAAAACGGTGTCGATTTGACGCTTAACCCGATTGCCCGACCCAAGTACCTCAGGATCCGCGTGTTTTTGTGACTAGGGTATAATTGTTACCCTAGTCCTTTCGCTTTTTAGGCAGTTTTCAATACAGTCTTGTTCTATTTTTTATTTTATCACTTAATTTTAATTTGTTTTCGATTTAGTCCTTCGTATGTTGACCCCCTGGGGAATGACGCGTGTCCTGGAGTTTTGGGATAATTTCTCATTTAGTCCCTATTTTTTTTCGCGCATTTCATTTTGGTCATTTATTCCGTTTTATTAGTTTATTTTTTATTATTTACAATTTATACCCCTAATTTCATTTAAATTTCAATTTAATCCTTGTTTATTTAACTTCAACCTTTTTACAAACTATTTTTTATTATTTATTTATTTATTAGTTCTTTATTTTTATATATATACTTAAAAATTAGATTGTATACGTTCTTTTATTTGTGCATTTTATTTATTTATTATTATTGTCATCATTATTTTATTTTTATTCTTTTATTCTTGTTATTTTATTATTTCTTTTATTATTTTTGGCACTTTCATGTCATACATATTTATCTTTTAATCATGCAACTCCTATTTTTATTTTTACTTTAAGTTACCTTATCTATTTTATTATTATTATGATATGATTATTAATAATATTATTACATTATTGTTATTATAGTATTCCTTTATTTATTTATTATTTATCATTCTAATATTATCCCCATATAGCCATTTTATATTATTTCATTATCACTATATCATACATTGTGTTTAAATATGCTTATCCATTTTTATATTATGCCCGAATAAGTTAAATGCACATCACTTTAAATGTTATGTTCATTTTTGCATGATGCATAAAAAAGGAAACCTTTTAAATCGAGGCAATGTTCATTATTTTTGGAATTAAAAGAGTCGTATTCCTAACTTACGGAATATGACTTCTTTCTAAAATCGAAATAGTCGAATATCTATTCTAAAAAGAAAAGAAAAAGATTTAAGTAATGAACAAATGTCGTTTATTCTTGTCTTCGAGGATTTAAAGCTTTGTGTCTCAACTTACTGGACATGATCCTTTCTTCTCGATTAACCTGAAATAAGCCATTTTTCGCGAAAATTAATTTAATTAAGTAATGTCTTAATACAAAAAAGGATCGTGTTTTAAATTCTCTTCAAATTTTCAATTCTCGATACTAAGATATCAAGTAATCTACTAGGTACCAATTTTGGGCGTCAAGAGGGTGCTAATCCTTTCTCGTGCGTAACCGACTCCTGAACTCATTTCCTGGATTTTGTAGACCAAAAAGTTTCGTTTTAATAAGTCTAACATTTTATTAAAATGAGTTTTGAGGTGATCTAATCACACCTAAATAAAAAGGATTGGTGGCGACTCCATGTCCATTTTCTTTTTTTTTAAATAAAAAATCGATCTCAAAAAAGATTTCGACCTTAGTTATTTTGACTATTTTTTGTTAGAAATTTAATTTCAGGGTAAAAGATATTTTTACTATAAAAAAGGTTATTGTGACCATTTATGTTTGTTAGAATTACTTGAGATTTTAGTGTAAAAATTTGGTCACAAAAATTAAATAATTGTGACTATTTAATTTTGGAACAATTGTTTATAATTTTGTGTTGAAAATTTGGTCATAAAAAAGTTGAATACATGTGATCATTTATTACTGTTACAATTATTTATAATTTTAGTGTCAACAATTTGGTTGCGAAAACTTAAATATTTGTGACCATTTTTGTGTCACAATTGCTTAAATTTTAGTGACAAAAATATGATCGGCCATTTTATAACAATGGTCACTAATACAATAGTGACAGAGGTTCTTGTGACAACTAGTGATGACTTTAGATTTGGTCGCTATAAATTATAGTGACTAGTTTTTATAATTATAATGACTAATTTTTTTCTCCATTAAAAATGCTATTTCTTGTGGTGGTTGCATGAAAGATGAGGATAAACTACAATCACGATTACTTTAAAATAGAGTTTGTTCGATTTTGGTTATTCTAATTTTTTCTTAATTTAGTCACCTTATTTAAGATAATTATTTGAATTAACTATTGCCATTAAAAATTCGGTTAATTCACTAACAGAGTGCTGATGTGGCACATTAACCCATTAAGTGGCAATACGTGACATTTTTTTTACTTCGATTAAACCTAAAAATTTCTCTATAATTAGTCTAAACACTTTTTTTTGTTCTTTCACTTTTCTCACTTTTTTGGGGTTTTACGATGCTAGGATTTTAACCCATTGTTTCACAATTGTTGTTTCTAGGCCTGGTTGTAGAGGCCCAATTTCACCCGGGCCCATACTACAAACAAATAAAACAAAAATTAAACCAAAAATAAAGTCCAAGTCAGAAAGCAGTCCATTCACAATATGACCCAATGGCCCAAATAAATAAAAAACTCTAATGGCCTAAATGGCCCACAAACCTAAACATATTTAGTAAAAAAAAAAAAAAACCTAGACTCCTTTGTCATCGCACTCCCTCCTCATGCCTCTGCTGCAGCTACAAGACGCCTTAGGGCACAGCATCTTGGCCGTTTTGCACCAAAATAACAAAAGTCAGCCTTTCCCTCCTTTGTTGACCTCGCCAGAACCTACAAAAAAGAACAAAGAAAGAAGACAAAGTAGAAAAGGCAGAAATATCAGAGAAACAGTAGCAAGTAGAAGCAAAAAACAAAAACAATATATTGTATCATTTGGCTATAAAAGCCATGGATAATTTATCTATTCAAAAGAGGAAAAAAATACGAGAAAAAGCATCAAAGTTCAAAAGCAAAAAAGAGGTAGCATTTTATTTTTATTTTCGAAGTAAAATAAAAAAAACAACTAAAAATCAAAATTTTACCTGTCGTTTTGGCCTTCTGTCGCGGTCAGAGATCCTCTTCGACACCTAAAATCAAGAACCCATTAGGGTTCGATTTGGGGTTTCGGCGGAACGACCATGCCCGGCGGTTGTATAAAAAACCGAAAGGTCTCTTGATTTTTTTTTTTCCTTCTCTCTTTTTCGAATTTTGGTGGGTTATTTGAGTATTTTACCCTCAGATCTAGGCTCGGGAAGGCAAAGGGCTTAAAAAAAGAAATTTTTTTACTTTTCGGCCACCGTGGACGACGACGCCGTCGCCGGTGGCCAACGGTCCGACGACCGGAGCCTTTGCTAGAGTTACAGCGGCCTAGGGGGTGAAAGAGTTTGAGAGAGTTTTTTTTTGAACGGAGTGTGAAATGAAATTTTTGATTTTTTTTGTTTAAATAGACCCTTAAAACGATCGCCATTTAAGGGTTGGCTTCAATAGCCCCAAAATGATATCGTTTTGACGTGACCCACGCGCCGACCTAACCTGCACTTGAGGATCCGCGTGTTTTCAAAAAAGGGTATATTTGTGCGATCAGTCCTTTAGCTTTTACAGTGCTTTTCAATTTAGTCCTATCTCATTTTTTATTTTTCAAAATTTACCACAACTTTTAGTTTTGTTTCTATAAGGCCCAATTTTAGCCCGGCCCAATAAACAAATTAAAAAAAGAGAGTCCAGTTTTTTTACAAACCCAATAAAAAACTAGCCCAAACTCGGAGCCCAAACATACCTAAATAAATTAAACCAACCCTATTACAAACCCGAAGCCTAATTTACACTAGCCCAAATTACATAGGCCCAAAGACTAAACCAACTCAGAAACCCTAAGGTTTCAAACCTCCCGTGCCACCGCTCCTCCCATGCCAGCGCTTTGCCACCGCCGTACGGCCTCCGGACCTAAAAAGGACACAAACAACAGCACAGAAAAAACAAAAAATATATATTGTATTTTATTTATTTATTTCTTCATTTTTGACTATAAAAACCGAAGAACAAACTATTGTATTTTTTTTTACAAAGGATCGAATACAAAATAGAGAGAAATATCGACTAAACTTTATCCATCGATCGAAAAACAGTAGGTTTCTTTTGCATTATTCTTTTTTATTTTCAAAACATATATATATAGCAAAGTATAAAGATCGATTCTTTTGACCTTTCGCGTGCTTCTGGCTCTCCGTTTGGGAAGACCGAAGGACCTTTAGGGTTCCGTCGAAAGGTCAAGACAGATACGAGCGGAAATGAAGGGTTTTTTTTTGGGTATTTTTGATTTCTGAGGGTCTTTTGGCATATTTTAGCCCTAAATCTAAGTTCGGCTCAAAAAAGAACAAAAATGGGATTAGGGAAATTTTTCGTTGTCGTCGTCATGACCGTGATCCTATGATGGTTCGACTCACGGATTCTTGGCTTTGAGCCGGAGGGAAGGAGAAGTTGAGAGAATTTCAAGGTTTTGTTTTTTTAGGAAGGAGGAAAAAAATGAAGTTTTTTTTTTAAAAAATGAAGTTTTTTTTAAGAAAAATTTGATTTAAATAAGGGAACGGTGCCGTTTTGAACCAGGGCCACCAGCGCCAAAACGACGTCGTTTTGGTGTAAAAGGGCCAACCCGACCCGCTTAGCCAAGGTCCGCCTTTTTTTAGCGGAAGGGCTAATTCACTTTCAGCCCTTCCGCTTTTTAATTAGTTTGCAATTAGGTTCTTTTATTCTTTTTAAAATTTGCCCTGCGATTTTATTTTATTTTCATTTTTATCCCATAATGAACGGCGTCGTTTAAGTGGCATGGGAATTTTCCCATTTTAATCTGCACATTTTTGCGTGTGTTTTATTTATTTTAGTCCCTAATTGGCCTTTTTTTAATTTTTTTAGAAATTTGCCCCAAAACTTTATTTTAAGATTCACTTTAGTCCATTTCTTAGTTATTTTTGCTGCTTTATTGTTAAATCAATTGAGTTTAATATTAATATTATTATTATACTTTCTTTTCTAATTTACTTGCTTATTTTATTATTATGTTACTAAATTAATAAATTTTTACAATATCATTATTATTATTGTATTTTATATATATTTATCTACCTAAATTTTTAGATACATACATTTATTTTATTCTATCATTTATATATTTATATCCATCTCATATGATTTTAAAACTTTAGTTTTTATTTATTTTATTATTATATTATTACTATAAAATCATCATCATTATTATTAATATTAATAATATTATTTTTAAACTGCTTTACCTAATATTTATTCATTCATTTATTTATTTGTTCACTTACTCATTTTTTATATAATTAGTTTGTTTTATTTTTTATTGTTTTTATTTATCTTATTTATATTTTTCTCTTATTATTGTTATAAATGCATTTATTATTAATCATTATGCATATTAGTCCGTAATCCATCTTTTTCATTTTACTATCAAATCGTATTACATTAACCTTCACTCAATACATAAAATTTTATTTTAAAATAAGCAATCTTTCGTAATTCGAGATTTAAAAAGTCGTTCCCTAACTTACGGGGTTTTGATTTTCTCGATAAATTCGAATAAACGAACATTTTTAAGGCATAAATTTTTAAACATTCTCGGGAATTAGGAAAAACCGTATTCTAACTTACGAAATACGATTTCTTTCTAAAATCGAGATAATCGAATGTCTTTCAAAATAAATAAATTTTTCGGTATTCATTCTCGTTTTGGGTTTTAAGATATTGTGCCCTAACTTAAGGGATTATTCTTGATTAACGTGAAACATGCCCTCTTTTCAGAAAAGTTTTCTATCAAATAATGTTTTAACAAAGGATTGTATTTTTTTAAAATCTCTTCAAATTTTCAATTTTTGACACTAAGACATTAATTAATCAATTAGGTATCAATTTTGGGCATGACGAAGGTGCTAATCCTTCCTCGCACGTAACTGATTCCCAAGCCCATTTTCTCGAATTTCGTAGACCAAAATTATTGTCTTAATAAATCAAAATATTTTATTAAAACGATCAAATTATGAGGTGATCCAATCACACCTCATAAAAAAGATTGGTGGCGACTCTCGTTTTTCATTTTCGTTTTTAAATAAAAGTCGACCCCATTTTTTAAAAATAGTTTCGACAGCTTGGCGACTCCGCTGGGAATCAAATAAGAGAGTCAAGCCATAAATTGATTAATTTTTTTTCTTTTTATCAAAAATCAAAAATCTATTTTAAATTTACGATTGCTCCATTGCATTTTATCCGTCGTTTTCGTGGTTTTCATCATAGTATGCTTGCTTTTTTGGTTTAAATTTGTTGACGTGTCTCTGTATTTTGCATTGCATAAGTCAATCAATTTTACCCCTCTAGGTGGGAGCGAGAAGCTATTCCTTCGTGAGGTCTTTACCTCCGTATAGGATAGTGGATCGCTTTCGAGATACATCCGTACCTTTATCTTCGTGAGATTTTCATCTCCGTATAGCCATAGGGAAATGTATTCCTGAACTGAACTTGGCATGGGTGAGGATCGAGGAATTTTTCAGTTCAGGTACCTTTACCTAGAACCAAACCCTATATAACGAGCCTTAAGATCCCACCTTAAGTAAGGCAGCGCCAAACCCTAGCGGTCACCCGAGTAGGTGCTTTACTTATTGTTCTTTACTTACTTTGAACGGTGTATGAAGTACTGACTTGCTTTACTTTTGTTTTGATTGTAATTTCATGGCATTTTCAAAAAAGGTGTTGATTCACATTCGGTTCCTAAATAGATAACTAATCATAGAAAAAGGGCTTCCTTGATAAAGTGAAAGATAATGCGGCCGTCCGAATTTGGGTCGAGATAACACAGCAAGAAAAGAGCGATAGTTTGACCGAGGGATACATATCAAAGTTGTGGGATTTCACTCGCGTCAGCGTGACTCAGAATAATCTTCAAGAATTAAAGGATATATGGGACCAGTGGAATGATGAGATCAAGCAGTTTTTTTACTCTAACTATGGAGATTTGCCCTATCTGCTCGATGTGAAGGTGAACAAGCACTTATTTCGAGCCCTCGCCCAATTCTGGAATCCTGCCTATAGTTGTTTCACTTTTAGAAAAGTTGATTTGGTACCTACCGTGGAGGAGTATATGGCCTTACTTCGTTGCCCGAAAATTCAAGCCGACAAAGCCTATTCAAGAGTCGCTAATGTCCCGACCTTTTTGAAGAATTTGATGAGCATCACAGGGATGAGTGAGCAGTGGGTCACTGCCCAAATCAATCAAAAAGGAGATAGTAAGTGTATCCCTCGAAAAAACTTGAGGGATCTAATTCTAGCACATCCGGATATGAAGAAAAGGGTTGATGTTTTCGCTTGGAGTATCTACGGTTTGGTCGTCTTCTCTAAGGCATTAGGGCACGTAGATGAGGCAGTCTCAGATCTCTTTGATCGACTTGACAAAAGGGTCACGTTGGTTCCAAACGCATGCTGGAGAGTTGGCGAAGGTAGATTTATGGGCTGTGCACAACTTTTGTTGGCATTGTTCCTCAACCATTTTTGAAAAGTGGAAAAGGTCTCCTATCGAATCTTCTCCGAAAGTTATTCTCCCCTGAAAGAGATAGTGGTTATGCCGAGACGGGATGATATTACGGAGGAAAAGTGGATGATGATTCTCCAAAGTCTACAAGAAGAAGACATCGAGTGGAGAGCCCCTTGGACGGTCCCCGACGAGATCTTGTATCGATGCAGAGATTTTGATTGGGTTCCCCTGCTTGGGATATGGGGATGTTGGGTATTCTCCCCTACTAGTGTTAAGGCAATATAGGTTAAAACAGTTCACGCCAGCAACACAAGGGTTAGCTCAGTGCGAGTTCGTATACAAAGGAGATAACTACAAAAAAAAGTTCGTGATATATCTAACGCCTGGAACCACACTCGTAGAATGAAAAGGTTTACTACTAATCCAACGAATACCTCTGAGTATGACCGGTGGTGGGGTCAGGGAATCAACGACAACATCCCTACGTTAAATCAAGAAAACATCCGATCATTAGAAGAACACTTGCAAGTAGTCCCAACTAAACTAGAGATCATCAAATATGATTTTGAAAAGAAAAGTTCAGAACTAGGAAAAAGGATCGAGCAATTGGAGGAAGAGAAAATGCAGCTGGGGTTAGATGTTGATGTTCAGAAACTAGAAGCCGAGAAACTAAGGAAGGGAAAGAATAAGGCCTAGGAGGATTTGGACAGTTTGAAGATGGATTACAAGAAGCTGCGTATGTTAATAAAAACTGCTGGTTTGGGTAAACCGTCTAAGCAATGGCGACAAGAAATCCAAGAAGAAAAGATTAGAGCTGATTAGTGTGAGAAGAAGTTCCATGATACTCGAATACTGGAAGACGCTTCAAAAAAGAGCTTGTTGGAAAGCCACAATGAAAGGAGAAGCTAAAAGCTTGGGTGGCGGAGTTAGAAAAGTCACTACATCAGCATCGTAGTCGCAACTCTATAATCGAATTAAGTGCCAGCCTAAGCAAGATTAAGGAACTAAAAGGGAAGATAGAAGAACTTGAAACCGCGCTGCAAAACTGTGAACTCCAGGTTGAACTACTGGAAGTAAATAATGAGCGATGGAAAGATCAACTTCATCGATCTCAAGACCAAGTCAGGGATAGGGATTATGTCATGGGAGAAGCTTTGGCTCAAGTCGAGGCGGCTAATCATTTGCAAACCTTGGCGGTCCAAGCTGATGTACTGAGTTTGAAATATGAGCCAGATTCAGATCGAGGCCGAGAGTTAGCTTGGCTTCTTAAGCAAGTCAAGTCCTTAAGCATTAGGACAAAGCCATATATGTAATCCATTTTATGTAAAGAAATTTATTTTCTGGAAAGGTTATTCTAATGAAATTGAATCAGAATCAATGTCTTTTTTTTTGCATTCACGTATCAGCATTACATTACATCGTGTGCACTAAAACTCACAAAGAGACTCTAAAATCGTGACAGTTACCCTGGAACATCATTACGGTACACGAAGAAAGACTAAAGCCATGGACCAAAGGTTAGAAAGATTGGAACAAATACAGAGAGATACAGGATCAACTATAAATACAAATGCAAGAACAGTTGGCCAAAATCCAACAAGATATAAGGGATCAAATGCTAGAATCCCAGAGAAATATGATGAGCCAGTTAACGCAGTTTCTGGCTGGGGGGCTAGAAAAAGGAAAGAGCCCTATGATCAATACCGAAGACAACAATGAGGACCCTGCTTATCCTCCAGGCTTTACCGCAACGAACATCCAAGCACAACCACAAAGAGTGTCCCTCAACATCAGACCTCAATATTAGACCGGTACTTCGGCACGGATAAACTTCCTAACGGGTTCATGCTCTAACCCCAGAGACAATCCAAAAATCTCGTTGTCCCCGACCTTGATGATATAGCAAAAATGGGAAAGGTGAGAGCGGAGCTCCCAAAGCAACTGGAAGACAGATGCAAATGGCTAGAGGAGAAATTCAAGGCGTTGGAAAGTGTTGATTACCATTGTGGAATTGACGCTAAGAAATTGAGCCTCGTTCTAGATCTAGTGCTCCCTCCAAAGTTCAAAATGCCAGAATTTAAAAAATATAACGGGACCAGCTGCCCTGAGGCTCACATTACAATGTTCTGTCAGAGGATAACCGGATATGTTAGTAATGATCAGTTATTGATTCACTGTTTCCAAGACAGATTGACTAGGGCTGCGACCAAATGGTATAATCAGCTAAACCGTGCCCAAATTAATTCGTGGAAGGACCTAGCATAGGCCTTCATGAAGCAATATGGCCATGTGACAGATATGATGCCTGATAGAATCACACTATAGAATATGGAGAAAAAGCCAAACAAAAGTTTCAGGCAATATGCTCAAAGGTAGAGGGAAGTCACCATGCAAGTCCAACGCCACTGCTAGAAAAGAAAACCACCATGCTCTTCATTAATACCCTGAAGGCACCTTTCATCAATCACATGCTAGGAAGCGCAACTAAGAGCTTCTCAGACATAGTGATGTCTGGCGAAATGATAGAAAATTCTATAAGGTGCGAAAAAATAGAGTGGGGAAAGCACAAAGAGGTCGACCCTAAGAAAAAGAGAAATGAGGTGAATAATGTGAGCTTGTATAACATGGGTTATTCAAAACCAGTCACTATGAACCAACCGAGAACGGTCACCACTGGCCATCAAGGCCCACTAAGACAAGAGTCCAACACAAGGTAAAATACAGAGAAACTCTAGTTTACGCCTATTCTAATGACGTATAGGGAGTTGGACTAAAGTTTATTCGATGCACATGTTTTATCCCCTTTCTACTTAAAACCAATGCAAGCCCCATACCCAAAATGGTATGATGCAAATGCCCAATGTGAATACCATGAGGGAATTACGGGACACTCGAAAGAAAACTGCACCGCTTTTAAAAAGTTAGTCGAAAGGCTCATCAAAATGGGCATTGTAAAATTCGATGATCCATCTGGTGCAGAAAATATGTTACCCAACCATGCTGATAAGGGGTAAATTCGATAGCCGAGAATGCGGAGAAGAAAATCAAGGTGAATATTACAGAAGTGAAAACCCCGTTGAAGCAAGTTTGGAAGAAAATGGTGGAAAGTGGGTTAATCACACAAGGCTCGATAAACAAGTCCTGAGAAGCAAGGAATTATTGTTAGTTCCATGATGATGAAGATCATGAGATTCAGAAATGCAGTAAATTCAGGGCCTTAGTATAGGGTTTAATGGACAGCAAGGAACTCGAATTCTTTGAGTATGATGAAGGAAAAGAGGTATGCGCCTCAGAGGGAGGGTCGAAAGAGAAGGTCTATGAGGCCAGCCACCTGGTGGTAATCATCTCACAACCAAGAATCAACAAATTCAGAGCAAGAATTGCACCAAAAGTTGTAATCCAGAAACATGTTGTTTTTCCTTATAAAGATAGCAAAAGGGTACCTTGAAACTATGACTGCAATGTGACAATCCCAAGAGGGTGTAGGCCCGATCAGCACGCCAGAGAAAGGTCAGGATGTGGGTTTCTATACACGTAGCGGAAGACGTTATGATGCCTCAAATACAAAAGTTGAACCTGTAAAAGGGAAATCTATGGCAATCGAAAAAAGGAAAGAGAAGCCAGAACTACCTGTTAATGAGCCGGTAAATTAGAAAGAAGCTAAGGAATTCTTAAAATTCCTAAAACACAATGAGTATAGTGTCGTGGAAAAATTACACAAGTAACCAGCTCGCATATCGGTAATGGCTTTACTCTTAAGCTCGGAGACACAACGTAACGCGCTCATGAAGGTGTTAGACAAAACCTAAGTCGCCGATGATATTTTAGTACACAAGCTAGACCGTTTCGTCAACAACATAAGCGCCGATAATTTTATCTTCTTTAATGACGATGAAATACCACCGGGGCATGGGATCCACCAAAGCTCTGCACATCACCACTCGCTGTAAGGGGTATACATTACCAGAGGTACTGATTGACAATGGATCAGTATTAAATGTGTTGCCCCTGTCCACGTTGAACAGGTTGCCTATGGACAGCTCTCACTTGAAGACATGCCAAAACATAGTAAGAGCATTTAACGACACTGAAAGGAAGGTAATGGGAAAGATTGAAATACCTCTCTTGATCGGTCCAAACATATACGAGGTAGACTTCTTAGTAATGGACATCAAGCCTTCTTACAATTACCTATTAGGAATGCCTTGGATCCATTCAGGAGGGGCGATACCATCATTACTGCACCAAAAGCTAAAGTTGGTAATGGAGGGCTGACTGATAATGATAGATGCAAAAGAAGAACATTATTCTTCTGTTACCAGTAATGCGCCATACATAGAGGCTGATGGTGAAGCGATAAAATGTTCCTTTCAGTCGCTGGAGTTTGTGAACACAACCTTCATCGTCGAGGGAAGCAAGATCCTAATGCCCACGAGGATGAGCTTACAACTGACAGTGGGAAAATAAGCATCACCTGGAAGGAGACTCGAGAAATATCTCCATGGACGAGTCGCAGTACCAATCTTGGCTGACAAACGGGACCACTTTGGCTTGGGGTATAAGCCAGACATGAAGCAGAGGAAGAAGGAGTTGAAGAGGAAGCAAAACCAAAGAAGAGCGGATTAAGCGGAGTAGAAGTCCAATGGAAACCAATGACCTTCCCCCATATATCTAGAACATTCGTGTCAGGAGAACTTATTCACCCTGAATGAAAGATGACAAGGAAAGAAATTGTTGAAGATATGATGGGAAATCTGAACATCAACGCCATATCTGAAGAGGGAATGGTAGAAGAAAACTTATCAGGCATCCGCCCTTATGAGCTTTGAAGTGTTCTGAACAACTAGACTACGGAAGAGATTCCTATAGTTTTTAGAGCTAATTCAGAGTAATGTTCCAAACACGCTTGTTGCTTTAAGCCTAAAAGCAATAAGAATCCATTTGTGAAATTGGCTCATGTCCAACATCTTTATTTCAATAAAAAATATATTTTTTTGTATCACTCCAAGTAAATATTCTTTTATTCTTTCATTTCATTCATAATAACACCATACAAATAGCTATTCTTAGATTCATTTGTTCTTTGGATATTCCTTCGTCCCTACAACAGGTCTCCAAATATTAACGACATGAGCGATGCTGCTACTGACCCAGAATCTCCTTTTGAGTGAGACATGTGTCTAGAGGGATCTTAGGATTTTGAAGACGATAGAGACTGTAACCTATCTCCAGATTTGTTAAGGATGGTAGAACAAGAAAAGAAATAGATCCTACCTTACAAGGAGACAATAGAGATTGTGATCTTGGAAGAAGAAAAGAAGTGAAAATAGGAACTTGTATAGCAGAAGAAGCAAAACGAGACCTCATTGAGCTACTTCAAGAATTCAAAGATGTCTTCTTATGGTCATACCAAGATATGCCCAAGTTAAGCACTGATATTATGGTATACTGCCTCCCCATAAAGAAGAGTGCAAGCTAGTTTAGCAGAAGCTTCGACGGATAAGGCACGATGTTGTGATAAAAATAAAAGAAGAGGTCAAGAAGCAATTCGATACTTGGTTCTTACAAGTGGTCAAATACTCAAAATGGTAGCCAATATCGTCTCTGTCCCTAAGAAAAATGGAAAGGTACGGATGTGTGTAGATTACAGAGACTTAAACAAGGCTAGCCTAAAAGACAATTTCCCATTGCCTTACATTGACACTTTAGTGGATAATATGGCAGGCTACTCACTGTTCTCCTTCATGGATGGCTTTTCTGGATACAATTAAATAAAGATGCATCCTGAGGACATGGAAAAGACCACATTCATAACCCTGTGGGGAACATTTTGCTATAAGGTGATGTCATTTAGATTAAAAAATACGGGAGCAACATATCAAATAGCCATGGTAACCTTGTTTTATGACGTAATAAATAAGGAAATCGAGGTTTACGTCGATGACATGATTGCAAAATCCGAAAAAAAAGAGCACATACAAGTTTTGAAGAAATTGTTCTTGAGGTTGAGAAAATTTCAGCTAAAGCTCAATCCGACCAAATGTACTTTCGGGGCTAGGTCAGGAAAACTGCTAGGTTTCAGTAGTTAGTGAAAAGAGAATTGAGATTGACCCAGACAAAGTCAAGGCTATACAAGAATCACTTCCGCCGCGCACTCAAAAGGAAGTTTGAGGTTTCTTAGGAAGACTAAATTACATTACCCGGTTCATTTCACAACTAACTTAGAAATGTGACCCAATATTTCATCTTTTAAAAAACACAATCCAGGCATATGGGATGATGAATGCCAGAAAACTTTTGACAAGGTAAAACAATACCTATCCAATACCCTAGTGCTATCACCACCTAGTCCAAATAGGCCACTGATATTGTATTTGACAGTATTTGACCATTCTATGAGATGTGTGCTTGGCCAACACGATGAGAAAGGAAAGAAAAAAAGGGTGATATACTACCTCAATAAGAAATTCACTGAGTGTGAAATGAATACTCGCCAATTGAGAAATTATGTTGCGCCTTGATCTGGACAACTCGGAGACTGAGGCAGTACATGTTGTACCATACGACTTGGCTAATCTCGAAACTAGACCCTCTAAAATATATGATGGAGTCGATTGCTTTGAATGGAAGGATGGCCAGATGCAAATTCTACTTTTCGAATTCGACATAGTCTATGTGAACTAGAAGGTTGTGAAAGGGAGTACAATAGCAGATTTTCTAGCCAGTAGAGCTCTAGAAGATTACAAGCCTTTGAACTTTGATTTCCCTAATGAAGATCTAATGTATGTGGAAACTATTGAAGAATACGCTCCAAAAGATTGTCCTTGGAAATTGAACTTAGACGGAGTATCAAATGCTGTTGGTAACGAAATTGGGGCAGTCCTGATATCCCCAAATGGAGATCATTATCCGTTTACTTGCAAATTGGATTTTGATTGCACAAATACCATGGTAGAGTATGAAGCATGTATCATAAGAATTCGTGCGACCATAGAATGTAGAATCAAAGTGCTAGAGGTGTATGGGGATTCTGCACTAATGATCTATCAGCTCAAAGGTGAATGGGAAACAAGAGACCCAATTTGATCAATTATCGAAAGCTAGTTCTGAAATTAATTGAGGAGTTCAATGATATCACCTTCTGTTACCTCCCACAAGACGAAAACCAGATGGTTGACGCCCTGGCTACATTAGCTTCTATGATCAAAGTAAATAAACAAGAGGATGTGAAGCCTATCCAAATGAGTATTTACGAGGCTCTGGCTCATTGCTACAACATCGACGAAGAGGAAAAAATAGATAATCATCCTTGGTATCACAATATACTGTGATATGTGAAGAATCGTGAATACCCTGACCAAGCAACTGAGAATGATAAAAGGACTTTGAGAAGATTGGCCAATGACTACGTCTTAGATGGGGAGATCCTATACAAAAGAAGAAAGGATTAGACATTATTAAGATGTGTGGATGCTGTTGAGGCTAAAAAAATCCTAGAAGAAGTCTATGAGGGTGTCTGCGGAACACATGCTAATGGTTTTACAATGGCCAGGCAAATCATGAGATTCGGGTATTATTGGTCCACCATGGAAGGGGATTGCATCAATTATGCCAAGAAGTGCCGTAAGTGCCAAATTTATGGGGACAAGATTCATGTGCCTCCTTCTCCTCCTCATGTTATAACTTCTCCATGGCCTTTCTCTATGTGGGGCATGGACGTCATTAGGCCAATCTCGGCAAAAGCCTTTAATGGGCATCAATTCATCTTTGTGGTCATTGATTACTTCTCCAAGTGGGTAGAGGTTGCTTCATATGCCAATGTCACCAAGTTGGAAGTCAGCAAGTTCTTAAAGAAATAAATTATCTGTCGATATGGAATGCTAGAAAGGATCATATTGGACAATGCATTGAACTTGAACAACATCATGATAGAAAAGGTCTGCAGTCAGTTCAAAATGAAACACCACAACTCGTCACCATATTTCCCAAAATGAATGGTGCAGTTGAGGCGGCTAATAAGAATATCAAGAAGATTGTGGGAAAGATGACTGAGACTTATAAAGATTGGCATGAGAAATTACCATTTGCTCTTTATGCTTATCGAACGTCAGTCAGAACCTCCATCGAGACAACTCATTTCTCATTGGTCTATAAAATGGAGGCAGTGTTACCCATTAAAGTTGAAATTCTTTCCATTCGAGTCTTGTCAGAGCTAAATGTAACAGTCCAATTTCGACCCTAACCGGAACAGTGGTTTTAGGACCACAAATTTGAGTCAAAAAATATTTAAATATTATTATATGTGTTTATGCTGTGTGAATTTATATCTATGAAATTTTCATAAATCAATTTTATCGTTTGAGTGTCCGATTTAAGAAAAAGGACTTAATCGCGTAAACGGTAAAAGTTTCTAACTAATTGTTTAAGTGCTAAATTGATTTGTTCTTTTAATAGGGGTGTTTATGTTGCAATTATACCATGAAACAAAGTGATGGACGATATTAGGCTTATGATATAATGTTTCCATATTAAATATTAAAGGTTAGTATGGTAATTTAGCAAATTAATGTAATATAATAAAACATAAAATAGAAAAACAACATGCAATCATCTTATTATTTGGCCGAATATACAAAGATAAAAGAAAAAAGAAAGAACAATTAGGTTCGGCCTTGTATTTTCTTCAATTAAGGTATGTAATTTGTTCGGTTTTTTAAAATTTCTATGTTTTTGTGACTATTGCTTCGAGTACTACAAAGCTCATGTCTTTAATGATGATTTTGTGTTTTTCAATTGATGATAGCTTGTGATTTTTTTTTTTGGTGATAAAATTAAAGATATGTGATAGATTAAAATGTTTTGTATTGGAAATTTTGATGATTTTGAGTAATTAGGGCTAAATTGTAAAAATAATAAATTGAGGGACTAAAATGTGAAATAAATGAAATATATGGACTTGTATGAACATAGGGTAGATTCGGCCTAGGCATGGGACTATGAAATTTTGCATATTTTGTGTTTTATGCAATAGGGACTAAATTGTGAAAAGTGTAAAATATCAGGGCAAAATGGTAATTTTCTCATTTATGTGTTTTTAGAATAAATTGAATAAAGTGGTGTTTAAATAAGTTTAATTTGAATATGTTTAGATCAAAAACCAAAGAAAACGGATTTGGATCGGGGGAAAACAAAAATAATTGAATAGTCATTTATTTCTGTCCGTCGATATTCGATGTAAGTTTATAAGCATTTAAATGTTGTTAATTTTGAATATATGTATATTTTATATGATGAATTGAATTCTTGATAAATACATATGTGTTGGCCGAATGTCATTGAGCTTAGGAACTATGTTTACGAGTTTGATTCGATCGAGTTACGATGTCCGAAAGTCCCGTACGGACCTTAGGAATAGCTAGGATACATATGTCATGACATAGGATTCCGTTATGTGTTATCATGTAAGACCACATCTGGGACGTTGGCATCAACTTGTGACTTACGTGTAAGACCCTGTCTGGGACAGTGGCATCGATATGTGATTACATGTAAGACCACGTCTGGGACGTTGGCATTGTATGATATGTTCGACTATCTGAGTATCCTTTTTAATTCCGAATGGTTCAACGGGAAATGATAAGTTAAGATCGAGTGTAAAATTGATTTAGAAAGGCTCAAGTATGTACTCATACTAAGATATGAAAATAAGGTAAGTTGAATGTTTGAATTAATGATATGATGTTATATGTTAATGTGAATTATGTGATAGTATATGTGGATATATATATATATATATATATATATTTCACTTTATGATGTAAATGTATTGTATAAAGTAAATGTTAAAAATATTAATGTTCAAATGAGTATTCGCCAAAGGAAAGTTTATGCAAGTTATATATGTTTTGATATATGAAATTTATAAGTTGGAAATATGTATGAAATTATGATGCCTTATTATTGTTTATCTAGATTCAATTGTGTATAATATTAAATGTTTCATTTGCTTATGACTTACTAAGCTGTAAAAGCTTATTGTGTGTATGTTTGCTCTTTGTTTTATAGATTTTGGAAATTGGTTACAAGCTTAGGGATCGTCAGAGAAGTCTATCACACTATTGACTATTTTCGGTATTTTATTAAGTTTGAAATCTAACCTATGGCATGTATAGTCTAGTTATAATGTTTGATTTTGGATTATGTAAATATGAGCCATGCGAAAATGGCTTATTTCTTTTGGTTAAGCTTAGTTTTTATGCTTTCGATATAATGGATATATTTAATACTTAAGTTATATAATTTCGGTCATGGTATATTTATGTGTGATTTGTTTGGTATGCTTTGCTAATGATTGTTTGGATTTAGTCATGGATTAAGCTTGTATCGAAAGTAATATGCATTTCATATGTATGTGATATAATCAGTTTATGCTTGGTGTTAAGGTCTTGAAATGTGGGTTGAATAAATAGGTAAAATGCTAAGTATATTATAGATGAAATGATAGTTAAGTTCGGTTATAAGTTATAGAAGAACATGTATATATTCGGTCATGATCTAAGCCGATTTTGGAAGTGTGCTTTATGAAATAAATTGGTGTGTGGATATTAGTTTGGAAAATGTGAAGTGATATGTATGATTTTATTATGTGAATCGATATGGTTTGATTAGGAAATGGCATATTTTGTCTTATGATTTAATGGTTAAATCTTGTACAATTTATGAGGTTACTTTTGCTTATCGATTTGTTATAAAATAAGTTAGGAATGTGAAATACTAAATAAACGTTTGAATTGCTCATGCAAATGGTCTTAACATTCGGCTTGGTATTTGTAAAATGATATGAGTTGTATGGATATTTGGATATGACTTAAATGGTTTATTCATATGTGCAGATTTGTAATAGAATAATATGCATGTTTTTGGTCTTTTAATTGATATATGAATGTCTTTTAAATGAATTTAAAGTTAATAAATAAGGTTCATACAAAATTTGGATAATGATAGTTAAATGAGTAATGCATGTTTGCATTAAGCTTTTATAAGTTTATTGGATTAGTCAAATAAAGGATGAGTTGATTTGTATTGTGCACATATAGTTTATAATTGAATGATTCAATTGATATGGTCATATGCTCATAAATTTGTGATAAGAGATGAAGTATATTCGGTTTTGAAATGAGGTTTGTCTATGTGTAACATATATATAAATATTTATATGTTTAATATGCCGTGTGGATAACTCAAATTAATCAATATGTTAGCTGAATAGTTCATGAGATGAATGATTAAGTAAATGCGGGTTGGTTTGGTTAATAAATTTGCAAGTTGAGTATACTATGATTTGATTTATGCAATTTCTTTGAATGGTTCAAAATGACTAGGTAGAATGTGTATATGCCTTTGATAATTAAAATTTTATACTAGACTAATTAGTGAACTTGCTATTGCCTAATATGCTTTGGTTATAAGCTGTGTGATATCGAATATTAAGTTAAATATACGCGTGTATTGATATGACTGATTTACGAAGCATGAAATGCATTGAATGTCTGTATGTCTGTTTTGAGTTGCGTTTTGTTCGATAATGCTTCGTAACTCTAATCTGGCAACGGATACGGGTTAGGGGTGTTACACTAAAGTTGGATGAAGCAGAATGGATCCAATCTCGATATGACCAATTGGACCTGATTGAAGAGAAAAGATTGAAAGCTACACGTCATGGTCAAATGTAGCAAAAACGAATGATGTTAGCTTACAACAAAAAGGTTCACCCCAGAGAATTCCATGAGGGGGACCTGGTATTGAAGAAGATCCTACCCCTATAAAAGGATTTCAGAGGAAAATGGATGTCAAACTGGGAAGGACCTTACATGGTAAAGAAGGCATTTTTTGGAGGAGCGTTGATATTAACTGAAATGGATGGAAAGACTATGCCTAATCTAGTGAATTCAGACTTAGTTAAGAATTACTTCTACTAAAAAAAAGGGAGAAGCCAAGGTGAAAACCCGCAAAGGGCGCTTTGACACCAAAGGGGTTTTAAATTGAAAACCCGTGAAAGGGCAATTCAAATTTTGATCAAAGGTGGGAATGCGGTAGTCTTGCTATGCCTGAATTAACGAAGAGGGGGTATGTTACATTCTGGGGCATCGAAAAAGTACTTTAGATCTCCTAAACACATGTTGAGCTCAAAATGGTTCTTAAGAAGTTCGTACAGAGAAGCTTAGACTGCGATATCTAGGGCACATATTTGTCCCCTCACCTATTTTGTATTCCAGCAATGTTTGCTTTCTTTAATTAATCCATTCTTTTCAGATTTTGTTCTTGATAAATTTTAGTTTCATCCATCATTATGATCCTTTTCAAGCATTTTGCATTGAAATAACGATTTATGGACTAATAATACTTTCACAAAAGGAGTTTTGCATATTACTCTGGAAGCTTCTAAATAGTACAAGAACCTAAAACATGACTATTATTTAGAACTCATCAAGCCTAAGGGTTGAAAATATTTGAGAAAGAAGAGTCTAAATTATGACTATTCCTTCAGATTTTCTATCGAAAATATCAGCTGAATAAGAAAACGGGATGTTATTCAGTAATAGAACCTTGATGAACAACGAGCAATGAGAATCCAGACATTAAAAAGGGATCATTCTCATGACATTCTACATTGATGCAAATATCATTCATATACATCTAGTTAGGAGCATCGGATTCGTTCTGACCATTGCATTCTAATCATTTGACATAAGCATAGGCCCATGAAATTGATTCTACAAGTCATGTCCCCCAGAGGATGGTGTAGCAACATCGGTGAATCCACAAATCTCATCTCCCTGAAGTAGCAGTGGAGCAGATTGAAGTCGTAGATCTTATCTCCTTGAAGTTGCAATGGAGTAGATCAAAGACACCAGCTTTATCTCCCTGAAGTTGCAGTAGAGCAGACTGAAGACAACAAATCTTATTTTCCTGAAGTTGCAGCGGAACTGATTGAAGCTACAAATTACAAACCTTATCTCCCTGAAGTTGCAGTGGAGTAGATTGAAAATAGCGAGTCTTATTTCCCTAAAGTTGCAGTGGAAAAGATTAAAGTTACAAATCTTATACCTCTAAAGTTGCAGTAGGTCGGATCAAATTTACCAAAACCAAAGCTTTTCTCCCTAAAGTTGCAGTGGAGCAGGCTGAAGATAGCAAATCTTATCTCCCTGGAGTTGCAGCGGAGCAGATTGAAGCTACAAGTCTAATCTCCCTGAATTGGATCGAAGCACTAGTTCTTATGCCCCTGAAGATGCAGTGGGATGGAATGAAGTTACTCGAAGAAAAGAGGCACCAAAATAAGTAGAGACTTAGTGAGGCCGGGCAAAATTGGCCTTTTAAATAAAGTCTTTGCTCCATTTTCGTTATACGACAATGAGCAAAGAGGGGCAACTGTAAGGCCCAATTTTAGCCCGAGGCCCAATAAACAAATTAAAAAAAGAGAGTCCAATTTTTTTACAAACCCAATAAAAACTAGCCCAAACCCAAAGCCCAAACATACGCAAATAAATTAAACCAACCCTATTACAAACCCGAAGCCCAATCTACACTAGCCCAAATTACATAGGCCCAAAGACTAAACCAACTCAGAAACCCTAGGGTTTTTGAACCTCTCTTGCTGCCGCTCCTCCCATGCTAGCACTCTGCCACCCATTGTACGGCCTCCGTACCTACAAAGGACACAAACAACAACACAAAAATATATATATTGTATTTTATTTATTTATTTCTTCATTTTTGGCTATAAAAACCGAAGAACAAACTATTGTATTTTTTTTACAAAGAATCAAATACAAAACAGAGAGAAATATCGACTAAACTTTATCCATCGATCGAAAAATAGTAGGTTTCTTTTGCATTGTTCTTTTTATTTTCAAAACACACACACACACACACACACACACACACACACACACACATATATATAGCAAAGTATAAAGATCGATTCTTTTTACCTTTCGCGTGCTTTTGGCTCTCCGTTTGGGAAGACCGAAGGACCATTAGGGTTCCGTTGAAAGGTTAAGACGGATACGAGCGAAAACGAAGGGTTTTTTTGGCTATTTTCAATTTTTGAGGGTCTTTTGGCAAATTTTAGCCTTAAATCTAAGTTCGGCTCGAAAAATAACAAAAATAGGGTTAGGAAATTTTTGGCCACCATGAGACGGCGGTGTAAATGCCAATGACCAGCCATCCCATGGTGGTCCGGCTACCGGATTCTTGGCCTGAGCCTAGAGCGGGAAGGAGAAGTTGAGAGAATTTCAAGGTTTTTTTTTTTTTAGGAAGGAGGAAAAAAATGAAGTTTTTTTAGAAAAATTTGATTTAAATAAGGGCACAAAACGGTGCCGTTTTGAACTAGGGACACCAGCGCCAAAATGACGTCGTTTTGGTGTAAAACGGGTCGACCCGACCCACTTAGCCAAGGTCCGCGTGTTTGTTAGCGGAAGGGCTAATTGCACTTTCAGCCCTTCCGGTTTTTTAATTAGTTTGCAATTAGGTTCTTTTATTCTTTTTAAAATTTGCCCTATGATTTTATTTTATTTTCATTTTTATCCCATAATGAACGGCGTCGTTTAAGTGGCATGTGAATTTTCCCATTTTAATCTGAGCATTTTTGCGTGTTTTATTTTAGTCCCTAATTGGCCTTTTTTAATTTTTTAGAAATTTGCCCCAAAACTTTGTTTTAAGATTCACTTTAGTCCATTTCTTAGTTATTTTTGCTACTTTATTGTTAAATCAATTGAGTTTAATATTAATATTATTATTATACTTTCTTTTTCTAATTTACTTGCTTATTTTATTATTATGTTACTAAATTAATAAATTTTTACAATATCATTATTATTATTTATATATATTTATCTAGATACATACATATATTTTATTCTATCACTTATATATTTATATCCATCTCATATGATTTTAAAACTTTAGTTTTATTTATTTTATTATTATATTATTACTATAAAAGTCATCATTATTATTAATATTAATATTAATATTTTTAAACTGTTTTACCTAATATTTATTCATTTATTTATTTATTTGTTCACTATCAAATTTTAATTAGTTTTTTATTATTTGGTCACTTACTCATTTTTTATATAATTGGTTTGTTTTATTTTTTTATTTTTGTTTTTTATTTATCTTATTTTTATTTTTGCTCTTATTATTGCTATTAATGCATTTATTATTAATCATTATGCATATTAATCTTGTAATTCATCTTTTCATTTTACTATCAAATCGTATTACATTAACCTTCACTCAATACATAAAATTTTGTTTTAAAATAAGCAATCTTTCGTAATTCAAGATTCGAAAAGTTGTTCCCTAACTTACGGTGTTTCGATTTTCTTGATAAATCTAAATAAACGAACATTTTTAAGGCATAAATTTTTAAACATTCTCGGGAATTAGGAAAAATCGTGTTCTAACTTACGGAATATGATTTCTTTCTAAAACCGAGATAATTGAATGTCTTTCAAAATAAACAAATTTTTCGGTATTCATCTCTTTTCAGGTTTTAAGATATTGTGCCCTAACTTACGGGACGTAATTCTTTATTCTCGATTAACATGAAATATGCCATCTTTTCAGAAAAATTTTCTACGAAACAATGTTTTAACAAAGGACCGTATTTTTTTAAAATCTCTTCAAATTTTCGATTTTTGACACTAAGACATTAAGGTACCAATTTTGGGCGTGATGAGGGTGCTAATCCTTCCTCGCACGTAACCGACTCCCGAGCCCATTTTCTTGAATTTTGTAGACCAAAATCATTATCTTATTAAATCAAAATATTTTATTAAAACGATCAAATTACGAGGTGATCCGATCACACCTCATAAAAAAGATTGGTGGCGACTCTCGTTTTTCATTTTTGTTTTTAAATAAAAGTCGACCCCGTTTTTCAAAAAAAATGGTTTCGACGGTTTCAATTTGGTCCTTGAATCATTTTAGTGGGTAAGCACCTGAAACGGTGCCGTTTTGGGTCAACCCATGGTCCTACCCAACCCGCTCCTGAGGACCCGCGTGTTTTCTTAGCGCATGGGTTATTTGCGTATTAGGCCCTTCCGCTTTTGTAGCCTATTGCAATTTAGTCCTTTTTCATTTTGTTCTTTAAATTTCACCCTATAATTTTATTTTTATTTCATTGTAACCCGTTACGGAACGATGCCGTTTTGAGGACAGGGGATAATTTCCCAATTGGTCTCCCCTCTTTCGTGTGTGTTCCATTTTGGCCCATACTTCTCCCTTTTCTTTCTATTTATTCACAATTTATCCCTCCTATTTTATTTAAATGTCGATTTAACACTTATTTATTTAATTTGGACTCTTCTTAAATTATTTATTTTTATGAATTATTTATTTTACTTTTCATATTTTTTTATTTATTTTCTATTATTTATTTTACTTTATTTTATTTTATTTTTTGGTCATTCTTATATTTATTGCACTTTTTATTTATTTATTTTGGCATTTTTATATTATTATCATTATCATTATTCTTGCTTTTATTTTATTTTTTATATAGTATTATTATTATCGCTATTATCATTTTCATTATTGTTCTAGTATGCATATTATCGTCATTTTTATTATCATCATTTTTATGCTTTATTAGTTTATGTTACATCACCATTCGTTAAACATGGGATTTTCACGTTTTAGCCATTTTTTATATACCATACTCGAATAAACTAAATACATATCGTTTAAATACTACATTTGATGTTATTCAAAAAAAAGTTTTTCAAAATAAGACAATATTCTGTGTTTGGAAACTCGAGAAAGTCGTGCCCTAACTTACGAGGTTTCGATTTTTCTCGTTGGGTCTAAATAACCGAATATCCTTTTAAAATTGAAACACGTGAAATTTCAAATAAATAAAAAAACAAAGGCAAACTTATTCTCAAAGATTCAAATGTCGTGTTCTAACTTCCGAGACATGACATTTTGTTGCTTCGAGATAAGAAGGTCTTTAATATACTTTTCGAATTATTAAAGCAATTTTTTTAAGTAAATATAATATTAAAACAAGGAGGGATCGTATTTTAAACTCTTTTCAAGTTTTCAATTTCCGACATTAAGACATTAATTAATCAACTAGGTACCAATTTTGAGCGTTGCGATGGTGCTAATTCTTTCTCGTGCGTAACTGACTCCCGAACTCATTTCTCGAAGCTTATAAACCAAAAAAATCGGTCCTTTAGTAAACCAAACCATCTATGAAAACCATAAAATTACGAGGTGATCCGATCGTACCTCATAAAAAAAATAAATGATGGCTGTAATAGCCCATTATTGCCCGGGCTTAAACAAACAAAAGCAAAACCAAAATAAAATAGAAAAATAAATAAATGTCCAGTTTTACAATACATTTTACAAAACCAATCCTCAAACCCAATACCAGTAAATTACCCGTGGCCCAACTAGACCCACTAACCCAATACCTAAATGACTAGCAGACCCAAATACACTACCCAAATGGCCCAATGACTAAACAGCCAAGATATCCTAGGGTTTACGAAACCCTAAGCGCCATAAAGAGCTAGCACGCACCAAACTGAGCCAACACTAGCCTCTCCTCACGCCGCATTCAGTGGCAGATGGGGCTCGTCATGAGATCCTTGCGTTGACTGCACAAAAAGGAAAGAAAGAAACGGTGAAATGGAAAAAAAAGACAGGATCGTTGTATTTCCTTTTTTTTCATTATTTTGGGCTATAAAACCCCAGATAATAATCTGTAATAGGACACAAGCAAGAAATATACAGTAATAAAAACAGAGAAAACCCAATAGCAGAGGTGATTTCAGACGATTTCTTTTCTTTTTTTTTTTCTATTTTCGAATACTGTTATTTCTTATTTTTTCTTCTATCTTGTTCTTTTTTTTAAACCATATAATATATATTAAAATATTAAAAAAAGGGAAAATTTTACCTATTTTTGGAAATTTCGGCCACCGTGCACGGTGGTCGACGTCGCCGGTAGACAGTGTTGGAGCTTCGCCGAAACTCTCGAAATCGCTTCGAACCAAGGGCTCTGAGCTCTGTTTTATTTTTTTTTCAAATGTGTTAAAATGAAATTTTTTGGCTGATTTTAGCTTATATAGCCTTATTGAAACGATGCTGTTTTTGCTTAAGTTAATAAGCATAAAACGACGTCGTTCAGGGAGGATCTGCGCATTGACCCGAAAACCTAGGGAGGATCTGCGCGTTTTTGTTAAAAGGGCTAATTGGCTCTTTGATCCTTTCGCTTTTTTAGTATTTTTAATTCGGTCCAATTTGAATTTTTATTTTTTTATTAAATTAGCCCTAAAATTATTTCTTTTGTTTCATCAGTCCTCGAGCTGCTTAAAGGCAAAAATCAGAATGACGTCGTTTTGGAAAGAAGGCAAAATTGCCCAATAAGTCCCTGTGGTTTAATGCGTGTTTTGATTTAGTCCTTTTATATCTATTTTTATTGCTATTTAACCCTTATTTCTCCGCTTTTTTAAAACCAATTTATTTTATTTTATTTTAAATTATTTTAACATTGTATAAAATTATTTTATCATATTACATATTCTATATTATTTTCTTTATTATTTTATATTAATTTATTAATAGTATAAAGTTCGTATATATATTTTTTTTATATGTATTATCCTTATATATATTAAATTATTACTATTTATTATTTTATTTGGTTTAATATTATTTTCATTACATATTGTTTTATGATTTATATATTAATTATTATACTATACATTTTTTTAAATTTCTATATTATAAAGTATTATATTAAATCATATATTACTTCTAAAATCTTATTTTGTATAAAATTTATTTATATTGTATAACATATTTTTATTTTTATTTTTATATGAATTATATATGTATTAGATTATTATGTTATAAATGTAATTTTATTTGAGGTTATATATTATTTATTTATTTAACAATATTTTTTACTTATTTTTATAAATATATATATATTATTTTTATTACTCCACATCATTTTGCATGTTAATTCATTTTTTATATAATTCATATTTTTATTATTCCACATTACTTTTATTTAAAGCCATATGTTTCTTAATTTATGATATTTATAATAATTCATTTTATGTTGTTATGCATGTAAAGCTTTATATTTATTTGTTATTTATTGCTTTATATCTTATATTTGTTTATCCTTTTTATTTTATTCATCTATCATTTTATATTACCTTTATTATAATTATTCTATTGTTTGTATCACATATTATTTAGTATTATTCTTTAATTATCCTTTAGTAGTAATTGTTAATATGATTTGTAGTTATGATAAATTTTTATTTGGTATGTATGTTGTAATCTATTCATGCAATGTCTTACTCAAACCCTTTTTTATAAAAACACATTTTGAGTTAATGTATTTTATTCAAATATTAAAAAACAGCGATATATGATATTTAGGGACTTCGAGATATTATACCTTAACTTACTGGGTTTTAATTCTTCTCGTGGAACTTAAGGTATCAAGTATCTTTTTTTTTAACTTATAAAATCAAAACTTATTTTCGGGAATTCAAAATGTTGTATCCTAACTTATTGGATATGATGTTTTGTGTTTCGAGGTAAGAATTTTCTACAAATAAAGGCGAGCCTAATTTCAAAGTCATGAGATGTTACATCCTAACATATTGGGTATAACATTTTATTTCTTTGAGATAGGTAAGTCTTGGTTTTCTTTCAAATAAAAGGATCATATTTTAAAGTTTTCAAATTTTCAACATTAGGACATGATTTTATCAATTAGGTACCAATTTTGGGCGTTATGAGGTTGCTAACCCTTCCTCATACGTAACCGACTCCCGAACCCATTTTCTAGTATTTCGTGGACCAAAACCAATGTTTTGAAATAAAATGTTTTATAAGGTGATCCAATCACACCTAAGGAAAAAGGGATTGGTGGCGACTCCATTTCCATTTTTTAAAGCCGATCCCCATTTTTTATAAAAGCTTTAAAAATGGTTTCGACAATGGCGACTCCCGTTTTCATTTTTTTAACAAAATGTCGACTTCAAAAAAAAAAGGATTCGACACTGGTCTTAGTGCTTTTAAAGATGATATGAAGTTTTACATAAAGGATTTACTAATAAGAATGAAAATTGGGGATAAAGAGATTGTTAAGTATGACTCCTATTTCAGTCAAATTTGAGAAGTAATCTTCTAGTTAAACTCTGTTTATTTGTTTCAATCAAACACTGATTAGTTTAGATTATTTTATTATTATTTGACCTATGAATTTAGCTTATAAATAGGCTCTTTTACAACCTTAGAAAATACACCCATTAGATATTAGAACTCATAACACATTTATAGAATTTTTGTGTTTACGTTTTGAGGGTTCTTTGTTTTCGGGTTTTCGGGGTTTAGTTTTTTTCACCATCTTTTGTACTCTTCGTTCTTTTGCCATTATAGTAAAATTATCTTTCCCGTGGTTTTTATCCTCTTTGGAGGAGTTTTCCACGTTAAATTTGTGTGTTCAATTTCTCAATTTATTCCACTATTTTTTACTTGTTGCTTAATCGGGACGATCCTAACAAGTGGTATCAAGAGCTAGTTCATATTTTCATAGATCAGCCCATTCAGATATGGCGGCAACAAGGTTTGAAATTGAGAAATTCGTTGGTGAGACAAATTTTAATCTGTGGTAAGTTCGGATGATGGAAATTCTACTTCAATCCGGTTTGAAAAAGGTTGTTACCGGGACAAAGCCTGAGAATCTAAATCAAACAGAATGGGAAGAGCTTGATGAAAAGGCCTTGTCTGCAATCCAGTTGTGCCTCGCGAATATGGTATTGCAGGAGGTATTGATGGAGAAAACCTCATCTGCCTTACGGAAAAGGTTAGAAACTCTTTATGTGACGAAGTCTCTGGCTAACCGTTTAGTGTTGAAACAACGTCTATTTACGTTTTGCATGAACGAAGGTGAACTTCTTAGAGATCACATCAGTCAATTCATTACTCTTTTAAATGATTTAAAGAATGTTAAGGTTCATATTGACGATGAAGATCAGGCTATGCTATTATTATACTCTTTACCCCCTTCATACAAGTCTTTCAGGGAGACCCTGATTTATGGCAGAGACAAACTCTCGTTCGAAGATGTGAAGGGTCATTTGTTGAGTAGAGACAAACTCGACAATGAGCTTCACTTGGATAGCAAGGCAGATAGGCAAGCGTACGTTTTGATAGCATCAAAGAAACAAGACAAAAGGTGTCGCTATTGTAAAAAGTTAGGTCACGTCAAAGAAGATTGTTATAAATTACAAAAGAAAAGAGTTGCTGAGAGTAACGAGGAAGATGTAGCTGGTGCTAATTTGGCCGATGAAAGCGGTGATGATTTCTTGTTAGTGTCAACGAGCGATAACTCCAAGCTCACGTCCGGGTGGGTCCTAGATTCGGGATGTTCTTTCCACATGTGTCCGAATAGAGAATGGTTCTCCACATGCAGTTCGGTTGAAGGTGGAGTTGTGTGCATGGGAAACGATTCATCTAGTAAGGTAATTGGTATTAGTACTGTTAAAATTAGGATACACGATGGGATTATTAGGACACTCTCAAATGTCAAGTATGTACCTGATTTACGAAAGAATCTTATCTCCTTGAGTATTTTAGATTTGAAAGGATGCAGAATCAACATCGAGTCGAACGACATTAAAGTATCTCGTGGAGCTCTCGTTTTGTTAAAAGGTAAAAGAATTGGAAGTCTTTATATTCTGGAAGGTTCTACAGTGACCGGTGAAATCGAACGTCCCTCGTCTGCAATTCTGAGTCGAAGTCAACTCATTTAGAGCAGAGGCAACTTGGTCATAGGAGGGAAAAAGGTATGACCGTTTCGTTGAAGAGAGGTTCTCTTTTGGATGCAGGTTTTGAAAAGTTAGGGCACTGTGTTCGTGAAAATCAAACCCGGGTTAGTTTTGATCTGGTAGTGTACAAGTCGAAGGCTAGAAGTCTTCCAGTTTCTAAGCACAAATTCAACTCTGTTAATTCCCTGCATGGTTCAAGATAAGCTCGTGGCGAGCTTTGGCAAAGATGGCATTGTGGAAATATGAGTCAAGGTGGAGATTTGTTAAGTATGACTCCTATTTCAGTCAAATTTTAGAAGTACTCTTCTAGTTAAACTCTCTTTATTTGTTTCAATCAAATGCTGATTAGTTTAGATTATTTTATTATTTTTTGACCTATGAATTTAGCCTATAAATAGGCTCTTTTACAACCTTAGAAAATACGCCCATTAGATATTAGAACTCATAACACATTTATAGAATTTTTGTGTTTACGTTTTGAGGGTTCTTTGTTTTCGGGTTTTCGAGTTTAGTTTTTATCTCCATCTTTTGTACTCTTCGTTATTTTGCCATTATAGTAAAATTATCTTTGCCCGTGATTTTTTATCTTCTTTGGAGGAGTTTTTCCACGTTAAATTTGTGTGTTCAATTTCTCAATTTATTCTATTATTTTTTACTTGTTGCTTAATCGGGAGATCCTAACAAGTGGTATCAAGAGCTAGTTCAATTTTCATAGATTAGCCCATTCAGATATGGCAGCAACAAGGTTTGAAATTGAGAAATTCGATGGTGGGGTAAATTTTAATCTGTGGCAAGTTCGGATGATGGAAATTCTAGTTCAATCCGGTTTGAAAAAGGTTGTTACGGGAAAAGCCTGAGAATCTAAATCAAATAGAATGGGAAGAGTTTGATGAAAAGGCCTTGTCTACAATCCAGTTGTGCCTCGCGAATACGGTATTGCAGGAGGTATTGATGGAAAAACTTCATCCGCCTTATGAAAAGGGTAGAAACTCTTTATGTGACTAAGTCTCTGGCTAACCGTTTAGTGTTGAAACAACGTCTATTTACGTTTCGCATGAACGAATGTGAGCTTCTTAGAGATCACATCAGTCAATTCATTACTCTTTTAAATGATTTAAAGAATGTTGAGGTTCATATTGACGATGAAGATCAGGCTATGCTATTATTGTGCTCTTTACCCCTTTCATACAAGTCTTTTAAGGAGACCCTGATTTATGGCAGAGACAAACTCTCGTTCGAAGATGTGAAGGGTCATTTGTTGAGTAGAGACAAACTCGACAATGAGCTTCATTTGGATAGCAAGGCAGATAGGCAAGCGTCTGTTTTGATAGCATCAAAGAAACGAGACAAAAGGTGTCGCTATTGTAAAAAGTTAGGTCACGTCAAAGAAGATTGTTATAAATCGCAAAAGAAAAAAGCTATTGAGTAACGAGGAAGATGTAGCTGGTGCTAATTTGGCCGATGAAAGTGGTGATGATTTCTTGTTAGTGTCAACGAGCGATAACTCCAAGCTCACGTCCGAGTGGGTCCTAGATTTGGGATGTTCTTTCCACATGTGTCCCAATAGAGAATGGTTCTCCACATACAGTTCGGTTGAAGGTAGAGTTGTGTGTGGGGGAAACGATTCATCTAGTAAGGTAATTGGTATTAGTACTGTTAAAATTAGGATACACGATGGGATAATTAGGACACTTTCAGATGTCAAGTATGTACCTGATTTACGAAAGAATCTCATCTCCTTGAGTTTTTTAAATTTGAAAGGATGCAGAATCAACATCGAGTCGAATGGCATTAAAGTATCTCGTGGAGCTCTCGTTTTGTTAAAAGGTAAAAGAATTGGCAGTTTTTATATTCTGGAAGGTTCTACAGTGACTGCTAAAATTGAACGTCCCTCGTCCGTTACAGAGTCGGAGTCAACTCATTTAGAGCGGAGGCAACTTGGTCATAGGAGGGAAAAAGGTATGACCATTTCATTGAAAGAGCGTTCTCTTTTGGATGCGAGTTTTGAAAAGTTAGAGACCTTGTGTTCGTGAAAATCAAACCGGGTTAGTTTTGATTTGGCGGTGTACAAGTCGAAGGCTAGAAGTCTTCCAGTTCTAAGCACAAATTCACTCGATTAATTCTCTGCATGGTTCAAGATAGGCTCGTGGCGGGCTTTGGCAAAGATGGCATTGTGGAAATATGAGTCAAGGTGGAGATTTGTTAAGTATGACTCCTATTTCAGTCAAATTTGAGAAGTAATCTTCTAGTTAAACTCTGTTTATTTGTTTCAATCAAACACTAATTAGTTTAGATTATTTTATTATTATTTGACCTATGAATTTAGACTATAAATAGGCTCTTTTACAACCTTAAAAAATACACCTATTAGATATTAGAACTCATAACACATTTATAGAATTTTTGTGTTCACGTTTTGAGGGTTATTTGTTTTCAAGTTTTCGAGGTTTTGTTTTTATCTCCATCTTTTGTACTCTTCGTTCTTTTGCCATTATAGTAAAATTATCTTTGCCCGTGGTTTTTTATCCTCTTTGGAGGAGTTTTTCCACGTTAAATTTGTGTGTTCAATTTCTCAATTTATTCCACCATTTTTTACTTGTTGCTTAATCGAGACGATCCTAACAGAGATAAAAAAAGCAAGCATTGGGTAATTTATATAAAGTTATGGTTGAAGATGAGGTATGTTAAACTTATAATATAAATTTGTGATATTGTGAATGTTTTACTACAATTAATTGATTCATCAGATATGGAAATTCAACAAGATAGCTTTAAATATTGTGAATTTGATCTCTAGGTTTGATTTGTACATGGGTTTTTGGTTAAAGCCGAGATTATCAAAACTTCAATTTCATGTTTCTATTCACGTGTGGAGAGTGGGTTTTGACATGAAAAATAGTTGTCATACATCCATTATCGAAAAAACAGTGAAAGACATGATTAAAAGGAAGAATGAAAAAATAATGAAGTCAATCGATGAAAAAAGGCTCGTTTGTCATCTTAAAAACCAAAACAAGAAAAAGAAGGAGAGAAGAGAAAGAACTAGAAAATAAAAATAAAAACAAAGTGTTCTAGACGAATTATAAAGAGACACTTAGCTTTATTTAAAAGTCTAAAAAGAAAATAGCCACATGTCAGTCACTTAATGGGTTAACATGCAATATCAGCAATCCGTTAGTGGATTAATGCATTTTTTAGCTACCGGGAACTTAAACAATAGCGACTATCGTTGTTATTGGAGCCGAGAAGAAGATCAATAAACCCGAAGAAGAAGAGCTTGAAAAGGTAACAAAAAGGTATAAACTTAAACAAAAGAGACCATTGTCTTCATCAAAACTTAAAAAGGAGATCGGTAAACCCGAAGAAGAGCTTGAAAAGGTGACAGAAAGGTACATTTTCAAACAAAAATGGCTATCGTCTTCATCAGAACCTGAAAAGGAGATCGGTAAACCTGAAGAAGAAGAGCTTGAAAAGGTAATAAAAAGGTATAAACTTAAATGAAAGCGACTATCATCTTTATTGAAACCCGAAAAGAAGACCGATAAACCCAAAGAAGAGCTTTAAAAGGTGACAGAAAGCTATAAACTTAAACGAAAATGACCATCATCTTCATTGAAACCCGAAGAAAAGCTCGAAAATGTGACAAAAAGCTATCATCTTCTATGGGAAAATCTATTAGGAGTTTACAATACTGGGATTAATGAAGTTGGGAGACAAGCGTTGAATTTTAGTTGTTTTTCAAAATGTTCATATGATACCAATCAACAGAGATTATGAAACAAGCAATAAAAATGAATGAAAAAAAAATATTTTAGACTAATTATAGAGATGTCTTTAACTTTAATCAAAATTAAAAAAAAAATATCATGTCAAGAATATATTAGTAGATTAATGGAATTTTTAACTGCGAGTAATCGATTCGAGTAATTATCTTAATTAGATTGATTAAATAGACAAAAAAATTAAAGTGATTAAATTAGAAAAACGTTACTTTAAGGTGACCTGCTATGTAGTTTATTCTTTATTTTTCTTTAATATTAATGCTTAAACTATTATTTTGCATCGGTTAACCTCGAAAAATATCATACAATAAAAACATAAAAGGTGGTATCGTGAACCTCGATATTTTATAAGATAACTTGAGATAAATTGCTTATTAAAATATTAAAATATAATAAAAAAACTAGAAAAATAAAATAAATATAATTCTAGGGCTGAATTTAAAATATGAATAAAGTCTGTAAGTGTTTTATTTTTACAGTTTGTAATGCTAAACACAAATTTATAGGATCTGATAGGATGATGATTAGAAATTATTTTGAAATCAGAAATGGATGGAGACAGTGTAAAATATATACTTCAGGGCGTTGTGAGAAAAATTACAACGAATTATAAATTTTGAGGTTATATTATAATGTATTTTACAAAATTTTAAGGGTTTAGATAATAATTTTATAATTTTTGGGAGGAAAAAAAGGTAAACAACGCTTATAGTCACTCTAAAATAGGATTTATCTTATTATGGTCACTTTAAAATTATTTTCTCAATTTAGTCATTTTTTGTGATAATGAAAATTAAAACAAATACAGATTTACAAAAGATAGTTCGCTCCCCTAGTGGGGATACTTCATAAATTCATATTTCGTGGCTTCCCCACGTGCCAACTTGACCAAGCTATCAATCTCTGATTGTCCCCTCTAAAAATATGCAAAATACTCCAATGATCAAATTATGATAATAATTGAAAAACCATCCTTATCAAGGTCGAGTTAGGTTCTCTTATGACTTCTGAATAACCTTAGCTGTCTCAAGGCTATCGATTTGAATTCTCACGGAATCATAGCCCCCATCAATTAAAATGCCTAAACTATCTAAGATGCCTAAAGTTTAACATCAAATACTAAGCAACTCCCTAATAATCTATTAAACAAATAATCCACTTTCTTACAATACTGCCACCTTTTTCAAGCTCTTCTTTGGGTTTCTTCCTTTTGCTACTGATTTTAGATTTCGATGATGGCCATTTTTGTCAAAGTTTATAACTTTCTTTCACTTTTTTCCTTTTAAGATTCCAATGATGATGATGGTGATGGTAGTGGACGATTTAGATTCATATAGAACTCCAAAAGATTAGGAAAGTTCTTAGCTATGGAAAGTTAGGCATAAGAGAACCACAACAAATAAATAAATAAAAATGTGTTTTGGATTAGTTAGAGAGCTCTCTTGCTTTAGGCAAAAATAAATAAAAAATGCCATGTCACTTATTTATTAGTGGGTTAATGAAAATTTTTATTACAGTAATCAATTCGAACAATTATTTTATTTAGAGTAATTATCTTATTTAGAATGATCAAAATATAAATAACTCTTTTTTAGTTTACCTAAAAATAAATTTAAGTACCAACATAATGAAATGGAAATAGCTCAGGGGCTATATTGTAAATTAACTTTTTTTTTCTAACGATAGAAATATTTTCCCTGCAAATTATTCCCCTAAAACCCTTTGCCCATAAGCGCAGCAGAAATTCTCCCATCTGAAATTCTTAGCAATCTCAATCTTCATAAAGTAAATCAATTGGGGCTTCCATTTCATCTTCCAAGGAATTCGAAATCGCATTCCTCAGTAAGTTTTAATCCATTTTATTTTCAGTTTTTGACCTTAAATCCTTTATCTTTTGCTTAAATCAAAACTACCCATTGATGAAATCAGGTCAAAAAACTGGTACTCCATGGCTAAAGCTTCATCATTTATCGTAAATTTCCTTAGGCTAAACCCTAGAACTGGTCCAAACCCTAATACCCAAATCAGAAATCTCACTATAGAATCCAAAGAAACTAGTTTTATCGTTAAGGAATTTGTAGAGAATCAAAAACCATGTGAAGAACAGTTGAATGATTCTGTAAGGCAATCTAATTTAGACATTGTCAAACAAGTTTGCAAGATTACTAGAACAGTTCCTAGATGGGAGGAAACACTGGTTTCACATTTCCCCTCTTTTAATTTTTCGGAACCCTGGTTTTTCCGAGAGCTTTTGAGACAGCAAGATAATGTTTTTTTCTCTTTGCGTTTCTTTCATTGGCTGCGGTCTGAATACGAGTTTTCGCCAGACTTTGATTCGTGTAATATGCTCTTTGATAAGCTTGTGGAGGCTAAGGCTTCCAAAGCAGCAAGAAATTTTCTCCAACAGACCGATTTTGAGCCCAAGCCAGGTTCTTTAGAACGTTACTTAAGATGCCTTTGTGAAAATGAATCGGTTGAAGAAGCTGTTGATGTGTTCTCGATCTTGAGTGAGATCGGTCATCGTCCATCAATAGAGACGTGGAATTTAGCATTATCGGCTTGTCTTAAGGTTGGTAGGAATGATCTTATGTGGAAATTGTATCAGGATATGGTAGAATCCGGTATTGGGGTCACTATTGATGTTGGGACCCTTGGGTGTTTGGTTCAAGCCTTTTGTATCGATGGGAAAGCTTCGAGAGGTTACAAAATTCTTCAGCAAAATTTGGCTGATGGGTTGGTGCCGGATGCGGTTGCTTTTCACAAATTGATTGCGGCTTTCTGTAAGATGAAGGATTATGGTAGAGTATCTCAACTTCTTCACACAATGATTGCTACAGATCGTGCTCCCAATATCTATACATATCAGGAAGTCATCATTGGGCTCTTTAAGAACAGAAAGTGGTTGGAAGGTTTCCAGATTTTCAACGATCTCAAGGATAGAGGGTATTCTCCGGATAGGGTCATGTATACAACAATAATTCATGGGCTATGTAAGATTGGGGAGCTCAGGGAAGCCAGAAAGCTTTGGTTTGAGATGATTAATAAGGGAATGGTTCCAAATGAATACACTTATAATGCACTGCTTTATGGTCTTTATAAGGCCCATAACCTTAAAGAGGCTGAGAGACTATATAAGGAGATGCTCGAAAAGGTTATGGTGAAATGACCGTAAGTTACAATACCATGATAGGAGGGTTATGTTCACATGGGAAGACGGATGAAGCTTATTGTTTATTTGAAGAAATGCCTCGAAAGGGCATTGTTCGTGATTTGATCACGTTCAACAATCTGATCCGGGCTTTTGCATGGAAGGAAAAGTTGTTGAGAGTCTAAATCTGCTTCATGAACTCTTAGCACAGGGTTTACAGCCATCTGCTTCATCGTATACCCCTATTATAAAATGCCTATGTCAAGCCGGTCATATCGAAGAAGCTGAAAGTTTGTTAAATGACATGCAGAGTCAAGGTCTAGAACCGAAAGCTTGTACTCGCAATCACTTAATTTTTGGATTATGCAAGGAAGGACATGTTGCAGAAGGAATGGAACGGTTCAAAGAGATGCTGGAGAATAAACTCAAACCACAAAAGAAGACTTTCGAGAAACTGGTTCAATCTCTCTCGGAAAGTGATAGGTTGGATGATTCTTTACTTGTTCTAGATTTTATGTTTAGATTAGGTTATGCACTTAAAACAAGCATATGCCATTCTATTGTTACCAAGTTTTGCCAAAGGAATACTCATCTGGTTGAATCATGTTTAAGTGAGGTCCTAGAAACAAATTAAGCAAAGCATTTCTACTTATTCATTTATCTCATGTTACTCAAAACTCGGAGGTGACTGTTGGATACGATCAGCCATGTACGAATGTGCCCGATACGGATATCGGCCATGGGTACTTTTCAGGGAAAATGAAGAGCTGTACCTTGTATTTTTCTTTAATAATGAAATGACAATTCGAGTTGGTTCAGGGTAAACACTTTTCATGAAAACTTACAAGTCAACATCTGAGTCAACTCTTTAAATATATCATTTAAAATTAAAATAGAATTATTAGTCATTTAAATAATTCTATTTTCTTTCTTTCTTTCTCTTTTTGGTTTATTTTATGTCCATTTTACTATCCATTTTTAAGGTACGTGATTGCCCCTAAACATCATCAATAAGTCAATTAACGCATAGAAATTTAGAACAAGGCTAAAGCATAAACAAACAAGATTCTTTTTCTTTTAACGATAATTACAAACAAAACGAGATTAAATTAAAAATAAAAGTTATAAATTCCTAATCAAATTAATTGATTTAAAAAAGAGAGTTCATAGTTGATATCAAACTCGAATAATAATAATTTATTTGTTTTAGATAGGAATAAAAATCCTTTTTATCTTATATTAAAATTTATTTTTCCTTGGTATAAAATATATTTATCATTATGTTTAACTAAAAAAATTTATTAAATAAAATAATAATTCAATTTGGATAAATTCAAATTATATAAATTTAAGATGAATGAATTTTGTTAATTTCATCTAATTCGGAATTTTAATTAAAATAGAAGTCAACCTGTGGTCCCCACTGTACCAACTATTTTGATTGGCTACCTTATACTATTTAATTAAATCCCCCGGTAGTTTTCCCACAGTTTCTTTCTACCGCTTTCATTTTCCGGGAAAACTTACAGCGAAAAAGGAAAAATCGAAGAGAGAGAGATGATGTTTGTATACGATCGCGTAAGCCACTCGAGTGCCAACAAGGCGGATGAGATAGATCTAGAATCAGGGGAGACTTTGTACCCGGAACTCAGCTACGGCGAGAACCAACTCCGGTGGGGTTTCATCCGCAAGGTTTACGGCATCTTGGCGGCCCAGCTGGTTCTAACCACCGTGGTCTCCGCCTTCGTGGTTCTTTCGGATCCGGTCAACGAGCTCCTTCGTGGAAATTCTGGCCTCTTGCTCTTCCTCTGTTTAATCCCCTTCGTCTGTAAAGTCCTCACCTTTTTTTCTAAATTTTTTGTTCAATTTTGATTCTTTCTTTATGCGCTTTAATCTTGCTGAATTTTAAATTGTGCAGCAAATATTTTTAGGTCTCTTTTGAATAGTATATATATGTTATATAGCTGTTAATTAGGGCATTTTCATTGTTTATTATGAATTCAATCTCTGCAAGTGTTAGATTAAGGTTAGATTTGTTAATAAATCGTATCTTAGACTTGAATTTTCAACGTAATTCTTTTATGAAGTCATCTTTGTTTGGATGAACAAAATATTGGGCTACTGAAGTTGTAGAATATAATTGAAGGTTAAAATATGCCATTAGTCCTTGAGATTTCTAGTTCAATTATAATATTATTAGTATTTTTTGTCAAATTTGCCAATTTGGCTGCCATATGACTTGTTATGATGGAAATGAATATGCTAAGTTGACAATTTTTTTTATAGAAACTATTAACCGCGTAAATTATTGGACTCGGATTTTCAAATTGAAAAAGAAAGAGGGTATAATTTTTAACTTATAAAGTACAGAGACTAAATTTCAAATTCTGTAGAAGTACAGGGACTAACAGCATATTTTAACCATAATTGAAACATACGACGCCTAACCTAAAAATATGAGAAACTTAGAAAGAAAATTGAGTCAAGTGTGAGGGGTTTGGTGTTTAAACAATATTCTGAAGTATATGACTGAGTGAAGGATTTGACAAACATATTGTTCCCAGACAAGATTAGTATTCTATTGTTGTGTATATATATAGATTCTATCTGATCTTGGCTTTATTCGGATTCATTTCATGTGGAATTTATGAATTTAGAACTTTTAGCTGCCTTATTTTGTTTAGAAAATAATCTAAGGATTGAGTAAAGGATTGACAGAAGCTTTGTTCCCTAAACAAGGATGGTGTTCTGCAATATTCTCCATATATCTATTCTAATTGCTCTTGCCTTTATTCTGATTCTTTTCATGGGGAATTTATGGGTTTAGAATCTCATTTTGCGCCAGTTATGTCACATTAGGTTTTTAATATGACAGTATGTGCTGTCCCTTAACCTTTTTACTAATACTGAAGATCTTTGTGTTACGTTTTTTTATATTTTGTATGTCTGAATAGGATAAAGAGATTTATTGAATTAATATTTTGAAATTAACATAAATATGGAAAGCTAATGAATAATATCCTTTTGTCTTAGTTTTTCTTACTTTGTTGCATTCCTGTGATAATCTTACCTTTGTGTGAACCAGTTAACTGGTTGCAGTTGGTAACAATAATATATAGTCTTAACGGCATAAGACACTTATGCTCTCCTTGTTGCCTTCTGAACTGTCCCATAATATACACCAGTTTGCCTTTCTCTTTGTTTGGTTACATTGGAAGTTCTTAGTTCGTCTAATAATTTCATAAACTAACCTTCAGATTTGGTACTGAATACCTTCTTCAATGGCCTCTTTTTCTTTCTGATAAAATCGGTAACATTGGCCTCCAACCCTTGTAGTAATTGAAATCTTAGTTATCTTAAACCCATGTTGATCTGACTTTACATTTTGCTTGAAGTACTCATGTCCAACACAATATTCAAACATGGATGTGGGGATTTGACCTTCTAAGGATCTTGCAGATACATGGAAAAATTTGGAAAAAACAAAGCCTTTACGGAAGATTTTACGGAATTCTGTTTGATCCGTTGTGTCACATTTCTCTGATTAATCTTAATTTTAAAACCTAATCCATGCAGTGTTATGGCCCTTGCACGTCTATCACCAAAAGCACCCTGTGAACTTGGTTATCCTCGGCCTCTTCACCGTGTCATTAAGTCTCACAGTTGGTGTGAGCTGTGCAAATACCGATGGTTAGTATCTTGGTGCTTGTCGTTAAACATCCTCGGTCTGGTTATTAATCGAGAATTATACTAACCATCCACTTTTATATACTTTCAGGAAGAATAGTGCTTGAAGCGCTAATTTTGACAGCTGCTGTGGTTGCATCTCTTACTGGCTACACTTTCTGGGCATCGAAGAAGGGCAAGGACTTCAGCTATCTCGGACCGATTTTGTTCACCAGCCTTATTATCCTCGTCTTAACTGGTCTAATCCAGGTGAAATGTCACAGTTAACGCTATATGATTACTCATGCCTCCACCTACTTGTATATAGGATTTATCATATGTGTTCTGTTATTATGCAGATGTTCTTCCCGCTCGGCCCAACATCTACTGCTGTATATGGTGGAATTAGTGCGTTGATTTTCTGTGGGTACATAGTATATGACACCGACAACCTGATCAAACGCTTCACATATGATGATTACATATTGGCCTCCGCCACTCTTTATTTGGACATCCTGAATTTGTTCATTTCCATTTTACGGGTTCTGAGATCCGGGGATAACTAGTTATACAATATTTCTCACAAGGCCGGTCGGAAAGATTTCAAGGTATGGTGATCGAGTTATTGTCTGATGAATAGGAAAAATATTAGTCTATATATTATATTTGCTGGACTTGGCAATTACTGTTTTCGTACCGTATTTGTGTATTTTCTCATGTTATAATCATGTTCTATTTACTTATTTGATTTTGTGTAATCATGTTGCTAGATCTAATCTTTTCTTGTGGTGTTTTACCAGCCACTAAGATGGTTGCACAAATTTGCAGTTCTTTCTAATGAAACATGAGCATGCATCTAAGTTCTCATATATATATATATATAGGTTGAAATTGAATTCTAATATTACAGTTTCTTTTCTTTATTTTCAAATATTGAAAAGGATATATTGATTATAATTAAAATCAATATATTATTTTAGGAGAATGATTCACTTATACTAACATAAAGTAATTTAATTTTACTTGAATAAATTTTTGTACTATTTAACATTTTAATAATCCAATTGTTGAATTTGTTAATATAATTGTATAAATAATAATCTTATTATGTTTTAAAGCTTAAAAGTTTTCCATATAAAATAGATATTTTAATTTACTCAACTTAATATACATAATCTATTGGATATTATTTTTGTATAAATTGTATAAATTTTACCATCAATCAACTTTTTCTTACATAGTATTGTTTTTCTAAGATGAAATTCTGTTAATTTTAATATTAACTTTCAAAATGACTATTTTATTTCATGAAAAAGTTTATGAACTTTTAACCTAAAAATTAATCTTGGAAACCATCAAATTTACGCTCATTCCATCTCATGCTTTTAACGCTAGGCCTTGTGTTCCCACCATGCAAGCCCTTGTTGGTGCCAAGACATATGGTCCAAGCCTCCACTATCTTCTCCTCCCCGTACCAAGCTCAAATCAGACATGCCGGCTGCTTAACCCCGATTTCACCGCCCACCTTCTTCCTCTCCTTTTCTCCCCTCAATCTCCCAGTCGAAAGTATTCGAAACTTCAACAGCACTACATCAGGAAAGTTGAAGGAATTGCGGCCTTGCAGCTTTGGCTGCCGCTGATGTTTTCTTCACAGTTTCTTCTTAATAATCCTAATCCTTGTATAGGTCTTTGCTACATTGTCATAACTCATAATCGTATTTAAGATGTTTTATATAGATTTTAACATATTAATAACATGTTTGTATATTGAGGTGGTATCCATGTCATTCATGTAGTGTTCTAATTATTTTTACCTACCATATCTGATATTATAGGTTCTAGTTTGCAGCAATTCTACCATAACATAGAAGTTAAAAGAACTTCCACACCAAACATTTTTTACTTTGTTAGGGGAAAAACAATGCTTCAATTCTACTACAAACCCTAGATCCAGATACCGAACTCAGTCATACACCACAAGCATGACACGAGTTTGCAGATGATTCATACAATCACCCTTTCAATCAATCACACGGCAATCAAGTCTACTCATCAGTTCTTCTTCACACTTTTGTACGAAAATATCATAATTCATGGATAGTCCTAACAAGATATTAGAATTAGAAGGCCTTACTATTTCTTGTATATTTATCTTATATCCAAACTCTGATTATCCTTAGTTGCAGCCCTTTTTTCTCAGCAAACAGTTCCAGCCACCACAGAATTTAGCATTTAACTGAACGAGAAGAGGAAGTTAGGATTTAAGACTTTGCAACCGGGATACTTTTTCAATTTCCTTGATAATTAGCTCTTTTTCCTCTTCGAATTGCTCATCTTCCGCACCTGCAAGGACCATGATTTCTTAAGAGACAAGCAAAAGAATAACGAGAAGCATGGTTTCAATATGTTTACTCGCATTCGAGTGTCCAACACAGTTATGTTCAAGTTTTTCCATACCAATAGTCATGTCCAAACTCGTTACAGGTAGGGAATTTCAAGAAAATAAAGAATGATATATAGCAACATAGATCTGGAATGGTTCTATGACTATTTTTGTTTAAGTACTCATATCCGGCACTTGGATACAAGCATATGACCTCCAAATACATAGAAAAATTAAGAAAATCTTACCATAGTCATGACAATGATGGACACCTCTAAATCCGAGTAACATAAGTTCATACGATGTACAGGTTCAGACAAAGTAATAGCGAAAAGAATAAATACCTTTCCCTGAGAGGCTATTAAGCAGTTCCAACAACTTCTCATGGTTTTTTGCCAAAATGATCTTTATCTCTCTTGGCTTGTTAGGATTAGCAACAAAAACCTGCATGTGAATAAACAAAGATTTAAAAAAACATAAATCAGACGCTTATTTGTCTTTTTATTTTAGGTGTCGGCTAACTGAACAAACCACTGTAACCAATCAAATTCAGCTCATTCGGTTTGTTTAGTTTTGGTTCTATTTGTGGTTAAATAATTTAGGATGTGTTGGATAAAGTTAAGAAAATTTTCAGCATTTAATTTTTTAATTGTGTTTGACAACTGTATTAGGTTTTTACTTGATATAGAAATTTCAACAAAAAATGTTGAATATGATAAGCAAATAAATAGTTTATCACTTAATGTTGAAAATGCTAAGTTAATTTTATTTTGGAAAAATATATTTAAAATAATCTCTTTATTTATGTTAAATAATGAAATTTTCGAAATTATTATGTTTAACTTTATCCAAAACCATCATAGGATTAAAATTATGAAATAAATAATTATTAAAATTTAAGGTTTACTATTATCTAACAGTATAAAAATATTCCGCACTTAATTTTACTAATCTACCTAACAATTTTATAATATAAATTCAGTACCCAACCATTACTCAGACATGGATATTGGAATATGATATTCAAAAGGACCTTACAAATACATAAAACTCTTGAAATTTAACATGTTTATTCAATCTGTTAGAAGTTTTCTTATTTCCAGTTGAAATAGATAATTAAAAAATGAATTAAATTTTTTGTTCAAACATTCCTAAACTCAATTAACATTATTGAACCCAACCCAACAAACTGATTAATTTCGGTTCAATTATTCCAGTTTATCTCTCGTATCTCAGTCGGTTTTTAAATTTTATTCATTTTTAGAATTTTGGGTAAAGGCTGATGTACGTCAATAAGAGAGACAAAGAGAGATCACCTTGAAAATGTGGAAAGCAGAAATCTGAATGTTTTTGCTTGAATCCTGCATTGAAACAAAAGAGCAGAAAATGAAATGCTGATTTGAGGTATTTAATGTACCAAGGAAACCCAAATGTCGAACATCATATCAGATATGCAAATAAAAACTCACTTGGGCTTCGGTGTTAGTGTCAGATTCGGGTATGTTCAATTTTTTCTAGGTTTTTCGCATGTACTAAAAGGGTTCTTGGAGGATAATATCCACATCTAGAATACAGGTGTGGGACACGGATGCTTCAAGAAAATTGAACAGTAGGAGCAACATAAAGTAAAAACAGAGAGCTCAAAAGGTTCCACTAGGCCCAATCTATTCAAAGTTGAAAGACCAAAATAATAATTAATAAGTTAAAGCCATTCCCATAAACAAAAACATCATCCTGCCCTCCCGGTCTATGTTTCCCCTGTTGTTCATGTATATTTATGCATACATGTTCAACACCTGTGTCCGACACATATATGGACATGGGCATAAGAGTTTGATCTTCCAAACATATGGAAAAACTTGAAAATTTTGAGCATACCCTTATCCCACACTCTCAAGCTCAAGTAACATCAGAACTGCTGATGGATGGTTCAAATCAATGAAACCAACCAGATCATAGAGAAGCTAAAGTTAGAATGTACCCTCAGCAATGTCATCATGATTTTCAAGTATCGAACTTCTAAAATGTAGCGCTTCATTATCTGCACATTTGGAGCCTCCAAAAGAAAGTCCGATAGAAGCTAAACCAAAAAAATTGCAGCATTAACAATCAAAATATCAACAGAACGAAACTGGAACGAAAGGAGAGAGAGGCAAAACCAACCTTTAAAGATTGCCTTCTTGTGACATAATTAGAAGAGGTCAGGAGTTTTTCATAGAGATCAAAGAACTGAAACAACAATATAGCATTAGATAAGCAAAAAGAGAAAGGGAAAACAAATAATTCAACGAACTTAAGAAAAGATCCACACCAATTCATCACAAGTAGTCGCAGTTGAGCCTTACCAGAAATGTAAATACAATATAAAACAATCCCTAAGATATTTTTAAGCTGAGCAGGTGATATAAGATGAACAATTCAATCAACATAAAGTCCTAAAGCAAAATTGCACTCCGGCAAGACCATTCGGAGTCTGCATTAGATACAAAGGGAGTTTCCGAGTGCCAGACACAGCAGAATACATTTCTGACACGTAAGGACAAGTAAAAAAAGGTATACAGTAGACAGTCAAAACATGATTAAATCATGAACGGACACTCCTAGATACCTCCAGACACACAAGGAAGCTTTCCTCTTTCTTTTCTTCCTTTTTTTTTTTTTTTTTTTTTTGTGCATTTTCTCCCAAATACAGAATCAATAATGAGTAATTTGGTTATAATGAGTTTTAAGGTTCAAGTTTTTATATTCAAAAAGAAATTTTAAAATTTAGAAGCTATTTGTATATTAGTATTAAATTGAAAAGCACCAATTTTACTTTTTTGTTATATATAAAAGAATTTATTGTTGTGTCCTGCCTTATCCATGTCCTAATTTTTTTTTTTTTTTTTTAATTTCATCTTCAAGTTGTACCCGTTTTACATGTCCATGTCCATGCTTCTAGGATTAAACAGTATGTAAATGTACCTCATCATAATGAGCAGTCAAATATTCAGCTACCAATGATGCATGTTTTGTAAGAATATCCTGAGAATATTCAATCACACACACATAAGACAAAGAAAACATAACCCGAAAATGTATTTAGTTAATCTAAAGTAACGTATGACTCAGAAACTATCAAATCTGACCTTAAAGGTTGAAAATGCATCAGAAGCAACATCAAAGTTGGGCAACTCCACAAATTTGAAGAACAGCACAAAGCTTGCAGAATTTAATATGTATCTGAAAAAGCACTACAAAATTTAACTGGTGAAAAAGTGAAACTTGCTTTTTCAGTTAAGAAATTTTGCATCAAAAACACAAATTTGAAATGAAGAAAGTGCCCAAGAAGCCAATTTCTTGGTCCTCTAGTTTACTTGGACTAGCTAATAGACTCAAACCAGCTAAGGGTTTGACAACTAACAAAAGCAGCGTCACCTTTGTTACTAGGACTTAAGTGAATCTTGGACACTTGTAGATTTAAAAAAAAAAAAAACAAGAATTTAAAATGAAGAAAATGTCCAAGCAGCCAATTCTGAATCCTCTAGTTTGCTTGGACTAGCTCGTAGAAACAGAAAAGAGTTTGACAACTAACAAAAGCAGCAACTGGCACCATTGTCATTCAGACTTGGGTGAGTCTCAGACACTACTACATGTACGATACAGGCATATTCAACTTTTTCTAAGATGTCCATGCATTTGGAGGGTCCTTTAAGAATCATATCCTCAAACCCGCGTTCAAATATATGTTAGAGGCAAGTGCCAAACACTGATACTTTAATGAAAAAAGAAAAGTTGGCAACATAGTAGCACTAAAACAGTTAATCAGCTGTCCGTTGCCAGTCTCTATAGCTCACTAGTTCCTGAGTTCTCCAATATCCAAGGTTATTTTACAAGATAACTTCATAACATGCTTTACAGTTGACGTTTAAAGCAGCTCAATTTAGAATATAACAATAAGTTTATCTTTGGGAACCAAATATCAAGTTAAAGTCATCATCAGATACTGAAAGAGGAGATTACTCAGACAACTAAGAACTTGAGTTATATGTGAATGTTTAGCTGAAGGAAACATATTACATGCACGTCCCGGTTCTCCACTACCTCGACCCTAAAATCATAGTCGGAAACTATTTTAAACTGGAGTGTAAATGTCAGACAACAGTATGTGTCCAACATGAGTATGTTCAATTTTTTCAATGATTTCCATGTATTTGGAGGGTGCTTGGAGGACTATATTCCTATATACATGTCCGGATATGCACTGGAAGCAGATACTTAAATCATATGAAAAGAACAAGGATGAGGACATTGATTGCAATCAATGCAACATGCAAAGCTCACCATAAGTTTAGATGAAATAGAATACAATTAAAAAAATAGCATTTATATGCTAAAAGAAACATATTTCCTTTTCAGAAATATTATACAATGATCATTGAGGATGAAGTGACATTTTTAATCAAGCATCATTTTAGCAACAACGTTAAGTACTTCAATCATACAAAAGAACAGTCATAAAGTTCAAATGTCTTACTGTGCAAGTGATGGAAATTTGATGCACTCCCTCAACATATTTCCACAATTTAAAGCTATTTCCTTGTTATCATAGCTGCTTGCAAAAACAGAAATAAGACTTAATACACCCAACTTTAATGATTCCAAAGCACATATGACTTAGGCCATGTTATTTCAGTATAAATACTGGTCAATACCTTTAAACCAGTATTTTGCATATTTAATAAGCAAGATAGTGGTTATTCAAACTTGAGCAGATAGATATGTTTAACTTTTTATAAGTTTTGCCATGCATCTAAGGGCCCTTGGAGGACCAAAACACCATACCAATGTCTAAATATGTGTCAGACATAGGTACATTAAGAGAAATGATGGATCAGAGCAACATAGACAGACAACAAACTATAGGGATTTTCAAGCTGTAAAAAGGCATGCACATAGATAAATGTTACGACATTCATAACCTTACCAAACTACGAGAAAGTCGAGTAACTCCAAATGTTTCTCAATGTATTCCACACAGCAATATTTGGAATCAACTTGTTGCTTCAACAATATGGACCAACAGTGGACTAAATCTTTTCTTGCCTGGAAAACATATACTACATTAGCATGCTTATAGAATAACAGATATGAGCCACAACAGTAAAAATATCAAGAATAGAACTTACTTCCCATCCCAGTATCGGTAACTTGTGAACAACAAGGGAAATAACATCCTCTTTAGAAATTTCAAGTGCCAACTGTGAGACCTGCTCGACATTCGGTTCAACCTCACCATCCCCAGAAAGCATGCATCTCATTGTCACAAAATTTTTTTCAACTTCTTCCATAGCCTAAGAACAATAAAAAAAACAAAACCATCAATATCCAAGTTCTCAAACATATAATCGGTAATTAACAAAGTACTTGAATATGCGACTGCAGTCCATTGTTGATTTCATTTCTTAACATAAACCTCATCTGAAACAAAATCCCAACATTTTATTCAATCTGCATTGCATCGTAAAGCAGGTTAAAATGGCGTCAATCACATGAGACAACATTAGAAGTCGTAGACACCAAGCAAGCATTGCCCTTTTAGGCTCCAAAAGTAGAACTTGAACATTCCACTTGGAGGTTTCAAGTTTTGAAGCTCTCAAAAAAGGCAATGTACTCTTCATTTCTTAAAGTGCATGTATCCCACATTTGAGTCTCGCGCATTCCCAGATATAGGAACCCCCAACTACATGGAAAAACTTAGACGAAAATTGAGCATACATCCGAAACTCGAACTTGAGTCCTAGTAATATGGGTTAGTATTATTATTACAACAAATGAAGTATTAGCCATTATGTTTATATCACAACGAATGAAATTTACATGCATTTTCATGAGAGTAGAGGAAAAAAGGGGCTCCAAACATAAGAGAAGAACAACACAGTAAACGGTATATAATTTTAAGAAGAAAAAAATCCAAAACAACCAGCAAAAACAATGCCAAAACCATAAGCAAATGAAATAACTCCTAAAACCCATTTCATTATTACAATATTAAAACAAATCTAAGACTCACCCACTTAATCCAAATCCAAGAAAATATGAAAGAAAGAATTAAATTACATCAAATATCAAGCACAAAATTAAATATATATATATATATATATATATATTCTTTAACCTTTTCAAGGGCTTTAACTTCAGCAACTGTTTTGGTGTCGAGTGCATTAAGGCTGTCTTTGATCGCTTTGGCAACCTCTGGTGGGGTTTTCGGCCTCGACGGCTTGAAGAATGAGAAAGACATTTCGATTAAATGTTGCAATGATATGATTTTTACCCAAAATTCAATAATCTCTCGATTTCGCTTTGATTAAGGATTTGTAGATTGAGAAATGATAAAAAGATCCGTTGATCTGTTGTTGATCATTGAGACTTTTCACATTTTTTTTCTCGGGAAAATTTGGGTATTTCTTTTTTCAATGGGAATTTAGAAAATATATAAATTGCTGGAAAAATGTTTCATTTCAAGGAGAAATGTCAAACGGGTCCAACCCGACAGTAATTCTATTTCGATATATAATATTTTATTTTTAATTATTTTTATATTAAATTTAAAATCCACAAACCCTTATTTTTATAAAAAATGAATAAAATAATATTTTACTATTTTTATAAATAGTTTTAGATATTTTTTGATACATCAAGAAAAACATTTATAATTAGGAGGAACTAATAAAAGTTTTCGAATCACGTATGGTCAATTTTGCTGTTTCTCTTCTTAGTATGTGGTTGTAGTTGTGATCAATAGTGACAAATTGGAGGAGATTCTAGATGTCTTTAAATATTGATTTTAGTTTTGATCATGTTTTAGTGCGTTCAAAAATTATACCGATTCATTTCTTATTAAATATTGATTGAAGTTTTCATCTTGTTTTAGTGCGTCCAAAAATTATATCGATTCATTTCTTATCTCTACTCAACAACCTATACGAAGAAATATTGAGAGACAAGTAGCGCAAAGGGTAAAAATTCTAACTTAAACTTGCTAGCAAACATGAAGCTTCGAATGGACAGCAAGTGGAGTTCATTAGTGTTTTGAACAATAGTTGCTCAGCCAGTCATATCTTTTTTGTTGATTTTTAATAATGTTTAACGATATAGACCATTTGGAGAAGTGGTCACCAAGACTAAGAGAAGGTTGATTCCTTAATTGAAAAGCCTAAGAACAATGAGTAGGATAGATGTTGTGAACCGAAAGGTATAGATACCAAATTCTACATTAAATGTTATTCACCGATCACTATGTCCTTAAAAAGGGGAAATTGTACCACAAGTCACAAATTATGGGTAAGTTTTTATTTTAATCATTAGACTGTTAAAATTGATGTTATATAGCTTTTTCTATTTGCAGTACTTACACCAATAGAAATCACTCTTTTCTCTTCTATTCTACAGTTTATTTTTTCATTAAATAACTTTGGACATCACAAATCTACAACCAAAATTCAAACAACTTTTTTGTCCAATCTTCAACATTGGCCATTAAATCAACTTGGATCTTAGGTATGTTATTCTACTCGTCGATAGGTATTGATCCACTATACTGATCATTGAATCGTTTCTTGGAGCTCGTTGGCAGAACTTTTTTTAAATAAAAAAATTAACAATCCAGTGACTTAAATAAAATCTTTTGAATAGTTTAGTGACTTAAACGAAAATTTTAGAATAATTCAATGACCAAATTACAACTTTTTTTAGTTAAGTGACCAAAATAAAATTTTGCCCATAGTTCAATGACTAATGTAGTTTACCCAATAGAAAAGTGTATGTAAGATTAACATAATGATAAATATTTTTAATGAAAATAATTTTTTTTTAAAAAATAAATGGTGAAAATTTTTTGGAAGTATTATTAAAAATAAGTTTATATATATGCCTTGTAATTTTTTTGGCATAATGACTTATTTGGCTCTCTAACTATATAAAAAAGTTATTTTATCCCTCCATTTAATTTTCACCTCTTTTAGCCTTTAAACTTACGTTACTTGTCAAATCACCCCAAAATGAATAAAAAATTTAAACATCTGTTGACTTTGCTGATGTGGCATACATGTGAATTGCCACGTGTATGTCATGTCAATAACTAATTAATTTTTTAAAAATTTAAGAATTCAAAGAAAACCATAACACTCTTGACATTAGGCCAACAGGTTGTGTAACACCCTATATTCAACCTGATTGTCAGGTCCAAGCTACAGTGTGTCATATTCGTTTCCGAAGCAACTACAATGTAACGACCTAAAATTTACGGTTATCGAAAAGTGTATTTTCGGATCTCTATTTTCATGAAACGGATTCGTAAATATTTATTAAAAATATTTACGAAGTTAGTTGTGTGGTTAATTAGCTTTTGACTAGGTGAATTAGTTTGAATTGAGGGTAACTAGGTGTAAGGACTAAATTGAATAAAGGGTAAAAGTTTAATAATAGAATAGAGAAAATTTAAGGGACTAAATTAGCAATTAAGTCATAAGTGATAAGTGTGTGGTAATAATCAAATACATGTGGTAAAATAAAATACATATATTTAAATAATAATTATCTATTTACTTATTATTTAAGTAATCATTATAAAATATAATTATATAATTATATTATATTATATTATATTATAATTAAAGAATAAAAGAAATAAAATAGAAAAGGGAAAGAAACAAAGAAACGAAACAGAGAAAGAATAGAAAGAAAAGAAAAGAAAGAGAATTAGGGATTTTAGGGTTTAAATTCAAATTGATAAGTTAATTTAGTCCTTTTTTTTGAAATTTTGATGTTTTTAGAATCTTAGAACAAAATACTACTTGATTTATGTTGAAATTTCAGAAGTTAGTGAATTTTTAGAAGTTGTTCATGTTGAATAAATTGAAGTATTAGCGGTTAAATTGATAGAATTTCAAGTTAAAAGTGAAAAAGGGATTGAATTGTAAAACAAATTATAAGTTTTGAAATAATGGGGATCAAATTGTAAAATTTCAAAACTAGGGTTTTATGATGAAATTAATCTAAACTGGAAATTGAATAAGATATGGAATTAGTTTTGTAAGAAAAAGAGTTAGTTTTGATTTAAGGATTAAATTAGAATTTATGCAAAAGTTGAGAATAAATTGAAATATTCAATGTGAATTGTGTGTATTGATGATTTTAAATTGTTTTAATTTCGTAGCTAATGTTGAGCCGGAGACCTCGGCTAAGAAAGGAAAAGACAAGATTAACGAGGAGTAACTTGAGAATTACGGTTTATATTTCTATAATCCGAAGTTAATTATTAATTGTCGTATTTATTACATATATGGTAAGTGGAATTGAGGTGAGTATTAGTATTGAATTGTATTGAATTATGAATTGTATTGAATTGAATTGAATTAAATTATGAGTATATGTGTGATTATTTGAAATGTGTATTGATTGGAAATTGAAAAGTGATTTGAAAACCCTATTAACTGTATCGGGTTGAGTCGGATATAGTTGACATGGCATAGGATTGGAAAAGTTTAGGGATACTTCGACTTCGGGTCAATGAGAGACTGGGTGTCAAATTATTACTTCGGATAAATTCGATGAGGTATTGGGTACCAACTTACTTCAGTATGACCGATGAGACACTGGGTGTCAACTTATTACTTCGAATTATCCGATGAGGCACTAGGTGCCATACTGGTGTGTTTGGTTGGATCCATGTATCTGTCAAAGTCCGAGTCCTGTTAATAGGGGTAAATAAATGATTTGGAAATATGAATGATATTGGATGATTTTGAACATGAATTGGATTGGAATATTGAATTGAGTTTTGAAATTAAAATATATGAACCAATGGGTTCATGAAATGGATATTGATATAGTGAAATGATATATTAAGAAAAGTTATTTGAATATCAATTATGAGATTGAAATAGTAAGAGATGAGAATTGAAAGTGTTATGAAATTAATTATTTGTTTGAATGATTTTTTATGTGTGTTTAGATATATAAATATTATAATTTTTTTTGTTTAATAAGTATTCGGATTATAGAAATATCACTAAGTGTATACTCAGCGTATGGTTTGTTTTCCGTGCACAGGTTAGGTTAAATTCAGATCATTGAATCAGCATCCAAAGTCGATCCCGAACTCAAAGTGGTGAAGTATATTTCTTTTGCTTGTAATGACATGTACCTAGGATGTTGAAGTTATAAAATAGTATGTTTAAGTAAATGCATAAGTGAGTATGAAATAGGTAGTTTTGGGGTGAAATTGACATAATTCTAGAAATGGCTTGAATGATAATTTGTTGAATTGTTTTAATAATATGAGTAAGATATTTAAGAGAATTTATTGATTAGGCACTTAGAATGTCTATTTTGATAAGTTTGAGAGGTGTTTAAATGTGTTTTGGATTGGTTGAATAATTGGATTTTGAATTGCTTGTTGTTTAAGATTTGCAGGTTTGGTAAACTTGATTTAAGGTTCATTTTGAGTCCACACGGGCATGTAACCAGACCGTGTGAGACACACGGCTTACACATGAGCGTGTGGATAGGCCGTGTGTCCCTTGCATCTTAAAAATTTAAAATAGAATGCTCAGAAAATTACACACGGGCAGAGACACGGGCGTGTGTCTCAGCCGTGTGAGGCATACGGCCTAGCACACGGGTGTGTGGCTGGCTATGTGACCTAAGTCAGAGAGTTACACGAGGTTGAACACGGCTTAAAGCACAGGCGTGTTTAGAGTCACACAGGCGTGTCCCTGGGCCACACAAGCATGTGAGCCTTGTATTTAGGAAAAATTTTGAAATTTCACGAAAAATTTTCTGAACTTCCGATTAAGTCCCGATTTGTTTCTAACACGTGATTTGGGTCTCGAGGGCTCAATAAAGGGACATTATAATTAAATTATGATGTCTATGTTATATTATTACATGATTGTTTGTATTTAATCTTAAATGTACGGTAATACTTTGTAACCCTGTTCCGTCAACGGATAAGGGTTAAAGGGTGTTATATTTAGTGGTATCAGATCTATTCAGGTTTAGCCAATTCTTGAACTAAATCAAGCTCGGAACTGAGTTTAAAGGTACATGCCATAATAGAGTCGGATTGAGTCGGGATTTGGATGTTGAAATATTTGTTTGTTTTTGTTTTATAGTTAAAGATGTTGGATGAATATAATGCTAATACTGATCAAGAAATGTATACGGGAGACGATGAATCTTATGAATTAGATGAAACAGAGTTGGTAACACTGAGTGTAAACCTAGTAGGTAATCAACCACCTAATGTTGAAAGAGATAATGTTAGAGAAAGAGATAATTCAGAATTGCTTAGAGTTATAGCTGATGCTCTTCAACGAGTAGTAGAAACTGCAACTGTAACGACATCTACTCCTACTACCCGACGAGCCCCGATTAAAGAACTTCGTAAGTATGGTGCAATTGAATTTCTGGATTTAAAAGGGGTTGATCCTTTTACAGCCAAAAATTGGATGGAATCTATAAAAAGAATTTTGCAGCAACTTGAATGTACTCCCCGAGAAAGTTTATTATGTGTTGTTTCTTTACTTCAAGGGGAAGCCTATGTTTGGTGGGAATCGATAACTCAACATGTACCGGCAGAATAGGTAAACTGAGATTTCTCTCAAAGAGAATTTCAGAAGAAGTATGTGGGTGAATTATACATTGATGACAGAAAACAAGAGTTCTTGATGTTAAAACAAGGTGAAATGTTAGTAGTTGACTATAAACAGGAATTCTCGCGACTTAGTAGATATACAGCTGAGTTTGTGCCAACTGAAGCTGACAGTTGCAAGCGATTTTTACGGGGTCTACGTGATGAATTAAGGGTACAATTGGTATCATATAGAATTACAGAATTTATGGATTTGGTTGAGAGGGCAAAGATGGTTGAACAAGTACCAGGTCTTGACAAAAAGCCTGAAAATACTCGTCCGATTGGAAAACGTACTGGAGCTACTAGTTCAAACCCGCAACCCAAAAGATCCAAAGAATCTCGTGGTAGCTGGAGATTGAGTTTTAGATTAGACAAGGGTGATAGAAACTGTGGAAGGCAGATGACAATTTCTACTGGTAGTGTACGAGGTCCATCTCGGATACTGAAATTTTAGATTGTGAACATTGCGGGAAAAAGTATCAAGATAGTGTTGGAGATTGACTCGAGGTTGTTTTCGTTGTGGTTTTACAGATCATTTTATTAGAGATTTTCTGAAAAATGATAATGCTACACTAGTTACATCACAGAGATCTATACCTACTTCTAGAGGTCAAGGATCTGGCAAAAGTGGTTTATTTTCCAAAGGTGGTGCTAGAAGAGGAAGTGATATTGCTACTCAAAAATCAGAGGCTAGAGTAATGGCTCGAACTTATGTTGTACGGACTCATGAAAAGGGTGATGCACATGATGTGGTGACAGGTATATTTTTATAGCATTCAAAACCTGTTTATGCTTTAATAGATCTGGGATCTTCACATTCATATGTTAATACAAAATTTGTTGAGTCGGGAAATTTAAAATCTGAAATGTCTAGAGTATCAATAATAGTGTCTAGTCCATTGGGGCAAACTATACTAGTAGATAAAGTGTGTAGGAGGTATCCGTTAATGATGCAGAATAGAATCTTCTCTGTTGACTTATTGATAATGCCATTTGGCAACTTTGATATAATACTGGGAATGGATTGGCTTTCCAAACATGGGGTGATTTTAGATTGTTACAAAAAGAATTTTATTGTTCAAAGTGAAAACGGGGATAAGATTAAAGTGAATGGTATTCAAACTAGTAGGTCGACTCGTATTATTTCAGCAATTCAGGCTAATAAACTTCTTTATCGAGGTTGTGTAGCTTTTCTGGCATATGTTATTAATTTAGATTCTGTTGAAAGTCAATGCAGTAAAATCAGAACTGTTTGTGAATTTCTAGATGTACTTCATGATGAATTACCAGGATTACCACCAGATCGGGAGGTTAAATTTGCAATAGAAGTTAATCCTAGTACAGCTCCAATATCAGTACCCCCATATCATATGTCACCTATAGAGTTAAAATAATTGAAAGTGCAGTTGTAGGATTTATTGGATCGAGGATTTATACGTCCTAGTATTTCACTTTAAAGAGCTCCAGTGTTGTTGTTAAAAAGAAATACGGTTCAATGCAGTTGTCTATTGATTATCGGCAATTGAATAAGGTGACGATTAAGAATCAATATCTGTTACCTCGTATTGGTGATCTATTTACCAGTTGAAAAGAGCTTTTGTCTTTTCAAAGATTGATTTGAGATCGGGATACTACCAGTTGAAGGTAAAAGAAAGTGTTGTACCGAAGACAACATTTTGTACACGGTATGGTCATTATGAATTCTTAGAAATGCCTTTTGGATTGACTAATACTCCAGTTGCTTTTATAGATCTTATGAATAGGATTTTTCAACCGTACCTATATCAGTTTGTGGTGGTTTTTATTGATGATATTCTAGTCTATTTGAAGTCTGAATCTGAACATAAGCAACATCTCAGAATTGTTTTGCAAATATTACGGGAGAAACAATTATACGGAAAACTTAGCAAATGTGAATTTTGGTTATTAGAGGTTGTATTTTTGGGACATGTTATTTTGGCAGAAGGAATTAAAGTTAATCCGAAAAAGTTTGAAGCAATTGTTAAGTGGAAAGCACCGAGAAATGTGTCAGAGGTATGTAGTTTCCTTGGATTGGCTGGTTACTACCAAAGATTTGTAAATGGATTTTCAAAGATAGCTTTGTCGATGACAAAGTTGTTACAAAAGAATGTTTCGTTTGTTTGGGATGATCAGTGTCAGGAAAGTTTTGAGAAATTGAAACAAATGTTGACTGAAGTACTAGTTTTAACTTTGCCAGAGTCGGGAAAGGATTTTGTTATTTATAGTGATGCTTCTTTGAATGGTCTCGAGTGTGTTTTGATGCAAGATAGAAAGGTGATAGCTTATGCATCTCGTCAATTGAAACTGCATGAGCGTAATTATCCGACGCACGATTTGGAACTGGCTGCTGTGATTTTTACACTAAAAATCTGGAGACATTACTTGTATGGTGAAAAATGTTATATTTATATCGATCATAAAAGTCTCAAGTATCTATTAGCTCAAAAGGAGTTAAATTTGAGACAGCGTCGTTGGATAGAGCTATTAAAAGATCATGATTGTGTTATTGATTATCACCCGGGTAAAGCTAATGTTGTAGCTAATGCATTGAGTAGAAAATCAGTAATTGAATTACGAGCAATGTTTGCACAGCTCAGTATCAATGATGATGGAAGCTTATTGGCTGAGTTAAGAATCAAACCAGTGATGTTTGATCGAATCAAGTCAGTACAGTTAGAAGATAACAAGTTGATAAAGAAAAGAGAAATGGTTCAAAATGGCATGTTAAAGAATTTCAGCATTGACGAGCATGGTTGTTTGAGATTTCATAATCGAATTTGTGTATCAGATGTTTCAAAACTAAAAGAGTTGATACTTCGTGAAGTACATGACAGCCCTTTTGCACTACATCCAGGAAGAACGAAAATGTACCGTAATCTATGGGAATCTTATTGGTGGCCAGGTATGAAAAGAGATATAGTTGAGTATATGGCTAAATGCTTGACTTGTCGATGAGTTAAGGTAGAGCATCAGGTTCCTACTAGACTACTTCAGCCTATTAACATTTTTGAAAAGAAATGAGATTGTATTACAATGGATTTTGTAATAGGGTTACCATTGTCGGCAAGTAAGAAAAATGCAATTTGGGTAATTGTTGATCGGCTTACAAAATCAACTTATTTTATAACAGTCAGAACTGATTGGTCACTCTAGAAACTTGCTGAAGTTTACATTCGGAAATTGTGAGATTGCATGGTATTCTTGTATCAATAATCTCTGATCGGGATCCAAGGTTCACATCGAGATTTTGGAGGCAATCGCATTAAATACTTGGTACTTGACTCAACTTTAGCACAGCTTTCCATCCGAAAACTGACGGACAATCTAAGCATGTTATTCAAATTTTGGAAGATATGCTTCTTGATTGTGTCATTGATTTTGAATCAGGTTGGGAACGTTATTTACCTATGGCTGAGTTTGTATATAATAATAGTTTCCAATCGAGTATACAAATGGCTCCGTATTAAGCTCTATATAGTCATAGATGTCGGTCACCTGTGTGTTGGATGGAATTGAACAAAAGAAAAATGATTGGGCCGAAATTAATTTAAGAAACAGAGGACACTGTTAAGAAGATTCGAGATAGACTGAAGGCAGCTTTTGACAGACAAAAATCGTATGCAGATTTGAAACATCGAGACATTGAGTATTTTGTTGGTGATAAGATATTTCTTAAAGTATCGCCTTGGAAGAAAATTTTAAGATTTGGTCGAAAGGGAAAGTTGAGTCCTCGTTTTATTGGGTCGTATGAGATTGTAGAAAGAGTTAGGCTAGTTGCCTACCGTTTAGCTTTGCCTTGAATTGCAGAAGATTCACGATGTTTTTCATGTTTCAATGCTCAGAAAATATAGATCAGATCCTTCTCATGTTATTTCTACAAAAGATATAGAAGTTCGACCTGATTTGTCATATGAAGAAGAGCCGGTTGAGATTTTAGCTTGAGAAGTAAAAGAGTTGCATAATAAACGGGTTCTATTAGTAAAAGTGTTATGGCGAAGTCATAGTATCAAAGAAGCAACTTGGGAACCGGAAGAAACTATGATATCTTAGTACCCCCACCTCTTTTCAGGTAAATTTCGAGGACAAAATTTATTAAGGGGGAGAAATGTAATGACCCAAAATTTATGGTTATCGAAAAGTGTATTTTCGAGTTTCTGTTTTCATGAAACAGATTTGTAAATATTTATTAAAAATATTTACAAAGTTAGTTGTGTGGTTAATTAGCTTTTGGCTAGGTGAATTAGTTTGAATTGAGGGTAACTAGGTGTAAGGACTAAATTGAATAAATGGTGAAAGTTTAATTATAGAATAGAGAAAATTTAAGGGACTAAATTAGCAATTAAGCCATAAGTGACTAGTGTGTGGTAATAGTGAAATACATGTGGTAAAATAAAATACATATATTTAAATAATAATTATCTATTTACTTATTATTTAAGTAAATGTTATAAAATATAATTATATTTTATTATTATATTATATTATATTATAATTAAAGAATAAAAGAAATAAAATAGAAAAGGAAAAGAAACAAAGAAACAAAGAAATGAAACAGAGAAAAAAGAGAAAGAAAAGAAGGAGAATTAGGGATTTTAGGGTTCAAATTCAAATTGGTAAGTCATTTTAGTCCATTTTCTTGAAATTTTGATGTTTTTAGAATCCTAGAACAAAATAAAACTTGATTTATGTTGAAATTTTAGAAGTTAGTGAATTTTTAGAAGTTGTTCATGTTAAATAAATTGAAGTATTAGGGGTTAAATTGATAGAATTTCAAGTTAGAAGTGAAAAAGGGATTTAATTGTAAAACAAATTATAAGTTTTGAAATAATAGGGATTAAATTGTAAAATTTTGAAATTAGGGTTTTATGGTGAAATTAGAGAGTTGAAATCAGTCTAAAGTGGAAATTGAATAAGATATGGAATTAGTTTTGTAAGAAAAAGAGTTAGTTTTGATTTAAGGATTAAATTAGAATTTATGCAAAAGTTGAGAATAAATTGAAATATTCAATGTGAATTGTGTGTATTAATGATTTTAAATTGTTTTAATTCCGTATCTAACGTTGAGCCGGAGACCTCGGCAAAGAAAGGAAAAGACAAGATTAACGAGGAGTAGCTCGAGAATTATGGTTTGTATTTCTATAATCTGAAGCTAATTATTAATTGTTGTATTTGTTATATATATGGTAAGTGGAATTGAGGTGAGTATTGGTATTGAATTGTATTGGATTGAATTGAATTGAACTATGAATTGTATTGAAGTGAATTGAATTAAATTATGAGTATATGTGTGATTATTTGAAATGTATATTGATTGGAAATTGAAAAGTGATTTGAAAACCCTATTAACTGTATCGGGCTAGAGTTGAATATAGTTGGCATGCCATAAGATTGGAAGAGTTCAGGGATACTTAGACTTCGAGTCAATGAGACACTGGGTGTCAAATTATTACTTCAAATAAATTCGATGAGGTACTAGGTACCAACTTACTTCGGCATGGCCGATGAGACACTAAGTGTCAACTTATTACTTCGAATTGTCCGATGAGGCATTGGGTGCAATACTGGTGTGTTTTAGTTGGGTCCGTGTATCCGCCAAAGTCCGAGTCCTGTTAATAGTGGTAAATAAATGATTTGGCAATATGAATGATATTGGATGATTTTGAACATGAATTGGATTGGAATATTGAATTGAGTTATGAAATTGAAATGTATGAACCAATGGGTTCTTGAAATGGATATTGATATAGTGAAATGATATGTGTATCCTATTGAGAAAATTTATTTGAATATCAATTATGAGATTGAAATAGTAAGAGATGAGAATTGAAAGTGTTATGAAATTAATTATTTGTTTGAATGATTTTTTTATGTGTGTTTAGATATATAAATATTATAAATTTTTTGTTTAATATGTAACGCCCCGGTTTTGCTTAATTTCGGCTTTTGTAATTTTGGCATGAGTGAGTGTCTGGTGCAGTGGATATGTGTTCTGCATGTGTGGGAGGTCCCAAGTTCAAGTCTCAACTTGGGTAAATTTTGGTATTTTTATGAATAAAGCCCAAACTTTGGTTAGTAAGCTTTTAAGTAAAAGTGTATAGGTATTTAATAGAATGGGCCTACTGGTCTGGTGGTAAGTGGAGTGTTGGTTATGGTTGAGGTCCTGAGTTCGAATCCCTGTGCGAACAAGGGATTTATTTTGCTGCTTGTGCCATGTAAAGAGGTTGAGTTGGTTTCAAAGTCTGAGTAGTGGAGAGAATTAAGGGGAGAGATTAAAGGTTTAGCATATTTTTCTTTTTGAATTTTAAGCAGACACCCAGTTTTCCCCAAAAATTTCCTCCTTTTCTTTTTTCGTTTGCTGCCAAATCCCTTGCCGAAATTCCTTGGTTTTTCCCTCTTCATCGGTTTTTCTCGATTTGTTTCCTCCTTGTGAAACGGTGTTGTGTTTCCAATAAGTCTAGGTGCACGTTTGGATGAATTAATGGGGTATTAAATGGTTATTTTCTGATTAAGGGACAATTAAAGAGCTGTGGGCTGCTTTTCATCTTTTTAGCGGCGAGAAATTAGCGTAGCTCGTTAAGGTAAGGCTGTTGGTAAGTTTTTAAAATTTCCTGTTCATGATAATTTGGATTAAGTGACTGAAATTGGGCTTTCAATTGTCGAAATAGGTGTTAGAGTGCTCGGGAGTGGTTACGAGTCGAAATCGAACCAGGTGTGTACCCGAAAACACAGAAAACGAGGTTTCAACGAAAGCCAAAAACCTTTCTATTGACGCCACACGGGCGTGTGGTCTCCCATGTGGTAGGCCGTGTGCGGGAATGTAAGTCATCACATGGTCGTGTGATCGACGAGCCAGGCCGTGCGCGAGTGACATGGTCGTGTGAAGGCCGAGTGCGAGGCCGTGTGCAACATATGGGCTCAACCAATTGGGCCGTATGGGCCACACTGGTAAACCATACAAGCGTGTGGGATTCTTGGCCAGGCCGTGTGGCCAATTTGGGCCATGTGCGCCACACGGGCGTGTAGGCCCACACGGGCAGGCCCATGGCGCGTGTGAGCCCATTTTTCTGGAAAACTCTGTAAGGTTACACGGGTCGCCCAAGTCAACTGTGGACCTACCGTAGGGTCGGTAAGAAATACTTAGACCCCTAAATGAATGATCTGTATGTCTGATTTCTGTACTAAGCATGTATGCTGATCTGAGTATATATATTTATATATATATATATATATATATATGAGTTTTCATTGCATAATAGCATGTTATTCTTGTATGTTGCATTGCATCGGGGTGGGTAGATTATGATTGGAGGAAGTATCTGAAAAGCTCTTAAGTCTGTTATCTAGCAGCTCAGCTGCAAATCTCTGATTATGTGTCGCATTCGGTACAACCTGGTGTGTAGGGCTGGGTGGGTTGATTTTATCCCCACATGGTGTGTAGGGTTGGACAGAGTTTGTGTGTAGAGGCTAGTGGGTAGGACTTTGTTATCTGCATATTCTGTCTGAAATGGGCCAAGGCCTAGTAATATGTCTGAATCTGTATCTGAGAGGGCTAAGGTCCACACCATTTTTGTAATGGGTTCAGACCCGAACTGTGAATATATGTCTGTTATCTGATATTCTGTATGTATGTTTTCTGTGGGGATTACACACTGAGTTGGCGAAAACTCACCCTTTTCTGTTTAATATGTTCAGGTAATCCCCAACAGTAGATGGATCGGTGCAGCGGAGGACTCGGCGGTGACCACGGTTCTGGACACCTATTCACGGTTTACTTTTAATTATGATTTGGGTATAATTGGGTAAATTTCATGTAATAAGGCCTTTACAGATTTTCACTTAAATTTGGGATTATTATTTTATGAACTGCTAGCATTAGGGCAAGACTCGAGTTTTCAAAGTAAACAAATGTTTTATCAAAAACACACGAATTCACGAATTACTTTTAAAAAGCTTCCTTAAAGTATAACATTTTGATAATGGTCCATAAATCAATAAACGACATTTTTTGACAGTAACCTAAAATATCGAAAATGGCATTATTGTAATTACATTTTTTAATTATCTACAAATGGTTTTAGCGCAATTATGTTTTCCAAAGCACTATCATGTGACGTCGCCAGATTCGACCATAACGTCTAGGTCGGGTTTGGGGTGTTATATAATAAATATTCAGATTATAGAAATACCACTGAGTGTGTACTCAGCATACAGTTTGTTTTTCGTGTGCAGGTTAGGTTAAAGTCGATCGTTGAATCAGCATCCAAAGCCGATCCTGAACTCAAAGTGGTGAAGTATACTTCTTTTGTTTGTAATGGCATGTACTTAGATGTTGAAGTTGTCATTTTGGGAAAAAGATTGTAAATATGTTATAAAATGATATTAGTTATTTATAAACATGAATACATGTGTGTTATGTTGAGGTTATAAAATAGTATGTTTAAGTAAATGCATAAGTGAGTATGAAATAGGTAGTTTTGGGGTGAAATTGACATAATTCTAAAAATGGCTTGAATGATAATTTGTTGAATTGTTTTAATAATATGAGTAAGATATTTAAGAGAATTTATTGATTAGGCACTTAGAATGTCTATTTTGACAAGTTTTAGAGGTGTTTAAATATGTTTTGGATTGGTTGAATAATTGGATTTTGAATTGCTTGTTGTTTAAGATTTGTAGGGTTGGTAAACTTGATGTTTAAGGTTCATTTTTAGTCCACACGGCCTGACACATAGGCGTGTGACTAGATCGTGTGAGACACACGGCTTACACATGAGCGTGTGGATAGGCCATGTGTCCCCTGCATCTTAAAAATTTAAAATAGAATGCGCAGGAAATTGCACACAGGCAGAGACACGAGCGTGTGTCTCAGCCGTGTGAGGCACACGGCCTAGCACACAGGCGTGTGGCTGGTCGTGTGACTCAAGTCAGAGAGTTACACGGGGTTGAACACGGCCTAAAGCACGGACGTTTTTAGGGTCATGCGGGCATGTCCCCGGACCACACGGGCGTGTGAGCCTTATATTTAGGAAAAATTTTGAAATTTCACTAAAAATTTTTTGAACTTCCGATTAAGTCCCGATTTGTTTCTAACACGTGATTTGGGCCTCGTGGGCTCAATAAAGGGACATTATAATTAAATTATGATGTGTATGTTATATTATTACATGATTGTTCATATTTAATCTGAAATGTTTGGTAATGCTCCGTAACCCTGTTTTGCCACGAATACGGGTTAACGGGTGTTACATACAATCAATTCATAATTAAATTTACACCATTGATATAATAATTATCAAATAAACATACATTCCTTATTTATACATGCACCTAATAAAATACAACAAATTCACTATATATTACAACTAAAATATAAAATATAACAACATTCAACTACCACAAAACCTAACCTATTAGGTACATGCCAAATATAAGTAACGTTGAAACTAATAATATTGTCGAGACTGAGATTGTGGATTGGATGCTGAGGTCAATGCTCATAAATGTTGCATTAAATGAAATTTGTGCATGGGGAAAACAATCCATATGTTGAGTAAAGCATTCAATGGTATTTCAATAATTTAAGAAGATAACCTTAGAGTTAATAGTCCTAATCTAAGTAAATATGTATATCAATATACACATGTCTACCATATACTTATAATTTAAAGTTACCAAGTTTAACATTCTCGATATGAACATGATAAGTATACAAAACTAACACTTCTTCCCAATTCAATACGATTGTACAAGGACAATTAATTATACCTATAACAATAATAATTTTAAACTAATAAGTATTTAAACAGGCCTTTATCAGTCTCATTTCCAATTTACCCCTCCTAATACCTCCTAGTTCATTCATTTCAAATATTATACAACCATTTTTAGATTTGATACCATCTACAATTCATGTCTCTTTAGCAATTTTTAACTTGAAACAGAAACACAATCATTACCAAAATGGGAATCGGTCTTTACGTAACATCCCTCATGTAATACCCCTCACTTGGCCTAGTTGCTAGATCTTAGCTACAGAATGCTACTATAGTTAACAGAGAAAACACATACAAGTCATATCAATCAATTCAATTTATATCATAATTGTTTCATAATTTCATATCTGATTAAATTAACAAATAAATCCAAGACCTAATTGAGTTTACGAATGTTATTAAGTTGACTCGTACATGAAGAAGGACTACTATGAAAACATTCCAAGATTTATGTATAGGCATCGATACCCAAACCAAGTATCGATACTGTTTCTAGCTTCGGATTCTCAAAAAAATTAAGTTATAAGAAAAGGGTATCAATACATAGTTCAATGTATTTCTTTATAGGTATTGATACATTACCTTGGTATGGATACCAAACGGCATTCAACCATTTTTAAAATATTGTTAATTTGTTAAAGAACCGATACTATAGCTAAAGGTATCGATACTTCCTAGCTAAGGTTCGAAAATACAACATTTATGTACCTTTTTATGCACAAACCCAAAATCTCACTTTCATGGTAAATTAAGCACACTTAATTCCTAGACAAAGACATATGAAACATAAAATACTACCACATCTTAATCACATTCAATCGTTTATACCAACATGTCTCAAATGGCACCAAAGAATATAACATTTACCTATAAAAATTATGCCAATTAAACCATGTCAATTCCAACACTAATTCATTCATCTTTCAACCACTCTTGCAACTAACTAAATACAAGATCATCAAACCATTGAAAATTAAATAAGTACATTTCCAAGCAATCAGTCCATCCAACTCAACCATAGATTGTAACACCTCTAACCCGTAACCATCGCCGGCCTAGGGTTAAAAGGCATTACTGGACAAATCGGAAACTTTTACAAACATTCCACATCATAAAGTTTATCATCGTCATATCATAGCAAAACACAAACATATAGTCCCTTAATGAGGTCTACAAGACCTTAATCATGCATTAGAAAAGGGTCGGGACTAAATCGAACACTTACAAAATTTTTCTGAAATTCAAACATTTTTCAAAGCTGCAGAGGTCACAAGCCCGTGTGGGCAAACCGTGTGCTTCACACGACCTCGAACGCCTGGTGTGTCTAAGCCATGGCAAAGCAGGCATACATCTTGACTTGTCCACACGGCCTGAGACATGCCTGTGGCTCACCGTGGTCGACATCGACTTGCACCACACGGCCAACACCTGCCTGTGTGTGTCCAGCCCGTGGTCGAAACTGACTTATTTTGAAATGCAACCACGAAGGACACGGTCGAGCCACACGCCCATGTGCTCAACCGTGTGGGCAAATATAGGCCATTTTCAAGGCCAATTTGCCACCCACAATTTGGGTTATACCTACAAGCATTATACCAATTGAAATCACATCTCCAATGCAAACAAAACATACCAAAATGACCATTTTTTCATCTATAATATACCAACTTTGCATCACAAAAAATAGATCAAATATTACCATATACACATCCATATGCAAGCCATATCACATAGCTTTTATATACAACTCAAAACATCAACCATTTCAACTAGACTATACATGCCATACTTAAACATGTACAAATTCAAAAGGTACCAAAATAGAGTTTGATATTGTGGTGATGATCCTCGACGATCCCCGAGCCTTCCGTAGCTTTAACGATCTATAAAACATGCAAACACACACAGCGTAAGCTTTCAAAAGCTTAGTAAGCCATATACAAATAAACATAACATATAAACATTCAAAACCATATCAAATACAAGATCATTAATATCTCAAGTGCAAATTAATAATTCTTCTTTGGCCATTTGTTTAGCCATTGCTTACCAACACATCATATCTCTAAATATCTCTTTTGTTCATAGCACATTGATACATATATCACATTTAGTCTGAACAAAACTATACACATATCTCACTTGATCAAATTCGCATATACTCACTTTTCATACTCAAACATAGTATTCATTTCCAACGTACCTGAATCAGTTACACATTTCACATAGTCTTTCGCTTATCAGAATTGCCCGTTGAACCATTCGGAATCAAATAGGATACTCGGAATACTCATAGAATGCCAACGTCCAAGACGTGGTCTTACATGTAATCAAATATCGATGCCACTGTCCCAAACAGGGTCTTACACGAATCAAATACGATGCCAATGTCCGAGACATGGTCTTACACGTAAATCTCAAATCGTGGCCAACGTCCCAGACGTGGTCTTACATGAAATCTCAAATCATTTTCAATGTCCCAGACATGGTCTTACATGTAATCAAATATCGGAATCCCTATGTCATGACTTATGAATTCTATCTATTCCTAAGGTTTATACGGGACTTTTCGGACCTTAACACATTGTCGATACTTTCTTAGATTTCACACGTATATCATTCAAAACCATTCATCACAATTCAATATTAAATGAACATGAATAATTCAACTTAAATACATTTATTTGTATATAGACTTACCTCGTACGGATATAATCGGACGGATTCGACTACTCGTTCACTTTCGAATTTCCTCGATTTAAATTCGTTTTCTTTGGTTCTTGATCTATACATATTCAAATTTAACTCATTTATTCACCAAATCATTCAATTCAATCCAAAAACACACATTTAGGGTAATTTACAAATTAGCCCTCACATTTTCACATTTTGACATTTAAATCCTTATTTCACAAAATCACAAAATACACTCAATTTCCTTGTACCCATGCTTAGCCAAATTTTCGTCATGATCATACAAGTCCATACATTTCATAGCCCCTCAAAATTTTATTTTCTCAATTTAGTCCAAATTACTCAAATTCACCAAAAATCCAAAGACAAAATATGTTAATCTAACATATATATTTCATATTTCATCAACTAACATCACAAAGCTCAAGCATTCATCAATGACACATTTCAAAATTATCATCAAATTCCAAAATTAAGGCATGGGTTTTGTAGTATTCCAAAATTAAGGCAACGATTACGAAAACGTAGAAATTATCAAAAACTGAAGCAAAACATACCTTAATCTAGCCAAAATGTGTGTCGAATACAAAAAGAGCTTAAACCCTTCTTTCTTTTCTTTATTTTCAGTGGATGAACACAAATGCATAGCTTATTAATGTTTTGTTTTATTAATAATCATATTAATTATTCATTTCCATTTTGCCCTTAATGAAACATTACATAATCTTTAAATTAAAAGTCCACTACCGTCCATACCATAAATAAATGGCCTAATTTCATTTTAAGGCCTTCACATTCAAAAACCAAATTCAATTTAACACATTAACATGTAGAATGTCACTTTTATCTTTTATGCGATTTAGTCCTTTTCTCTAATTAAGCACACAAACGGACAAATTAATTCACGAAACTTTCACACATGCTTAATCACATACTGTAAACACAGAAAATAATATTAAAATATTTTTTTAACTTAGATTTGTGGTCCCAAAACAACTATTCTGACTAGGGTCTAAACCAGACTGTTACATAGATCTTCTCAAGTCAATTCACATTCAAATAGACAACCTTGGATACCATTAACACATATCACCTCATGGTATTAGCTATTAAACATATACCATTTATGTAACAGCTAAATTTTTAGTGGTATCGAAAATAGTGATTTGAGATCCTAAATCCGACAAGTGAGTTTGAAAATTTAAATAAATTAACATTTATGAGTCAAGTATTGCATTAGAAATATTTTGAAATTAGTGAATTTTGTGAACTAAAAGAGTTAATTAAAAAAATTGGGCCAAAAACGAGGTATTGAGACCTCGAATTCATAAAGTGAGCCATAAATATTTTTAAAAATATTTATGGAGTGTCATTAAGTTATTATTAAAGTTTGGTTGAGAAATTTTAACGTTTGGGTATGTAATTAAATGAAAAAGACTAAATTGAAAAAGGTGCAAAAGTTTAATTATAGATTAAAGAAAATAAAAAGGACTAAAAAGGCAATTATGCCATTTTGAAATCTTGAGGCGGTTTACCGTTTAAGTATGAAAAAAAAAATCTGAGATTTTTTTTAGTATAAAAGATATTAATTATAAAGTATATTATTATTATTATATTATTATATTATTATATTATGTTATTATATATATAAACAAACTAAAGGAGAAAAAAAGAGGAGAGGAGAAACAGAAAACCAAACGAAGCAGAGAGCAGGGGGAGGAAAGAAAGAAGAAGAGAAGAGAAAGAAGAAAAGGGGGTAAAATTGGAAAATTTTCAAAATTAGTTAAATAAAAGGGATCAAATTGAAATATTTAGAGAATTCTCTTCATTTCTCTTCATTTTCTTCAGCTGAAAAACAACCATGGAAGAGAGTTCAAGTTGGTTTTCATACTCAAGCTTCATGTAAGTTTAATTCTTGCTTTATCCTTGAAATTTCTATGTTTTTGGACTTTACAATTGGATCCAACTAACTATGTCATTAGTTTATGATTCTATGGCTAATTTTTAAAGTTGATGTGGATTAGTGCTGGAAGAATATGATGAATAAATATTGATTTGAAGCTTTAATTTTGTTATGTGATGATTTTATCAAGTGAAATTGATGAAAATTAGTTTTAGGACCTAATTGTGAAATAGCTGAAATTAAGGCTTAGTGTTAAAATTCTGATTCCAAAGGTTATGAAATAGTTTAAAATGATAGACAAAAGTATTAAATGAGAAAATTAACTCAATTGAGGGGTTAATTCAGTAAGGACTGAATTGTATGAATTGTGGAATTAGGGACAAAATAGAAACCAACATGTTACACTAAAGCAGTTTTGGACAGCAGCAGTTGTCTAACTTTGAAAAATTACCAAAAATTGTATAATTTGAATTAGAAGTTGAGTGAGATATGGAATTAAAGCTTGTTGAGTCTATTTTTATATAAAAGAAACATAGAAAGCAAAGGAAGTCTATATTTTGAGATATTTAAAGTTTTGTAAGACTGATTTAGAATAATTTCGTGATCCCCTATTCTTACTTTAGAAATTCACTAAAATTGCAGAAAAATAATTATGAGTTATAATTTATATTTTGTATTCCTTAATGAGTCTATTTTCATTAGAAATAATCAAAACATTATATGAAAATCGTACTATGAGATAATTGATTTTTAGTGAATAAAGGTCAGAGCCGTCGGACTGTGTAACAGGGGAGAAGTTAACTAATAAACTGTATTAATTGGCCACACCAAAAATTCTGTAAAAATTATAGTAACAAGATATGTGAGTCTAGTTTCAAATAAAATTAGCGGATCTTAATTTCGAGTTCTGTATCTCAAGATATAAATAATTTAGTAACTATAATTCAAATGGACAGTTTTGAATATACATACGAGTAATTAGTGAAATTATTGATAATATTACTTATAGCATGTTATATACATTAAGGATGTGGAATGGAGAGAAGGAGGAGGAAAATATGTATGAATATTCAACTAGCATGGCCAATTTGTAATGTTTTAGGCTCAGGGACTAAATTGAATAAAAGTAAAACTTTAAGATTAATTTTATAAAAATGTGGAAATGACCAATTTGCATGAAATGGATTATTTTATTATTTAAAATTTCAAAATTGAATGAAATTATTAATTTAGATTAAGATCGATTGAAAAATCGATGAAAATAGAAAATTTTCAAAGTGCCCCGAATCTTGATATTTACGCAAATTTAGCGAGTAAGTTCGTGTAATCTGAATTATGTGATATAAAGAAATATAAGTTGATGGTACATGAAATATTGATATGATGAATTAACTGTTTTATGTTTACAAAGAAACGGCAAGTGAATGATATTTATCATGACATGTAAATATGTGATTATCTTTAATATGTTAATACAAGATAATTAAGTATGTTGAGACGAGTAATAAATTTATGTAAGACATAATGAGGAAAAATAAATATGTTTAAGGGATAATATGTTTGATTTTGATTGGTTTCAAATATAAATGCTAAATGAAATAAAATGTAAAACTAAATAAATTTGTAATTTCGGTAATGCCTCGTACTCTATTCCGGCGTTGAATACGGGTAAGGGGTGTTATAATTTACAATTTACTACACAATTTCACATTCAAATAAAAATTCCCAAACTGACTAAACATTACACAACAACATAATAGCTCCTAAGTTCATGCCACATATAACCAAGCTAAACATAATCAAAAGACTACCAAATTTACCATTCAAGTGATACCTATGCCATTTAACAAGCTACCATCACATATACATCTTCATATATCCTTACCATCTCAAAAGTAAGCACTCATCAAAGTTTAAATCAAAACTATCATCCAATATATATATATATATATATATAGCCCTAAATACATTCTATATCTAATCTTGTAACGCTCCCAACCATTCTCATTTGTATAAATCAAACACAATAAGGCACAAATTATTTATGTCATATTTCAATTACAAACTTTTATATATTTCTATACAATTTATAATTTATGAATTAGTCATTTATCACCAATATCATCAAAATTATAATTAATCAAACTAGTAAACATTACATAAAATCAAACATATCATAAAATTTACACTAAGTTTTATATGAATTTACCTTACAAGAACGACAACAGTCAAGGTGTCGGGGACTACTCTGCAATTTTTCCTATTCTTTAAATATCTTCTGGTTGATGAAAATATCGGTCTATATTATAATTCAAATCAATTTATTAATCTATAATATCTTATGGAATCTAATTGTATGCATATGACCTTTTACTTTTAATTTACAAAAGTTCCCTAAATTTTTATATTTTATTCAATTTAGTCTCTAAAACCGAAATTGTCATAACTTTCAAATTTGAGCCTTGATTTCGAAACCGATCTCAATTTCATCCTTCCACGGCCTTCTATTATCAATATTTACAAAAAATTCATGCTAATTTTGAAAAATTCTCATTTTAGTCCTTACTATCAAAACTAACAAATTCCACCATACAAATCCATTGTTAATCACATCTAAGCTTACAATCAAACCATTTAACATCCAAAAGCTTCAAGAATCATTAATGATAAAATTTAAAAAATTAATATTTTTATGAAATAATACCGAGTTAGCTAAATTAAATTAACGATCTCAAAAATATAAAATTTATAAAAAAAAAAAAATAAACGAGCTTGTTTAGCTTACCATGCAAGGACTGAATATTGAAGACTTCTTCCCAAGTTTTCTTTGATGGCCAAAATCGGTGGAGAAGAAATATGGAAAGAAATGGATGACAACTTCCATTATTTTATGTTTTATTAAATTAACATTTTATAATTTAACATACTTTACAATTAAAAAATTATACCAAACCGTCCACCATCTTTTGAAATGGTATATTTACCATTTCAAGTCTTGGTTTAATTATCTTTTAAATCATTAAGCAATTAAAAATTCAAGCATTTTAATTTTTGTAATTTTCTGATTTAATTTTTGTATCTTAATCGGTTATTAATTTAGCAAAATTACTTATTCAAATTTCAATTCACCAATATACTCACTCCATGTATATTTAATAAAAATATTCACAAGCTTGATTTACGAAACAAGGTCTCGATACCTCATTTTTATAACCACTGATTTTAAAGTTGCCACACTTTTACCTTTATTAATTATCAATTCAATAAAATTTCTAAACCAAAATTCAATATAATTCTAAATAAACTCGTAAATATATAATAATATATAATAATATTTACAGATTCACTCATCAGAAATGGGATTCCAAAACCATTATTTTTCGACACCACTAAAAATCAGGTTGTTGGTGTAGTCGCTTTTTTCATGTTGGTACTTAATGTTTTCTCGATCCAAATTAGCATCCTAATTTGTATTTTTTTGCACATTTTATCATTTTTTATACCAATATTAATGTATGATAATATGATACTCTGAAATTGTGTCATGTAATCACCTAACTTTTAAAGAAAATAAAATTTATATAAAATCTAATAAAATATAAATTATAAAATTATAAATATAATAAAAAGTAATTAATTATAATAAATATATTTGACATTAAAATACACAAAAAATCATTAATAGATATTTTAAAATTTGGTTTATCCATTCATAAAATTTTTCTTGCATTACATACATTAAAATAAAGAATAATATTTAATGTTGAGTTAGTGCACGAGTTATACATCATTAATAAATAATAACATTATATCTCATTATTAAATAAAAATATGAAAGATTTATAAATAAATATTAATAATTTTATTTAATTATAATTAAATATAATTATTATAAATAAATAATAATTCTTGCTTTAGGGTTTATCATTTATGATTTTTTATATTTAAGGTTTAAGGGTTGGGTTTAGTGTTTAGGGATTATAGATTAGGGTTTTAGTATTTATTTATGATTAAATATTATTAAATTATATTTAAATAAAATTAGACTTAATATATCATTTGATACCCGTGTTTGACATTTTTTCTAATTTAGTACATGTGTTGTTTTTTGCCTAATTTGGTCCTTATATTTGACAAATTTTATATATTTTGGTACCAGAGGTAATAAAGTTAACTTTTAGTGTATAATTTGGGTTTTAGGGTTGATTTGGTGAAAGTTAATTGCTATTATTAGGTTTGGATTTTTCATTATTTTGTTAATAGAATAAATTTAGTGTTATTGTAAATTTGTTTAATTTTGCATTTAATTTGTCAAATACAATATGATGAATGTAATTTAATTTGGGTTTTAGGGTTGATTTAATGAAAGTTACGTACTAATATTATTAGCTAATTATGAATTTTCATTAAATGAATTCTAAAACCCGAAATAAACACTAAAAATGTAACATTATTACTTTTAAGTATCAAAATGTATAACTTCCGCCAAATGTAAGTATCACATTGGACTAAAAATAACACAGATACCATAATAAAAAAAGTGTCAAACTCAAGCACTAAACTATGTACTAAGCCATAAAATTATTAGAGTTTACTTGTAAGTCCTTCACTATTTTTTATTTTATTAAAATGATATGTTATATTATTATTCACTAATTGTGCATGAAACTCATGCTCGATGGTGCATCAAATATTCTCTCTTAAAATAATAAATTTAGAATATTTATATAAATATATCTTAAATTGTTTCAAATATGATAGATTAAATAATATTTAAAATTCATGAAAGCACATAAGCCTAGAAAATTCATCAACACCTAAAAACCATCCTCACAACACATATAGACGATTATCTGCCGTCAATAGTTGTCTCGTCAAAGTATCCTTTCGACACTAGATTTCACCCACTTATAGATCTTCATTCTCTAAACCTCATTTAAACCTTGGTTTCCCCAAAAAGCTTGTTAAACTCCATAAATCCAAACTCAAAAGTTTTAACTTTTCAATCTTTGATATTGTTTTACGGTTGTCTAATCGAGCCATGATCCAAGTTAAGTCTTTCACTCCTCCTAAGCCTTCTTTCTATCATATTGATTGTCAAGAAAACACCATGAGTCCCAAAAGCTCAAACAATTTGATCAATTGGCTCATATTTGTGATTTTTTAGGAAGCTTTTAAAGAAACCAAGATCATATCAAATTTAGGGGAGACAAAAAAGCAGAACAGTGCCATTTCTAGTTTTTAGATAAGGTGTGGCACTTGATGGCCACCACGATGAAGACAAAGAATAGGAGAAAGAGCAAAAGTGTTTTAGGTTTTTAAGAAAAAGTTAAAGAAATAAAATACAATCCTTAGTAAAAAATAAAAGAGGATTTCAAATAAATTTATTATAATTGTTTTATAAATTTTTATAAAGAATTAAAAATCTTGAGTAAAATGAAAAGAAAATATAAAAATAAGTTTATTATATGCTTAAGGGTGAAAAAAGCCCTCAAACTTATTAAAAAAGTAATTAAGCCCTGCATTTTTTTTGCACTCAAGTGAGTACTTGAATCAAAACTCAGTAAAATGATCCTCGCCCGACATTGACCGTTAAATTTTAACGGCCAAGATGATGTGGTTGTTAAGTTTGACTCTTTTTCCATTTTTGCCAACTAAGATGCCATCTTGGATGCCACGTGTATTGTTAGTGACATCATTTTTTTTTCTTGATGTGATTTTTTATTTTTTATTATAACTAAATTAATTTAATTAATTTTATTTACAACTTATGTAATGAGTTGAAAAAAAAAACCCTATCCTTTCACCGTTAGCTTTCAAGACACGACCGTCCTATAAAACAAATCCACCAAAGCTTTCTTCAAGCTTTCTGTTTCCCTTACATCGTCAAGCTTCTTTTCTTCCACCACGTCCACTCCAGGACTCTCGATTACAATTGGCTCCTCATTGTCTGGGCCTCATTCATCGTCGGCGTTCGAAGCACGGACCTGGAAAATAGGCCTTGACTGGACTAATTTCTGGGTCAAAATTTGAGATTTCTTAATCATTATCTGAGTAATAAAAAACCACCACCTCCAGTAACATTTCTTCAATTGCAAACCCTAATAAACCTATTATTTACTCGAACCCCCAAATCAAAAAAACCCTGTTTTAAAAAGCCAAAAACTTTCCTTGAACTTAAGAACCAAATGCACAATTCCGATGCTTTAAAAGGCTAATTGAAACGTTGAGTAGGTAAGTTTTTTGTGAAATTTCTAGATTGAGTTCTTTTATTTGGGTTTTTGACTGGTTTCTTTATGATAAGAAACTAACTTTTTCTTGACATGCTTTCTAGTTTGAAAAATAAAGGGGCTTATTGTAAAGATTTTGGCAAAAGGCTTGTGTTTAGGGTGGCCATATAATCAACAACAATTGTACCCAATTTATAATTTATTTGTGTGCAATTGAATAGTATATAACAAAAAAAAAAAAAAAACAATTTGTTTGAGTGCATTTGTCAAGGTTTAGATTCATTTCATAAACAACAATAATTAAAAGTAAATAAATTAAATAAAGTCAATACAGTATGACAGAGAATTTTTTCCCCATTTTCTTGTTCTTGTTCGGATTTATTATATAAGTTATCTTTTGTTTATGTCTATTAAATAAATTAAATAAAATCAATATAGTACTGACAAAAGACATAGCAGTGATTTCGTCTTTTGGTATGTTTGTTAAATATAATTTATCAGGCCCATATTTCTTGTAAACAAATTGCCGAGAACGACCTATTTGCACTGGATTTCTTTTTCTTAAATTTCTTGTAGAGTTCTTTACTTCATAACTTGTCTGATTGGATTTTTATCCTTGATGTAACCAGTGCAACGAATATTAATTATCCCAACACTGGAGCCTCAATCGGGACCAAAACGGCACTTGGACTTAGTAAGTCTTCAAATTTTTTATGAAATAGGAAATTGATAGCAGTAGGTTTTGGGGTCAATCTTCCTTTAATTGTTGCTTTCCTTGAAACATTGGTTTATTTAGGCAGTACTGAAATTAATATATATTATAGGTAGAATTTCCATTTTTAATGAAAACCGAAATTGTTCTTCGATGTTAAAAAATGTAATGATAGACCCCATAATTTTAGAAATAATATGCATATTTCTAAAGAATGCGAATTTATCACAATTTATATTAAAATGAATAATAAAATTTATATAAATATATAATGTCTCGAATTATGACGTGTGATAATAGAATATTAGTATTTATCAAGTTTTGAAAGATCTAATTATTATTGTGTAAAACATGGTGATAAAAGTGTTATTTATGTATATTTGTTAGAGTGGGAAGATAGAAGAAACTGGAAGCCATGATGAGCTTATTTCAAATCCTAATAGTGCCTAGTCTTCACTCGCAGCTTCAAGAGACAGCATCACTTCAACGATACCCCTCGCAAAGTCTTGCAATGAGTATACCGCGCAAGTGTGTAAAACAATGCAGTTGATTTGCATCAGGCATTATATCATGTTTTCTGTATGCTAGTCTAGTAAGAATTCATTAATTAGAATTGTTTGTTTTCCCCACTTTATAGCTTGAGTTATTTACGAGAATTATCCCGAACAAGGACAAGCTTTGGTACAAGTGTTCTTTCTGACAAGGACTCTGTATTTAGCCGTTTAGGTCTTTGGAACCATTGCTACATTAATTGTTAACGTTCAGATGCCTCTCTTTGCTCTAGGGGTTTTTCAAGCATTAGTAGCCTATTACATGGATTGGGAAACAACATACAATCAAGTGAAGAATATTGCCACCCTATTTTTCTTTGTTGCAGTTAAAACTGCCATTACTCATGCAATTGAGCACCTACGTTTCAATATTATAGGAGAGTGACTGTAACAACACATTTTTTAATGGTATCGAAAATAGTGGTTTCGAGACCATGATTAGTAAATATTTTATTATTTATTTAAATTCTATGGGGTTATATTAGAGTCGTTTTTAAGTTTACGCTAAGAAAATTTGAAGTTTAAATAGTTAATTAGGTAAAAAGATTAAATCGTAATAGAAGCAAAAGTTGAATTCTATTAATTTAATGGGTTATTTGGCTATGGAAATAAAAGCTAATGAACTTAGATGGTAATTATACCATATATGTTGATAGTGGACAAATATGGATATGTTTATGTTAGTATTTAAGTTATAGTATAAAAACAAAAAGTAAATAATAAAATAAACATGAAATAAATAAAACAAAGGGCTATCATCTTCTTTCTCTTTTTCTTGTTTAACCGAAAACACCATTGAATAGGGGAGAAAAGCTTCGATTTTTGTTAATCCACTTGCATGGTATGTATTCAAGTCCCGTTTTTAGTACTTTTTATATTTTTGAGCTCGTTTTAGCTTAAACTACTTACCCCGGGGGTTAAATTGCAAAAAATTTTAAGGTTGAGGGATGTGCTGTTACACCCCTAATCCGTAACTGTCGCCGAAATAGGTTAAGAGGCATTACCGGACTAGTAACTCAGTTTAGAATAATCATTTATCAAATATCATATCATTTCAGTAAATATCATACATTCACATTCAATATATATTTAAATCGAGCATACAAAGCTTAAATCATGCATTCGGGACTAAATCGGTAAGCTATGAAAATTTTGGAAACTTAGAAAAATTTCAACCTTACAAGTATCACACGCCCGTGTGCCTCACACGGCTAGTAGACACGCCCGCGTCTTAGACCATGTGAAAATAAGGCATACATACTGACTTGTGTTACACGGTCGAGGACATGCCCGTGTGCCAGACCGTGTGAAAAGTGGAGAGTATACTGACTTCGGTCACACGGCCAACCACACGCCAGTGTGTCTAGCCCGTGTGCCCTTCGAAATGGCCATACATGTCCGTGTACCAGGCCGTGCCAAAACTGTAGGGTATACTGACTTATCAACACGGCCAAGCTACCGCAGGTGTGCTAGGCCGTGTGCCATTTATAGGGTATACTGACTTGTACCACACGGTCAATCACACACCCGTGTGATCGGCCGTGTGGAGCATACTGACTTTATTTCCATTTCAACACCAGAGGACACTCAGCCGTTTACTTAATCGTGTGTCACACACGGTTGAGACACATGCCCTTGTCTCTGCCCGTGTGGACAAAAATAGGCTATTTGCAAAGCCATTTTGCCACCATATTTTTACAAGCATTCACAAGCATAAATGACCACATTTCATAACCCATTTGACAATCATTCCATAACATTTCATACACATAATATATCAATTCAATAGAGTATTAAATTACCTATAAATATCATGCATAATTCATTCATATATCAACTACATAACAAGACATCTTTTGCACATTTTCATTCCATAACTTCCTTACCAAAAACATACCATAATAGAACACTTATACACAACCAAATATGATACCAAAATAAGCCAAATCACATGGCTTAACTCATACACAAAATGTACCAAAACCATGATATCAAGTAACCATATTTATCATCCTTAAAACTAGCCTATACATGCCATATTTACAATTATCCATAAGTTCAAAAGTACCAATCGAAAGTTGGATAGTGTGATGTGAAACTCCGACTTGTCCAAAACGAGCGAGCAAACGAACCTCTATAAAACATAGAAAAAGAAACAAAGTAAGCTTTATAACTTAGTAAGCTCGTATAACTCAGAATTAAACTTACCATTTATAACAGACCAATACAAATAACTAAGGTAAACTCCATACAATTTCCAAATGCCTATCACAAGCATTTATCCATAGGTTCGACATGTTAATACATGAAATCATCCATTATCACAATTCAATATTCAATATAACTAGCATTCAACATTTCGTTCTCAATCATATAACCAATAATCCATTCAATAACAGTACTCATCCGTATAAACAAAATTTATAATCGTTGAACTTATTAGAACTCCAAAGGATACTCGGGTGATAAACATCAGTAACCCATCAATTCATTATCCTTTCTGCTCTTTCGAGCCATGATCGCAAGCTCCTCCTGGTGATGAGCGATAAGCTCTATTGAAATTTGAAGCAGTAAGCTCTATCGAGTGAGCGATAAGCTCATCTGAGCTAAAGCGATAAGCTCTAATGAAATGAAAAAATAAACTCTTACGAGCTGATATATATATCAGTAAGCTCATACGAAATGTGGTGAATCTGTAACAAATGCAGGAGCTCGACCAATACGGTAACCCTAGTGACATGTCACTCGTATCCTATGAATTCATACAATTCAAATGGTGCTCGGAAACCATTAAGCTATATTAATAAGGCATTTGTATTTCAAGTATATCAATTACTCAATCATAAAAATTCATTTCAAATATTTAAAAATATATAAAATTTTGATTCTAATTATACGAACCTACCTCGTATTGCTCAGATAAAAACTATCGGCTATTCGTCGATCTTTTCTTTTCCCCGATCTAAACTCGATCTCGGCTTATCTTGATCTATATATTATCAAATTCAGTACATTCAGCATTCAATCTATTCAATTTAGTCCATAATTCATATTTTGGCAAATTTAAACATTTGCCTCTATACTTTTCAATTTTTTTACAATTTAGTCCTTATCACAGAAAATTGCAAATTCATGTAATTTAGTACCTACCCATGCCTAGCCGAATTTCATAGAGACTCCTAGTAGCCCATATCTTTCATTATTTCACACTTTTAACCACCACATTTTACATTTTTACAAATTAATCCCTTTTTGACATTTTTGTCAAAAATTACTTTACAAAACTGGTTTAACTATTAACAAATATTCAAAATTCATCATCAAACATCAAATAAATCAAATATTCAACAATGGAACTTCAAAAAATCATGAAAAATTTCAAAAATCAAGGCATGGGCTAGCCAGAATACAAAGCAACGATCTCAAAAATGTAAAAATATCAGAAACCGAGCTCAAACCATACCTTAATCAAGCCAAATGTGTGCCGAACCCTAATATCTCTTCTTTAGCTTCTTTTTCTTTTGTTAATCGGTTATGAAGAAGAAAAATGATGATAATATGGCTTTTTTTTATTTAATCTTTACTTATTTAACATTTTACCATATTAACCTTAATTAAAACATTAAAAACATGCTTAATATATGTCTATACATGTCCATCTTCATTATACATGGTCTAATTTCATAATAAGGACCTTTAATATAATAAGTCATAGCCATTAGACACATTTAACTAATAGCACACAAGTTTTACACTTTACACGATTAAGTCCTTTTTACCGAATTAAGCATTTAAACGGTAAAATTTCTTTACAAAATTTTCACACAGTAATTCTACCATGCTGTAAACAATAATAAAATAATAAAATAATATTTTAACCTCAGATTTGTGGTCTCGAAAACACTATTTTGATTTGACTAAAAACGGGCTGTTACATATGCCATGAATGAATTTGATGTTTTGGTGAAGTTATTTGTTAGATACTTGAACTTGATTGTTATATGGACATGTTTTGTTAAGTGAATTTTAGTAAATTTAAGGTTTAAGGATTAATTTGTTTAAGTGGCAAATTCCATGTATATCTTGTGAAATGGGGAAAAATGTGAATTGATATAGATAAGAAGAAGAATCGGTTAGCACATGTTGTCTAAGAAAATAGTGAATTTGCAAGTTATGGTTATAAGGACTAAGTTGCGAAAAAGTTATAATAGGAGGGGTAATTTTGTAATTTCATGATAATATGAATTATAGATTGAATTGAATACTCGAGGTTATTTGAAGTATTTAATTGAATGAAATTATCTACTTTGATAAAGATATACAACAACCGAACTTAAATCGGGGAAAGGCGAAAGCTTTGGATTAATCTCCAACTCTACTTTTGCAACTATAGTTATCGAGGTAAGTTCGTATATTGAATCATTCATTAATTGTAATTTATTAATTGCTATTGAATAATTAAGGTAAGTGTATTTTGGATTGATTATTATGTATTACATGGCTAATTGAATTAAATGATTAAAGTGAACTATTGATGAATTTAAGAACATGTAAATTCCATGAATTGTTATATGAGATATTGTATCGAAAAAGGAATTAAAGTTTAAATATGAAAAATGAAAACTTCATGGAAAAAAATTGAAATGCTAATATGAAAATGAAGGTCACGAATAAGGATATGGAAATAGTCCTATTTGAACCTCATAAATACTGAGGATACAAATGACATGTCATTAGGGATTTCATGTTTCGGGTGTTGGTCTTGAATGTCCTACCAATGGCTAAGGTCCTGTATTTGTTGCAGATTCTCCACAACTCGTGTGAGCAGCATTGTGTAGCTAACATTCTGACCCATAGCTTGTGTGAGCATGCCTATTTCACAGCTTGTGTGAGCAATATTGTAAAGGAAATACTATGGTTATATGGAAAGGCACACTATGTGTGAGCGTTCTCGAGTATCCAACGTAATTCTAGATGGTTCAACAGGTAAGTTAAGGTTAATGGCAAGGCATGTATGAAATTGTATAATTGTTCATAATCTTATGAAAAGGTAAGTTTGATGAATGTAAATGAATTGAATGGGACAAAGTAAGTATGTGATGAATGATATGTACATGAAGATTCACTTGTGATATGGTTGGTTTTCTATATGTGTTATACATGAGCTTACTAATTTACGATTTTGGTGGTGTTTATAGGATGGTATTAAGCTTATGAGTATGGTAATGCTGTTATGCATATTTCATAAAATGAGTTTAAGAAGGGTAAGTTTATGTTTGAATTTATACGAGCTTATTAAGAACTAGTTGCTTACATCGTTATTTTCCTCTGTTTCGTAGATTGTCAGAAGCTTGATCAGTTGGCATCTTGTTGGAGTTCTATTACACTATCCAGCAATCACTTTGGTAGTTTTTGAGTTATTTTGGTCAAGGTTATAAATGGCATGTATATGACTTTTTATAATGGAAGTGTTTAAGTATTCTAATGATTAATTTGGTATGAGTATTTCTTTTATGTCTACATTTTGATTTTGTGGACTAAAGGTGTAGTTGGTTTGTCTATATATCAAAAGCCATATGAATAAGGTGATTTTGGTATGTTTTAATGTAATGTGAATGGTTTGACAATTGATGTCATTAGGTAGCTAAATTGACTATGTTTTGTGTTTAAGATGTGGCATTATAGCCTTGTTTTGATTAAAGTTGTTTTGGTATAAATGTGGTGCATTTGAATGGCATATTGGTTAGGATAAATAGGTTGATTGAATTAGGATGTTTATATGTGTTTGAAGTGTGTATAAGTCTATTGGATGTATGCACTAATGGAGTAGATTGTTGGGCAAGTTTTGGACTTTAAATGGCTTGTTTTAGGGACCAATTATGGAGCACATGACCTATGACACGGGCTATCACACGGTCGTGTGACACACACAACATGGTTACATGGTTGTGTGTCACTTTTTATTTCATGTATAATTATCACATGGTTTAAGATACGGCCATGTGTATTAAGTCAGTGAGTTACATGGTCTGACACATAATCTGCGATACGATCATGTGATCTAAGTCAGTGAGTTACACTGTTAAAGACACTGGCTGGGACACAGTCGTGTATCTCATTTTTGGAGCACTAAATGGTCCGGGATATGTCACACGGCTGTGTGACCCCTGTTTTCTAGATTTCCAAATTTTCCCTGGAATTTTAAATTATTTCAAATTAGTCCCATTTGATTACGAATCGCTTTTAGGGCCTCGAAAGTTCAATTTAAGGCCTAAATATGTGTGTTTGTTGGATATGTATGAGATTTTAAATAATTAATAACAAATAGAATTATTAAACTATTTAGATTTTAATTATTTTGATTTTTACAATAATGCTCTATAACCTGACCAACGACAAAAAGCGGTTAGGGGTGTTACTGACTCACTCTCCACAATGGTGAAGTGATGTTTTCTTGATGTGGTTTTTGTTGTTATTATAACTAAATTAATTTAATTAATTTTATTTACAATAAAATTTGTTTACAATTTTGTAATGAATTGAGCTAAAGAAAAAAGTAGTAATCCTAACCCCAAAACTATAAGATTCTATCTTCAAATGCAAATAGTATTTAATTGCATTTTAGCATGAATGTTAAATCTCAATTAAACAATAACTCAATAATGAACAAGAAAAAATGTCAAAAATTACATAAAAAGTAAATTTTAATTTGCAATATCCTCAAAATGCATCCTTATTAACAAAATATTCCAATATAAGCAGGATGTTCCATTATCAACAAATGATTCCCATATGAACAAAATGTACCAATCTTGTCCCTTGTCAACCATAAACTATACTATTAGAGAAATTAAAATTAGCGAACATCAACATCGGATAATTTATGGTTGATTTTGTTCCTGGAAAAAAAATTAAGAAATTCATTATAATGTATTTTTTTGCTAAACAAATATGAATGTAAAGAAAAACTTATCTAAAATAAAGTGGTCCATGAATTACTTGTAAATTCTGACTCATATTTGATCTTGTTGGACACAATTTCTTGTTATTCCCTACTTGTTTACACAAAGAACATGACATTTTAGGCCTCTTCTAGTGTCATTTCCAAACTTGCTCTTTTTTGGTTCATCCTTAGATTCCCTTATGTTTTTCTTGGGCCTTCCAAGCATCTTTTTTACTGGTGGAGGAAGGATTGAATCACCTCTCTTGAGCTAAATTTCCCCCCTAACTGGTTGTAAAACCTGACTATATGCTACTGCATATTTCTCCTTGCTGTACCATGGTGAGACAGGCTTCTGGATTTTTCTCGTTATGGTACATGGCACATACAACATGGAAAAAAGGAATCCCTCTAAGCTCACACTCTCTGAAAATGCATTTCAACTCTTTCAAGTCAATTGTGTGTTGGTTGTCTTCATGGATCACTTCAAACCCTCCATCACCATTCCATGCAAACATACATTTAGTTGAGGTTGTAGCATTCTTTTCCAACTTTTGCAATGCAACAGGGGAAATGTTAATTCTCCACTTTTTTGCCCAAGTTCTCTTCACATGAATCCTAGTCATCACCATCACTCTGATTCCTTCAAGCATAGTGATGATAGGTTTGCACCTTGCATCAAGTATCCATGCATTAAATGCCTCAGCCATATTATTGTCATCAAATTTGCATGTCCCTTTAAAATATGAATTTGCCCAATGATGCATAGGGATCTCTAATAATTGATCAAAGTCCTCAACAAAAGTTGACCTGACACAATTCCAAAATTGCATCTTCTTATTCAACCCTTTCCAAGTCTTCTGCCAATTGGCATAGATGTGTCTTGCACACATTCTATGCTCCAAGCCTGGAAAACACTCATTTAGTACACTGATCAACTCGTGCAACAATCATAAAATTCAGATTGTTAGTCATACAATTAGTGTAAAATATATATCTTAAAAAAATAAATAGAATGAGCGTATTTATACTTATAAATTACCTTTAGTTGATTTGACATCTATGTTAATCCAATACCCATTGGATGACAAAAATCTGTAAATAACTTCTCCAAAAACCATTTCCACGAAGAGGCATGTTCCCCTCCATCACTACCCAAGCTAATGGATACATCTGATTGTTGGCATCTCTGCTAACAACCACTAACATCTCTCCTTTACAGACACTTTTAAAGGAACACCCATCAATTCCAATAAAAGGCCTACAACCAACTTTCCACCCTTTTTTCAATGCTTCGAAACACACATAAATCCTATGGAACACAACTTTACCTTCTTGATTTCTGTGGACTTGGATTGAAACTGTGCTCTCAGGATTATTTATTTATAGCTCGATAGCATACCCCCACAAATTTGCATATTTTTCTACATATGACCCCCTCATTTCCCTAAGAACTTCTCTCCTAGCTCTTTGGCACATACTATAGCTAGCATAAAGTCTTAATTCAGTTTTACACATCTTCTTCAAAGTTGCCACTTTCATCTCTGGGTCAAAAATTATTCTATCCCTAAAAGTCTTTTATAAATGCTTACAAGACAATATAGGTTCTTAGTGCTTCTGAAACATTTATGTATAGGGTTGTAAGTTTTCATAGTGAAACAATTCTCTCTACGGTTAAAGCTAGCAAAAAGTTTTCAAGGGCAACCATCTCTACAACCTACCATTGTTCTTTTGGGTTCATTCTTAATAAACGTCAATACTACTCTTTTTTCAAAGGAATATTTTTTTAGCGCCTCTTTGAACTGTTGGTTATCTTCAAACCTAAGTCCTATCTCCTACAATGGGATAACGCAATTAGGATCATACCTAAGACCAACAATTTTTCTACCCAAGTAAGATGTGTCAATCACATCATCAGAGAGCTCATTGTCCCCATACTTCTCTAGCTTAGATGAGTCCACATATTCACTCTCATTCCCTTCAATTTTTCCCTTATTTTCTTTTTTCTCATCTCATCCTCCACAAGTATTTTTCCATCAAATAAAACCTCACTATCACCCTCACCACCTTTCTCAAACTCACCTTTTAACCTTTCATTAGCCCATGCACTTCCCTTAATCTTTTTTTTTTTATTTCTCAACCTCGTCTTAATTGCCTCAACTTCTTCATCTACATCAGTAACTATCTCCATATTGAATAAAAAGACATCCTCATCTTCCCCACCCTCAGTCCCAACATCTTTTCCACCCTTAGTCCTAGAATTTGCTTTCACCTTAGTCCTAGCGTTTTGCCCAATCCTAGCCCATGTGGCTCCTATAACACCCTCACCAACACCAAACCCACCCTCATTAAAGTTTTCACTACCCTAACCTACCACATATAGGTCTACATTACACATTTTTCCAAAATATCTATTATTTACCTAACAGTATTGTAACACCCCTCACCCGTATTCAACGTCGGAATAGCGTTTCGGAGCATTACTGGACTTATAACACAATTACACATACATTTACTCTTACATTTCTAAATTTCATTCAAATATCAATCAACATATTCATATCGTCCCTAATACAAGCCTACAAGGCCTTAAACATGCATTAGGAGTGGTTGGGGACTAAACTGATAACTTTGGAAACTTTTTGCATATTTAGAAAATTTTCTCAAAAATAGAGGACACACGCCCGTGTGGCCCGGCCGTGTGAGACAGACACGCTCGTGTCACAGGCCGTGTGGACATTCGAAATGGGAGCACATGGCCGTGTCCCAGCCCGTGTCCAACCCCATGTAACTCTTTGACTTGGGTCACACGGCCAACACACACGCCCGTGTGACTAGCCTGTGTGCCCTAAAATAGCCATACACACCGGTGTCCCAAGCCGTGTCCTAGGCCGTGCCAAACCTGTAGGGTATACTGACTTATACCACACGGCCAGGTCACACGTCCGTGTGTGAGGCCGTGTGGAGCATACTAACTTGATTTTAATTTCAACACTAGGGGACACACAGGTAATTCATGTAATCAAATAGGATACTTGGAATACTCGTACAATGCCAACGTCCAAGACGTGGTCTTACATGTAACCAAATATAGATGCCACTGTCCCAGACAGGGTCTTACACGAATCAAATACGATGCCAATATCCCAGACATGTCTTATACGTAAATCTCAAATCGTGGCTAACGTCCTAGATGTGGTCTTACACGAAATCTCAAATCATTGTCAACGTCCCAGACGTGGTCTTACATGTAATCAAATATCGGAAATCCTATGTCATGACTTATGAATTCTATCTATTCCTAAGGTTTATACAGGACTTTTCGGACCTTAACACATTGTCGATACTTTCTCGGATTTCACACATATATCATTCAAAACCATTCATCACAATTCAATATTAAATGAACATGAATAATTCAACTTAAATACATTTATTTGTATATAGACTTACCTTGTACGGATATAATCAGATGGATTTGACTACTCGTTCACTTTCGACTTTCCTCGATCTAAATCCGTTTTCTTTGGTTCTTGATCTATACATATTCAAATTTAACTCATTTATTCACCAAATCATTCAATTCAATCCAAAAACACACATAATTTCCTTGTACCCATGCTTAGCCGAATTTTTATCATGATCATATAAGTCCATACATTTCATTTATTTTACATTTTAGTCCCTCAAAATATTATTTTCTCAATTTAGTCCAAATTACTCAAATTCACCAAAATTCAAAGACAAAATATGTTAATCTAACATATATCTTTCATATTTCATCAACTAACATCACAAAGCTCAAGCATTCATCAATGGCACATTTCAAAATCATCATCAAATTCCAAAATTAAGGCATGGGTTTTGTAGTATTCGAAGCAACGATTACGAAAACATAGAAATTATAAAAAACCGAAGCAAACCATACCTTAATCTAGCCAAAATGTGTGCTGAATGCAAAAAGAGCTTAAACCCTTCTTTCTTTTCTTTATTTTCGGTGGATGAACACAAATGCATAGCTTATTTATGTTTTGTTTTATTAATAATCATATTAATTATTCATTTCCATTTTTGCCCTTAATGAAACATTACATAATCTTTAAATTAAAAGTCCACTACCATCCATACCATAAATAAATGGCCTAATTTCATTTTAAGGCCTTCACATTCAAAAACCAAATTCAATTTAACACATTAACATGTAGAATGTCACTTTTATCTTTTATGCGATTTAGTCCTTTTCTAATTAAGCACACAAGCGGACAAATTAATTCACTGAAACTTTCACTCATGCTTAATCACATACTGCAAACACAGAAAATAATATTAAAATATTTTTTGACTTGGATTTGTGGTCCTAAAACCACTATTCCGACTAGGGTCTAAACCAGATTGTTACATAGCCGAAGTTATCTCGTTCTCGCACACTAAGTACCATACATAGCCGAAGCTATCTCGATCTCGCACACTAAGTGTCATACATGGCTGAAGCTATCTCGTTCTCGCACACTAAGTGCCACACATAGTCGTAGCTATCTCCATCTAGTACACTATGTGCCATACATATCTGAATCATTGTCGATCACAACTATAGTCTCGTATACACAATTTATGCAATACCAAAGCATTTAAAGCATAATTATATTAATGATTATTACATACGAACTTACCTCGGATGTAAAAATGACGACACGAGTTGATTAGTTGAGAACTTTGTTTCCCTCGATCTAGATCCGAGTTTCGCTTTTCTTGATCTATATGTAATAAAAATTAACTTATTTAATCATATTTCTATTAAATTTAGTCCAAAATTCACTTTAAGGCATTTTTACACAATTGCCCCTAATATTTCACATCTTTTACAATTTAGTCCTTATTTCATAAAATCACAAATTCATGAAATTCAATACTAACCCATGCTAGGAAAATTACCATTATGCCCCTAGCAGCCCATATTTTTCATTTATTTCACATTTTAACCATAATTTTACACTTTTCACAAATTAATCCGTAATTTACATTTTCACTAAAAATCAACTTAACAAAACTTGTAAATCTATCATCAAACATCAAAATACATGCTTATTTATCAATGGAAACTTTCTAAATCTTTACAATTTTGAAAAATAGTCCCTGGGCAAGCTAGACTAAGCTGCAATGATCTCAAAAACATAGAAATCATTAAAAATCGAGTCAAAAATGACTTACATGCACAAGAAACTTTGGTCGAACCTTAAAACTCAAAAATGGAGTTTCTTCTCTTCTATTTTCGGTGAACAAACTCATTAAAGAAGATGATAGTTTGTTTTTAATTACTTTATTTTGCTTAATTTTTTAAATTATAACATTAACCTTTTAATTAACTATTTAAAATACTTAATATATGTCCATCTTTGTCCACTTAATAAAACAATGTTCTAATTATCACATAAGGACCTTAAATTTAAGGTTCTATAGCTATTAAACACCTTTAGCTAATAGAATAGCACTTTTGCATTTTATGCGATTTAGTCTTTTTATCAATTTGACCAATCAAACGATAAAATTTCTTAACGAATTTTTCACACAAACATATTATCATGCTGTAGACATTAAAATAATAATAAAATAATTATTTTGACTTCGGATTTGTGGTCCCAAAACCACTGTTACGATTTTGACTAAAAACGGGTTGTTACAAGTATTGTCATAATGTATTAGGACTAACCCATCCCCATCAAAGGCAACATCTGGGACCCTATAATAAACATATGGTTTAGATTCATACCCTAAGTCTTTCACATTGTCTATAATATCCCAGAAGCATAATAAATTAGGGTCCACTTGAAACTTTTCAAAGCTACCATTCACATAGTCAAATTTAGGGTGCGTGACAAACTTCCCACCATGAAAATAACTTAACACATACACCATTCTGCATTAGTAGAAACAAACAAATAAACTAATGTCATACAAACAGACATACATATTGCATTCAATTAGCACTCTATAAAATATACATAAATAACACTTTTATCACCACATTTTAAACAATAAGAATTACATGTTTCAAAACTTGATAAATACTAATATTCTATTTTCACATGTCATAATTCAAGACATTATATATTTATATAAATTTTATTATTCATTTTAATGTAAATTGTGATAAATTCATATTCTTTAGACGTACACATATCATTTCTAAAATTATAGGTCTATCGTTACATTTTTTAACATCGAAGAACAATTTCGATTTTCATTTTAAAAAATCAAAATTCTACCTATAATATATATTAATTTCAATATACCCTAAATAAACCAATGTTTCAAGGGAAGCAATGATTAAAGGAAGATTGACCCCAAAGCCTACAGCTATCAATTTCCTATTTCATAAAAAAATTTGAAGACTTACTAAGTCCAAGTGCCGTTTTGATCCCGATTGAGGCTCCGGTGCTAGGATAATTAATCTTCGTTGCACTAGTTACATCAAGGATAAAAATCCAATCAGACAAGTTATGAAATAAAGAACTCTACAAGAAATTTAAGAAAAAGAAATCGAGTGCAAATATTTCGTTCTCGGCAATTTATTTACAAGAAACATGGGCCTGATAAATTATATTTAACAAACATACCCAAAAGACAAAATCATTGCTATGTCTATTGTCAGTACTATAATGACTTTATTTAATTTATTTAATGTACATATACAAAAGATAACTTATATAATAAATCAAGAAGAACAAGAAAATGGGGAGAAAAATTCTATGTCAATAATATATTGACTTTATTTAATTTATTTACTTTTATATTATTTTGTTTATGAAAGGAATTTAAACCCTGAAAAATGCACTCAAAAAAAAATATTATTATTATTATACACTATTCAATTGCACACAAATAGCTTTAAATATAAAATTACAAATTGGGTACAATTGTTGTTGCTTACCTGGCCACTCTAAACACAGCCTTTTGCCAAAATCTTTACAATAAGACCCTTTCTTTTTCAACCTATAAAGCATGTCAAGAAAAAGTCAGTTTCTTATCATAAAGAAACCAGTCAAAAACCCAAATAAAAGAACTCAATCTAGAAATTACAAAAAAAGCTTACCTACTCAATGTCTCAATTAGCCTTTTAAAGCATCGAAATTGTGCATTTGGTTCTTAAATTCAAGGAAAGCTTTTGGATTTTTAAAATAGGGATTTTTTTATTTGGGGATTCAAGTAAATAATAAGGTTTATTAGGGTTGCAATTTAAGAAAGGTTATTGGAGAAAGTGGTTTTTGATTAGCAGATGAGTTTTTGATTTAGTAGTTTAGAAACTAACTCAGATTATGATTAAGAAATCTCAATTTTTGACCCAAAAATTAGTCCAGCCAAGGCCTATTTTCCAAGTCCGTGCTTTGAACACCAACGATGAATGGGGGCCTAGACAAGGAAGGGCCAGTTGTAATCGAGAGTCCTGGAGTGGTCATGGTGGAAGAGAAGAATCCCGATAATGCAGGGGGAAATAGAAAGCTTGAAGTGACCAAATGATATTTTGGTCGCAATGGTAAAATTAAAAGGTTTGATATATATGGTGTTCTTGGTATCTTATGGTAAAAATCCTTGTTGCTCCACGAGTTACATCTCCCACATAAAAAGTTGTTGATGAGTTACCATCCATTTCACGCCTACTAAAACATCTTGTTGAGGGGGAGTATGTTGGTGCAACTACTAAAAGGGGCTTTCTTCCTTTCCATGCTTTTATTGGTGTTATTTGTTTTGTTTATTCATGATGATACCTACATGTTATTACTTTGTGTTGTTTGTGAAAATTCAACATATAAATATGTTTCTCCAGTTACAATTGTTTGAATTAATTTGGCATATTTGTTTGAACAAAAAGGGGGAGTAGAAAAAAAAGACATGTTGTTGATACTGGTTCATGATGATGATGTTGGTGCTTGCGATACACTATATTATTTTGGTATATTTGCTCCTGACTTTAATTTTGGGATGATAGCTTATTTTGGGGATATTTTTACTTAGGGTGAGCAGTTGTTTCTAATGTTGTATATGTTTGCCCATTATGGTTTTGTTCAAAATTTGCCACATAGGGAGATTGTTGAGGCAGTTTATAAGGAGTGCCAATGAGCAGTGCCTATTGGTGTCTGGCATTACTCAACTCATAAACTTTTCATAGTTTGTGTTGGCAAATTTTGGAAACAAAATCCTTGAGTTATGATCTTTGTTAATACTTTTGACGTATCCAAGCCCATCTATGATATCTAGACATTGTTATGGGAACTTATATTGAAGATTGGTTTGGATTAGGTCTAGAAAATTGACTTCTCTGTTTTGAGGAGATTGGCTTGGATCGAGTAACTTAGTAACATATCTTGAAGATTTGAAGACAAATCCTAATCATAATAAAAATATTATCCATGTTGATTATATTACAATGTTAAAGAGAAGATTTATTGTAATTGACCTTTATCTTAATAAGCCTTAAACTCTTATATATTGAAAGGTCTATGTAGATAAAAGGGTGTGGAGAATTTTAACACTTATTCATAACCTTTTTTCGGGTGCATTTTGTCAATAATTAAGTGAGGCACTTGGTTATTATCTTAAGTTTTCAAGGAGAAAAAATAGAGGAGATTAATCTAGATCTTAAGTGCAAAAGTAAGGCTGGTAATCTGGTGAATGTTAATGTTTGTAATCACTTATTGTACGAGATGTTAATATACTGAATTATGTAACACCCCAAACTCAGCCCAGACATTATGACCGAATTTGACGTGTCACATCGAAGTGTTGTTTGAAAATTGAGTTTGTCGATAAAAGTTCGTTACTAAATTTTAAAAAAATCCCATTTAGCAATTGTTTTGAAACCGTTAGCATTGTAAAAACCTTGTTGTCCAATTATAGGTCATTTCAATTGTTTTAGGCTTATCAATATGAAATAAAACCGCGAAAACCTTTTCTAGTTGTAAACCTTAAGATTTGAAAATGTGATTTTAAGAGAAAACGATTACTGTTTTAAAAACCCCATGTTTCCTAGACTAGAAAGTTAAAATAAAGAGAACCAAAAAAAGTTAAAACCCCAAATGGCCTTATTACAAAATTATTAACCCAATATATTATAAATAAAATAACTAAGTCTAAGATTAAATCATATTGAGAGTGTGGCCACCTCCGAGTCCCTCGCAGCTCCAAATCATCTAAGGCTGAGGATTACCTACACAGTTAAAGGAAAGGGTGAGTTATGAGAATTCAGTGTGGAATCCCTTATCATGCAAGAATAAACCGGGCTGAGCCCTATTCATGAATGATCGACCGAGCTTTAGCCTATCTGATGTGAGTGGGTCTAAGCCCAAAGTCATAACAGTGCAGAACAGAAATGCAACTCAACCCAGTCTAGCCAACACACCACCCTTACCAACCAGCACACCATGTGGAGACCAAGTCGACCCACCCACCAAAGACACCAATATTGTAATGGCCTAAATTCAAGGTTATCGGAACAATGGTTTCAGAACCATAAATCCGATTAAAGAGAAATTTATTTTAATATTTTGCATGAATATTTATATGATAGGAAAATCGTATTAAAATATCGATAGAAAAATTTTACCGATTTAGTGGTTAGTTAGAAAAGGAATTATTGAAGGAATTGGGTAAAACAAGGTATCGAGACCTTGATCTCATACAATTGAGTAGGAAATATTTTTATAAATATTTATAAAATGTTATTAATGTGGTAGTAAAATTTCGTTAGAAAATTTTAACGTTTGAGTATGTAATTAAATGAAAAGGACTAAATTGTAACAAATACAAAATTTTGAAAAATGATTAAATAGTTTAAAGGATAAAAGAAAGAGGGCTTAAAGGAAAATAGACCCAAGGTCTAATTGGGCTGGACGGCAAGGGTATGAAATCAGCAAGAAAATAAGGAGAAATAAGGGTAAAATGGGAAAATAACAAAGTTTGCTAAATAAAACTAGGACTAAATAGGGATATCTAGAAATCTCTTCATTTTCTTCACTCTCATCAGCTAAAACGCCAAAGGAGGGGTATCTAAGCTGGTATATCATAATTTTGCACCAAGTAAGTGAATCCTTGCCTATTTCATGTAATTTTGTGTTTTAAAGACTTTTACAACTAGGTCCTACTATTAAATTCATTAGTCTTTGATTTCATGGATGAAATTGAAAGCCACCATGGTTGGTTTATGTAAGTTTATGATGAAATAGCATGAAATTTAAGCCTTAATTCGTTTAAGAGATGATTTTATTAGGTAATTTCAATAGAAATTGATTTTGGGACCTAATTATGAAAGTGTTTGGAATTAAAGTCTATTACTGAAATTATGATTTTAAAAGGTTATAAAGTAGTTTAAAGTGATAGAATAAAGTGTTAATTGAGAAAAATAAGCTCAATTGAGAGGTTAATTGAGTAGGGACGAAATTATCATTCATTGAAAGTTTAGGGGAAAAATGGTAATAATCAGCTTGCACTAAAACAGTTTTTGACAGCAGCAGTAGTCTAACTTTGAAAAATCACCATAAATGGTAGAAGTTGAATTAGAAGATGAACGAAATATGAAATTAAATTTTATTGAGTCTAGTTTCTTATGGAAGAAACGTTGTAAGCAATAGAATTGTAAATCATGAGAAATAATAGGTTTTGTGAGACAAGGTCAGAATGAATTCGGGTTCCCCTGTTCTGACTTTGAAAAATCATAAAAAATTGAATAAAAATAATTATGGGGAGTGGTTTATATTCTTAGAATCCTTACTGAGTCTATTTTTTTTATGGTACAAACAAAAACATTATTTTAATTCTGTACAGTGAGATATCTGAGATTTTGTGAAGAGATAGCAGAACTGTCAAACAATGAAACAGGGGAAACTTTAATGAATAAACTGTACTAATTGGCTAAGAAAAAAATTATGAAAATTTTATGGTGTGAAGATATGTGAGTCTAGTTTCAAGAAAAATTAACGGTTCTTCATTTGGAGTTCTGTAGCTCGAAAAATAAATAATTTAGTGACTATGACTCAAGTAGACAGCTTTGAATGAACTATAAATAGTAATAGAATTATAATGAATGGTACATGTGAACATGAAATGTATTGAATTGATGATTGAATTTATTCATTTAGATCCGGAAAACTCAAATACAAAGCTAGATCGAGGAAAGAAAAAAGTCCCGAATTAGTAGATTTTATATACGAACTAGTATCGAGGTAAGTTCATGTAACTTGAATTATCTTCTTAAATGCTTGAAATGTATGTTATTGATGTGAATATGATTTCAATGTTCATTGTATGAAGATTGATGATACATTGATATATTTGATAAAAAGAAAGAAATCCCGGTTGAATGAAAGGAAAATTCGATGGATCTCTGAAAAGGAATTGACGGTAAAAAGGATCTAGCCCGGACGGGTGATCCTATCCTAATATAGCCCTCCCGAAGAATATGTGTAAAATGGATTTAGCCCGGACGGGTAATCCAATTAGGGTCTGAATTTAGCTTTGATGGTAATTGGATCCAAGCTCATTAGAGTAATTGTCGTTGCGGATTTAGCCTGGATGGTAATCCCGACAATACTCTATGAGTTTACATTCTGAGGATTTAGCTTTGACTGGTAATCCCATTGTAAGGATGAGGTTCATGGAGTGTGCTCTCCAAATGAAAATGTGCGCACATGAATATGAATTGACGGACTCGGTTTGTACACTAAAGTGTACCTCTGAAAATCCATCGAAATTTCGAGTAATTCAACGGGATAAATATGGAAAATAACAAGGAAATGGAAATCATGATATTGATGAGCTCATCAATCATAGTATTTGTATTATTGATATATGGAAATTATTGAACCGACTTGAATGTTGAGTTTGTGAATGTTAGGGTAATAATGCATTGAATAGGTATATGAGTGTTTATTGCTTGTATTGAAAATATTGGGTAAGTATAATTCTTGTTTCATGGGCTTACTAAGCACAAAGTGCTTACCCTATTTCCTTTTTCCTATTTTGTAGTGTTAAGAGCTCTGAGATCGGATCGGTGGAGACTCATCACACTATCAACCCTAATATTTCGGTATTTAAAGAAACTTTAGTTTGGAAATGAATGGCATGTATAAGCTAATAAAATAAATGTTAATATGAAATGAATGTAAGGTCCACCATTGGTACAGTACCCTACAGGCAAACAAACTCAAGCTCCCCCCTGTTCCTCCATCGGTTCCCAAGATTCCACAGTGCAGTGTGTAATCGAATCATCGAAAAGGAAAGCTCCAGTTGATAAAATCCAAAATATAAATAAGAATTTGACGCAGATTGATGATGATCCTAAACGGGCTGAATTTTGGTTAGAGAATACTACTCGGGTTTTGGAAGAATTGTCTTGCACACCAGAAGAATGTTTAAAATGTGCCGTCTCACTACTAAAAGACACAGCTTATCATTGGTGGAATACTAAAGCTTCAGTTGTTCCGAAAGAAGAAATTACATGGGAATTTTTTCAGACCGAGTTCAAAAAGAAATATATCAGTCAGAGATTTCTTGATCAGAAAAGAAAAGAATTTCTTGAGTTGAAACAGGGCAATAGATCAGTATCTGAGTATGAAAGAGAATTTGTTCGGTTGAATAAATATGCTCGAGAATGGGTACAGTCGGAAGCTGAAATGTGCAAACGATTCGAAGAAGGGTTAAATGAAGAAATTAAGCTACTTATCGGAATTCTTGAAATTTGAGAGTTTGCTACATTGGCAGAGCGAGCTTATAAAGCAGAAGAATTGAGCAAAGAAAAGAAACAGTGAAAGGAAGCTCGATTTTTAGTAAAAGACCAATGGGAAAATCCCAATTTTCGCTCCAAAGAAATTGAAGAAGTACCAGATCGTTCTACCTCACCATGGGTATTCAGGCGGAGCGAGGTTCTCAACGCAATAATCCAAGACCTTCCACTCCATCGCTGACCGGTGTTGGCGGTGTTGGTACCCCTAGTCGAGATGCCGTGATTGTAATAAAGCTCATTTTGGTGAATGTCGATTTAAGAGCGGGCTTGTTACCGATGTGGTTCTTTTGACCATTTCTCGAGATTGTCCGAAGGGGTGAAAAGAAGTTGAATATATATCGAAGCCAAGTAATCCATCTTTGAGGGGTAGACCATCTCGACCATCCGGTAATGTCAGTGGTAGCCGAGGAGCTACAAAAGATACTGCAAGTAGGCCAGAGACACGAGCGCCTTCTAGGACATATGTCATGCATACCAGAGAAGATGCCTCAAAGACCGATGTTATTATTGGTACATTTTCTTTACTTGATACTAATATTATCGCATTAATATATGTGTAAAACTTGCATGCGTTAAAGATTTATCTGTTGAACCTACTGAATTTACGGTTAAAGTCTCGAACCCCTTTGGCCAATCTATTTTGGTGGATAAAATTTGTAAAAATTGTCCACTGATGGTAAGAGGTTATTGTTTCCTGGCTGATTTGATGTTACTGCCATTTGATGAGTTTGATGTGATATTGGGCATGGATTGGTTAACTCAAAGACGATGCAATAGTAAATCGTAAATGTAAATATATTGTGTTGAAGTGTCAGAATGGCGAATTACTCCGGGTTAAATCTGATCAGACAGAGGGATTATCTGATGTGATTTCAGTTATTACTGCTCAGAGGTATGTTAAAAAGGGGTATGATGCTTTTCTTGCTTATGTACTCGACACCAAGGTATCTGAGTCAAAGATACTGAGCGATGCGATGGTATGCGAATTTTCTGATGTGTTTCCAGAGGAATTACCAGGGTTGCCACCAGAAAGGGAAGTGGAATTCTCTATAGATTTGATTCCGGGAACTACTCCGATTTCCATAGCTCCGTACCGGATGGCTCCTACAGAATTAAAGGAATTAAAGACACAGTTGCAAGAACTTGTTGATAGAGGTTTTGTCCGACCGAGTCATTCACCTTGGGGTGCTCCGGTTCTGTTTGTGAAAAAGAAAGACGGGTCTTTGAGATTGTGTATTGATTATCGACAGCTTAATAAAGTAACTATAAAGAATAAGTACCCGTTGCCCCGGATTGATGATTTATTTGATCAGCTAAAAGGTGCTACTATATTTTCAAAGATTGATCTCCGATCGGGCTACTATCAGTTACGGGTAAAGGAGTCAGATGTGCCAAAACGACTTTCGTAACCGTGTACGGGCATTATGAGTTTACGTTATGCCATTTGGGCTTACTAATGCACTGCGGATTTATGGATTTGATGAATCTGATATTGCACCATATTTAGACAAAGTTCGTGGTAGTTTTCATTGATGATATTTTGGTCTATTCTCGAGATGAAGAAGAACATGCGAACACTTGAGAATTGTGTTGCAAATTTTGCGAGAAGCGCTTATATGCTAAATTCAAGAAATGTGAATTTTGGCTTCGAGAAGTGGGTTTTCTTGGACATATTGTATCCGCTGAAGGCATCAGGGTAGATCCAAGTAAAATCTCAGCTATTGTCAACTGGAATCCACCGAAGACTGTATCTGAAGTTAGAAGTTTCTTGGGTTTAGCTGGTTATTATCGGAGATTTGTACAGGGATTCTCTATGATAGCTTCTCCGATGACTCGATTATTACAGAAAGATGTAAAGTTCGAGTGGATGATGAGTGTCATCAGAGTTTCAACCGATTAAAAGATCTACTAACGAAAGCACCAAGATTAGTGCAAATGAACCGTAAGGAATTTGTTATTTACAAGTGATGCCTCATTAAATGGTTTAGGTTGTGTCTTGATGCAAGAAGGTAAAGTAATAGCCTATGCTTCAAGACAACTTAAACCACATGAACGAAATTACCCAGACATGATCTTGAATTAGTGCTATTGTATTTATATTGAAGATATGGCGGCATTACCTATATGGTGAGAAATGTCATATTTATACCGATCATAAAAGCTTGAAATATTTGATGACACGAAAAGATTTGAATTTGAGACAGTAGCGGTGGCTTGAACGATAAAGGACTATGATTTGATTATTGATTATCATCCGTAAGGCTAATGTTGTGGTGATGCTTTGAGTCGAAAATCTCTGCTTGCTTTACGAGTTATGAATACCCGGTTGTCACCGATCGATGATGGTTCAATCATAGTTGAATTGAGAGCTAAACCAACATTTCTACAAAGAAATATGTGAAGCTCGGAAAAATGATGAGAAGTTACTGAGTTAAACAGCACAATGTGACTCAGTCTCGATTCTCAATTTCAAGTTGGGATTGATGGTTGTTTATTATTCGGAGATAGGGTATGTGTACCCAAGAATTCGAGCTCATACGTAAGATTTTACACGAGGCTCACGGTGGTATTATGTCCGTACATCCGGAAGTAATAAAATGTATAATGTTTTGAAGAAGATGTCTTGGTGGCGTGTATGAAACGTGATATTTTTGAGTTTGTATCAAGATGTTTGATATGTCAACAGTCAAAGCGAACATCGGTACCTTCGGGTTACTTGACCAATTACTATACCGTAATGGAAATGGGAAAGAATCACTATGGATTTTGTATCGGGATTACCATTGTCTCCGGGAAAAAGATGCTATTTGGGTGATTGTTGATCGATTGACAAAATCAGCACACTTTATTCCTATGCGTATGGATTATTCTTTAGATAAATGGTGAATTGTACATATCCGAGATTGTCGGGCTACATGGAGTGCTGTCTCCATTATATCGAGATAGAGATCCCGATTTACGTCTCGTTTCGGGATAAATTGCAAGAAGCTTTGGGTACTCGGTTGTATTTCAAGATCTTGCATTTCATCCTCGCACGGATGGCCAATCTGAAAGTGTAATTCAAGTATTGGAAGATATACTCCGATGTTGTTTACTAGAGTTTGAAGGTAATTGGGAGAGGTATCTACCTTTGATTGAATTTGCTTACAATAATAGTTATCATCCGATATTAAAATGGCTCCATATGAAGCTTTGTATGGTAGAAAATGTAGAACACCATTGTATTGGATGAGCTCGGTGAAAAGAAGATACATGGGGTTGATTTAATCCGGAAATGTAAGAAAAAGTGAAGGTTATTCGGGATAGTTTAAAGCGACTTCCGATCGCCAAAATCATATGCCGATCTTAAACGAAAAGAGATTGAATTTCAGGTCGGTGACAAGGTATTCTGAAAGTGTCTCCTTGGAAGAAAGTTCTCGATTCGATTCGAAAGGGTAAATTGAGTCCAAGATTTATCTGCCATATGAAATTATAGAAAGAATTGGACCGGTTAAACATCGATTGGCATTACCACCGGAACTCGATAGAATTCATAATGTTTTTCATGTATCTATGTTACGACGATATCGGTCGATCCTTCACATGTTATTTCTCCGATGTAGTGGAGATTCAACCGATATGACTTACGGTGAAGAACCCACAAGATATTAGCACGAGAAACAAAGGAGCTTAGAAATAAAAGATAAATTTAGTGAAAGTATTATGGCAAAAGCATGGGATTGAAGAAGCGACATGGGAACCGGAGGAGACAATGAGGAAACAATATCCAAACCTCTTTCTTGGTAAGATTTTCGAGGACGAAAATCCTTAAAAGGGGAGAGTTGTAATGGCCTAAATTCAAGGTTATCGGAACAATGGTTTCGTAACCATAAATCCGATTTAAAGAGAAATTTATTTTAATATTTTTGCAAAAATATTTATATGATAGGAAAATCGTATTAAAATATTGATAGAAAAATTTTACCGATTTAGTGGTTAGTTAGAAAAGGAATTATTGAAGGAATTGGGTAAAACAAGGTATCGAGACCTTGATCTCATAAAATTGAGTAGGAAATATTTTTATAAATATTTATAAAATGTTATTAATGTGGTAGTAAAATTTCGTTAGAAAATTTTAACGTTTGAATATGTAATTAAATGAAAAGGACTAAATTGTAACAAATACAAAATTTTGAAAAATGATTAAATAGTTTAAAGGATAAAAGAAAGAGGGCTTAAAGGAAAATAGACCCAAGGTCTAATTGGGCTGGACAGCAAGGGTATGAAATCAGCAAGAAAATAAGGAGAAATAAGGGTAAAATGGGAAAATAACAAAGTTTGCTAAATAAAACTAGGACTAAATAGGGATATCTAGAAATCTCTTCATTTTCTTCACTCTCATCAGCTAAAAACGCCATAGGAGGGTATCTAAGCTGGTATATCATAATTTTGCACCAAGTAAGTGAATCCTTGCCTATTTCTTGTAATTTTGTGTTTTTAAAGACTTTTACAACTAGGTCCTACTATTAAATTCATTAGTCTTTGATTTCATGGATGAAATTGAAAGCCACCATGGTTTGTTTATGTAAGTTTATGATGAAATAGCATGAAATTTAAGCCTTAATTTGTTTAAGAGATGATTTTATTAGGTAATTTCAATAGAAATTGATTTTGAGACCTAATTATGAAAGTGTTTGGAATTAAAGTCTATTACTGAAATTATGATTTTAAAAGGTTATAAAGTAGTTTAAAGTGATAGAATAAAGTGTTAATTGAGAAAATAAGCTCAATTGAGAGGTTAATTGAGTAGGGACGAAATTATCATTCATTGAAAGTTTAGGGGAAAAATGGTAACAATCAGCTTGCACTAAAACAGTTTTTGACAGCAGCAGTAGTCTAACTTTGAAAAATCACCATAAATGGTAGAAGTTGAATTAGAAGATGAACGAAATATGAAATTAAATCTTATTGAGTCTAGTTTCTTATGGAAGAAACGTTGCAAGCAATAGAATTGTAAATCATGAGAAATAATAGGTTTTGTGAGACAAGGTCAGAATGAATTCAGGTTCCCTGTTCTGACTTTGAAAATAATAAAAATTGAATAAAAATAATTATGGGGAGTGGTTTATATTCTTAGAATCCTTACTGAGTCTATTTTTTTTATGGTACAAACGAAAACATTATTTTAATTCTGTACAGTGAGATATCTGAGATTTTGTGAAGAGATAGCAGAACTGTCAAACAATGAAACAGGGAAACTTTAATGAATAAACTGTACTAATTGGCTAAGACAAAATTATGAAAATTTTATGGTGTGAAGATATGTGAGTCTAGTTTCAAGGAAAATTAACGGTTCTTCATTTGGAGTTCTGTAGCTCGAAAAATAAATAATTTAGTGACTATGACTCAAGTAGACAGCTTTGAATGAACTATAAATAGTAATAGAATTATAATGAATGGTACATGTGAACATGAAATGTATTGAATTGATGATTGAATTTATTCATTTAGATCCGGAAAACTCAAATACAAAGCTAGATCGAGGAAAGAAAAAGTCCCGAATTAGTAGATTTTATATACGAACTAGTATCGAGGTAAGTTCATGTAACTTGAATTATCTTCTTAAATGCTTGAAATGTATGTTATTGATGTGAATATGATTTCAATGTTCATTGTATGAAGATTGATGATACATTGATATATTTGATAAAAAGAAAGAAATCCGGTTGAATGAAAGGAAAATTCGATGGATCTCTCAAAAGGAATTGACGGTAAAAGGATCTAGCCTGACGGGTGATCCTATCTGATATAGCCTCCCAAGAATATGTGTAAAATGGATTTAGCCGGACGGGTAATCCGAATTGGGGTCTCAATTTAGCTCGGACTGGTAATTCAGATCCAAGCTCATTAGAGTAATTGTCGTTGCGGGATTTAGCTTTGGACCGGTAATCCCGACAATACTCTATGAGTTTACATTATGGGATTTAGCTGGACTGGTAATCCCATTGTAAGGATGAGGTTCATGGAGTGTGCTCTCTGAAATGAAAATGTGCGACATGAATATGAATTGACGGACTCGGATTTGTACACTAAAGTGTACTTCGAAAATCCATCGAAATTCGAGTAATTCAACGGGATAAATATGGAAAATAACAAGGAAATGGAAATCATGATATTGATGAGCTCATCAATCATAGTATTTGTATTATTGATATATGGAAATTATTGAACCGACTTGAATGTTGAGTTTGTGAATGTTAGGGTAATAATGCATTGAATGGGTATATGAGTGTTTATTGCTTGTATTGAAAATATTGGGTAAGTATAATTCTTGTTTCATGGGCTTACTAAGCACAAAGTGCTTACCCTATTTCCTTTTCCCTGTTTTGTAGTGTTAAAAGCTCGGAGATCGGATCGGTGGGAGACTCATCACACTATCAACCCCAATATTTCGGTATTTAAAGAAACTTTAGTTTGGAAATGAATGGCATGTATAAGCTAATAAAATAAATGTTAATATGAAATGAATGTAAGGTCCACCATTGGTATGGCTAGCAAACCTTGGTTTGGTATGTGTTGATGTTATCTTATAAATATGCATGAATTTATTTTGAAAATATGTTGAATTGGAATAGTCTCGATTTAGAACTTGCGGAAATGCTAGATATTTATAAATGGGTTATATTGAGTAAAAAAAAATCGTAAACTCCTAGATGCCTCGTACCCTATTCCGACAATGAATACGGGTAGGGGGTGTTACAAATATCACAGCATAGCTGCTAATAATAACGCAGTAAAGCTGCTAATAACAGTAAACGTAGGTCAAGCCACTAAAATCAGAATACGTGGCGATGGCACTAGAATGGTAAAAACGTGGCAGAGCCCCTAGTACAGTATTTCTTCCAAATTTGAATCCCAACCCTAATGCAGAATTTCGTGTCATAAATAATTCGTGTATGTAGGATGTCACAATCATAATCATTCAAATATATATATCACACACATCACCTAAACTCCCTCTAGGGGTATAACGGTCATTTTTTGGTTAGGGGTAAAACAGTAATTTCACCCCTCATGGGTATTTTGGTAATTTTACCCATCAAGGGTATTTCGGTAATTTTACCCATCGAGGGTATTTTAGTAATTTTACCCATCGAGGGTATTTCGATAATTTTACCCATCGAGGGGATTTGGATAATTTTACCCATCAAGGGTATTTCGATAATTTTTACGACCCTACCCTAGGCCTACCGTCATTTCGAACGACTCGAAAACTTATCTGACCAAAATGGTGTAACTGGGCCCAAAGCCCATTATCCGGCCTAAGTGGGCCCACACGCTCGCTCGGCCCATGTAACCCAACTTTAGTCACGGCTATGCGAATCTCACTGCCCAATCCGTTAATATCCTCATACAGTGGATTTTACCCATGTGGGGCTCACGAGGCCCGTCTCGGCCCAACGAGGCCCATTACAACCTAAGCCCACGAAAACGTCTGTGACGGCCTCTATGGTCTAACGCCAATGATTGTGGCTCGATTTATCCCTACGAGCGTTTGCACGCTCGAGGGCCCTCAAATGTCGAAAGTTCAGCTTTTCAGCTTTTGCCGATTCACAGTAGCACAAGAATATGAGAACACCTTTATCCAACATTTAAACAGTATGGTATTGGGTGTACGATTACACACCTGATTACAACCGCAAAGACTGTGAATAATCCGGAGCACACAACCTATAACCAACACAACACACGGTTAAAGAATATCCTTAAACTATCACCTTATATCATTTAAACCACAATCACTCACCCTGCTTGAACTAACAGATACTAGCGCCTCCCTGCTGGTCCAGGCGATTTCCCCCTCTTAACATGATTGGCATCACAAGAGTTGTTAGAAAACAACCAGCATTCGGCCCCCAAGAGAAAAACAAGCAAATAAAATCGAAGCTTGCTAATAGAGACAAAAGAGATCTTACTAATAATGAAATAACAGAGTGATTGCAGTATCCTCTTACCAATATCGGTAACCAAACGTATTTCGGTAGTAGTTAGCTAAGAAGATTCAACCCTAACCATGGAGAACAAAGAGATTGAGAGAAAGAGGGTATGAGTATTCAGCCTAGCAAAGATGGGGAAAACGCAATATTGGAAAAAGAAGAAAAGGAAGTAAAAGAGGAGAGGCCTACCAATTCGGCAATTAGCAAAATGTGAAGGAGAAAGAAGGAAGACGAGAAACAACAGAATGAAAAGGAAGGGAGAGGAAGTGAATTCGGCAGAGGTGAACTGAAAGAAAAAGACCTAAAACGTCAAAAATGTTCCAAAATGGAAAACAATTCCCCAAAAATGCCAGAGAAAATTTGGCACCCCAACACTCTCACAAGCCAAAAATACACCCCAAATGACAACCCTTAGCCGAAATTCCCTTACTCATCCATTCTCAAATTCGACTAAGACTCCTACACACCCCAACTCCCTCAAACTCTCCACCGAATCCTCCTAGAATTACTCCCAGCCTCCCATTCGAATTTGTTGACCAAGTCTTCAACCCCCTCTACAGAGTTTGATTCAAACTCTACCTCTCGCACCACCAAATCATAAAATAAAAGCCCCCTATTTGCATGCCATGGGATTCGAACCCCACTCCTCTTGCCATCTCAGTGACGCCACAGCCACCAAGTCACAAGCTCTTTTTGTGACACATAACACACACATTTATACATAAGTCCTACTGCTAACAGCCCATTCCTCTTAAAAGCAACAACTAAAAGTTTTCCAAGGCCTAGACTCGAACCCAGGCTGTAATAGCCTAAATTTCAGTGATATCAGAAATAGTGATTCGAGAACACCAAATCTGACAAATGAACTCGTAAGTTATATTATTTAATATTTACAAGCCAAATGTAGCTTTTAAAAGATTTTTGAAATAGTAGATTTTGTTTTATAAAGATTTATTTGATCAAGAAATCGAGAAAAAGAGGTATCGAGATCTCGGTATTATAAATCGAGTCATAAATATTTTTATGAATATTTACGGAATGTTAATAAGGTAGTACTAAAATTTCGTTAGAAAATTTTGACGTTTGGGTGGTTAATTAAAGAAAAAAGGACTAAATTGAAAAATGTGTAAAAGTTGCGAGAAGATTAAATAGCTTAATTGTCAAATGAGGAAGGACCTAAAGTGAAAATAAGCCCAAAGGAGATATTTTGGGCGGCAGTAGCTGAGAAAAATCAGGAAATGGGTGAAATAAGGGCAAAATTGGAAAATTGCCAAAATTAGCTAAATAAAAATGGGACCAAATTGAAATATCTAGAATTCTCTTCATTTCTCTTCATTTTCATCAGCTGAAAAACAGCCATGGAAGAGGGTTCAAGCTGGTTTTCATGCTCTGGCTTCATGTAAGTTTAATTCTTGCTTTCTCCTTGAAATTTCTATGTTTTTGAACTTTTACAATTGGGTCCAACTTAGTATGTCATTAGTTTTTTATTCTATGGCTAATTTTTAAAGTTTCTATGGATGAGTGATGGAATAATATGATGAATAAATATAGAATTTAAGCTTTAATTTTGATATATGGTGATTTTATCAAGTAAAATTGATGGAAATTGGACTTTAGGACCTAATTGTGAAAGAGTTGAAATTAAGGCCTAGTGTTAAAATTCTGATTTTCAAAGGTTATGAAGTAGTTTAAAATGATAGAGAAAAGTATTAAATGAGAAAATTAGCTAAATTGAGGGGTTAATTGAGCAAGGACTGAATTGTATGAATTGTGGAATTTGGGACAAAATAGAAATCAACATGTTATACAAAAGCAGTTTTGGACAGCAGCAGTTATCTAAATTTGAAAAATCACCAAAAATTTTAGAAATTGAATTATAAGTTGAGTGAGATATAGAATTAAATCTTGTTGAGTCTATTTTCATATAAAAGAAACAGAGAAAGAAAAGGAAGTCTACATATTGAGATATTTAAAGTTTTGTAAGACTAGTTTAGAATAACTTCATGATCCCCTATTCTTACTTTATAAATTCACTAAAAATTGTACAAAAATAATTATGAGTTATAATTTATATGTTTGTATTCCTTAGTGAGCCTATTTTCATTATAAATAATTGGAAACACTATATTAAAATTTTACTATGAGATAATTTATTTTTAGTGAAGAGAGGTCAGAGCCACCGGACTGTGTAACAGGGGAGAACTTAACTAATAAACTGTACTAATTAGCCACACCAAAAATTCTGGAAAAATTATAGTAAGAAGATATGTGAGTCTAGTTTCAAATAAAATTAACGGATCTTAATTTGGAGTTATTTAGCTTAAGATAAAAATAATTGAGTGACTATGACACGGATGGACAGCTTGAATATTCACATAAGTAAATAGTGAAAATTATAGATAATGTTACTTACAAGTGTCTTGTTTATACTAAGGATGTGGATGGAGAGGAGGAGGAGGAAAAATAATATATGAACGACTTGTGTATAAATTGATCACATGCTCGATTATAATTGATAAATGTTGAATTAGAAATGATATAATGTTTTATTTGGAATGTTTATTATGAAATTATGATTATCGTTATAATACAAAAATTGAACTTGTGAGTTTATACGGCTAAATTTTAGTGATCATTTGTTAATTTTATGAACTCCATAATGTGTTATTTCATATGTAATGATGATAAAATCGTGAATAATGTAAAAGCATGAAAATTGAATAAACGATCAAATTGAGCACTTTAGTTCAATGACAAGATGAATTGATTAAAAAGACCATGATTGAACCATGGCAACAAGTAATAAGTGATAGCTTTGGCTACACTTATCTGATCAAGGACAAGTGAAAGTGAAAAGTGGCGGCTCGATTGCACGATCGGTGAAAATGGTAGCTCGCCACCGATCGATGAAAAGTGGTAGCTCGCCACCGATCGATGAAAAGTAAAAAGTGGTAGCTCCGGCTACTTGATCAGTGAAAAGTGGTAGCTCCGGCCACCGATCGGTGAATAGTGCTAGCTTCGGCTACAAGTGACAAGTGATTTCTGTGTAAGACCATATTTGGGATATGGCATCGGTGTGATATGTGTTTAAGATGTAAGACCATAGCTGGGCTATGGCATTCTAGTGAAAGGTGATGAATTGACGGATAAGTCCATGGTTTCACCATGGCATAATGATAGTGAAGATGTAAGATCATGGCTGGGCTATGGCATTCTAGTGAAAAGACCACGCCTATGTTATGGCATCGATGATTATCGATGATATTCAAAGGCATACCGGCAAGCGCACCAATTTCGTAAGACGTCCACTAATTTGACAAAGTTTGATAAGTGTTACATAGTATTATGTGATATAAGGAAATACGAGTTGATGAGACATGAACATAGAACTTGGTTGATAAATGAGTTCATTTGTAATTTTATATTTGTACACCCTTGCGTGTATTATCCGTATGAATTGGTATTCCAAATAAGTTAATAATAAGAGTTCTAATATGAAATAATCTGAATTCTAAATGAAATATTATGAAAATGGATATGAAATACAGAGGTATGATTGTTATATATTATATGAATACATAATGTGAAAAAATATAAGTACAAGAGAAATTTAATGAGAATTGAGCCCATATATGTTTCTTGTTATTTATATGAAGTGTACGACTAACAAATAGTATTAAGTATAAGGCTCGGTTGAATATCTTGAATTGGTTTTTGTATGTATTAAATGTGAGACCCTTGTAAATGAGATAAATTTTGGGATATTGCGAAAAACTTCGTACGATTCTGATTTAGTCCCAACCCGATCCTAATGCATGATTTGGACTTCAAAGGTAACTTTTATAATCAATATTGGTATTTGAGTGATAAATGGTTTAAATTATCTGTAAGTGTTCCATACTTCTCGATAATGCCTCGTACTTTATTCTGGCAACGGATATGGGTAGGGGTGTTACACAAGCTGCCTAAAAACCCCCAAATACACTCAAATACTTAACTATTCAAGCACATCATGGAATTTAAGCCAATTCAGTAAAATTCCAAACCCCATATTTTTGGGGCGTTACAACTCTACCCTTAAAGAAATTTCGCCTCGAAATTTACTTAGTAAAAAAAGGTGAGGATATTGTTGTTGCATAGCCTCCTCAGGCTCCCACGTGACTTTCTCTGAACCGTGATTACGCCAAAGCGCCTTGACCAATGGAACAGATTTCCTCCTTAATACCTTAAAGTCACGATCCAGTATCTGCACCTGTTCTTCCTCAAAAGTCAGATCAGGTCTACCTCGATCTCCTCCACCGGCACTATGTGTGAGGGATCAGAGCGGTATCGCCTCAGCATGGAGACGTGGAACACATCATGTATCTGGTTTAACTCAAGAGGCAGCTCAAGTTGATAGGCGACCAGTCTCACACGCTTTAATATCTGGTAAGGTCCGATGAATCTAGGACTCAGTTTGCCTCTCCGTCCAAATCTCAAAATCTTCTTCCATAGTGAGACATTCAAGAAGACATAATCCCCCACTAAGTACTCTATCTCCTTACACTTTAAATCGGTATATGACTTCTGCCTATCAGATGCTTCCTTTAACCGATCTCGGATCAACTTTACTTTCTCTTCGATTTCAGAAACTAACTCTGGCCCCAAAACTCACCGTGCATCCAATTCTGTCCAACAAGTAGGGGTATGACACCTACGACCATATAACGCCTCGTACGATGCCATCTGTATACTGGATTGGTAACTGTTGTTATACGCAAACTCCGCTAGCGGCAAGTAGTATTCCCAACTGCCTTTGAAATCAATTACACAGCTTCCTAGCATGTCTTCCAATATCTGGATCACCCTCTCTGACTGCCCATTTGTCTGAGGATGGAATGCAGTACTGAAATCCAATCTTATACCCCATGCCTCGTGTAACTTCTTCTAGAATCGAGATGTGAATCTAGGATCTCTATCTGAAATGATAGACACTGGTACACCATGCAGTCTCACAATCTCAACCACGTATAACTTAGCCAACTTCTACAGCGAATAATCAGTACAGACCGGTATAAAGTGGGCAGATTTAGTCAGTCGGTCAACAATAACCCATACCGAATCCTTCTTAGTAAGAGTCAAGGGTAGCCCACTAACAAAGTCTATGGTTACCCTCTCCCACTTCCAGAGTGGAATTTTAACGGGTTGCAGTAATCCAGAAGGCAGTTGATGCTCGACCTTAACTTGCTGGCATGTCAGACACTTACTCGCGAAATCTGTAACCTCGCGTCGAAGCCCTGACCACCAATACAGTTCATGCAGACCTCGGTATAACTTGTTTCCGCTAGAATGCATAGCATATGGAGTATTATGTGCCTTTCACAATATAGACTGCCTTAACTTAGAATCTTTCGGTATACAAACTCTCTCATGGAAACATAGTATTCCCTCACTATTCATTCCAAAATCCGTAGTCTCCCCCTTCTCAACCAATCGAAAATGAGGAACCAACGATTCATCCACAATTGCTTCCCCTTAATCTGATCAGTCCAGGTCGGTCTCACTTGTAGTTCAGCCAACAAACTACCATCATCAAACAGGCTGAGACGAGCAAATATTGCTCTTAAATCCAATACAACATTGCAGTTTAGTGCATCGACTACTACGTTAACTTTACCAGGGTGGTAGCCAATCGAGCAATCATAATCCTTAAGCAACTATATCCATCTTCGCTGCCTAAGGTTCAGCTCCTTCTGAGTAAGAAGGTACTTGAGGCTTTTATGGTCGATGTAAATACTAGACTTCTCACCGTATAAGTAATGCCTCCAAATATTCAGTGTGAATACCACCGCAACTAATTCCAAGTCGTGAGTGGGGTTATTCACCTCGTGAGGCTTAAGCTGGCGAGACGCGTAAGCAACCACCTTACCCTCTTGCATCAACACACATCCCAATCCAGTGTGTGACACATCACAGTAGATAATGAATTCCTTTCCAAACTCTGGCTGTATTAACACCGGGGCTTTAGTCAGAACCTTCTTCAGTTTCTCAAAACTCTCCTGCTGCTTATCAGTCCAGTTGAAGGGTACTCATTTACGCAGTAACTTAGTCAGAGGTGCAGCAATCAGTGAAAACCCCTCAATTAAAATTCTGTAATACCTATCCAGACCCAAAAAACTTCGAATCTTAGATACCGTCTTCGGTGGTTTCCAATCTAATGCGGCTTTAATTTTCTGAGGATCAACCCGAATCCCCTCGACAGACACCACATGACCTAGAAATGTCACTTTTCGCAACCAGAACTCACATTTGCTGAACTTTGCATAAAGTTGTTTTTCCCTCAGTATTTGTAATACAATTCAAAGATGCGAATCATGATCCTCCTCGGTTCTTGAATACACCAGAATGTCATCTATAAACACCACCATAAACCGGTCTAAATAGGGCTAGAATACCCGGTTCATTATATCCATGAAAGTAGCTGGTGCATTCGTCAACCCAAACGGCATGACCAGAAACTCGTAATGTCTATAACGAGTCCTGAATGCAGTCTTATACACATCCGCCTCCTTAACCCTTAGCTGATGGTACCCAGATCAAAGATCTATCTTGGAGAAGACCGAAGCTCCTCACAGCTGGTCGAACAGATCGTCAATCCTTGGTAAAGGGTACTTGTTCTTAATCGTCAGTTTGTTCAGTTAACGATAATCTATGCACATGCGCATGGATCCATCTTTCTTCTTCACGAATAACACTGGTGCTCCCCATAGAGACACACTCGGCCAAATGAATCCTCGGTCCAGTAGCTCTTGAATTTGAGCTTTTAACTCAACCAGCTCCTTCGGTGCCATCCTATAAGGGGCGATGGACACGGAGCTATTCCTGGTAGAAGCTCGATACTAAATTCGACTTCACGATCTGAGGGCAACCCAGGAAGCTCTTCGGGATAAAATTTGAAAACTCCTTAACAGTTTTGACATCTCCAAAAGAAGGACCCTTAGAACCAGAACTGCTAACATACGATAGGAACGCCTCACAACCCTTGCGAACGAGCTTCTCGGCCTTTTCGCAGAGATTACATTAGACAAATAATCTCTTTGTTCCCCTATCACCACTATTTCCTTATCCTCAGAAGATTTCAATACCATACACTTAGTAGCGCAATCTAAATTTGCATGGTGCTCCACAAGCCAATTCATGCCTAATATAAGATCGAATTCACCAAACATAGTTCCATCAAATCTGTTGGAAAAATAACCCCTTAGACCTCTAGGGGCACATTTCTGAACAACTTATTCACCCTAATCGATTATCCCAATGGACTTATCACAATCTTTTCACTATCAATAATTTTGAACGGAAAACCTAACGTCCTAGACACAGTGCAAGCAACATACGAGTGTGTAGACTTAATGTCAATTAAAGCAGTGTATGGTACATTATAGATTAGAAACGTACCAGTTATGACATTTGGGGCGTCGCCATCCTCTCGACGATAAGCAACATAGACCAGACCTGGCTGTCTTACCTCCGTGTTACCAACACCTCTGCCCAGTGCTCCACGACCTCGTCCTAAACCATTTCCCCCTTTAGCCTGACCACGGCCTCTCGGTGGCTGCTGACCACCTCTCACTGGTTGAACATTACCCTGGCCTGAGGCTTGCATCTGAATAGGCCTCTATGTACAGTTCTTGACTTGGTGATCCATGGACCCACATCTAAAACATGCCCCAGTTGTTTCCAACACTCACCCTGGTGAGCTCTCCCACAATCTACGTAAAGATGCGATCTTACCATCGTAATAGGAACTGCTCGGACTGGCCCCTCAAATTTGGGCTTCTTCTTAGGCCCACCAAATAAACTTGAGGGCCCAAAATCCCTTTTATTTCTGTCCCTATCTTTCTCTCGATTCTGGCGCTCTGAGTGCTTTACATCCTCGAAAATTTTTACCTTATCCATAAGGACAGTAAAATCTCGTTCCCTCTGCGGAGCTATCAGCACTGCAACTCGTCTTAGAGACCATCCTCGACTATACCACGAGTATATCGGCTTAGCCGTAGAAACTCTGCCTCATACTCCGCCACAGACCTATTCCCTGAACCAGGCTCAGAAATTTCTTCCTCCGGGCATCCACATAACTTGCTCCAATATATTTTCCTTGAACGGCCATTTTGAATAAATCCCACATCAAATGGTCGGCTTGTGTGCCTTCTCTTACAGTGAGCCACCACCGGTATGCCTCTTCCCGCAGTAAAGACACTCCTTTCAATTTTTGCTCCACCGTACAATCGAGATTATCCATTATCTACTCGGTAGCCTCTAACCAATAGCCACATCCGGGGCTACACCAGAAACACCCCTAAAGATTTTTGCTCTATTAGATTGGAGTCGCTCAGAAATCGACCATCGGCCCACTAATCCAGTACTTGCTCCAGTGACCCTCTCAAAAACTCGTAGCATTGCTTGGGATAGGGCATCATCCCTAACTGCTCGGTCATGAGACCTGGTCTTAGTTACTAGTGAGGCGGGTGCCTCCTAGTAGGCATGTGGCCCGACACTGAAGACCCAGCCTTAGCACCTCCTCGACCTCTACCGCGGCCACTTGTACCCCTTCTATGACCTCTTGTGCTCATATCGATATAGTGTATCTATTTTAAGAGTTTTATGTATTAAATTATAATTCCAATAATTAATAACAGATATTTTATGATAAACAATAATTAGGGTTGTTTTGGTAGATCGAAACCTCACCACAATTTTCAGTCTTCTATAGTCTCAGTTTACCCTAACTAAAGAGTTTTAGTACTATACTACTATCGGTTATAGTTTCTCAGTATAACATTTCAGTCTATAACAGTAAACATTACTAGAGAACTTACAGATTTAGCGCCGGAGATTCAGTGTGCCACACTTTTAGTAACAACTCTTTAATTCTCTTTCCAAAACTAGAATTTAAACAATTTTAGAAAAAAATTTTAAGAACTCATTCAACAGCTGAGTTTTGTAACTTGACTCTGATACCACTAAATGTAACACCTACACTCGGCCCAGACGTTACGATCGAATTTGACGTGTCACATCAAAGTGTCGTTTGAAAATTGAGTTTGTCGATAAAAGGTCATTACTAAATTTAAAAAAAAAATCCCATTTAGTAATTGTTTTGAAACTGTTAGCATTGTAAAAACCTTGTTGCCCAATTATAGGTCGTTTCAATTGTTTTAGGCTTATCAATCTGAAATAAAACCGTGAAAGCTTTTCTAGTTGTAAACCTTAAGATTTGAAAATGTGATTTTAAGAGAAAACGGTTATTGTTTTAAAAACCCCATGTTTCCTACACTAGTAAGTTGAAATAAAGAGAACAAAAAAAAAAGTTAAAACCCCAAATGGCCTTATTACAAAATTATTAGCCCAATATATTATAAATAAAATAACTAAGTCTAAGATTAAATCATATTGAGCGTGTGGCCACCTCCGAGCCCCTCGCAGCTCCAAATCATCTAAGGCTGAGGATTACCTGCACAGTTAAAAGAAATGGTGAGTTATGAGAACTCAGTGTAATCCTTATCATGCAAGAATAAACGGGCCCGAGCCCTATTCAAGAATGATCGCCTCTAGCTTTAGCCTATACAAGAATAGAGTGGGTCTAAGCCCAAAGTCATAACAAAGTAGAAATGTAAATGCAACTCAACCCACCCAAACCAACACACCACCCTTACCAACCAAAGACACCATGTAGAGACCAAGTCGACCCACCCAGCCAGCACACTAATATCGCAGCATAACTTCTAATAATAACGCAGCAAAGCTGCTAATAACAATAAACGTGGGTCAAGCCACTAAAATCAGAATACGTGGCGATGCCACTAGAATGGTAAAAACGTGGCAGAGCCCTAGTACAGTATTTCATCCAAATTTGAATCCCAACCCCAATGCAGAATGTCGTGTCATAAATAATTCGTGTATGCAGGATGTCACAATCATAATCATTCAAATATATATATCACACACAGATCACCAAAACTCCCTCTAGGGGTATAACGGTTATTTTTTGGTTAAGGGTAAAACGGTAATTTCACCCCTCAGGGGTTTTTTGGTAATTTTACCCATCGAGGGTATTTTGATAATTTTACCTATCAAGGGTATTTCGGTAATTTTACCCATCGAGGGTATTTCAGTAATTTTACCCATCGAGGGTATTTCATTAATTTTACCCATCGAGGGTATTTCATTAATTTTACCCATCGAGGGTATTTCATTAATTTTACCCATCGAGGGTATTTCGATAATTTTACCCATCAAGGGTATTTCAGTAATTTTTACGACCTTACTCTAGGCCTACCGTCGTTTTGAACGACTTGAATAACTTATCTGACCAAAATGGTGTAATTGGGCCCAAAGCCCATTATCTGGCCCAAGTGGGCCCACACGCTCGCGCGGCCTATGTAACCCAACTTGAGTCACGGCTATGCGAATCTCACTGCCCAATCCGTTAATATCCTCATACCGTATATTTTACCCATGTAGGGCCCATTGGGCCCATGAGGCCCGTCTCGGTCTAACGAGGCCCATTACAACCTAAGCCCACGAAAACGTTTGTAACGGCCTCTACGGTCTAACGCCAACGATTGTGGCTCGATTTATCCCTAAGAGCGTTCGCACGCTCGAGGGCCCTCAAATGCTGATAGTTCGACTTTTCGGCTTTTGCCGATTCACAGTAGCACAAGAGTATGAGAACACTTTTATCCAGCGTTTAATCAATACGGTATTGGGTGTACGATTACACACCTGATTGTAACCATGAAGACTGCGAATAATCCGGAGCACACAACCTATGACCAACACAACACACGGTTAAAGCATATTCTTAAACTATCACATTTAATCATTTAAACCACAATCACTCACCCTGCTTGAACTAACAGATACTAGAGCCTCCCTGCTGGTCCAAGCGATTTCCCCCTCCTAACATGATTGGCATCACAAGAGTTGTTAGAAAACAACCAGCATTCGACCCCTAAGAGAAAAACAAGCAAAGAAAACCGAAGCTTGCTAATAGAGACAAAGGAGATCTTACTAATAACGAAATAACAAAGTGATTGCAGTATCCTCCTACCAATATTGGTAACCAAATGTATTTCGGTAGTAGTTAGCTAAGAAGATTCAACCCTAACCACGGAGAACAAAGAGGTTGAGAGGAAGAGGGTATAAGTATTCGGCCTAACAAAGATGGGGAAAATGCAATATTGGAAAAAGAAAAAAAAAGTAAAAGAGGAGAGGCCTACCAATTCGACAATTAGCAAAATGTGAAGGAGAAAGAAGGAAGACGAGAAACAACAGAATGAAAAGGAAGGGAGAGGAAGTGAATTCGACAGAGGTGAACTGAAAGAAAAAGACCTGAAACGTCAAAAATGTTCCAAAATGGAAAACAATGCCCGAAACATGCCAGAGAAAATTCGGCACCCCAACACTCTCACAAGCCAAAAATGCACCCTAAATGACAACCCTTGGCTGAAATTCCCTTACTTATCTATTCCCAAATTCGGCTAAGACTCCTACACACCCCAACTCCCTTAACCTCTCCACCGAATCCTCCTAGAATTACTCCCAGCCTCCCATTCGAATTTGTTGACCAAGTCTTCAACCCCTCTACAGAGTTTGATTCAAACTCTACCTCTCGCACCACCAAATCATAAAATAAAAGCCCTCCTATTTGCATGCCATAGGATTTGAACCCCACTCCCCTTGCCATCTCAGTGATGCCACAGCCACCAAGTCAAAAGCTCTTTTTGTGACACATAACACACACATTTATACATAAGTCCTACTGCTAACAGCCCATTCCTCTTAAGAGCAAAAACTAAAAGTTTTCCAAGGCCCAGGCTCAAACCTAGGCTTCCTAAAAACCCCCCAAATACACTCAAATACCTAACCATTCAAGCACATCATAGAATTTAGGCCAATTCAGCAAAATTACAAACCCCACATTTTTGGGGCGTTACAAATTATCTTTTTAGGCAAGACCATACAAACATAGAAAAATCGATTTCATAAACATATTATTGTGTTCAACTTTGTTCTTCACCAATGCTTAAACCAATAAGCACTGCCGTTGTAGTGCTTCAACCATTGCTCGATTTACTTGCAGCTATCATTTTTGTTTTTTTACACATATATATACGTTAAAATAAAGTATTGAAGCAATTATGGAAACATTTCTCAGTGGCATCTATAGTATTGACTGTTGGGAAATGTCACCATATTATAGTAAACATGTAACTATTTTCTATTTATTTGAATGATGAATAAATAAATCAAGTTAATTTCACATTTTACTGTTACGCCTTGTATTTCTATCTTTTATGTTTTGTATGCATAGTGAAATTGTGACAAACAAATATTAGCCCATTGATTGTCTAAGTTCAAACTGAAGATAAGTGGCATTATAAGAACGTTTATATTACGAGAAAGACAATTTACTTCAATAGATAATCTAAATAAGTCCGTAATCCCGTAAAAGAATCGAAGTGAGCATTTGATTCAAATACTGAAAAGGATTATTATGTTGTCTACAATTCTAATTGGAGAAATGACTAGTCTTGGCTATCAGAGTAGTTGACTCCACGGAGTAGAGAAATAGATGTATTCATTGGTAGAATGATACATTGGACTGGACCCAGGATGAATTAATTCTGAATCCATTTGTGATTTAATTCACTTGTGACATTCATGGTGTGATTTACCTAAATCCTGAGTTAGTCACTGACCATGCATATGTAACTTATGTGATTTGATATAAGTGGAGGCTTATGCTCTAAAGATGATCGAGCATATAGCTGATATATTGGGTACATGACTTGTGTATGGCATGACTTTACTAGCAATAGTGGAATTCATAGCTCAATTAAAGAGTTAATGATATCCTCTTATTGGCATTGTGGATTGATAAATATGGAACGTGGCAATGGGTTACTTGTTCTCAAACGAGCAATTTATCACAGTCATTTTATTGACAATAATCATATTAATCATTAAGTAGACACAATGGTGACAATAAGATAAAATAGGATTATATTGAATAAATGAATTTAACTCAAAGGAATCAAGGATATCATATGAGGGTAACACATACATGATGAGGTCATTGGACAATATAGTTGGATGAATTGTTTTCGTAAAGAGTATACAATAAGGAGTTTTCAATCATAGTACTTCTTGTGGACTGACTCCATGATTAAATAATTACGAATTATTGAACAATGCTTCTGGACATAATTACAATTACTAGAGCCTAATTGTATATGTCCGATTAGTCCCTACACTAGCTAAAAAAAAGCTTGATCAGACTGTCTTTAAATTAGAAAAAAATTCTATGACTTTAGAAATGATTTAATTGAGTTGATTTATTCGGTGCAGAATTAAATTAGATGGTTGTAAGAATTGTTCAACTAAAGAATTTGATTAAAGAATTTTCTTTAAAAATTAATTTGGAAAATCTAAGTGATTTTTGAAAAAATTAATTTTGATCAAGTAAAATTAAATTAATCAAATTAATTAAAATTAATATGATATTTTGGAAATTAAATTTAAAGTCAGACAATTGGCCCAATGGGTAATTGCACTTGAAAATTGGACTTGAGATTGTAAATTGGGCCCAAGAGGCTAAAATTGAGACTAAGACCCAAAAACTGGTCAAACTGAGCTTGATATGTGAAAACGGGTCGACGGTTCAACCGGTGGCTATACCGGACCGATCGGGTCGTCACTAACCCAGACCTAACCGGCTCGGGGTGCCGTAAAGGTGTCGCACCTACATCACCGGACATGGCGGTGCTGCCGGCTGTGACGGCAATGTTCTGGTTACCGACGGTGGTTGGTCTTCGGTGGTTGAATAGTGGAAGAGTTACAATCTTACTAGGACTCTACTAGAGAATTTGATTTCAGATTAACTATTCCAAATAATAATATTTTAATAGTTTAATATTAAATTTAATTTAATATTTATCTTAATAGTATTTTATTAATTTAATATTAAATTTATTATCTTAATATTAAATTAAATTTTATGTTTATGTTGTAGATAAACATTCTATTATTTTAGTAAGATTTAATATTAAATTTAATCTAATATTTATATTGATAAAATTATATTATTTTAATATTAAAATAATTAAGTTTACTCATAGTTAAACTCTTTAAACTCTCCCTATATAAAGAGAGCCTTGGGTCATTATTTTACACACACTCGAATTCAAGAGAAAATTGTAGAGAGAAAATTCTATGAAGAGATTATTTCAGAAAATTTCTAGAGATACTTTTCTTATTTACAACTTGCCCCAAAAGTTTAGAGAAATTACAAAATTACCTCACTGGTAATTTTTGTGAAATTTTTTCTGATTCAAAGTGAGTCCACACTTGGCAAACGTGAGCTTGAGGATAGTGGAGAAGACTACTTGGTCGAAGTGCTCATCCTAGAAAAATCGAAAAGGTACAATTTTGATTAAGTGTTTATTACTCTAAATATCACAACCAAGATCTTATTTTGGAAAAAAAATTTAAAATTTTGTTTTTCCTAAATTTATTTTCCGCTATATTTTTCAAACCTGTTTTTTCCTACACTTCAAACCAATAGAATTATTCTTTTCTCTCAAGTCAGAAATTTGAAGAATCAACTCACTGAAGTCTTTGACATAGTCCCAAATAGTGCTTTGTTGCATAAGCCGACACAACTTAGCTCGAGCCTCCTTCTCGGCATACTATGGAACTTCTTCTAAGTCCCAATTGCGGTCTCACACCATTTTTTATTTGTGGACCTATGATGCCACCATAAGAGAGTGACATTAATAAAATAAAATACAGCAGTGTTTACCTTAGTGGCAACATCCTCAATGCCCATTATGTGGAAGTATTCCACCGCTTAAAGAAAATTGTCCACATCCCTCGTGAACCTCATCCCCTTAAACTCTTTCGGTTGGAAACATCCATCTTGTGTTACTTAAGAACCAAAGCTAGCATCCCATTACCCAAAGCAGCCTTGTAAATAGTGAGCTCCCCATTGAGCTCTACAATTGTTGGATCAGATGCCTTGAGTGTAGTATATTCGTTTGCAAACTTGTAATTTTTTCGAACAGATTGGTTAATAAAACAATTCATGAATTACATTAATATACTTTGTATAATGTCCTCATGTGATTTTTGCATGCAAAGTAAAATAGAAGCAAATATTGGCTCACAGTTTGCCTAATCTTTAAACTAATCCTAAGTAGATGACGGACTATGTATGCATGACTCGTATACTTTGATGTAAGTAAAAGCCTAAATTCAAATAGATAAGGAATCGAAAGCTGGTGCACTGTGTATACGACTTCTGCAATATGTAACGTCATTCAAAATAGTGGAATTGAAAACTTGAGACATGGGTAAATGATATCCTCTCATTGGCATTACATGGTTGATAAAAAGTAAGTGTTACCATGGGTCATTTGTCTTTGTGATTGATGACTTGATTACTATTTGATGGTAGTTGACTTTTCATGAAGGAAGATGTAATTATTACCATGACATAAAATAGAATCATATTAGGAGAAATGATATTATCCCAAAGAAATTAAGGATATCCTATGAGGATAACACACTTATGATAAGGTCATTGGACGAGCACTGATTGAGTTGCTTTAGTAATGGTATACTATTGGGGAGAGCTTAGTCACGATACGATAGTGGAATGATTTCGTGACTAAATGAGTTTATAATTAATAGGTAAAATTTAGAACTTAATTATATATCATTTGAGCCCCAATCGCATATGTCCAATTAGTGCCCCCACTAGCTCGTTGAAACTAGAAATGAATTGCATATTGAATCAAATTAACAAAAATGGTAAAAATAGAGAAATGAGAAATATTTGGAAATAAATGTGGTTTTCTCATAAATGAAAATGACCTAGAAATGAATTTATGGCTTTCAAATTAAATAAAGTTTGAAAATGAAAATAAATCATTTGGTCATAATGAATCTGTTGAATGCAGAAATATTAAATAGATTTTCTTATAGATTCTTTTACAAAGAAAGTCATCATGATTTTAATAGAATTAGAATTAAATTGAGAAAATTATTTAATTGGGAAATCAATTTACTTAAATTAATTAGATATGTTTATTTTGGGAAATAAAAAAAAACAAATATAGAGTTGGATCGAATTATAAAGTACTGATTAAAAGTTTAGGAAGTACTTGTAATTGGACCCAATATGGGAGAGGCCCAAAAGCCTTCATGTTTAAATAGAGTAACGGAAAACCCTAATTTATTTAACTAGGGTTGTCGCCCCCTATACTCCTAGTTAGACTAGGAGTTCGTTTTTCTATTTGAAATAGACTTCTACAATTCAAATGGGATTTCACCTCTTCTCCCTATAAAAAGATGGCATCGATAGAGCTAAATACACAACTAAAGATATTTTTACTCTGCCTAAAAATAGTGAGAGTTTATTCTTTAAGTATTAATTCTATTTTCCAGAATAATAATTCTGTCAATTTCTATTGAGAGAAGTTTTGCTTTCACACTGAAAGTAAAGAAGTTTTGATTCAAATCATTCAAGCCTACACTCGAAGCAATTCGTGGTACGAGAATGGTAGAGAAGGTCATTTGGTTAAAAGTTGAGAACAACAAGGATCCGTCTAGTCGAAAGCACAACTTCTATTTCGGTAAAAGGTTTATTGCTATAAATATCACAAATCGGCTTTGTTTTCAAAAAAAATTATTTTTCATTGTATAGAAAACTTTTTTTGAACCGGATTTTTTCCAACAACAACATGTTCATTCAAAGTTGTTACCATGGCTTTGAGAGCATCATTCTTCTCTATCTGATCACCCATGGTGGCATTGAGGGTCTTTTTCATAGCATCCAAATTGGAACTATGAGCTTCTGCCATATAATCCCTGAGCTGCTCTTTCATTGAGTTCAACTCATCGGTACGTCTTTTGACTACCTCAAGTGTTTCTTTCACACCACCCATAGATTCTTCCAGATTGATCACTAGACTTTCCAAAGCCAACACAATATCCTTTGATTTATTATTTTTTCTGCCCCTGCCACGGGTCTCCATCGAGACATTCTGCTCATCACCTCCTTTCATCATCTCAACCAACACCTTCGAACACTGGCTCTATTATCGACTATCATAGGGCTAGAACTTTAGTCTGGCAAACATTGCGGCCTTAGGCCATTCCTTTACTTTAAATCCACCTAAGTTATCCTACCTCTCGAAAGTGAGAATTCTCAAGAAAGATTCTCCAATGCATCGAAGTAAAGCAGAAGTTACTCAAAAAGACAAATGGACTTGAATTGAATAACAAAGCCACAAGAAAACAACAGCACACCAAATGTTTAAGTAAATGCTCTCAAAAGTATTCTCTTATTTTGAATGGAATGCTTACAAATGAAGAGGGAGAACTCTATTTATAATTGATCTCTCCTAGATCCAACAGTACATATTGAATTACATCAACAACTAAGATTAGTGCCTATCTACAAGATGAGAGTCCTAAGGGATTTAAACTCTATACAATCTTATCCATACAATCTTATCCCTTAAGATTTATAATATTCATTATGGTACCTTTAGTTTAACTGGAATGTTTCACTAAACCACCAAGGCTTCAAATAGATGGATTTCTCTATTTATTCTACAAAGTATGCCAATTCAAGTGGATTAAATAAGCTCCATTTGGTCAGATGACCTCTATGGTATGGTTTGTGTGCATTCATCATGGGCTTTAATAAGATATTTTTTATGGTTTTAATAGTTTCTTATAATTTCAACTTTAATAAGATATTTTTAATTATTCATATTTTAATAAGAAATGAAATATTATTCTAATATCAAGTTAGTAATATAGTACACTATAAAAAATATTTTATTGTTTTGGACTCAATTAGAAGGATCTAATTGATATAATATTGATATTTTTGGACTCAATTAGAATGTTTTGGATATTAAGGACTAATTTAAAATATAGACAATAATTTAGGGATGTTGGCTGGAATTAACACTTTTTATATAATAATCGTGTAATGGGATTTCGACATCTTTCACAGTTTGACTTATTCTGGCAGCCAAATTTCTGCAAGTTATCATCAAAAACCCTCTCTGTTAGGGTTTCCAAAATTTCCCAAATCCAAAATGAAATCCTTTTTTACAATTTAAACAATCCCAAGCTTTCTTCTTTACAAGGTATTTTCCAAAAAACCCATTTCAAGTTTCAAGCAAAAGAAGCCAAGAAAAGGGTTCTTAAACGGCGTCAAGAAAATGAATGGCAGAAAAAGAGCAGCCGTTAAAGCTTCGACCAGCATCGTCCATGTCCCAAATCAAGAGGCACTGGTTCTTCCTTGCAGGATCCTTCAACTCCCGCGTCGTACAATCTACGAAATTCTCTCAAGGCTCCCAATCAAAACCCTCTTCCAATGCAGGTCCGTTTGCAAGAGATTTCTTTGTTTTATCTCCGATCCTGAATTTGCTAAGCTTCAACTCTCGAAATCGCAAGTTTGCATCTTAATCAAGACGCTGCCACTCCAAAACGCTTCGAAACGACTCCAGTTAGCTCATGTTGAAGCCAATGGTTCAACTTTCGAGGTCTCGAAACTCAACTTTACTCCCAAATCAAATCTCCCCACAATTGATATCTCTCATATGAATGCTTGCAATGGTTTACTCTGTTTAGTTGGATCTGAGAAAGATTATAACATTTATGTCTGTAATCCGATTTTGGGTGAATTCATCACAATTCAGCCGCCTTATAAGGACAGACAAAGGGGTAGCTTTTGGGGGCTTGGTTATTCAGCTATGATGAACCAATACAAAGTTTTGCAAAGCTATTATCCCGCAATGGAATCGAGTAATAGATACGCAATGGCTGAGATTTACACCATTGGAACTGGTACATGGAGAAGCATTGGGAGTGCACCTATTGATACGGTTGCTTTGCCTTTCAATGCTTTCTTGAATGGCGCTCTTCACTGGTTTCCTTGTACTCCTAATGGTAGTGAATTCATACACACTTTCGACTTTGATTCTGAGAAGTTTGGGACGCTCCCACCGCCTGATCATTTCCGAGAAACCGATAAGAAGTTCACTAATTACTCAAGGATTGGAGTGCTAGGAGGGTGTCTGTTTATGATTTACTTTACGAACTCGACGCGATTCGATATTTGGGTTATGAAGGATTATGGTGTGAAGGAGTCCTGGACCAAGCAGTTTGTGATTGAGAATTTGTATCCAAAACAAGGCAGTTGGGATTTCTATGAACCCATGGTTGTTTTGAACAATGGGGAAATCTTGATGTTGTTCAATAATGATGCAGTGGTTTGTTACAATCAGAAGCGCAAAAATCTTCGTGGAACTAAGTTTTTCCGGACTCGTTCCCAGTTTGATGCAACTGCTTTCACCCCTTCACTTGTTTCTCTTAACAATGTTGCTAAAGGAGAGCAAATTTCTAGGTACATGTATTTGTATATATTATATGCATATATGTATTTATGTGTATATATGTATGTATATAGTAAGTATTCACGCATTTTCTTTGTTTCAGATGAATTCAAATTGGGAATACATAATGTATGTGTGTATATGTAATATATTTATGTATTTCTGTATATGTTAAGTATTCATGCATTTGCCATGTTTGCATGTATGCCTGTATTTATGTATCAAGTACTAATGCATTTGCTTTGTTTCAATGCAAATTGGCCATACATAAATTATGTAGGAATGTGTATATATATGCATATACGTATGTGTATGTATATATTAAGCACTTGTGAATTTGCTTTGTTTCAAATGAGTGCTAATTGGCAATATATAACGTATGTGTGTGCATAAATATGTATGTATATATGCATATGTCTCTATGTATTTATGTATATTTTAAGTACTCATGCATCTGCTTTGTTTCAAATGAGTGCAAATCAGCAATATATATTGTATGTAGGTATGTATATATATATACGTCTTTGTGTACATATATATATTAAGTACTCGAGCATTTGCTTTGTCTCAAGTGAGTGCTAATTGACAGTATCTATATCTTTATATTTAAGTGTTTTGCTGAGTTGGTGTCACCCACTAACTAAGTCCCAACTCAGTTGTGAAATTACCAAAACAGTTATTTTATGAAGTACCAATTATTGTTTTGAGGGGAGTATTGCCTTTTTTATATTTTTATATAGAAAAAATACATGTGTATAATAAGATTTGAACTTGAGATCCCGTTGTCATTTCAACTAAAGGCGCATTTAGTTTTTATTTCAACCTTTTATAAATTTGTTTCATAAATGTTTTTCACCCATATCGTGGATGGGCCACAATCTAGTGTATTGTCTGTATGTGTGTATATGTATATTATGTATGTCTGTGTGTGTATGCTTGTATATATGTATATTAAGTACTATGCATTTGCTTTGTTTAAAATGAGTGCAAATTGGAAATTGTATGTGTCATATTTATCTGTGTGTGTATATATATGTGTGCATCTATGTGTATATATATGTATATATAATTTTTGTTTCTCTGAGGTTCCATTTATTTCCTAGGTTATATAGCATATTTCATGATACTATGTGAATATAAGTTCATAGAAATCATGATGTAGGTAAAGCTTGAAGTTTGTACCATATAGCATGTACCAAGCGTACTCAGATTTGAGTGTTAGTGTTGGATACTGGCAGTGCAGGTATATTCATTTTTTTTCTTGGTTTTTCCATTATTTAAAGGGCCCTTGGAGGATCATATCTATACCCATATCTGATAATCTGACATGATTGCTGAACTCCTATGTCCCGCATGGGTATGGGGATATAACCTTCAAGTGACCTTGTAAATATATGGAAAAACATTGAAAAAATTTAACATGTGTCTGATATGTACCCGTACCGAATACTCACACTTGATTCCAAGTAATATAACCTATCATACCTTTTAATGGCTTAAGCAGTAGTTTAGCTATTTAAAAACTAGGATATATACTGCAAGTTTCTGGATAATTTAAGACATGCTTTCTTGATGCTTGAGTTGTTAGATTGAGACATGAACCTTGTCTATTTTATTCAATATTGCTCCGGTTTTTCATTTTACCCCCAAAGACCATCCAAATGCGTTCATGTCTGACACTCAAATTTGAGTCTGGGAAAACATAGGTGTTATTATGCCGTATTTTTCACTGTGCCAATGTTGTTTTTAAGCTTAAAAGTTATTAATATATAGGATGCAAGGAACCAAAGACTATGACAAACTATGTACTGAAGAATTCCAAGATTGTGCTGATTGTGGAGCGCTACTTGTTAACCCTAGCTGTAGTTTTCCGGCTTTTGGGGTTCCCTACGGAGCTGTAACTTATCATGTGAGTTCTGTCGTTTCCTTGATTTTGTATATGATTCTCCAATTGAATATGCATTACTATTGGTTTTGATTTAATTATACATGAAACTTCAAAAAATTTCAGGCAAATTTATATGCAAGAAACTCGGAGAACAGATGTACAACTTGTATCAATCGTGGAGTTGCTCCTCCGAAATCGTTTCTGACCCTGTGGAATATGTGAAGAAAACAAATGATCGAGGAAATTGTTTCGACTTGTCATATGAACTTAGTCCATCGGAAATATCATTATCCGATTCCTCAACTGAACTTTTTTTATGCCTGATTTGTGGATGTTATTGCTCTTTTGTGCTTGTAAATATTGGAAACATGTTCCTGTTGAACTAGGGAAAATTAGTATGCTAATTAGTAGAATAGCTTACTCTTTCGTATAAACCAAGAACCGGCACTGGCATGCTTTGATTTGTGTAACTAGACCTTTTGAGCTATGTTATTTAGACTTTTCATTTTCGTCGACATCCATGTTGGAAAATATAATATAATCCTTTGAAGACTTTCCAAAAGAAGAACTGCATGTAAATACCAATGTTGGATGTATCGGTGTTTCAAACTTACGTCCGAGTTAGGGAGAAGTAACATAAGTAGGTGATTGTATGATTTTAGGACGGTTGAAATATCAATATATTTGTAGTTGATATTGGATTGAACGGGATTTTTTTTTTTATCAAACTTGAGAAATGCATAACTCGTTGAATTATTAAAATATTAATTGTATAAAAATTACTAAATTATATAAAACTACTTGAAATTTTTACGATTTAATTTGAGTTACAAATATATACATTTGGATTAATTGGAATCATTCTTTTATTTGAATTTAATTATAAGATATTAAACATTAATATAAACAACAACAATAATATAGTGTTAAATTTGGCACGTTATTATAATTCAAAATATTAAATATTGTGATTGCATTTTATTTTATATATTCAATTTTGTAATTGTATGTTTTATTTCATTGATTTCAGACAACGCAATATTGGAGTTTTGTGAATGCAACCAATTATTTTATTTTGAATAAAATAATAATACCAACCTATAAATATAATCCTCAAAACTTTGAAATTCAAATAAATATCTATTGTAAACATTGATAATTTAAACACAAAAAGAAAATATGCGAATTACCAAACAACAATTGAAGCGATGTTTTTTTTTTTTTCCTTTGGGAGAGAATAAGGTCCCATGTTCCACAAATTATATTCTGTTCTTTTTATGTCATAATCATATTTAAATGTTTATAAATATTTTAATATGTTGATAATTAATAAATTAAATTTTTGAAATATTGATATATTCTTTATATTAATTTTTACATTACATTATGTTTTAAATAATTTTGGGTCAACTACAGCTAAGGTAGCTTTAGATTTTTTCACTCAACTTCAAAAAATTATAAAATTGTCACTAAATTATTTGAAAATTTTTTATTTAAGTCACTGAACTATTCAAAAGTTTCTATTTAAGTCACTAGGTTGTTAAGTTTTTTTTTTTTAAGTTCAGTTATCGGGTTTCAAGTGGTGATTCGACGATTGGTACGGTGGATCAATACCCATCAATATGTAGAACAACATACCTTAGATTTAAGTCAATCTGACGGTCAGTATCAGTTTGGATTTTGATTAGAACAACATACCCATCAATTATTCCATGCATGCTTGAAAGATTTTAAGATTTCAATATTCTTAAAGAAAAAAAAAAGTTAAAAATGATGCTCATTTTTTTCTTTGTATTTAAGTATGAATTTATGTTTTATATATTTCATGGAATGCTTGTTTATGATCTAAAATTTTGAAGAAGATTGAAATATCAACAACTTCAATATTTTTACTTAAATATGTATACCTTTCATAACATATGTCATTGATATGACAACTACGTTGCCTATTAGATTACTTCTAATAGAACCACACATGATTTGTGAGTATAAACGAATTTGACTTTTTATATAGACAAAGCAAAAATCATTGTTTTAAAATAAATGACACATTATGGTTGGTTTGTAGTTAGATTGTTGAATTTAATCATCGAAATTTTTTTTCTGTCTTTTAAAACGTTTTTCTCTCTACTTTTTGGCACATCTTCTGCTGTCCTAGCGTTTTTTTTTTTTTGCCTTTTCTTTGTTTTGTGTTGGTTTTTTTAGTGAATATGGCAAACTCATTAATGGATCTTTTCATTGATTATGAGGAAGAAGACACCATTTGTTTAGGGGCTAATGCGATTGAACGGGAATTATCATACGAACATTGTTTTGTGGGAACTTTTCTCACATCCAGTGTTGTCGATTTTTAGGTTATGAAATCGACTTTGGCGAATGTTTGGCATCCCATAGGAGGTGTTTCTATTTCGGACATTGGAAATGAGCGATTTCTTTTTCAGTTCTATTATGAAGTTGACATTATTCGTATTGAAAAGAATGGTCCTTGGACTTTTAATTCCCACTTACTTGTGATATATCGTCTTATGGAAGGGGAAGATCATCTCTCAGTTCCGTTGTATTAGGTGGGTTTTTGTTGCGTTAATTCATGATCTCACGATTGGATTTATGTCTGAAACAGTAGCACAACAGTTAGGTTGTTTCATTGGTACTTTCATTGAATATGATTCAGCAGCAGTTCAGTTGGGCTATAAAAGAATCATGCGAGTCAAGGTAAGAATTGATGTTAGGAAACCGATAAAATGAAGGAAAAGTCTTAATCTGCCAACTGGTGAGATGGTGTTTGTGTGTTTTGAGTATGAAAAGCTAACATTATTTTGTTTTATATGTGGTAAGCTTAGGCATGGTGAAAGTTTCTGCCCGATTCGAGCTCACAATCCATAACAGGATTTTATTTTTTGATGGGATATTTCGTTAAGAGCTCAATCAAGAAGAAATTCGGTCTGGAAGAGCAAATGGCTGGTAGAGGACGAAGGAGGGGGAGGTTCCAAATCTAGTAATTCCACAATTGGGGAAAGGAGATTATCTGGGAATTTCAAATCAGGGGGAAGGAATCAAGGAGTATCTATCGAAGTTATTCCAAATTCTCCTCTTATTACAAATGGTGTGGTCAACGCCTCTCTAATTCTAGGGTTAATAAATTCAGGGATATGGGCCATTTTATCAAGAGACCAAGCTATGTTTGATACAGAAATGGTGGGCTATGAAGAGGAAAATAACCCAATACGTTCTAGTGATGGTTTGAAAAGACCCCGGGTTCAGTCTGTTGTTTCAAGAGTTTCTAATAAAGAGGATTCAACTAAAGTTACGGGCACCTTGCTACAGGTTCCAAATTCTAGTAGATCGGCAGGCCTTGCTAAATAGGCCAGTCGGGTCCAATAAAACTCCTTAGTTGGAACATTCAAGGTTTGGGAAGGCCTTAGACAGTTCGTCGTCTCCGGCATATGGTGAAAGACATTAATCCCTCTGTAGTTTTTTTAATCGAAACAAAACTACAGGGTTCTAAGATGGAGGTGATAAGACGTAAATGTGGTTTCCAAAGTAGGTTTGATGTTGAGTGGGATGGTCGAAGTGGAGGTCTATCTTTGGGTTGGCATAGTGATTATAAGGTCTTACTCCGGTCTTTTTCAAGATGTCATATTGATGTTATGATTGATGAAGATACAGAAGGGAAAACTTAGAGATGTACGCGCTTCTATGGTGCGCCAGAGGAAAGTCAGCGAGAGGCATCTTGGAATTTATTACGGGCTTTGGATGATTGCTCCCATATCTCTTGGTTGGTATTGGCGACTTTAATGAAATACTTTATTCATCAGAGAATAAATGAGGGTTACCTCGGAGGGAGCTACAAATGACTAAATTTTGGGGAACTTTGTCTGATTGCACTCTTATTGATTTGGGCTATGTTGGCCAATGGTTTACATAGGAGAGAGGAAGGACTAGTCAGAATAACATAAGGGAACAGTTTGATCGAGGGGTGGCTAACGAGGTTTGGGGTAATCTATTTCTGAATTATATGTTAAAGTATCTTCCTCATGCTCATTCAGACCATTTCCCGTTATTATTGCAAACAAATTGGTGTTATAATCGTTCAAAATAGTGGCACTTCAAATTTGAAGCGGCATGGCTCTTAGAGGGTATTTGTGAGGCGGAAGTACAAAGATTATAGAATGAGTCTAATGGGGATGAGCCAAACAGATTACAAATGATTGGGGTGGGTTTGGATTTATGGTTTCATTGTATTAGGAAAGAGAAGGCTCTTTCAAAGAAGGCTCTTGAAATGCAACTCAGTCGATTGAATGATAAATTCCCATCTGACGAGGTTTTGGGAGAAACTGTCGAAACTAAATTGGCCCTTAATATAGAAGCTGATCGTGAGGAGCTTTACTGGGAGCAGCGCGCAAGAGCCAATTAGCTTAAAAATGATGATCGAGACACACCATTTTTTCACAAGTTTGCTTCTAATAGACGCCAATAGAATAAAACAGAGAGGCTCTTAAACCCTTTAGGTCAACGGTATGAGAGTACTGAGGAAATGTTGTCGATTGCCAATGATTATTTCTCTACGCTATTCTCATCGAATAGTGTTAGTAATCTCGGTAGAATTCTAGCTGGGGTTGTTCCATGTATTTCTGATAAAATGAATGAGGATCTTGATAAAGATTTTACCTATAAGGAAGTTGTGTGGCCTTACAATCTATAAATCCGCTAAAAGCTTCGGGGGAGGATGGCTTGGGTGCGGTTTTCTATCAAAGGTTTTGGCATATAGTTGGTAAGGAGGTTGCGCAATTCTATATTGATAGTTTAAAGGGGGGTTACGATATTGCTGGCATTAATCACACTAGGATTGTTTTGATCCCTAAGGTGAGTTGTCCCACACTCATGTCACAATTTCGACCCATCAGCCTTTGCAATATCCTCTATAAAATCATTGCAAAGATGTTAGTGAACCGTTTTCAAAATGTCCTCCATTTTTGTATTGATGAGGCTTAGAGTGCATTTGTTCCGGGCAGGCTTATTACTGATAATATCATCACTGCTTATGAAATTCTGCACTCCATGAGATGGAAAAGAATTGGAAAAGTTGATATTTAAAAATGAAAATTTGTCTCGACATGAAGATCAAGTGTTCAATAAGGAAAAATTGTTACACAATGATATTATATAATCAAAATTAATCAAGCTACTTTTTTATGTAGATTGGAGATATTGAAAAGGAATACAAATGGTCAAACAATAATGTTATAAAACGATAGTCCTGAAGTACCATTTCTTTATGTGTTCAATGCACTCATTGTATTGATAATAGTGAATGATACAATTCATCATGCTTTATAAAATTGTTGGTGACATCTAAAGCATGAGAATGCAATTGAATTTTATTGCTATATTGATACGCATCAACAAAATATGTTGTATATCTTGATAATTTACTATTGATAAATAGTATTAAATGTCTCATTTTGAGTTATAAAATTATATTCAAATAAGGGGAGCAAAATATGAACTGTTGTAACACCCCCTCACTCGATGCGATGAATAATCGAGAATTCAATTAGGCACTCCCTACCCTGCATCGGATTGCATCATTTCAAAAATTTTAAGTGATGCTTACATGAGGTAGAATAAATTAGCACTACATTTTTCTTTTAAAGTTGATATATTGTGTATCGAATAATTATGTACTCTTTTTTTTTTTTTGCATAATATGTTAAACATTGCATTTAAATTGCTGATTCAGAAACCAACAATTTAGCAAATTATATCGAATCCTTCATTAGGTTTTTGTTCTAATAAAGTTTTTAATGAGACATATCCTTTATACAATGAGCATTCAAGGGTAAATGTTAATAATGTTATCAAGTGAATGTTCATTATAATCAACTTTTCACATTTCATTTCCTTGCAATCTCTTTTTATTTATGCATTAAAGAATGAGGAGTCTAATCTTCATATATATATATATATATATATATAGATATAGATGAGTATCCTACTTGTAATGATTATAATAAAGAAGAAAAATATAAAAAATTCCAAATTAATTTTTTAAAAATCAAATCGACATCTATCTATGGATAATTTGTTGCACACCACAAAAATTATAATATAATTTTATTTATTTACTCATTTTATAAGATTTTATTTATATTTTAACCTCTAAACTATATCCATTTTATCATATTGGTACTTAAATACCTATCAACTTTGCTTCTATTAACACTTTTAATTCAAAAATATTGATCTGGTAATTGTTCATCCTCAACTACTTCTTCAACATCAAAAAATTGAAACCCATTAATTCCATTAAATAATTAAATTTTTAAATAAAAAAATCCAAAAAAATTATGGTTTCATCCTCTACTTCTTCGATATAACATAACCATCATAAACTCATTACTTCATCCCCCATCACCATTATCACTAACAGCAACAGCAAATCGCTTACCACCCCTTCAAGTTCAACATCTACAGCAAACCCAAGCAAAACCAACACTAACCCATATAATTCCAAACCCAGGCAAAAACAACAATTAAAATGGGTTTAGTTTCAGATTCTTTTAACGCAGTTTGGAGTTTGGTTGGAAGATCCAAACGGTGGAATGGATATTTAAGGGTGGACGACCATTATACTGAAAATGGGGGTTGATCCCATGGTGAAAGAGGGAGATTGGAGAAAGTTAGCTTGCAAATTTTATTTTAGATCTAGGAAAATCAGGCTTGATTTTGATGAAACCGAGTTCAGATTCAGAAAGAACATGAAAAAAAGGTGCTCGAAAATAAGTTTGGGGCTTCGACGGTCACCGATGACGGTGGCTGCCATGGCAGTAGGCGCGGCTCCCGGTACCGGACCTGACAATCTGGGTTCTAGTTTTAGAGAGAAAAGGGGAGAAGAAGAAATGAATAAAAAATATTTTTTTATTTGTTCTTTAAAAATTTATTTATCAAAAACTCAAAAAAAAGTGTCTGAATCTGATTGGGTTTTAATATTTTTAAACGCCATTTGGCATTTGGAGTGGAAATATTGACAGAAGCAAAGAGGAACCAATATGAGATAAAAAAGTATTAAGTATCAATGTGGAAAAATAGACATAATTTGGGGTCAAAACGTAAATAAAACTTTTATAATGATTCCAAGGAACCGACTTTTTTAAAGTTACTTTTCTTTTTGTCTTCTTTTCTCAGATAAATAAAAATAAATTTAAATTATTATGTCTCACAAGAATAAAATTTTAATTATTATGTCAATAATTGATCTTAAAATATTTTAATCGTGTTATTATTTATATGCTTTGTGTGTTAAAGACAAAACCCTTCCTAAAGGTCCAAAGTTATTCTCCTTTTATTAATATTTTAATGAAATCAATTAATGGAGATTTATATTATATATATATATATATATCAATATTCATTGTGGTGATATTTAAGAATCAACGACAAAATCAGAAATATTATAAAAGGGTAGGATTAAAATTTAAGGATTATAATATTATTGATGTATAAAAGAGGAAGGATGTGGAAGATTGTGGTTCACATAATAGTAAATATTAAAGGAAAAAGGTGTAATAGTAGAGAGATGGAGAAGGAGGAGAACCTCCTATTATAGATGAGGGTGACTTCTCTTTAGCCTTAAGCTTTGATGTGTGGCCTGCATCTATCATGTCATAGTTGGCCGTTAATGAGTATATCAATCTTCTAAATAAGCAAATAATATCTCATGTGTGATCTATTCAAAAAATAATTTAACAACTTATTGGCAAGGTGGATTGAAAGAACTCCATGCATACGTAAGAGGTTGTGCAAACACTTTTAATTTAAATTGAAGGGAACTGTAACATGAATTCTTACCGCGTTCACTCATAACTTGTCGGAGTTTTTAAGGAATGCCCAAAGTAATTGTGTGAGATAATAGTCAAATCAATTTTAAACAAAAAAAAATTAATTGAAATACCTTATGATTATCTTGACAATCATTCTATCAAATGTAATTAAAAACATGCCCACAAGAAATTTAATCAAAATGTTTTTTCTTTTCTGAAAAAACCCCTAAACTTTTAAGCACTTTTTCCAACCAACAAAATATAATTGCAGATATAAAACTTAAAATCTAAAGATCTACTAACAAAGGGCAATTTCAAGAATACCCTTTACTTTGCAAACCATAACAAAAGAGGCATCTAATAAAACTAAATTGCTCAATTTGCTCCCTAGTTTTTATCTTTTTTTTTTTTTTTACTTTACAACAAGGGACGAGATTGCAAATCTCCTGCAAACTTTCTTTTTTCACAACAGAGCAGAAAACATTTCATAGCTCGACATTTAAAACCTCAACCCCACACCTAATACTCCCCCTAATATTATATATCAACCCCATTAATTGTCCCTTCTTTTCATAATCATCCCCATAAATTAAAGCACAGCTTTTTAGTTTCTTTTTATTTTTCACAACAGAGTAGAAAGCATTTCAAAGCCCCCATACCTAATATTCCCCTAATATTTTTATATCAACCCCCTGCTTTGCCTTTCTTTTCATAATCATCCCCATAATTAAAACACAGCTTTTTTGCTCCGTACTACCCATAACAACATCAACATGGAATATTTCCCTAATCGCCCCTAATGTTATCTCCGATTTTCAAATCTGCCCTCCGTTTTTGAAAAAAATATTACGGAGGTAATCGGATCTTGAAACTACCGGAGAGTTCTAAATAGAGACGAAACGATCTTATTCTGGATCCGAATATATCTACTCGGGTGAACATATTCAGATCTCAGATATCAAGTCGGAGTATACGCCTGAGATCCCTAGTGGCCGAATCATTGATCTGAACATGCTTCTTCTTCGAGAAAGAAGGCAAAGGAAGAGAACTCGGTTCCGGAGAGACGGCGAAAGCCGATCCAGCGTACACGTCGGATTTTCCGGTCACCGGAGACTTGATATCCAGGAATCTGACCTGTTTCGAAACCATTTCTGGATCTGGACCTAACCGATCCGTACCCGTGACAACCAACCCGTCTTCCTTTCCACCGCCGTTGTTGCTCTTGATCTTCGAATCCAACGACTCTCCTCGCCTCAAAATCGTAACCTTCTCCATCTTGAAATTGTTCGCCACCGTCTTCAAGTCATCGACGGAGCCAGATCTCTTCGAAACCCGCTGCTCCGACCCGACTCGCTTCCTCTGGACCGGTTTCCTGGTAAATCTAACGTTCCCGTTGCTGTTATTGCTATTACTATTATTATAATTATAGGTAGGATTAAAGCTACCATTTCCATATCTCCGACGAGAACAGGCCGTCGAAGAAACACGGATCCGTTCAATCAAACAATCCTGAGGCCGTAAAATTTCAGTCCCCATGATAATTTATCCCAAAAAAGAACTCGAGAAAAATAAATAGAAAAGAAAACTGAGAATTAGATGAAATAAATTACAAAAAACGGGATTCGAACAATTTCAAGACCTCATAAGGGGATAATCGAAGGAGGGAAAAAGGAAGGTTTCTTGATTTTTTTTTTCCTTCAAATTATAATAATCCCTTCCTTTTTTTTTTTTGAATTTTTTTATATATTTTAAAACTCTGTTGTGATCTAATCTGTCCACACGAAAGAGATAAGGGCAGAGGGAATATATATAGAAGGGGAAAAAAAGGAAAGGAAAGGAAAGGAAAGGACGACGAAAAAGATGGGAACGGGTACGGGTCGGATATTGGGTTTAATTTCGGGCTGGGCTAATTTGGTCTTTGGAGTTTGCGTTGACGAGCGCGTCATGTGCGTCCTCTGTAGGACCGGGCGGCTCGGGGAGGTGGGACCCATACACTTAAAAAAGAGGAATGTGTGATAAACGGCAATCGTGTGTTTTGTTTGGTTGTCGTTAGCCGATGTTCGGATTTTTGGGGACGGGATAACGGAGGTTTGATGTCGGAATGGTTAGTTGTCGGGGTGTGAGGTTCTTTTTTTTAAAAAAAAAGAGATTTATTAATTATTATAGGCGAATGGGGCCCACATCGGATAGGAACCTTGCTTTTTTTATTTATTATTTTTTGAATAATGACATTGCCTCTTTATTTTTGTGTTGAACATGGAAACAAGTTGCATGGTTTGTTAAAATATGGGTGTTGATTTTAATTGTAATTTTTAAAAAAATTTATCCATTATTATTATTAAAATTATTATGATTAATAAAATAATTAAACAATTATGTCATATTATCTCATTTTAATATATATGAATTAATTTTAATAGTAAAATTAATAAAATTTTTAATAGAAATAATAGTTTAACTTTTGATTTAATTTATCTTTTGAGTAGAAAGTAAAATATAATCTAACTTTTAATATAAAGGTGTCCATGATACTTTTACCTCAGTATTATTATTTAAAGTAATAAGAATAATTTTAAGAGATTTCTTTTAAATCTTAAAATTTATGTGTACTAATGTTATCTTTCTATTTTTAATCATTGGTTTCTACTTTTAATCATATTAAACCAAAAAAGCAAAAGTAAAATCAATTATACAAAGTGACATGGAATAAAAAGTTAAAAAGTTCTAAAATTAAAAAAATGAAAAGAAAAGAAAAACTTAAAAAGTGAGTTTGGTTGAAGAATGAAGAAAAGATGTAAATTACTATTCCCTAAAATTGTAAATAACTTGTTGTATAATAAAGTGACCTAAATTTCCTCCTTCTCAAATGCCACAACTATAATCTTCCTACTTGTTTTTCTTAAAAAAGAAGTTATCCACAATTAATTAAGTTTATTTTAATAATAACTTTCCTAATCACATATCAAATGAAAACTTGTTTACAATCTTATCCTGTTATCCTAATTAAATTTTCTAAATTTAGACCAATTTTATTTCAAATATTTTAGTAATTAGAGTTTACTATATATATATACATATGAAATTCTTGTTAACAAAATTATTCTCTACCAAAAAGGAAATTAATATTCATGGTTGTATTTAGTTGTAATGTCTAGGAAGCCTTAAAATGTAAAGAAATGACAATTTGTACACCAAAGTAAAATGTATTTGACAAATTCTATGCCTCAAATATGTTAAACATATTTTATTTTATTTTTAAACTTAAAATTTTGGGCGAATCTTCCTGAGTATAACCGAATTATTGAGTATATTTATTTCCAATACTTTTGATTAATATATTGTGAGACATAATAATTTTAAAAATATTTTAAAGCACTTTTATATATATATATATGTGTATATATATATATATATATATGTGTGACATTGATTGGGTAGAGAGGACCCATGTAAGTCCCAATAATTTTCCACTAAAAATAAAGGAAGAAAATGACATATATAAAAGAAAAGAAGAAACTTGGAAAAGCATTTAAAGAATTGTTAAGACTTGAGAGTTTTGGATTTTGATAAATGAAGGTGTAAGGAAGTAACAATGCATTATTTTCTCTCATTTTTATTATATTATTATGACACACCATGGTGAAATTCTTTTAATGTAATAACTATATTTTTAATTTAAAGGATAAATTTGAAAATTAATTGTGTCTTAAGTTAAAATATTATAATATATAATTTTTATCAATTTCATATAAAATAAATAAATAAAAATAAATTTATAATATAATTTATTTTGTATATATATTTTTAAAATTCTTTAATTGAATTATATTCCATTAATTTATAATACTAATTCAATTAAAAGTTAAATATAGTATAGTTTGTAAAAAGATAAGAATAAAAAAATAAAATGATTAAAGCATAAAGAAAAAGTATGTGCACATCATGGGGAACTTTATAAAGGTTTGTGCCCTTAAGAAAACTAAATATGCGGTCACCATTTGAATATTTTTGCCTTTATTACTCACTCAATGAGAGTTGACTTTTTGAAAATAAAGAAAAATGTTAAATTTTGAAATTTAAATTTACCTAATGACATTCAATATTTTTTATAGATTAATTATATGAACTAATTAAATTAAAGCTTAAGTTATGTTATAGTAGTAATCATAATCCGATTTATTTTGTCACCAAAATTGATCCACTTTGTAAATTGAAATTTAACCCGTAAAAAGCCTTTTTATATGCACTTTTAAAGACCCTCTTTAAAGGGGTTGGCTCTCTCAAGATTATCCACTTTTGCTTCTATCTCCTCTAAACACCTATATCAAGAGGGATAGACTGGCCAGCGAAGCTACCAACTAAATCATGTATCAACAATGATGCGGTGAGTGTGTATCAAACACAACTCCACAGTCTCTCTCTCTCTCATTCTTTTTCATGGAAAATTAAGCAACAAACACATAAAAGAGATTTAGGGAGTTGTCCAAAGCTCTCAGCCATTTTCTCTACAAGTTGTTTCCTTCCATTTTTCTACAAATCTTCTTCTTTCAACTTCTACTACCACTTATATTTTTGTTCTCCAAAGATTTGATTATCAATTTGGAATAATTTTCTGGGTTTCGAGATTTGAGATCAGCCTCTTTTTTATTAAATTTCTACCTACATTTTTTGTCAAATGATTTAGAGATTTGTGCTCTTTCCATGATATTATGATTTAGAAATCTATCATATTTTCTTCTATTCTATTATTTCTATCAACTTCTTTGATTAAAGGTATAAAATAAATACATTTTGGATGGAACTCTTTCTATTTGATTTTGGGTTTCTTCTGGTTACCCATTTCTATTCCAAAAAATTATCTTTTTTGTAAAGTTTTTTGGTTTTTTGCAAGTAAATTAGTCTTAGAATGACAAAACGTGTCAAAATAGCTGGATGTATAGTTCTCCAAGTTGTATTAATAATGGAATTATTAATAGTAACATAGTTGGTTTTGTTTTTGAAGTCCGGGTACAACTTAGGTCATGCTAATAATCCATGTTGCCATCCATATCGTAATAAACTCAAATTTGGCGACCACAAAAACCATTCATATCTACAATTATACCAAGTTCTCTGTACTAACAAATTATTATGGTGGATTCCCTCTTTATAAACACTAATGCAAACTCCTTCAAAAGTTTTCCCTTAGGTCATATTCAAAATTCTACCATAAGATTAACGAAATGGAGATACCTTCAACTTATTAGTTCTTTATCATAACATTGATCAGCATAGAAGTCTCAAGCTTACCGAGATCACGACAGAGAAGCATTTGACCAAATTCTGCCCCAAGGGCGTTACAGAATGCATCACACAAATATCACAGAATACACCACACATGCTTCATTGAATACGCCATAAAGGCCTTACAGAACACGTCACGAATATGTGATCTACCATGGGGTTTCTCCCATATGGTCTTATACATAACTTCATGTCGTGATCTGTCAGTCCAGTCTATATCTCACTAGAGACATCACCATGAGTGTTTTCATTGACATACAATGCCATGGGTATCAGCCATATGGTCTTAGACATCCTCTTGTTGTGTTCTGCCATTCGGTTTACATCTCACTGGATGTTATACCATGAGTATTCTCCTTTTCACCGTGATCTGCCTGACCAATTAGCAATGTACCTGCCCTATTAGAGGCATCACAATTTGATGTTTTCTCATTTAGCACAGAATAAAATTAACCAGTTCCATTAATACACCTAACTAATGCATACTCACCATACTTGATTCCACAAGTATACATACCACACATCACTTTATTCATGCAGTAACTTATATATCTCACACACTTACCAAGCATTTGAGATGTCATCAACATAAGACTTTCCATTGTAAATTTAACATGCATGAGTCATGATAAGGACTCACCTAAAACTCACCTTTACTGCAACTCAAAGTTCCAAACCTAAACGTTCTTCACAAACTAGCAACAACAACTGCTTAAAAGAACATGAAATCATCATTAAAACCCATTTACAGACAATTTGCTATCATCTCAAATGTAGATGACCCCAATGCAGGGTGTCTTATTCATATCTTATTGTTTATTTGCTTCATAACATCTTTATTCTTTCCAAATCCTAACATTTAGAGTTACTAGACTTACCAAGAGGTTGAAACATCCACCAATGACCTCAAAAACCTTAGCTTCCAGTTTAACAAAGAAGAAGAGAATATTTAATTTTTAAGAAAGCTAAAGTGTAGAATGGAATAAAGAAAAACCATCTAAACATTCTCTTCTTACCGTATATATGTAACACCCCTCACCCATATTAAACGCTAGAATAGGGTTACGGAGCATTACCGAACATATTATACAATTACACTTACATTTCATATACATTATCAAGTTCTAAATAATCATCATTCACCAACATGCATATCGTCCCTAGTATAAGCCTACGAGGCCTAAAACATGCATTTGAGGTGGCTCAGGACTAAACCGATAACTTAGAAAACTTTTGGCACACTTAACAAAATACAAGGGACATACGCCTGTGTGGAAGACACGCTCGTGTCACATGTAACACCCCTAACCCGTATCCGTCGCCGAACAGGGTTACGGAGCATTACCAGAACTTTCAGAACATGTACAAATAATTCATGTAAATTACTATTCATTAATCGAGATTATTGATATCGTCCCTTAAATGGACACTTGAGGCCCAATACAAGCATTAGAATCGAGTCGGGACTTAATTGAAAACTCTAAGAATTTTTTGCAAAATTACAAAAATTTTCTAAGTTGTAGGGCTCACAAGCCCGTGTGGTCCGAGGGACATGCCCGTGTGACCCTAAGACAAGCCCGTGCTATAGGCCATGTTCGACCCCGTATAACTCTCTAACTTGTGCACAAGGCCATGCCACACGCCCATGTGGTAGGCCGTATGGTTAATTAAATTCTTTCGAAATTAGGTGCAGGTTTCACACTGCCAAGACACACGTCTGTATTCTAGGCCATGTAACACACACGGCTGAGACACACGCCTGCTAGCTATGCCGTGTGGTTAATTAAATTCTTTTGAAATTAGGTGCATGTTTCACACGGCCAAGACACCCGCCCGTGTTCTAAGCCGTGTAGCACACACGCCCGTATCTCTACCCGTATGCTCAATTCTGAGCATTCTGTTTCTCAAAAGTTAGGTGCAGGGGACATACAGCCTAACCACACTCTCATGTACCAGGCCGTGTGTCACATACGGTCTAGACACACGCCCGTGTGGACAAAATAAAGCTATTTCTAACTTCATTTCTAGCCCAAAATCACACCAATGTCCTGTATTAAAACTCACATACAAATACCAACCATTTCAAGCATTCAAATTAAGCAAATTCCATCATTCAATATGGCATACCATTACATGCATACATGTTTACCATCTTATCTTGGTTTAATCGATATGTTATACATATTTTGATCAATTTCTTAACATATATGAAGCTACCATAGTATGACATTACAAGTACATCAAAACAAGCCATTACTAGCCATTCCAATGGCTATATTACAAACATCATTATCAAGGCACCAATGGCCAAGTTGTCCTATACATGTGTAACATCCTGAAAAGGGCCTATGCATTTTCGATTTAATTGTACATAATGACATGTCTTATGCGTTATGAATAAATTTCGAATATTGTTGGAAACCTAAGCAAAATAGGAAAGTGAACATTTTGGAAACCTAAGTAAAATAGGAAAGTGAACATTTTGGAAACCTAAGTAAAAGAGGAAAGCGAACATTTCGAAACTTGATATGTAAGGAAATGTCGAGTTTAAAGAGCCAAACGAAAATTTTGGAAACTTAGAAATGACTTAAAAATGTCGAGTTTTAAAGTTAAAGAGGAAATTAAGGCAAGGTGGCCTTAAGAGAAAAAATATGTGAAATTTGACACACAAACAAAGCTTTGGAAAAGTGGCTCTAAGATGCCACTTAGGGCCTCCTGAATGGCGCCACATGCAAGGGTGTTGGGCCTGAGTTCGAAGTCACTTAGGAAGCAAATAAAAGAAGTTTTATTTTGCTTCTAGAAACACAGGTGGACGGCACAAGGCTTGCAAAAGAAGAGTTTTATTCCCTTTAAAATTTCTGCTAAATAGGGATAAGTAATGATTTAATGATAGATTATTTTAAGTAGATTATTGATGAGATTAATTAAGTGATAAATAAAAGATGAACTTTATCAAAATAAGGAGAGTTGGTTAATAGGGGAACTAAGTGTGGTAATTTAATTTAAAAAGGAGTAAAGGCCATTTGTTTCTTATTTCGTTTCTTTTGAAAGTCTCTCAAAATTTCCTTGTCATCTTCTATTCTCTTTTGTTGACCAAAACCAAGCAAGCTCTCTCTCACACTCACCATTGTCAATCCCCTATCCCTATTCTTCTTCTTTGTTTCAATTCACCAAAACTAAACCTCAAAACAACTCTTAGCCTGGCCCTCCTAAAGGCCTTAGATATTTCTTTCTTTTCAGTCCTTGTTGAGCCAATACCTAAGTGACCATAGCCACTCTCCTCCAAGTCTCAAGGCCAAAACTTTGTGTTACTTATGAGAGCCATAGTTGATTATTACTAAGGATCATTCGGGATTCGAAAACAAGGTAAGTACATATATGTACATTCTACCAAAGATCTATTCCCTATTTTAATATTAGATTAAATCTAACATATGGTTATAGGAATTTCGACAAAGATTAAGGAAGCAAAGATCAATTTCGGATTTGAGAACTCCAAGGTAAGTGTATTCACATATTCAGCCAAGGCCCAATCTTAAGTATTTAGATCTATTTAATCAAGAACTAACTGATTCAAGGGATTTAGGATTTGGCTGAATACAAGGAGAAGAGAAACAAAGTTCTCGGGATTTGAATAGTCATCAAATCGGCACCAAAGGTAAGAAATTGACTACATGAATCCTTCGGGATTTGGGTTATAGCCGATTAGGCTTTAAAAGAAAACACTAAGTTTGGCCGAATAGGCCTTTGCTAAATGTTACCATGTTGGCCGAATGTAGGGTCTTAAAATCTAAAGCAATAGATCGGTTTTGTTTTCGGGATTTCAAGGAATTCGTTAAGCAAATCAGGTGAGTACCCCACACTAATCTTAATTGATTTATGGCTTAAAATTGATATATGTGTTAATATGAAAGTGTAAGAATGTGGCTAAAGTGCCATGTTATGGTACAAAAGTACTCAGGTACGTTTCCTACTCCTACTAGGATTACGAAATAGGTTATATTAACATGTGAAATGTGACATGAATGTGAACTTAAGTATGATATGCATGTTATAAATAATATGGGGCATTCGGGATATATAAGAAAGGGAAGTGTATGTGGTGACTTGGTCCCACTATCCGAATGTGGTGACTTTACCACATTATCCGAATGTGGTAACTTTGTTACATTATCTCGAATGTGGTGTCTCATGACACAATTATCCGGTGGCTATGCCACGAATTTTATATATGCGCGAGCACGTCGATCGCAATGACTACCTTCGATGGAGTGTAGCGGATGGAGGTTGACTTAGTAGTCCCTACGCGTGTGTGTGTTGGTACGGGATGTGTAGCGGATGGCATCTAGGTTTGGGTGTGGGTTGCATCATTATCTTGAGTTATTATGTGAACATGATATGTATGGTATGCCCGAATTATTAATTTTAGTGCTTTTGTACACATTGAGTCTGTTGACTCACCCTGCAATGGGAACATGTTTGGTGACGAAGAAGGATGGACCCAAGTTCTACAGAAGCTTAGGATGGCCATGCACAGAAGAAGTTTATGACTTGCACTTTTATTTTTAATTTAAGTATTTTAAAGTTTATTTTGGTTTTAATTTTGAGAAATTATTTGATGTAATAAGGCCGTAGTAGCGTTTACTTTATTTTATTATTATTATTATTATTATTATTATTATTATTAAGCCTACAATCTTTATATTTATTAAAAGATTAAGTAATTTAATACAAGCCCAAACATTTTGTCACCTAAATCAAAAGGATTTTCAATAACGATATAAACTTGTTTTCAACTCAAGCCCAACCCACTACAAACTATCTTCAAAACCCACAGTTTTCAAAGTAACATAAGAAATTTGAACCGGTTTACATCGAGGAACATACCAGATCCGGTCTAGGCTCGTGGGCCGAGTTTGGGGTGTTTCAATTTAGTATCAGAGCCCAGTTTTAAACTCTCGGCCTGTGGACTAAGGCCCAAAACATTTTCAAATCGAGCCCAAATAAGCTTTATAAAGTATCTTATGAAAAAGTAGGTTTTTCCGGCATGGCACCTAAGTCTCCGACTGCAATCCACCGTAAGTACCTCAACTATCTCGTGTGATTATGTGAATTATGAAGGGTAGAAAAGGAATGGAACGTAGAATAGCATGATAGAACTTGAACCCTAGGATTAGTCTACTCAAACACAAATACATAAGACTTAATGCACTAAACAAACCTATGGCTAAGTCAATCGAGTTAGGTGTGGCAACCATCAGACGCATGTCAGGATTGGATCCTAAGAGCTCGGTATTTAAGCAGTCCAAGTGACTCACCTCCTCTTCACAGAATCCTACCCGTGCGTAGCTTCTGCTCACCCTAACCTGCAGGACTTAGTGGGTGTGGCAACCCTCACAAGATGCTAGGAATGGTTTCATGGGGGCTTGGTACTTAAGCGGTCAGTGTGACTCACCTCCTCTCCACTCGAATCCTACCGGTAGTAGCTTTGGTTCACCTCGACCAAGAAAACCCTTATAAATGAACCTAATAACTAAAACCCGAAAGGAACTAGCCATGTTCTTTTTTTATAAGAACCCTAATTTTAAAACTCTTAAAATCATTTTTCTTTAATTAGTGGAAACTATCTTTTCTACACAATTTTTCGTAAAATTTTGATTTATAAAATTACAAAAAATATCCCTAGTAGTAAAATTACAAAATGCCCTTGGTTTATAAAATGTCTAAAATACCCACGCTTTTAATCAACATTATCATTATTTTATAACAAGTCCAAAAACCCTTATTTGCAAATTATCAAAAATACCTTGATTTTGGAAATTATAAAATTACCCCTAACTTACCAAAATTTCCAAAATGACTCTAATTTCCAAATCTTTGCAACTTCATCGTTTTGGAAAATAAATTTCTCAAAAAGAACCCTCAAAGTTTTGCAAATTTTGAAATATCCCTGAATTATCAAACTTTACAAGTTTACCCTGGTTTATTACCAAAATGCCCCGAAATTCAAAATTACCGAAATACCCCTAAAATTTCCAAATTTACCAAAGAACCCCGGGACTATAAAATTTTTGAAATACTTTTGGATAAAATTATCAAGGAACCCTATTTGACAAATTACGAAAATACCCCTGTAGGACAAATTACGCAAATATCCCTAGGTAGTGGAAAAACAACAACAATGAAAAACTACAACATTTCTCTGAATGAACGAAAGTTCATAATTGATTGATGGATGTATGAAGGTGAAGACTGTGTGCATGTATGAATACGAAAGAACCACTCTTAAAATTCTTTTCATAAAACTTCGTCGTGGATAATCAGTGGAATAAGGGCTAATCCATAAAACTTTCTTAAATCAGATTAAAGCGCATCGTTAGATATGAACGTAGTCTTCAAGGACGCGGTAGAGGAAGAATGGCTGTGTCAGAACCCGTTAGATCGGGTCAAGGGTCTGACAATGAATTACCACCGCCACCACCACCCCACCGCTTGTCGGCAAAGCAGCTCGCTCAGACGGATGATGATCAGACGCAGTCAGGTCGCGAGTTCTAAAAATGGGTCCGCACGGTGGAAATGCGGAGCTCAAAATCAGACCGAGCGACTCGAGCCAACGGGCTAAGGTGTTCCACTGAGTATCCGGTGGCACCCAAAGATACCGAAGATCGGTTGGAAGCAACCGAGCATATTATGGATAAGCTCGATCCGACCCTGCAGGAGAAGTTGAAAGGAATGGTGGCACCGTTACGTGATGAAGCGTACCAATGGTGGTTAATCGTCTGGATGGTGCCACGGTGAGGACCTGACTTGGGAGTATGCTAAGGAGGCTTATCGAAAAAGTATGTCGACACGGATATTGATGAGAAGAGAAAGCTTTTCTCGGTGGTTCAAGGAACAAGCTCGGTAGCAGATATGAAGTGAATTTCGAGGTTGAGTCGATATGCTCGAGGAGTAGTAGCAACCGAGCATGAGCGCCAGTCCGCTTTGAAGACGGTTTATGGATGACCTAAGGTTATTGATAGCTCCACATCAGGAACGGGAGTTTTTCGCGTTGGTTGAAAAGGCTAATGTAGCCGAGGAATCAAGAACTCGGTTAAGTAGAGCTCTGATAGGAATAGACCCAAGAGGGTTATGGGTCATCCGGATCATCGGGAAATGTGCAGAAAAGGCCCAGAGCTGATGGGTCGAGGGGTCAACAAGTTGGTACCGGAGGGCGATCGTCCTTGTGAAGCATTGTGGAAAGAAGCACTTAGGGGAGTGCTGGAAAAAGATGGGAGGATGTTTCAGGTGTGGGTCCAAGGACCATATGCTCAAAGATTGTCCTAAGAAACTAGATGAAAGTCGATCGCCACTGTAATGTTAATCAGGCTGGTAGAGGAGGACAACAGCCTCAACGAGGTCGTGGTTCGAATAACAGAGGTAATGGTACTGGCAAAGGACGTGGAACACAAGGCAGAGGTGCTGCTAATACTGAGGCAAGGCAATCGGGTTTGGTTTACGCAGTTCACCGGAGGGAGGATGGAGACGCACCGGACGTCATAACCGGTACGTTCTTTATCTATGACAAGCCTTATTATGCCTTAATTGATGTGGGCTCGACCCATTCTTATGTTGCTGTAGTGTAGTTGAAACACTAGGCCTGACTCAATTTTCCGGTAGGGAGATGACGGTGGTAAGCCCGTTAGGCCAAACTGTGGTGGATAAGATCTTTCGAATGTACCCTTAGAAATTCGGGAGTGAGCTTTCTATCGACTTAATGGAGTTACCCTTCTGAGAATTTGACCTCATACTTGGTATGGATTGGTTGGTAGAACACCGAGCCGTGTTGGATTGTGCGGCTAAACGAATGGAACTAAGGACCCCTGAGGATAAGGTGGTCATTATGATAGGAGAGAGAAGAAACTACTTGTCTAATGTGGTTTCGACGCTTAAGGCTGAAAAGATGGTTCGTAAAGGGTGCGAGGTGCTTTTAGCCTTTGTAAGCGCGTTGGATGGAAAGGAGGAAGGTGTCAATGGAGTTAGAACGGTAAGGGACTTTGAGGATGTGTTTCCACAGGAATACCCCCAGATACGGAGGTAGAATTTAGAATAGACTTGCTACCGGGAACGGCTCCTGTGTCAATTGCTCCGCATCAATGGCGCCAAAAGAGTTGGTTGAGCTCAAGGCTCAAATCCAGAATTACTTGACCAGGGTTTATCCGCCCAAAGGTGTCTCGTGGGGAGCCCCATCTGCTTTGTGAAGAAGAAGGACTAACTATGCGTATGTGTATAGATTACTGTCAGCTAAATAAGTCGACCATCAAGAACAAGTATCCTTTGCCTAGGATTGATAACTTGTTCGATCACCTTAAAGTGGCGGCGATGTTTTTAAAGATCGACTTAAGGTCGGGATATCATCAGCTGAAGGTAAAGGAGGCGGATATCCATAAGACAGCTTTTAGGACAAGATACGGCCACTATGAGTTTGTGGTAATGCCTTTCGGGTTGACAAACGTCCCAGTCGCGTTCATAGACATGATGAACCGAGTTTTCCAACCTTATTTGGATAGGTTCGTCGTCGTGTTCATCGATGATATTTTGGTGTACTCCAAGTCTGAAGAGGAGCATGATGAGCATCTCCGAGTTGTGCTACAAGTGTTAAGGGAGAAGAAGCTCTATGCCAAATTCAGCAAGTGTGAATTTTAGCTCAAGGAGGTAGAGTTCTTAGGGCATATGGTATCCGCAGAAGGAATAAGGGTGGATTCTAAGAAAATCGAAGCGGTGTTGGATTGGAAACCACCTAGGTCCGTGGCTGAGATCCGAAGTTTCTTAGGTTTGGCAGGCTATTACGGAAGGTTTGTGGAAGGGTTCTCGTCTATAGCCGCGCCTTTAACAAAGTTGTTGAGGAAGAAAGTACCCTTTGTTTGGTCGGAGAAGCAGCAGGAGAGCTTTGAGAGGCTTAAGAAGGTTTTAACGAAAGCTCCAGTATTGATTCAGCCTGTAACATCCTAAAAAGGGCCTATGCATTTTCGGTTTAATTGTAAGAAATGATATGTTTTATATGTTATGAACGTGTTTGGAACAATTATTTGGAAACTTGGAAATGTAAGGAAATGTCATGTTTAAAGAGCCGAACGAAAATTTTTGGAAACTTAGAAATGACTTAGAAATGTCGAGTTTTAAAGTTTAAAAGAGGAAATTAAGGCAAGGTGGCCTTAAGAGAAAAAGTATGTGAAATTTGACACACAAACAGGCTTGGAAAAGTGGCATGAAGATGCCACTTGTGCCTCTGAAATGGCGCCACATACAAGGGTGTTAGGCCTGAGTTCGAGTCATATGGGAAGCAAATAAAAGAAGTTTTATTTTGCTTCCGTATACGAGGTGGACGGCAACAAGGCTCTTAAAAGGAGTTTTATTCTCTTTAAAATTCTGCTAAATAGGGATAAATGATGATTTATCTTAAGTATTTTTAAAGAGATAAATAAGGGATTTATTTATCATTATTCCTATGAGATAAAGGTTGGATTAAACTCTTTTATTTTATGATAATTAAAGGATAAAGCTATCAAATAGAAGAGTGGTGGCCAAGTAAGGATTCCTTAGATGATAATTTCGCTCATAAAAGGAAGGAAGGAGGGCTACTCATCAAATTTCTTCCTTCTCTCTCTCTCGCCAAATTCTCGTGGTTCTCTCTTCTTTCTTTTCTTTTGTCTAGCCAATTCCCTAGCCTCCTCTCTTTTATTCAAAACCAAAACACAATCCAACCTAATGGATTCTTTATAGCACCAAAAGTCAAATTGCGCTTAAAGCCAAATCTTTGTTGTGATGTAAGGTGTTGTCGATTTCATCCAAAAGGTAAGATAAACTATTATTTGATTTTCAATCTCTTTAGTCAAATATAGGAATCTAACTCCTTTAGAATTCCATGGCCTAAATTTGGAAGGTTTTCTTGGGATCTAGTAGTTGTTTACTACAAGGAGAAGTACAACTAAGTTTTGGATTTCTAAGACTCAAGGTAAGTCATATGAATATTTGGCCATAGGCCATTTAAAGATGATTAAGTGTTAGAAATCAATCTAACATGTGCTTATAGGATTTTCGACGAAGAAGAGGAAGCAAGGATCTATTTGGGATTTGAATAATCATCAAATTGGCATCAAAGGTAAGTTTTTTAGAATACAAATCCTACTAGGATTTGGTATTATAATAGAATAGGATTTATGCTAAGTAATAAGTGATAAATCAAATGTAGGGATTAAGGATTTAAACATTAGATCAAGCTTTTCTAATCTCAAGGAATTGCTTGTTTAATCGTGTGTACCCACACTAACTTTTAATATGTTATATGGCAAATATTTAATATATGAATGTATAAGAATGTGAATGTGGCTAAAGTACCCTAATGTGGTACAAAGTACTCAGCACGCTTTCCTACTCCCGCTAGATTACGAAATATGTTATATTTTAACATGTGAAAAGTGACATGAATGTGAATTTAAGTATGATATGCATGATATGAAATATATGGGGCATTGGATTATATGAGAAAGGGAAGTGAATGTGACGACTTGGTCTCACTATCCGAATGTGGTGACTTTTGGTCACATTATCTCGAATGTGGTAACTTCGGTTACATTATTCTAACGTGGTGTCTCATGACACAATTATTTAATCTGGTGGCTATGCCACAATTTATATAGGCGATGAGCACGCCGATCGCAATGATTGCCTTCGATGGAGTGTAGCGGAAGGAGGGTTGACTTATTAGTCCCTACTTGTAGTGCGAGTTTGGTACGGGATGTGTAGCGGATGGCATCTAGGTTTAGGTTTGGGTTGCATCATTATTTTATCTCAGATAATGAATGTGGATGTGATATGTTATGGTATGCCCGATCTATTAAATTTTAGTGTTGTGTGCACATTGAGTCTGTTGACTCACCCTTGTGGGAACATTTTTCGGTGATGAGCAAGTGATGGACCGGACTACAGAACTTGTGGTGGCCATGCTCGCTTGAAGTCTTATTCAATATGGGCTCTTTATTTTATTTAAGTACTTAAGAATTTTATTTTGGGTTTTTACTTGATGTAATAAGGCCATAGTTTTATTTCTTTATTTTCATTTTCAATTATTATGTTCACAATTATTATCAATTAAAGTTTGAGTAAATTTTTTTTTGTAAAATAAACCCTAATTGTTTTGTCACCTTAATTAATTGGATTTCAATAAAAGATAAAATCGATTTTATCCACACAAGCCCAACCCAAAACAATATTTTCTTAATAATCGCACAAGTTTTTTTCCAAGGAATAAAAGAATTTGAAACCGGTTTACTTAAGGAACATACCGATCCCACTGTGCTCGTGGGTCGGGTGTGGGTGTTTCATGTACCAGAGGCGTGAAAGGAATTCACGGTGTATTGTGACGCTTCCCATACAGGTTTGGGTTGCGTATTGATGCAAGACGGAAAGGTAGTCGCATATGCATCTCGACAGTTAAGGCCGCATGAGGTTAACTACCCAACCCATGACTTGGAATTGGCAGCAGTGGTTTTCGCCCTTAAGGTGTGGAGGCACTATCTCTATGGAGAAAGGTCAATGATCTACACAGACCACAAGAGTCTCAAGTACCTGTTAACTCAGAAGGAGTTAAACTTGAGGCAGTGAAGGTGGGTTGAATTGCTGAAGGATTATGATTGCTCGATAGAGTACCACTCGGGCAAGGCGAATGTAGTAGCTGATGCTCTAAGTCGGAAGGTTGTGTCAGATCTAAGGGCAATGTTCGCCCATTTAAGATTGTATAAGGATGGAAGCCTGTTGGCTGAGTTACAAGTCAAGCCAATGTAGTTGAAGGAGGTGAAAGAGGGACAGTTGACTGATAAGGACCTAAGTGCTAAGTTGCAGCAAGTACAGAACGGAGAGTTAGAGGGTTATGTCGTTAATGATGAAGGAATATTGTGCTACAAAGGAAAAGTCTGTATGCCAAAGGATAAGGACTTAAGACAGAGGATTCTTCGGGAAGCACATAGTAGCCCTTATGCTATGCATCCCGGAGGTACTAAGTTGTATAGAGATCTAAGAGAACAATTTTAGTGGCCTAATCTTAAACGGGAAGTTACTGAATTCGTGGGAAAATGTTTGACACGTCAGCAAGTTAAGGCTGAACACCAAGTTCTATCGGGATTACTTCAGCCAATCGAGATTTCGCAGTGGAAGTGGGAAAGAATTACCATGGACTTCGTTAGTGGGCTTCCCTTACGCCTACTAAGAAGGACTCAAGATGGGTAATAGTGGACCGCTTGACTAAGTCCGCACATTTCATCCCAAGAAGAGTGGATTATTCCCTTGGTTAGCCAAGCTATATGTGGCGGAAATCGTGAGACTACACGGAGTACCAGTGTCAATTATTTCGGATAGAGACCTAAGGTTCACATCTCGGTTTTAGAGGGCACTTCAACAAGCTTTAGGCACTAAGTTGGACTTCACTATGGCTTTTCATCCACAATCAGACGGGCAGTCTGAACGGGTAATACAAGTGTTGGAGGATATGTTGAGAGGCTGTGTGATGGATTTTCGAGGAAGTTGGGAGGATTACTTACCTTTAGCAGAGTTCGCCTACAACAATAGTTATCAGGCTAGCATTCGGATGGCACCATATGAAGCATTGTACAGTCGGAAGTGTCGAACTCCTACTTGTTGGACTGAGTTAGGAGAATGTCGAGTTTTTGGACCAAAGTTGGTGGCAGAAACTGAAGAGAAGGTTGAGATAATCTGAGCACGGTTAAAGGAAGCCTCTGATAGGCAGAAATCTTACGCTGACCTCAAGCGAAAGGAAATAGAGTTTGAAGTGGGAGACTAAGTGTTTCTGAAAGTCTCGCCTTGGAAGAAGGTGATGAGGTTTGGTTGGAAAGGGAAGTTAAGCCCAATGTTTATAGGGCCCTATCGAGTACTAAAGCGAGTTGGGCCAGTGGCATACCAGTTAGAGTTGCCACCAGAGTTGCAGCAGATGCACGACGTATTCCATGTATCCATGCTACGTCATATCGATCGATCCGCCTCACGTGGTACCGCTTGAAGAAGTAGAGCTAAGGCCGACTTATCCTACGAGGAAGAGTCGATTCGATTTTGGAACGTGATGTGAAAGTGTTACTGATGAAGTCGGTTCCTCTAGTCAAAGTGTTATGGCTAATAATGGATCGGAGGAAGCTTCGGGGAACCGAGGAAGCAATGCGACAAGAATATCCTCAATTATTTTAGCTAGGAAATTTCGAGGATGAAATTATTTTAAGGGTAGAATCAGAACATCCCGAAAAGGGCCTATGCATTTTCGGTTTAATTGTACATAATGACATGTCTTATGCGTTATGAATAAATTTTGAATATTTTGGAAACCTAAGCAAAATAGGAAAGTGAACATTTTGGAAACCTAAGTAAAATAAGAAAGTGAACATTTTGGAAACCTAAGTAAAAGAGGAAAGTGAACATTTCTGGAAACTTGGATATGAAAGGAAATGTCGAGTTTAAAGACGAAAATTTTTGGAAACTTAGAAATGACTTAGAAATGTCGAGTTTTAAAGTTAAAAGAGGAAATTAAGGCAAGGTGGCCTTAAGAGAAAAAAAATGTGAAATTTGACACACAAACAGGCTTTGGAAAAGTGGCCTGAAGATGCCACTTAGGGCCTCTGGGAATGGCGCCACATGCAAGGGTGTTGGGCCTGAGTTCGAGTCACTTAGGAAGCAAATAAAAGAAGTTTTATTTTTGCTTCTAGAAACACAGAGGTGGACGGCACAAGGCTTGCAAAAGAAGAGTTTTATTCCTTTAAAATTTCAGTAAATAGGGATAAGTAATGATTTAATGATAGATTATTTTAAGTAGATCATTGATGAGATTAATTAAGTGATAAATAAAAGATGAACTTTATCAAAATAAGGGAGAGTTGGTAGAATAGGGGAACTAAGTGTGGTAATTTCGCTAAAAAGGAGTAAAGGCCATTTGTTTCTTATTTCGCTTCTTTTGAAAGTCTCTCGAAATTTCCTTGTCATCTTCTCTATTCTCTTTGTTGACCAAACCGCAAGCTCTCTCTCACACTCACCATTGTGAATCCCTATCCTATTCTTCTTCTTTGTTTCAATTCACCAAAATCAAAACCTCAAAACAACTCTTAGCCGATCCTCCTTAAAGGCCTTAGATCTTTCTTTCTTTTCATCCTTGTTGAAGCGAATACCTAAGTGACCATAGCCGACTCTCCTCCAAGTCTCAAGGTCAAACTTTGTGTTACTTATGAGAGCCATAGTCGATTATTACTAAGGATCATTCGATTCAAAACAAGGTAAGTACATATATGTACATTCTACCAAAGGTCTATTCCTATTTTAATATTAGATCAAATCTAACATATGGTTATAGGAATTTCGACAAAGATTAAAGAAGCAAAGATCAATTTCGGGATTTGAGAACTCCAAGGTAAGTGTATTCACATATTCAGCCAAGGCCCAATCTTAAGTATTTAGATCTATTTAATCAAGAACTAACTGATTCAAGGGATTTAGGATTTGGCCGAATACAAGGAGAAGAGAAACAAAGTTTTCGGGATTTGAATAGTCATCAAATCGGCACCAAAGGTAAGAAATTGACTACATGAATCCTTCGGGATTTGGGTTATAGCCGATTAGGCTTTAAAAGAAAACACTAAGTTTGGCCGAATAGGCCTTTGCTAAATGTTACCATGTTGGCCGAATGTAGGGTCTTAAAATCTAAAGCAATAGATCGGTTTTGTTTTCTGGATTTCAAGGAATTAGTTATAAATTAGGTGTACCCCACACTAATCTTAATTGATTTATGGCTTAAAATTGATATATGTGTTAATATGAAAGTGTAAGAATGTGGCTAAAGTACCATGTTATGGTACAAAAGTTCTCAGGTACGTTTCTTACTCCTACTAGGATTACGAAATAGGTTATATTAACAAGTGAAATGTGACATGAATGTGAACTTAAGTATGATATGCATGTTATAAATAATATGGGGCATTCGGGATATATGAGAAAGGGAAGTGTATGTATGCGACTTCGGTCCCACTATCTGAATCGCGTGACTTTGGTCACATTATCTCAATGTGGTAACTTTACATTATCTCAATGTGGTGTCTCATGACACATTATCCGTGGCTATGCCACTAATTTTATATGGGCGATGAGCACGCCGATTGCAATGATCGCCTTCGATGGAGTGTAGCGAATGGAGGGTTGACTTAGTAGTCCCCACGGTGTGCAAGTTGGTGCGGGGATGTGTAGCGGATGGCATCTAGGTTTGGGTTTGGGTTGCATCATTAGCTTGAGTTATTATGTGAACATGATATCTATGGTATGCCTGAATTATTAATTTTAGTGCTTGTGTACACATTGAGTCTGTTGACTCACCCCGTTGTGGGAACATGTTTTAGGTGACGAGCAGTGATGGACCGGGTTCGGCAGAAGCTTAGGGATGGCCATGCACAGCAAGAAGTTTATGACTTGGACTTTTATTTTTAATTTAAGTCTTTTAAAGTTTATTTTGGTTTTAATTTTGGGAAATTATTTGATGTAATAAGGCCGTAGTAGCGTTTACTTTATTTTATTATTATTATTATTAAGCCTACAATCTTTATATTTATTAAAAGATTAAGTAATTTAATACAAGCCCAAACGTTTTGTCACCTAAATCAAAAGGATTTTCAATAACGATATAAACTTGTTTTCAACTCAAGCCTAACCCACTACAAACTATCTTCCAAACCCACGCTTTTCAAAGTAACATAAGAAATTTGAACCGGTTTACATCGAGGAACATACCAGATCCTATTCGTGCTCGTGGGCCTAAAAGTGGGTGTTTCAACATGCCATTATCCAAAATGATTTTACTATATATACCCAAAATAAGCTAGTAGATAGTGTGATGATGCTCTAATGATCTCCAACCTTCGCGAGCTTTCGAACACTAGAAAACATGGGAAATTAAAACGAAGTAAGCATTACATGCTTAGTAAGTATGTATAACAGAAACTAAACTTACCAAATCACATTTATTATCATTAAGCATTCAATAACATGCTTTTCATTAATTTGGCAAATTTACCTAAACACATACATTCAATCAAACAAGTTAGTCACGTAATGTTCCCATATGCATCAAGAAACGATAGATAAACTCATCAAGAAATGTTCTTTCAAGACATTATCATTTCATCTCATAATTCTCTCATCATGCCAAGGGTTTAGTCTATTGAACCATTGAAGCTCCGATGGATGCTCAAGTGGTACACTCGAGGTGTACGATTGAATAACCCGTCAATTCTTTTTCAAGAGTACCCATTAGGGCACTTAATCAAGGAACACACTCTCGAGCCACATATCGTATAACAGGATTACCAGTCCAGGCTAAATCCTTTATTTAACGTATGCTCAGAAGAGCTCAATTAGGATTACCAATCCAGGCTAAATCCTAATTGTAACGTATACTCGAGAGGTATCATAACAGGATTACCCGTCCGGGCTAAATCCTTTCTGTAATGAGGTTAATAGGATTACTCGTCCAAGCTAAATCTCGTTTGAAACAAATGCATGACCTCATTCATTTCAGGAAAGCACATATATTCATCGGAATTTAATATTCAAATGGGACTTAACCCCTTTTTCACCATTTCAAGCATGAATTCAATTTTTCATTATAGAAATCAACTAATTCAAATCAATATATTAAGTTACACGAACTTACCTCGACACTTGTTTGCGTATAAAATCTACTAATCTAAAACCTTTTCTTTTTCTCGGTCTAACCTCGAATTTGTGTTGTTTGGATCTATATAAATAACTTTAATTATCAATTTCACACATTTCATATTCAATTGGACTCAATTTATGTCCTAGGCCAAATTACCATTTTACCCCTAACTTTGCCATAAATTCTAATTTCGTCCTTAGGCTCGGAAAATAAAATTTGTGCAATTTCTCCATATTCCAAGCCTAACCAAAATTACATCACAAAATTTACAGCACATGTATTCATAAAAATTTAGAATTTTTCATCAATTTTTATAATTTTACATTTTAGTCCCTAAATCATGTTTCTATAAAAAATCACTTAGTAAAAGTTGTTTATCTATCAACAACCTTTCATTTTCTACCATAAATTTCTAACTTTAAGCATATTCGTCCATGACCCATTTTCCATACTTTGATAACTTTTCAAATTGATCCCCCAAATAGATAGATTAAGCTATCTCAGTTTCAAAAATATCAAAATTACTAAAAACGGGACAAATAAACTTACCCAATTAAGCCATAAAAGTTTATTCTCTCTCTCTAGGGTTTCCATGTATTTTAGGTTGAAGATGACATAAAAATAAAATAATATCTTTTATCATCTTTTTAATTAATTTAATTATTTCAATTTCTAATTTAGTCCTTGCCTTTTTCTAAATTACATGGATGAGTCATCCAAAATATCTACATACTTTTCTTTAATGGTCAAATTACCATATAAGGACCTCGATTTTTGAATTCCATAGCTATTTAATCCTTATAGCTACTAGAATTCAACTTTTACATTTTATGCGATTTAGTCCTTCTCGTTATTAAGCACATAATCAGTAAAATTTTCTTATTAGAATTTTCACATGACATTTCTAGCATATTACGGACCATGTAATAAAATAAAAATAAATTTTATTTTCGGATCGAATTTGTAGTCCCGAAACTACTGTTTTGATTTCACTAAGAAATGGGCTGTTACATCGCAGGCCGTGTGGACATTCGAAATGGGATCTCATGGCCGTGTCCCAGCCCGTGTCTGGCCTCGGGTAACTCTCTGACTTGGGTCACATGGCCAGCACACACGGATAAACTCTGAAATCATTGTACATTTTTGTACTTCCAAAATGAACAGATAAACAACCACTGTGTGCTTCGTGTAAAATTTTCTGAATAAGCTTGGAATTCTTTGGTACGCAAATTCTACCACGAAACATTAAATAATCATCGGATCCAATCTTATAATCTGGATCACTAGTCAACTCGCACTGTACTCTTTTAGCTTGTAACTCGCTATCACACTTTTGAGCTTCACAAATTTGTTGAAGAAATACCGGTTGAGCTTTTAACTCTGCTAGAATCGAACCATCATCGGACAAAGATAACTATGTATTCATCACTCGCAAAGCAAATAATGATTTTCTACTCAGCGCATCCGCGACTATATTCGCTTTCCCCGGATGATAATCAATCACTAACTCATAGTCTTTCAACAACTCGAGCCATCTTCGTTGACGCAAATTCAAATATTTCTGAGTCATTATATACTTCAAACTCTTGTGATCAGTGAAGATATGACACTTTTCACTGTATAAATGATGTCGCCAAATTTTCAATGCAAAACAATAGCGGCCAATTCTAAATCGTGTATCGGATAATTCTTTTCATGTGGTTTCAACTATCTGGAAGCATGAGCTATCACTTTACCCTCTTGCATTAAAACGCAACCCAAACAATCTAATGATGCGTCGCTGAAAATCACAAACTCTTTTCCCGACTCAAGTTGAACTAAAACTGGTGCCTCAGTTAACAATGCTTTCAATTATTCAAAACTCTATTGACAGTTCTCTGACCACTCGAATTTCACATCTTTCTGTAGTAATCTAGTCATCGGTGTAGCAATCATCGAGAATCCCTTAACAAAATGTCGATAGTAACCAGCTATCCCTAGAAAGCTTCTAACTTCAGATACATTTCTCGGTGGTTTCTAGTCAACAACTGCTGAAATCTTGCTTGGATCAACTCGTATACCTTCCGCTGATACAATATGTCCCAAGAATCTGACTTTTCGAAGCCAAAACTCACATTTACTGAATTTAGCAAACAGTTGCTTATCTCTCAAGGTTTGTAACACAATCCTCAAATGTTTGGTATGCACAGACTCATCTCGCGAACAGATCAGAATGTATTCAATGAATACAACGCAACAAATCTGTCTAAATACGGTCTAAAAATTTGATTCATCAAATCCATAAAAACTTCAAGAGCATTAGTTAACCGAAAGGCATAACAAGAAATTCATAATGCATATACCTTGTTCTGAACGTAGTTTTCGGCACATCAAGATCTTTCACTCGTAATTGATAATAGCCAGATCTCATATCAGTCTTCGAAAACACTGTTGCTCCTTTCAACTAATCAAATAAATCATCAATTCTTGGCAAAGGATACTTGTTCTTTATTATAACCTTGTTGAGCTGACAATAATCAATACACATTCTCATCGATCCGTCTTTCTTCTTTACGAACAGAACTGGTGCACCTCAAGGTGAAAAATTAGGTCGTGCAAAACCTCTATCTGTTAACTCTTGCAACTAAGTTTTCAACTCTTTCAATTCTGTCGGAGCCATTCTAAACGGAGCTATTGATATCTGTATACTCACAGACTACTGGTACAGATTCAATTTTCAATTCAGACACTTTTTTGTTCAGTACATACACAAGGTAAGCATCATAACCTTTTCTCACATATTTCTGAGCTGACATTGACAAAATCACAATAGAAAATCCACTAGACTCATTTGATTCAATTCGAAGGATCTCATTATTCTAACATTTCAATTCAATAGTCTTTCATCTACAATTCACAATGGCATCATGCAGCATCAACCAAACCATATCCAGAATTACATCAAATTTATCAAACGGTAGTAGCATCAAATTAGCCAAAAACAAGAACCCCAAATCATTAAAGGACAGTTCTTGCAAACTTTATCAACTAGAACATATTTACCTAAGGGGTTCGACACTTAAAGCACAAACTTGATAGACTTAATAGGCAAACTCTTACTAGACACTAAATTCATACAGATATATGAATGGGTCGATCCAGGATCAATCAATGCAATTACATTAGTGTTGTAAAGAGAAAATGTACTACTGATAACATCAAGTGACGACGCATCTTCTCGAGCGCGAATAGTGTAAGCTCTAGTAGGTGCTCTGGCCTCTGATCTCACATCTGAATCTTTCGTTACACCTTTACTACTAGTTACATTTCCCGTATTTCTCAGTGGCCTCTCTCTAATAGTCGTGTTGTTCGGTCTTGCATTCTGGAATTTATCTTTCTCAGCTAATTTGGGACAATCTCGAATGAAATAATCTTGTGAACTACATTTAAAACAACCTCTATTATCCATCCAGCATTCACCAAAATGTCATTATCCACAATGTTGACACTCGAGTTTATTATTTCTCACGCTGCCAACACTCGATACTGATGTAGCTTGAGCTTTAGGACTTGAGTATTGCTTTCCACGATCTCTGTTTGGATACCCGATTGAAGCATTTAAATGAATGTATGAATCCGTGATTTCTTTTACGAAGACTGATAGGGTTTATTCATTGATCTTTTTCTCGAATCTCTAGCCTCGAAATCTACCTTTCTCTTTTCTTTGCCAAGTTTTTCAGCTTTACAAGCTTTGTCAACTAGCACCACAAATTCTTTCAACTCTAAAATCCCAACTAGCAGTCTGATGTCTTCGTTCAGTCCGTCTTCAAACTTTTTACACATAATCGCCTCGGTGGAAACACATTCTCAAGCATATTTACTGAGTTTAACAAACTCTCGCTCATATTTAGTCACAAACATACGGCCCTGTTTTAGCTCCAAAAACTCTTTGCGCTTTTGATCGATAAACCGTTGACTGACGTATTTCTTTCTGAACTCAGCTTGAAAGATTTCCCAGGTGATTCTTTCTCTTGGTACCACAAATACTAAAGTATTCCACCATTGATACGCAGTGTCCCTCAAAAGTAATATGACACATTTCAAACATTCATCTTGTGTGTAGGATAGTTCATCAAATACTCTAACAGTATTTTCAAGCCAAAAATCTGCTCTCTCAGGATCTTCATCAACGGTAGCTCTAAACTCTTAAGCCCTATATTTTTTTATTTTATCAGCAGGTGGCTTGTTCAATCGTAAAAGTTCTACACGTTGAGGAACTACGGGAACCAGTTGGGGATTAGATGGGTGTGGGGGTTGCTGAGCAGCCAGATTTGTTTGAACAAACTACATGAACCACTCATTCATCATTTGGAAGAAAGCTTTTTTAGCCTCTCTTCCCTGGCTACTCTACGGGTCTTAACTCGGATTGTGCTACTCCGTGAACGGAGGAAGGCGTATTACTTTCAACATCATCAGCTACAGCTCGATTGGGATCCATTTACTATACAAAATACAATTTAAAACTATCAAGAGATATCACACTATCACAGGTTATATATGGCATGTATAGCTAGACTCTCACATATGCTATGTTAGTCTGAGAATAGACTAAACTATAGCTCTGATACTAATAAATATAACACCCCTCACCCGTATTCAACAAAAATAGGTTACGAGCATTACCAACATATTATATAATTACACTTACATTTCATATATATTATCAAGTTCCAAATAATCATCATTCAACAACATGCATATCATCACTAATAAGCCTATGAGGCCTAAAACATGCATTCGAGGTGGTTCATGACTAAACCAATAACTTAGGAAACTTTTGAAACACTTAGAAAAATTTTGAAAAATACAGGGGACACAAGCCCATGTGGCCCGGTCGTGTGTCTCACATAGCCAAAGACACGCCCGTGTCACGGGCCGTGTGGACATTTAAAATGGGATCTCATGGCCGTGTTCTAGCCCGTGTTAGACCCCGTGTAACTCTCTGACTTGGGTCACACGGCCAGATTTGTTTGAACAAACTACATGAACCACTCATTCATCATTTGGAAGAAAGCTTTTTTAGCCTCTCTTCCCTGGCTACTCGTTACGGGTCTTAACTCGGATTGTGCTACTCCGTGAACGGAGGCAAAGGACATTTTCAACATCATCACCACATACCGATTGGGATCCATTTACTATACAAAAATACAATTTAAAACTATCAAGAGATATCACACTATCACAGGTTATATATGGCATGTATAGCTAGACTCTCACATATGCTATGTTAGTCTGAGAATAGACTAAACTATAGCTCTGATACTAATAAATATAACACTCCTCATCCGTATTCAACGCTGAAATAGGGTTACGGAGCATTACCGAACATATTATATAATTACACTTACATTTCATATATATTATCAAGTTCCAAATAATCATCATTCAACAACATGCATATCATCACTAATAAGCCTATGAGGCCTAAAACATGCATTCGAGGTGGTTCATGACTAAACCAATAACTTAGGAAACTTTTGAAACACTTAGAAAAATTTTGAAAAATACAGGGGACACAAGCCCATGTGGCCCGGTCGTGTGTCTCACATAGCCAAAGACACGCCCGTGTCACAGGCCGTGTGGACATTTAAAATGGGATCTCATGGCCGTGTTCTAGCCCGTGTTAGACCCCGTGTAACTCTCTGACTTGGGTCACACGGCCAGCACACACGCTTGTGTGCCTTAAAAATAGCCACACATGCCCGTGTGCCAAGCCGTGTACTAGGCCGTGCCAAACCTGTAGGGTATACTGACTTAGGCTACAAGGCCAATCACACGCCCGCATGCTGGGCCGTGTAGAGCATACTGATTTGATTTTTAATTCAACACCAGGAGAACAGTTTGTCACACACAACCGTGTAACAAAACCATGTGTGACACACGGTTGAGACACACGCTCGTGTCTTTGCTCGTGGGGACAAAAATAGGCTATTTATCAAGCCAATTTGCCCCCTAACTATGCACATACCTAAAACAACCCTTTTGGCATCAAAACATGGCATATATAGGCATTCATCTACTCTCAACCAAGCATAAATTATATCATTTCAATGCCAACCAATACAAGGCACACAATATCACAATATGCCATTCAATTTATACCAAATTATCACATTCTTAAATTATCAATATGGTTACATTTTAAACATGTATTATTTTACCTATAATTCAAACAAACCAAATCATATAGCTCAACCACTTAGCATCCCTAATTACCAATTATCATCAAGCATCACATATCCATCAATAAACACATAACCAAAGCCATATGCACATATGAATACACAACCAAATCAACCAAATTAAGCCAACTCTCATGGCAACATACTAAACCAAAACATTAACATTTATAAGCCAATTCAAATGACTAAATCCATTACCAAACTATATATCAAAATGAGCATAATCCTATACATGCCATATATCCATAAACTTAGATTCAAAAGTACCAAAGTGATAGTTGGATAGTGTGATGAAGTCTCCGACAATCCCGAATCCGAGCTAGCTTTGATTTCACTATCAAACACAAAAAATTAAACAAAGTAAGCTATAAAGCTTAGTAAGTTCGTATAATAATAATAAAATCAATTAACCACAAATATACAATTCAACCAATTGAATATATGAACATATAACTCATATTAGCTAACAAACCTCTCACATATTCAATCATAAGATTTGATGTAAAATTTACAATTTCTTCGATTCAAAGCTCATACGGTTCGTGTACATACCTGTACCATCACGTATCAATCTTATATTGAACCCCATCTTTGACATATATACCTGTTGAACCATTCGAAATACTATCTGATACTAGGAAATCTCGCACCTTAAGTGCCACATACATAGTCGAAGCTATCTCAATCACATATCACATATAATGCTCACTCTCGAGCTATCAACGGGTCTGCTCACATAAGCTGACGGTCATGACAAAGCTACACGGTGCTGCTCACACAAGCTGACGAGAATCCGCAACACATGCCGGATAACTCAGCCACCGGTAGGTCGTACGGACCAACACCCAATCACATAACCCCTAATGACATGTCATTCATATCCTAATTTATTCCTAAGGTTCAACCGGGATTTCACACTTGCCAAATCGTCATTGAACATGTCTGTAGTGTCGTAATCACAATTAATGCAATATCAAAGCATTTAAAACACAAATATAACAATGTTTATTACATACGAACTTACCTCGAATGCAAAAACGTCAAATTAAGTCAATTAATCGAAAACCTTATTCTTTCATCTATCTAAATCTGTATTTCACCTTTCTTGATCTAAATATAATCAAAATTAACTTATTTAATAATATCTCTATTCAATTTAATCCAAAAACACACATTAAGATACTTTTACATTTTTACCCCTAACATTTCACATTTTTGCAATTTTATCCTTATTTCATAAAATTACAAATTTATGCAATTCAACCAAAATCCATGCTAGAAAAATTTCAATTAGGTCCCTAGCAGTCCATATTTTTCATTTATTTCATAATTTAACCACAAAAATTACACATTTCATGATTTAATCCCTAATTGGACATTTCACTAAAAATCACTTAACATATGTTGTTTATCTAACAACAACCATGCATTTTCTACCATTAAAAATCAAAATATATCAACATTCATCAATGGAAAAACCCCAAACCTTTAAAATTTTTGTAAATTAATCCCTGGCTAGCTAGATTAAGCCACTACGATCTCAAAAACATAGAAATCATTAAAAACGGATTAAAAATGCATACCTAATTGAAGGAGAATAGCTTGCCGAAAGTTAAGCATAAAAATGGCTTTCTCCTTTGCGTATTTCAGTTGAAGAAAGATGATAAAAGATGAACATTTGTCTTTCTTTTAATTTTAATTAACCATTATTTGATGATTTCCTAATTTAACCTGAAAAATTAATTCAATTTACAATACTACCATGCCATTATCATCCACTAACAAATTATTAGGCTAATTGCAACATAAATCCCTTAACTATTTAATTCTATAGCCATTTAATGCCTTTATCTATTAGAACATAAGTTTTACATTTTACGCGATTTAGTCCTTTTACCAAATTAACCACTCAAACGATAAAATTTCTTAACGAAACTTTCACACAATTATACTATCATATTTTAAATGTTAAAATAATAATAAAATAATTATTTTGACTTCAGACTTGTGGTTCCAAAACCACTATTCTAATTTGACTAAAAACGGGTTGTTACAATATATATACCCAAAATCTCTTAGTGGATCTTGAAAAGTGCCAAAAGTATACAGAATTTGTCCTTTTAATGTCCTACAAAAATTTAAGAAAATATGACACCAATGTTATTTGACTGATCAATCCATTCAATTAACTCTCAACCAATCACTTTACAGACTCCATCTTGCACATCTTTCGAGCAAACTTGGTGTACCATACCTATGGTGATAATTCGTATGTGGTAGAGGTGTTCAATCGGTTAACTGATCCGAAATACCATTAACTAAATTAACTGACCCTTTTAAACCCTTAACTGTTAACCAAATCAAGTTTTTTGGTTAATTTGGTTGGTTAACCGAATTAACCAAAAATTAAGTGTTTTTTATTTTTGGTTAAAACAAGTATAAAAATTAACCGAATTAATCGAATTAAAGTATTGAATTACTACATAATTAAAAACACTACATAAGTCTTGAAATTAACACTTAATTAAAATGTAAATCTTTAATATTCTCCATTTGTATCCATATCTTCTCTCAAAAGATCTTCATTTACATTATACCTACAAAAAGTATGTGCAAAAAATGAGCATATAATAGAAATATATGCATTTAAAAAATCAAATAATATAAACAAATGAATAGATTGTAAGTTAAAAAGAATAAGATAGTAAGCATACCTTTCAACTCATGAAAGCTCGTGAATTTAAGGTAGGCTCTAACATATTCCAAGAAAAGCCTAAACATTGAATTGATTAAATAAGTAGGAGTGATATGGTAAAAAATTGAAACTATTAAAATAAAACAATAAATATACCATTTTCAATCTTGTCAAGCTTTTGGATTTGTTCTTCAATCTTTTTGATGTCTTCTTGTGATGATGATTTTCAAATCCAATATTGAGTATACAAAAGAGCTTGTACAATTTTAGGAGTTAAAGAACTCCTATATTGATCAAGCACACGCTCCCGGTGCTAAATACAGACTCTGAAGAAACCGTAAAACCGGTATAACTAACACATCTCTGGCCATCTTTGAAAGAATGGGAAATCTAGGGCTATTCACTTTCCACCACAATAAAATGTCAAAATCTTCAACAAAATCCTCATTAGCCTCAGCTAGATATTTATCCAATTCAGATGTTTTATCCTCACCACCATTTTCCAGCTCACGCTTTTTATACAAGCCTTGCATTCACCTTTTCATTTTTTGTTGTGGTTTATCAAGAGAAACATGTGTTGGCACACTCAATTGGTTACAAGCACTATAAAGTAGAGGCTTATACTCATCAAGCAATTCATACAAAGATTCCTTCATTTTTGCATCATTTCACAAGCTTTTTCAGAACTAGACATTTCACTAAGTGTAAATTCAAGATACTTTAGTTTTTGTCTAGGATATAAAACACAAGCAACAAACATAAGCAAATTCATCTTATCAGTATCACCCCAATACTTATAATACTTTTCTTTCATCTTGATGGCCATAACATTGAAGTCAACATTAATATTTAATTGAGCATCTCGTAAAAGAATATCAATTTCAGAAAGCTCGTCAAAAAATTGGACGTGACATATGAAGTGCCAAATATATACAAAGTAACTTCATAAAAGTGTCCTAAGAAACCCCTCAAGTTTCTAACACTAGCCCAATTATCCACACTAGGCCAACCCTTCCCCCTTACAAGTTCAGCCTTAAAGTTTGTATCTTGCTCCTCAAATCTCTCAAAAGCTCTCTCAAAGTTTTGAGCAGTGTCTAACATTAACTAAGTCGAGTTCCACCTAGTACAAACATCAAGACACAACATTTTCTTGCACTCTATCTTTTCCACCACAGCACACTCCTTAAACTTTTGTAATCTAGCTGGATATAGTCTCACATATCTAATAGCCCTTAACACATTCAACAGATTTATTCATTTCCTTTAAACCTTCAACAACAATCAAATTCACAATGTATGTTATGCATATCATATGAAGATATTTATCATTTTGAACTAAACCCCTTCGATGGTTAAATTTCTTTCTCAAATAACCAATAGCAACATCATTAAAACTTGCATTATCAATAGTAACAGTAAACAACTTATCAATCCCCCAATTCAAAAGGGCATTTCTCAACCACCATCCCAATGGACTCACTATTATGACTAGAAATTGGACAAAATTTTAAAATCTTTTTTATTCAATTTCCAATCGTTATCAATAAAGTGAGTAGTGATACACAAATAATTAAACCTTTGCAAAGAAGTTCATGTGTTAGTAGTTAAGTAAACTCTAGGACAAGAACTTCACAAAAGTTATTTTTATCTTGACCCTTTCATCAAGATACAATTGATAAAACATCCCTAGTCATTGTAATTCGTGAAGGAATATGAAACCTAGGACATGCCACGAACATAAATTTCTTAAAGCCTTCACTTTCAACAAACTTGAAAGGTAATTCATCAATCACAATAATTTGTGGTAATCCTTTCCTACATGATTGTTGATCAAATCTCCAAGTTGAAAGATTCCTTTCCCCCCCTTTCAACTCTCTTTCTAGGTAAAACTAGTTGTCCTTCGCTAGTGTCAAGAACATTACTAGGATTTTTCTTACATGAACCAATATGATATTTCAATGACCTCATACAATTCTTTTTTATATCACAATAAAATTCCTTTTCACAATAATTACATTTAGCCTGAAACACCCCAAACTCGGCCCACGAGCCTTGACCGGATCTGGTATGTTCCTCGGTGTAAACCGTTTCAAATTCTTTTGTTACTTAGGAAAAACTTGTGTGTTTTGAAAGAAAAATTGTTTTGGGTTGGGCTCGAGTTGAAAACGAGTTGATTTTATATTGAAAACCCATTTATTTCAGGTGACAAAATAATTTGAGTTTATTTTAAATTGACTTAATCTTTGATAATTAAAATTTCGTAACATAGTAAATAAAACAGAAATAAAATAATTCACTATGGCCTTACTACATCAAAATAATTCCCAAAATTAAATTAAAGTACTTAATGAAATAAAAATCCAAATTAATTAAATTCCTTGTCTGCATGGTCGCTTATGAGCTCCTCACCGGCCTTGGTCCATTATTGATCGTCACTGAAAAGGTTCCCAATCTGGGTGAGTCAAACAGACTCAATGTGTACACAAACACTAAGTCTGAACAATTTCAGGCATATCAAGTCATACATATTCATATCAAAATATACAATTAATGATGCAAACCCGAACCCAAACCTAGTTAGCCATCCGCTACACTCCCCCGTACCAACCTACCACACACCAGGGGATTATTAAATCACCCTCTCCTTTTCACTCCAAAAGGCAATCAATGCCATCCACGTGCAATTAAGCACAAAAATCCACAACGCGACCTCAGTCAGTGCCAATCCACGATGTAGCCATAGCTAACACCAAAACCACGATAAGCATAAAGCCATCAATAACCACGATATAGCACAAAGCTTAGATCAACCACGATGAGGCACGAGCTACTCATCAAGCCACGTGAACTAAATCGCATTAATCCACAACGTGACCTCGATCAACGTCAATCCACGATGAAGCTCAAGGCTAACATCAAACCACGCATCAAGTACACCGCACCTTCTTTCATATCATATCCCACCCATGCACATGCAACATAAAATAATGCCATGATAATGCATGTACATGTTATTTTGCATATTATCACATATTCATATCAATAATCACATTCGATTTCATGGTCTTAGGTCACCACATTCGGATATCGTGGTCTTAGGTCACCACATTCATTCTTATCACTTTTCACATGTTACATATATAACATAATTTCATATTCCTAGTAGGAGTAGGAAAACGCGTGCCTTAGCATCTTGCACCATAACATGGTACTTAGCCATATTTTCCACATTCATATAACATACATACATATTTAAATATTGCCATAAAACTTATTAAGGATTAGTATAGGTACACACTGATTCGCTTAATGCTTTCAATCCAAATCTGAAAAGCTTGATCTAATGCCTTAGATCTCAAGTCCTACATTCTACCATCCTTATTATATTAGCATAAAGCCTATTCGTATATAAAACCAAATCCTAGTAGGATTTGTATACTTAAACTTACCTTGTTGCCGATTTCAATACTAATCAAATCCCAAATCTATGCTATGCTCCTCCTTGTATTCGGCCAAGCACTAAATCTCATCAGGGGTTAGTTTCGGCTTTTTAAACAAACAAGAATTAGATCTAACTATCAAAATAGTCCTTGGCTGAATGCTATAGACACTTACCTTGTGGATTTTAAATCCCAAAATTCACCGAATAACTCGGGAACACGTAGCCTATGGTGTACCTTCGGGAAAAGAACTTCTCCTTCCTTGTAGTCTACACTTAGTAAGTCCCGAAAGATCTCCTTATTTGAAGAAATCGATTGCGCCTTCACTTCAACCTTCAGAGATTCGGCTATGGCCTTGATCTTAGCAAGCTTTCGGCTTTTAGAATATTGAGAGGAGAAGAATGAAGAAGAAAAGAATAGGGGTTGCAGAGAAAATTCGGCAGAGGTTATCAAGGAAGAGTAAATAATGCTGAATGGCCTCTCTTTTCCTTTTATAGCCAAATTTACTAGGCTAGAGTCCCTTACTTGGCCACCACTCTTCTATTTTGATAACTTTATCCCTTGATTTATCACTTTAATTATCGACAAGACTTAATCCAATATTTATCTATTATCTCCTAATAAAAATAATACTAATAATAATCCTCTTTTATCTCTTCCTTATCTATCAAAATAAAAGAAATAATATCCACATTTATCTCCCCTTTTAGTCGAATTTTAATAAGAATAAAACCTCATCTTAAACTCTTCCCCTAGCCTCCCTTTGCCGTCCACTACCTCCCTTCCTTGCCGAAAATAAAAACTTTTATTTTAGCTTTCTATGTGACTCGAACTCAAGCCCAATACCCTTGTATGTGGCGCCATTTCCAGAGGCCCTAAGTGGCATCTCCAGGCTACTTTTCCAAGCCTGTTTGTGTGTCAAATTTCACATACTTTTTCTCTTAAGGCCACCTTGCCTTAATTTCCTCTTTTAAACTTTAAAACTCGACATTTCTAAGTCATTTCTAAGTTTCCAAAAATTTTCGTTTGGCTCTTTAAACTTGACATTTCCTTACATTTCCAAGTTTCCGAAATGTTCACTTTCCTCTTTGAATCATTTCTAAATCATTTCTTACATTTCCCTACATTTCCTTACGTTTCCATACATTTCTTTACATTTCCATACATTTCCATGCATTTCCTTACATTTCCATACATTTCCATACATTTCCATACATTTCCTTACATTTCCATACATTTCCATACATTTCCTTACATTTCCAAGGTTCTAAAATGTACACCACATATCACAAGAAACATGCTATTTCATAAAATTAAGCAAAATGCACATAATGGGATTCAAACCTCTTCCTCAAAGTACTTCACTTGATGCCATAACCTTGCACCTTAGGTGGCGTCCTTGCCACTTTTCCACATCACTTCTTGTTTTTAACTTAAAACCAATAATTGTCCAAAGCTTTCTTCCATCCAAGGATTTTAAAAACCCTTAATTCACTTCCAAAAACTTGCAAAACCTACTACTCATGAATTATGCACAAACGCATAACCCCTAATCTAGGATGTTACATAGCCTTACTTGCACCCTCCTATTAATAATTTTAGTGAAGTGAGACTAAACTTCTGACCTTTGAGGAGTAACTTCTGACCTTTGAGGAGTGACTTTTCTTTTCCCAATAGTCCCCTTTGTTTGGCTTGAAGCTTCAACTTTTGAATTTTCAGAATCTATTGAAGTAGAAGGTGTAACATTACCCTTAATAGATGTTGGTTCAGTGGACATTCTACTAGAAAAAATTTATATAATAAATTAAAATACATCTATAATATTAAACATATTTTGATGTTGAGTTTTAGAGAAATAAAATATTGTTTGTCTTTTGATGTTGAGTTCAACATATACAATTACATATTTTATTTGGCTTATTTTCCTTCATTTAATTTGGCTTGTTTATGCATAAAATTATACATAAATCAATTTTAATTGGATTAACACCATTTATAGATGAGTGTTAAATTTATGTAGGTGAGGAAAAAAATCCCTTGAAATCACATTCTCTTACATGATTTGGTACATTCAATTTCTTTTTTATATATAATAGATGCTTGTTAGTCCAGTAGGCAAGGAAAGAACATACTTTCTTTCAATAATACCACCACTGATAAACACCAGAGTAAGCGATATTCACTGGACCAAGAGCGCCCCCTCTAGTAAAAGCTTCCACCGCCGGTTAACCAAAATGATGATCCCAAATTGCATGAGCAATCGGCCTTACATGTAAAGGATCTTATACCCATGCCTCAAAATTTTGTTAGTCCAATAGGCAAGGAAAGAGCATACTTTCTATCAATAATAATAACTAAGATTTTATTTTTTCATAAGCTTGAAGAAAAGAAAAAGAATATAACAATAAAATAAAATAGAAAAATGAGACATTTCAAATTTAATAGATTATGGGATATGAAAGTATAGATTATAATATATTTGTGAGTAAAAATAATTATGTAATAAATTTAATATGCATTGAAATAGTAAAATTAAGGAGTGAATGTTATGGTATTTTTTTGTTCAAATCTCCTCAAGATTTCATAAAATATAAATTATAAAACCAAAACAAAAGCAATAGTAATGTTAAGTTGTTAACCCATAAAACAGATAAGAACACAAAGCCTAATCCAAAAAAAAAAAAACCAACCCAAAAGCAAAGCAAAATTCATAAAGCAGAAACAAATAAACTAAGAACAAAAAACATGAACACCAAAAGCACTTCTCCAATCAGCAAATTAGCTGGCATCCATTCCTTAGAAGATATCCCACCCTCGAAACTTGTCGATACCAATTCCTAAAACTAGCAGCCTTCCATAAGCCATCCCATTTACTATTTTTTCTTCTCCATAAACCTTATATTTATAACATTCCTAACTCATATTATCGCCAAAATAGTGTTTCAAAGCATTACCGAGTAAACGTAACCTAAATCATTCATTTCAAAACATTTCAATAATAATAACATAACCCATCATTAAACATGTATAACGTCCCTTATTCAAGCATTTGAGGCCTTAGAATCACTTTAGAAATGATTCAAACTAAATCGGGAACATTTGGAAAATTTAGGAAAAAGTTAGAAAATTTTCAACTATAAGGGTGACACACCCGTGTGGCTAGGTCGTATAACTCTCTGACTTGGGTCACTCGCCCATGCGTGTTGCCTATGTGGCCAGACCGTGTGCACCCAAAAGTACCTTAAAACTCAAGTTTACCATTCCCTACTTACTTGGGCACTAAGCAACTCAATTACCAATCGTTTAACCTATTCAAAAACATGATTAAACATGCCCAAAATACACCAAATTCATCACCTATGCCTAAGCAATGTACCCTCATTGGTACCACATGTTATATCATCAAAACATATCATCCATACATCATTCAAATCAAAGTTTTAAACATGCCAAAATCAATCAATTTGGCATAGCTTATATCTACCTAAAACATCAAACTTAAATTCACAAACACCTAAATTCACAAACACCTAACAAGTCTTGGTTCAAATCAACATGCCAAATTATGGCTCCAAACACAAACATAAGTTTATATAGATACCAAACCAACATTTTACTTAAATTCAATTACATCACATATACCAAATTCATTAAAAACCAAACACACCTAGGTACATGCCATTACAAAAGATAAATATCACCAAATTTGAGATCGGGATTGTTGTTGGATGTTGAGTCGAGAAGTACTTAACTTGCGCACGGAAAATAAAACCGTACGTTGAGTAAAACTCAGTAATATTTTTATAATCCAAACAATTAAAGACATAATGATACAAAAATGCATAATTTGAATTATACGAACATACTATTGTCTAAGCTCACAACAATCATATACCATCATTTCAAATTCAAGCATATTACTATATCATTTCATACTATACTCAAATTTCACATGCTATCATATTTGATTTGTTTAACAAATATCTCAATTCACATCACTTGCTATATAAATAGCTTTTCATATGTCAATCCACATTTATTTATACAAAGGCATGATCCATTCCATATTCAATTCATTAGTACACAACTCATGTATTTCATTGATCCATTCCATATTCAATTCATTAGTACACAAGTCATGTATTTCATTTAATCACAACATATCTCATTTTGCATGTTTCAATTCACTATCTCATTTCCATTTCACATACCATGCCATTCAATATCGATCATAGAACTTTATTATTTAATTACCCTATTAATACGACTCGGACTCGGACGGATACACAGATCCAACCAAATACCAGTTTGGCACCTAGTGCCTCATCGGATAAATCCAAAGTAATAACTATGCCTAGTGCTATATAAATTGACACCCAGTGTCTCATCGGTTAAATCGAAGCAAATTGGCACCCAATGCCTCATCGACTCGAAGTCGAAGAAATCCCTGAACTCTTCCTATTCTATGGCATGCCATCTATATTTGACTCAGCCTAATATAGTTAATAGGGTTTCATTCCACTTTTCAAGTACAACCAATATCCAATTATCATAGTTGGACATTATCACATTTATACATATATTCATTTCAATTCAAATAATCAATACATTCATAATGTATATACCAATTCAATCCATTTCAATCAACTACAATTTCAATTCAATATCAAAGTGCCAAAATACTCACCTCAACCACTTACCATATGCATTAAATCAAAATACAACAATTAACAACTAGGTTCGGATTATATAAATACAAATCGTGGATTCTGAGCTATTCGATCTCGATTTTATCATTTTTCTTTTTAGTTGAAGATTTCGGTACAACGTTAGCTATAGAATTAAAACAATTAAAATACATTAATACAACTCAATTAAATTTCACATTGAATATTTCAATTTTTACTCAATATTTGCTTAAATTTCAATTTAGTCCCTAAACCGAGACTAATTTTTATTCTTCACATTTAATAGTATATTTTTATACTAATTTTGTTTTAAGTTAAATTTAGCTCCTTATTTTAATTAAACCCTAAATTTCAAATTTTTACAATTTATTCGCTATTACTCAAAATTTACAATTTGTTATACAATTTAATCCATTTCCATTTCTAGCTTAAAAGCTATCAATTTAATCCCTAATACTAAAACTATTCAACATTAACAACATTTAAAATCTTAATCAATTCTAAAATTGCAACATGGATCGGTTAGTACTAAAAACCGGGATTCTAAAAATACAAAATTACAAAAAAGGGACTAAATTGACTAACCAATTTTGATTTTGAACCCTAAGGTCCCTATAGCCGTGTGTTCTCCTTTGCTTTTTCTCTCTTTCTTTTTGTTTCTTTTCTTTAATAAGTTTTTGCATGCATCCACTTTATTTTTAATTCTTTTGTTTTATTATACTTTATTTTATTAAATTATAACATATATACATATATATATACATTTCTTATTATGTAATATAACATATAATATATAATAACATATATAAAATATAAAAAATCATAATTAATGTCGGCCACTTAAAGAAACAAAGGTATAATTGGTTCTTTAGTCCCTTCAATTAATTTTAATTTATAATTCAACTTTTACTTTATATGCGATTTAGTCCTTATACTATAATAATTCTTAATTCATGCAATTTCACTTAATCGAAATCTAATTAACTACACAAAAAACTTCGTAAATATTTTTACTAAAATATTTACGAGTTCGATTTATGAGAACGGAGTCCCAAGAATGCACTTTTCGACACCCCTGACTATCGGGTTGTTCCAATCTTATCTTCTACTGTTAATCTGGTTCCCTTCTCTTCTGTCCCTATAATCCATCATCAACAACCACCGACACACTTCCACTCATGTAACTCTCCCTTTCATTTTTTAGGCAATTAGTGGCTAAATTATGTGCTAAGATATTAGCAGATTTGGGTATGTGTTTGAACTGGATATAATAAAAAGATTTTACATTTTATAATTTGATAATTAAATTGAAACTGTAACACCAATTCGATATAACATAACAAAAAGCATATGTAAAGCAAATCTTTTTATTGGGTCAAAATAACAAAGTAACCTAGGAGATTTGTTCTTCTTTGGTAGGCCCGTCAATAATATCCACATTTAGCCTGTGTGAGTGTGTTCTAATTTCACCTATTAACACTCACAATGCCACTTAATTGGACTTGGAAATCGTGTTTGAATCAATTTTTCTATCGTGTTCTAATTTCACCCATTTTCACCCCATATTACTATCTATTCCATCTTTTTCATCCCCTACATTCAGGCACCACATAAGAAGCAAATTCCTTGCCCAATTTCATCTCCCGACAATGGTCGCTAAAGAAAATATGGATGAGCAAGATGGACACTACTAAGAAGCAAAGACCTACAAACTTGACAACAACTATAAGCATGAGAGGAAAAGCCTACCTCAACTCGCCGGTGATGGTGACCTGGTAGACGCTGGACGGTGTGACTAGTGGATGTTGGACGATTCACGAAGGTGACTGGCAATGGCAGTACAGAGATTTTGGGAGATTTCAAATTAGGGATTTTGAAATTTGATGGTTAGGGTTTTAGGGATTTCTTATTTTTGTCGCAATTTTTAGTTTTAGACTTTTAGTTTTAGTTTTAGTTTTAGGATTTTTATTTTTATTTATTAAATTATTTGTAGTTTTTAGGCTTGGGTTGGGTTGAGTACTTGGGTTTATATATATTGGATTGAGTTTATATTAGGTTTGTATTGGATTAGATCGGGGTGTGTAATGGGTTAATATTTATATGTTATAATTTTATTTATTATTTTTTTGGTTAAACTAAAATTTTGCTTAACTAACTAGTTTCGAATCAAATTAACCGTTAATCAAAAACCCAAAAATTTATTAACCGACCCCCGACCAAATTAATTTGTTTAACCGATCGATTAACTGAATTTGGTTGGTTAACTGAATTTTTTTTATTTTACCTGATTTTTGCACACCCCTAGTATGTGGCGTAGCCTTAAAGACACATTAACCCCTTACAGCTTTAACATATACATAGTAGGCGCATCATGCTCAACCAACATTTTGAGGCCTACTCTTCGCTTGCCATACTCTTTCTTCAATTGGAGAATACTACGAGAATAAATCCTGAGATACTTCCACGAGCGGGTACTCTATATGCCAAACATTAGTTCTTCTGTAGCTTATAAATTGGTGGACTAACTACCAAAGTGAGCCAAAATAGATAACCTTCACATTAATACGCCTTTCTTTCGGATCCACCACTTTTGGGGTGTGACAATAGCGTAAGTTTTTCATATTGAAATCTCGCATAAATAAAACTAGATGGTGAAATTTGAATTTTCTTTTTGCATTTCAATGGAAGCCTCACATCAATCCGTACCCTGGTTCTTAAACATTTCTTGAAACTCGTGGAGATCTACTTCGAATCATATTCCTAAAAAACCTTATAAAGTTTCCAAATTGTTTTGCCACAATTTCAAAGAAAAAGCCTGGAGGGAGATCATGTATTTGGACCCAAAACCACGAGTAGATTAGTGGAACTTGTGTAGGATCTTCATTGTTTCCAAGCCGATAAAATACCAGCAAGTGATTGTTAAACATCTATGACGCACCCTTTACTACCTTGTCAATATCCATCTTATTGTAAAACCTAAGCAAATACCTTTTTCCCCCTAGATCTGATATTTGAACCCACCAAAAGGATGTCAAAGATTGACTATGGTGTTCTACATCGCCAAAAATTGAGCTACACTTGCTGTTAGAAAACTGTAACAGTCTAATTTTTAGTGGTGTCGAAAACAGTGATTCGAGATCACTAAAATCGACTAGTAAGTTTAAAAACTAAATAAATTAATATTTTTGAGTCAAGTGTGATTTTAGAAATATTCTTAAATTAGTGAATTTTGTGATTTAAAAGAATTTATTAGGTAAATTGAGTTAAAAACAAGGTATTGAGTTAGTATTAAAGTTTCGGTTAGAAAATTTTAACGCTTTGATAGTTAATTAATTAAAAAGGACTAAATTGAAAAAAAAGGTACAAAACTTGCAAATTAAGGAAATAATGATTAAATAGCTCAAGTGATAAATAAAGAAGGATTTAAAGGGAAAATTAGCCCAAAGTGGATGGCTGAAACGGTGGAAGCAGAAAAAACAAAGAAATTGGATGATTAAGGGGCAACATGAGAAATAAAATGAAATTTAATTAGATAAAAAATGGGACTTAAAAGAAATCTAGACATTTCTTCACAATTCTTCAGCCAAAACACCATAGGAGGTCTCCAAGAAGCTGGTTTTTCATAGTTTTACTCCATGTAAGCTTAATTCTTGAATATTTCTTATAATTTTTATGTTATTTCATTAGTTTTTGATTCTATGGGTATTTTCGAAAATTACCATTGATGGGTGCTAGGTATTTATGATGAATTAACATGGAATTGAAGCTTTAATTTTATTATATGATGATTTTATCAAGTAATTTTAATAGAAATTTATTTTAGGACCTAATTGTGAAAAAGTTTAGAATTAGGGTTTGGTGTTAAAATTTTGAATATCAAAGGCTGTATAGCAGCCTAAAATAATTAGATAAAGTGTTAATTGAGAAAAATTAGCTCAATTGATGGGTTAATTGATTAGGGACTAAATTGTAAAAATTATAAAAGTTAGGGTAAATGTGCAATTTTAAAAATTGAAGGGCATAAATTGTTAAGTGAATTAGAATTGAATTTGATGCTGGTGAATGAAAAATTTTATATTATAGATCAAGAACCCTAAGATAAACGTGACCAAAAGAAATTAATAGATTAGTCCCTGAATTTCTACAACTTCTACAAACTACCCAAAGTAAGTTCATATGATTGAACTTTAATGATTAATTTTCAATATAGAAAAGATATAATGTATTATTTCATATTTTTGTTATTGAATTATGATTATTGTAAAAATATAGAAATTGAATTGAAAGTTCAAATTAAATGGAACGCAGGATTGAGTACGATCGTTCTGTGACACAAGATGAATTGACGGATAATACCATGGTTGGACCATGGCAATATTTAAATGTAAGACCATAGTTGGGCTATGGCATTTTAGTGAAAAGACTATAACTGGGTTATGGCACCGTGAACGTAAGACCATGGTTGGACCATGGCAGTATATGTATAAGTGTAAGACCATAGTTGGGCTATGGCATCCTGATGATAAGACCATAACTGGGTTATGGAATTACGAGTGTAAGACCATGGCAGGGCCATAGCAATATATGTGTAAGACCATAGTTGGGCTATAGCATCAAGAAAACGATGTACTTAATTCCGTAAGACGTTCTCTAATTTGACAAAGATGGGTAAGTGTTATATGGATTAAAGTGATAGAATTTAAGTAGTTATTGATATTGAGCTCAATCAAGTGAATTTTATCATTTGAAATTGTGATTGGCAGGAAGTGATAGTGAAATTGCATATTTATGATTTGTTATATTATGTTCGGTAAGATTTAACTTTAGAACCAATGAACTTACTTAGCTTCATTAAGCTTACTCGTGTTGTTAATGTCTCTTGTAGATTAACATGAGATTGGAGGATCGGATCAACACATCAGAACACACTATCTAGATTTCTCCGGTAGATTTTGTAATACAATCCTGCAGTTTATATGGCATGTATAAGGTTGGATAGAAAAGAGTTAAATTTGAATTATGAATGTGAATGATTCATATATATATATATATATATATATATGTTTGTTTGCATGAATTTAGTAGTAGATATTAGTAAATTAATGAATTGAGTTATTTTGGTAAGTTTATGTAAATGAGTTTTGCGATGAAATATTATGTTTAATACATGATTTTGGCTAGAATTTTTTGCTTGGTTGGGATATATTAGTATATTTCTATGTTGTGTGCAGGTTGATATTAAAAAGGGTGAGAAAAGTGGCCTTAAAATGGCCTATTTTCGTCTACACGGGCAGAGACACGATCATGTGTCTCAGCCGTGTGTGACACACGATCTGGCACATGGGCATGTGGTCTGGCCGTGTGTCCCCTGCACCTTGAAATTTCAAAACAGAATGCCTAGATTTTTGCACACGGCCTAGCACACGGGCGTGTGACTTGGCCGTGTGACCATTGCACTTCACACACGGCCTAGCACACGTGCGTGTGGTTGGTTGTGTGACCCAAGTTAATAACTACCCTAATTTGAATACGGGCTGGGATACGACCGTGTGCCTCACATCGAATGCCCACACAGCTTAAGACGCGGGCGTGTCTTCTGGGCGTGTGAGGCCCACGGCCACCACACAGGTGTGTGTCCCTGCTCTTAAGAAAAATTTTGAAATTTTGAGAAAAATTTTGAAATTTTGAGAAAAATTTCTTGAGTGTTCAATTTAGTCCCGATTCACCTCTAAAGTGTATTTTGGGCCTCGAGGATCCATCTAAGGGGCAGTATTAATAACTTATGATTGATTCTTAATTTGTATAATAAATGTAATAAAATATTCAAAATTAGTCCATAAAGTTCGGTAATGCTCCTTAACCCTGTTCTGGCGACGGATATGGGTTAGGGTTGTTACAAAAACAACCCACTAAACACAGATCAAACAATTTTGGTTGCTCATCATATCCATCCTGAAATTGTCAAGCCTCTTCCTCTCTTTCGGATACTAAGCCCGGCCAAATCATTCTCCATTTGATCAAAACCCTATAAATTTATTGTCAATCAATTCGATTTAGTGCTTCTGACGAATAGAGTCAGAAACCCAATAAGAATAAAAACAAAACAACGTGCCACATAAAGGGCAAACTAAGATGTGCCAATTCGGCAGACTGTGTTTCTTTTAAATTTTAAATAATTCAAAATTTCATAATCTTTTAAAAACATACTTTTTGCAATTTTTTAAATTATTAAAAATTTATATTTTATATTTTTCAATTTTAAGTTAAAATTTTTAATCTTCAATTTCTAGACTTCATTTTTTTAGTTAATTTTTTTATATTTTTGAATTTTTTCATTCTAATTTTTTGAATTTAGAATTTTTGAAAAAAATTGAAATTTAATACAAATTTCTAGAATACATATTTTTGGTAAATTTTAAGTTTTTTTTTTGGAAATATTCTAAAATTTAACTATTTTTTTCAATTTTATGTATTATTTGAAATGTAAAATTTAAATTTAAATATTTTAGAATTTTATAAAATTTTAGTTTCTTTTTAAAATAAAATTTTGATTATTATATATATATATATACATTTTGAACAATATGATATACTAAGAAAATAAAAGATGACTGAGGTGGCACTTTTTTAAAGCACCACGTGTCAGTTTTTTTTTTTTTTTATTTAACACCATGGAAGAAAGTTTAAATAGTAAAGTGAACCAAAAAGAGTTTATGTACAAAAGTGAAAAATGAGTATAATTTAGGATTAAAGAGAGCATTAAGTCTAAGTTATAATAAGAAGTATTTTGTGTGTACATATATAAAATAATATAAATATTATTATAATTAAATTTAAATAATAATTATTTAGTTTTAATTGGGTAAAAAATTTCACTCCATCTTTATGAATTTAGAGTTTCACAATTTAGGATTAAAGCATGAAGGTTTAAACTTTAGAACAAGACGTTTTGTGTATTGTGTGAGACTGAGGGCAACTTTTTACTTTCATGGTGGTGGGCTTTTAAAACATGTTGGAGAGTCTATTTATTTTTACGCTAAAATTACTCGTTTTGCTTTTCAATGATATTCAAAGATTTGGGATACATACACAATTGTTCCTAAGCCGAGTTATCTGTTTAGACTTGAAGATTCGTTTAAAATTTGAAAAGATTTTAGTAAAAATATTGAGGCTATTTAAAAATAGGTTTGGGCATTAAATATTTAAGCTTGAAGCTCAATTTATTTTTAAGTTTATAATACTTTATATTATATTATTTTTATATATTATGTAATTTATAACACGGTAAAAAAATAAACTTATACCACCTAAATGTAAACATTAAAATAATTTTAAGATGACTATATAAAATTTTTCAATAAATAAAAATATATATATTAAATATTAAATTAAAATAATATAAATATATTTTTAAAAATAATTTGGATAGGTCTAAAATGAGTTTGGGTTGATTTTTTGCAAATATGAATGAGTTTGGGCAAAATTGTAAGCCTATATTTTAGGCCGAACCGAGCTTGGACAAGCATAAAGTATATTAATATTATGCTTAAGCTCCACCCAACTCAACCCATGAGCATATCTAGATGGATATATAGTTGAACTTATTCATATTAATTTTTATATTTTTAAAAAATAAGTATAAAGAGATTTTAATCTGACAAAATAAAAAAATTCCAAATATTAACATTGGAATTCAAATCCCAAATTTTTAAATAAATATACCTATAAATTTTGTAAATTATTGGAGGTTATTTTTATTTATTTTGAGTGGAAATATTTATATACAGAGGTGAGTGCTTTATTTTAATAATAGAAAAATTTTACAATCAAGCCTTTTCTTTTTTTTTTTAAGTTTTTTATAAAGATATTGTGTTAAGGTTTGTATTTAGTATATTAATAGTGTACCTTTTTTTATTCAGTAAGTAATTTTAAAAATTATCATATTTTTTAAATATTGTTAACCGTTAATCCTGTTTGTAGAGTTTAAAATTTTTTATTGGTAATGTATAAAATATTATTTCATTGTATAAAATATTAAAAGGTCTAAATCGTTTATACAATAATATTTGTTGATTATTTAAAATTGAGTTTTTAATTTTCTCATAATTAAAATAATGTTAGATCAATTGATGATATTAATTCAATCAAAATTTTTATATTTAATAAAAATAATTTAATAATATATATATATAAATAAATTATTAATATAAAAGAATATAGTATATTAAACATCAGTGTATAAGACTTATTCAATTTGTTTAAATTTTAACACCCATGGAAGTTCATTATGTGCTTCTAAATTGTTATACTAAATAGTTGGATGGCACATTCTTTTGTTACCATCTATTCACCTTTTATTTATTTATTTATTTATTTGGACCTACCATTAGGCTTCCAACTTTTCTTAAAAGTTAGCACATGTTGTGCCCATGTTTGGACACCTTTGCACCATAAAAAGAGTATGGTTACTGTCACATTAGTTTTAATCTCATTATTGTTTTAACTTCTCAAGCTCATGAATCTACTGTTGAAATCAAGACATATTTTAACTTAGAGCCTAAATTAAACTCTACTAACAAGACAATTATAGTACAAGGAATTCACTCCAAATTCTCTTATTATATAAATACCTTTTTTTTTTTTTAAGATCAAGAAGATATTGCAGACAAAATAAAAAAATGTATTATATACGATGTGAACCACCATCATAATCTACTTCAAATACTTTGTATAACTTAATTTTTATAACAATTGGAATTATTTATAAGAAATTGGATGAAAAATATGACTTACCTAACCCAAAACAACCCAAAATTGGAGGTAACTTCTTGATGATCTCAACTTTGGCATGATCCACCTCCCAACCTTTAGTAGACACTAGAGGTGTGCATGGACCGGCTGGGCGGGTTTGGCTGGGCCCAAAAAAATTTTCAGCCCGATTGATAGGCCCGAGCCCGGCTCGGCCCAAAATATGGGCCTAAAATTTGTCTAGACCCGGCCTGCTTTAAAATTGGTAGGCCCGAGCCCGGCCCAAGCCCGACCCTACTAGTATAAATTTTTTTATTTTATTAAAAAATAAAATATAATAAATTCAATACATTTTAAAAATAAAAATAAATATTAAAACAAAAATAAATAAAAAATATAATAAATCAAATACATTTAAAATATAATAAATCAAATACAAATAAAAATACATTTAAAATAAATCAAATACAATTAAAATATAACAAATACAAATATTTGGTCAAGCAAGCAAAACCAAGCCAAAAAATCATACCCAAGGTCGCCCATTTTCTAAATGGGCCTCGCTTTTCCAACCCCATTTTTCCGCCTATATTTTGCTCAAACCCTTCCACATTTCGAAGGGCCCTTGGGGCGGGCTGCCCAACCCATGCACACCTCTAGTAGACACTTTGTGACAAAGAAAAATACCCTTTTGGATCATGAAGTGACAATTCTCCTAATTGAGCACTAGATTGGACCCCTTGCAATGCTTGAGAACTTGTGTCAAAATAAATTTTTTTATCAAAATATTTTCCACCATATTTGAAAAATTGCCATAATGCATCTCTGAGTATTACACCACTCAAAAGACGTTTTCTCTTCATCTTCTATATCTACGTCTAAAAAATTACCATAAAAGTTGTATTTTGGATATACGACAATCTAATTATGTCCTGAATATTTATCCAAGAAACAGCAAACAATCCAAAACCTAGTCGATAAATGAAAAAGAACAAGGATATTTTTTTTGTGTTCTTATTTATTTATTAGTAATTCATATAGATTTTTAACCTGTCTCTATTCTAAGTTGATGTAGGCTCACTATTTTCATTTAGTACCTCCATCATGACTGGTGCTCAATAATAGGTCTATGGTTGTTTTGCAACCTAACCTTGTGCATACCAAGGTTGGACTAATCCTTCAAATATCGACAATAGACCACCCAAATGCCTTCTTGAAGAGGTCCCAAAGGTAATCCCATGAGTACGGGCTTCACATACTTCAAAATTTAGTCCAAAGGCTTTATGAACTCTTTATATTCTATATCAACTTTAGACATCGTATAGTTTTCAAAGAGTTGATCAAACAAAATAGTTTTGAGAGTCTGTTTAATCACTCAAAATTAAATGTTTTGTTCATTCTACCTAAAATATTTTTTTTTTCATTTGATAAATATTTTAAACTTATTTTTAAAAATTAATTTTAGTAAAACAAATATGGGTAAAATACCCAAAAATACGTAAAAAATAATTTAATTACGAAAAAAGGGCCGATTTTAAAAATATTTATAGAAAATGGTCATTTCCCCCCAAAACACGTCTACGTCAGCGTGTTTTGTGGGGATGCAGCAGGAAAGCGCTCCCTTAGGGGAGCGCTTTTGTCACATCAGTACAAAGCGCGCTGACAAGGACACACTTTGCTAATGTGACAAAAACGCTCCCCATAAACGCGTTTTAGCCCATGTTTTTTTTAAAAAAAAACTATTCTCAAATTTTTAAAATTTACGAGAATAAACCTTTATAAAGGCTCAAAGTGACAACACCATTTTTTAAGGTGTAATCAATTATAAGGAAATATAACTTAAAAGGAAATCTTTATATAGACCCAAAGTCTCATTTCCTTGTTTTCTTGAGCAAAGTGAGATATGAGATATGTGTATATATAGACTCATGAATAGTTTTGCAACTTGTTCCTAAACAATGTGGATTCTTTCCTCTTTAACTAACAACATGAGATGACATGCTACACTATATTTGATTTTTTTTTACAAAATAATTTCTCTTTTTTATATTTTGTTAACATTTTATTATATTATAAAAACAAGAAACAAAACAACTCAAATATATTTTTGCAAATCCTTGAGTTTTTGAGTGCTTATATTATTTTATCATGTGATGTAGTCTGATCTTATTTGATCTTATTCTAAAATTTTCCTTTCTATTTCTCTAATAATAATATAAGTATGAAAAAAGAAAACAAGATTTGGACAAAAAATAATGAAATTACTTGCTGCCAATGATGTTTCATGCATGCAATACATATCGAATCACATCATCATCACCACTTAGCTCTCATTGATGTTTAGTGATGAAGAATTTCGAATACAACGATTCCACATTTTATAGATGCTCCGTACATATCTTACGATGAGATTCAAAAATCATTAAAACGAAATTCATCACATTTTAATGATCTTTTTCATTCTTTTAAAGCTTTTAACTTAAATAGAACCTAAAATATGGACACTATTAAATAATAAATTAACAAATGAAATTTACTATTAATGGGCATGTTGAGGATTAAACACAATTTTTTTTATTTTGTATCACACAATCACTCAATTTACTTTAAAATTTTTAACACGTATATTATTTACAATGAATTTTAATTTTTAAGTACAGTATTTATAATCAATTCACAAAAATAAAATTATTAATGATTTATAATTATGTGTGGATGTAAGTTCTATTAATATATAATAAAGTAAATATGTAAATGTTACGATGTTAGTTGCATGCAATGGTTCTGCCAATTGGTTGCTTTAGAATCCGTCTCTAAAACGTTGCGTTGCTCCCTTTGTTCTTTCTTCTTTGGAACCATCAACACTGCCAAATTTGGTTGATCTTCGTAATTGTATTTTTTTCATTTTGGTTCCTTCATGTTAAAGTTAGTAAAAATAAAAAAAAGGATAAAAATAAAAGTTGAACCAATTTAATAAAAATAGGACAAAAATTATATTTTTGCAAATTCCTCGAGTTTTTGGGTGCTTATATTATTTTATCATGTGATGTTGTCGATCTTATTTGATTTGCAAAAATATATTTGAGTTGTTTTGTTTCTTGTTTTTATAATATAATAAAATGTTAACAAAATATAAAAAAAGAAATTGTTTTGTAAAAAAAAATAAATATAGTGTAGCATGTCATCTCATGTTGTTAGTTAAAAGAGGAAAGAATCTCACATTGTTTAGGAACAAGCTGCAAAACTATTCATGAGTTTATATATACACATATCTCATATCCCACTTTGCTCAAGAAAATAAGAGAAATGAGACTTTAGGTCTATATAAAGATTTCATTTGTAAGTTATATTTCCTTATTAATTAACGACACCTTAAAAAAATAGTGTTGTCACTTTGAGCCTTTATAAAGGTTTATTCTCGTAAATTTTTAAAAAATTCGAGAATAGTTTTTTTTTATAAAAAAAATGGGATAAAACGCGTCTATGGGGGAGCGTTTTTGCCACATCAATAAAGCGCGTCCTCGTCAGCACGCTTTGTGCTGATGTGGAAAAAGCGCTCCCTTGGGGGAGCGTTTTCTTGCTGCATCCCCACAAAACGCGCTAATGTGGACGTGTTTTGGGGAGAAACGGCCCTTTTCCGTAAATATTTTTAAAATCGACCTTTTTCGTAATTAAATTATTTTTTAGTTATTTTACCCAACAAATACAACATAAATATTTTTATGACCGGAAAATTATCATTTATTAATTAATTTAGAAAACTAAATTTAAATAACATTAGTTTGAAAAGCTTTTTCGATAAAAAAATATTGTTTCTTCTAAATAAATTGATCGGGGATATAGCTCTTTTAATAACAATAGAGCTACAATTAGATGTGATTAGAGGTGTGCATGGGTAGGCCCAATTTTTCGACCGATTGGTAGGCTCGAAAGCTGCCCGGCCAAATATGGGCCTAAAATTTTATCTGGCCCGCCCGCTTTAAAATTAGTAGGCCCAAGTCCGCCCGACTAGTATAAATTTTTTATTTTATTAAAAATAAAATATAATAAATTCAATACATTTTAAAAATAAAAATAAATATTAAAACAAAAATAAATAAAAATATAATAAATCAAATACATTTAAAAATATAATAAATCAAATACAAATAAAAACATTTAAAAATAAATCAAATACAATTAAAATATAACAAATAAAAGTATTTCGGGCCGGGCCCGGGCCAAAAAATCATACCCGAGGCCCGGCCCGTTTTTTAAACGGTATCGTTTTTTTGCCCAAGCCCATTTTTCGGGCCTATATTTTTGTCCAAACCCTCCCACATTTCGGGCGGGCCTTCGGGCCGGGCCGGGCCGCCCTGCCCATGCACACCTCTAGATGTGATTATGGTTGAGTCGGGCCCAAACAAAAATTTATGCTCGTTTGAGGCTCAGGCTTGGCCTAGTCCGAAAAATAGACCTAAAAATTTGCCCAAGCCTGACCCATTAAAAATGTTAAAACTCAGACTTGACCCGGCCCGCCCATATTAAATTTTTACATAATTTTTAAATATATATAATACATAAAAAATACTAAAAACATTAAAATAAATATTTCCGAACAAATTGAAAATAAATTTTAAAAATATGTATACTTAAAAAATACTAAGATAGATGCAACTTAACAAGAAAAAATCTCTAAAATAATAACAAAATTAACAATAAAACAAATGTTATACAATATCCAAACAATAACAATAAAATAGTAGTAACATAATAGTGAAATGATAGCAAAATAGAGAGAAAATAATAAAAAAAAATATCATTAAAATAACAAAAAAAAATAGCATACTTTTTTTTTTTTGTCATTTAGTGAATTCGGTCTGGGATGGGCTTGGGCAAAAAATGTCTTACCCGATGCCCGAACTGTTTTAAAAACACATTATTTTTTTGCTGAAGCTCATTTTTTAGGTCTATATTTTTATTCAAATTCTTTCATTTTTCAAACAGACCTTCTGATCGGGCCAAATGGCTCAAACCATGAGCAGATTTAGCTACAATGTATGAGGCAATGGTTACATACCACTCATTGACTTTACAAGGTAAGCAATGCCCCATAAAATTTACAATACTTTATAATTTATATCTCCACATTTCATGTATTTTTTATATATATTATGATATGCATATTACTTATTCATGTAATAATGAAATAAAAAAAAATAATGGTAGTTTGTTCGTGTGGAAGACCCAAAAATAAGGAAGAGGCAATGCTGTATTTTCTTGTAATATAAATTCTAAATGCCTTCAACATTCCTTAATATAATAGGATAAAAATATTATAATTTTTTTATAAAATTATTTCTTCTAACAAAAGGGAACGAATTAAGAAAGAAGAAGTGAGAAAAAAGCCTACTTTTAGGCACAAAAAATGGGGGAAATTGATGAATAAAAACAACATTAATATTAGTAAAAGAAAAAAACTTGAGATTAATACCAATTATTCATCTTTTTAATTCATTTTCTTCGTTAATTTTCTAGGTTTTTTTAATCAGTTCTAAAAATTACTAATGGAAGATTCAACCGAACCTGAACTTGAACCATCACCTTCACCTTCACTTTCACTTTCACCTGCTCCTTCAAGGTAAAAACTCTGAAATTTTTTTTGAAGTTCTTTGAGTTTCTTATTAGATTTAAATTATAATCACGTAATGAATATCTTCATGATTAATATAAATGTCAGAACGAATCAAAATCATAAAATAATGATTCCATTTTAAATCCCGAGTTCAGTTTATTGTGTTTTGTAACATTCAATTTGATTAAATCGTCACAATTTTGAAATTTCTTTTACGAAATTTACTTACATTAATTTGAAATTAATTAATTATATTTATTTTTATAAAATTGTTTATCATTAATTTTTCAAATATCTATGAAAATTTCAAATTCATCCGATTACCATCTGAAAATTGGGGAATTTTGAAATCTTCTTGATTTATATGAAATTAATTAATTTTACATATTTTATAATTTTATGCACGCTTAATAATAAATTTTTTTTAAAATTTGATTATCCTATATATACATACATATATCTTTGTTGATAGAAAATAAATAATAGCCACTTTGATTCATTTAAAAAATTAATTTTTTGATAATTCAGAATAGGATGAGATTGTTAGAGATTGAACCTGAACTTTCATGTTACAGTATAAATATACTCGCCACTAAGCCAAATATATCTAATACATTTTCTACTAAATATTCATTTTCAAATTCGAGTAAAATAATATACCTGGAACCAATAAATTCATGTCATTATTCAACACATTGATATGATATTTTTGTATTTTTGGCCATCATATTTCATGTTTATGCATACGAAATGTTTGTGTTTATTCTTCACTTGTAGTGTTGAACCGTCAACTGACAACAAAAACTCAGATAAGAAAGGGAACGAAAAGAAAATATGGGAGCCGTTTCGTCTCATAATGAAGAAACACCAATCTGGTTTTGCCGACTTCATTTCATCTCTTGGTAATTTAATCACCCATTCCTATTTTTCTCTACTCTTCCAAACATTTCAAGTCTAACTTATTTTAATTATAGATAGGGCAAATTAAAAAATCCCCTTTAGTAGATATCAAAATTTAATTATAATTTTTTATATACTAAAATATATAGTTATTATGTATGAATTTATAATTTCATCATTTTTAAAGAGGTTAAACTTTTTTTTTTTCATTTTAGAGGTTAAAAGTACAGGTTTATTATATATTGATTTATAATTTTTATTTATAAAAATTGGATTGAAAATTTTAATTATTGAGACAAAAGCCTTAGATGGGCTGCCTATCCCCCTCAAATTCGTCTATGAGAGATATGATCAAAATAGTAAAATTGATATAATTTATATTGTCAAATTTCAGTATGAGTTTAAGGGCGTAGTTAGGGGCCGACCCCTAAATTTTTTTTTATTTAGATTTTTAAAATTTTAATTTAGTAAACTTAAAATTACATGTTGACCCTCTCCAAATATATTAAAATTTGATTTAATCTTTTAAAATTATAAAGATATAGGTTATTAAAATAATAAAATTATATTTTTATTATTGTAAAAATTACAATATAATTTCAACCGTAATTTTTTTTTTTTTTTTTGAGTTTACCGTTGTACGAGTCTTAGCTTCTTTATTTGAATGATCTCTCAAGAGTCATTTCTATGTACATATTCTATTTTTTTTTTTTGGGATAAATAATCCATTTCCTTTGCTACTTTATAGTCGAATTTAAATTATACGTTGAAGATTTATTGCACGTAAACATTATAAGCGAGTATTTTCTACATTTTTAAAGTTTAAGTTGCCAACTTTATTTAGATATATTTAGATGTTTCTAAGAAGTAGAAATATCTTAGGATTTAAAATGGATTTTGTTCATTCTACTAAAAGAATAGGTAAATTAATCTTTATATGTTATATCAAAAGTAAAATAGTCATTTTGTTAAAATTTCATCTATTTTTACTGTTAAAAATTGTTCCATATACCCAAAATAAAATACAATAGTATGTCACGAATAACTGCTTGATTATTCTTTCAATACATAAGTTTTTAACAATAGAATTGAATGAAATTTTAAAAGAAAAGACTAATTTATTTTTTAATCTAACCTACAATAACAAGTTTGTCAATTTTTTGAGTAAAAAGAATATAATGTAATCTAACACTTAATACAAAGGCCTTTATAGTACTTTTACCGTCTTTGAATATATTTCAATTTTCAGCTTGTTGTGATGGAATATATATTATTTGTGATTACTTGTTTTTACGATGAGTATAAAAAATAGAGGTAAAAAGTACTATGGAGGCTTTTGTACTAGTGTTAAGGGGCTAGAACTTTAGTCTGACAAATCATGTGGCTTTAGGCGATTTTTTGGGTTTTATTCCGCCTAAGTCAGCCTTACTCCCAAAAAATGAGAATTCTCGTAGAAATTCTCTAAGGTGCCGAAGCAAAGCGAAAGCAAACTCAAAAGAGAAAGAAGCCACGAACGAACTAAAAAGCCACAGAAAATAGCACACATCAAGTGTTTGAGTAAATGCTATCAAAGTTATTCTTTTACTTTGAAGGTTTACAACTGAGTGATTACAAATGACGGGGAATGTCACTATTTATAGTTGAGCTCCCCTAAATCAAATGATATAGATCGAATTATATCAACGACTGAGATTAGTGCCTATCTACAAGATGAGAGTCCTAAAAGATTTAAACTTTATATGTCCTTATCCCTTAGGATTTACAATAATTACCCTGTTAACTCTAGTTTTACGGAGTGCTTCATTGGCTACCAAGGCTTCAAGTAGATGAGTTTCTCCATATGTTCTATGAATCAGGCTTTCTCAAGTGGATTAAATGAGTCACATTTCATCAGTTGACCTCAATGGGACGTTTTGTGTGCATTCGTCATGGACTTTTATTCGCAACCCGCGACATGCTCCCCCATCCATTCTTACAACGCCCTTGTCATATCCTTGAAATGGCACTGGTTGACTCGTTTAGGAATTGACACAATGCCTCAGTTGATTCCTATCTAGTCTATTTGTTGGGTAATTCCACCCCTTGAAACATTTTCCTCGATTTATGTCTTTGGTATCGCCTAACTCGAACTGTATTTTTCTCTTGTACATCTCAATCGTAAGATGCCACTACTCTTACTTACTTCTATTGTAACTCGCATTGATTGGGATCCCTTTGATCCTCACAAATAGACTTTGACATACCCACATTGAACACCAGGTTAACCTTGAGTATTGTCGCTAAGTCTAGTTTGGAAGCCCATTGGCGTACCTATTTCAGAACTTTGAAAGGGCTCTTGTGTCTTTTCAAGCCAACAGTAAGTTATAATGTAAAACATTAAATAAGTGTTTGAGATGGACCTCACTTGTCACATTTCTCGTTTTGACTACCTAGTTTGCATCACCACTTTTCCCACAAAGCTCGATGCACAACCCACCTCTCTCATAGGTGGTAGCCCCACTGATAACTCAATAGGCTTCATATCGGTTTGTGGCACCTCTAGAATTTCCAATGAGATGTCCTTGGCACTCCGATCTACCAAGTCGATATTTTTACCACATGGAACAACTTTGGCTAGCTCGATTGATGCCAATACTTTGGTTCCACCCTTCATATCTCGACCCATCGGCACAACACATTGTTGTTGTCAAGTATCTAAGACACAAATACAATCAGCAAAAGGAACCAATAGAGCATTAATTCGGTCAAGGAAATTGAAGCCAAATATAAAGTCTAGTTTAATGCCTATCTATAAGATGAGAGTCCCAAGAGATTTAAACTCTATACATCCTTATCATTTAATATTTACAATAATTATCCTAATAACTCTAATTCTAGTAAAGTGTTTCACTGGGCCACCAAGGCTTCAAATAGATGGGCTTTTCCATATGTTTCATGAATCAGGTCAACTCAAGTGGATTAAATGAGTCTCATTTGATCAGTTGAACTCCATGGGGCGTTTCGTGTGTATTGTCATGGGTTTTGATCCGCGGCCCGTGACACTAAGAGTTAGATTGTTTGCCCCCTCTACTCAAAAAATAGAAAATAGACAAACTAGTCCTTGTACATTAGATTAAAGAACAAATTGGTCTTTTCTATTAAAATATTCATCTATTTGTATCATTAAAAATTAGCATGATTGGCGGAGTAATCAACCAATGACATGTGACGTGCCATGTGTACCTCATGTTGACCTACATTAACCAATTTTTCTACTAATCAATTTTTTAACAAAAAAAATAAAATCAATTTATTGTTTGATCTCATTTACAAAATTAATTTTTTTAGTAACAAGAAACAACTAAAAAGCAAAATCAAAAAGCAAATTAATTAGAAGAAACAATCATAGGATAAAAATCACCCTTAAGCAGCTCCTCAAATATATGAATCTCATCATAATTCCCTTTTCTTTAATCCTTTAAAACAGAATAGCAAAATAACAACAATAACATGGTGAAAGGACCGTTAAATTCCTGACTTCAAAATGCTTTTGCTAAGTTATAAATCAATATTGTTTCTTTCTTTTTACAGACTTGGCACAATTGAAAATTGAAGCAGAGAGAATAGATCGGCCATCTCCAATACCGGCTCCCGAGGATTGCACAACAAATGCTGTAGAATCCAAACCACCAGCGACCAAACCTTCCACGGAAACCGCTGATTCCAAACCACCTGCGACGACGGAAACCGCTGGTTCCAAACCGCCGGCGACGACGGAAGCCGTTGGTTCCATACCGCCGGCGACGACGGAAACCGCTGACTCCAAGCAACCGGCGACGAAACCTTCGTCGGAAACCCCGGAATCCAAAAAATCGGCGACGAAACCTTCGACGGAAATCCCGGAATCCAAACAACCGGCGACGAAACCTTCGAAAGAAACCTCGGAATCTAAACAATTGGCGACGAAACCGTCGACGGACACAGCAGAACCAGATCCAAATTCTGCGAAAACCAGCACTTCGACAGAATCTAAACTTTATAACAATTTTACATCGATTACGCAATGGCGTGGATTCTTCCCGGCGCTGAAAAAAGGTGTTGTAATCCCTACGCATAGTTTGACGCCATTGATACCGAAGTTCACGAGAAGAAAAAGCAAACGAATCAGAGAAGATACGATTCCGCAATCATCACCGGCTTTGGATACTGAAGCTTTTAATTTTAAATCTTCGTGGAAGAATTTCTCCTTGTCTGAGCTTCAGGAAGCGACTGATAACTACAGCCGTGGTATATTTCTCCTTTCCCTTGCTTCATCATTTATTTATTTTAAGTAATTATAATTTGATTTAATTGTGCGTGATTTTAAAACGAGATTGGTGTTTAAATGGATCACGATTAGGTAAATAAATTATTAAAATTTCATAACAAATAAAAATATTAAAATTTAATTCAACAAATTCAATTGATTTTTTTTTTTATTTCTAGATCAACTGATTTAATGAATTTCTCGAACTTATATATCAATCGATTTTCAATCCACTTTTGCTTAAAATTCATTTTTTACTAAGAAATCAAATTATCATACTTTACCAAAAATTAAAACTTGGTTTAAATTTCTCACTAAATTGTTAATTTGGAAAGTAAAAATCAACAATTTATATAAAAATAATTACCAAAATTCAGCAATTAATATATATATATATATATAAAACAAATTAATAAAAATCTAAGTAAAAATAAATTAACAAAAATTTAGTAATTAATTTCAAATACTAACTAACAACTATATTAACTTTTTAATTTTTATAAAATCAACAAATAAAAAGAAAAGGTATAATTTTTCTATTTTCATAGGCTAAAGAAATAAATTCAGTTTTAAAATTTTTTAAGATTAAAATTGTACTAGAGAGAAGGTATATTTGGAACTTAGGATAAGTTTAACATTTTTCTTAGAAGCATTTTTTTAAAACCACTTTTGAGTAAAAAATATTTTAAAAGCTCTTTCGAAATAAAAAATACTTTACAAAAACATTTTTTAATCAAGTAGATATTTTAACTTTTACTTAAAAGTATTTTTAATCGAAAAGTATTTATGAGAAATAATACTAAATAGTCTCTTTGTATTATAATTGACCGTCACCCTTTTTTGGTACCTAAAATGGTAGCTTTTTATATATAAAACATATTTTGAATTTGAAACTTAATCCAATTGATTGAGGTAGAAATCCTTGATAGATAACAACAATGGAGATTCGAGTTTTAATTATATCTGGAAAAAGAACACATATTTTGAATATTATATTTCGTTGAGTTGGTTTATGTAATTATTTTTAAAGAGGACATTTTTAAGAGATTATTTTTCTTTATAAATTGCTTCCTCTAATATTTATTTTTGTACTTCTACCTCATGTATAAAGAAAACTTTAAAAAAAAGTTTTGAATTCAAAATTTTATTTTATAATATTAAATCGAAATTTAATTCATTTCTTTAATAAATAATATACTTCGACATTTTCTTATAATATTAATTGTATTTTTGTTGAGAAGAGAATTTGATAGGACAAGGAGGGTATGCAGAAGTTTACAAAGGGAAACTAAGAAGTGGAAAATTTGTGGCCATTAAAAAGCTAACAAGAGGCTCACCCGAAGAGATGACAATGGATTTCTTATCAGAGCTTGGAATTATAGTTCATGTCGATCACCCTAATATTGCTAAAATGATTGGTTATGGCGTTGAAGGAGGGATGCACCTTGTTCTTCAATTGTCTCCTCATGGAAGCTTGGCTTCAATACTTTATGGTTCGTTTCTCCATACCTATTTTTTTGCTTTGATTTTTTCCTAGTTCTTAATGGATCAGATTGGGTTGAGAAAGATCCGAATTCGGTTTTATCTTTGTAGAGTTGAGCCCAAACTTAAACCATGACTTAGAATAACTTAAAAGTTTAGTTTCTTAATAGGATAAATTATAAAAATAGACACTTTATTTATCTCATATTATATTTTAATTTTTTATGTTTGAAATATTACATTTTAATTACTCATATTAGTATTTTATTATAAAGTAATCATTTTACTATTAAGCTCCGTTATCTCCTTACCGATAATCCTACCTAACAGTCTAAATGAGTTTTAAATGCCAACTTAAATGTCTAACTAGGGTAAGAATATGATTTTAATTTTTTTTTTATGAAAACAGAATACAAAATTATTCCCTAAAACCAATCTTCTCCTACTTAAAAAGAAGCAATAGCCAATTCATGAGATTACTGAAATGTTTTCTTTTGCTTCTTTGACTTCTTCCTAACATGATGGAATACGCCCAGACCTGTTTTAAAAATTATAAATAAGCTCTTGACTAAAGAAATTTTTATTAAAAATCAAAGTGGGTAGCATATGGTAACTGGAAAAAGAATAAATCCCAAAAATCTTCGTTTTTTTATAGAGAAATCAAAGGGGTGTAACTCACAGAATGATGAGTGCCAAAAAAGAGTTAAGCAGAGATGGGGAGGCAGAAAGAGGAGAGGGAGAATAGCTCTGGCCATAGGTGACGTGTGTTTGGCATGTAAGGAAAAGATGGTTGGGTTGAAGGTAACGACGCCGTAAGTGATGGTTGGGTTGGAGGTGATGGTGATGGTGTTGTAAGTGGTAATTGTTGATGGCATTTTTGGATATGGACTTTCTGTTGAAGAAAAAAAAAATGGATCTCGAAAGATTTGGGAAAAGAAAGTAAATAGAGTTTCAGAGATAAAACACCAAAGTTTGGGGTTTCTTTTTTTGTGAAGAAAATAAAAAAAGGAAGATATACCAGGACAGATGGATGCAAAGGAAGAAAAATCAAGGTTTTTAATTTAGGGTTGTCATTAAACAGTATGTTGTTTTAGAATAAAACTACTTATTCAATAAAAGAGACAAACTGATGCAAAGAAGATATACTTAGACCCTCTATTAAATTCATCCTTTGTTTTTTCATATTGAATAAAAAATTCTATCGATTGATGAAACACTTAATTTAATTTCTATTATTTTGATTCACAAAGATGATAATATTTTTTTTAGTAAAAATGAAAAAGAAAACTAAAAGAAGAAGGAGACGGAATGTTTTTCTTTTTCGGTTTAATGTGTAATTAATTTAAAATTTTAATTAAAAATTTATTCTCATCCCAATTAGATTATAACATAGGACTGCCGTTAGGGAGGTAATGAAACTTAACGACAAAATGATCATTTTATAACAAAATATTAATAAAAGTGACTATTTTTATAGTTTATCTTTCTTAATATAGTTTAACTAGGGTATTGGTGCTTGTAATTATGCACACATTCAACTTGAAAAGAATCAATTTCGGCTTGAGCTCTTTTATTAAGCTTGTTTACTTGGTAAAAATTGAGCAAGATTCTCATGCTCAATTGTATGCTTGATTATTTTAAATATATGTTGTACCTTTAATTAATATTGAAAAATCTCAAGTTAAACTTGATTTTAAGCATAAACAATGAAGTCTAAAATTTAGATTAAATTATATTTAAAGTTATTACATTATTAGTAAATTTACGTTTTGGTCACTTAATTTTAAAAGTTACGAAATTGTTATTGAACTATTTAAAAGTTTTCATTTAAGTCACTGGGCTGTTGTATAGCCTTCTTTGTTTGCACCGCCTGCACCAATCGAAAGCTTTCATTTCGCTTCTTTTCTACAGTTCAAATTTTTCATGAAACAATTTTGGACATTACAAATCTGCAAATCAAAAGCTAAACAACTTTCTCCTCCGATCTTCGACACTAACTGTTAGCTTGATTTAGACCTAAGGTATGTTCTACTCATTAATGGATACTAATCCATATACTTGAAACTTACTATCTTGACTTTAAAAAAAAAAAACAATTAATAGGCCAGTGATTTAATTGAAAACTTTCAAACAGTTCAATAACCATTCTGTATTGTTTTGAAGTTGAATGACCAAAACGTAAATTTACTAAAAATTTAATGAGTTTGTGAGTAGTTTATCTTAAAACTTAATATGAACATTGAGGTACTCGGAAAACTCTTTCTTGTAAATCAAAGGTTGAATTGAAGTGAATGTTGTTAGTATGTATGCATATCCAGGGCCAAAGGAAAAACTAGATTGGCGCACCAGATTCAAGATTGCTGTAGGAACAGCCAAAGGGCTTAGCTATCTACATGAAGGTTGCCAAAGGAGAATTATCCATAAAGATATCAAGGCCGCTAACATTTTGCTTACAGAAGACTTTGATGCTCAGGTACATCTTCTACTCTTAATTCTTCTTCAAAGATATTGCATTTTGTCCTATCTATTAAAAAATAGATAAATTAATCTTTATACATTAGATCAAATACCAAATTGGTTCTTATGTTAAAAGTCTATCTATTATTTTTGTTAAAAACTGATCTCTATATGTTAATACGAGGTATCGTAAACCGTCCGTCATCGTAAACTTGTTTGTTGTTTGTTATTTCATTAATCACGTCAATTTTTAACTAGAAAAATAGATAATTTTTTTAGCCAAAAAAGACCAATTTGTTATTTGATCTATGTATAGAGACTAATTTACCTATTTTTGAATAAAGAGATCAAATGTAATTTGACTACTACTACAATAACCTCTATAATACTTCTATCATATTCAAATACATTTTATTACTATACTTTATTGTTATTAAATATATTGTTTAATTAATTTGAACCAGGGTGTTTAGTTTGTTCTTTTTATGGAATTTGGTTTGATTTCAATTCGGATATTAATTATTTATATTCAGTTTGGTTTAATTTTTAGCTTAAAAGTTAAAAATATGTAATTACCGAATTTTATTTATTATTTAATTTTTATAATATGAAAATAAATATTTTAATTTTAAATTAAAACAATAAAATAATAAATATTTTATTTATAGATTTTCGATGTAATTCCAGATTTCAGATTTCGGACTTGCAAAATGGTTACCTGATCAATGGACTCATCATACGGTCTCTAAAATAGAAGGCACATTTGGGTTTGTAATTTAAAACCATTTCATATAATCTTCTTTCTGATAGTGGTTTTTGAACAGACTTATTTTCATGACAGTTATCTTCCACCGGAATTTTTCATGTACGGCATAGTGAATGAAAAAACAGACGTCTTTGCTTATGGAGTATTGTTGTTGGAGCTCATCACCGGGCGACAAGCCATCGATAGTTCCCAACAAAGCCTTGTTATGTGGGTACGTTTGCTTTTCTCTACAAATAAATATCGGAATTTAAATGACACGCTTTGGGTAGTGTTATTTCGTTATCCAAATTCATACTACTTGAAAATAATTCCAAGTCAATTAGCATAATATAGTACTCAATATGTTGCATATAATAAATGAATTAAAATATTATAGAAAGTAGAAAATATCTGATCCTCATATGTCCCTAAATATTATGTTCATAAACATTTGCAGTCAAAACCTTTGATAAAAGAAAATAAGATAAAAGAATTAGTTGATCCAAGTCTAGGGGATGGCTACGAGCTGGACCAGTTGAACGTCGTTCTCGCTATCTCTTCTATTTGCATACATCAGTCCGCAGGGAACCGACCCGATATGAGTCAGGCATGTTCTTTTATTTTATTACTCTAAACAACTCCAGCTCATTGTCTTCAAAATTCATTTTTGAGCTAACCCAACCTGGATTTATGTATTTTTTTTTTTGGGTCCAAAACCCAATCTTTAGGTGTAATTAAGAGTTACTTTTATCTAACACTAAAATTTATTTTAAAATAATTATATGATATATTGTCAGTAAATTGAGAGTTTGCTAAATGGTCACATTTATTTATATAAATAAATTTTTTATTATATTTTATTATATACTTGTCAAATCCTTAATTTATTCGTGGAGTAAAATGACAGGTTGTGTCAATTCTGAATGGTGATAGAAACAGCTTGGAGGGGCTGAAAGAGGGTGAACACTCACTACTAAAAAGAACTTACTCAGAGGAGATGGATGATGCTGAAGAATATAATTCAACTAAATATTTGAGTGATATCAACCGTCAGCTTGAGATTCTTCTAGATTGTTCTAAAGATACTCTTTAATTTTTGTTTTCTTTTTTAGATTTTTTGTCTTTTTATATTCTTGAAATTTTGGTTTTCCCTCAAATGGAAAAATATTAAATTTACCTATAAATTTTGATTCAATATGTAATGTAATACATATACTTTGGTTTAGTGCAATTATAGACGAAGCTTTGCTTTTATTTCAATTGTGTACATAAAATCTTGATTTTGATAACAATATAAATTAAAATTAAATTTTCTTTTTACTTTTACATGGATAAATATAATTATTTTAATATAATGTAATAACTATAATAATAGATAATAAAATGAAAAAAATTCAAATTTTCATCAATATAATTACATAAAATCATATACAATTTGTATCAAACTCTTTTTTTTCATAAAAAATTATCTATTTTGTAAAATTTGAATTTATAATTAAAGTCTAAAATTTGATAAATTGATTATGCGTTATAAAATTTCAACTCAATCAAATATTCAAATATCTATTATCATGATTAAAAGTATTTTCTTAAATATATAATTAATATCATGAGTAAATAACAGCTTTACAGATAATCTCTCTTTAGGTGCCTTATATTTCACATTGTGGGGATGAGTTGATTGATAAAAAATCTTTAAGTGCCTTGCGTTTCACGTTTTGAAAACCTATATGAAGTGTTTCAACTAGCTCTTTTCACTAGGTAGAGACGAAGTGCCCCCATGTGATGCTAGTGAGATGAGTGAGGGGCCTCCTAGTGTGTAGGTGCGAGGTCCCTTTTGGAGTGACGAAAAGGTCTTTTGGTGTATGGGTGAAGAGCTTCTTGGTGTGTAGGTGAGGGCCCCTCTTGGTTTGCTAGCGAGGGCCCTGTTGACCCCTTCATATAGTTTCCAAGGAATTCTTCACTTAATGTATTTGAGAGAAACATCTTTATTGCCCCCAAAGTTGGAAGCTCTTATAGACACCAAATATTGCAAAAACTTTAAGAGACCCAAAATGGAGAAAAATAAAAGAACCTGAAGGGATTGAGCCATGAATTCTTGCTCGAGAAAGAGACATAACCTTTTGCTCATTTCCCACATATGACGCCAATTTTTATATCAATATTATTATCATAAACATTATGGTGTAATATTCGAGAATTTAACTATATTTTAAAAGTTCATCAATATCAATCTATAAGATATGTAAAAGAACAATTCAAGAAAAATTTATGAAATGACAAAATATCTCTTATTGCTCATTATATTATTAAATTAACATTAAAAATAATTTTAATATATACTTTTTAGTTAAAAGATAAAAACCAAAAAAAAATTACATTAACATAAAACTAACTTCCCAAAGGGAAGCCTCAAATACTTATAGTCCTTCTCTCCTTTCTTGTACTAATTTAGTGATTCTATCTGCTTCCTTGTTATCTTCCCTAGGAATATGCCGAATGATCCAATGTTCTATTTTGGATAAGAGTTGGTGAATCTTCTTAACCAACGCCGAATCTGAACCATTAGGAACCTGATCTTGAATTGTGTTGATTGCCTCCATTCTATTGGTCTGAATTAGAGCGTTATCATAATTCCATTCTAAAAGAAGCTCTAAATCATCTTTGATGCCCCATAACTCAGCCTCAATAACAGTACAAATTCCCAAATACCTGTTAAAACCAACGATCCACCTTTCACTTCGATCCCGCAATACTCCTCCAGCTGTAGCAAAACCTCTATCCACTTTGACCACACCATATGTCCTTAAGCAGATCCAATTCCCGCAAAGGAAAGAAGGTGAAACTTTAGGTTGCAAATCAATCTTTGTTAACTTATTACTACATGAAACATACTATTTGGCCCAACTATAAGAAACTTGATGGAGCTCGAAACTAACTATTATTTCGACAAAGGCAAGCGCACCTATCGAACAGTAGTATAGCAGTGGTGAGTCCGGAATATCGTATCCTCAAGGACCAAGAGTACTAGTATTAACTATCTTTTTATTATCTAACTTAATAATTAAAGGGATTTATTTTTAATCTAAAATTTAACTAACTATGAGCGCGACAGAGAGTAAATTGGGAAAATACTTTGGACAACTTATATGAGATGGACGACACCTAAGGAAGAATCCACCTAGACTTCACTTATTACTTTTGATTCATGTGATTTATTCACTTGACTTAATCCGTAGAAATCTCAGAATTATATTAATACCTCTTTCGAGTCTACTAACAACTGACTCTAGGTTTATTAATTGAAATCTCTTTTTAATTAAAACCCTATTGTCGCATTAATTCGATCTGTGGATTCCCATATTAGGTTTGACCCTAATCCGAAAATTTTCGTCGCCTATTTCTAGGGTTGCAATCAACTCCGCTTAATTGTGTTGATCTACTCTTAAACAGGGACTTTTGCTCCACTGAATAAGCACATTCGACTTGAATCAATAACCTGAATTATCAAAACAAGAATAAAACTCACAATTAAAAATTAGCACAAGTATTTATCTCATAAATCAAATAATAATAAGATCTGTCATAGGTTTCATCCCTTAGATATCTAAGGGATTTAGTTCATACTAGAAGAGGAAAACATCATAAAAGAGGAAAAACAACAAAACATAAGAAAATCCAAAAATTTCTAAAGAACTTGATGGGAGATCCTCAATCTTGATGGAAATCCTCCTCCTAAACTGTTCCTAACGGCTGTCTTGGAATATTTCTCCTTCTACTTGGCGTCTATTCGACGTCCTGTCGAACTCTCCTTTTAAGTTGCCTCCTAGGGTGTTTATATAGGCTTTGGAACACCTCTATTGGCCCACAAGTAGCTTATTCGAATAGAACTCTTTTTTGCTGCGGTAGGGACACGTCCGTGGTGTACTACTTAGGTCGTGGTCGATTTTGCTCGCCACACACAGCCGTGCGATCTGCCCGTGCCTTTTTGGCTCGTTTCTCGTTCTTTTCGACTTCCTAAGCTCTCCTGAGTATAAATCATGAAATTAAGGGATTAGGAGCATCAAATTCATCAAATATAATAAATATTCATCCAAAATTAAGCCAAGCATGGGGTTAAAATATGTGTAAATTACGGTTTGTCAAATACCCCCACACTTAAGCTTTTGCTTGTCCTCAAGCAAAATTTTCAACTCACAATTAGAACTAACTTCCCTCAGTTCATAATTCTTATCAACAATGTCTCATCATAATTCATAGATAATGTATACATAGATAATTTAACTCAAAGAGTCCTAAAGATTCAAACAATCAAAGTCATATATTTTTGTAGCACGAAAAATATAGGTGTTTCCCCTTATCTAAATAATTATCTTTGATCCAAAATCGATAAGGATTGACATCCTCACTAAGAATTCACTCAAACTACTCAAAGTATTTAAGGTACAAGATAAGCACTCATAAGTCAAATATGAAGAGTTATTACCATAGGTTTGTATGAAAATCAAATATCCACCACTATAAAATAAGATGATACACAAATCAAAAGGTCTTTAAAGAGGGTTGTAATGGGGCTTGGGTTAAAAGTGTGGATATAGGCTGAATTAGAAGGTTAGCATCAAGATTGAATTGACAAATTACCTAACTAGAAACAATGAATTGATAATGAATAATTACATTAATAACACGAGCTTCTTCTAAAGATGTGAATTTAACTGTTTAAGCTCATAGAAAATAGAACTAATGATGAATAAATTTTCTAACTTTTTTTAAGCATAAGTATTTAATAAAAGATGAATTCAACTACTATAATTAGGCAACCAATCAAATCAAATCTCGACAAAAGGGGAGTCAAGAAAATAGGATAAATAAGTTAATAATGGGGTTTCGAGTTAATATTAGTGGTAAATCAAGAAACAGTTAATTAGGCTAAAAAGTGGTTTACTAGGGGTTAATTACGGGGTAGGCTTTTTATAAAGTAAGTGGGTTAAATCTTAAGTGCCTTTATCATTTTAGTATATCAAATCACAAGTGTGCTCTCGACCTATATAATCGAAGCAAGTTCTAGAATAACAAATCAATGTTGACACACTCATAATAAAAAAAAGTGAGCACGAAAAGATATATGCTCTAAAGGCTCAAAATCTCATAAAAATTATGGTTTTTGATGTCAACCTTGGAAATTTCACATTTCAAAGTAATATTCAAATTTAGAAAAACAACCTAGCCAATTTTTTTTTTAATTCTAAAAATAGACTTATCATGCTTGATTCTCTAATATCTTAAAGTTTAAATAATCAATGCACAATTAACTATGACTTAATCCAAAACATATCAATAAAAAATCATAAATCAACAAAAGTTTCATTCTAATTAATAATATGAGAAAATTTACTTAAAACAAGATATCATTCAGGGATTTGTGAATAATGCAAAAAGTTAGGAAATTTTGAAATTCACCCCCCACACTTAAGATGTACATTTTCTTCAATGTACAAAGATAGATATTCACAATATGGTAAGAAAAATCATAAGGTAAGGAGAGAAGTGAAACTTCCTGAATTTTGGGTAGAGTCAAATAAAAGAAACGGAGGAAATTTGGGCCGAGTTGGAGGAGGAGGCGTCGGTGGTGATGGTTACTAGGGTCATGGTGTGTTGATTCCCAAGCAGCCTGAAGAACCTAAATAAACAAAATCAAAATATAATAATATAGATTTAGCACAAGAAAGATAAAGAGATGGAAAATAAAGGAGAAAAGAAAAGAAAAAGAAAAAGTATATGGGCTCAAAGGTCCTTGTCCTGTTGAGTTAATGAAGCGGCCGGCATGAACTTATGTAGATCGGTCTCGCACAGGAAAACTATGCTCGGGTTCTTTTACTTCTTCGACATGGTGACGATGGTGTAGATAAAGAGTGAGGGGAAGGAAAAATGAAGGAAAATGAGAGGGGAAAGCTTCAAGGGGTATGAGAGAAGAGAAAATTAAAGAGTAGGTGAGAAGGGGTTTAAATAGAAATCTGAGATCTGGTGCATCCCCATGCCCGTGTGTCATGGGCGTGTTAGGTCGCACGGCCGTATCGCGAGACTGTGTGGTGGCTCACTCATTTCTCCAACGCCTATGTGAAGGTTTCTACGCCCGTGTAGTTTAATCAGTGTCGGTCGCGACTGCGTCGCACAGCCATTGCATTTTACCGCAGCCCGTGTTTGGAGAAATTTTTTTTCCTATTTCTACACGGTTATGGCCACGCCCATGTACCTACCTGTGGTGCCCACACGGCCACGGCCACGGCCGTGTGTAAGGCCGTGTGGGTATGGAAAACCTGCTTCTAAACATGAAAAGAAATAAACTAAACTAATTAGTAGGGTTAGTACTCGGGTTGCCTCCCGAGAATTGCTCGTTTAAAGTCTTAAGCTTGATTTACCTTTCATTCATGTTTTCACGGTGATTCGTGGAGTCGAGGCTTCTCCTTCTCATTATCAATTCTATTAACATTGTATGGTTTGAGTCGAGTGATATTTACCTTGAAAGTGCCGAGATTAGAGTGAGTTACCTCGATCGTTCCGTATGGAAAATTTTGAGTACCGTGATAGGGATATCTTGTATTGTATCAATGTTTGAGGTTGAGATTTGAGGGTCTTTTTATCTAATAGTACCTGATCTCCAATTTTGAAGTGATTTGCTATTCCTATAAGCTCGTCTGGTGGTTCCCTCGGTTTATTGTGTATTCTTAGTTTCTCATTGGCATGTGTTTTCCATTCGTCTAGTTTATCGATCTGAAGCCTTCATTCCTCGTGAATTACTTATTTATTGGCACGAGGTCTAGGGTCTGGCTTAGCTGTGTAATTTCGTGGTGTTTTCTAAAAAGAATGTTTAACCGAATGGTCATTAATCGAATTTATGTTCTCACCTTTATTACTTGATGTTCTGGTCGAGTCAAGAGCTTGAAGAGTGATCGTCTCGTCACCTACACGAAGTATAAGTTCTCCTGTACCAATATCAATTTTAGTTCTAGCAGTTGCTAAAAAGGGTCTTCCTAAAATCAAAGGAATATTATTGTCCTCATCCATGTCTAAAACAACAAAGTCTACTAGGAATATGAATTTGTCAATTTTTACTAGTACATCCTCAATTATACCTCTAGGAATCTGAATAGTTTTATCAGCTAATTGAATGCTCATCCTAGTTTGTTTGGGTTTCCCTAGACCTAGCTGTTTAAACATTTTATAAGGCATAACATTTATATTTGCCCCTAAATCAGCTGAAGTATTATTAACAGATAAACTACCAATTAAACATGAAATTGTAAAATGCACTGGATCTTTTAATTTTCGTGGTAGTTTATTTTGTAGAATTGCTAAGCACATTGCATTCAGCTCCACATGCGACGTATCGTCTAACCTCCGTTTGTTTGTCAAAAGTTATTTTAAAAATTTCCTTGAATCTGGCATCTGCGAAAGAGCTTCAAGAAACGGTAATTTAATATGTAATTTCTTTAAGAGTTTAAGAAATTTACCGAATTGTTCATCTGTGTTGCCTCTCTTCATCGCATTGGGATATGGCACGCGAGGTTGGTACTCTATGATTACCGATTTTGGTTTATCATGGCTTATCTCAACCTTACCTTCCTCTACCACTTTCTCTTACCTCAATTTTGGCTCATCTAACCCTTCACTATCATTAGTAGTAACGGCATAAAGTTACTCTTTTGGGTTAGTTTCAGTATTGCTTGGAAAGCTGCCTTGTGGCCTTTCAGATATGAGCTTAGCAAGTTGTCCCAATTGGTTCTCGATCCTTTGAATTGATGCTTGTTGATTTTTTAATGTTGTTTCGGTGTTTTGTTCAGATATGAGCTTAGCAAGTTGTCCCAATTGGTTCTCATCCCTTGAATTGATGCTTGTTGATTTTTGAGTGTTGTTTCGGTGTTTTGAAAATGAGTTTCTAACACCGCAATGAATTTTGTCAGCATCTCCTTAAGGTTCGGCTTTTTCTCTTATGGGTAGGGTTGCTGTTGAAAGCCTGGGAGGGTTGTTGTCTCTGATTTCTTGGCCGCCACATGAGAAGTTGGGATGGTTCCTCCAACCTGGATTGTAAGTGTTACTATAAGGGTTATTTTGAGGTCTGAAATTATTACCCATATAGTTTATCTGTTTGCTTTCCATGCCGGGATTGTAGGGTGGGTATTCTATATTGCTCATCCCTCCTCCATTTGTATCGTACTGCATAGCCGGATGTACCTACGAAGAACCATACAAATTATCAATCTTTTATTTAACAATTCTACCTGATTTGATAGCATGGTTACTGCGTCGAGGTTGAAGACATTGGCGGCTTTTGTTGGCTTTGTCCTCGTAACTTGCCACTAATAGTTATTCAGTGACATCTCTTCAATGAATTCGTAGGCAGCCTCAGGTGTTTTGTTGTTTAGGGTACCGCAGACGGTTGAATCAATTAACTATCTAGTTGAGGGGTTCATACCGTTGTAAAAGGTTTGAACCTGTAACCATAAAAGTAACACATGGTGAGGGCACCTTCTCAATAGATCTTTATATCTCTCCCATGCATCGTAAAGTGTCTCTAGATCCATCTGCACAAAAGAAGAGATATCATTTCTCAACTTAGCCGTTTTAGCGGTGAAAAATATTTTAATAAAAAAATTTCGGTCATTTGTTCCCATGTAGTGATTGATCATCGTGGTAACGAGTTTAACCACTGTTTAGCTTTATTCCTCAATGAAAAGGGAAACAACCGAAGATGAATGATATTATCAGAAATGCCATTTATTTTGAAAGTGTCGCAGAATTCGGAAAATTTGCCAAGTGATTGTTAGGGTCCTCATCCTGTAAACCATCAAACTGAACAAACTGTTGTATCATCTGAGTGTTAGGTTTCAGTTCAAAATTATTTGCAGCAATAGCAGGTCTAACGATACTAGATTCGGTTCCTGTTAAATTAGGTTTAGCATAATCATACATAGTACGAGGAGTAAGATTTTGATTCACCAGGTTTGCTGCCACCGTAGGAGGTAGTGGATTGTTATCAGCCATCTCTTCTGTAGTATCGGGATAATTTCTTGCTCATCTTCTATGTGTTGTAGGCTTCGCCTTATTTCTCTTTGGTTTCTGCGAGCGGTAGCTTCTATATCACTGTCAAAAATCAAGGGTCCTGACGGGTTCTTCCTAGTTATAAACTAGAATTACCTGCCAGAAACGAATAAAAAAATTAGTAAAGTTAAAAATAAAATAAATATAAATTGCAAATAAATGAAATGGCTAAATTAATAAAAATTTACTTTTCCTAATATCTTAGTCCCCGGCAACGACGCTAAAAACTTGATGGAGCTCGAAACTAACTATTATTTCGACAAAGGCAAGCGCACCTATCGGACAGTAGTATAGCTGTGGTGAGTCCGAAATATCGTATCCTCAAGGACCAAGAGTACTAGTATTAACTATCTTTTTATTATCTAACCTAATAATTAAAGGGGATTTATTTTTAATCTAAAATTTAACTAACTATGAGCGCGACAGAGAGTAAATTAAGAAAATACTTTGGACAACTTATATGAGATGGACGACACCTAAGGAAGAATCCACCTAGACTTCACTTATTACTTTTGATTTATGTGATTTATTCACTTGACTTAATCCGTAGAAATCTTTGAATTATATTAATACCTCTTTTGAGTCTACTAATAACTGATACTAGGTTGATTAACTGAAATCTCTTTCTAATTAAAACCCCTATTGTCGCATTAATTCGATTTGTGGATTCCCATATTAGGTTTGACCCTAATTCGACATATTTTCGTCGCCCTATTTTTAGGGTTGCAATCAACACCGCTTAATTGTGTTGATCTACTTTTAAACAGTGACTTTTGCTCCACTGAATAAGCACATTCAACTTGAATCAATAACCTCAATTATCAAAACAAGAATAAAACTCACAATTAAGAATAAGCACAAGTATTTATCTCATAAATCAAATAATAATAAGATCTGTCATAGGTTTCATCCCCTTAGATATCTAAGGGATTTAGTTCATACTAGAAGAGAAAACATCATAAAAGAGGAAAAACAACAAAACATAAGAAAACCCAAAAACTTCTAAGGAGCTTGATGGGAGATCCTCACTCTTGATGGAAATCCTTCTTCTAAGCTGTTCCTAACAGCTGTCTTGGAATATTTTCTCCTTCTACTTGGCGTCTATTCGACGTCTTGTCGAACTCTCCTTTTAAGTTGCCTCTTAGGGTGTTTATATAGGCTTTGGAACACCTCTATTGGCCCACAAGTAGCTTATTCTGAATAGAACTCTTATTTGCTGTGGCAGGGACACACCTATGGTGTACTCCTTCGGCCGTGGTCGATTCTGCTCGCCACACACGACCGTGCGGTCTATTCGTGTGCGGTGGTCCAGGCAGTGTAATTTCTAATGTAGGCCCATTTTGTCTCTTTTTGGCTCGTTTCTCATTCTTTTCGAATTCTTAAGCTCTCTTGAGCATAAATCATGAAATTAAGGGTTTAGGAGCATCGAATTCATCAAATCTAATGAATATTCATCCAAAATTAAGCCAAGCATGGGGTTAAAATATGTGTTAATTACGGTTTATCAAAACTTTAACAATTTCACTTGCACTCTATGGAATACATTGGAACGTGAGAAGATTACGATTTTTCCAAGTACGTCAGGTAATGAGTCCAAAGAGGCATTGCCAATCAATATTTCCTACATATAACTGTTGAGAATTTTGTAAATTTGTCTTTAGCCATTCCAGAAGTCCATATAAATAAAACCAATATAGCTTATCTACTAGAATTATGTGTTCCCATATATCTCTAGCTCTCAGACAATCCCTTAAAGCATGTAACACATATTCAAATTTATGACAAAAAAACCCACAAGAACTATTGTGACTCAAACACCTTTTCACTCTTTCCACATTAGTAATAAGTCATTACTGAAAGGCAAGCCAAATGAAGTATCTAATCCTGTAAGGACCCTGAAATTTCCATGAAAGTTTCCAAATCGCCTCTTTTGGGTTCCATGACTTTTCCCAAATCTTCCCATATGCACTATTGAGTGTGAAGGTTCCTATTGTTGTACCACTCTATATGAATATGTTCGATCTAGTTGTTGGACATGGTAAGGGAATCCCCACAATCTTACAAATGATCTCGTTTGGAAGCCAAAGTTGGAACGGATTAAGATTCCAATATCCTTCCTCAGTGACCATATCCTTAAGAAAGTAATTAGACGCCAAATTGGAGTGAAATGAAATATGATTGCAAAGAGGACCAACAGTGGGAATCTACGGGTCCCTCAATCATTTAATATTGTTCCCATCTCCCACTGACCAAATTAAAATTTCCTGAATTAGCGGTCATATTTTTGATAAACCTTTCCAAAGAAAAGAGTTATTTCTTTCATCCAAAGTCTCAATCAAGCTATTCTTTATACCATATTTTATTCGAAGAACATGAACCCAAAGAGAATTAGAATTTGAGACAATATTAAATCCGAGTTTCATCATGAAGGTTGTATTATGATCCCTTAATTGCCTTAAGCCTAAACCACCATTGGCCCGAGATTGACACACGGACTCCTAATTGACTAGTGCCATTTTCTTTCCATTACTAAAAGATCCCCAAAAGAATTGTCATTTATACTAGAAATTTTTTTGAACAAATTGGTTTAAATAAAACTCTATTGTTCACATTAATATCATTCGTATTTGTCCTCAATGAGTTTTTCAAACAAAGCAAAATGTAAGTAAATATTGGCTCACTGATTGCCTTATGTTTAATTAATACTAAGTTACATTATGTGGTAAAATTGTAATGCGAGAAGACAACTTATATTAGTATGTAATCTAAAAATTTTATAGTCCGATGAATTGAAATTGAAAAATTTGATTAAAGAACTATTATGTCATCTATCAAGTCCAAATAGAAAGGTACTTTGTCTTGGGTATTGGAGTGGTTGACTCCTAGAAGATAAAGACATAGATGTGATTGTCAAGATTGGCAATAACATTGAATGGGACACAAGTTGAATTAATTCTAGATCTATTTATGAATTAATTCACTTGTGAAGATCATAGTGTGACTTACCTCAATCCTGAGTAAGTGACTGATTATGTGTGCGTGACTCGTATATTTTGATGTATTAAAAGCTTAAGTTCTAATAACTAAATAATCAAAAATTGGTATGATGGGTATATGACTTATGCATGGCATAGCTTCATTTACAATAATAGAAATCATAGCCCAAAAAAGAGGTAAATGATATCCTCTCATTGGCACCACATGATAGATGGAAATGTAACGTGACCATTGGTAATTTATCTAGGACACATGATTTAATTACTATTTGTTAGTATTTGTAACAGCCCAATTTTAATAGTGTCGGAACAGTGATTCAAGATCACTAAATCTGACGAAAAGTTAGAAAACTTTGTTAATCGATAATTATAAGTTAAGTGTGATTTTAGAAATATTTTAAAATTAGTGAATTTTATGAACTAAAAGAATTAATTAGAAAAATTGGGCCAAAAGCGAGGTATTGAGACCTCGAATTCATAAAGTGAGCCATAAATATTTCTAAAAATATTTATGGAGTGTTATTAAGTTATTATTAAACTTTCGTTAGAAAATTTTAACGCTTGGGTAGGAAATTAAATGAAAAGGACTAAATTGAAATGAAGATAAAAGTTAAATTATAGATTAAAAGAAATTATGAAGGATCAAAATGGTAATTATATCATTTTGTATAGTTGAGGCGGTGTAACGTAAGAAAATCTGAGATTTTTTAAAGTATATTATTATATTATATATTTATATTATATTATATTATTATATTATTATATTATTATAATATTATATAATAAACCAAAGAAAAAAAAAGAGAAGAGAAACAGAAACCCAAACGAAGCAGAGAGCAGGGGAAGGAAAGAAAGAAGAAGAGAAGAGAAAGAAAAAAAAGGGGGAAAATTGGAAAATTTCCAAAATTAGCTAAATAAAAAGGGGATCAAATTGAAATATCTGGAGAATTCTCTTCATTTCTCTTCATTTTCTTCAGCTGAAAAACAGTCATGGAAGAGAGTTCAAGTTGGTTTTCATACTCAAGCTTCATGTAAGTTTAATACTTGCTTTCTCCTTGAACTTTCTATGTTTTTGGACTTTCTACAATTGGGTCTAACTTATTAATTTATTAGTTTATGATTCTATGGCTAATTTTTAAAGTTGATGTGGATTAGTGCTGGAAGAATATGATGAATAAATATTGATTTGAAGCTTTAATTTTGTTATATGATGATTTTATCAAGTGAAATTGATGGAAATTGGTTTTAGGACCTAATTGTGAAATAGCTGAAATTAAGGCTTAGTGTTAAAATTCTGATTTTAAAGGTTAAGAAGTAGTTTAAAATAATAGAAAAAAGTATTAAATGAGAAAATTAACTCAATTGAGGGGTTAATGCAGCAAGGACTGAATTGTATGAATTGTGGAATTAGGGACAAAATAGAAATCAACATGTTACACTAAAGCAGTTTTGGACAGCAGCAGTTGTCTAACTTTGAAAAATCACCAAAATTGTATAAATCGAATTATAAGTTGAATGAGATATGAAATTAAATCTTGTTGAGTCTATTTTCATATAAAAGAAACAGAAAAGCAAAGGAAGTCTATATTTTGAGATATTTAAATTTTTGTAAGACTGGTTTAGAATAACTTCGTGATCCTCTGTTCTTACTTTAGAAATTCACTAAAATTGTAGAAAAATAATTATGAGTTATAATTTATATTTTTGTATTCCTTAATGAGTCTATTTTCATTAGAAATAATAAAAACATTATATGAAAATCGTACTATGAGATAATTGATTTTTTAGTGAATAAAGGTCAGAGCCTTCGGACTGTGTAACAGGGGAGAAGTTAACTAATAAACTGTATTAATTGGCCACACCAAAAATTCTAAAAAAATTATAGTAAGAAGGTATGTGAGTCTAGTTTTAAATAAAATTAGCGGATCTTAATTTCAAGTTCTGTAGCTCAAGATATAAATAATTTAGTAACTATAACTCAAATGGACAGTTTTGAATATACATCCGAATAATTAGTGAAATTATTGATAATATTACTTATAGCATGTTATATACATTAAGGATGTGGAATGGAGAGGAGGAGGAGGAAAATATGTATGAATATTCAGCTAGCAAGGCTAATTTGTAATGTTTTAGGCTCAGGACTAAATTGAATAAAAGTAAAACTTTATGATTAATTTTGTAAAAATATGGAAATGACCAATTTGCATGAAATAGATTATTTTATTATTTAAAATTTCAAAATTTAATGAAATTATTAATTTAGATTAAGATCGATTGAAAAATCAATGAAAATAGAAAATTTCCAAAGTGCCCCTGAAGATTGAAAAATCAATGAAAATAGAAAATTTCCAAAGTGCCCCTGAATCTTGATATTTCTGCAAATTTAACCAGGTAAGTTCGTGTAACTTAATTATGTGATATAAGGAAATATAAGTTGATGGTACGTGAAATATTGATATGATGAATTAATTGTTTATGTTTATGAAGAAACGGCAAGTGAATGATATTTATCATGACATGTAAATATGTGATTATCTTTAATATGTTAATACAAGGTAGTTAAGTATGATGAAACGAGTAATAAATTCAAGTAAGACGTGTCGAGAAAAATAATTATGTTTAAGGGACAACATGTTTGATTTTGATTGGTTTCAAATATAAATGCTAGATAAAATAAAATTTCTGATAAATAAATTTGTAATTCTGGTAATGCCTCGTACCCTATTCTGGCGTCAAATACGGGTGTCGTAACCATTTTTTTGGAAGACGACGAAATGGGGTTCGACGTTAGGTTTTAAAAATGAAAAAAGAACGGGAGTCGCCACCGACCTTTATTTGGTGTGATCGGATCACCTTTATTTTAATAAAACGTTTTGTTTTACTAAAACAGTGTTTTTGGTCTGCGAAGTTTTGAAAATCGGGTTCGGGAGTCGGTTACGCACGAGGAAGGGTTAGCACCCTCGATACGCCCAAAATTGGTACCAAAATGATTACTTAGTGTCTTAGTGTCGGAAATTTTAAAAGGTTTTAAGATACAGATCCTTTAAAAATGTTTGGATAATTAGGGCCACAATTTTGAGATTTCTTTGCTCCGAGAGGGTGCGAGCATCACATCCAGCACGTTAGGACATGACGCTCTAAACCTTCGTAGTCAAAGCTATCTCGTGGTTTTACGAAATTTATCAGAAAGGATGTTTAGTTATTTAGTCAAACGAAAAATCGCAACCCAGCACGTTAGGGCACTATTTCCCGAATTCCTAAATACAAAACATTGCCTTTATTTTAAAAATCTTTGAACGGAGTGGAATGACTTCTCAAAATACATCGTATGGGAATGAATTTAAAAAAGGTTTGAGTCAAAAATTCGAAATTTCTTTGTTCCGAAAAGATATAAACATCACATCCAGTACGTTAGGATACGATGTTTCAATCTCTCGTAATCAAAGTCCTCTCGTGATTCGCAAAAACTTCGTAAAAGGGATGTTAAGTTATTTAGTCAAACGAAAAATCGCAACCCAGCACGTTAGGGCACTATTTTCCGAATTTCTAAATACGAAACATTGCTTTACTTTAAGAATCTTTGGATAGAATAGGACGATTGCACAAAATGTATTTTTATTTAGCGAGATTATTGAAAAATTGCAATAGCGATAATAACGCAAATAAAGGATGATTGATGACAATAATGATGATAAGTGGTGATGGGTAACAATACTAAACAAATGACAATAAAGATGTTATATAATAGTAAATACAATAGTAGTATCAATAAGACTAAATACAATCAAATAATAATAATGATAATAAAACCAATAATGATAAATGGTAATAATAAAATTATAATGTTTAAAAATAATAATAATAAAATAATATTAATGATAATAAAAATAATATAATGAAGGTAATTAACAAAAATATATACATATGAAAATGATATAATAATAGTAATAATAAATATAGGAATAATAATATATATAATATATAGTAATATGATAATGATAATAATACTAATATAGTAATATAGTGATAATAGTAAAACGGTTAGTAAAGAAAAAAAAATGATTAATAATATATAATAATAGTAATAAGAATAATAATACTAAATTAATATATAATAGTAATATGATAATAATAATAATAATAATATTAATAAAACGAGTAAAAATGTGTTAATAGGATAATAATAGTGAAAATTAAATAATGATATGTTAATAATATAATATTAATAACAATAGCAATAATAGAAATAACATAATGATGATGATAATAATATGGTAACGAAACAATAAAAATAATAATAATAATGATACTGAATACTAGATAATAATAATAGTAGTAATTATGGTAGTGATAAAATGCGTAATAGTAAAAGGTAAATAAATATGTGTTAATAGAAGTAAAAATAAATACTAGTAATAAAATAATAAAATAATAATAGTAGGAAATGACTAAAAATGAACAAAATGGAATACTTGGGGTAAATTTGGAATAAAATAAAGAATAGGACTAAATCGCTGCGAGGAATAAACAAGAGGGACTAAAATGGTCAATATCCCAAGATCCCCACGCGCATACCCAGTTATCGCTTTAAGGACCAAATCGAAACAAAATAAAATCTAAGGGTCAATTTTAAAAGAATCAACAAGTCGAAATCGTATTCGATCAAACGGAGCAATGAAAGGAGGGATCATTCACAAAATATCCCTTTAGGATATCGAAGATCCCCGCACCAAACGGCGCCGCTTTTGTCCGTTATAAAACCTTCCTTATCCCTTTTTTCAAATCAACTTCGAACCCTAAGGTTCCTCAAAACACAAAGACCAACATGCCTTCTCTCTTCCCTTCTTAGCCCGACGCTTGGGTTTCTTCTTGACGATCGATCGCACCACCACCGCTCTCGGTGGCCGACGGTTTGGGGATGGCCTTGTGATCGGAGGCGGTCGGCCATGAAGAGGGGGTTTTAGCCTGCTTCGCGTGGACCCTGAGGCCAATCTTGGCTCCTCAACACCGAAAGAGCAAACCTCCTCCTCCACGCTCTCTACCTCATCGATGAAGGGATTGGCCCGTGACGCGACCGAGTTCGAGTAACACCTCTTCGCCTTCCCTTTTTTATTGTAAACGTTTTAAGATGATAAAAAATAGAAATCGACGGTGACAAATCGAAAAAATCGACCTTTTAAATTGTTCTTGATTTTTTTTTATTTCTGATCGCTCTCTTTTTCTCAGATTTTCCGTTTTTTTTTTTTTTTATCTTTCCTTTTTTTTAAAAATATATATATGAAGAAAAATAAAAAAACGATGAATCAATATATAGAAAAAAACTGAATCGACCTTTTATTGATTCTTGATAGTTTTTGCTTTTTAGCCGAATCTCTTTTCTCTTCAAACAAGAAATTCCTTCCTCTTCCTCTCTATTTTTTCAAAACCGAAAAAAGAAAAGAAAAAAAAACCTCCCCTTATACCGAACACCAATCGGCCTTTATAGCCCTTTTTACAACTTGTTTACTGCTTTTTCTTCTCTGCTCTGTTGCGTGTTGCCTCTGTCTTGTTTTGCAGGTCAAGTGGTGGCAGAGCAGGTGGGGCGTCGGTGGAGCAGTGTAGCAGTCGAAGCTCATGCGCAGAGGGCAAGTTGCCCTAGGGTTTCATTTTTTGATTTTGTTTTTCTGGTTTGGTTTGTTTAGTGGGCTAGGTGTATTGGGCTTGTTGGGCTTGAAAGCCCGGGTAAAATGGGTCTGTCTGTGCCTCTCTTGCTCATTGTCGTAAACGGCGATAGAGCAAAGACATAAGAAAGACCCATTTGCCCGGCCTCGGTGGGCCTTAACTTCTTTGGTGCTCTTTTCTTTAGGTAGCCCATTCACCCACCGATCCGGTCGTTTTGATTCTATTCCACCGTTGCTTTGGTGAGATAGGACTTGTAGTTTCAATTTATTCTGTTGCGCCTTGTATCTTTGACCTGCTCTTGCAAATTCAGGAATGTCAAAACTGCTATCTTCAATCTGATCCTTGCAAACTCAAGGACCACCAGACTGATATCTTCGATTTGCTTCCTGCAACTTCAGGAAGGTCAAATCTACTTTCTTAGATCTGCTTCTTGCAACTTCAAGAAGGTCAAATCTGCTATCTTCGATCTGATCCCTGCAAACTCAAGGGTCACCAGACTGAATCTTTGATCTGCTTCCTGCAACTTCAAGAACGTCAAATCTGTTATCTTTCAACTGATCCTTGCAAACTCAAGGATCACCAGATGAATCTTTGATCCGCTTCGCAACTTCGGAAGGTCAAATTTGCTTTCATCAATCGATCCCAAAGAAACTCGGGATCACCAGACTGATATCGACCTTCTTCCTGCAACTTCAGGAAGGTCAAATATGCTTTCTTCAATCTGACCCTTGCAAACTCAAGGATCACCAGACTGAATCTTCGACCTTCTTCCTGCAACTTCAAGAAGGTCAAATTTGCTTTCTTCAACTGATCCTTGCAAACTCAAGGATCACCAGATCAATCTTCGACCTTCTTCCGCAACTTCGGAAGGTCAAATTTGCTTTCATCAATCTGATCCCAAAGAAACTCGGGATCACCAGACCGATCTTCACCTTCTTCCCGCAACTTCGGGAAGGTCAAATTTGTTTCTTCAATCGATCCTTGCAAACTCAAGGATCACCAGATCAATCTTCGACCTTCTTTCTCGCAACTTCGGAAGGTCAAATTTGCTTTCATCAATCGATCCCAAAGAAACTCGGGATCACGGACCGATTTCTTTGATTTACTTCTTACTTCATGGGAACTTTGAAGAAATAAGAATTGAGGAGAAGAGATTTGTAATCTCCATCTTCTCTTCATCAAACTCTAAAGAAATAAGGATATAACCTCATTGTTAATGCAGGAGACGGATTTGTAATCTCAACCTACTCCACCGGAACGTCATGAAACGGAATTCGAATTTTCAATTTGCTTCCTTATTATCTTCGTGAAGACTTCAATCTTCACCGCTCCACTACCATCTCAAGGAAACGAATCTGAACTTTTCAATGTGCTTCCTTACTATCTTCAGGAAGACTTCATTCTTCAGTTTGCCCCACTATCATCTCTAGGGAACAAAGTCTAAACTTTCCAACTTGCTTCCTTACTATCTTTGGAAGACTTCAATCTTCAGTTTGCCCCAGTACAATCTTGAGGGAACAAAATCTGAACTTCAATGTGCTTCCTTACTATCTTCAGAAGACTTCAATCTTCAATCACCCCACTACCATCTTGAGGGAACGAAATCAACTTTGATATTGCTACACCGTTTTTGAGGATCCCGTCTGTAGAATTAATTTTATGTGCTTATGCTTATGCAAATGGTGAGGACGCCTCGATTAGAATGACTCAAAGCCTCCTAACTACAAGGTGTTAATGACGACACTTTCATGAATGCGTAATGCCGTGAGAATGGTCTTTTACAATGATTAGGATGCAATGATCGGAATGAATCAATGCTCCTAACTAAATGACAATGGATGACTTTTGCATGAATGCAGAATGTCATGAGAATGGTCTTTTTATGATGATTAAGATGCAATGAGTCGAATGCTCCTAACTAAACGTGCTTTGAAATGATGTATGAATGCAAAATGAAATGATCCCTTTTTAACCGCTTGGGGTCATCATTGCTCGTAGTCCATTAATGTTCTATCACTGATATGCTATCATGCTGGTACCTTTGATAGAAAACCCAAAAAGTGATCATATTATGCTCAACAAGTTTGCCCCACTGTAATTTCGTGGTCTCTTCCATTGTAACTCCCGACATAAAGTTTGTACCTCTCCCGCAACTTTAGGAGAATAACATTTGGCTTCTTCTACCTATCCTGTCAGTAACTCGAGGTATAGGATCAATTTGATCTGTTACACCATTCACGTGTAATTACGGATGTGTGGGCTCGATACGTGCATGAATGCAGAGTATCATTTTTCTTTTCCCGAGAATGATCTCTTTGTATCATTGGGTTGACTATCACCGGTGAAAATAAAAGGTCCAAAGAGATAATCATCTTTCTCCAATATTTCCAAACCTTGAGTGAGTTAGTTCTAAACAACGATCTGCTTTGTGTCCTTGTATTATTCGAAGCTTCAGAGTAATATGCAAAACTCCTTTATGAAAGTAATATTAGTCCACTAATCGTTATTTCAATGCAAAATGCCCAAAAAGATTGTAACAATGGACAAAAGGAAATTGATTGGGAGCATAGCTCAAACAACCAAGTTAATCAATGCTAGCAAAGGTAATTAAGAAGGAAATTTATCGGTTTTTTTTTTTTTTAGAAGAATAAAATAATCACAAGTAACAAAATGGGTAAAATGGAAACTAAGTGCCCCGGATATCGCAACTTGAGCTTCTGCTGCTCCAACTTCTTGAGGACCATTTTGAGCTTAATACGTGTTTAGGGATCCAGTACTTTGTCGATGCCCCAAGACGTAACATACTTCTTCGAGCGTAGCAAGACTATCTGATGCCCTACTTTCGATCAAAATTTTGAGTCGCCTTTTCGTGTTTTCAACTCAAATACCCTTTGGTCTCAAAGCGCCTTTGGGTTTTCGCATTGGCCTCTCCTTTTCTTTTTTTTTTTTTTTCTTTTCTTGTTTTTTCGTTTTTTGTGTTTTTTTTGAAAACTTTTTATTGAATCTAATCTCACCGGATTGGGCGTGTCCTTGCCATCCATCTTGGTTAACACCTATTTTCCTAGAACAGCCTTCTTTGTCAGATAAGGCATTTACTTCTCCTTGGAGTTCTTTTGGATAGGAAGAAACTCTCTTAATGGTAGGTCCTTTTCCGAAATTCTCTTGAGCGAACCCATTTTTTCAAGCCCGTATCCGCTTTTGGTACGTTTGACCTCTTGGATACTTTCAATCAAGCTTCTTTGAGGCATTCTCGCTTCATCTAATTCAATCCAAGCTTGGGAAAAAAATCTTATCTTTCAACAATGGTTTCCCTTTCATGAACCAATGGAAGGATGCCCGAAAAAGTCCCGCCAACGCTCAAGAAACCTAGAAGGTAAATGGTAACTTCTCTACGCCAACCTTTACAAGTCTCGATCGTTTTCAAAAAAATTTGAATGGTTTAGTCGCTATTGTTTGACCGATATGGTGTCCGATCTACACACTTCTTCTTCTTTTTGTTTTGTTTTGTTTTTTTTTTTGTTTTGTTTTGTTTTTTTTTTTTTTTTTGTTGTTTTTTTATTTTTTTGAAAAATGAATTTGAAGTTAAAGTCGACATTTATTGACTTTGTAATTTTGACGGTGAAGCGACCTTTACCCTCTTGGCAAGGTAACCAAAGGCTACGAATATGAATCGATGTTGGCTCAAAGCTCTTGAGGAGACCGGTCTTGATAGCGTCCATGCCTCACATATAGGAATCCGCTTTTAGTGGCCTCGGTGTGTCCGGCCGTGATCATGCGATAATGTCTTGCCTTATTCTTACGAGGAGCTACACTTCTATCTTCATCCCTTCGTTAGTTCATAGCGTCGGTGACACTTCATAAGGTAGGATCTACATTGGGGAAGTAAGTTGCAATCTTTGTCATCTTTAAAGCCCTTAGATCCTCTAGATACATATCTCACCAAAAGGAGTCAAAGAATAAATCGCTCATGTCATTGATATCCTGGGCCTGTTATGGAGATGAATAAAGGCTCGTAGAACAAAGGAATCTAAGCATGTTTATTGGTATCATGAATGAAAAATGGAAACATTTAGAAGAATATCTAAAGAATAAAAGAATAATGATGATGAAAAATAGAAGAAAATTCGCCCAAAAGACGGCGGAGATGCATTTCATTAAAAATAACGATGTTTTATACAAAGTCACGTTTCACAAATGGGACCCCTATTGCTTCTAGACTTAAAGCAACAAGTGTGTTCTGAGTATTACTCTAGATTAGCTCTAAAAACGCAGGGATTTCTTCCACAGTCCCATTGTTCAAAAATCTCCTAAGCATATAAGGGCTTGAAAACTTTGTTCCCCAAATTCCCTCTTCGGATATATTATTCAGGCTCCTCGATATTTCTTTCGGGCTCTTGTCTTATTCAAGGCGTCAAACTCTCTTGCCTCTATCTCCAACTAGTACATTTATTGCTTTGTCGAGCGATTAGGTTTTGAAGAATCGTTGAACTTCACAATTCCCATTTCAATGAGCTTTTCACCAACTTTTGAAAGCAAGGCGCTTTTCTATTGAATGTCCTATAATCCCGCATGATACTCACATTGAGCTTTTGTGTCGTACCATTTGGGGTATGGAGGTCGAGTTGGTTTTAAGTAATGAGGAGACACCACATGCGCATCAAATAAATTTTGATAGAGCTCCTTGTATGTCATCGGGATGGGCGTGAACCGGAGCCTTCCTGTTAAGCTTTGAATTAAAATCCCGCTAGGGGCTCTTGGTGGTGTAGTCACCATACTTAGTCAGCTTCTTCGAATCGACTCGAATGGCCCTTTTCATACTTACTCATATTACTTGCTTCCTTTTCCTTCTTCTTGAGGTCTTCAAAGTTCGCTCTCTCCTTTCCTTTGTCTCTGTCTCAACAATCGATTTGGCACGATCATCCTCGGGGTTAAAACATGAGCCCTGGAAGTTCAACAAGGTCAAGTATTAGTCGACATTGGGGTTCAATAATGGCATGTATCCCATGCATCGCTGCGCCTAGTTGAGTCGAAATATTTATCGGGAGTAAACGATTTCTTCATCATCATCCACACCGTTGACCATTGAACCACCCTTTTTTCAAGTCCTCCGCTTAGTATCTTGGTTAATCGGCCTATCATATTCATTTGATCTCGCATATCTTGTTGAATTTTAGCCAATTGCTCTTGCATCAAGATTTGCCTTTGCTCTAATCTCTAACCTTCGGTCCATTGCTTCTAGGTTATGAAATAACTTTACCTTATTAGGTTTTTCCACAAATTTTAATGCACGTGATATGATGCAATGCAAATGCATGAAATGTAATGCAAATGCATGAAATGCAAAAAGAAAGAGAGGCGTTGGTTGTGAATTCAATTTCATTAGAAGAACTTTTCTAGAAAATACGTTTCTTTACATAAAACGGATTGCATATACGGCTTTATCCTCATAGTCCGTGAAAACACCACCTCTTCTTCGATCCGGATGTTATGGTCGTGCCCGTGAACTTTCTCAATGGATACCTCTTCTAACTCCTTGTTGCTTGGTCCAGTTGTACCTCTTCGCCACTTATCTTTTGCGATGTTTATAAGTTTCTTTTAGAAAATGGAGACACGATGACTCTTCAATAATCCTTGCTCGGCTTGAATCCTCGTGCAAAGTCTTGTATTCTTCTGGGTTATCGCCTCTCTCGTTATTTACCTGGACTATGTTCGAACGACCGTATTATAATCCACTTTATCAAGTAACACATTTCCTTATGATAAACTCTTCTATTTAGCAATCGAATATGAATCAACACCTTCTTTCTAAGATGATGCGGTGTGATGCAATGCAATGCAATCACAAACAAAACAAAACACGTTAGCACAGGAGAAATAAACAAAATAGAGTATCTACCCAGGTGACCACTAGAGGTTTAACATAGTTCTACCTAAGGTGGGCTCCTAGGGTTTACTACATGTGGTTTGGTTCTAAGGAGGGGTACCTGAACCAACAGATTCCTCGATCTTCACCCATTATAGGCTCATATAGACCGAGTTCAGTTCAGGGGAATACATTTCCCTATGGCTGCACGGAGATGAAAATCTCACGAAGACATAGGTACGGATGTATCCCGAAAGCGATCCACTATCCTTGCACGGAGGTGAAGACCTCACGAAGGAGTAGTTTCTCACTTCCACTTAAAGGTGCGACCACAACGGTCATGCAATGCAATGCCGAGATTAAAACATGTAATAAAAGGATTATAATTTTGCAAATCAACTTTTAAACTTCCGACAAAAGATAGAAAATAATCAATTTATGGCTTGACTCTCTAAAAGAAGTCCCCAATGGAGTCGCCAAGCTGTCGTAACCATTTTTTTGGAAGACGACGAAATGGGGTTCGACGTTAGGTTTTAAAAATGAAAAAAGAACGGGAGTCGCCACCGACCTTTATTTGGTGTGATCGGATCACCTTTATTTTAATAAAACGTTTTGTTTTACTAAAACAAAGTGTTTTTGGTCTGCAAGTTTTGAAAATCGGGTTCGGAGTCGATTTGCATACGAGGAAGGGTTAGCACCCTCGATACGCCCAAAATTGGTACCAAAATGATTACTTAGTGTCTTAGTGTCGGAAATTTTAAAAGGTTTTAAGATACAGATCCTTTAAAATGTTTGGATAATTAGGGCCACAATTTTGAGATTTCTTTGTTCAGAGAGGGTGCGAGCATCACATCCAAAGACGTTAGGACATGACGCCTAAACCTTCGTAGTCAAAGCTATCTCGTGGTTTTACGAATTTATCGAAAGGATGTTTAGTTATTTAGTCAAACGAAAAATCGCAACCCAAAGACGTTAGGGCACTATTTCCAATTCCTAAATACAAAACATTGCCTTTATTTTAAAAATCTTTGAGCGAGTGGAATGACTTCTCAAAATACATCGTATGGGAATGAATTTAAAAAGGTTTGAGTCAAAATTGAAATTTCTTTGTTCCGAAAAGATATAAACATCACATCCAGTACGTTAGGATACGATGTTTCAATCTCTCGTAATCAAAGTCCTCTCGTGATTCGCAAAAACTTCGTAAAAGGGATGTTAAGTTATTTAGTCAAACGAAAAATCGCAACCCAGCACGTTAGGGCACTATTTTCCGAATTTCTAAATACGAAACATTGCTTTACTTTAAGAATCTTTGGATAGAATAGGACGATTGCACAAAATGTATTTTTATTTAGCGAGATTATTGAAAAATTGCAATAGCGATAATAACGCAAATAAAGGATGATTGATGACAATAATGATGACAAGTGGTGATGGGTAACAATACTAAACAAATGACAATAAAGATGTTATATAATAGTAAATACAAGTAGTATCAATAAGACTAAATACAATCAAATAATAATAATGATAATAAAACCAATAATGATAAATGGTAATAATAAAATTATAATGTTTAAAAATAATAATAATAAAATAATATTAATGATAATAAAAATAATATAATGAAGGTAATTAACAAAAATATATACATATGAAAATGATATAATAATAGTAATAATAAATATAGGAATAATAATATATATAATATATAGTAATATGATAATGATAATAATACTAATATAGTAATATAGTGATAATAGTAAAACGGTTAGTAAAGAAAAAAAAATGATTAATAATATATAATAATAGTAATAAGAATAATAATACTAAATTAATATATAATAGTAATATGATAATAATAATAATAATATTAATAAAACGAGTAAAAATGTGTTAATAGGATAATAATAGTGAAAATTAAATAATGATATGTTAATAATATAATATTAATAACAATAGCAATAATAGAAATAACATAATGATGATGATAATAATATGGTAACGAAACAATAAAAATAATAATAATAATGATACGAATACTAGATAATAATAATAGTAGTAATTATGGTAGTGATAAAATGCGGTAATAGTAAAAGGTAAATAAATATGTGTTAATAGAAGTAAAAATAAATACTAGTAATAAAATAATAAAATAATAATAGTAGGAAATGACTAAAAATGAACAAAATGGAATACTTGGGGTAAATTTGGAATAAAATAAAGAATAGGGACTAAATCGCGTGCGGGAATAAACAAGAGGGACTAAAATGGTCAATATCCCCAAGATCCCCCCACGCGCATACCCAGTTGGCTGCTTTAAGGACCAAATCGGAAACAAAATAAAATCTAAGGGTCAATTTTAAAAGAATCAACAAGTCGAAATCGTATTCGATCAAGCGGAGCAATGAAAGGAGGGATCATTCACAAATATCCCTTTAGGATATCGCGAGATCCCTGCACCAAACGGCGCCGTTTTGTCTGTTATAAAACCTTCCTTATCCCTTTTTTTCAGAAATCAACTTCAGAACCCTAAGGTTCCCTCAAAACACAGCAGCCAACATGCCTTCTCTCTTCCCCCTTCTTAGCCCGACGCTTGGGTTTCTTCGGCGACCGATCGCACCACCACCGCTCTCGGTGGCCGACGGTGCGTGGGGATGGCCCTTGTGATCGGAGGCCGGTCGGCTCGCGAAGAGGGGGGTTTTAGCCCTGTTTCCGGCGTGGACCTGGAGGCCGAATCTTGGCTCCTCAACACCCGAAAGAGCAAACCTCCTCCTCCGCTGCTCTCGGCCTCATCGATGAAGGGACGGCTCCGGCGACGCGACCCCGAGTTCAGGTAACACCCTCTTCGCCTTCCCCTTTTTTATTGTAAAACGTTTTAAGATGATAAAAAAAATAGAAATCGACGGTGACAAATCGAAAAAATCGACCTTTTAAATTGTTCTTGATTTTTTTTTATTTCTGATCGCTCTCTTTTTTTCAGATTTTCCGTTTTTTTTTTGCTTTTTTATCTTTCCTTTTTTTTTTAAAAATATATATATGAAGAAAAATAAAAAAACGATGAATCAATATATAGAAAAAAAACTGAATCGACCTTTTATTGATTCTTGATAGTTTTTGCTTTTTAGCCGAATCTCTTTTCTCTTCAAACAAGAAATTCCTTCCTCTTCCTCTCTGTTTTTTCAAAACCGAAAAAAGAAAAGAAAAAAAACCTCCCCTTATACCGAACACCAATCGGCCTTTATAGCCCTTTTTACAACTTGTTTATCGCTTTTCTTCTCTCTGCTATGCGTGTTGCCTCTGTCTTGTTTTGCAGTGTCAAGTGGTGGCAGAAAGGTGGGGGCGTCGGTGGAGCAGTAGCAGTCGAGCTTCTGCAAGGCAGAGGGCAGTTGCCCTAGGGTTTCATTTTTGATTTTGTTTTTCGGTTTGGTTTGTTTAGTGGGCTAGGTGTATTGGGCTTGTTGGGCTTGAAAGCCCGGGTAAAATGGGTCTGTACAACGGGTAAGGGGTGTTACAGTATTTGACTTTTTTTCATGCAAGAAGATATAATAGTTACTATGAGATAAATAGGATCATATTAGGTGAACGAATTTAACCTAAAGAGATAAAAAATATCCTACGAGGATAATAAACTTACGACAATGTCATTGGACAATCACTTATTAATATGTTTTCATGAAATGATTCAATTGTTAAATAAATTGTAATTAATAAACTAAGAGTCAAACTTAATTAATATGTACAATCGGTGCTTCGCTAACTTGACATAACTCAAAACGGATTGCATCTAGAACCGATAATTTGGAATGAATGAAACGAAGATTAAGAGAAATAAATAGCATGTATCACTATCCACAATCAATGTGTTTTCTTTCTAAGTATAAAAGATGACTTAGAAATTAAATTAATTTCTTTGAATTATTATTTAATTGGTTGTAATTAAATAATTGAAGTTCAAAGTAAAAATTAAATTAATTAATCACCATAGTTTTATTGAGTGGGGCAATTAAATATATTTCCTCGTAAATTTTATATATATATTAAAGTTAATATGGTTTTAATGGAAGTAGAATCGGTTTGAGAAACTAATTTAATAGGACAAATTAATTAATATTTTGAAAAATAGAAATAATTACTAGATTGGTCAAATTATAAGTGTGGGTTAAAAATCTAGATAACATATATAATTGTTTCCAATAAACGAGACGGATCTAACAAGCCCATCCCATATGAAAGGAGAGACCGTTAGAAAAAACGGGTTTGGAAAATGTAGCAAAAAGATAAATTTAGGGAAAAACCAGAGTTTTAATTTTTTTTTCCAAAACAAGATCTTGGTTGTGATATCTAAAGTAATAAACACTTAATCAAAATTGTACCTTTTCGATTCGTCTAGGATGAGCGCTTCCATCGAGTAGTTTTCTCCGCTATCCTCAAGCTCACGTCTGCTGAGCATAGGCTCGCTTCGAATCAAAAATTTTTCACAAAAATTACCAGCGGGGTAATTTTGCAATTTCTTTAAATTTTTAGGTCAAGTTGTAAATCAGAAAAAATATCTCTAGAAATTTTTCTTTTTATATAGGGAGAGTTTAGAGAGTTCAACTATAATTAACTTTAATATTAATTAATATAATATTTATCAAGATAAATTTTAGATTAAATTTAAAATTAAATCTTATTAAAATAATAGAATCTTTATATACAAGATAAACATTAAATTAAATTTAATATTAAGATAATCACTTTAATATTAAATTAATAAAATACTATTAAGATAAGTATTAAATTTAATTTAATATTAAACTTTTAAAATAATATTATTTTTGGAATAGTTAATCTGAAATCAAATTCTCTAGTAGAGTCCTAATAGGAGTGTAACCCTTCTACTGCTCAACCACCGATGACCAACCGCCGCCAGCCACTAGGACACCATCGTCCCAGCCACCAGCACTACCGTGCCTGGTGATGCAGGTGCGACACCCTTATGGCATCCCGAGCCGGTTTGGCTGTTATAAGTTCGGTTCGGGTTAATGATGACCCGACTGGTCCGGTCTAGCCATCGATTGTACGGTCAGCTCGATTTCACATACTGAGCCTAGTTCGACCAATTTTTTTGTCTTGGTCTCAGTTTTGAGCACTCGAACCCAATTTAAGATCTCAAATCTATTTTTCAAGTTCAATTACCCATTGGACCCATTGTCTAACTTGAAAAGTAACTTTCAAAAATATCATATTAATTTTAATTGATTTGATTAATTTAGTTTTACTTAATCAAAATTAATTTTTCCAAAAATCACTTAGATTTTCCAAATTAATTTTTAAGAAAATTCTTTAATCAAATTCTCTAGTTGAACAATTCTCATGACCACCTAATTTAATTCCACATCTAATAAATCAACTCAATTAGATTATTCCCTAAGGTATAGAATTTTTTACTTCTGATTCAGATGCAGTCTGATCGAGTTTTTGTTGAGCTAGCAGGAGGGACTAATTTGATGTATTGAAAGTTTGAGTTCAATTGGTAATAGAGCTAAATGCTGGTATATGATAGATGGAAAAGTAATGTGGCCACAGGTTATTTTTCTAGGACGAATGATTTAATTACTATTTGTTAGTAATTAGTTTTTTTATTAAGGAAGATGTAATGGTTACTATGAGATAAAATAAGATCATATTGGGTAAATAGATTTTACTCAAACAGATTAATGATATCCTATAAGGGTAACATATATATGACAAGGTCATTGGACGAACACTTGATAAATAGCTTTTGTAAAGGTATATAATAGAGAGAGCTCAGTCATGGTGGTACTTTAGTGAAATGATTCCATGACTAAGTAAATCAAAATTTAATTACAAATTACTTAAACCCTAATTATATATGTTAAATCAGTCTCTATGTTACCTTGGTATGACTCTGTACAGTTTGCAATAGAATCAACATGAATGAATGAAAATTACAAATTGGAGAAATAGATCGCATGTATTATTATCCGTAGTGAATGCGCTTTTTGTCTATGCAAGAGATGACTTAGATATTAAATTAATTTTTTGAATTATTATTTAATTATTTTCAATTAAATAATTGAAGTTCGAAATGAAAATTTAATTAGTCATCATGATCTTGGTGAACAAGTTAATAAAATTAATTTTCTCATAGATTCTATTACAATTAAGTCATCATGACTTTAATATAATTATAATTGGATTGAGAAAATAATTTAATTAGGAAATTAATTAAATAAACAATATTTTTAGAATAAAAAAATAATTATTAGGTTGGTAAAATTATGAGTTGATTTAAAGATCAAATGACACATATAATCAATACTTGATACGTGAGACAGGCCTAGAGACCCATCTACACAGCAAAAGGCAACAACCCTCGTGTTCATAGGGTGTATCTGTCGCCACTATGCGTCCTTAAATGGGATTGCTTGTATTTTATATTAAAATAATATTATTTATTCACCCTTGTTCAATTGAGATTCTTTTGTTCTTCTCTATGGATAGAGAGTATTGGTTAGGTCAAATAGATACCTCCTAAGCGTTAATACTCTATCAAAATCTAATGTGATTTATTTTTTCAAATAAATACTATATTTTGCGAGAGTTCATCTCTTGGTTTTTAACTTTTGAGGAAATTAATATTCCACTGAATGTTAATTAAAGTTTTTATTTTTTAAAATTTATTCGTAAAATTAAAACCCACACTCTAAGTAAACTGGAGTTTAAGATTAGCAGAGAAGCATGTTTGGTTGAAGCCACGAAATGTTTAGAATTATCTAACTCAAAGCACAAGTATTATTTTTAGTTAGGGTTTATTGTTATAAATAACACAACTATTTAATTTTAGAAATTTTTAATTTTTCACCATGCAATAAAACTATTTCTAAACCGAATACAATTCAAACAATATCCACCTATTCCTCTCTCAATATTGTATGATATAAAAAAATCATATATCTCATCATAAAATTCAGATTACAACATCTCTTTATGTTAGAATAATGATATTTAAATTTGAGAAAAACATTAATAATATTTGACATGCTACTATATATTTGCAAAAAATTAACTAAAACATATATAAAAATAAATAAACTTTTGGCAAAAGCCCTTATCTTAAGTATATTGGTTCTAGATTTATTATGTGAAGAGTTTTGAATATTCATCATGTTTTATTTTCATGTGGGTTTTAGTCTAATTTACTAGTTATAATTTATATTGTTCCAAATTTTAATCCATTTGTGATATAATAATTTGATTCTAAATTTTATTTACTCGAACAATTCCATTTATGTTGTAATACTTTTTTAAAAAGAAAATAACTTGATTCGTGAAGTTGAACTGAAATTCATAACAAATTTTCCATATTCAAATTCCATATGCATTAAACACAGTAAATCTCATTCTAAGATTTCAGATTACAACATCTCTAATATTAATCTATAAAATATTTGTATTTCAATTTGAGTTAATTCAACTATGACTCTCACTTCTCAAATTTAAAATATTTTAATTATATTCTTAAATTATTGATATTATATTAATAAAGTCTTTTCATTATTGAAGTTATTAATTTAAGCATTAAATAAGATATCACGATTTAAAATGAAAATTTAAAAAAAGTATTGTAAAAATAATGATTTAGAGATTTTCAAAGCTTATACAAAAATTATTATTCACATTATTATTCACATTCTTTTTTTATTTTATTTTTTATTTTAAATTTTAAAATTATGCAACAACATTTTACTTTTCTTTTAAAATTTTTGTTTTAAATTATGTCATCTAAAATTTTATGTGTTATTCTAAATTAATGATTTCCAAAGTTGTTTGAACAAAATTGAATTAAGAACCAACTGAGGTATTGAGGTATCGATCTGGAGAAGGGCATTGAATTGTTTGACCCAAAAACCAGTACGAGCTGGTTAAATTGGGCAAAAAAAAAATTGTTGAACCGAATGAATCGAATTTTTAATATTTTTATTTTTTATAAATATTTTAATAATTTATATAATCGAACCAAATGAATCGATTTGACCGACGAACCAATGACTTGATCGGTTCGACCATCAATTTAGTTCTGAAAACCTTGATAATTTCAATAATGGAAAGAACTGATGAATATAACATCAATAGTTTATAGATGTATTAGAATGCTTTGAAGGTTGAGGACCAATTTAAAATGAGAGTAATAGTTTGAGGATGTCTAGTGCAATTATCTCTTTTGAATTTTAACAAAAAACTAATAAATTATTAGATAAACTATAAAAACAGCCGCTCAACTATGGGATTATTATTTTAATAAATAAATTTCATGTAAGAAAAATTAAAAATAAGTATTAAATTATTTTTAATTATTTTTATAGTTTTATTTGTATTTTTATCAAAAAGAAACTTTTAAATTTTTAATTTTCTAATTTTAAGAATCAAAACTAAATTAGTAAAATGTGTATAGTTAAGGGTTAAATTTTAAAATTTCTAAAATTAAAATTAAATTGATAGAATCTGTAAATATTGGAGGCTAAATTTATTATAATATTAATAAAAAATTTAATGAGTGATGAGTGACCAAAATAATAAATTTCTATAACATTAGCAACTACTAAAATAGAAATTTTAAACCTAATGACCAAACCCTAAACACTAACAATTGGGTGAAATTTTTATAGCTTACCCTAAACTATTATATATTTAAAAAAACTAAAACATATATAAAAGCAAAATAACTTAATTCGTGAGATTGTAACTGAAATTCAGAACAAAATTTCCATATTCAAAAACAAAATATGCATTAACTGCAGTAAAACTATAATAATTCAAATCAAAACTCTCCCATTTTCCTCTAAAAACATCCCATTTCCATTCTAATAAGAAGAACTAAATCAAACTAAACTTATTAAAATTATGAGATAAAACTCCATTAATTAACATAAGAATCAAAAGGGGGGAATCCCATCACAAAACCCTAAATTTCAATCTCCTTGAAGCTTGCTTACCACGATTTTCATGGATTCCTGAGTCTGATTCGTCATTAAACCACCCCACTGATCTCTGAGCCTCCAGCATTATCTGTGAAATACCTGCAAAAATAAAAACAAATTAACAATCTCAGTGCATTAATTTATAATTTAAAGAACTACTAATATTTAAGAAAAACAAATTGTTTTTTACACAGATCATAAGTTAATGGGAAAAAAGCATTAAATCAGAAACCAATGAAATAATTAGCGGAAGAAGGGGATTGCAGAACTGGGTTTTTTTAACAGCAATCAAATGTATAGATTAAATCATCATTTCAAACAAAAATAAGAATTAAAAAAAATGGGTTTGTTCTTTTCACAGATCATATTAAGAAAAAGTATAAAATCAGAAACGAATGAAAGAATTAGAGAAAGAAGGGATTCTAATTGCTAGTTTTAATTTTGCCTTCTTGAACGGTTTGTTTGTTGTGGCGGATGTCGTGGACGGTGGCGGAGATCTTCCAGTAAAGCGGACGGCCGACGTAGAAGAGAGCCAAGAGGATGAGCGCCGCCAGTACTATACGAAACGCCAGCTTTGATGTTGACGATGCCATTGATTTTATCGGTTCTTTTTGCTTTGATTTGGTGGAGACTTTGAAGATTTGTTCTTCTGAAAGTTAAAAAAAAAAATGGAGAAATTAAGTGACAGAAAAACTCAACAAAATTAAACACAAAAAGTTAGTCATAAAACTAAAAACAATCAGCGAGAGATAATCCACTGATGCAGGAGATTATGCCACGTTAGCTTTGAAATATCCCCATGATTATGAAATGCTTGTAATAAAATTCAAGTACACCGAGTGGTAATTTTACCCCTTTTTCGGCTAATAGTTAGATTTTGATTTTGATTTTAATTATGAATTTGATATTTAATTTTTTATTTTAATTAATTATTTAATTTTAATATTAATGTTTAATTTAGTATTTGAGATTTTTTTCTCTCAATTAAGCATCTACATTTTTTTTACTGGAGTATATGTTAAATATTTTTTATTCCATATGATTGGTTTGTGTACTAAATTAAACATTGAAAGTAAATTTGGGTACCAAATTAGGACAAATAAAAACTTAAGCACTAACTTGAGTCATGAGCCGTGGATTAAAGCCTATAACGAATGCATACAAAATTACCCAAAAAGGTCAAATGATTAAATAGGATTTTTTTAACACACTTACACTGGCCTAATTTGTGGAATATAAGGAGAAATTCATCCACTTAAAGTTTTAGTGGTCCAGTGTAAACACTCCACCAACTTGTATTTTATAAGGGTAAATATTGTAATCTTAAAAGATAAGATTGTATAGTGTTTAAATTTCTTAAGACTCTCATCTTATAGATAGACTTTAGTGTAACAACTTAATTTCAGGTGATGTCGAAAAATGTGATTTTGGAATCTTATTTCCGTAAATCGAGTCCATAAGGATAAGATATAAAGATTAACGAAGTTCATATAAAAATATATTAAAGATCGGTTAAATAATTTAATTGAGAAATTATTTAATTGAAACTCAAGGACTAAATTGTAAAAGTTAAATCGTTATTGAATTTTAATTTAAAAATGATTGAAAACCTAGATAGCAAATATACAAAAGACCAAGATAATTATTTATCCAATTATAAACATGAAATAGTGGATGATGACGATGACTTCCACTAAATCTTAATCTTATAATTGAATAAATAGGTAAACCTTAATCAATGAACTAATCATAAGTTAATTAAATGTTAATCAAATTATAAATAGTCAAATTAGAGGATGGAAAGATGACATTGTCATATCCAGCTTTAGCTTAATAAACATTATTGGTATAAATTTTCTATACGAATATAATGGACTCTTTCTGCGAAAATTCTCTTTGTCAAGAAGCTGGTGTGGGTTCCTCCCCCATGGAGGATATAACTTCTAAAAAGGTTCTTTTTAGAGATAAATCTAATGAGGTGGGCAATGATATGCTCATTGATTCGACTGCTGGACTAGTTCTCTCTTGGAAAGACATTATTGGGACAATCATCCAAAGCAAATAGAAGTGGTCTAGAAGAAGGTGAAGATTTCGATCTAGTGGAAGGGGATATCCAGAAAACTATAGTTAATGGTATTCCTTCCATTGTTTTTTTTTTTCAAAAAGGATCCATCAATTCCTCATAAGGTTATGGAAAATACAATGGTTTTTTAAAACTCTTTAGTTGAAACATCGCGTACTCTGTGCTACACAATAAGATTTGCAACATTTGGAAGCCATCATCTTCGTTTCAACTAATGGATATCGAAAATGGGTACTTCCTTGCTAAATTCCAGAGTAAATTTGATTGTGAAAAGGCTCTCACTTAAAGTCCTGGGATTTTTTCGGTCAATACCTGACGGTTCAACCGTGGACGATGTCTTTCAACCCATCACAATCATTCCCCAGCGTGGTTATGTCGTGGATTAGACTTCCGGGATTGTCAGGCTACATGTATAAATGTAAGATCCTCGTGGAAATAGGGGGAGTAATTGGAAGGGTGGCCAAGCTAGATATGAATACTGATAACAAGGTAAGAGGGCGTTTTGCCCGTATGGTTGTGTATGTCAATTTAGACAGACCTTTGGTTTCTCAAATTCTTATCAATGGCAAAATTCAACAAGTGGAATATGAATTTTTACCAATGGTTTGTTTTCATTGTGGACGTTATGGACATGTTAAGGAAGCCTACCTGCATAAGAGTACTAATCCTAACACTGGAAAGGAAACGCCAACATCTGGTTCTTCATCGGTTAGTAAGAATATGGTCATTGACAGAATGGGGGAGAAGAGCGAACCACATAGATGTTGGTTGAGAACAAATCTTGATGCAAATCGAGGGAATCCCCACATTTGGGCACAGAAAATCAGGCAAAAGATATTGAAGGATCTCGATTTAGGGCTTTAATTGATATGGACATAAATGAGAAAACTAATTCGACTACTATAAATGTAAGAAATCAGAGTAATGGAGGGAAAGAAATTGTGACTGGAATTCCCAAGAAGGAAGATCTTTGCAATGTAAATTGGATCAAATTGCTAGTGGGCCTCAGGTTGTCACCTTATATGTTTTGGGCTTCAAAACTTCAGCAGATCAGTCCCAGATTAAAAGCCTGCTTAATGGAAAAATTAACAAGCCGGAATCAGCCCCTAATAAAGTGGCTTGTCTAGATCGAATTAACATTGGGTCAACTAAGTCTGCTAGAAAGGGTTTAGGGCCTTTGGTTACTTCTTCAGGCCAAGAGATTGGGCAGGTTAGTGTGACTCTCGGGCCTAAGGATCACACCTTGGTAGATCGAGCTCAGGGGGTCTGTTTGGGGGAACAAGAAATATCACTCACATGGGGAAACGGGGACCTGGCCGCGCACGGGGGTTCTGTTGATTCTAACCATTTTTGTAACACCCCCTACCCGTATTCGTTGTCAGAATAGGGTACAAGGCATTACCAGAGTTTACGATTTTTTTATTTTTTTTTATATAGCCCCTTTATAAATATCTAACCTTCCCTGCAAATTTTAAACCGAGACCAATCCACATCAACCAATCCAATTCAACATATTTTTAAAATGGATTCATGCATATTTATAAGATAACATCAACACAGACCAAGCCAATGTTTGCTAGCCATACCAATGGCTGACCTTACATTCATTTTATATTAACATTACTTTATTAGCTTATACATGCCATTGATTTCCAAGATAAAGTTTCTTCATATACCGAAAACTTAAGGCTGATAGTGTGGTGTATCTCCTACCGAATCCGACCTCTGAGCTCTTCACACTACAAAACTGGGGAAAAAGAAACAGGGTAAGCACTTTGTGCTTAGTAAATCCATGTAACAAGAATTATGCTTACCTAGCATTTTCAATACAATGCAATAAACATTCATATATCCATTCAATGCATTATTACCCTAACATACACAAGCTCAACATTCAAGTTAGTTCAATAATTTCCATGTATCAATAATATATTCCATGAATGATGAGCTCATCAATACCATGATTTCCGTTTCTTTGTTATATTTCCATATTTATCCCATTGAATTACTCGAAATTTCGATAGATTTTCGAGGTACACTTTAGTGTACAAATCCGAGTCCGTCAATTCATATTCATATGCGACATTTTCATTTCAGAGCACACTCCATGAACCTCATCCTTACAATGGGATTACGGTCCAAGCTAAATCCTCATAATATAAACTCATAGAGTATTGTGGGATTACGGTCGAGCTAAATCCTCAGCGACAATTACTCTAATGAGCTTGGATCTGAATTACCGTCGAGCTAAATTGAGACCTAATTCGGATTACCGTCCAAGCTAAATCCATTTTCCACATATTCTTCGGAGGGCTATATCAAGATAGGATCACCCGTCAAGCTAGATCCTTTTACCGTCAATTCCTTTTCGAGATCCATCGAATTTTCCTTTCATTCAACAGGATTTCTTCCCTTTTATCAAATATATCAATGTTTCATCAATCTTCATACAATGAACATTCAAATTATATTCATATCAATAACATACATTTCAAGCATTTAAGAAGATAATTAAAGTTACATGAACTTACCTCGATACTAGTTCAGATATAAAATCTACTAATCCGGGACTTTTCCTTTCCTCGATCTAGCTTCGTATTTGAGTTTTCCGGATCTAAATGAATAAATTCAATCATCAATTCAATACATTTCATGTTCACATGTACCATTTTCTATAATTCTATTATTATTTTTAGTTCATTCAAAACTGTCTACTTGAGTCATAGTCACTAAATTATTTTTATCTTGAGCTACAGAACTTAAAATTAAGATACGTTAATTTTTCCTAAAACTAGACTCACATATCTTCTTCCCATAAAATTTCAGAATTTTTGGTTCAGCCAATAAGTACAGTTTATTCTTTAAAGTCACCCCTGTTTTGCTGTTTGACAGTTCTGACCCTTCTTAACTAAAAATTAATTATCTCTTCATAAAGGATTCGGATGATGTTCCGTTTATTTCTATTGAAAATAGACTCATTAAGAATTCTAAACATATAAATTTAAGCCCTAATTATTTTTATCCAATTTTGATGATTTTATAAAGTTAAAACAGGGAACCCAATTCATTCGACCTTGTCTCACAAAATTTATTATATCTCATGATTTACATATCTATTGCTTACAATTGCTTTCTTACATGAGAAATTGGACTCAATAAGCTTTAATTTCATTTTTTTAACTTCTAATTATATTTCTACAATATATAGTGATTTTTCAAAGTTAGTCTACTGCTGCTGTCCAAAACTGTTTTAGTGCAAACTGCTTATTACCAATTTCCCTAAGCTTTCAATAAATGATAATTTCATCCTGCTCAATTAACTTCTCAATTGAGCTGATTTCTCCAATTAAAACTTTATTCTATCACTTTAAACTACTTTATAACCTTTGTAAATCAGAATTTCAGTAATAGACTTTAATTCCAAATATTTTCACAATTTAGATCCTAAAAATCAATTTCTATTGGAATTACCTAATAAAAATATCTCATAAACAATTTAAAGCTTAAATTTCATGCTAATTCATCATAAACTTACAGCACTCAACCATGGAAACTTTCAATTTCATCCATGAAATTAAAAACTAATGAATTTAATAGTAGGACCTAGTTGTAAAAGTCTTAAAAACACAAAAATTACAAGAAACAGGCAAGGATTAACTTACTTGCAGTAAAAATATGAAAAACCAGCTTAAGGAAACCCTTCTATGGTGTTTTTGCTGATGAGAATGCAGAAAAATAAAGAGAAATCTAGATAATTCCACTTTAGTCCTAGCTTTATTAAGTAAATTTTGCAATATTCCAAATTTGCCCTTAATTCTCCTTATTTTCTTGCTGATTTCATACCTTGCCGTCCAGCCCAAATAGACCTTGGGTCTATTTTCCTTTTAATCCCTCTTTCTTTTATCATTTAAACTATTTAATCATTTTTCATAATTTTGTATTTGTTACAATTTAGTCCTTTTGATTTAATTACATACTCAAACGTTAAAATTTTCTAACGAAATTTTAATACCACATTACTAACATTTTATAAATACTTATAAAAATATTTCCTACTCAATTTTATGTGATCAAGGTCTCGATACCTTGTTTTACCCAATTCCTTCAATAATTCCTTTTTCTAACAATCACTAAATCGGTAAAATTTTTCTATCGATATTTTAATACGATTTTATATCATATAAATATTCATGCAAAATATTAAAATAAATTTCTCTTTAAATCGGATTTATGGTTACTGAAACCATTGTTCGATAACCTTGAATTTAGGCCATTACAACTCTCCCCCTTTTAAGGATTTTCGTCCTCGAAAATCTTACCGAAGAAAGAGGTTTGGATATTGTTTCCTCATTGCCTCCTCCGGTTCCCATGTCGCTTCCTCAATCCGTGCTTTTGCCACAATACTTTGACCAAATTTATTTTTTATTTCTAAGCTCCTTTGTTTCTCGTGCTAATATCTTGACCGATTCTTCACTATAAGTCATATCCATTGAATCTCCACTTAGTTGGAGAGATAACATGTGAAGGATCCGACCGATATCGTCGTAGCATAGAGACATGCAAAACATTATGAATTCTATCGAGTTCCGGTGGTAACGCCAATCGATAAGCGACCGGTCCAATTCTTTCTATAATTTCATATGGCCTGATAAATCTTGGACTCAATTTACCCTTTCGACCGAATCGGAGAACTTTCTTCCAAGGAGACACTTTAGAATACCTTGTCACCGACCAAATTCAATCTCTTTCGTTTAAGATCGGCATATGACTTTTGGCGATCGAGGCTTTCAAGCTATTCAAATCACTTTTACTTTTCTTACATTTCCGAATCAAATCAACCCCATGTATCTTCTTTTCACTGGCTCATCCAATATAACATGATGTTCTACATTTTCTAACATACAAAGCTTCATACGAGCCATCGTATCTTGGATGATAAGCATTATTGTAAGCAAATTCAATCAAAGGTAGATATCTCTCCCAATTACCTTCAAACTCTAGTATACAACATCGAGCATATCTTCTAATACTTGAATTACACGCTCAGATTGGTCATCATCGAGGATGAAATGCACGATCTTTGAAATACAACCGAGTACCCAAAGCTTCTTGCAATTTGTCCCGAAGCGAGACGTAAATCGAGGATCTCTATCTCGATATAATGGAGACAGGCACTCCATGTAGCCCGACAATCTCGAGATATGTATAGTTCACCGGTTTATCTAAAGAATAATCCATACGTCATAGGAATAAAGTGTCTGACTTTGTCAATCGGTCAACAATCACCCAAATAGCATCTTTTTCCTCGGAGACAATGGTAACCCGATACAAAATCCATAGTGATTCTTTCCCATTTCCATTCCGTATAGTAATTGGTTGAAGTAACCCAGAAGGTACGATGTTACGCTTTGACTGTTGACATATCAAACATCTTGATACCAACTCAGAAATATCACGTTTCATACTTGGCCACCAGTACATCTTCTTCAAATCATTATACATTTTATTACTTCCCGGATGTACAGACATAATACCACTGTGAGCCTCGTGTAAAATCTTCTGTATGAGCTCTGAATTCTTGGGTACACATACCCTACCTATGAATAATAAACAATCATCAACCCCAACTTGAAATCCAGAATCAGTACCTGACTCACATTGTGCCCGTTTAACCTGTAACTTCTCATCATTCTTCTAAGCTTCACATATTTGCTGTAGAAATGTTGGTTTAGCTCTCAATTCAGCTATGATTGAACCATCATCAACTAAAGACAATTGAGCATTCATAGATCGCAAAGCAAACAGAGATTTTCGACTCAAAGCATCAGCCACAATATTAGCCTTACCTGGATGGTAATCAATAATCAAATCATAGTCCTTTATCAATTCAAGCCACTGCTTTGTCTCAAATTCGAATCTTTACGTGTCATCAAATATTTCAAGCTTTTATAATCAGTATAAATATGACATTTCTCACCGTATAGGTAATGCCGCCATATCTTCAGAGCAAATACAATAGCAGATAATTCAAGATCATGTACAGGATAATTTCTTTCATGTGGTTTAAGTTGTCTTGAAGCATAGGCTATTACTTTACCTTCTTGCATCAAGACACAACCTAAACCATTTAATGGGGCATCACCAGAAATAACAAATTCCTTACCGGTTCAGTTGCACTAATCTTGGTGCTTCCGTTAGTAGATCTTTCAATCGGTTGAAACTCTGCGACATTCATCATCCACTCGAACTTTACATCTTTACGCAATAATCGAGTCATCGGAGAAGCTATCATAGAAAATCCTGTACAAATCTTGGTAATAACCACTAAACCCAAGAAACTTCTAACTTCGGATACATTCTTGGTGGACTCCAATTGACAATAGTGAGATTTTACTTGGATCTACCCTAATTCCTTCAATGGATACAATATGTCTAAGAAAACCCACTTCGAAGCCAAAATTCACATTTCTTGAATTTAGCATATAACGCTTCTCTCATAAATTTGCAACACAATTCTCAAATGTTCGCATGTTCTTCTTCATCTTGAGAATAGACCAAAATATCATCAATGAAAACTACCACGAACTTTGTCTAAATATGGTGCGAATATCCGATTCATCAAATCCATAAATCTGCGGTGCATTAGTCATTAAACGGCATAACCGAAACTCATAATGCCCGTACACGGTTACGAAAGTCGTCTTTGCACATCCGACTACTTTACACAGAATCGATAGTAGCCCGATCGGAGATCAATCTTTGAAAATATAGTAGCACCTTTTAGTGATCAAATAAATCATCAATCCGGGGCACGGGTACTTATTCTTTATAGTTACTTTATTAAGTCGGATAATCAATACACAATCTCAAAGACCCGTCTTTCTTTTCACAAAGTAACCGAGCACCCCAAGGTGAATGACTCGATCGGACAAAGCCTCTATCAACAAGTTCTTGCAATTGTTTCTTTAATTCCTTTAATTTCGTAGGAGCCATCCAGACGCGAGCTATGGAAATCGAGTAGTTCGAAATCAAATCTATAGAGAATTCCACTTCCTTTTCGGTGGCAACCACGTAATTCCTCCGAAACACATCGAAAATTCGCATACCATCGCATCGCTCAGATCTTTGACTCGAGATACCTTGGTGTCGAGTACATAAGCAAGAAAAGCATCATACCCTTTTTAACATACCTACGGCGGAATAATCGAAATCACATCGATAATCCTCCGTCGATCAGATTTAACCCGAGTAATTCGTCATTCTAACACTTCAACACAATATATTTACATTTCTTAGTTTACTCTGCATCATCTTGAGTTAACCAATCCATGCCCAATATCACATCAAACTCATCAAATGGCGGTAACATCAAATCACCAGAAACAATAACCTCTTACCATCGGTGGACAATTTTACAAATTTTATCAACCAAAATAGCTTGGCCAAAGGGTTCGAGACTTTAACCACAAATTCAATGGGTTCAACAGATAAATCTTTAACGCATGCAAGTTTTACATATATATGAATCGTAAAATCGGGATCAATTAATGCGATAATATTAGTATCAAGTAAAGAAAATGTACCAAGAATAACATCGGTCTTTGAGGCATCTTCTCCGGTGCGAATGACATATGTCCTAGGAGGCGCTGTGTCTTAAGCCTACTTGCGAAGATCTTTTGTAGCTCCTCGGCTACCAACGACATTACCGGATGGTCGAGATGGTCTACCCTCAAAGATGGATTACTCGGCCGATATCTATTCAACTTCTTTTCACCCCTTTCGGACAATCTCGAGAAATGGTCAAAAGAACCACATCGGTAATAAGCCCCGCTCTTAAATCGACATTCACCAAAATGAGCTTTATTACAATATTGGCATCTCGGCTTAGGGTACCAACACGCCAACACCGTCACCGATAGAGTGGAAGGTCTTGGATTATTGCGTTGAGAACCTTGCTCTCTGCTCGAATACCCAGTGGTTGAGGTAGAACGATCCTGGTACTTCTTCAATTTCTTTGGAGTAGAAAATCGAGATTTTCCCATTGGTCTTTTACTAAAAATTTGAGCTTCCCTCTCATTGTTTCTTTTCTTTGCTCAATTCTTCGCTTTATAAGCTCGCTCTGCAATGTAGCAAACTCTCAATTTCAAGAATTCGATAAGTAGCTTAATTTCTTCATTTAACCCTTCTTGAATCGTTTGCACATTTCAACCCGATTGTACCCATTCTCGAGCATATTTACTCAACCGAACAAATTCTCTTTCATACTCGACATCGATCTATTGCCTGTTTCACTCAAGAAATTCTTTTCTTTTCGATCAAGGAATCTCGATGATATATTTCTTTTGAACTCGACCGAAGAATTCCCATGTAATTTCTTCTTTCGAACAAGCTGAAGCTTTAGTATTCCACCAATGATAAGTCGTGTCTTTTAGCGGTGAGGCGGCACATTTTAAACATTCTTCGGTGTGTAAGATAATTCTTTCAAAACCCGAGTAGTATTCTCTAACCAAAATTCAGCCGTTCGGATCATCATCAATCTTCTTTCAAATTCTTCAGCCCATATTTTCGGATTTTATCAACTGGAGCTTTCCTTTTCGACAGATTCAAGACTGTACCTGTGGAATCTCGGAACCAAAGTGGAGGAACAGGAGGGGAGCTTGAGTTTCTTTGCCTTTGTAGGGTTAGTTCTTATGTCTTGAGTAAACCATTCATTCATCATTTGAAAGAAGGCTATTTTGCCTCCTCCCTTGACCCTCTGTCAAGGCCTTCTACTATTAGTTTCTTCTCTTTGTCTTCGGGTTTAGCATGGCTCCCACTTCTTCAAATTGAGCTCGATCGGATGACATTACTATAAGGAAAACACAATTTAAATGGTGGGAGATATCACACTATCAAAAATAATTTAAATGGCATGTATAGCTAATCCAGATTCGCTATATGGGTCCTAGAACCGCTAAACCGTAGCTCGATACCAACAAATGTAACACCCCTACCCGTATTCGTTGTCGAATAGGGTACAAGGCATTACCGAGTTTACGATTTTTTATTATTATTATTTTATATAGCCCTTTATAAATATCTAACCTTCCTGCAAATTTTAAACCGAGACCAATCCACATCAACCAATCCAATTCAACATATTTTCAAAATGGATTCATGCATATTTATAAGATAACATCAACACATACCAAGCCAACGTTTGCTAGCCATACCAATGGCTGACCTTACATTCATTTTATATTAACATTACTTTATTAGCTTATACATGCCATTGATTTCCAAAATAAAGTTTCTTCATATACCGAAAACTTAAGGCTGATAGTGTGGTGTACCTCCTACCGAATCCGACCTCCGAGCTCTTCACACTACAAAACAGGGGAAAAAGAAACAGGGTAAGTACTTTGTGCTTAGTAAATCCATGTAACAAAATTATACTTACCTAACATTTTCAATACAATGCAATAAACATTCATATATCCATTCAATGCATTATTACCCTAACATACACAAGCTCAACATTCAATTTAGTTCAATAATTTCCATATATCAATAATATATTCCATGATTGATGAGCTCATCAATACCATGATTTCCGTTTCTTTGTTATATTTCCATATTTATTCCATTAAATTACTCAAATTTCGATGGATTTTCAGAGGTACACTTTAGTGTACAAATCCGAGTCCGTCAATTCATATTCATGTGCACATTTTCATTTCAGAGAGCACACTCTCGCGAACCTCATCCTTACAAATGGATTACTACCGAGCTAAATCCTCAGAATATAAACTCATAGAGTATTGTCGGGATTACTACCCGAGCTAAATCCCAGCAGCAGACAGTTACTCTAATGAGCTTGGATCTGAATTACCAGTCCAAAGCTAAATTGAGACCTAATTCGGATTACCCGTCCGGGCTAAATCCATTTTCCACATATTCTTCGGGAGGGCTATATCAAGATAGGATCACCCGTCCGGGCTAGATCCTTTTTACCGTCAATTCCTTTTCAGAGATCCATCGAATTTTCCTTTCATTCAACCGGGATTTCTTCCCCTTTTCATCAAATATATCAATGTTTCATCAATCTTCATACAATGAACGTTCAAATTATATTCATATCAATAACATACATTTCAAGCATTTAAGAAGATAATTAAAGTTACATGAACTTACCTCGATACTAGTTCGTATATAAAATCTACTAATCCATGACTTTTTCCTTTCCTCGATCTAGCTTCGTATTTGAGTTTTCCGGATCTAAATGAATAAATTCAATCATCAATTCAATACATTTCATGTTCACATGTACCATTTTCTATAATTCTATTATTATTTTTAGTTCATTCAAAACTGTCTACTTGAGTTATAGTCACTAAATTATTTTTATCTTGAGTTACAGAACTTAAAATTTAGATCCGTTAATTTTCCCTAAAACTAGACTCACATATCTTCTTCCCATAAAAATTTCAGAATTTTTGGTTTAGCCAATAAGTACAGTTTATTCTTTAAAGTCGCCCCTGTTCTGCTGTTTGACAGTTCTGACCCTTCTTCACTAAAAATTAATTATCTCTTTATAAAGGATTCGGATGATGTTCCGTTTATTTCTATTGAAAATAGACTCATTAAGAATTCTAAACATATAAATTTAAGCCCCTAATTATTTTTATCCAATTTTTTATGATTTTCTAAATTTAAAACAGGGGAACCCAAATTCATTCTGACCTTGTCTCACAAAATTTATTATATCTCATGATTTACATACCTATTGCTTACAACGTTTCTTCTATGAGAAACTAGACTCAATAAGCTTTAATTTTGTATTTTTTTCATCTTCTAATTCAATTTCTACAATTTATAGTGATTTTTAAAATTTAGTCTACTGCTGCTGTCCAAAACTGTTTTAGTGCAAACTGCTTATTACCAATTTCCCCCTAAGCTTTCAATAAATGATAATTTCATCCCTGCTCAATTAACTTCTCAATTGAGCTGATTTCTCTCAATTAAAACTTTATTATATCACTTTAAACTACTTTATAACCTTTGGAAATCAGAATTTCAGTAATAGACTTTAATTCCAAATATTTTCACAATTTAGATCCTAAAATCAATTTCTATTGGAATTACCTAATAAAATCATCTCATAAACAATTTAAAGCTTAAATTTCATGCTAATTCATCATAAACTTACAGAACTCAACCATGGTAACTTTCAATTTCATCCATGAAATCAAAAACTAATGAATTTAATAGTAGGACCTAGTTGTAAAAGTCTTAAAAACACAAAAATTACAAGAAACAGGCAAGGATTAACTTACTTGCAGTAAAAATATGAAAAACCAGCTTAAGGAAACCCTTATATAGTGTTTTTGTAGATGAGAATGCAGAAAAATAAAGAGAAATATAGATAATTCCACTTTAGTCCTAGCTTTATTAAGTAAATTTTGCAATATTCTAATTTTGCCCTTAATTCTCCTTATTTTCTTGCTGATTTCATACCCTTTCCGTCCAGCCCAAATATACCTTGGGTCTATTTTTCTTTTAAGCCCTCTTTCTTTTATCATTTAAACTATTTAATCATTTTCATAATTTTGTATTTATTATAATTTAGTCCTTTTGATTTAATTACATACTCAAGCGTTAAAATTTTCTAACGAAATTTTAATACCACATTACTAACATTTTATAAATACTTATAAAAATATTTCCTACTCAATTTTATGTGATCAAGGTCTCGATACCTTGTTTTTACCCAATTCCTTCAATAATTCATTTTTCTAACAACCACTAAATCGGTAAAATTTTTCTATCGATATTTTAATACGATTTTCCTATCATATAAATATTCATGCAAAAATATTAAAATAAATTTCTCTTTAAATCGAATTTATGGTTACGAAACCATTGTTCGATAACCTTGAATTTAGGCCATTACAATTTTCTTGCTAATGGATGCGATTTAACCTAACTCAAAGTGATTCACCGGTCAACATCGTCGTTTCTGTTGCTATAACGACGGCCTTGATCCCAAGGATTTAAATTACGGTCGCGATCGGCGTTTTTGATTCTTGTCGCGTTTATCGCGATTCTGGACATAACGGACGCTATTGCGATTCTATCATGGTATCGCGATGCGTGAATTTTTTAAAATTCGCACAACTTATTATAAAATATAATAATTATAATTATAATTATAAAAATCATATACCACCTTATATGAAGACAATTTATTTAAAATTCAAATTAACAAATTTTAACATAAAATATGTATTATTTTAATGAATGGATTATGATTTCTAAATAAATAATAATATAATAACTTAAAATTTTAAATTTTTAATCTCCATTTTGTTAAAGTATAAGGACTAACAATATATTTTAACCTTTTAAGAATGTCCGGAAGCAAATTTTATATAAAAGATAATCACACCCTTGTTGTTTTATTTATCTATGTATTTTTCATTTCGCTTATTTTAATTATAAATATTGAAGTATTAGAAATTAAAAATATTTATTTTATTTTATAAAAAAATTATATTTGACTTTGTTTAAAATTAAATATTTTAAATGTATATTAATTCATTTAGATATTAACTTGAGGTGAACTAATTAAATTGTTTTATGTAAAAAAATTTAAGCCACCGATTGAGTGGCCAATAAGATTAGTTTTCTGTTTTACACTTTTACTCTTTTCATTTCCAAGGCAGTAATTAAATGTTTATTATCTCTTCCTTTAATAAATCACTTCCTTTAATAAATCAGTTACTTTTTAAAAAATAATAATAATGGCAGAAGCAGAATCGTTTTCTGCCTCTCTGCTGTCTGTTCTAAGAAAAGTCCCTAAAGAGGCTAAACTCTAAAGCTTTTTTTTTCCCCAAATCCTAGCGAAGCAAAATCGTTACGCCTCTCTCCCTTCTCCAATCTCCAATTCTCCCTTCATGGGAGAAATCAAGACTCCAGAGTCCAGACTAGAGTTTTTATCCCTAAGTCCCCAACCCTGCTTTCATTGTTTAAAGAAAATATCTATAGATTCTACTATTCCTCTGCAGATTCAAGACATGCAAGCAAGCGAAGCAAGAATCAAGATGAAACACCCCACACCCGACCCACGAGCACAATCGGATCTGGTATGTTCCTAAAGTAAACCGATTTCAAAATCATTTTGATACTTAGAGAAAATTGTAAATTTTAGAAAAACTATTATTTTGAATTTGGGCTTAGATTGGAAACCCATTTATTTAATCTTGTAAGCCCATTTAATTAAATACATCCAATATAGTTCTTAGCATGAAACTTAACAATAAGCAAACATAAAGTATAATCCATTGGGCCTTAAGGCCTTATTACATCAAATAAAACCCAAAATAGAATAAAAGTAACTAAAAATAAAATTAAGTCCAAACTAAATGAAATTTTTCGCATGTAGCATAGCCACCTCATGGTCCACCGGCCGGTCCAATCACTTGCTCATCACCGAAAAAATAATTCCCACAATGGGGTGAGTCAACGGACTCAATGTGCACACAATACTATCATTCAATAAATCAGGCATTCATGTTTAAATCATCAGGTCCATATAATAATGAAATTATGATGCAACCCAAACCCAATCCTAATGGTCCATCCGCTACACACCACCCGTACCTACCATTTTCACCGTGGGGACTACTAAGTCAACCCTCCATCCGCTACTCTCCATCAAAGGCATTCGCCCATATCGTTGTGTCATTAGACACTATAATCAAATTATACGTTGTGTCATTAGACACTATTGTAACCGAAGTTACCAAAATTTACGCAATGTGACCGTAGTCAACATATTTCAGTTGGTGAGACCGAAGTCAACACCTTCGTTGGTGAGACCAAGTCAACACCTATTCTCCCCTTTCACATAAATCCGAATGCCCCAAAATATATATTGTGCATAACTTTAATTTCATGTTCATATACATATATTCGCATGTTATTAAATAACATATTTCACAATCCTATCGAAGTAGGAAACGTGCACAGGTACTTTTGCCACATTTATGGTACATAGCCACATTCACATTCTTATTCATAATCATATATTAAAATATTTAGCCATAAAATATCGAAGGATAGTAAGGTACACACCTGTTTTGCTTAATAGGTTCCTTGAGATCTCGAGAATCCCGATCTAATTTTTTTTAGATCTATTAATTCCTATATTCGGCCCACCAAATAAAACACATTAATAACCCTTTTTGGCTTAAAACAAAACCAAATCCTAGTAGGATTTGTAAAAAGACTCACCTTTGCCGATTTGGTGTTTATACAAATCCCGAAAGTTTGGTTTTTCCTCTACCTGATATTCGGCCAACCTTGTATTTCAATATGGGTTAGTTTTTGACTTTTCAAAAATTAAGGAATTGATCTAGATAATCTTACAACCATTGGCGAATATTTTAGAGGCTTACCTTATAGATTCCAAATCCGAAAGTTCCTTTTTGTCTTGAATATCCGTCAAATCCTTAAAATTCATATGTTAGATCCGATCTAACTTTAATAAGTTATAAGCGGCCTTTGGTAGAATATATCTTACCTTAATTTCCTCGAATCAAATCCGAACCTCCTCCTTTTGACATTCGACCATAGACATAAGAGAGGTTATTTTCTTAAGCCTTGTTTAAGCGAATTAGAAGAACAAGAATTAATTGTTCTTACCTTAAATCCTTGATCTTTGTATTCTGTGAGTTGTGGAAACTTGAGATCCCTTGTATTATTCTACCATGATCAAGAAGAATGGGGATTAGACTCTTTTACTTTCGGCAACTAGAAAGAAAGGGAATTGAATGGCTTAACCTTACCTTGATGCCTTTAATCACTTGTTTCCTTGACTTGAGTTACAGAGATCCGGCTATGGAGATTTAACCGAGATTGGAAGAGAAAGGTTTTGACTAAGCAATGGCAAAGGGGAGGAAAAGAAAAGATGGAGTCCTTGCTTAGGGGAAATTTCGGCAAAGAGAGGGGGAAGAGAGAGCAAAATTTCGGCAAGGTAGAGTGAATGAGAGAAAAGTCTCAGTTTTCCTCTTTTAACTGAAATTACTAGACCAAGAGTCCAAGACTTGGCCACTACTCTCCCAAGTGATAATTTAATCTCCATTAATTATCACCTAAGTCTTTAATCCATCCTTTAATTCCTCATTTATCTTAGTAGAGAAAATCTTTTATTTATCACTTTATTTTGACAAGTTTTAATAAAATAAAACTCTTCCCTTTTAAGCAAACAAGTGCCGTCCACCCCTAGCCTTGGGAAGCAAAATTAAACCTTCAATAATTGCTTTCCAAGTGACTCGAACTCAGGCCATTCCCATAAACCCTAAGTGACACTTCAGGCCACTTTTCCAAGCTCGATTGTATGTCAAAATTCACCAACTTTTTCTTTTAAGGCCCTCTTGCCCTTATCTCCTATTTTGGGCTTTAAAATTTGTCATTCCGACCTTATTTCTAAGTTTCCTAAAATTTTCGCGCGGCTCTGTAACTTGCCATTTTCCTTACATCTTCAGGTTTCCAAAATGTTCAAGTTTCCAAAATGTTCAAGTTTCCAAAATGTTTAGGTTTCCAAAATGTCTAAGTTTCCAAAAATGTCTAAGTTTCCAAAAATGTCTAAGTTTCCAAAAATGTCTAAGTTTCCAAAATGTTTAGGTTTCCATTTCCATTTTCATTTTCATTTCCATGTATTTCTAGGTTTCCAAAAGTATCAAAATTTATTCATAGTACTTGAAACTTGTCATTTCATACAATTGAACTGAAATGCATAGGCCTATTCAGGATGTTACAGATTCTACCCCTTTAAACAAAATTTCGTCCCCGAAATTTCCTAACTAAAATAGTTGAAGGTATTGCTGTCTCATCGCCTCTTCTGCATTCTGAACTACCGGTCGGTTCACGTCTGATTGTTTGGGGCAATCCTTAAACATATGGTCCTTGGACCCACACCTAAGACATGCTCCTATCTTTTCCAACACTCCCTAGATGCCTCTTTCCACAATACTCACAAGGATCGAATCGCACACTGCATCAAACGGCTTGTTGATTCGTGGCCCATCAACCCTAGGCCTTTTGTAACCCTTTCCAGATGGCCCAAACCCTCTTTTGGCCTTATTCTTATCCGCGGTCTGCTTAGTAGCATCCTTAATCCCCTCGACCACCTTGGCCTTTTCTACCAAAGTCGAGAATTCCCGCTCCTGATGCGGTGCTATCAACAGCCTCAGGTCATCTCTCAGTCCGTCCTCAAATCGAACACAGCGTTCATGCTCAGTCGCCACTACCCCTCGAGCATAGCGGCTCAATCTCAAAAATTTCGCCTCATATTCTGCGACAGACTTACTCCCTTGTACCAACCCTAGAAAAGCCTTCCTCTGCTCATCTCAGATACTGGTTCCCATACTTCTTACGAAAGGCCTCTTTAACATACTCCCGGTCAAATTTTCAAATGTGGTACCATCACGAGCATCAACCACCAGCGATACGCTTCATCAGCGTAACAACGCCACCATCCCTTTCAACTTTTCCTCCGAGTCGATCAAGCTCATCCATGATACGCTCGTTGCTTCTAACCAAGATTTCACCAGTCTTGGGTGCCACATGGATACTCCTCGAAACATTTCGCTCCATTAGCTTGGAGCCGTTCGGTATCGACTTTCGATTTCCTCCATTTCCACCGCACGACCACCAATTCCAAAACTCAGTAGACGACCTACGACGACCTCTTCCGTCTCGAGCTGCTTTGCTCAACATTAACAAATTGGGGTGGTGGTGGCGATGGCATCTCATTGTCGGACCTTGACCCGACCTAACAGTTCCGACACGGTCATCCTTCCTCTTCCTCGACCACGACGACCACGTCCTCTAGAGCTCATTTTCTAACGTCGAGATCTGATTAAGAAATTTTATGGATTAGTCAATGTTCCACTTATTTATCAGCGAAGGAGTTTTATGAGAAGGGATTTTAGAGTGGTTCTTTCGTATCATACAAACACACAGTCTTTTTCATTCTTCCATTCATTCATCAAACAAGTATGAACTTCCGTTCATTCAGAGAAACGTTGCAGTTTTTGTTGTTTGTTGTTGCTTTCCTCTACCCGGGGGTATTTTTGTAATTTTGTCCTACAGGGTATTTTCATAATTTTTCAAAAAAAAAATCATTTCTTGGGGTTTTTGTCAAAAGTTATTCTTGAAAATTTTAAAGTCTAGGGGTGATTTGAAAAATTTTGAAATCCGGGGGTATTTTGGTAATTTTTCACAAATCGGAGTAAATTTGTAAAATTTTATAGATTTAGCGTATTTCAAAAGTTGTAAAACTTTGAGGGTTCTTTTCGAAAAGTGTTCCTTCAAAAATGGGGATGTTGCAGAAATTTTGGAAATTAGGGTCATTTTGGTAATTTTGTAAGTTAGGGGCAATTTTGTAATTTTTCCAAAATCACGGTATTTTGGTATTTTACAAATTAGGGTTTTTTGAATGTTTATGAAATGTTGAAATTTTGGTAAAGCTGTTGAGTAGTTGAATATTTTATAAACCAAGGGCGTTTTGGTAATTTCACCCCTAAGGGCATTTTGTAATTTTGCAATTCAGGAGTTTTTAGAGAATGTTGTAAAAATAATTTTCTCATTTAAAAGAAAAGTTTTAAAGGTTTGAAAAACTAGGGTTTGTTGTTTTGTTCTCTCTTCTCTTTCTTTCTTTTTTTTTTTAAACATGGCTAGTTCCTTTCGGGTTTTAGTCATTATGTTTAGCCTATGACCGAGCCCTCTTGGTCGGGGTGAACAAAGCTACGCACTGGAAGGATTCGTGTGGAGAGGAGGTGAGTCACGCGATTGCTTAAATACCAAGCTCCCACCAAACTGCTCCTGACATGCGTGTGAGAGGTTGCCACACCACCGAGCCCTCGAGTTAGGGTGAGCTGAAGCTACGCACTGTAGGATTCTGCAAGAGGAGGTGAGTCACTAGGACCGCTTAAATACCAAGCTCTTGGGATCCAATCCTAGACATGCGTACAAGGGTTACCACACCTTAGCTCAATGACTTAGCCATAGGTTGGTTTAGTACATTAAGTCTTATGTGTTTGTGTTTGAGTAGTCTAATCCTAGGGTTCAAGTTCCTAACATTCTATTCTACGTTCCATGCCTTTTCTACCCTTATATAAGGTACAGAATCACACATATAGTTAGGGGTACTTACCGTGGATCATGGTCGGAGACTTAGGGCCATGCCAAAAGCACCTTATTTTTCAAAGAAAATCATTTGGCTCGCTTTGAAAGCGTTTTGGGCCTTAGCCACAGGCCGAGAGTTTAAAATTGGGCTCGATACCAAGTGAAACACCCCACACCCGCCCACGAGCTTTGAATCGGATCCGTATGTTCCTAAAGTAAACCGATTTCAAAATCATTTTGATACTTAGAAAATTGTAAATTTTAGAAAAACTATTATTTTGAGTGGGCTTAGATTGGAAACCCATTTATTTAATCTTGTAAGCCCATTTAATTAAATACATCCAATATAGTTCTTAGCATGAAACTTAACAATAAGCAAACATAAAGTATAATCCATTGGGCCTTAAGGCCTTATTACATCAAGTAAAACCCAAAATAGAATAAAAGTAACTAAAAATAAAATTAAGTCCAAACTAAATGAAATTTTTCGCATGTAGCATAGCCACCTCATGGTCCACCGACCAGGTCAAATCCTTTCATCACCGAAAAAATAATTCCCACAATGGGGTGAGTCAACGGACTCAATGTGCACACAATACTATCATTCAATAAATCGAGCATTCATGTTTAAATCATCGAGTCCATATAATAATGAAATTATGATGCAACCCAAACCCAATCCTAATGGTCCATCCGCTACACACCACCGTACCTACCATTTTCACCGTGGGGACTACTAAGTCAACCCTCCATCCTCTACTCTCCATCAAAGGCATTCGCCCATATCGTTGTGTCATTAGACACTATAATCAAATTTATCGTTGTGTCATTAGACACTATTGTAACCGGTTACCAAAATTTCGCAATGTGACCGTAGTCAACATATTTCGTTGGTGAGACCAAGTCAACACCTTCGTTGGTGAGACCGAAGTCAACACCTATTCTCCCCCTTTCACATAAATCCCGAATGCCCCAAAAATATATATTGTGCATAACTTTAATTTCATGTTCATATACATATATTCGCATGTTATTAAATAAAATATTTCACAATCCTATCGAGTAGGAAGCGTGCACAGGTACTTTTTGCCACATTTGTGGTACATAGCCACATTCACATTCTTATTCATAATCATATATTAAAATATTTAGCCATAAAATATCGAATGATAGTAAGGGTACACACCTGTTTTGCTTAATAGGTTCCTTGAGATCTCGAGAATCCCGATCTAATTTTTTTTAGATCTATTAATTCCTATATTCGGCCCACCAAATAAAACACATTAATAACCCTTTTTGGCTTAAAACAAAACCAAATCCTAGTAGGATTTGTAAAAGACTCACCTTTGCCGATTTGGTGTTTATACAAATCCAAAGTTTGGTTTTTCCTCTACCGATATTCACCAACCTTGTATTTCAATATGGGTTAGTTTTTCTGCTTTTCAAAAATTAAGGAATTGATCTAGATAATCTTACAACCATTGGCGAATATTTTAGAGGCTTACCTTATAGATTCCAAATCCAAAAGTTCCTTTTGTCTTGAATATCTGTCGAAATCCCTAAAATTCATATGTTAGATCCGATCTAACTTTAATAAGTTATAATTGGCCTTTGGCCGAATATGTCTTACCTTAATTTCCTCGAATTTGAAATCCCGAACCTTCTCCTTTTGACATTCGGCCATAGACATAAGAGAGGTTATTTTCTTAAGCCTTGTTTAAACGAATCAGAAGAACAAGATCAATTGTTCTTACCTTAAATCCTTGATCTTTGTATTCGGTAGTTGTGGAAACTTGAGATCCCTTGTATTATTCGCCATGATCAAGAAGAATGGGGATTAGACTCTTTTACTTTCTAAACTAGAAAGAAAGGAATTGAATGGCTTAACCTTACCTTGATGCCTTTAATCACTTGTTTCCTTGACTTGAGTTACAGAGATCCGGCTATGGAGATTTAACCGAGATTGGAAGAGAAAGGTTTTGACTAAGCAATGGCAAAGGGGAGGAAAAGAAAAGATGGAGTCCTTGCTTAGGGAAATTTCAAAAGAGAGGGGAAGAGAGAGCAAAATTTGGCAAGGTAGAGTGAATGAGAGAAAAGTCTCAGTTTTCCTCTTTTAACTGAAATTACTAGACCAAGAGTCCAAGACTTGGCCACTACTCTCCCAAGTGATAATTTAATCTCCATTAATTATCACCTAAGTCTTTAATCCATCCTTTAATTCCTCATTTATCTTAGTAGAGAAAATCTTTTATTTATCACTTTATTTTGACAAGTTTTAATAAAACAAAACTCTTCCCTTTTAAGCAAACAAGTGCCGTCCACCCCTAGCCTTGGGAAGCAAAATTAAACCTTCAATAATTGCTTTCCAAGTGACTCGAACTCAGGCCATTCCCATAAACCCTAAGTGACACTTCAGGCCACTTTTCCAAGCTCGATTGTATGTCAAAATTCACCAACTTTTTCTTTTAAGGCCCTCTTGCCCTTATCTCCTATTTTGGGCTTTAAATTTTGTCATTCCGGCCTTATTTCTAAGTTTCCTAAAATTTTACATGACTCAGTAACTTGCCATTTCCTTACATCTTTAGGTTTCCAAAATGTTCAAGTTTCCAAAATGTTCAAGTTTCCAAAATGTTTAGGTTTCCAAAATGTCTAAGTTTCCAAAAATGTCTAAGTTTCCAAAAATGTCTAAGTTTCCAAAAATGTCTAAGTTTCCAAAAATGTCTAAGTTTCAAAAAATGTCTAAGTTTCCAAAATGTTTAGGTTTCCATTTCCATTTTCATTTTCATTTCCATGCATTTCTAGGTTTCCAAAAGCATCAAAATTTATTCATAGTACTTGAAACTTGTCATTTCATACAATTGAACTGGAAATGCATAGGCCCTATTCAGGATGTTACACAAGAGTTCAAGAAGAAAAAATTTCAGGTAAATCGACTACTTACTTGAAAATAATCGGAGAATCTCGCTCACCTGCTGTGTGTGTTCTTCACTTTTGCCGAAAATGAGAAATAAACTTTCATTTTCATATTTTCTATTGCTTTTAAGTTTTGATTTTTGAATGTGATTGCTTTTTTTCTGTTTATTTACTCTTCTTCTTACTTTTTTTGACTAAAATTTTCTGATTTTGCAGGTAGGGAATATATTCCCTTTTGTTTTTACATTTTACACTGCTTCTGTTGATTTCTGTATTTTTTTTAAAATTCAATGTAACGAAAAATAACGGGAATAGCGGTCCGTTATTGCCGCAATTGGTCGTTACCCGTTCAATTCTTGCATGACCGGCCATTCGAAGTGTGACTCACTTCACACCGTTATTTTCAACAATAGCGGTTTCAGACAGTGCCGCTATCAATAATATAACGGCCGCTATTCGATATCGACCGCTATTTAAAACCCCGCTTGATCCTACCAAACACATGGCTATTTGTTTTTAAAAAAACCAAAAATCAGGAGAACAACAATCTATTGGTGGACTGGAGGCTGCAGCGACAACGATGAGAAAACACCATACTCACTCCTCTAGACAACAATCGACAGTGAATCTCAAGGATTGTCGTAATAGGAAAAATCTCAATAAGTTTATCCAAGGGAGGGGTAATTGATTAGGAATGAAGGCGGAAGCAGAAGAAGGATCGAATTTAAGTTGTTCGACTCGAAAAAAAAAAAGATTTGGATCTGATTTGAAAAAGAGAAATAAATAAATTTAGTAATAAAGAAATCAAAAACAGAAGAAATTTTGGAACAAAGAACAAAGAACAAAGAACAAATAACAATAAAAATATATAAATAAATAGACGAAATTTAAAAGTGAAAGATGGATTGAATAAATCGATGGCTATGATGGATAGAAGGATAAATACCCAATTGAACCATTTAGGATATAGATCCCAACAAATTCAATTAATGGCTATAATTAACCCTCCAATAAATAATACTTGGCAAATTGAAGGGTGAAGTATGAATTCCCACGACTCTTTGAAGAAAATCGAGAAGAAAACTATTTCTAAAAATCACAAGAAAGAAATCTTGCTCAAAGAAACAAACTACTAGAGTTGAAAACTTTATTAATAAAAACAATTGTCTCCTTAATGAACAATGAAGAAACCTTTATATAGGTTAGCTAAATAAATTTAAATAAAACTATTAAGTATATTAGAACTCTAATTAACCTAAACAATAAGTAGTTTTAAAAAATTTGGAATAATAAAATAATAAGAGCTGATAAATATAATATTGGGCTAATATATAATAAAAATTAAGCCTAAAACCTTAACCAAATATTATTTAAACTCAAATTAAAAGCCCAAAATTCGTAATTCTTATCATAATCCCGTCCAGAAATTATGTTTGTGCAGTCTTCACTAAAATAGTCATAACTTGAGCTCCCAAACTTAAAATTGAGTGATTCAAAATGCATTTCGAAGCCAAGATATAGATATTCGAACGCCATGAGACATCTTAACCAAGAAATGTCTGGATCCCATTAAAAAAATCGTCGCAAGTCTAATGATTTTCCAAACTTGAGGTTTGGTAACTTCGGTGAATGAAATTTAATAAATTTCACCCCATCCGTGCATGTATCAGAGATTTTATGGTTAACTTGGCTGAAGTTATTGGACAAAAGGCTACTGGGCTTCTTGAAATTAAAAATTCGACCTTTGAGGTAGAATAATAGATAAGGGAAGAGTCTCCCAGGAAGTAAACTTTATTTTATTTGGTTTTGTTTATTTATATTTTTAAATCTTTTATGGCACTAAAACTGAAATTTTTTTCGTGGAATTGCCAATGTTGTGCTAGCAGCAAATTTCTTCAAGTTTTTATGGAATACAACAAGGAATTTAGTCCAGATATTGTGTGTTTGTTAGAATCGAGAGTCAACAGTAAAAAAAACCAAACTACATTATTGATAAATTGGGTTTTAGTTATTCTCACCATGTTGAAGCTATAGGATTTTTAGGAGGCATTTGGATCGGTTGGAAGAAATCTTTCAGGATTGAAATAATTCAAAGTTACCCCCAATTTATTTTCCTTCGTGTTTTTGGTAACATTCCTTCGAAATCTATTTTTATTTCTTTTGTTTGTGGTAGCCCAGATAGAAGTAAACGAAGATAGCTTTGGGACGATTTAAAAACATTCATGTCAAATAAGTCCTCCTAATGGGTGGTAATGGGCTAATTCAACGCAATTTTATCCCTTGATGAAAAAAGGAGTAGCCATAACATAGGTAAAATATGTAAAATTTTTGGTGATTTTGTTGAATGATGTGATTTGCAGGATCTAGGATTCATAGGCCCATCCTTTACCTGGTAAAGAAGTAATACGTGTGAAAGATTGGATCGAGCTTTAGCAAATGATACTTGGGTGTCAACTTTCCCTCACTGCTCAGTTTCCCATCTTCTGTGAATCAAATATGACCACAGCCTCATCCTTATAACATTGAGATTGAATGTCAATTCTTTAAGAGGCAGACCCTTTCACTTTCTAATAGGATGGACGAAGCATGCTAACTTCTCCACTTTTGATAAAAGATAAGTGGAGATTTTTTGGTAATATGGTTGATTCCCTTTCTAATTTTACCTCACATTTAAAGAATGGAATAGGTTTATTTATAGTTTTATAGGTACTCACAAAAGACAGTTAATGAGATCTCTCTTTATCATTTAGTTGGCTTTAGAACGTCCTCCCTCTAATCATTTAATTCAACATGAGATGGATATCCACGATAAAATAGAGAATGTTCTCCTTCATGATGAGCTACTTAAGCAAAAGGCTAGATATGACTGGCTACATTTAGGTGATTGTAACACAAATATTTCTCATAGCCACATGATCAAAAGAAGAAAATTAAATTGTATTACGGCCTTGCATCTTGGTAATGGGGAATGGAGTTCTGATAAGAACATTCTCATAAATGAGACAGTGGTTTCCTTTGAAAAGCTTTATGGTGAGATACCACAACCCATGAGAGATTTTTCATCCAACATCTTTCCACTGCTCGATCTCTTTGACATAATTCCTTGGAGAAGTTAATTTCGAATGATGAAATTAAGAAGGCACTATTTGATATGGCTTTGAATGATGAAATCAAGAAGGCTCTATTTGATATGGCCCCGCTTAAAGCACCGGAAAGTGTTGGTTTTTATACACATTTTTCCAGAGCCAGTGGGACACTCTCGGTAGTGTTATTTGTCAGTTGGTCCAAGGGATTTTTGCTGGCAATACCATCAATCCAGAACTGAATAATTCCCTGCTCATGCTCATACTAAAGACAGATAATCCTGAAACTTTCACTCAATTTTGTCTTATTAGCCTTTGCTCTGTTTTATTTAAACTAGTGAAAGTGATTGCTAATCGCTTTAAATTAGTTTTTCCTAACTTTATCTCCCAGGAACAGCCTAGTTTCATTGCTAGGCAAAACATTTCTGATAACATCATCATAGCACAGGAGGTTATACATTCTATGCGAAGGAAACACAATGGTAAAAATTGGATGGTGATTAAGTTGGATATGGAGAAGGCTTATGACTGGTTAAGTTGGGATTTCATTGGTGCTTCTTTACAGGCTCCTAGGTACCGAGTTTCTTAGGAAAGTGATCATGCCCGTCATCTCTTCCTTTACTATGCAGATTCTCTGAAATGGAACACCTACTTAGAAATTCAAGCCTGTACATGAAATTAGACAGGGATGTTCATTATCGCCATATCTTTTCATCCTTTGTATGGAATGGTTAGGATACATTATTTGTTCAAATATTGAGGATGGAAAGTGGTGTCCTATTCGTCTTTCAAGATCGGGTCATAATTCATCTCATCTTTTCTTTGCGATGATCTAGTAATCTTTTGTAAGGCCATGTTAGAGCAAGCAAAATTATTACAGTGTATTTTGAAGCACTTCTGTGATTTTTCCAAGCATAAGATTAGTTCTAAAAAAAGTAAGATTTTCTTTTCCAAATGTATCAAACATTGCTTGGTGACCAAATCAGCCTTTTGCTTGGTTTTCATGAAGTTCAAAACCTTGGAACCTATTTAAGAGACCCACTTCTTCATGATAGGGTTATCAATAGTACTCTGAACTTTATCGTGGAAAAAGTGAGACGCAAATTACAAAGTTGGACAGCAAAAAAATTATCCACTGCTGGCAGAATCACTTTGGCATAGTCAGTCCTTTTATCCATCCTGAATTACTTCATGCAATCATTAATGATATCGAAAGGTCCTTGTGTTGAGATTGAACGTCTGGTGCGCCAATTTATTTGGGTTCTTCTTATGGTCATTCAAAACTTTCTTTAGTTGAATGGGACTCTATATGTCAGTCAAAGTCTTGAGGAGATCTTGTTTTCTGATGTATGGCTGATCAAAACACCTCTTTCCTTATGAAGATTGGTTTTAATTTAATTTCCAAGGAAATTGCCTTATGGGTAAGGGTCATTCGATCAAAGTGTACCATAAAGCAGCAACTCTCAGATTCTATAACAAAGAACCAATGCTCACATATTTGGAAATCACTTTTCAAGATATAACCTCTCTTTCATAAAAAATTAGCTTGTTCAATAGGTAATTGCACTAGTATCCGATGTTGGAAAGACTCTTGGATTCCGGAAATTGGTCTCTTATTGTCACACATTCCATCACATACTAATCTTGATTTGGACTACACCCTTAAAGATTCTTTTCTACCTGGTGGTGCTTCGAATCTTAACCTATTCCGCATCTGGTTATCAGAATACGTGATTAAAAGTATAGTGAGCATTCCACCCTCAGCCTACCTCGAAGGTGCTTAGAATCTTAACCTATTTCGCATTAGGTTCCCAGAAAACGTGATTAAACGCATAGTGAGCATCCCACCCCCACCCTGTTTCGGGTCCAGACAGAGTTGTTTGGACACGAACAACTTCAGGTTCCTTCTCCACTCGAAATGCTTTTTGGTCTTTAAAGTAGACATCTTGGGACCCAAAAAACAATTGTTGGAAACACATTTGGAAGTATCAAGGAACATAAAGAGTTAGATTACTTCTTTGGTTAACTTCCAAGCAAAGACTTCTTACCAACTCAGAACGAACTCATCGGGGAATTGCAAATAACAGCTCTTGTCTACTTTGTGGGCATGACACAGATGAGATCATCCACATGTTTCGGGATTGTCCAACAGCTAAGGAAGTATGGATGTAAGTGCTTCTCTGACTAACGTCACATGTTTTTCTCTAAATCCTTTCATTCTTGGTTTTCTTCTAACCTTTGTTGTCATATGAAATTGCAAGGACGTGGCACTATTTGGCCGAGTCTTTTTGGATTAATCACTTGGCGCATATGTAAAAATTAGAATTTATTCATTTTCTAGAACATCACTTGGACTAAAACTGAGGTTATTAAAGCCTCCCTCAGTTGGGTCAACAATATGAATCAACTCACAAGGACCTTCAAAAAAATTGTAACATCCCTAACCCGTATCCATAGTCAGAACAGGGTTTCTGAGCATTACCGAAACATTCAGAACATTTATCGATTAATTCATGTAAATTACTATTTATTCACCAAGGTCATTCACAATGTCCCTTAAATGGACCCGAGGCCCAATACGAGCATTAGAATCAAGTCGGGACTAAATCGAGAACTCAGGGAATTTTCACGAAATTCTAAAATTTTCCAATGTGCAGGGCGCACACGCCCCTATGGTCCAAGGGACACACCCGTGTGACCCTAGGACACTCCGTACTGCAGTCCGTGTTCAAAACGTAGCTCTCTAACTTGAGCCACACGGCCATGCCACACGCCCGTGTGCTAGGGCGTGTGGTTAATTAATTCAATCCGAATTAGGTGTAGGTTTCACACGGCTAAGACACACGCCCGTGTTCTAGGCCGTGTGGCACACACGACTGAGACACACACCTGTATCTCTGACCGTTTGCTCAATTCTGAGCATTTTGTTTCTCAAAATTAAGGTGCAGGGGAAACACAGCCTAACCACATGCCCGTGTTACCAAGCTGTGTGTCACACACGATCTAGACACACCCCTGTGTCTACCCATGTGGACAAAATAAAGTCATTCCCAGCTTCATTTCTCACCCCAATCTTTGCCAAAATCCTACACCACATCTTGCATTCATAACCCAACAAATTCAAGCATTTTATTCAAGTTAATTCTATCATTTGACATGATATATCATCACATACAATTACTAACCGTTTCAAGCATTCTAATCAAGCATATTCCATCCATCATCATGGCATATCATTTCATGCATACATGGTTACAATCATATCATTTCATGCATACATGGTTACAATCTTACCTTGGTTATGTCCTCATGTTAGATATAATTTTATCAACTACTTAACATATATGTGGCTAACATAATATGACATTACAAGTATATCAAAACAATCATTACTAGCCATTCCAATGGCTAGATTACAAGCATCGTTTATGTTTACATGCCAATATGGCCAACATATCCTATACATGCCATTACAACCGTAATTGAATTACCATACTATACCGACATGGGCCGATGGATAGTGTGAGTGATCTCCGCCAAGCTTCCAATCCAACGACCTTTCGATTACTCTAAAATAGGGGAAAATAAAACAGAGTAATCATAAAATGCTTAGTAAGTTCATACAAAACGGTACTTAACTTACCATTCATCCTATCTGAGGTAACTAAGTAAGGTATAATCAACCACTTTGATCTCAAGCCCTGCACACATCCTCATTGCCCTTTTTAGTCATATATTCCATAGTAATATCAAGACATGTATGGGCTCAACAATAATCAAGTTTCCAAGCACATATGCTTTCCACATCATGTATTCATTCAACATACATAATTCATCTCATTATTTTGAGTATAATTTCATAATAGTTCATTTTGAGTTCAGATCATTTCGCATCGAACTTTACACATATTACTCGGAATATCAAAGTCACGATTAGTACACTCTAGAGTGTACAAGTCTATAATCAAGAATGAACATTCTCATCAAATAGTTTCCATGTACAAATATCATCATCTCATATTTCATATATCACTTGTCATGTATCATCATTTTCTTGCATTTCAGGTAATATTCTTTCATGTCATATTTCTATATCATATACACCATTCTATGTCAATTTGTCTTAGATTTATATTTGCCCCTGTCAAAACCTTACTCGTTGAATTTATTTGAATTATCGATGGATACATAAGTAGTACACTCGAGGCATACAAATCAGGATCTATTAATTCATATTCAATGGTACCCATAAGGTACTATTTCAGAGAGTATACTCTTAAGCCACATATATATATACTACAAGATTACCAGTCCAGGCTAAATCCTTTTTATGACATATGCTCTAAAGAGCTTGATCAGGATTACCCGTCTGAGCTAAATCCAATCCATAATATATGTTCGAGAGGACTTATATCAGGATTAACTGTCCGGGCTAAATCCTATCAGAATTGAGGTCGAAGGATTACTCATCCGAGCTAAATCCTATCCGCAATAAATGCAGGACCTCTTTCCTTTCGGAAATCACATATCCATTGATTTTCCATTTATTCAACCGGATTAAACATTTTTCAAACATTATCAGGCATTTGATTATTTTACATCTCCGTAACATTTATGTAATTCGAGTAAAACACATTCCACATTCATGTCAAGCATACAAGTAACATTTTATTCATTTACCATTTTATCGCTCATTTTCATTTATCGGGCTATATCGAGTAGGTGATCATTTCACATATTTATTACATTGATAAAGTTCACAAACACAACATTTAAATCAAGCATAAAAACATATAGAATTTAGTTACACGAACTTACCTCGACAAAGGTTCATTTATGTAAAATCTACTAATTCGACATTTTCCTCATTCATCGTTCTAATTTCGAATTTGGTCTATCAGTATCTATACGAGTAGATTTAACGTCAATTTATCATATTTTGCATTCATGTGGACCAAATTTTCATCCTAGGCAAAATTACTATTTTGTCCTTAACTTTTCCATAAATTTAATTTTCGTCCTTAAGCTTGGAAAATGAAACTTGTGCAAATTACTCCCTACTTCAAGCCTAACCAAAGCCCCATTACAAATTATACAGCACATGTATTCATAAAATTTTAGAATTTTTCTTCAAATTTTATAACTTTTCATTTTAGTCCCTAAATCATATTTTTATCAAAAATCACTTTGTAAAAGTTGTTTATCTATCAATAATCTTTCCTTTTCTACCATAAATTTCTAATTTCCAGCATATAAATCCATGACCCATTTACATACCTTGATAAATTTTCAAATTAATCCTCCAAATAGTGAGATTAAGTTATCTCGATTCCAAAAATAACAAAATTACTAAAAACGGGACAAGAAAACTTACCCAATTTGGCCATGAAAGTCTCTTCTCTCTCCCCTAGGGTTTCCATGTTTATTTTTGGGAAGAAGATGAGAAAATATGATTTTTATTTTATTTTCATCTTTTTAACTAATTAATATTTTTACTTTCCAATTTAGTCCCTAGCCCTTTTCTCATTTTCCATGGATGAATCATCCAAAAATATCTACATACTTTTTTATTAATGGTCTAATTACCATATAAGGACCTTAATTTTTGAATTCCATATCTATTTGATCCTTCTAGCTACTAGAATCCAACTTTTGTATTTTATGCAATTTGGTCTCTTATCGTAATTAAGCACATAATCGGTAAAATTTTCTTTTAAAATTTTTAGACGACATTTCTAGTATAATATGGATCATATACTAAAATAAAAATAAATTCAGCTCGAATTTTTGGTCCCGAGACTACTGTTTCGATTGCACCGAAATTGGGCTGTTACAACAATCATCATTCTTTGGGCCCTCGTTCATTCTCTGACAGGTCGTTCATTCATTTATTCATAGATGAGGCTGTGACTACTTTCACTGGAAATGCGTCTATCGGCGGAATGGCTTGAGATTAGAAAGGAAACTAGATTTCGAGATTCAATCGACACTTGGGTCAATGCACGCCTTTCGAAGCTGAACTATGGGTATTTTTAATGGGATACTCATCCTACTTAGTAGAGGATACAAACCGGCCATAACTCAATCTGACAATATAGAAGTGATACTAGCCTATTACTGATAATAGATTGGAAAATTTAGGCATTATAGTGCTTAGAAAGAGTAAAACGACTTTTGAGAACTGAAAGACAATAGTGGCTGCGACATATACCTAGAGAAGATAATATAATTGTCAATCACTTGGTAAAGTTGGAAATCAAGCTTACAAATCTTTGATACCATTCCTAATGAAGTCTTGAATATTTATCAACAGGACAGAGCGAAGGGCTTTTTTTTATCTTTTTAATTGAATGTAACATTGTTGTTTCTTTATATATCACACACACAAAAAGATGATATTGTCATCTTCTTTCCCATGTCGTAAGCCATTAAAAGAGAAAGAAGAAAGTTTCAAACAAACAACCAAATATTTGGCCATTAAAATTCCTAAGCTAACCAAGCTATTTTTTTTAAAAAAAAATCATAGATTCATGATCATGAGAGTTTGATTTAGCTAGCTTATGTGTTAATTTGTTCAATTAGTTGGTATTTAGCAAGTTACCATTAAAGTTAAATTGATGTTTTTGAGCTTGATTTGAAGAATTGATAGATAATAAGCTTAGAAGTTGATAAGAATTAAGTTAGATATTAAGTTAAGCTTGTTCGATAACTTTGTTACATTAGAGACTAAATTGAATAAATTAAAAAATATCATGAATTCATGTTATACAGAAAGTATAAGGTCTCTAATGAAAGAATGCAAAATCAATTTTGATCCGATGTTAGTTGAAAAAATACTAGTACCCTAGATATAAGGACTAAAATGAATAAAATGAAAAATATGTTGGCTATATATTTTAATGTGATTGGGATGTAAAATGACATTGTTTTATAATTGAATTATCAAATGTAGCTAAAGACAGTGTCGCGTCGTTGCGAGAGAAGGGAAAGATGAGAGTCGTAGGCGAGTGACGAAAACTCAGTTTATAGTTTTATGATTCGAGTTCATTATACATATATATATATTTGTTGCATGTTAGCTATTGAGGTAAGCCTATACTTTCCATATGAATTGATTTGCATTTGATGATAATATGTTGAGACTTGAATTAAAATGTGCATAACATAAACGAGCATAACATGAACTTGCTAAATGATTCATGATACGAAATGATGACGAAAATGATATGAACTATGATATGTGATATTAAACATATATGGACTGGTTTGATGATTACCCTATTAACTGTCTCGGACAGAAACAAATATAGTTGGCATATCAAAGGATTAGATTGTGTACAGGTTATGCTTCGATTATATACCGATGAGCGCTAGGTGTATATTACCTCAGACGTTTCCGTGAGTGTTGGGTATATATTTTACTTTGGATATATTTATAAGCGATGGGCCCATATTATACTTGGACCTTCCGATGAGGCATTGGGTGTTAGATTGGTGTGATGGTCGGATGATCCTTGTATCTGTCCTGAGTCCATGTTTGGTTAATAAGGGTTGTAAAACATGAACTTGATTAACGATGTTTGATATGAAATGTCATTTGAAAATGGAATACCTTGTATGCATATGAAATGTGATAGATCATGTGAACCAGTTAAAAACGAGCACTGGGGGTCGATTTGAATATGAACAAGTCAATAGACTCGATGGAGAATGAGATATTAAATGAATACTCAAATTTGACCTTAAATGGAAGTGAATTAGATTTTCTAATTGAAAGCATGATGTTATATGTTCACATGAATTGCCAAATAAGATTGGTCATCAAATTGGCATACATACGTGAATGATGAAATGAATTGGATTTGAATATGATATGTTGATTAGATGTATATACATTTGATACATGAGACATGAATGATTAACATTAGACTATGTAATGTTAGTTTCCTTAACATGTTAATGTTTATGTTTTATTGTCTTGAATCATGGAAGTACCACTTGGCGTGAACCTGGTTATGAGTTGATTCACTATTTAAATGTCTTAATCGTCTAAATAGATACTAGATCGAAAGTTGGGATATTATGAAGGAAAAATAAACAAAAGATAGATTTGGGTATAACTTATAAATTTAAATGGATAAAAAATTAACCAACACAATAGGACAGCACAACCCGATTTCTATAAGTTGTTTGAAACTCAAGAAATTTGGAAAATGATAGAGACATTGACTCACTATCTATAAGGAGATAGGAACTAGAGGTAGAAGGTTTTGATATCCACACTTTGGAAAACTGATAAGATCGGTTTGGTAAACGCCACAAGAATGAAATCTTGAAAAGTTCGGAAGTTCTTAAAGAACAAAGAGAATTAACTCAAAATGTATTTTATATAAAAAATAGTCTAACCTTTACAAGCTTAAAAACTAAACTATTTATAGGCAACATAAAAAGGTAAACGAATGGCTACAATCTAGCCATTAATGTAGTTCTAGAATGTTCATCTTGAGTAATAAATTCGGTTGAAACATGCATCAACATTAAAGGGTCCTTCATGCATCCTTATCTAGGAAGAAAAGTTGTTCTAGCTTCCATCTTTAATTTGGCTGAACAATCCATGCGCTTGAAGGAAATGTTGGTGGCTGCATTTATGGCGTTGGGAATAGAACATGCATCCTTAAGGTTTAAGCAACCACCAAGAGTCACATTCAGCCCTTAGTTGGACGGTGCATTTAAGGTAGCCCTGTGTTGACCGAATGGTCACTTTCCATGCCCAAAAATCGAACAACCATTACATGTGAAAGCTCTTGATTCCTTTTGCAAGCCGAGCAACCCTTTGAAGCTTTAAATAGGCCGACCATTGGACTTCTCCCTAGGAAAAATTAAACAAGCATTAGACACACTTAATGTAATAATAAAGTTGTAGTAGACCTGGACAGAATTTAACACACTTTTAAGACACATTAAACATGCTTAAGGCACATTTAAAAGATGTAATAAACTAGGACATAATTATCACACATATTAAACATAATTATCACACATATTAAACATGTAATAACAATGACATAATATTTTAAGACATATTAAAATTCCATAAGAATAAAAAATAAATAAAAAGCTGTGGAATAAAGAATATTATTTAGGATGATCGACTTTGGGCCTTAAGAGTCCACAAATGCCTCTTTGGGAATTTTTAGCCTTAGCCCACGTTTTAGGCCCAAATGGCAACTTCGATTCAGGGCCCAATTAAGGGACTCAAGATCACATCACCACTGAGCTTTATCGCTCAATGTACGGTTTGTTTATTCCGTGCACAAGTATTAGTAGATTCCAAAGACTCGAGTAGTGATCTAGCACCCAAACTGCGATACTCAACTCAACAATGTTTGTATACTTTCCCTATGTTTTCCTTAAATGACATATACCTAAGTTTTGATTCGATTTTATATCGTAAATGGTCATTTTGGAAATTTGAATAGTTAATGTCAATTTGAATTAAGCATATGGTCTGTTAAGTATGTATGTAAATGGTATAATAGCTAAAATAGTTTAAATAATGCATTTGGTCATTTGTTTTAGGTGTTGTGAATTGGTATTTAATGGATCTTGTAAAAACAGTAAATGACGTTGTGACATTAGACCTTGAACATCGTGACAAGATATAAAGAGAGAGCGGCATTGAAATCATGAACCTGTGATGTCGTGACCACAGATCTGTGATGTTGTGACGTCAACCCGATAATTTTGATATTTTATATTTTAGCCCTCAATTGACCTCGGGTTATCGAAAGAGCTTTCATAAGCTCATATTGAACATATTGAACATATTTTAGCCCTCAATCGACCTCGGGTTATCGGGTTATATATCTTGTTGTGATTACATATTGAACATAATAGCTTGTATAAACTATTGAATTGAATGAAATTGAGATCATAATTGCTTCGTCAGCGAATGTGGCATCCTTTAGCTCAAACTCGACAATTGGGTCTAGTAAGGGATGTTACATTTAATCTCAACCCTTGATATAATTTAAATAGTATCGTTGAAATTGGAGGAGCTCAACTATAAATAAAGGTTTTCCCTCATTTGGACTCACTCAGTTCTATCTCATTCAAAGTAATCAAATACTTTTGAGAGCATTTACTCAAACACCTTGTGTGCCTTACTTTCTTGTGGCATTTTTTGTTCATTCGTTGCTTCATCGCTTGATTGTTTGTTTCTGATAAGTTTCAACGCCTTCGAGAATTTCTCTGTAAATTTTATTCTTTTTATTCTTTTTTTTTGTAATCACTAAGGTTACGCAGTTTGCCAGACTAAAATTTTAATCCCATGACACTTGAACATTGAAATCAAATTCATGTACCAAATGGTATATTAATTTTTTTTACAATTAATATTTGCATATTATTAGTTTATTGTAACTATATTTATATTTAAAATATTTTATTGTATTTTTTTCTTTAATTTTGTTTAAATTATTTCATATTTTAATCATATTCAAAATGGATAGATTAATAATTCATTACATAAAATTTTAACTTTTTTTTGTGTGGTTTTATATTTTTTTCGTAATTTTGTATTTTAATTATATTTATATAAAAATTGTGTTAAAATTGTAACATCCTAGAATTAGGGGTTTTGCATTTTATTCTATTCTATGTGTTTGGCTCGTTTTGCATGTTATTTTGGTGTGTTTGGGGGTCCTGGGGAGGTTCGGGTTCAAGCTAGAGCCTAGGTAAATTTTTCTCTTTAGGGCACTTTAGGGGGAGAACTAGAGGAAGCAGACTTTAAGATTATTTGAGTGTGCTTGTTGACACAAAAGAGCTTGTGTCCAAGTGGTGGTGGCGTCATTAGCAGAGCAAGGGGAAGGCGTCATTGGCAGAGCAAGGGGGAAAGAGTTCGAATCCCATTTGCTGCAACAAGAGCTTTAATTTTTGTACCAATGTGGAGGAGTGGTGGTTTCGACTGGGACTCTTCAAAGGTGGTTGTTGAATGGGTCAAATGCATTCAAATGGATGAACAAGAGAGCTTGAGGAGTTTAAATTGGTCAAACCAATTTGAAAGGGTGATGGGGAGAGTTTGGTGGAGTAAATCAAGGGATTTGGTGTGTGGTGGAGGTGTTGCCCGAATGTGGGGGTCTTGGAGGGGAGGATTTCGGTTTAGCTACTAGAGGTGTGTGCCGAAATTCTCATTAGTCTTAGGCTTTTCCATCTTGGTATATTCGTCATAAGGGTAAGTGGGAGTGCCGTTTGTGCCATTGGCAAAGAGAAGCAAAAACCAAAACCTTGAAGTGCATTGTTGTTCTTTTTCTTCATTTTCAACAAAATACTTTGTTCTTTACCAAAACGATTCTCTTCTCTTCCATCTCCTATTAATCATTTTCTCCTCCATAACCGAATCATTTTTGCTTGCTGTTAGCAGAATCTCTCCTCACTATCTTCTCTTCCCATTCAACTCTCTTCTTTTTATTTTTTTATTTTTTACACTCTTTTCTCCATAGCCGAACCTTAGCTTACCCACTTGCTTTTCTTTTCATTTTGTTTATTCTTGTTATATTCTTCTAGCCAAAACCTGCTCTCCTTTTACCGTCTTTCTATTTATTTTTCCTTAGCCGAACCTTAGCTTACCCACTTGCTTTTCTTTTCATTTTGTTTCTTCTTGTTATATTCTTCTAGCCGAAACCTGCTCTCCTTTTACCGTCTTTCTATTTATTTTTCCTTAGGTCAATTCTTTTTGTTCATCTCTACAAGTGGTTTCCATCACCAAAATTGAATCGTTTTTGTTACCCCTTTTTTAAACTGACTCCTTACTTGTGTGTTCATCATTGTCAATCTTGGATTTCTTCTATTATTCTGCCAATGCCTAATTACCTTGGGTTCTATTCGGCCTCTCCCTGTTCAAGGTAATGTCCTCTTCTTCTTATTAATCTGTTCATTTCCCTTACTTCTCCTAAAGAAGCCGAACACTCATCTTCTAAATCGTTAAACCGAATGTGGTTTTTCTCTCTTGTAACTGGTTATCCCATCACGTTGTGATCTTTCATTTTCTGTGATTCATGATAGGCTTTCGTTAGATAAGCCGAACATACTACAACCGAATCCGTGGCGGTGCAATTTCTCGTTTATTAAGGTAAGGAGTTTTCTTTGGTCTTATACGATTAGACTCTCTTCCGTTTTACTCTGCCTTAATCAAATCTTTTGTTAGACAACCTACGTTTCTCTTTGAGTACTGATCAAGGCTCTCTTCATGGATGCGAGTGGTAGTCATTCCAAAGGGGTATCGTTAAAGGAGCCTGAAGGGAGTGAACCCATAATCTCTACTCCTAATTTCAAATGACGTGCTGTGTCGGTGGTTTGAGACTTTTTGCCAGGTTGTGGTAGGGAGCCGACATCTACTTGGGATAGACAAATCGCTGTTATTCCTGCTAGTGAGAGTGTCGACGATATAGAGTGTTTAGTTTTTCGCGTAATCAGGTGTGTAATGCTTACACTTTTCTTTATTAAATTATCATTAATGATTGTGTTGGTTGGAAGCCTAAACGACTATTTTGATAGTTGAGATACCCTTGTGGGTAAGGTTGGAGACACCACGTAAGCACCTTTATGATTGTGTCTTTCGAATAACATAGCCTAATTATGTGTATGATTTGATTACCTGTTGTACATTGAAAGCATGACCCATTCATCACAAAGATGATAACATGTTGCATGGGCTTTGCGATATGATTGTAAGGGGAAGTGTAATTTAGTGACTCTGTCACAGTGGTTTGGCACCACAGTGGTTTGGTACCACATATACATATCTAAGTGACTATGTCACATTATTAGAGTGGTTTGGTACCACATATACATTTATCAGTGACTCTGTCACAGTGGTTTGGTACCATAGTGGCTTGGTGCCACAGGTGTTCGGCTGGTTCAGGTGATGTAGAGGATGGAAAACTAGGTTGGGTCGGGCTGCATTGCATACACTTTTAATATATGATGTTGTGGGGGCTAAGGCTCAAGGTGTTCTATGGGCTTAGGCCCAGATTGTGTTTGAAAGGGGAAATTACACACTGAGTCTTGGTGACTCACCCCTCTGCTTAATTTTGCAGGTAACCCCTAGTTGCAGATTTGGAGCCGGGGTGGACTTTGAGGTGGCCATGTAATGTTTCTTTCGTAAATTTTGTTTCTTTCTTTTAAACTTGCTTTTAAATTTGGGATTTTGCTATGTAATAAGGCCTCTGTAAATTTTAATTTGGGTTTTGGATTTCATGCGGTTATTATTTTATTATGAACTGCTAAACACAAGGTTTTCCTAAAATATAAACAAGCGTTTTCCATAATACTAACAAGCGAACAACATGCTGAATAATAACTTAATTCGGAAGTTTACTTAAAACCACAAACACAGTTTTCAAAATAACACGTTTTGGAATATCACTAGTTTTTCGATTTTCGTATCACTAAACCGTATTTGACTAATAGTTCTTTTAAATAAGAGTTGGTAAGAAACCCTTAAAATGAATGTTATTTCCAAGATAGAAACACAAAACGAAAAGTTTTCAAAGCTGCGAAGTTTCTTTAAAATTCCAAAGTACTTTTAAACAACCTTTCCTTGTGACATACCAGATCTGGTCGTAACGTTTAGGCCGGGTCTGGGGTGTTACAAAAATGTTTCATAACTGGTCAATTGAGTCTTAGCTCGACTAGCATGAGTATTGTTGCTAATACAGGAGGACATGGATTCGAGTACGCTGAAGAGCATTATCCTCCAATTTATGGGTTGATGAGGGGCTATAGGTAGTTCTAAGCATTGTATCAAAAAGAGCATATATAATAAGAGCCTATAATGAGATTATTCAAAAAATAAAGTTTGATAAAGTGTTCATGAGTTTGATCGGATCAGGTTGAAACTCGATTTTTAAAAATTTTCATGTCCGAGACTGAACTTGGATTGTCCATATCTATCAAAAAATCTATTTTACTATTTAAAATTTAATAAAAATATTTTTATTTAAATTTAATTCTAAAATATATAAATATTAATATAATTTTTTTATATCATTGTTATTTATAAACAATAAAATGAATTAAGTTAAGTTGAAAATATAAACTCAAGTGTAGCCGACCAATAGGGTCAAGTAGGTGCACTCAACCCATAAACACTTACGCCATGTTTGGTTTGGAGGGTGTAGGAATAAGTTATAGCCCAAACCAGTGGGCCCACTACTAAACCCATGTTTGGTTGATTGTAAAAGTTTATTACGTCTGCTTTGAAAAAAGGTTTAGGGTAAATTACACCAACAGTCACCCAATTTTGGGGTGGCTGACAAAATAGTCACTTAGGTTTCATTTTAGTCACTTAACTTTCAAAAAGTTACAAAGCAGTCACTAACATTATAAAAAAATGACAAAATAGTCACTGATTAACAGTTTCCATTAGGGTGTTAACGGGACAGCTAATGTGGCAAGTTAACCCAGCTGATGTGGCAAGTTAATTTGCCACATCCGTGAAGCGGCTGATGGGTCTTGGTTTGGGGCGGGTTTAGGGAAAACATTGAAGGGTTATGGGGTTTAGGGGTAAAAATTATAAACAAATTCTGATTAAGGGTATTTGGGGAAAAAAAAGAAATCGATTTGGGGAAATTTCGATTGTGATTTGGGTTGGTTTGGGTTTGAAACTGATTCAGGAGTTGATTAAGAATGTTGGTTTAGGGTTAAAAATCGATTAAATAATCGACTAACAGGGTATAAAGGTTTAGGGTACAATTGGTCTTTTTTGTTTGGGGAGAAAAGAAGACGAAACCAAAAACCATTCAGTGTTTTTGATTCTCAGCGACAATGGCCAATAGAAGAAAAGCTGCCAATGTTGTTACATCCACTTTAACGGGTAAGTTGTTGCATTTAGTTTTTTATTTTTTGGATTTAGGGTTATTTCGATTTAGGGTTATTTATGGTTATTTCGATTTAAATTTTGATTTTGATTTTGATTTTGATTTTGATTTCTATTTCTATTTCGATTTTGATTTCTTCGATTTCTATTTCGATTTCGATTTCGATTTCATTTCGATTTCAATTTTGATTTTGATTTTGATTTCAATTTTGAAACACTCACTGATTCTGATTTTGATTTTAATTTCGATTTTGATTTTGATTTCGATTTAGGGTTATTTTAATTTTGATTTTATTTGTTATTAATGTGTATGACAGATTAGGGTTTGGTTATTAAAGTGAATGACATATAATGTGTATTGTATGCCATGTGCATGATGTTTATTGTTTGTTCTGCCATTGTATGAATGACATTATCAAATTGATGTTTATTGTTCATATTTGCCATTGTTTGTATCCAAGTTGCTATATTGTATGTGGCAATATCAAATTTTTTATTTACCTTCTATATTGTACTGGTTATTGTTTGTTATTGTCTGCCATGTGCATGACAAAAATGGTTGTGTTTGTATTAAATTATTTTTGTATTGATTATTGTTTGCCATGTGCATGACAGAAATTGTTGTGTTTGTATTAAATTATTTTGTATTGGTTATTGTCTGATAGAAATGGTTAAAGTGTTTGCCTTTGTTGTATGCCTTTATTGATGAGTAATTTGTTTGGCAGGTTTAATTGATGACAATTTTAATGAGAATGAATAAGAAATGTCTCGTAGCGATGTGTCTAGTAGTGATGCATCTGAAAGTGATGTGTCTAATAGGATAAGATTTAATTTAGATGGTTTAAACATGGATGGTATAGAAGTAGGTGAACTGTGTGATAGTGATGATTTTGGGAGGTTAGATAGTGCACATGAATCTAACTCAGATGGCCAAAATTGGCCTGAGTTCAACCTAGAGAATGACATGAGTAATCTTAGACTTAAGGTTGGAATGTTATTTAAGTCTAAAGACAGTTTAAAAAAAACTGCCAAGTAGTATGGTAGGTTGAATAGTTCTTTTATTAAGTTTCCCAAAAATGATTTAAAAAGGTTAAAGGCAATCTGCAGTGAAAAATGTTCTTGGTTTATATGGGCCTCTAGACTAAACCCTAATGACCCTACTGACCAGACTTGGCATAGGAGTTCAAACCCTAACCATACTTGTTCTAAAGTCTATAAAATAAAAATGTAACCTCAGCTTGGATAGGTGAACATTATAAAGAAAAATTCATTGTTGGTCCTGATTATTCTCTGAAATCATTATAACAAGATGTCAAAAGAGATTTATGTTGCATAGTCTCACTAACCAAATGTAGGAGGGCTAAACTTAGGGCATTGGAATTAATTGAAGGAGCTCATAAGGCTCAATATGAGAAGATTTATGAGTATTTTTTGGAGGTTAAGACCCAAAATGAGGGAACAACAACAATCTGTTATCTGGATAACAGGTTGTTTCAAAGGATGTATGTCTGTTTCCAGGCATGCAAAGATGGCTATAGGGTTGGTTGTAGGAGGATAGTAGGTTTAGATGGATGTTTCTTGAAGGGCTACTATGGTGGCTACTTGCTTGCAGCTGTTGGGATAGATGCAAATAATGGCATTTATCCTCTCATATATGCTACTGTCGAAAGTGAAAACCAAGCATCATGCTTTGGTTCTTGGAGTTGCTTGCAATAGAGTTGGAAATTGTGAGCTCGTACCAGATATCTTTCATGTCTGACAAACAAAAGGTAAAATTCCATTTATTTATTTATTTATTTATGTTGTTTCTGTTTAGGGTTTAAGGTTTGTCAAAGAATTAAATTGTATTTGTTCTAATTGCAGGGGCTTTTAGAAGCAATATGTATGTTGTTTCCTAATGCAGAAACAAGACATTGTGTTTGACACCTACATGCCAATTTCAAGAAGGTTGGTTTCCAAACAAAGGAATTTAAAGATTTGCTTTGGAAAGCTTCCAGAGCAAGCACTACAAGGGATTTTAAGGATGCCATGGATGAACTGAAGAAAACCAATCAACATGCTTATGATTGGTTGAAGGAAAATACCCTACTTATTGGTCAATGTCTCACTTCTCAATTAGAGCCATTCTGACATGTTGGTGAATAATCTTTCTAAATCCTTTAACAAGGTAAACCCCTATATTTTATTTTTCTTACTAATCATTAGCAATTCACTAATCCTTTATGTTGTTTTCTGGTAAATGATACTGGAAGCAAGAGGGAAACCTATTCTGACCATGATAGAAACAATAAGGACCAAGATTATGTTGCTTATTGTCAAAAAGAAAGAAGAAAATGACAAATGGAAAGGAATGTTGTGTCCAAAGATCAAGAAAAAGCTGGATGTAAATATAAAAGATTCATTGAGGTAAAGTTACCATTTTTAATCTTTCTGATGCCTTTATTCTGACTTCATGTTGCTGGTCACATGCTGTTTTAGTGAGTGTTTTTTAATATGCATGTAGTGATTGTTTTTGTGTATGACTGTTTTTTAATATGCATACAGTGATTGTTGGTGTGTATGACTGTTTTTTAATATACACGATGTTGACATTTTTTAATATGCATGCAGTGATTGTTGTTGTGTATCGTTGTTTTTTAATATACATTCTGTTGACTATTTTTTAATATACATGCAGTGAGAATTTTTTTAATAATATGTTTGCAGTGATTGTTGGTGTGTATAACTGTTTTTTTAATATACATGTTATTGACTATTTTTTAATATGCATGCAATGAGTATTTTTTAATAATATACATGTAGTGATTATTTTTAGGGGTGTGTGTGTATCATTGTTGGTGGGGCTGCTCACAATGTTGTTTTAGTGATTATTTTTTAACCAAGCATGGTGACTGTTTTTTAGGTATGTTCCATCACATGCTGGTGGGGACAGGTTCCAGGTTGAATGTGGTCCAGGCAGCCAGCATGTGGTGGACTTAGTTGAAAATTCCTACTCCTGCAAGAATTGTGATCTCACTGCCATCGCTTGCATGCATTCAATGGCTGTCATTCATCTAAAAGATGAGTTCCCAAATACCTATGTACAAACCTGGTACACCAAGCAAACCCAGTTTCAAATTTACTCCAACTTTATAAAGCTAGTAAGGGGTCCTAAACAATGGGTCTCTTTGTCAAACATGCTACCAATACTGCCTCCTACACTAAGAAGGCCACTTGGCAGACCTACTAACGTGAGAACGAAAGAACCAGATGAACCACAAACAACAGAAAGGTTGAGCAAGAGAGGGGTGGACATAAGGTGTAGTAAATGTAAAAGAATAGGCCACAATAAGAGGAGTTGCAAAGGGGAAGTTGGCCAAAACATTCCAGTAAGTCATTTGCCTTAAGTTAAGTGTAACATCCCTTACCCGAGACCGTTCCCAAAGTCGAGCACGAGGTATTACTAAACTTAACTACTAATTTGGGGCATAAAAATTTAAACTATCTATCTGCATCATGTTGACTAAATTGACTATAACTCGAGTTACAAAACTCAAAATTTAGATCCGTGAATTTTCCTTGAAACTACACTTATATATCTTCTTACTATAATTTTTCCATAATTTTTCGTGTGGCCAATTAGTACAGTTTATTCATTAAAGTTTTCCCTATTTCATTGTTTAATGGTTCTGACCTATCCTTACAAAAACTCAGTTATCACATTATACAAAATTCAATTAATGTTCTAGTTTATTCCAATCAAAAATAGACTCATTGTGGGTTCTAAGAATATAAACTATGCTCCATAATTATTTTTGAAAAATTTTTAATAATTTTTCCAACATAGAACAGGAGATCACGAAGTCATTCAGAACCAGTCTCACTAAAATTTAATATCTCATTATATAAAATTCCTTTGCTTACTCTGTTTCTTTCATATAAAAATAGACACAATAAGCTTTAATTTTATATCCTATTCACTTTCTAATTCCATTTCTCTTATTTTTGGTGATTTTCAAAATCACGTCACTGCTACTAACTAAAGACTGTTTCATTGCAAAATCATATATCCACATTACAAACATATTTACTATAAAACATACTTCCAAATTAAACTTAAGACAAGACCGAATACGCAACCATTAATGTCATAATCAAGCCATTTTCGCATGGCTATATATAAAATTTCAAAACCAATCATATCATAACTAGTCTATACATGCCACATAACCAAATCTTCAAGCATTCATTTACCGAAGCGAAAACTAGATAGTGTGATGAGATCTCCTTTGACTTCCAACCCGAGCAAGTCTCTGAATCTCTATAATCATAAGAAAATACACAAAGTAAGCTTCGAAAGCTTAGTAAGTTATAAGCAATTTCACAACAATAATGCATTATAACACTATACTAGCAAAGTCAGAATAATATACTCACAACCAAGGTTTATAACCATGACTTTAGTTCATATCACCTTTCGAAATCTTTCTCGTTTCATATCCCAAAGGCCGAACTTCCAAACCTTCGATAATGGGTTTCACATATATATATATATATATATATATATTACTTATCGAACTTATACTTGCACTTCAAACCCATATAAATCACATATTCAAGATTTAAAACTAATCAAATGAATTCTTTATACAAACTTCCACATGGCCGAATACAATATATAAATTCATGTATAAATCAATGAGATTTTGTAAGCATTACTCCATGTCAACTCATATCAATTGAACTATAAAATTAATTGATACATTTCATCCAAACTAATTTATCACTCTTATTTGATTTCAATTAATATCATCTCATAATATCCACTTACCCAAAATTCAATCCAAGATATAAAAAATTAATCGCACACTTAGTGCTCATTGTCCGATTTAGCACACTTAGTGGATAACAACCAATTTCGCACACTTAGTGCTCGGTATTTTAAAATTCGCACACTTAGACTTCAAGATATATACAATAGTCAAATAAACACACATACAGTAAGCTAATATAGCTTAGTAAGTTATAAGCAAAAAGGACATATATACAACAAATCATTATACAAATTTAATCAATTCAACTTGGTCATTAACCGGTTCGTATAAGCATTACATATAACATTTTACAATACAACAATATCATATTCATTAGTTCTCCAAAACCGAATGATCACAAGCCCTATATCCATTTCAAACAAGCTCAAAGGTTAATGAATTTACCATATTTCCATAATTTAGTATACAAAAGCAACTTACCTCATTAGCACCACGTTATTCAATTTCTATGCATCACTTACCTACATGTCTCTTTTGGTTATATCCATTCATTGGTTCATGTCCTTGAGAGGTTCGATAATCCGCACACACACAGTGTAACTCATGTAACGTATCGCACACTTAGTGCCGTTACTTGATAATTCGCACACATAGTGCCATCTTCCGGTAATGTATCGCACACTTAGTGCCATTACTCATTTTTCGCACACATAGTGCCATTCAACCAATTTCGCACACACAGTGCTTTGTGTTTAAGCTCGCACACATAGTGCCATTCAACCGATTTCGCACACATAGTGCTCGGTGTTTAAGCTCGCACACATAGTGTCATTCAACCAATTTCGCACACACAGTGCTCTGTGTTTAAGCTTCGCACACATAGTGCCATTCAACCGATTTCGCACACACAGTGCTTAGTGTTTAAGCTCGCACACATAGTGCCTCTTATCCGAACTTTTCTTTATTTATGCGAACACTTAAAATTTCATTCACATTCATATATACATTCATAAAGCTTAAACCTCAACCACATAGGTACATATATAGTACAATGTTCATTACATGATTTATAACATAGTCGAGTGTATCATTTACATATATTTATACCTCACATTCGGTTCTACTCATTTTCCAATCAATATCATAATTGGATATACCATTATCAAATAAGTATACCTCACATTCGGCTTATCAACATAATGGTACATATATTTCCATTAAAATTATATACATCAATATAGATAAATTCCATGCAATATGATTACTTAAAAATTTACCTCGAATAACGATGGACTTCGTTTCCCGACTATTCAATTAACTTCTCCTTTCCCTGATTCAATCCCGATTCTTTTTGTTCTTGATCTAAATAATTTTAAATTAAGCTCATTCAACATATTTTCATTCAATTTAGACCAAAAACACATAATCGGGCAAATTACAATTTCACCCCTAACATTTAAAATTTTTACAGTCCTAGTCCCTATTGCACCAAAACACAAAATACTCAAAATTTGGCTACACCTCTTTAGAGCCGAATTTTCATAGTCCTAATACAAGCTCATACATTTCATTTGTTTTGCATTTTAGTCCCTCAAAAATTTATTTTTGCAATTTAGTCCAATATACTCAATTTTATCAAAAATTCAAAGATAAATATTGTTAATCTAACACATATATATCATATTTCATCATCAAACAACATAAACAACAATCTATCATCAATAGCTCAACTCAAAATATTCATCAAAATCAAAAATTAAAACATGGGCTTTGTGCATCTCTTGTAACGATCTCAAAAACATAAAATTATCAAAACCAAACTTAAACATACCTTAATCAAACTCACTTGGTGCCGAATACCCTAAGCTTTCTTATGTTCTTTCTCTTTTCTTTGTTTCGGGCAAGAAGAAAGAAAAATGACTTTTGTTTTATTAAACTATTGAAATGATATAATATATAAACTTTTAACTTATAAAATATATATATAAAAGCATATACATACATGTCTATTACTTATTGTCGTCCAATATGAAAACCCATGTTTCTTTTTATTTTAATTAATAACTTATAATATAATATAAACTTTAACTTATATATATATATATATATATATATATATATAAAACATACATATACATATCCATTACCTATTGTCGTCCACTATCTAAAATAGTGGCTAAATTCCCACATAAGGTCTTCCCAATAAGAAGACATCTCAATTTAGCCATTGATAAAATAGAAAGCCACTTTTAAGATTTACGCGATTTAGTCCTTTGCTCAAATTAAGCATACTAATAGACAAATTAATTCACAGAAATTTCACACATGCTTAATCACACATCATGGACACAGAAAATAATATTAAAATATTTTACTGACTTGAATTTGTGGTCCTGAAACCACTATTCCCATTAGGGTCAAAATTGGGCTATTACATTAAGTTATATTATACTTTTGTTTATGAATTTGTTTGACAGATTTCACTTGTTCCTGTAGGTCAAAAGACATAAAGATGGTGTTCACAACAAAGTGGTTGCCCCAACTCAGCAACAGACTACCCCAACTCAATAGGCTACCCCAACTCATGAACAAGCTACCCCAACTCACCATAAAGATGTTGCCCTAAGACAAAAGCTCCCATTTAGAGGTGATCATGGGTTGGGCTACCTGGCTCCGCCCGATGGTCCGCCCGAAAAATGGGAAGGTTCGGGTAAAAATATAGGCCCGAAATATGGGTTTTGGCAAAAAAAATGACGGGGTAAAACTTTTTTGGCCCGGGCTCGACCCGAATTATATATTAAATATATATTTTATTTTTAATCAAATATACTTTTTAAATTTACATATTTTTATTTGTTTTTGTTTTAATATTTGTTTTAAAATTTTTTATTTAATGAAAAAAGCTAAAAAAATTAATATGGGTCGGGCCGGGCTCGGGTTTATCAATTTTCTTTTGGGCCGAGCTTGGACAAATTTTTAGGCCCATATTTCAGGCCAAGCTAGGCTCGAGCCTAGAAAACGGGCCTAAAATTTTGTCTAGGCCCAGCCCGACCCATGATCACCTCTACTCTTATTCAAGAGAAAACCAATCATTGTTAGATGGATGCCTCCTACTTAAGAGTCATCCATGACAGACCAATGATGATTTTGTGAACAGACCTTATTTTGTTAACTTTTTAAAATTGTGTAAATTTGCCTGCTACTGATTTATTAACTTAGGCAGATAATTTTTTGTAAATTTGTCTATGATTGCTACTGTTGATAAACTTTGGCATATAGTCACTGAATTTCTTTTTAAAATTTGCCTACAATTCACATTTGTTCAATTGTGTTGAATTGTAGGAAAATTTGGCAATATTTTGCCCCTCATTCCTTTTGTAAATAGTTTGACATTTTGGCCTTAATATATGAGCATTGATCCATGCAATTTGTGCTATCTCTTTTAACATATGAGTATTGAAAAACAAATGTGTGAGAACTGACAAATACAAATGTTTTTTTTTTCATCTGTTATCTTTTCTGATATATGAGTATTGAGAAATACAAATGAAATGAAGATTAAACATTCTTTGTAACTGTTGTAAGCAACAACAATATTACAAAAAAAATTGTAATCAACAACCACATATTATATCTCATTTCAAGTTTTTCAAGTTTGTAAACAACAACATGAGCTGGTTAGCCATGTATACTAGCAGCCATGTATAACAACATAAGCAACAATATACCAGCAACAATATTACAAAATATAAGCTAGTTTTCAATGCCAACAACAATAACATAAGCTGATTTAAGGTTTAAAAAACAACAACACAGTTACAAATACAAGCACCAAAAACCAGGTTTTTCTCTCTTTCCTCCTTGCATCCTCTAATTTCCTCACTTTTTTCAAAAGACTCAATAATACAATTCATGAATGGGGCGTCAATGGCGGATCAAACCAACTGAAAAATTGACATGGTTTTCGAAATCCATTGCCAAATTTCTTACACCCAAAAAACCTCCTACCTGGTTTGTCATTGGACCAAGACGTGTTTAATTTGGCTAGTTTTCCACAATAGCACATTGGAATCACTTCAGGCATCTCTATTTTTCCTCTTCTCCTTCTTCTTCTTCTCCTCTTTTTTTCTTCTTTTTCTTTTTTTCTAACCCTAAAGTGGTGCCAGTAAGGCTGTTAAATTGAGAGTAATCGACCAACTGGACGGTTTTTTGACACCAAGGAGGCCGTCATCTGCCATGTCACTTTGTCGTGAAGCCTGTGACGAAAAACGACAAAAAGGACTGTTTTGTAACTTTTGGAAGTTGAGTGACTGAAATAAAAACTAAATGACTGTTTTTTCAGCTATTCCAAAGTTGGGTGACTATTGGTGTAATTTACCCATAGGTTTATACTGTGAAAATGCTGAATCCCTAACCCCTTCCCTCACCACTGAATAACGATTCAACGCAAGTGAGACTTTCCCCTTTTTTTCCATTTCCAATTTTTACCCCTCATGTTTCTAAAACCATCCTCCTTACTCCCTTGTTTGCTTACTTTCTTCTTTTTTTCCTTTCATTAGAATCACTTCATCTGGCGGGTTCTAAGTTTTCTGCAACCGAAAGCTAAACCAAGGTTTGTAACTCTATTTTGCTCTCATACCCTTTAATGTTTGCTAAAATTATGACTTATTTTTTTCCCTTCTAGATTTTGTAACGCTCTTTAGCTGATTTTTTCCCATGTTTTCTTCTAGTTTTTTTTCTGCTTCAAAATTGATTTTGAGTGGTTATTTTCATTCTTTACTATGTTTTAGTTTGGTTGCTTTACTTTGATGGTTTTGTTTTATTGGATTAAATTTTATGGATTTCTATATTTTAATTAGCTTAAAGTTTCGTGTAGAGTTCTATTTCTTGTCCATATTAGAATTTTTAAAACTTTATGTGGCTGCAACTTTCTTGGTTTATTGGTATTCAACTTTCTGCATTTTTGTTCTTGATTTTTATATTTTCTTAGTTTATTGGTCTGCAACAAAGGGGGAATTGGTCTACAGCAATGAGGTTAATTTAGTGGTTGTTTTTTGTTTAGTTGTAGTTTATGTATATTTTAAGTTTTATATGTAATTTTGTCTACAACATTTAGATTTAACCTTAAAATCCTAGAATTGTTCGTAAGTTAACTGCCTAGCAATAATTAGAAGAGTTGAAAAAAAAAAAAGCATGATAAACATGAACATGATAGTTGTAATTCAATGGGGTGCGATTAGTAAGGGGTACCTTTTCTTGCCTGAAAAATGACTGACACAACCGGATGGTGAGAACATGATGAAAGTAATTTCGATGTCGCAAAGGATGGAAAGCTCGTAAGCTTTCTTGATTTGTCCATTTCTACATTTACATATATAGCATATAAAGTTGATTGGTTCATTTCCTCAGGACCATTTTGATCCTTCGCTAACATTTATGTAGCATATAAGTCCCATAATCTGTGCCTGATTAAAAAAATGAAGGTAATAAAAGACAAAAAAGATGGTGGGTAATATTCTATGCTTGCAAAATGGTCTATGGTGTATGCATTTTAGTCAGCATAAATGAAAATAAAATGCCTTGATTTGTGAAGAAATGCTAATAGCACATGACCTGTGCTCCTTTACTCAATCCCAAAATTTCCATTTCATTTTTTTCATTCCCCACAAGTGTTTGACAGTATCCTTTTTTGCACGTTTTTGTTTGCTTTAATATTAAGCACTTGTTTTTCATCACAAAAACCCATCCTCTATAAATATTACATCCAATTGCTTCTTTAATGCTTTTGGGAAGCTCAAAACTCTACTTTTGGACCTAATAATCATAGTGACCAAAACTTGAGCATACTCTCAATATACTCTATGAAGAATTCTAAATATTGCTTGGCTAGGTTTTTGAGGTAAGCTATTTTCAAATCAAATTAGGAGATGCAATAATAGGATTGAACATAAAAGAGAAAATTACGCCGTCACATACCTCTCCTGTAAATTGCACAGTTGTATATTTGTTGTCAACTCCAAATGTTCCTTCTAAAACCTAGCCAAGGTGACATATAATTAGAGCTATGAAGGATAAAAGAATCTTCTATTAGTGAAGTTGCAGCACCAGACATTATTCGTTTTGGCATGATATAAAGCTGCATATAATAGGAAATCATAGTTACAAAGGAAAGGTAGAGAATTTTAGACAGAAAATGCCTGAATAATAGCTTTTTCTCCATCAACTTCAAGGACTTGACCACGTCTGATTGTCCCATCCCCTAAACGAATATTAACAATTTCTTCATATTTGGGTCCCAAGAAAAAGCATGAAACCTCAAACAATTTTGGGAGTTAAGTGATGAACAATTCTATGAACAATCTTGGCTAGGTGACATATAAACTTGAGCATAATCCCAATATACTCTTCTTTTTGATTGCTTGGCAGTTAAGTGATGAGCAATTCTATGATTTTAAGGTTAAATCTAAATATTGTAGATAAAATTGGAATGATGAAACTTCAAAATGTTGTTAAGCTTTCGTCTTTTCTTTTCTTCTTTTTTATGTTTTAAATGTTGTAGATTAAGAACAATTTTGAGACTATCTTGGAGTTAGATTCTACAATACTCTGTCTAATTAATTTTTGGTGAGTTTTTGGGCGGCTTTGCTTCTACTTTTTAAGTTTCTTTTAGCATATTTACTGTAGAAGCAGGGAAAAAAACCTCTTGATGTATTGATTTATGTGAAATATGGTTAGTGAAAAGAAAAGTGATTCTTTGATTTTCACAAACATGTTTGGCCTATTTTTTCTGTTGTTTTCCAGGTAGTTTCTTGGCAATGGTAGCTATTGATTTAGCAGTAAACTTGAAGATTTGGTTTTTGCTTAGTCTTTTTCTGCGCAATGAGTGGTTTAGATTCAACTTGATTGATATTTGGACTACTTATAACATATTTCCTTCAATGCAGTTTTTAATAATTGAATTAATTTTTTTTGAGAGTTACGGTTTTCCATCTCAACAATGATATCTTTGAAGTTTGAACCTGAGTTTCTCCTTAGAAGTATAATGCACATTACTATTGCACCCAACTCTTATTAGTAAATTCAATTCAGTCCTTTTTTTTTTTATTATTATAGAAAATTCAATCCCCTTTTTAATCCTTATTTGTAACACTTATGTCATATTTCTAGCTTTGTATATTTTAAAAGTTGAGACATAACTGTCAATTTCATTATTTAAATTTGTTCTATGATTTAAATTTTATTTTATCTATATTAAATTTTTATTTTTATTTTGATGTATATAAATACTGTACAAAGCCCAATTTGCCCGGCCCAACGGAGAATAAAAATCAAAATACATAAAAACAAAACCCAAACCAATTAAACCCATTTACCCAAAAACAAAACAACCCAAAATAAACATAAAACCAGCCCAAAATTAAATAGACCCCATGCAAATTACAGAAGCCCAAAATCAAAAAAATACAAAGAATAACCAAAACCCTAGCTAATGCCGCCACCTTTGCCATGAAATCAATCTGACGGCCACTTACCTCTGACCCCTGTCCCATCTATCGCCTCTGCCATCGGCCACCGCCATTGGAACTTGCAAGCATTAAACAAGAAGTGACAGAAAGCAAAAAGTGTATAAAAATTTTAGGCTGTAAAAGCCTATTGAAAATTCCTTTGTAAAGGACCGTTTTTTTGTTGATCATCAATATAAACAGAGAGATTTTTTCTTTTGGATCAATACAATACCAAAAGAAGTTCAAACACAAACAGAATCAGAGAAGTAAGAAAGCATTGAAAACGCTAAAAATCACTAAAAAATCAAATCGGAGACTAAAGAAGGTGATTATTTTTCTTTATATTTTCGAAGCCTCTTTTTTTCGTTTTTTCTTTTTTGATGCATATATATACACGTATTGACATTATTTCTCTAATTTTTTTTTAAAAAAATACATAATTTTTACCTTTTTAAAGAATCAGAGGTGGTGGCAAGAAGGGCGCCGGTGATGAGAACGGCGGTCTACCGCCGAAAATCGCACCGACCCTGGACTTGCAGAGAAAAAACAAGGATTAGTTTTTTTAAAAAAGCAAGCAGCTGAAATGAATTTTTGGGCTTATTTTTTCACTTATATACACTCAGCAAAACGACGTCGTTTTGGCCGGCGTCCATAAGCCCCAAAACGATGTCGTTTTGCATTAGGATCCGCGCATTGACTCAACCCGCCTTAGGATCCGCGTGTTTTTTAATAAGGGTCTTATTGCGCTTTTGGTCCTTCCACTTTTTAAATGGTTTAAAATCCAGTTTTTTTCTTTTAATTTTGACCTCGTTTGTTTTATTCCGTTTTTCAATTTAATCTTTCAATTTGGCCCAAAACGCTGCGCACAAAAGACCAGGGATATTTCTCCTATTAGTCCCTTGCCATTTCGCACGCATTTCAGTTTAGTCCTTCTATTATTTATTTTATATAATTTGCCCTTTTACTTTCTTTTAAACTTAATGTAGCCCTTTTTTTATTATTTTGCAATTTTATTATTGTTACTATTATTTGATATTTTATTGCCATTAATTATTCATTATTATTATTATTATTATTATTATTATTATTATTATTATTATTATTTTATTACTATACTATTATTATTAGTATTACTATTTTTATTATTACCATTATTTTATTTTTATTATTTAATTATTATCACTACTACTTTTTTTATTATTATTATTATTATTACTATCATTATACTTTTTATATATTTTTTATTATTTTTTATTAATTACCATTATTATTACTATTATTATTTTTTTCTTACTAGTATCATTAGTATTATTTCATTTTTTACTATTTCTTATTTTTAAGCATTCTTTATTATTTTATTATCATCATTAACCTTTATTCGATATATCAAGTTTTGAAATAATCGATATTTTGTATTTAGAAGTTCAAGGAATCGTGCCCAATCGTGCTGGGTTTTGATTTTTCGTTCGTCTAAATGACTAAATATCGTTTTAAGACTTTTGATCGTGTTTTCTTAAATAGGGCAATATTTCACGTTTGGAAATCCGAGGAATCGTGCCCAATCGTGCTGGGTTTCGGTTTTTTTTGTTTGGCCAAATAGTGGAATACCCTTTTTAAAATTGCAATGTATGAATTTTGGAAATCATAAAATGATCTTGGTATCGAGGGTTGAAACATCGTGTCCTATCGTGCTGGATGTGATATTTCATCTTTTCGGAACAAGAGAATTTCGATATCCAATTCGAATTATCCAAACATTTTCTAAAGGGTTCGTATTTTAAAATCTTTTCTAATTTTCGACATTAGGACATTAATTAATCAATTAGGTACCAATTTTGGACGATGTCGGGTGCTAACCCTTTCTCGATGCATCGACTCTCGAATCCATTTTTGAGTTTCGTAGACCAAAATCGTTGTTTTGAAAAATCAAACTGTTTATTAAAAACAACCGTTTTACGAGGTGACCCGATCACACCTCATCAAAAAGGATTGGTGGCGACTCCCGTTTTATTTTCGTTTTGAAAGCCAAAGTCGACCCCGAGTTTTTTTCAAAAAAATGGTTACGACAGCTTGGCTACTCCACTGGGGATCATAAAGAGAGTCAGGCCGTAAATTGGTTATTTTCTGTCTTTTGTCGGAAATTTAAAAATTTGATTTTAAAATTTGATTTGAAAATTACGATCCTTTTGTTGCATTTGTTTGTGTCATTGCATATGTTTGTTATTTTCTTGCGCACATTGGATTGCATGACTGCTGTGGTCGCACCTTTAAGTGGGAGTGAGAAACTATGCCTTCGTGAGGTTTTCACCATCGCATGGGCTAGTGGATTGCTTCCGGGATACATCTGTACCTATGTCTTCGTGAAGTTTTCACTTTCGCATGGCCACAGGGAAATGTATTCCCCTAAACCGAACACGGTCCGTATGAGCCTATAATGGGTGAGGATAGAGGAATCTGCTGGTTCGAGTACCTGAACTTTAGAGCTAAACCACCCGTAGAGAACATAAGAACCCACCTTAAGTCAAACTATGTTAAACTTAGTAGTTACCCAGATAGATGTTTGTTTATTTTACTTGTTTTATATTTCATTCTGTGGTACTAACTGGTTATGTTTTATTTTTGTGCATGTCATTTCATATTTTAAGAGGTATCGATTCACGATCAATTTCTAAGTTAGAAAGTCGGTTATAGAGAACGAATTCCTTGATAAAGTGGAAGACAATGCATTGCGTCCGTATATGGTCGAAATGAAGCCAATTAGAAAGGGACAACTTAGTGAGGGGTATGTGCTGAACTACGGATTTCACTAGTATCGGTGTCACATAAAATGAGCTTAAGGGTTGAAAGAGATATGGACCTAGTGGGATGATGAGGCAAAATAGTGTTCTATCGCACTTATGGCGACCTACCCTACTTGCTCGACATCAAGGTAGCTAAGCATCTTGTAACACCCCAAACCCTACCAAACACCACTTAATAGGATCGGCATGTCACTAAGAAGATTTAATAAAACATGTCGCATTTTTGGAAAATATTTTCCTTGAGTTTAACCTTTTATTCGGAAAAATTAATAATTTATAGTTTTAAATAAAATATGCCTTTATGAATTAAAAAACCAAATTTAAATACATGCCTTAGTTCATAACTAAAAGTAATAAAACCCGTAATAAAACAAAATATAAACTGGTGGCCCATGGTCTTATTACAACGAGATTTAAAATCCATTAAATAAGAATATAAAATAATAACTAGAGTCTTTTTGCTGGATCCAAATGTTCTTTTGCATGGCCACCTTGAGCTCCTCTCCAGCCCGGTCTGATGCACTAAATGCTACCTGAAATGTTAATTAATTGGTTGAGTCATGAGACTCAGTGTGCAACCCTTATGTACCATTAGATTTGGGCATTAGCCCCATAAAACTAAAATAATAAGAATTAATATACATAATAAAAATAATATGCAAGCCCAGCCCAAATCCTAGGTTTCCGTCCGCTACACGCCCCCGTACCAACCATTCACACCATTGGGGATTTCTACAATCAACCCACCCCGCTACACGCCTTGATGGCAATCGTGCTACTCATCATCAGATCATGGCCATAGCCACTACAACAGATCACGGCAAAAACCGCTATAACAGATCATGGTAAAAACCACTACAACATATCAAAGTAAAAATCGCTACAACAGATCACGGTGAAAACCGCTACAACATATAACTTCCTCCTTTCATCAAACCCAACCCATGCAATCACATAAAATCAATATACTTATATCGTTTAATCAGAACATTCACTAACCTGATGATTTGTTTTTACCCTCTTTGGGTTTCCTCTATTATGCCCGGATTTTGGCATTTACCAAAACATATAAGACTTATAATCATATATTAATCAAACAGATCTAGATGGTGGGAAAGTGTTACACACCTAATATCGCGAAATCCAATATTCTTAGTCGATATCCTTGTTATCCCAATCTACAACTTTGCTCAAAAAGCCGAAAAGATGTGAAAATAGGGCCTCTTCTATTTTCGGCCATAGTTAGTGTTTTACCCAATTTCATATATTTAAAAATAAACAAATCTCCTTACCTTAAAATCCCGAAGGTAACACTATTCGAGTGTTACCGAACTACAACTTAGAGATCTATGCGATTGGCCCCACTACAGATCCCGGAATGCCGAAAAAGAAAGAAAAACACAAGATTAATTCCATATGGCCATTCGGCTATGGCCTCCAAAAGCCGAAAAAGGATCAAAAGAAAACCCAAATTGTTACCTACCCTACAGAAGATTTCGGCTATCCCTTGTAGAAAGATTCAAGAACAGTAGAAGATTAGAGATCTAGAAGTTTTGCTTTTAAGGAAATCTCGAAAAATATGAACTAGATGTGTTTTTCGGCTTTTAAAAGAATTGAATGGAGTTTCGGTTTTGGCTTAGGAAAAGTAAACAAAAGGGAGCCTTAGAAATTCCAGCTAGGAAGTAATTTCAACAGAAGAAGAAAAGAAAAGTTTCGACAACAGAGAATAAGAGAAAAAAATAGGGTTCAAATGCCAGAATTGAAGAGATCCTATCCCTATTTAAAGAGAATTTCGGCACCCAGATATATACTAAAATAAATAAATAAATAAATAAATAAATAAATAAATAAATAGAATAAACCTACACTCCCTAATCGACTCAAACTTATCACCAATTAAATTCCTTTATTATCACTAAATTTTATCTTCAATCCTCATCCAAAAATTCCATTACTAGCCAAAAATCCAATTTGAATTATATTCAAATTGCCTTCCCAAAATAGCAGCCATTCTTTAGGTGTTTCGGTCCACTTCAACCACCTTCCCATGCTGCAAAGAAAATAAGAAATTATTGTGCACAAGGCAACTCAAACCTAAGACCTCCAAGCACAACCACACACTACCGTACCACCACTTGCACTGTAACTCTTCTTGTGATATGTTTCATTCTCAACTTCTTTTAAGGCCTATTTCACAGCGACCAAATCATCCAAAGAAATCCCAAAAATATTCGACAACACCGGGATTCGAACCTCCAACCTTCTCACTATGGTACACGCCCCTTGCCACTGCGCCACGTATTTTATTTAAGTCATATGTCCTTCCCAATTAATTATTAACCTTTATTTCATGCTCCAGGTTTACTTAAAATAAAAAACCCAACATTTAGCGCACAATGCGACTAGAACCTTACTCCCCCCTCTTGCTCCTAATGCCTTTGCCACTGGGCCAAACATTTCCTTGTGTCATGAAACAGCCCCAACTAATTATAAGGCCTAAGCTCTGGCCTTCATACTAACATATGCGAAATAAAAATTTTTGCCATACCCAAGATTTGAACTTTTAACCTCCAGTTTAATTAAAACGCCACAAGCCACCAGACCACCTACTTCCTTGTGATATCTTTTAACCCAACAATATTTTAAAAGCCTTATGACTACCACCAACCTCCCTAAAATTAAACTAAACATGCAATAATAAATTTTTTAAAAGAAAATGTCCATTCAAACTTTTCATGATAAAATAATTTATTTCGCTTGAATAATATTTTTAAGAAAAATTAACTATTTAAATGTATTAGTGACATTATAAAAGTAGAGGGACAAACTATGTAAAAGAAAGTAAAGCATATAAATCAAATCCCCAAATTTTAGCATAATCTAGGGTCAATTAAAATTGACCATTATTTTATTTTAGTATAAACCACATATTAATTTTTTTAGTACATTCAAATTATATATACTCATATTGTATATTAATAAAAATTTAACGATAGAAATTAATATAAAAATATAAGAATTAAATTATATTAAAATATAAAAATTAAATCGAGAATAATAGAAAAATTAATATTTCTAAATTATAACTTCGTTCATCACACCGATAACATAAATAAAATAATTAATTATATGACAAAGACAAAATTATGGAAAATATTTGATAAATTGACTACATAGAGTTTAATATTATGCCACATTAAATTTTATTATAATTCAGTTAATATATTTAAAAGGAGGAAAAATTAGTATACAATAATTGCACATTAATCTAAATCCAAACAATAATTACAAGTTTTTTTTTTACGACAAAGTCCATTCTCTCGCCATACCTAACCCACTTATTCTAGGCCCAAATTGTGGTGTTACAATTCTACCCTCCTTAAAGAAATTTCGTCCTCAAAATTTCCAACTAACTAGTAACCATACTACCTCGTCTCACTACCATGCTTTATTGCAAGACTCCAATTCTAAACCCAAAATAAACACTTAGTATTCTATGGTAGAGTACGACCAGTATTCACATCTAGAGCGTCCTCGTCCCCTTATACTCATGCTACCGGTTCGCGTTTATCTGATTAAAAATTTTATGAATTATTTGTTTTCTTCCACTGATTATCCACGGACAGTCTTATGATTAGTAGTTTTAAGAGTGGTTCTTTCGAATTCGAACCTATCTGTAGTTTTAGTCTTCCTAATTCTAGGAATCATGCACATTCAACATTCATACACACCTACATACAAGTAGCATCCATCACCTAAGGGTTTTTTCGTCATTTCACTACCCAAAGGTATTTTTGTAATTTTAACCTATAGGGGTATTTTCGGTAATTTTTCAAATTCGGGGGTATTTCGACAATTTTATAAATCAGGGGTGTTTTAGTCATTTTCAAATCAAGGGTATTTCGGTCATTTTCCAAAACCAGGGTAATTTTTACGAATCAAGGGTAATTTGATGATTTCAAAACTAAGGTTTACTTTAGGATTTTACAAAACAGGGTGGTTGGTCCCTTTCGGGTTTTAATTATAAGTTTTGGCCTATCAACACGTCCTCATGGTTAGGGTGAGCAGTCATTACGCACTGATAGGATTTCAATGAAGAGGAGGTGAGTCACTAGGATGCTTAAATACCAAGCTCTCCTCAGATCCACTCCTAGACATGCGTATGCTGTTGCCACACCCTAACTCCTACGACTAGTTCACAGATTTGTTTGATGAAATTAAGTCTTATGGAATTTAAGAAATTGTTTAAGCTAGGCCTAAAGTCCATCAAGTCTAATTTAAAATAGTCTACGTCCCACGAAGCCCATCAAGCCCACATATATATATCACACAAAGGTTCAGAATACTTACCTAGCGGACTTGGGCCGGAGATGCAGGTGCCATGCAGAGCTAACAAACCTGTTATCATTTAAAAAAAAACAAAAACAACATGCATGCTTCAAAAACCCATCTTTAGAAAACGTTTTGAGCCTAAAAACCCTAAAGTCGAGTTTTGAATCGGGCTCTGATACTAATTTGTAACACTCCAAACTCGGCCCAAACACCACAACCGAATCTGGCATGTCACTAAGAAGATTTAATAAAACATATCGCATTTTTGGAAAATATTTTCCTTGAGTTTAACCTTTTATTCGGAAAAATTAATAATTTATAGTTTTAAATAAAATATGCCTTTATGAATTAAAACCCAAATTTAAGTACATGCCTTAGTTCAATTAAAATAAAATTTAAATAACTAAAAGTAATAAAACCCGTAATAAAACAAAATATAAACTGGTGGCCCATGGCCTTATTACAACAAGATTTAAAATCCATTAAATAAGAATATAAAATAATAACTAGAGTCTTTTCTTTGGATCCAAATGTTCTTTGCATGGCCACCTTGCGCTCCTCTCCACCGGTCCGATGCACTAAATGCTACCCGAAATGTTAATTAATTGGTTGAGTCATGAGACTCGATGTACAACCCTCATGCACCATTAGATTTGGGCCTTAGCCCCATAAAACTAAAATAATCGAATTAATATACATAATAAAAATAATAAGCAAGCCCAACCCAAATCCTAGGTTTCTATCCGCTACACGCCTCCGTACTAGCCATTCACACCATTGGGAATTTCTACAATCTACCCACACCGCTATACGCCTTAATGGCGATCGTGCTGCTCATCATCGATCACGGCCGTAGCCACTACAACAGATCACGGAAAAAGCTGCTACAACAGATCACGGTAAAAACCGCTACAACAGATCACGGTAAAAACCGCTACAACAGATCACGGTGAAAACCGCTATAACATATAACTTCCTCCTTTCATCAAACCCAACCCATGCAATGACATAAAATCAATATACTTATATCGTTTAATCAGAACATTCACTAACCTGATGATTTGTTTTTACCCTCTTTGGGTTTCCTCTATTATGCCCAGATTTCGGCAATTATCAAAACATATAAGACTTATAATCATATATTAATCAAACAGATCTAGATGGTGGGAAAGTGTTACACACCTGATATCGTGAAATCTAATATTCTTAGTCGATATCCTTGTTATCCCGATCTACAACTTTGCTCAAAAAGCCGAAAAGATGTGAAAATAGGGCCTCTTCTATTTTCGGCCATAGTTAGTGTTTTACCCAATTTCATATATTTAAAAATAACAAATCTCCTTACCTTGATAGATGTTAAACTTAGTAGTTACCCAGATAGATGTTTGTTTATTTTACTTGTTTTATATTTCATTCTGTGGTACTAACTGGTTATGTTTTATTTTTGTGCATGTCATTTCATATTTTAAGAGGTATCGATTCACGATCAATTTCTAAGTTAGAAAGCTGGTTATAGAGAACGAATTCCTTGATAAAGTGGAAGACAATGCAGCTGTCCGCATATGGTCAGAGCGAAGCCAATTAGAGAAAGGGGACAACTTAGCTGAGGGGTATGTGTCGGAACTACGGGATTTCACTAGTATCAGTGTCACGCAAAATGAGCTCAAGGGTTGAAAGAGATATGGACCTAGTGGGATGATGAGGCAAAATAGCTGTTCTATCGCACTTATGGTGACCTACCCTACTTGCTCGACATCAAGGTAGCTAAGCATCTTGTAACACCCCAAACCCGGCCCAAACACCACGACCGGATCTGGCATGTCACTAAGAAGATTTAATAAAACATGTCGCATTTTTGGAAAATATTTTCCTTGAGTTTAACCTTTTATTCGGGAAAATTAATAATTTATAGTTTTAAATAAAATATGCCTTTATGAATTAAAAACCAAATTTAAATACATGCCTTAGTTCAATTAAAAGTAAAAATTTAAATAACTAAAAGTAATAAAACCCGTAATAAAACAAAATATAAATCTGGTGGCCCATGGTCTTATTACAACGAGATTTAAAATCCATTAAATAAGAATATAAAATAATAACTAGAGTCTTTTTCTGGATCCAAATGTTCTTTTGCATGGCCACCTTGCGCTCCTCTCCACCGATGCGATGCACTAAATGCTACCCGAATGTTAATTAATTGGTTGAGTCGTGAGACTCAGTGTGCAACCCTTATGCACCATTAGATTTGGGCATTAGCCCCATAAAACTAAAATAATAAGAATTAATATACATGATAAAAATAATTTGCAAGCCCAACCCAAATCCTAGGTTTCCGTCCGCTACACGCCCCCGTACCAACCATTCACACCATTGGGGATTTCTACAATCAACCCACCCCGCTACACGCCTTGATGGCAATCGTGCTACTCATCATCAGATCATGGCCGTAGCCACTACAACAGATCACGGCAAAAGCCGCTACAACAGATCATGGTAAAAACCGCTACAACATATCAAAGTAAAAATCGCTACAACAGATCACGGTGAAAACCGCTACAACATATAACTTCCTCCTTTCATCAAACCCAACCCATGCAATCACATAAAATCAATATACTTATATCGTTTAATCAGAACATTCACTAACCTGATGATTTGTTTTTACCCTCTTTGGGTTTCCTCTATTATGCGGTTTTCACATTTACCAAAACATATAAGAATTATAATCATATATTAATCAAACAGATCTAGATGGTGGGAAAGTGCTACACACGATATCGCGAAATCCAATATTCTTAGTCGATATCCTTGTTATCCCAATCTACAACTTTGCTCAAAAAGCGAAAAGATGTGAAAATAGGGCCTCTTCTATTTTCGCCATAGTTAGTGTTTTACCCAATTTCATATATTTAAAATAAACAAATCTCCTTACCTTGAAATCCGAAGGTAACACGATTCGAGTGTTACCGAACTACAACAAGATCTATGCGATTGGCCCCTCTAGATCCGGAATGCCGAAAAGAAAGAAAAACACAAGATTAATTCCATATGGCCATTCTGGCTATGCCTCCAAAAGCGAAAAAGGATCAAAAGAAACCCAAATCGTTACTTACCCTACGGAAGATTTCGACTATCCCTTGTAGAAAGATTCGCAACAAATGAAGATTAGAGATCTAGAAGTTTCGCTTTTAAGGAAATCTCGAAAAATATGAACTAGATGTGTTTTTCGGCTTTTAAAAGAATTGAATGGAGTTTCGGTTTTGGCTTAGGAAAAGTAAACAAAAGGGAGCCTTAGAAATTCCAGCTAGGAAGTAATTTCAACAGAAGAAGAAAAGAAAAGTTTCGACAACAGAGAATAAGAGAAAAAAATAGGGTTCAAATGCCAAAATTGAAGAGATCCTATCCCTATTTAAAGAGAATTTCGGCACCCAGATATATACGAAAATAAATAAATAAATAAATAAATAAATAGAATAAACCTACACTCCCTAACAGACTCAAACTTATCACCAATTAAATTCCTTTATTATCACTAAATTTTATCTTCAATCCTCATCCAAAAATTCCATTACTAGCCAAAAATCCAATTTGAATTATATTCAAATTGCCTTCCCAAAATAGCAGCCATTCTTTAGGTGTTTCGGTCCACTTCAACCACCTTCCCCATGCCTGCAGCAAAATAAGAAATTATTGTGCACAAGGCAACTCAAACCTAAGACCTCCAAGCACAACCACACACTACCAGCCACTGCACCAGAACTCTTCTTGTGATATGTTTCATTCTCAACTTCTTTTAAGGCCTATTTCACAACGACCAAATCATCCAAAGAAATCCCAAAAATATTCGACAACACCGGGATTCGAACCTCCAACCTTCTCACTATGGTACACGCCTTGCCCTCGCGCCCGTATTTTATTTAAGTCATATGTCCTTCCCAATTAATTATTAACCTTTATTTCATGCTCCAGGTTTACTTAAAATAAAAAACCCAACATTTCGCGCACAATGCGACTAGAACCGTACTCCCCCCTCCTGCTCCTAACGCCTTTGCCACTGGGCCAAACATTTCCTTATGTCATGAAACAGCCCCAACTAATTATAAGGCCTAAGCTCTGGGCTTCATACTAACATATGCGAAATAAAAATTTTTGCCATACCCAAGATTTGAACTTTTAACCTCCGGTTTAATTAAAACGCCACAAGCCACCGGACCACCTACTTCCTTGTGATATCTTTTAACCCAACAATATTTTAAAAGCCTTATGACTACCACCAACCTCCTAAAAATTAAACTAAACATGCAATAATAAATTTTTTAAAAGAAAATGTCCATTCAAACTTTTCATGATAAAATAATTTATTTACATTTGAATAATATTTTTAAGAAAAATTAACTATTTAAATGTATTAATGACATTATAAAAGTAGAGGGACAAACTATGTAAAAGAAAGTAAAGCATATAAATCAAATCCCCAAATTTTAGCATAATCTAGGGTCAATTAAAATTGACCATTATTTTATTTTAGTATAAACCACATATTAATTTTTTAGTACATTCAAATTATATATACTCATATTGTATATTAATAAAATTTAACGATAGAAATTAATATAAAAATATAAGAACTAAATTATATTAAAATATAAAAATTAAATCGAGAATAATAGAAAATTAATATTTCTAAATTATAACCGTTCATCACACCGATAACATAAATAAAATAATTAATTATATGACAAGGACAAAATTATGGAAAATATTTGATAAATTGACTACATAGAGTTTAATATTATGCCACATTAAATTTTATTATAATTCAGTTAATATATTTAAAAGGGAGGAAAAATTAGTATACAATAATTACACATTAATCTAAATCCAAACAATAATTACAAGTTTTTTTTTTTACGACAAAGTCCATTCTCTCGCCACACGAACCCACTTATTCTAGGCCCAAATTCAGGGTGTTACAATTCTACCCTCCTTAAAGAAATTTCGTCCTCGAAATTTCCAACTAACTAGTAATCATACTACCTACGTCTCACTACCATGCTTTATTGACTCCAATTCTAAACCCAAAATAAACACTTAGTATTCTATGGTAGAGTACGACCGGGTATTCACATCTAGAGCGTCCTCGTCCCTTATACTTATGCTATCGGTTCGCGTTTATCGATTAAAATTTTATGAATTATTGGTTTCTTCCACCGATTATCCACAGACGATCTTATGATTAGTAGTTTTAAGAGTGGTTCTTTCGAATTCGAACCTATCTGTAGTTTTAGTCTTCCTAATTCTAGGAATCATGCACATTCAACATTCATACACACCCACATACAAGTAGCATCCATCACCTAAGGGTTTTTTCGTCATTTCACTACCCAAAGGTATTTTCGTAATTTTAACCTATAGGGGTATTTTCGGTAATTTTTCAAATTCGGGGGTATTTCGGCAATTTTGTAAATCGGGTGTTTTAGTCATTTTCAAATCAAGGGTATTTCGGTCATTTTCCAAAACCGGGGTAATTTTTACGAATCAAGGGTAATTTGATGATTTCAAAACTAAGGTTTACTTTAGGATTTTACAAAAGCAGGTGGTTGGTCCCTTTCGGTTTTAATTATAAGTTTTGGCCTATCAACACGTCCTCATGGTTAGGGTGAGCAAATACTATGCACCGGTAGGATTTCAATTGAAGAGGAGGTGAGTCACTAGGACTGCTTAAATACCAAGCTCTCCCAGTATCCACTCCTAGACATGCGTATGCCTGTTGCCACACCCTAACTCGGCGACTAGTTCACAAGATTTGTTTCGGTAAATTAAGCCTTATGGAATTTATGAAGTTGTTTAAGCTAGGCCTAAAGTCCATCAAGTCTAATTTAAAATAGTCTACGTCCCACGAAGCCCATCAACCCCACATATATATGTATCACACAAAGGTTCAGAATACTTAGACGCAGGTGCCATGCAGAGCTAACAAACCTGTTATCATTTAAAAAAAAAACAACATGCATGCTTCAAAAACCCATCTTTAGAAAACGTTTTGAGCCCAAAAACGCCAATGTCGAGTTTTGAATCGGGCTCTGATACTAATTTGTAACACTCAAACTCGCCCAAACACCACGTAGAATCGGCATGTCACTAAGAAGATTTAATAAAACATATCGCATTTTTGGAAAATATTTTCCTTGAGTTTAACCTTTTATTCGGAAAAATTAATAATTTATAGTTTTAAATAAAATATGCCTTTATGAATTAAAACCCAAATTTAAGTACATGCCTTAGTTCAATTAAAAATAAAAATTTAAATAACTAAAAGTAATAAAACCCGTAATAAAACAAAATATAAACTGGTGGCCCATGGCCTTATTACAACAAGATTTAAAATCCATTAAATAAGAATATAAAATAATAACTAGAGTCTTTTCTTTGGATCCAAATGTTCTTTTGCATGGCCATCTTGCGCTCCTCTCCAGTCCGGTCCGATGCACTAAATGCTACCTGAAATGTTAATTAATTGGTTGAGTCGCGAGACTCAGTGTGCAACCCTCATGCACCATTAGATTTGGGCCTTAGCCCCATAAAACTAAAATAATCAGAATTAATATACATAATAAAAATAATATGCAAGCCCAACCCAAATCCTAGGTTTCCATCCGCTACACGCCCCCGTACTAGCCATTCACACCATTGGGGATTTCTACAATCTACCCACACTGCTACACGCCTTAATGGCAGTCGTGCTGCTCATTATCAGATCACGGCCGTAGCCACTACAACAGATCACTGAAAAAGCCGCTACAACATATCACGGTAAAAACCACTACAACAGATCACGGTAAAAACCGCTACAGCAGATCACGGTGAAAACCGCTACAACATATAACTTCCTCCTTTCATCAAACCCAACCGATGCAATGACATAAAATCAATATACTTATATCGTTTAATCAGAACATTCACTAACCTGATGATTTGTTTTTACCCTCTTTGGGTTTCCTCTATTATGCCCAGATTTCGGCATTTATCAAAACATATAAGACTTATAATCATATATTAATCAAACAGATCTAGATGGTGGGAAAGTGTTACACACCTGATATCGTGAAATCCAATATTCTTAGTCGATATCCTTTGTATCCCGATCTACAACTTTGCTCAAAAAGCCGAAAAGATGTGAAAATAGGGCCTCTTCTATTTTCGGCCATAGTTAGTGTTTTACCCAATTTCATATATTTAAAAATAACAAATCTTCTTACCTTGAAATCTAGAAGGTAACACGATTTGAGTGTTACCGAACTACAACTTAGAGATCTATGCGATTGGCCCCACTACAGATCCCGGAATGCCGAAAAGAAAGAAAAACACAAGATTAATTCTATATGGCCATTTGGCTATGTCCTCCAAAAGCCGAAAAAGGATCAAAAGAAAACCCAAATCGTTACTTACCCTACAGAAGATTTCAGCTATCCCTAGTAGAAAGATTCGGCAACCGTAGAAGATTAGAGATCTAGAAGTTTCGACTTTTTAAGGAAATCTCGAAAAAATGAACTAGATGTTTTTTTCTGCTTTTAAAAGAATTGAATGCGATTTAGGTTTGGTTTAGGAAAAGTAAACAAAGGGAGCCTTAGAAATTCGGCTGGGAGTAATTTCAACGAGAAGAAGAAAAGAAAAGTTTCGACAACAGAGAATGAGAGAAAAAATAGGGTTCAAATGCCAAAATTGAAGAGATCCTATCCCTATTTAAATAGAATTTCGGCACCTAGATATATACTAAAATAAATAAATAAATAAATAAATAGAATAAACCTACACTCCCTAATCGACTCAAGCTTATCACCAATTAAATTCCTTTATTATCACTAGATTTTATCTTCAATCCTCATCCAAAAATTCCATTACTAGCCAAAAATCCAATTTGAATTATATTCAAATTGCCTTTCTAAATAGCAACCATTCTTTGGGTGTTTCGGTCTACTTCAACCAACTTCCCCACGCCTCTGACAAAATAAAAATTATTGTGCACAAGGCAACTCGAACCCAAGACCTCCAAGCACAACCACACGCTACCGACCCATCGCACTGAACTCTTCTTGTGATATGTTTCATTCTCAACTTCTTTTAAGGCCTATTTCACATCAACCAAATCATCCAAAGAAATCCCAAAAATATTCGACAGCACCAAGATTCGAACCTCCAACCTTCTCACTATGGTACACGCCCCTTGCCACTACGCCGCATATTTTATTTGAGTCATATTTCCTTCCCAATTAATTATCAACCTTTATTTCGTGCTCCAGGTTTACTTAAAAAAAAAACCCAGCATTTCGCGCACAATGCGACTAAAACCTTGCTCCCCCCTCCTGCTCCTAACACCTTTGCCACTGGGCCAGGCGTTTCCTTGTGTCATAAAACAGCCTCAACTAATTATAAGGCCTAAGCTGTGGGTTTCATACTAACATATGCGAAATAAAAATTTTTACTATACCCAAGATTTGAACTTTTGACCTCCGGTTTATTTAAAACGCATACAAGCCACCGGACCACCTACTTCCTTGTGATATCTTTTAACCCAACAATATTTTAAAAGCCTTATGACTACCACCAACCTCCTTAAAATTAAACTAAACATGCAATAATAATTTTTTAAAAGAAAATGTCCATTCAAACTTTTCATGATAAAATAATTTATTTACATTTGAATAATATTTTAAGAAAAATTAACTATTTAAATGTATTAGTGACATTATAAAAGTAGAGGGACAAAGCTGTAAAAGAAAGTAAAGCATATAAATTAAACCCCAAATTTTAGCATAATCTAGGGTCAATTAAAATTGACCATTATCTTATTATAGTATAAACCACACATTAATTTTTTTAGTACATTCAAATTATATATACTCATATTGTATATTAATAAAAATTTAACGATAGAAATTAATATAAAAAATATAAGAACTAAATTATATTAAAATATAAAAATTAAATCGAGAATAATAGAAAAATTAATATTTCTAAATTATAACCGTTCATCACATCGATAACATAAATAAAATAATTAATTATATGACAAGGACAAAATTATGGAAAATATTTGATAAATTAACTACATAGAGTTTAATATTATGCCACATTAAATTTTATTATAATTCGAGTTAATATATTTAAAAGGAGGAAAAATTAGTATGCAATAATTACACATTAATCTAAATCCAAACAATAATTACAAGTTTTTTTTTTTACGATAAAGTCCATTCTCTCGCCACACGAACCCACTTATTCTAGGCCCAAACTCAGGGTATTACACATCTATTTCGTGCTATGACTTAATTTTGGAACTTTGCTTATAGTTGTTTCACTTTCGGGAAAGTAGATTTAGTGCCCACAGTGGAGGAATATACAACCTTGCTTCCCTGTTCCAGGGTCCAAGTCGACAAAGCTTATTTTAGGACTGCCAATGCCCCTACTTTTGTGAAGAAATTAATAAGTATCACGGGGATGAGTGAACGGTGGGTTGCAGCCAGAATCCAAGAGAAAGGTGAGGGTAAGTGCATACCCTGGATAAGTTTGAGGGACCTGATCCTAGCACATCCAGATGTAAAGAAGAGGATCGACATCTTTGCCTTATGTATTTATGATTTGGTAATTTTCCCTAAAGCTCTAAGACATATAGATGAAGCAGTTATTGGTTTATTCGACCGACTTAACAAATGGGTGACACCTGTACCCGCGATCTTAGCCGAGACGTTTAGATCTTTGAATGTATGTCGAAGGACGGGTGAAGGTAGGTTCATTGGATGCGCACAGTTTCTGTTGGCTTGGTTCCATAGTCATTTCTGGAAGGTGGAGAAAGTGTCTTATCGAGTTTTCTCTGAAAATTACTCTCCGTTGAAATAGATAGTAGCTACACCAAGAAGAGAAGACGTGTCCGAAGAAAGCTGAATAGCACTCCTTCAAAATCTTCAAGAAGAGGACATCGAGTGGAGGGCTCCTTGGATGGTTCCCGAAGAAATCCTTTATCGATGTGGGAGTTTTGACTGAGTTCTTTTACTTGAAATTTGGGGAGCCATTAGGTATGCCCCTTCGCTTGTTCTGAGGCAGTATGGTTCAAGACAGTTCGTACCAACGACATATGGGATGGCTCAATGTGAGTTCTCATACAGAGGGGAAAGCTATAAGAAGAGGGTTAAGGAGATTTCTAGTGGTTGGAATCAAATTTGTAGAATGAAGAGATTATCTGCAGGCTCAATGATGACTATAGAATACAGTGGATGGAGGATTAGAAGGATTAATGATAACATCCCTAAGCTGAATCTAGAGGTCGCCCGATCAAGAGAAGAATGCTTTCGAGTGGTCCCATCAGAGTTAGAGATTTTGAAACAATATTTCAAAAAGATGAGTTCAGAGCTTGGAAAAAGGATAGAGAAGTTGAAAGAAGAAAAAATGCACCTGAAATTAGATGCGGATGTTCAGAAATTGGAGGTGAGAAACTAAGAAAAGAAAAGTGGAAGATAGAGAAAGATTGAGATAGTTTGAAGGCAGAATATAAGAAGATACGTCTGACGATGAAGAACGCTGGATTAGGAAAGGCTCCGGAACAGTGGCGACAAGAGATTCAAGAGGAAAATACCAAAGCTAACTATTGGGAGAGGAAGTTTCAAGAAATGCAAGCGCGAAACGACGCCTTAGAGAAGAATTTGGCAGAAAGTAAAAAGAGAAAAATGGATTAAAAGATAGAGTAGCTAAACTTGGGCAGTCTCTTCGTCACTATCGAAGTTGTAATTCTGAAATCGAACTAAAATCAAGTCTAAACAAAATTGAGGAAATGAAAGGTAGGATTGAAGAATTAGAATCAGCATTGCACAGTTGTAAACTTCGGATCGAGCTTCTTGAAACAAGAGAAGGACGCTAGGAGGAAGAGCTTTACCATTCCCATGATAAAGTTAGAAATCGAGATTACTTCATGGTTGAAGCAATAATCCAGATTCGAGAGGTAACTGATCACCTACAGACTTTGGCAGCACAGGCTGATATGCTGAGCATGAAGTATGAGCTGCAGTCAGATCGTAATCAAGAGCTAACCTTTTTACTTAGGAAAATCAAAACTTTGGGCCGGAGGGCAAAAGCATATTTGTAGCCTGTTTTATGTAAAAGGGTTTTATTTTCTAATAAATTTTTCTAAACTGAAGTTGAATCTGCATCGATGCCTTCTTTTTGCATTCATTTGCATTGCATCATATCATATGCATTTAAAGCCATAGAGAGAGCCTAATTAGTTGAAATTAATAAAGAGAGAAAGAGAGAGAGAAAAAGAAAATCTAGAAATTGAGCATTGTTACGGTACACGACGCAAAATGAAAATAATGGATCAAAGACTAGAAAGATTAGAGCAGATGTAAAAAGACATGCAGGATCAAATGCAAGAACAATTAGCCAAGATACAACAAGACATGATAGAGCGGATGCAAGAATCCTAGAATAATATGATAGGCCAGTTGGCGCAGTTACTGGCTAAAGAACGAGAGAAAGGAAAGGGCATTGCTGCTAGTTCAGGGAACGATAATGATGACCCTATCTACCTTCTAGGTTTTACCCCGCAAATACCCAAGCACAACCAGATATGTACCCCCAAAGGACGTCTGTTACTATCAGGCCGCAGTATTAGACCGGTACCACGATACATGCACACCTTCTGACAGGCTCGAGTTCTAACCCAGGAGAAAGTCCAGTTAACCCTGTGGTCCCCGATCTCGATGAAATGGCAGAAATAGTCAAGGTAAGAATACACCTGCCAAGACAACTCGAAGACCGTTGCAAGTGGTTAGAAGAGAAGTTCAAAGCAATGGAGGCTGCTGACTACCGTTACGGGGTCGACACTAAGGACTTAAGTTTGGTCCCAAATTTGGTGCTTCCGCCAAAGTTTAAAACCCCAGATTTTGAAAAAAATAATGGGACTAGCTGTCCTAAAGCGCACGTCACGATGTTCTGTCGACGGATGGCGGGACACATTAATGACCAATTGCTGATTCACTATTTTTAGGACAGTCTGGCCGGATCTACGGCCAAATGGTACAATCAGCTCAGTCGTGCCCAGATTAAGACATGAAAGGACCTGGCACAGGCCTTCATGAAATACTATGGCCACGTGGTCGACATAGCTTCCGACAAAATCACGCTCCAAAATATGGAGAAAAAGCCAAGTGAGAGCTTCAGACAATACGTCCAGCGACGGAGAGAGATAGTAACACAAGTTCAGCCACCTCTCCTGGAGAAGGAAACAACCATGCTTTTCGTCAATACTTTGAAGGCTCCTTTCATTAATCACATGCTGGAAAATGCTACTAAAAGTTTTTCAGACATCGTGATGTTAGGAGAAATGATAGAAAATGCAATCAGATGCGACAAGATAGAGGCAAGGGAAGGTGCTAGAAAAATGATCTCGAAGAAAAGAGAGAATGATGTAAATAATATAAGTGACCGTAACAAAAGCTATTCGAAACCAACCGCTATAAGTCAGCCCAGAATTGTAATTACTGATCATCAAAGCCCTTCTAGACAGGAATCCAATACAAAGCAGAATACCGAGAAACTCCAATTTACGTCGATCCTCATGACAAACAGGGAATTCTACCAGAACTTATTCGATGCATATGTTGTTTCCCCTTATTACTTAAAGCCCCTATAGCCCTCATACCCTAAATGGTATGACGCAAATGCACAGTGCGAGTACCATGCGGGGATTGTGGGGTATTGAATAGAGCAGTTCTCGCCTTCAAGAAACTGGTAAAAAAAATTCATCCAAACGGACGTTGTGAAATTTGACGATGCCCCTAGCACGGAGCACCCACTACCTAATCATGCTAATAATGGGGTAAATATGATAGGTGAGAATGTGGGGAAAAGAGTTAAAATCGATATTGCAGAGGTGAAAACCCCGATGAGATGGGTTTGGAAGGAAATGATGAAGAGGGGATTAGCTGCATCAGATTCGGCGAGAGAATATGAAGAAATGAGAAATGGATGTGAGTTCCATAACATAGAGGGGCACGAGATCCAAACTATATTGAGTTTAGAATTCGGTGCAAAAGTTGATGGACGATAAAGAGATGGAATTTTATGAAAGCAATAAAAGCCAAGAAGGAGAAAACATTTGTGCGTTAGAAGACGAGTCAATAGCAAAGGTCTCGAAAGTTAGCTATCCATTGGTCATCATCTCTCGACCAAAAGCCAATGAATTTGGGGTAAAGATAACACCAAAAGTCGTGATTCAGAAACCTGCGATCTTTTCTTATAAAGATAACAAAAAGGTTCCCTAGAGCTATGACTGCAATGTGACGATTTCTGGGAAGGGGGACTCGTCCAGCACTTCAAAGGGAGATCAAAAAGTAGGCTCCTATGCATGCAGTGAAAAGCGCTACGATGCGACAGACGCACGAATAGAACCCAAAAAAGAGAAAGCCTTGATAGGCGAACAAAAGAAGGAAAAGGAGACCAAACAGGAATTGCCTATAAACGAGCCAGTAAAAGAATAAGAGGCTAAGGAATCTTAAAATTCTTAAAGCATAGTGAGTACAGTGTTGTGGAGCAGTTGCATAAATAGCCGGTTCGCATATTTGTGCTAGACATACTATTAAGCTCGGAGGCGCATCGCAAAGCACTCGATGAAAGTACTAAATGAAACTTATGTTGCTAATGATATCTCCGTTAACAAGTTGGATCATCTAATTAGCAATATAAGTGCTGATAACTTTATTTTCTTTAATGATGACGAGATCCTGCTGGAGGTATGGGCTCTATTAAAGCTCTCCATATCACCACAAATTGCAAAGGGTACACATTACCAGGAGTACTGGTCGATAATGGATTGGCACTCAATGTCCTGCCACTATCAACGCTGAATCGATTACCTATAGATAGTTCTCACATGAAGGCTTGCCACAATGTAATGAGGGCATTCGATGGAATTGAAAGAAAGGTGATGGGGAGGATCGAAGTACCACTGTTAATTGGCCCAGGTACATATGAAGTGGATTTCATAGTAATGGATATCAGGCTGTCCTATAATTGCTTGCTGGTGAGACCTTGGATACACTCAGCGGGAGCAGTGCCCTCATCGTTGCACCAAAAGTTAAAGTTAGTTATAGAGGGTCGTCTGCTGACAATAAACGCTGAAGAGGACATCATTGCAACTTTAACTAACAGTGCGCCATATTTAGAGACAAGCAACGAAGCGACTGAGTGCTCCTTCTGCTCTCTGGAATTTGTCAACGCAACATTTATCATCGAGGGGAATAAGATCCCAGTGCCTCAAATATCTAAAACTACGAAAATGGGTTTGCAACAGATGGTCGGGAATGAGCTTTACCTGGGAGAGGACTTGAAAGGTATCTCCAAGGAAAGATCGAGGTCCCAAGATTGAAAGAAAAATAAGACCTCTTCAACTTAGGATTCAAGTGAACGCAAAGCAAAGAAAGAAAGAGTTAGAGAAGAAACAAGAAAGAAGAACAGCGCAATTGAGTGAGGATAGGATTAAACAGGAATCGATGATAATTCCCCACATTTGCAAGACCTTTATATCAGGAGGGATTATCCATCTAGAACGAGGGACGCAAAATGAAGAAACCACGGAAGAAACATAGGGAAGCATGTACGTCAATGCTATATCCGAAGGGAAAATTGAAGAAGAAAACTGGAATGGCATTCGCCTCTATGAGCCAGGAAGCGTTCTAAACAACTGGACCACGGAGGAAATCCCTGTAGCTTTTAGAACTTATTCAGAGTAATACTCAGAACACACTTGTTGCTTTAGGACTAGAAGCAATAAGATTCCCTTTTGTGAAGCATGGCTTATGCCTAAATATCGTTATTTTCAATGAAACGCATCTCCGTTACCTTTTGAGAAAATCTTCTTCTATACTTTTTACTTCATTCATCATCATGACTATTCTTTTATTCTTTAGATATTCTTTTAAATATTTTTATTCTTCATTCATAATCATACCATACCAATAAATATGCTAAGATTCTTTTGTTCAATGGACCTTTATTCAATCTTCATAACAGGTCCCCAAATATCAATGATTTGAGTAATGCTACCAATGACTCAGAATGTCCTTTCGAGCAAGATATGGGTACGGAAGATCTTCAGGATTTTGAAAATGACCAAGGTTGTGACCTGTCTTCTGAACTTTTGAGGATGGTAGAACAAAAAGAGAAATAGATCCTACCTCACAAAGAGTCAGTAGAAATAGTGAACCTGGGAGATGGACAGGAAAAGAAAGAAGTGAAGATCGAAGCTTGTATTACCGTAGAGACAAAGCGAGACCTCATTGAATTACTCCAAGAATTCAAAGATGTCTTCGCGTGGTCGTATCAAGACATGCCTGGGCTAAGCACTAATATCATGGTACACCGGCTGCCTATAAAAGAGGAGTACAAGCCAGTCCAACAGAAACTTCGAAGAATGAGGCCGGATATTTTGTTGAAAATAAAAGAAGAAGTCAAGAAGCAGTTTAACGTAGGTTTCTTACCAGTGGTTAAATACTCGGAATGGGTAGCCAATATTGTCCACGTCCCTAAGAAAGATGGGAAAGTGCGAATGTGTGTAGACTACAGGGATCTAAACAAGGCTAGTCCGAAGGACAATTTTCTGTTACCTCATATTAACACCTTAGTAGACAATATGGTAGGTTATTCGCTGTTCTCTTTCAGGGTGACTTCTCAGGATACAACCAGATAAAGATGCATCCTGAAGACATGGATAAGACAACATTTGTAACCATGTGGGGAATGTTTTACTATAAAGTGATGCCGTTTGGACTAAAAAATGCGGGAGTGACATATCAGAGAGCCATGGTAATCCTATTCCATGACATGATGAACAAAGAAATTGAAGTTTATGTCGATGCATATGATCGCCAAATCCCGAACTAAAAAGGAGCATGTGCAAGTCTTGAGGAAATTATTCTTGAGATTGAAGAAATTTTAGCAAAGCTTAATCCAGCAAAATGTACATTCGGAGCCCGGTCAGGGAAACTGGTAGGATTCATAGTCAGTGAAAAGGGGATTGAGGTTGACCCAGACAAGGTCAAAGCTATACAAGAATTGCCTCCACCGCACCCAAAAAGAAGTTCAAGATTTCTTAGGAAGATTAAATTACATTGCCGGTTCATTTCACAACTAACTAAGAGATGTGACCCCATATTCCGTCTTCTTAATAAATACAATCCAGGCGCATGGGATATGGAACGCCAGAAAACCTTTGACAAAGTGAAACAATACCTGTCCAATGCCCCAGTGTTGATGCCGCCTAATCCAGATAAGCCATTAATCCTATATTTGACAGTGCTTGATAATTCAATGGGATGTGTGATTGGCCAACACGATGAGTCAAGAAAGAAAGAAAAGGCAATATACTACCTTAGTAAAAAGTTCACTGAATGTGAAATAAGGTACTCACCAATTGAGAAACTGTATTGTGCCTTGATCTGGACAACTTGGAGATTAAGGCAGTATATGTTGTATCATACGACTTGGCTCATCTCGAAGCTAGACGCTCTAAAATATATGATGGAGTCGACTGCTTTGAATGGAAGGATGGCCCGATGGTAAATTTTGCTTTTTGAGTTTGACATAGTTTATGTGAACCAAAAGGCGGTGAAGGGGAGTGCAATAGCAGATTTTCTAGCCAGTAGAGCTCTGGAAGATTACGAGCCTTTGGACTTCGATTTCCCTAACAAAGATTTAATGTACGTGGCAACCACCGAAGAAGGTACCCTAGAAGATCGTCCTTGGAAACTAAACTTCGACGGGGCATCAAATGCTGTGGGCAATAAAATTTGGGCGGTCCTGTATCCCTGAACGGAGATCATTATCCATTTACTTATAAATTGGATTTTGATTGCACAAATAATATGGCAGAATACGAAGCCCGTATCATGGGTATCTGTGCTGCTATAGAACGCAGAATTAGGGTACTGGAGGTATATGGAGATTCTGCACTGGTAATTTATCAACTTAAAGGGAAATGGGAAACAAGAGATCCCAAGCTGGTTGACTACAAAAGATTGGTCCAAGAATTGATCAAAGAGTTCGATAACATCACTTTCAGTTATCTGCCAAGAGACGAAAATCAGATAGCTGATGCTCTGGCCACCTTGACTTCCATGGTCCGAGTAAACAAAAATGAGGATATGAAACCTATTCAAATGAGTGTTCTTGAGGCCCCGACCCATTGCTACAACGTCAAAGGAGAGAAGAAAAATAATCACCCGTGGTACCACGATATACTGCAATACGTGAAAAATCATGAATACCCTATTCCAGTGACCGAGAATGACAAAAGGACGTTGAGAAGACTAGTCTGTGACTATGTCTTAGATGGAAAGATCCTATACAAAGAAGAAAGGATCAAATACTGCTGAGGTGTGTGGACGTTTCCGAGACTTAGCAAATCCTAGAAGAAGTCCATAAGGGTGTCTGTGGAACTCATACCAATGGTTTCACAATGGCTAGACAAACCATGAGATTCGGGTATTATTAGTCTACTATGGAAAGAGATTGCATTGATTATGCCAAGAAATGTCATAAGTGCCAAATTTCTGGGGACAAGATCCATGTACCACATTCACCTCTACATGTTATGACCTTCCCGTGGCCCTTCTCTATGTGGGGCATGGACGTCATCGGACCAATCTCGCCAAAAGCTTCTAATGGACATCGGTTCATCTTCGTGGTAATCGACTACTTCACTAAGTGGGTAGAGGTCCTTCATATGCTAACGTGATGAAATCAGCAGTTAGCAAGTTCTTGAAAAAGGAAATCATATGTCGATATAGAATGCCTGAAAGGATCATATCCGATAATGCGTTAAACATGAACAATAGCATGGTCGCAGAGATCTGCAATCAATTCAAGATCAGACACCATAATTCATCACCATATCGACCAAAAATGAACAGTGCAGTGGAAGCAACTAATAAAAACATCAAGAGGATAGTGGGGCAAATGACTGAGACTTACAAAGATTGGCATGATAAGTTACCATTTGCCCTTTTTGTCTATCAAACATCAGTCAGAACCTCTACCGGGACAACTTCTTTCTCATTAGTTTACGGAATGGAGGCAGTTTTACCCATCGAAGTCGAAATTCTGTCTCTTTGAGTCTTGTCCAAACTAAAGTTAGACGAAGCAGAATGGATCCAAGCCTGATATGATCAGCTAAATTTGATCAAAGAGAAGAGGCTGAAAGCTATCCGTCATAGTCAGATGTACCAAAAGCGAATGATGGGGGCATACAACAAAAAATACGCCCAAGAGAATTCCACGAAGGAGAATTAGTTTTGAAGAAAATCCTTCCCATACAAAAAGATTTCAGAGGGAAATGGTTGCCGAACTGGGAAGGACCTTATGTGGTAAAGAAAGCATTCTCTGGAGGAGCATTGATTTTGGCCGAAATGGATGGTAAAAGCTTACCTAATTCCATCAACTTAGACTCGGTCAAAAAATACTTTCCCTAAAAAGGAGAGGCTAAGGCAAAAACCCGCAAAGGGCGCTTTAAGACCTTTAAAAAAATGGAGAGGCCAAAGCGAAAACGCGCAAAGGGAGCTTTGAGACCAAAGGGGTTTTGAGTCGAAAACTCAAAAAAGGCTGCTCAAATTCTGACAAAAGAAGGGATATGTGACGATTTTGTTCTCTCAGAATTAGCAAGAAGGTGGAATGTTACACCTCAAGACATCTACAAAGCACTGCAGATCTCCCAACACCTATTCAGCTCTAAGTGATCTTCAGAAAGATTAGATAGTGAAGCTCAGACTGCGATATCTGGGGCACTTACTTTCTCTTTTTTCCCATTTTGTTTTCCAATAATGTTCGCTTTTACTGATTAATTCAATTCTATTCTTCATAAATTTCAGTGCTATCCTTCATTTAAATATTTTAAGCAATTTGCAATTGAAATAACGGATGATGGACCCATAATGCTTCTATAAAAGGGGTTTTGCCTATTACTCTGGAAGTCTCTAAACAGTGCAGGAACTGAAACAAACTATTATCTAGAACCACCATGCCTAAGGGTTGGAAAAATTCGAGAAAAGAGGAGTTTAAAATCATGACTATCTCCCAAGATTCTCTGTCAAAGATATCAGTTACATGAGAAGATGAAAAATGGCGTCCGTGACGTGACCTTGACGAGCAAACGAGCAATTACAACCCTAAGCTTTTAAGGGATCATTCTCATTCAACATTTATGCAAATGTCATCCATAATATCATTTAGTTAGGAGCGTTAGATTCATTCCGATCATAGCATCCTAATCATTTGGCATAAACATAAGCATATGAAACCGATTCTACAGGACAGGTCCCCTAGAGGACAATGTAGTAACATCGGCGAATCCATCCTATTGCCTTGACCAGCAGTGGAATAGGTTGAAGATTGTAGATCATGTCGCCCTAAACAGTAGTGGGACAAGGTCGAAAGCAAATCTTGGCTCCCTAAACAGTAGGGAACACGATTTAAGACACCGTCCTATTGCCCTAACCAGCAGTGGAATAGGTTGAAGATTGTAGATCTTGTCGCCCTAAATAGTAGTGGGACAAGGTCGAAGGCAAATCTTGGCTTCCTAAACAGTAGGGAACATGATTTAAGAAACCGTCCTATTGCCCTGACCAGCAATGGAATAGGATGAAGATTGTAGATATTGTCACCCTAAACAGTAGTGGGACAAGGTTGAAGGCAAATCTTGGCTCCCTAAACAGCAGGGAACATGATTTAAGCCACCGTCCTATTGCCCTGACCAGCAATGGAATAGGTTGAAGATTGTAGATCTTGTCTCCCTAAATAATAGTGGGACAAGGTCGAAGGCAAATCTTGGCTCCCTAAACAGTAGGAAACACGATTCAAGCCACCGTCCTATTGTCCTGACCAGCAACGAAATAGGTTGAAGATTGCAGATCTTATCGCCCTAAACAGTAGTGAGGCAAGGTTGAAGGTAAATCTTGGCTCCCTAAACAGTAGGAAACATGATTAAGCCACCGTCCTATTGCCCTGACCAGAAGTAGAATAGGTTGAAGATTGTAGATCTTGTCGCCCTAAACAGTAGTGGGGCAAGATCGAAGGCAAATCTTGGCTCCCTAAACAATAGGGAACATGATTTAAGCCACCGTCTTATTGCCCTGACTAGCAGTAGAATAGGTTGAAGATTGTAAATCTTGTCGCCTTAAACAGTAGTGGGGCAAGATCGAAGGCAAATTTTGTTTCTCTAAACAGTAGTGGAACATGATTTAAGCCATAGTCGTATCTCCTAGACCAGCAATGGGATAGGCTAAAGAATGCAAATATGGTTTTCCTGAAGATACAACAGAGCAGGTTGAAATTACCAAATCTCACCTCTTGAAGTCACAGTGGAGCAAGTTAAAATAAACAAATCTTATCCCCTCGAAGTTGCAGCAGGAGCAAATTGAAGCTACAGGTCCTATCTCACTGAAGTAGCGATGGAGTGGATCGAGCAACAAGATGCGATGGGCTAGAACGAGGCTACCTAAAGGAAAATAGCACCAAAGAAGTCAAGACTCAGCAAGACCGGGCAAAATTGGCTTTTCTTAAAAGTCTTTGCTCTGTTCTTGTTACACAATAATGAGCAAAGAGGGGCAGCTGTACAAAGCCCAATTTGCCCGGCCAATGGAGAATGAAAACCAAAATACATAAAAACAAAACCCAATTACAAAACCCAAACCAATTAAACCCATTTACCTAAAAACAAAACAACCCAAAATAAACAAAAACCAGCCCAAAATTAGATAGACCCAATACAAATTACAGAAGCCCAAAACCAAAAAAATACAAAGAATAACCAAAACCCTAGCTAATGCCACCACCTCTGCCATGGGATCAGTCTGACGACCACTTACCTTCGACCCCTGTCCCATCCACCGCCTCTGCCACCGGCCACCGCCACTGGAACCTGCAAGCATTAAACAAGAAGTGATAGAAAGCAAAAAGTGTATAAAAATTTTAGGCTATAAAAGCCTATTGAAAATTCCTTTGTAAAGGACCTTTTTTGTTGATCATCAATATAAACAGAGAAATTTTTTCTTTTGGATCAATACAATACCAAAAGAAGTTAAAAAAAAACAGAATCGGAGAAGTAAGAAAGCATTGAAAACGCTAAAAAACCACTAAAATCAAATCAAAGACTAAAGAAGGTGATTATTTTTCTTTATATTTTCGAAGCCTCTTCTTTTCGTTTCTTCTTTTTTGACGCATATATATACACATGTTGATATTATTTCTCTAAATTTTTTTTTAAAAAAATACATAATTTTTACCTTTTTCGGCCACCGTAGGTGGTGGGAAATGTGGCGCCAAATGATGAAAATGGCGATCTGGTCACTTGATATCGTGACCGACCACGGACTTGTAGAAAAAACAATGATTATTTTTTTTAAAAGGCAAGCAGCTGAAATGAATTTTTGGGCTTATTTTTTCACTTATATACACTCAACGAAACGACGTCGTTTTGGCCGGCGTCCATAAGCCCCAAAACGACATCGTTTTGCCTTAGGATCCGCGCATTGACCCGACCTCCTCAAGATCCGCGTGTTTTTTAATAAGGATCTTATTGCGCTTTTGGTCCTTCCACTTTTTAAATAATTTAAAATCCAATTTTTTTCTTTTAATTTTGACCCCGTTTGTTTTATTCCGTTTTTCAATTTAATCATTCGGTTTTAAAAAAGCGCTGCACAAAAGACTAGGGATATTTCTCCTATTAGTCCCTTGCCATTTCACGCGCATTTCAGTTTAGTCCTTCTATTATTTATTTTATATAATTTGCCCCTTTTACTTTCTTTTAAACTCAATTTAGCCCCTTTTTTTATCATTTTGCAATTTTTATTATTGTTACTATTATTGGATATTTTATTGCCATTAATTATTCATTATTATTATTTTATTATTACTATACTATTATTATTAGTATTACTATTTTTATTATTACCATTATTTTATTTTTATTATTTAATTATTATCACTACTATTGTTTTTATTTTCATTATTATTATTATTATTATTATTATTATTATTATTATTATTATTTGATATTATTATTATTATTACTATCATTATACTTTATATATATATATATATATTATTTGTTTATTAATTACCATTATTATTACTATTATTATTATTTTTTCTTACTAGTATCATTAATATTATTTCATTTTTACTATTTCTTATTTTAAGCATTCTTTATTATTTCATTATCATCATTAACCTTTATTCGATATATCAAGTTTTGAAATAATCGATATTTTGTATTTAAGTTCAAGGAATCGTGCCCAATCGTCTTTGGGTTTCGATTTTTCGTTAAATCTAAATGGCTAAATATCGTTTTAAGACTTTTGATCGTGTTTTCTTAAATAGGGCAATATTTCACGTTTGGAAATCGAGAATCGTGCCCAATCGTCTTTGGGTTTCGGTTTTTTTTTTTTTTTTAAGTTTGGCCAAACAGTGAAATACCTTTTAAAATTGTAATGTATGAATTTTGGAAATCATGAAATGATCTTGGTATCGAGGTTGAAACATCGTGTCCTATCGTCTTGGATGTGATATTTCATCTTTTGAACAAGAGAATTTCGATATCCAATTCGAATTATCCAAACATTTTCTAAAGGGTTCGTATTTTAAAATCTTTTCCAATTTTCGACATTAGGACATTAATTAATCAAATAGGTACCAATTTTGGACGTATTGGGGGTGCTAACCCTTCCTCGTACGTAACCGACTCCCGAATCTATTTTTCGAGTTTCGTAGACCAAAATCGTTGTTTTGAAAAATCAAACTGTTTATTAAAACAACCGTTTTACGAGGTAACCCGATCACACCTCATCAAAAAGGATTGGTGGTGACTCCCGTTTTATTTTCGTTTTCAAAGCCAAAGTCAACCCCGAGTTTTTTTCAAAAAAATGGTTACGAAAAATACTTTTATTTTAAAAAATATTATTTCTATTAAATAATATATACTCACACTTCTTTCATGATATTTATTTTTTTGGATATACATATATCATAAAATAGCATAAAATTATACCATCTTGAACATAAAATCTAGGGTTAATTCACACATATCATATTAATGTTTAAATATTAATATATTTGATAATTTTATATCATATTTACACAATTTAACAAAAAAAAAATCAACATCTATTCATGGATTTCCAACTCTATAATAGAAACTATCTCAAAAAAATACATCTATTCATGGATTGCCAACTTTATAATAGAGACTTAATTGAGCAATTGGTGTTGAACCAGTAAAGTAATCATGGTTCAAATTGGCATTGCTGAGTCTTTTAATTTAGTTATTAAAAACTACAGTGAAGGAAATATGTTATAACTAGTCCAAATATCAATCAAGTTGAATCTAGCAGTGGAAATATGTAGTTGTAGTTGTCCATGGCTCCACAATAGTGCTAAGCTAATGATTATGGTGCTTTTTATTAGTATTTATAATGCATAATATAATACATCAAAATAGCGAATTAGTTATTCTTTTTAGCTTTACGTTGTGTGCTTTGAAGATATATGCATCACATTCTCTTTTAAGATTAATTTATAATGTTATTTGAAGATATCTAACACTTTAACATCTTGTAGTAACGGCTCGTTTGCCTTTAATAGTACAAAGTGAGAGGCGAAAATGATTTGGTCTTTCATTAACAGTATGGTTGCACATGTATACAGTTGCAAGTTGGTTCTTAGTTACATTGGGTGTCGTCTCTAGCCTACATACTTATAGACCAAGGATTAGATTATATATTTTAGATTTTTATATACAACGAGATTTGTAAAAAGACTTGTGCATGCTAGTGATGAGACTTGTATTGAACAAGTTAGGATGTGTAACACCCCAAACCCGGCCCAAACACTACAACCTGGATCTGGTATGTCACTAAGGAGATTTAATAAAACTTGTGGCACTTTGGAAAAACAATTATCAGGTCTAAACATTTATGCCGAAAATTTAATAATTGGTCACATGCCTTAACTTAATTTAAACATAAAATTTAAATGTTTACTAACAATAAAACCCAAAATAATAAAGTCTACTGGCCCATGGTCTTATTACATTGAAATTTAAAACTCATTAAATAAAAATATAAAAAATAATAAACTAAAGTCTTTTCTTTTCTGAATCCAAATGTTCTTTTGCATGGCCACCTTGCGCTCCTCTCCAGTCCGGTCCGAAGCACTAGGTGCTACTTGAAAATGTTAAATAATAGGTTGAGTCGCGAGACTCAGTGTGCAACCCTCATGCACCATTAGATTTAGGTCTTGGCCCCACAGAATAGAATAACAAAACATAAAATACATATAATAATATGCAAAACCCAACCCAAATCCTAGGTTTCCATCCGCTACACGCCACCCTTACCTGCCAGTCACACCATTGGGGATTTCTACAATCAACTCACACCGCTACACGCCACTGATGGCAGTCATGCTGCTCATCGTCAGATCATGGCCGCAGCCACTACAACAGGTCATGGCAAAAGCCGCTACAACAGGTCACAGCAAAAGGGTCACGGCAAAAGCCGCTACAACAGAACACTTCCCCTTTCATCAAACCCAACCCCATGCAATCATAGAAAATTGGCATACTCATATCATTTAATCAGAACATTCACTTAGAATGACAGGGATCACTAACCTGGTGATTCGCTTTTACCCTCCTCGGGTTTTCAACAGCCTTGCCGATATTTTGACATTTTACAGAAATTACAGATTTATAACAGATTTAATCAGGCAATCTAAATAGTGTGGAAGTGTTACACACCTAATATCGTGTAGTACTAGTCTCTTAGACAATATCCTTGCTATTTGGATCTTTTGCCCTCTGTCTACCACTTTGCTTTAAAGCCAAAAAAATACGAAGATAGGGCCTTTCCTACAGTCGGCCAAGGATTAGTTTTTATTCGAATCTACACACTAAAATTTAACAGATCTCTTTACCTTGAAATCTCGGAAGTAACACGATTCGAGTGTTACTGAACTCTGACTTAAAGATCTAAGAGATTGACTCCTCTTCAAATCCCGGAATGCCGCAAAAAGAGGAAAACACAATATTAGTTCTATATAGCCATTCGGCTAAGGTCTCTAAAAATTGGAAAAAGATTGAGTCATGAGAATCGGCACTTACCTTCAATTTCCTTCAAAATCCAACACAAACAGATACCACAGAGAGAATTCGGCAGACACAGGAGATAAGATCTAGGGATTTCAGCTTTTAGGAAAAATCCCGGAAAGATGAACAAGAGAGGGATGATGTGATTTTGACTTTTGGAATACTTGAGTGAGGGGTTTCGGCTATGGGGAGAAAGAAAAGTAAAGAAAGTGAAGAGGGAGATAGAAATTTCTTTTGAAAGAGAGAAGATGGGAGAAGAAAGGAAAACAAAACAAATGGGTAAATGAGCCTTCAAATTTTGGCACACCCACCTAATAGCCAAAATCGACTGTCCCTCTTCCCTCTAACTCTTCAAAATTTCGACTAGCACAAAACTTCTGAAGATAGCTCTTATCTTTCTTCTCTATCTCAATCTTACTCATCCAAAAGAGACCTACAACACACCACTACTCCCCCCCTTTTATCACTATAATATCTACTTAATTTAAAACATTAAAAAAAACCTAAAGCATAGCCTTGTTGCCGTCCCCCTATTGCTCCTTTTTAAGTGCTGAATTTGGCCCTATAACCTGGGCTTCAAGCAACCGAAATTTGGGCCCCCTCATGCACTAGTGACGTCCGCCACTTATTTCCCCCTATAGCACCACTGACCTTTGGGCCACAAGCCCAAATTGTCATTTAAAACACAGATAACTACCCTTTTAAAGAGTCTCCATAGAAATTTAGTCAAAGCCTTAGTCCGTTCTTAAGCCCAATCTAGACCTCAATTCTCAATTTAACATATTTAAGCATATAAGCACATAAAATGCACATGCCTAATAATTTAGGATGTTACAGGATGAATAGATTTTATCATTTTTTTTAATTATGTGAGATGTTACAAACTTTAAGAGGATTGAAGTCGTCAAGGAACATGCTTGTTGATGAGCAAGTAGCAATATTTTTACATATCATTTCTCATCACCTTAAAAATCGAGTTATCAAACATCATTTTAATAGGTCCAGAGAAACCATTAGCAGATTATTTCATAATGTTTTAAATGTTGTCATACACTTACAAGATGTATTATTTAAAAAGGCAGAGCAAATTACAGCTAATTCTACAGACCCGAGGTGGAAATGGTTCAAGGTATTGGAATGAATTCCATATATTGTTCATACATAACTCAATTGATTTAGATTTAAATATAGTATCTTAACTCGATGTTTTATACATGTGATGTAGAATTGCTTACGTTCTTTAGGTGTTTGTACACCTGATATGCATTTTGTTTATGTTCTTCCTGGTTGGGAAGGTTCTGTTGCTGATGGATGTGTTCTTCGAGATGCCATTAGTAGGAGACATGGACTAAAAGTTCCTCATGGTAAGGTGTAGAATTTAAGGAATTTGAATTAATTTTTGAAATTATATTTTTTTGGGAAAGTTAACCATGATAAATATTTTTTTCCTTTTTTATAGGTTGTTATTATCTAGTTGATGCTGGTTACACAAACTGTGAAAGATTTCTTACAATTTTTAGAGGACAAAAATATCATTTGAATGAGTGGCGTCAAGGTTACCAGCCAAGTACTCCAGAAGAATTTTTCAATATGAAACATGCTTCAGCGCGCAATGTTATTGAAAGATGCTTTAGGTTATTAAAACTTGGATAGGGAATACTTAGGAGTCCGTCATTCTATCCTATGAGGGTGCATAATAGAATCATTATTACATGTTGTTTATTTTATAATTTTATTCGAACTTATATGAGACTCGAACCTATTGAAGCGGAGTTGGGGGAAGGATTACCTAATAATGTGATAGATGACGATGAACTGAATATTGTAAATATTCATCCATCGGATACATGGGCTACCTAAAGGATGGAACTAGCCAATCAAATGTTCTATGAGTGGCAATAATCTAAAAACTAGTTAGGTTTATTAAAACATAGTAGAAGTTTAATTTTTTTTATGTTATTTGATGTATCTATTTTATGAAACTTTGGTGTTGTTTGAATTGTCTTTATAAATTGTACTAGACTTGTTGAATTATAACTTTAATTTATTTTCTTTTGATTTTTCATGTGTTATAAGTTTATAAAATGTCAACCTTCTGATTCATAATATTGAATCTAATTCTAATTTGTGCTTTTCTTAAGATAATTATGTCAGGTTTTTCACAATCAAGTGCTTCTTCCCAAAATTCTCGAGGAACCAAAAGGAAATGGGTTCCAAAAGAAGATGTTGCATTGGTTGCTTGTATGGTTGACTTGTACAATGTTGGAACCTATAACGCAGATACGGGATTCAAGGCTGGTTATTTAAATGAGCTAGAAAGAATGTTAGAAAAAAATTTACCTCATGCTATGTTGAAGGCTAAACCTAATCTTGAATCGAGGATTAGGACATTGAAAAGGGATTGGGCAACCGTTTACGACATGCTTAGTGGAAAAGACAATAGCGGCTTTAGGTGGGACGAGTATAGGCAGATGGTTGTTGTTGAAGATGCTGTGTAGAACTCATATATAAGCATAAGAATTATTTTCTATTTTTTATTATATTGTTTTGACCAAACTTATTTCTAATGTAAATTCTTTCTTCTTCTTTTTTTATAGAGTCATAAAGCAGCCGGTCAATTCAGACATCGTAGTTTCCCTTATTATGATTAACTTACTTCCATATATGCAAAAGATCGAGCCACTAGGAAAGATGCTCAAACAACTGTAGATATTGTTGAAGAAATAAATGCAGAAAATGTAGCTACTGCAAAAAATCTTGAAGAAGGAAACAATTACCAGGGATGTGAAGATGATGCTTCCTTGGATGAGATGGATGTCTTAGCTACACAACCGCAACCATCAAAGCCAAACCAAGATGGTTCCACATCTTCAAAGAGGAAAAAAAAGGATTTCTTATGGAAGTGAACAAATTTCTACTTCAATTACTGATGCTGCCACATTTTTGGGAGAAAACATACGGACTATTGGCCTTGAATTAAGTAGGAGCATTGCCTCTGAAAAAGTGATTTAAGAAAGTGCTCAAAATTTATATCCGACCTTATGTGAAGTAGAAGGACTAACTGAGGATGAGCACTATCATGGGTTGAGCAAAATCCCAGACCATCCAACATGATTGCTAATTTTCTTCAGTTTGTATGATTGGAATGGGTGAAAAGATTTCTTGCTGACCATTAAAAATCATGGCCGTGTTAGTGTTATTTTTGTAACTTTTTGTATATGTAATATTTGGATGGTAAGATGTCATTAGTAGAATGCCATAAACTGTTATAACTTTTTGATGTTGTAGAATTTAACATATAAATGATGGCATATAAGTTAATGATATCATGTAACTTTTTGTTAATGTATGAACATTATGTTTGGATGTAAAATATAATTTTCAAGCTATTTATTACTTTTAATCTTTTGCTTTTAGTTTAGAAGATAATTAAATTATTTGTTTCGCTAATCATATTTTTAACACATTAAATATGTATTATAGTTTAAAAATAATAATGTAGGTTATATATTATTTTCTAATATTATATATTATGACTTTTGTTAATTCATATTTTAATAACAATTATATTAAAAATGTTATTAAATTGTATTTAATAATAATTATGTTAGAATATGATTAAATTATTTATTTTATTTTATTAAATTATATTTAATAATAATCTTATTAAAATTTAATAATAATAATAATAATAATCATCTACCTAAAAAATTCTGCTAAGGATACTTTGGTCATTTAAACATTTTTCCTTATGCTATTACAATATCTATTCCATATCCAACCAAACACAAGAATACTATTACAGTTCTATTTTATTCCATTCAACCAAATAATTGAATTATTAATTACAGCTCTTTTCCATTATAGTCCTATTTCATTCCCACCAACCAAACGTGGCATTACAGTTGTCACTACAGGAAAACAGGGCTTTAGCGGCGTTTTTAGTGGCGTTTTTTAACAAGCGGGGCTAAAAATAAAGCAATAGCGGCGTTTTTTAACAAGCGCCGCTAATAATCTGAGCAATAGCGGTGTTTTTTAACAAGCGCCGCTAATAATCTGGGCAATAACTGCGTTTTTAACAAGCGCCGCTAATAATCTGGGCAATAGGGCGTTTTTGTACAAACGCCGCTAAAAATAAAGCAATAACGGCGTTTTTTAACAAGCGCCACTAATAATCTGAGCAATAGCGGCGTTTTTTAACAAGCGCCGCTAATAATTTGGGTAATAGTGGCGTTTTTTAACAAGCGTCGCTAATAATCTGGGCAATAGCGGCGTTTTTGTACAAACGCCGCTAAAAGTTGAGTAGCCATTTTTGTGTAGGGCTCGTTTCTATTTGATCCGATTTAATTTTCATATTTTTTCCTATTCTTGCTTTGAATTGTATTTTATTTTGATACATTCACTTATAAGCAATAAGAAAGTTTCATTTTAATTAGTTACTTAATTATGAAAATTACAAATTTCTAACTAAACAATTTAGAAGTTTTCATTTAAGTTACAAATTAAGCTATTAAAATTGATTTATGGTTTCATGTTTAGTATGCTAATTGTATGGTTTAGGGTTTATTATTGTGGGATATGGGTTTAGTGTTTTAAAGTTTATTATATATATATTTGAGGTTTGTTATTTAGGGTTAAAGATCTTAGTGTTTAACGATATTAAGGTTAATTTAAGTGGTAGTGGTAAGGGGTTAAGGTTAAGGTTAAGGATTCATGGGTTTAGGGGTTAAGGGTTAAGTGCTTATAAGTTAGGGTTAAGGGTTAATGTTTAGAGTTTAAGATTTAGGGTTTAGGGTATATGACCCAAAATCCAAAAACCAAAATCCCTCAAATCAGTTTTCCCTAATCCAAACCCACAAAATCCCTAGAATCGTATAACCCGGCCCGAAGCTGTTGGATCCAACCACCGTATCCTTCCTTTTATTGTGAAACTGTGTTCCTATAACCCCGAATGGTATATGTATCAATTATTCGAATGTTTATTTCTTTAAAATAGGTTCAAGTTTTTAACCTTAATTTATATATTAAATAATTTATTATATAATTGTAAAATAGATAATATGATTTTTAATATTAAAATTTTATCATTAAATAGTTTGGGGTTTGGGGTTATGTGTTAGAGATTAGGGTTTGAAGTTTGGAGTTGGCATAAGCTGTGGTTTGTGGTTAATTAAGTATTTAAATTTATATATTAAATAATTTATTATAAAATCGTAAAAGAGATATTATGAAATTTTTATATAAAAATTATCATTATAATTTTTAAACCTTTTTTATTTCATATTTTGAAATTTTCTGTTTTTATTTTCTTACATAAAAATTTATATAAAAATTATGTTATGTATCTAATTCTTTTAAATATTACTCAAAGTTTCCAAAATTATTTATTTAAAATTGATATGAATTATGTAATAATTAAATATAAAATTGTAATAAAAGTCAAACACTCTTTCATTCTCTTCTTATAATTATTTAACTTTGTTTTAACTAAAATGTAATTTTTTAATTTTATATTTAAATTATTTAGAAAAATTAATAACACATAGAAAAATTTGAAACAAATTATAACATAGAAAATATATGTTAAAAATGAAAAATTAAAATACTATGATTTAAAATAATTTTAAAGATTTATGGGTGTATGACTGATATATTTTAAATTTATATATATTTAAAATAATTTTAAGGTTTTAAGTTTTAAGTTTTAATGGTTTAGGGTTGATGGTTTAGATTAATTAGGGTTAATAATATTAAGTAATTGGAGTAATTAATAATAGTATAAAAATATATAGATTAAATGACATTAAAAGTTACCAGTTTAATAAAAAAAGGCCACAAAATCCATCAATATATATTAAGGCGGCGTCGTTTGAAAGTTTTGTATGAATTAGTGGCGTTTATTGAGTAAAAGCATACAAAAATATATCAATACAATGAGGACGTCGTCGTTTAAAGCTATTTGTTAGTGGCGCATACGGTAAAACGCATACAAAAATCATCAAGTATTAGTGGCACTAGATAAAAACGCCGCGAAAAGTCCATATTTAGCGGCGTTTTATGTATGCACATCAAGCTTCACGACGTCGTTTTATCAACAATTAGTGGCGCTTTTTAAAAACGCCATAAAACATAAAGCGAGGTTGAGCAAAACGTCAATGCGTTTCTTGTGCTCGCTTTATCCCTTTCATCCCGAAATCCTAAGTGTTTCTCAATTTGTTTTCGCTTCAACTTTTCCCCGAAATCCCCGTCGTCCCTAAATTCCGTCGTCCCTAAATTTTTTTGCTCAAACTTTTCCCTAAGTTCTGTCGTCCTTTGTTTTCTACTCAAATTTCCCAATATCCCAACATTCAACAAACAACGACGGTATGGAATTTGTAAATAGAAACTTTTTTGATTTTGGGATTTTGTTTATTTATATAATTTTGTTTTTCATTTTGTTTAACTTCTTTATTTTTGTTATCTTTGAGTATGAACTAGGTTTAAAAAATTTTGGTGGATTTGGTGGCTGTAGGTCGTCTTGACAAAGAAAGGTACGAGGTTGGTTTAAGGTTTGTCGCTAGGTATTTTTTTGTTATGATTATTTACTTTAATCAGTGTAATGTAGATGTGTAATCTAGAAAAGTTAATCTTCTTTGATGAAAATTTCATCTTGTGATTCTTGCATTTTGGATCGGACGAGTTTTCCTTAAATTTTTTATCTTTCATTAGTAAAATTTGATGGACTTTATTTTCTATATTTCTATCATGATTTATTTTTCAATTAGTAAGAGAAGCATAGGTGTATTTGTTGAATTTATTAAGTAAAGTGGAGCTTTATTTTCACTGCGTCGTTTAATTTTGGATAAAATTGGATAAAATTCTAGTTCTTTAAAGACTGATCCGGTAATACCATGTATTATTGTTTAAATTGTCTAGTTCTTTTTATCGGGTATATGTAATTACTGATAGCTTGACTTTATGATTTTGGCATATTTATGCATGATGAATTCAACTGGTTGTAAACTTTGACGCATGATTTTAATGGGAAATTTTGGTGGTATAAATCTAATCTATTATCGGGGCTTTGATTTGATTTCCATTCAGCCAACCATCCATCTTCGTGTGCCTTGGAAATTATCCCGGTTATAATTGACATCGGATTTTCGGTTTATGTTCTCAGATTTTGGTACAAATGGTTATGCATGTTTTCAAATTTATTCTTTTGATTGTATCATTTTGGAATGAATTTGGTTCCTTTTCGGTTAATTAGTGGATAGTCTAGTCTAGTGACGATTGATTGAAATCTCGCTATCGGTGCTCTTTCATTAACATTTATTGAAATTTGTTCTTATATGGATGGATCGGATTGGGACTTTGCACACAATCATTGATTGTGAGGCCAGAATAGGTTTTTTTTTTTCGTTTATTTTTGTCAAGAGAATGACGCAAACAAATTATCGAAGCATCAGATAATATTTGTTTGTTAAAAGCTCTTTTGAAATCTATGCTTTGCATTGGTCGAGCTTATATAGTTAATCTGCTGCTGAGTTTGAACTAATATAGCTAATTAGCTATAAGTTATAAACTAATGGTGTCGACTGTGTGTGTTTAGTGTGTTATAATATTGTAGCTGCATGGACATGAATTGTGGTCACTTGGATGGCAATTAGATGCTGACACAATTGAAAAGTGTAATTTAACTTTGTATATAATAAATATTGAGGCGAATTTTGTATTCTTGCTACATGTTTCTCAAGTATACTTCTATATCTTGATATATATATATATATACACTAAATGTAATTATCTGCCTACTTTTATAGGTGGAAGGAAGGGTTCGTTTGTCAAAGGAGGTAAAAAACAGGTTAGAGTTTTTGAAGCATAAAAGGGTTAAACAAATAAAATCAGAATCTTCCTTTGGGACATCTTATCTCATAATTATGATGGCTAGAAGTGGAGGAGATGATCGATAATTTCATACTAGTGTTTAATAATGTATGTGAATAGACTTTTTGTTTTAATAAATTTCATATTATTTGTTACAAATTGTATTCAGAAAGGTATCTGTACTTTAAAAGTGAGTAAAATTGAAGAGGACTTAGATCGACTACTGAATTGACTATTTTTCTTTCGGTCAAAGAATGTGAGTATTAGTTTTTAGTAGATAGCATTTTGTAATTAATCAATAGCATTTGTTAATTGATATGTTGTTTGTATTTCAGTTACTGCCTCCTACTGCTCCTGCAACTGTCGAATTGGATTTGCTGGTAAAACTTATCAGGTATGAAATCAGTATTATTCTTATTTATATTCATTTTGCTGATTTGTTCTATTGTTATTAAATTTAAAAATGTAAAAATTACGTTTCGATTAACTTTAATTTAACAAAAAAATAGTAATAATAATGAGACCTAAATTTTAAAATTTGTAAAATAAAATGACTAAAATCATGCATATAAGATGATATAAAATGATAATACAAATTTGACTTTTGCAAGTTAAGATAAGATATTAACATAAATTTTATACTTTAATAAATATTTTAACATAAATTTCATATTTTAATAAATATTTGCAAGTTAAGAAGAGATTAACATATTTTAATACAAACGTGTCACTACATATATTATATATTATATTAAAGATTTTTTTTTACTTTATCTTCCTAATAATAACCTATGGTGTAATGATTTAATTAATCTCCTCACAAAAGTAGTGGGCTAATAATAGCGGTAGCTTTTCAATAAAATGAATTTAATTGTATTTATTTTTAATAAATGTTTTATAAAATAAGAAAAAAAACAATTTTTTTTAAGAATACTTACATTTATGTGGCTTTTTTATTTATTACTAATTACTAATTTTTATATTAATAATGTTTGATTTTAATATTTAATATTTTCAATGTTTTCCAAAGTGGTAATAATATTTTGTTATCAAGATAATAATAATATTGATCATTATTTAAATATGTTTTTATAAAAATAAATTATTTTTAAAAGAAGTAATTTATAAACTTTTAAATTTAAAACTTATAAATATTTTGTTATCAATATAATAATATAGATCATTATTTAAATATGTTTTAATATAGAAAATAAATTCTTTTTTAAAAGAAGTTAGTTAAAAACTTTTAAATTTAACAACATCACAAAGAAATTTCAATTATAAAAAACATATAATATCATTTTCTAGCCTACCTCAAACGAAAAACTAAAGCCAATTAATATTTTAAAAAACTATCTTGTAATGCATGCCATATATGTTCACACCTCAACTGATTCTCGATTTGAAATTTGAATTTAACTTACATAACACATAATACATAACTTACATAAAATTATTTAACTTACATAACACATAACTTACATAACTTACATAGCTTTCATCAAATTATTTAACTTACATAATACATAACTTACATAATACTTGTATAGATAAAAAAAAAAAGATCCAAAGTATATAGGCTGGAAACCTGACGGGTTGCCTTATATCTCACTATTAGATATAATGGATCCTCCCTAGGTGTAACAATGCCACGTATGATGAATCTTAAAAAAAAATTTGTTTTAAAAATCAAATTCTTGTCAATTAACAATTTAGTCGTATAATTTATTGTCAACTTTAGACATCTACAACTACGAAATGGATAGGACTTGGATGAATTTGTCAAGGGTAAGCAACGGCTATCGAAATGGAGTAGAAAATTTTCTGAATTTCGCATTTCAAAATGCAACCCAAGAGAATATGATTCTTTGCCTGTGTAAGAAGTGTTGCAATATCAATTGGCATTATCGTGAAGTTGTCTACGAACATCTGGTTGTTGATAGCTTTGTCCGGGGGTACAAAAAATGGATTTTTCATGGAGAGTGTACATCTAGTGGAACATCTTCATCGATGAATCTGGGTTATCCTCATAGTGCTTACAATGAGAATGTTAGAGATGATAACATGGAAGGCATGTTATGGGATGCTTTTAATATCTTGTGATGATGGTTTGAGCCATTTCCACCTGACATGGGTGCAACCGATGATTATAATTTTGGTGGAAATACTTTCACCGAAGGGGGAAGAAGTGCACCTGATGTAATACCCCGAAAATTTTTACAGTAAAATATTATCTTTGATATAGTAAAATAAGGAAATAAAGCGACAAAAACGAAAATTTTGGAGTTACGACAACATTGAGAAGTATATTATGATATATTAATTCAAGAAAGGACCAAATGGTAAAAGTGAGAAAAGTTTTGTTGCTAAGAGTAAATATTCAAAACTTGAGGGGTTAAAGTGTAAATATGAAAACGTTAAAGGACCAATAGTGAAAATATTTTAAGGATGGAATGATCTAGAAACTACAAAAAATGGATGAAATAGGACCAAATTGAATAGGTAAAGAATTGTGAGGGACTAAATCATAATTTTACTAAATTATGTGATGATTCAAGGATGGAATTTTAAAGATCACAAAGGGCAAAATGGTCAATTGGAAGAGAGAAAAAATCTAGAAAGTAATGATGATGTTGATGATATTTTATAATTATTTAATTAGATAAATATTATTTTATTAATATTTTGATGAGATATTTTATTATTTATCATTATTTTATTATTATTTATGTAGTATATAAGGAAGGAAATATGATGAATTTTATCATCTCTTTCCCATGCAAACCAACGTGAGAAGAAGAGAAAGAAAAGAAGTTTTCTTTTCTTTACAAATTGGTCCTTTCACCAAAAATCTAGAAAGTAATGATGATGTTGATGATATTTTATAATTATTTAATTAGATAAATATTATTTTATTAATATTTTGATGAGATATTTTATTATTTATCATTATTTTATTATTATTTATGTAGTATATAAGGAAGGAAATATGATGAATTTTATCATCTCTTTCCCATGCAAACCAACGTGAGAAGAAGAGAAAGAAAAGAAGTTTTCTTTTCTTTACAAATTGGTCCTTTCACCAAAAATTCACCATTTTCACTTAAAATTCAAAAGAATTTCTATAGCCATCAAGAGAGAAAGATGACAAGGAGACTATGGGGAACAAAAATATCAAGTTAGATTCAAGAAATAGAAGCTGGAGGAGAGAAAATTAAGTTAAAGATTGAAATCAATAAAACAAGGTAAGAACATCAAGTTTTCAATATATTTTTAAGTTTGATATTGTGGAAAAAGCTTGGAAATGATGTTAATGTAGAGTTTTCTTATATAAGGTTTTATGTTCTTGATATGTTAGTGAAGGAAAATAAGGGAAAGTGATGGGAAATATTGTAGAGAAAGGAAATAAAGGTGTTATAAACTTGGTAATTAATATTTTGCACTAAAACAGTTTTGGACAGCAGCAGTAGTCTAACTTTAGAAAATCACCAAAAATTGTAAAAATCAAATTAGAGAATGAATAAAATATGGAATTAAAGCTTATTGAGTCTAGTTTATTATAGAATAAACTTTGTCAGTAATGGAATTGTAAATCATGAGATATAATAGGTTTTTTAGGCAAGGTCAGAATGATTTCGGGTTTCCCTGTTCTGACTTTGTAAAATCATAAAAAATTGTAGAAAAATAATTAGGGACTTAAATTTATGTTTTTAAAATTCTGAATGAGTATATTTTCAAGATAAACAAACAGGAACATCATCCGAATCCTGTATGAGGAGATAATTAATTTTTAGTGAAGAAGGGTCGGAACTGTCAGACATCAGAATAGGGGTAAATTTAAAGAATAAACTGTACTTATTATATAAACCAAAATTCTGAAAATTTTATGGTAAGAATATATGTGAGTCTAGTTTCAGAAAAAATTAGCGGATCTTAAATTGAAATTCTGTAGCTCAAGATATAAATAATTTAGTGAATATGACGTAAATAGACAGCTTTGAATAAATTTATTAGTAAATAGTGAAATCATAGATAATGTTACTTGTAAACATGTTATATAAATTAAGGTTGTGGAATGGAGAGGAGGAGGAGGAAAATATATGTAATATTCGAGATTTAAGGGTTATGCGTTTTAATTTATAATTCATGTGATAGTATGCTTTAGGTGTGGTTTGAATGGGTTTTAGGGGTTTTGGGAACCCTAGGATGTAGGAGAATGCCTTAAAAAATCTGGGTTTTAAGTCTTAAAGGGAGCTAGGCAAATGAGGTCTTAAGAAAATATGTAGGGAAATTAGACATAAGAATTTGGCTTGGAAAAGTGGCAAGGGCGTCACCTAAGGTGCGAGAGAAGGTTGCGTCAACAAGGGGTTCCAGGGAGGAGGTTGAGTCATGCTAACAACAAGAGAGTGTTGTTTTATTTTGTTTTTGCGTCAAGAGAGGGGAAGTGTTGGGCGGCATTGGGACACTAAGTGGATGAGCTTTTGGCTTAGTCAAACTCATTTGAAATTCGGCTAAAGAGAGTGGATGAAGGCTGGACTCATTCAAATTCTTTGAATGAGAGGCAGAGAGGAGAAATAGGAGAAAAAGGTGGGATTAGATAGAGGGAAAGGGAGTTGGCCGAATGTGGATCTTTAGAGGGGTCATAATTCGGTCATACAAGGGGGAGTGATCATCTTTTGATATTTCTTTTCTTCCTTAATCTCCTTTGTGCAGAAAATTGTTTCTCTCATCTCACTCAATTTGTTTTCTCTTCAATTGACCAAGTCGAAATTGTGAGTACCTATTCTTTTCTTTTCTCCCTTTTTGCTATTCACTTTCAAAAGCCGAAATACTCTTTGTGTTAGCCAAAATCTTTCTTATTATTTTTCAAAAGCCGAAACTTTGATCTAGTTCTCTCCTTGGCCGAATACTCTGACCATAAACTCTCTTCTGTTGCGATTTCTCTCTTCATCCTTAAGGTGCCGAAACCCATCTCTACCTTGGTTCTCAAAAGTCGATTCTCTAAGGAGGTGTTGTCGACTACTTTCTTTTATTCTCTGCAAGCAAGCGTTGGTGGTAAGTAATCTCTTCTTTAGCAATCAGTTTTGCCTCTTCTTCATTGGTGTGCCGAAATCAATGGTTAGGCCTTGGATTTTAGAGATGGTCGAATGTTCTTAGTGCTATAATCTCGTGTTCTTGTATGTAGTCAGCGTGAAGGAGCATTAAAAGAGTCTCTTGGGTTCGACTACTCAAGGTAAAGAGTGTTGACATTCGGCCAAAGGCCATATTATGAGTTTTTAAGTGATGACCGATTCTGACTATGGTCTTTTAGGGGCAAATCGACAGTGTTAAAAGAGAAGTCTCGGGATTCAGATCTTTTCGATAAAAGTGCTTAAGTTATAGATTTTATTCATATAAGACCTCATATGTAGTTGACCGTGTTTCCTGATTAAGTGTTGATTCGATGGATGCAAGTACCAGTCAAGGGGAGAAAGGGGTAGCCCCTATCCCTAAGTTTAAGCGATCGATCTCACAGACGGGATTGGCCAACGGGTGTGGGCGGCGTCGTAAAACAGAGCGTGGGTGATAGTCAGTAGTTTTATTAGTGACGTTTCGGTATTGAGAGTGTGATTCTTCAGGTTATCAAGTGTGTGATTAATTCACAATTTCTCGGTTATATAAATGTTGGTATGTGTTATATATGTGATGACTAATGCGGTGGCAATAATGAGATGAATACCTTTAGGGGGTATGTCGATAATCAGGTCAGTGTTAAATGCCGATAAAGTTGTGGTTATTATTGTATATGTGTTGTATGCCTGATTAACATGTTCATGCACTATTTTATTATATCATTATCGTATGTTGCATAAGCATGGGGAGGGATTTGTATATATGAAAGAAGGACAGGGTGTACATTTATGTACGTGGTTTAGTGATGGCTACGAGCCTCACGTGGATTGATGATTAGCTCTGTGCCTCATCGTGGTTGGTATCGGCTATGTGCCATATCGTGGTTGGTGATGGCTATGTGTCTCATTGTGGTTTGATGCTAGCTACGAGCTACATCGTGGATTGATGTTGATTGAGGTCGCGTTGTGGATTATATTGTGATTTGTTTCACGTGGGCCAGTGGCTTGACCACTTGGTGGATGGCATTGATTGCCAAATTGGTGTGTAGAGGTTGGAGGGTTGATTTAGTAATCCCCTGGTGTGTGGTGGTGGATACGGGGTGTGTAGAGGATGGACCCTAGGTTGGGTTGGGTGCATTTTGCATCATTATCGATATGTGGATTTGTGTGGATATGGGCTAGGCCCATGAGTGGAAATCTGTGGATTAATTACACACCGAGTCGATTTGACTCACCCAATTTTACCAAACAGTCAGGTGATTCGTGAATCTTGGATCAATGGAGCAGATATGAGGTGGCCATGCGTAAGATTTTTTAAATTATTTCATGCACTTTATATCTTTAGTACTTTTGGATAAATATTTATTGTAATAAGGGTCATTTAAAGTATTTGGGGATTTTATTATGTTTAAGTTGGATCGACGATTGAAATGATATTTAGGAATGTTTTATTTTGAAAGCGATTTACATCTTCAAAACTTATATTAAAGTTTTAAATCTAGAAATTTGTAGCAACACAATTTTACTTAGAATATTAAATATACAATGTTTAATAAATGACAATTTTTTTTTTTATGTTTTCACCCTTATGTCAAATTCTTTCCAAACTTTTTCCTCCGTAGCATTCTAAATTCGACCGTGGTGTTTGGGCCGGGTTTAGGGTGTTACAATTTGGTATCAGAGCTAGGTTCAAAACTCAGATTTGAGGGTTTTGGGTCCAAAAACATTTTTTTTAGATGGGCTTTTCAAAAACATAGACTTTTATGAATTATTTCAGGTTTATTCTGTCATGGCACCTGTGCCTCCGGCCCGAAGTCCACCAGGTAAGTACCCCGAACTACTGAAGTGATTGGCATGTGAAACTTTATGGGCATTATGGGATCGTAGATTAGTAGATTAGGAACTATTGAACTCTAGGACTAGCTTACCCCAACACAAGATACATAAGACTTAAGTGCAACCAAACAAACCTGTGAGTAAGTCGCCGAGTTAGGGTGTGGCAACAGTTGTGCTCATGCCTAGGATTGGATTCGGTAAGAGCTTGGAATTTAAGCAGTCCTAGTGACTCACCTCCTCTTCACTTGAATCCTACCTGGTGCGTAGTGACGGTTCACCCTAACCAAGAGGACTTATTCATCGGCTAAACCCGATAATTAAAACCCGAAAGGGACCAGCTACACTGTTTTGGAAAGACTACCTTAGATTGAATACAAACCTTAGTTTTGTGAAAACTACACTGTTTTGACTAAAATATTCCAGTTTGGAAAATTTACTAAATCACCCCTGATTTACAAAATTACCAAAATAACCCCGATTTCTAAAATTTCCAAAAATACCCTTGATTTGTGCAAATTTTTAAAGTAACCCCGATTTCTAAAACTTTTGAAACACCTTTGATTCATTAAGATTGTTTTTGAATTAACCCTGATTTATTGCTAAAATACCCCTATAGGATAAATTACGAAAATACCCCTGGGTTGGGAATGGACAAAATGCCCAAAGTAGTATGGTAGATGTTGTTGATGAATGTATGTGACTCTCAAATTAGGGTAGTAAACTTGAGATGAAAACTTTGGTTGATCGAAGAACTACTACTAATCTTCTTTACATAAAATTGTTCATGGGTAATCGATGGAACAAATAACTAATGCATAAAATTTCTTAAATCGATTAAATCGCGATAGTAGACATGAGTTCTAGGGGCGTGGTCGTGCGTGGACGTGGTAGGGCGAATGATAGTATCGGAACCGGTGGGTCCGCCATGGGTCGAAAAATGATGTGCCACTTGCTTGACGATGGAGTGCGGAGGAGCAAGATCGACGGGGAGGAGATGACGCGATGATCGCAGAGCTATCTTGCGAGTGTTAGAACGAGTCGCAGGAGCCAATATGGGCAATGGGGTTGAAATCGATTCGAGAGACTTAGACCAAATGGGCCCGAGGTTTTCGGAGGGTGTCTGCAGGGTAGCTCGAGCGTGGCGAATCTTGGCTAGATGCGATTGAAAGGATCATGGACGATTTGGACCGCACTATTGAGGAAAAGCCGAAAGGTCTTTGTTTAGTTGCTCGGGATGAGGCCTACGGTGGTGGCTCACTGTCGGAGAGGGTACCCTACGGATCGAGTGGATTGGGGGTATTTTAAGTTTAAGTTTGAAGGAAATGCGTTGGAGCTAGTTACCTAGACTACAGAGAAAGGCGTTTCTAAACTTGGTACAAGGATGTAAGTCGATGCAGTCTGAGCGAAATTTCATGATTGAGCCGATACGCCAGAAGGATCGTGGCTCCTGATTATGAGAGGTGTGTTAGATTCGAGGATGGGCTGCAGGATGAGCTGCGGGTGTTGATTGCTCCGTAGAGAGAAAGGGACTTCGCTATTCTAGTGGAGAAGGCTCGGATAGCCGAGGAGGTCAAGAGGGCTGAGAGGCAGAATAGAGATAGGGATAGGAATCGGGATAAGAGGAGTTTTGGACCGTCAAAATCATCTGGGGATTTTCGAAAAAGACCAAGGATTGAGAATTCTATTCGTGCACCTGTACCAGTTGCTGAGAATCAGAGTCGTCCATGTGTTCGGTGTGGAAGAGCTCATGCAAGAGAGTGCTGGAGAAATAGTAAGGAATGTTTCCGGTGTGGGTCCAAGGCTCATTTGGTTAGGAATTGTCCTCAGGAGATGGGTAGGACTTAGACAGTAGGCCAGGGTTATGTGCAGCCAGGCAGAGGTGGTCAGCAGGCGACAAGGGGTCGTGGTTCGAACCATGAAGGAAATGGTTTCGGTTGAGGTCGTGGAGCACCGAGCGAGGTCTTGAGGTGTAGATCGAGATGCCAGTGTCTGTATATGCGATTCACGGAGAGAGGATAGTGATGCGCCAGATGTGAGTATGGGTACGTTCTTTATTGCTAGATTACCTTTACAGCTTTAATGGATATCGGGTAAAGTATCTAGAATCTTGAGTGTGAACTTAGAGACTGTGCCTAGGAAGTATATTAGTTTCATTAAGATCAGAGTGCGCAGCAAGAGCGTAGTGTGGTGAGTTAGGGTGTACGACTGTTAGTTAGTTGGTAATTTTGGGGTCGAAATTATTTTTAAGGAGGGTAGAACTGTAATATCTAGGATTTAGGGGTTATGAGTTTTAATTTATAATTCATGTGATAGTATGCTTTAGGTGTGGTTTGAATGGGTTTTAGGGGTTTTGGGAACCCTAGGATGTAGGAGAATGCCTTAGAAAAATACTGGGTTTTAAGTCTTAAAGGGAAGCTAGGTAAATGAGGTCTTAAGAAAATATGTAGGGGAAATTGGACATAAGAATTTGGCTTGGAAAAGTGGCAAGGGGCGTCACCTAAGGTGCAGAGAAGGTTGCGTCAACAAGGGGTTCCAGGGGAGGAGGTTCGAGTCATGCTAACAACAAGGGAGTGTTGTTTTATTTTGTTTTTTGCGTCAAAAGAGGGGGGAAGTGTTGGACGGCATTGGGACACTAAGTGGATGAGCTTTTGGCTTAGTCAAACTCATTTGAAATTCGGATAAAGAGAGTGGATGAAGGATGGACTCATTCAAATTCTTTGAATGAGAGGCAGAGAGGAGAAATAGGAAAAAATGGTGGGATTAGATAGGGGGAAAGGGAGTTGGCCGAATGTGGGTCTTTAGAGGGGTCATAACTCGGTCATACAAGGGGGAGTGATCATCTTTTGATATTTCTTTTCTTCTTTAATCTCCTTTGTGCCGAAAATTATTTCTCTCATCTCACTCAATTTGTTTTCTCTTCAATTGACCAAGCCGAAATTGTGAGTACCTATTCTTTTCTTTTCTCCTTTTTTGCTATTCACTTTCAAAAGCCGAAATACTCTTTGTGTTAGCCAAAATTTTTCTTATTATTTTTCAAAAGCCGAAACTTTGATCTAGTTCTCTCCTTGGCTGAATACTCGACCATAAACTCTCTTCATTGCGATTTCTCTCTTCATTCTTAAGGTCGAAACCCATCTCTACCTTGGTTCTCAAAAGTCGATTCTCTAAGGAGGTCTTTGTCGACTACTTTCTTTTAGTCTCTGCAAGCAAGCGTTGGTGGTAAGTAATCTCTTCTTTAGCAATTGGTTTTGCCTCTTCTTCATTAGTGTGCCGAAACCAATGGTTAGGCCTTGGATTTTAGGGATGGCCGAATGTTCTTAGTGCTATAATCTCGTGTTCTTGTATGTAGTCAGCGTGAAGGAGCATTAAAGGAGTCTCTTGGGTTCGACTACTCAAGGTAAGGAGTGTTGACATTCGGCCAAAGGCCATATTATGAGTTTTTAAGTGATAACCGATTCTGACTATGGTCTTTTAGGGGTAAATTGACAGTGGTAAAAGAGAAGTCTCGGGATTCGGATCTTTTCGGTAAGAGTGCTTAAGTTGTAGATTTTATTCATATAAGACCTCATATATAGTTGACCGTATTTCCTGATTAAGTGTTGATTCGATGGATGCAAGTACCAGTCAAGGGGAGAAAGGGGTAGCCCCTATCCCTAAGTTTAAAAAGCGATTAGTCTCTCTCATGCAGGATTGGCCACCGGTGTGGGCGGCGTCGAAGAGGGCGTATCTTGATAAATGTAGTTTCGATTAGTGATGTGTGTCGGTATTGAGAGTGTGATTCTTGAGTTATCGTGTGTGATTAATTCACAATTTCTCGGTTATATAAATGTTGGTATGTGTTATATATGTGATGACTAATGCGGTGGCAATAATGAGATGAATACACAGTAGGAGGTATGTCGATAATCAGTCGGTGTTAAATCCGATAAAGTTGTGGTTATTATTGTATATGTCTTTGTATGCACGATTAACATGTTCATGCACTATTTTATCATATCATTATCGTATGTTGCATAAGCATGGGGAGGATTTGTATATATAAAGAAGGACGAGGTGTACATTTATGTACGTGGTTTAGTGATGGCTACGAGCCTCACGTGGATTGATAATTGGCTCTGTGCCTCATCGTGGTTGGTATCGGCTATGTGCCATATCGTGGTTGGTGATGGCTATGTGCCTCATCGTGGTTTGATGCTAGCTACGAGCTACATCGTGGATTGACATTGACTGAGGTCGTGTTGTGGATTATATTGTGATTTATTTCACGTGGGCCAGTGGCTTGACCACTTGGTGGATGGCATTGATTGCCAAATTGGTGTGTAGAGGTTGGAGGGTTGATTTAGTAATCCCCTGGTGTGTGGTGGCTGGATACGGGGGTGTGTAGAGGATGGACCCTAGGTTGGGTTGGGTGCATTTTGCATCATTATCTGATATGTGGATTTGTGTGGATATGGGCTAGGCCCATGAGTGGAAATACGTGGATTAATTACACACTGAGTCGGTTTGACTCACCCAATTTTTACCAAACAATGCAGGTGATTCGTGAATCTTGGATCGGGCTAGAGCGGATATGAGGTGGCCATGCAGAAGATGTTTTTTTAATTATTTCATGCACTTTATATCTTTAGTACTTTTGGATAAATATTTATTGTAATAAGGGTCATTTAAAGTATTTGGGGATTTTTATTATGTTTAAGTTGGATCGACGATCGAGATGATATTTGGGAATGTTTTATTTTTGAAAGCGATTTATATCTTCAAAACTTATATTAAAGTTTTAAATCTAGAAATTTGTAGCAACACAATTTTACTTAGAATATTAAATATACAATGTTTAATAAATGACAAAATTTTTTTTTTTTATGTTTTCACCCTTATGTCAAATTCTTTCCAAACTTTTTCCTCCGTAGCATTCTAAATTCGGCCGTGGTGTTTGGGCCAGGTTTGGGGTATTACAATATATATGAATATTCAACTAGCATGGCTAATTTGTATGTTCTAAGCTCAGGGACTAAATTGAATAAAAGTAAAACTTTATGGGTAATTTTGTAAAAATGTCAAGAAATGATCAAATTGCATGAAATGGATTATTTTATTACTTAAATTATAAAATTGAATGAAATTATTAATTTAGATCAAGATCGGGTGAAAATATGTTTTAGGGATTAAATTGAAAAGTGTTAAAATTATGGAAAATTTTGATATGTCATAGAATTCATGGGCTGTTATCAATATATATGAGAATAATTAGGCTTGAAACAAGGATTAAATTACAAGAATTTTATTTTTCTGAACCTAAGGATGAAATCGTCATTAATTAAAAGCTTAGGGGTAAAATGGTAATTTTTGCCTAAAGCATTAATTAAATGTATCAGAATCTGAGATGAATGAAAATGATGATCAAATTTATTAATAAAGATCCGAAAAACTCAAATACGAGACTTGAACGTGGAAAAGAAAAGTCATCGGATTAGTGAAATTATAAACATGAACAAGCAATGAGATAAATTGTAAACTTGAATTATATTCTTAAATACTTGAAATATATTCTTATTGATATGAATATAATTTGGATATTCGTTGTATGATAATTGATGAAGCATTGATATTCTTGATGAAAATGGAAAATAAATTTTGGTTGAATGAAAGGAAAATTCGATGGATCTCGAAAGGAATTGACGGTAAAAGGATCTAGCAGGAGGGTGATCTTATCTGATATAGCCCTCCCGAAGAATATGTGGAAAAAGGATTTAGCCCGGACGGGTAATCCGAATTAGGATCTGAATTTAGCCTGGACTGATAATTCAGATCCAAGCTCATTAGAGTAATTGTCGTTGCAGGGGATTTAGCCTGACCGGTAATCCAGACAATACTCTTTGAGCATATGTTACTGAGGATTTAGCTCGACCGTAATCCCATTGTAAGAAATGAGGTTCGCAGGAGTGTGCTTTCTTACAGGGGATTTAGCCTGGACTGGTAATCCCGCTGTAAGGATGAGGTTCATGAGTGTGCTCTCGGAAAGGATGTACCCATATGTGTACGAATTGATGGACCCGGAATTGTACACTATAAGTGTACTACTGGAAAATCCATCAAAATTTCGAGAAATTCAACGGGATAAATATAGAAAATGGCAAGTACTTGAAATCATGAAATTAAACTTGAAATACATAGAAATAATAATTATTTGATATATTGAAATATGACATGGAAAATACATGTATGTGAAATTTACCGGATAATTATGCATATTCAAGATTATGAACTACTTGCTAGAACAAATATATACTAATCTCATGAAAATGATGGAACATGAAATATTGTTATAATAAATTGAATAATTTATATTTATGAAGAAATAGCAAGAAAACGATATGGATCATGACATTAAGACTATCTTTGATACGTTTTATAAGGAAAATTATGTATATTAATAAGTAATAAATTCAAGTGAGACATGTCGAAATAATAATTATAATAATAATTTTGTTAATATTAAAGCACGCTAGCCAATGTAGGAAAATTTTAAGATTTTGCGAAGAATTCTCTATAATCCCAATTTAATCTCGGTTGGTTCGTAATGTATGTTTTGGGCTTTGAGGACCCAATAGAGGGACGTTATGATTATTTTAAAAATATGAATAATAAATGACTCAGAATTATTCAAAAATGTTCAGTAAACTCCGGTAATGCCTCGTACCATATTCCGGCAACGGATACGGGTAGAGGGTGTTACATGTAACATCCTAAAAATTTGAGTATCAAAATGTTGCTTGGTGTTAGCTCGGGTATGATTTTATTATGTGCTAAATATAGTCTTGAGAAGGCTCAGGTTTACTTGGAATTAGAATAAATTTTAGTAAAGAGTACTTTAGTGTATAGAAATCAGGTGACCTTGAAGCTTAAGTAAATTTAAGTGTCTAAAGATGGCATAAGATGAGCAATTGGCAAAGTGGTGATGGCGCTATAAATTGGACTTAAGGGAAGAGGTTCGAATCTCCTAGCATGTAATTTGGGAGCTTTTATTTTTGCTTTATCCTAGCATGTGTCGGTCATGGATAAGGATTAGGATTAGTTGGATTAAATTTTTTTGGTAATAAGACTTAAGGTTATGGTAAGCATGAGTTAAGGGATGGAATTGCTTGACTTTGGGGATAATGTTTCTCAAACTTAAGGAAAATGAAGGATGGTAAGGCTTGAGACTAGGTTGATGTTTTGGAAACTCTTTCATGGCCATTTTGACCATGAATGGGGACGATTTTGTGGACTAAAGGGGGGAGCCGAATTTGGGCAGTGAATTTTGGTGATAGGCTAGTTTGGTTGGTAGCTTTTGGGGGTATTACCTTTTGGTCATTTTTGCTTTTGCAAGACACATTTTTCTCTCCATCCATTTTCTCCCTAGCCGAATGTGCTAACAACTTTGAGTATACAAATATTTCTTTTGTCATTTCTTTTGATCATTTCGGATTAGTTGCTCTCTCTCCAAACCTTTTTCTTCTCCTTGTGACCGAAATCAAATAGCTAACAAGGATCTTTTCTTTTCTTTCTTTCTTTTTTTCCTCTTTTTCCTCCCCAATGCCGAATGCACATTGCTCCTAAACTCAACAGTTTTCTTTCTCTTTTCTCTCTTGAAAACCGAATCATCATCATCTCCTTCTTTCATCCTTTTATTTTCTTCTCAACTAAATTTTCTTCATTATTTTTCTCTCATGGCGAATGCTAGATTGCTCCATTCTTAAACCATTTTCCTTTTCTTTGTTTATTCATAGTGAATCTTCCATTATACATAAGTATTCTTCTCAATCATTTCTTTTTCAACCGTGGACAATAGTGTGATTTTGGAGGCGAAACTCAAGAATTCGTGAGTATCGTGAATCGTTGGAATCGATCTTAAGAGTTAAGGTAAGGAGTTTATTCAAAGATTCTCATATTACTCGTCATATTGGTATAGATGGTTTATTAATCGATTTCGTTTTAGGGGACGTTATTGCTCGATTGTCATCTTGTGGAACGAGGATTATTGTAGTAAGCCAATCTCGTTTTTGAAATCGTTAGTCATAATTTTGATAATTAATTAGTCAAAATAATGATCTTATGTTAATAGAGACAATCAAGATAGGGAAGAAAAGGGCGGTAAATAGTGTTCGGAAGAGGGGTGGTTCCGCCATTCCCCCTAAGTATAAACGAAGGGCTGTTTCGAGAATTCGAGATTTTCCACTGGGTTGCGGACCCTCATCCGAGGAAAACCAGTTGTTTGAAGTCATTCGTACTCCCGAACCTTTGTTTGTTCGTGCATTCTCATCGGGTAACGAACCAACAATCGGGGAGAAACCACAAATAGAAGTGGTTCAAAATTCTGAGGGTAAAGATTTAGATCGTTTATCAATAGTGTAGTTTTAAAAATAATAGTGTTCTAATTTATCGTATTGCGTTTAGGTATTGATGAACGAGAAAGTCTAGTTCTCACAGTAATCAGGTGTGTAACTTCACACTTATCTCGGGTTAGACGCTATACCGTAAGTATTGGGAAAAATCGTAAAGTTGACAGAATTGGAAAATGCCTAATAATTAGTATTTTTGTGTAAATACATGAAAACTGTTAAAGTTGCAAAAAAAATTATGAAAACGCCCTCAATGAGTTAATTGGTAAATGGTAAATTTTATGCCTCATGTGTAATTGGGCCGAAAAATCTGCTAGATCGTTAAATGGGCCGAAAAATCTGCTAGATCGTTAAATGGGCCGAAAAATCTGCTAGATCGTTAAATGGGCCAAAAATCTGCTAGATTGATATATGGGCCAAAGTTGCTAGATTGCTAATGGGCTAAATATTATTTTGTATTATGGGCCATAATAAAAACTTGAAATATAGACTCACATGTATTTTGGCTTTTTGCTAAATTATCATATGGATTAGATTATGCATACATGTTTGCATGGGTTGGGAAAAATGATGAAGAGAAGAAAGGCCTGTTGCCAAAATCTAGTTCGGTGGCTCTGCCACAAATATTTCAATGGCTTAATGCCTCTAGTTCGGTGACTTTGTCACAATCTAGTTCGGTGGTGCACCACAACATTATTAAAATGGCTTAATGCCTATGGTAGTGTGTTGGCGGGGTGGGTTGACTTGATCCCCACAGTGTGATGGTTGGTACAATTGGTGTGTAGCGGATAGAAATTAGGTTGGTTGGGAAATTTCATTTTGCATGCATTTCATTTATTATATTGCTAAATCCTTGATGGGCTCAAGCCGAAATAATGACTTGATGATCGGCCCGATGGATATAGTAAGTGAGTTATACTTGAGTTCGAGTAACTCACTCCCTTAAATTTTCCATCTCGTAATGGCAATTGGCGGAGGCTTGGGAGAGGATGACTTCGTGGAGGCTATCTGCGAATATGGGTTTTATAAACTATGAACTTATATTAAGTGCTTTCTTTAAATTACTATTTTGGATGTGATGTAATAAGGCCTTTATTAATATTTTATGGATTTTTATGTGTGGATGGATTTAAATTTTATTTTAGATATTTAATATGGGCTTAGGTTAATCCTATAATATTTCTTTAAAATACTTTGTTTTTTTTTAAACATATGAGATTCTATAACTATTCTTATTTTCAAATTCTTTTGAACTCTTTGAAAACTATTTTAAGGTTTTGACAGTTGAATACTAATGATAAAATTTCAACAAATGATTCTTAAATTCATCAATTTCAAATCATTTTCTTGGTTTTCACTAAAGTTCTCCTTCAAGAGGTTTTGGAGAACTGTTTTACTTAAATCATTAGAGAATAAAAAGGATGTTCGATCTGTGTGACAAACCAAATCTCGTCTTGACGCATAGACCTGGTTTGGGGTGTTACATTACACCTGATGAACAGACAAATGAAGAAGCGGCGAGGTTCTACGCGTTACTTGGTGAAATGAATGAAGAAGCGTATGAGGGATCAAAATTTTCCAGATTGTCTTTACGTATTCGTCTTTTCATTTGAAATGTTTGGGAGGTGGATGGAAACTCTTTGACAATCTTTGTTAGAGTTTTTGAGAGAAATGTTCCCGTTTGCGAAAATCTCTCAATCTTCCAAAGACATGAAGAAACTGATCAAAGATTTGGGCCTTGGCTACAACAAAATTCATAGTTGCCCAAATGATTGCATGTTGTATTGGGGCGACCGACGAAACCAACAGTGCTGTCATGTATACGATCAATTCCGTTGGACGAATAGAAATACAGAGGATGGTAACGAGGATGAAAATGATGCACAGTCAAGGAAGACGCCAGTTAAGGTTTTGCGGTATTTTCTGCTAATACCAAGGCTTCAAAGGCTTTTTATGTCATCGAAGATAGCCGAGTCAATGACGTGACGCCATTATGGACAAATCGATGATGGATTGTTAAGGCATCCTGCAGATTCTTTAGCTTGGAAATCATTTGACTCTAAATTTCTAAGCTTTGCAAGCGATCCTCAGAGTGTGAGGCTTGGGCTAGCATCTGATGGATTTAACCCATTCAAAATCATGAGCACTGCGTACAGTACTTGGCCTGTGGTGCTAGTTCCTTACAATTTGCCTCAATGGGTTTGCATGAAACAATCATCTTTCATCTTATCCATGATTATCCCTGGAGAGAAAGGGCCCGAAAATGATATTGACATATATTTGCAGCCACTTATTGATGAGTTAAAATAATTGTGGGCTGGTGTTGAGACATATGATGTACTGAGAAAGGAGAACTTCAATTTACGTGCAGCATTGATATGGACTATTAATGACTTCCATGCCTATGCCAATCTGTCTGGTTGGAGTACCAAGGGACGTTATTCTTGTCCTTACTGTGCTGCGCAAACATGTTCGCAATGGTTATATAATGGGAAGAAGTTCTCTTACATGGGGCATTATCGGTGGTTACCGAAAAATCATAGATTTAGATTTCAGAGTACTCAGTTTGATGGTACTGAAGAGTTCAGAGAAGCTCCTTCGCAGACCGGTGGATCTGAAATATTGTTCATGTTGAAAGATATGGATTTCATTTATGGGAAGATGAATCAACCGCCCAACATGCAAAGAAATCGAAGATCAAGGGATGAATCTGATGATAAATCTGATGAAGAGGATGATCCTAATGAGGGGGACTTGTGGAAAAAAAGAAGCATTTTTTTTAGTTGCCTTATTGGGAGTATCAGATTTTACGACATAATCTTGATGTCATGCACATTGAGAAAAATGTCTGCGAGAACATCATTGGGACTATTTTGAATGTCGATGGAAAATCAAAGGATAATCTTCAGAGTCGACTTGATTTAGTCCACATGGGAATTCGACATGAGCTTCATCCCGAAGCACTTCCGAATATAAAATATCGGTTGTCGCTTGCTATTTTATCAATGTCGAAGACGGAGAAAGAAGTGTTCTGTATGGTGTTGAAGGATATAAAGGTCCCAGATGCGTATGCATCAAATATATCTCGATGTGTGAGTCTTAAAGATCGAAGACTATATGGCTTAAAATCGCATGACTATCACATCTTGATGCAAGACTTACTGCCAGTTGCTATACGGTGTTGTATGTCGAAAAAGGTGACGTCTTGTGTAATTGAGCTGTCCAATATAATGAAAGCCATTTGTGGCAAAATTTTTGGATGTTCAAGAACTTGAGACACTACAAGATCGAGCCGCATTGACTTTATGCAATCTGGAAAAGATCTTTCCGCCTTCCTTCTTCACAATTATGGTGCACTTGTTAATTCATCTCCCATAGAAAAGTCTTACTTTATTTGCAAATTATTCCTCCATTCACCTCAATGCCTTTAGTTGCAACTTTTGATAATGTTGTATATCGTGTTTAGGTTCCTATCCAAATTGAAGTCTTACTGCCGCAATAAGCGTTATCCGGAAAGATCAATTGCCGAAGGCTACTTGGCAGAGAAATGTATGACTTTCTGTTTGAGGTATTTGGAAGATGTCGAAACAAGAATGAACAAACCAAGTAGAAATGCTGGGCTCACAGATCATAACTTGGCGAAACTTATTTATTTCAAAGTTTTAGAGAACCGATCGGCAAAGTCAAAATTGCAGAATTAGATGATATATCGTGGGTCCAAGCACATCGATACATTCTTTTTCATCACGATTCAATGGAACCTTTACGCAAGTAAGTTTTAAAATTTGATAAACACTCATCAATTATAATTTGTTTGTCTTCTAACAAAGTAACCCTTTTTTTAAACATAGTGAGTACCAACAAATATTGAGAGCTCGTTCACGGTCCCGAAGATTACATCGACGAGAAATTAATAAGTTGTTCACAGAATCATTTCATGAATGGTTAAGCCAAACGGTATGCAATTGAAGTTTTCATTGAGAAGTAATAATGTTTTCTCGTAACATTTATAATTACTCAATTTACTTTCGATTCAATAGGTTTGGAGTCGGAATGAAGTAAATGACGAAGTTAAATGGCTTTCACAAAGTCCAAACAGAATAGTGAAAAGATATAGTGTCTTCCTCATCAACGGATACAGATTTCATCCAAGGTATCGCAAGAGATTGAGGAGAACCCAAAATTGTGGAATTGTTGTTAATTCTTCAATTACAAGTTACGCTAGTGCTAGGGACAGTAATCCTGTCGAAGGGAATCTGGAGTATTACGGACTTATTGCTGACATCGTTGAGTTGGATTATTACGGCAAATGGAAAGTTGCCTTATTTCGAGGTGATTGAAATGATGTGAATACATTTCATGAATTAAAAAGCGATCAATATGGTTTTACAATGGTGAATTTCTCTCGATTGATTCACACCGAGAACAAGCGATGAGCGAGTCGTATGTGTTTTTTCTCAAGTGAAACAAGTTTTTACTCGAAAGATCCAAGCGATGAGGGTTGGTACGTTGTACTTCGAAACACCCCTAGGGACTTGTTCGACATGGGCAATGAAAGTAGTAGAGATGAAATCGTCGAAAGATTAGAAACTCTGCCTTTTCCCGAACAAAACCTAAATGAAAATATCCCTAGTACTAGTACACAATTTCAATGGGTTCGTCGGGGCGTGGACGAAGATATTTACAATTATGATGTAGTAAGATTTTACAATTTTTTATTTATATGTAATATTATAATTTTAATATTGGTCATTTTATATAATTTAACTATTTTATATGTACCATTATTGTTGTCATTTGTTACTAAATTTTAATTATTTTATGTGTATTGCGGGAAAATGAGTAGAAGAAGATTTTGAGATTTAAATATTGTAAATTCGGAAGAGGGCCATAGCGAGCAAAACAATAGTTGGATCTCGAGTGTGGTGATATATATGATCGACCTCTGAATTACAAAGTAATGTTAAGTTTATTTTACATGCATGTTGACTTTAATTATTGATTCATTGTTCAATTTAATATAACAATAATATGTCATTGTTCATTTGAGACTAGTGGGACGCTGCAGAGGTCGCGACGCACCTCGCTTAAAGACTTATACGAATTAAATCACGTCGAGCGTGTGAAAGTAAGGAGAAAGACTCATGGCCAGCCTGTTGGCCCTGAAGCTCGAGTTCTAGCAGGCTATCTGGGCATTATTGCACGGAATGCAAATATGTTGCCCATCAATTATGAGTCATGGCATCACATGCCTGATGCAAACAAAAAAACAAGCTTTCGATAACGTTAAGGTAACAAAACGTGAATGTAATTTATAATACTTTGGTTGAAGTTTCATTTATATTTACTTTCTAAACTTATGTTTTTAAGGAGAGATTTGCTTTGGAGGTCTCCTATGACTATATAAAGAAGACACTGGAAAAAAAATAGAGACCATAAAAGCACAATCGAAAAAGAATATTTTAAGAAAGAAATCAGCCTCGAGGATAAATTGCGAAATGTCCTGCAAAGAATGTTGAGGTATCAATGGGAAGATGCGGTTAGATTTTGGAACTCAAAGAAAGGAGAGGTATTACCTAGTTGTAAACTCTTATAAATTTTTCGGTTTATAGTATTTACTATATATGTAATAAGCATTTCATTATGTAGGACCGTCAGCGTGTTGGAACGAGCAGCAGGCAGAAATAAAATTCACACACACGGCAGGGTCTAGAAGTTTTGCTTCTGTAGCTGATGCCGAGGTATGATAATTTATTAATTCTGTCAAATATTAGTAACTTTATACTATTAAATTATATTTTTACTACTACACTGTAGGAAATCTCCACCGGTCAAAAAGTTGGACGCTTTCAGCTTTTTGACCTTACGCATAGGAAGAAGGATGGGTCTCCAATGACATCCGAAGCTGGAGAGATTATGGTATATTTACTTAATAAAATTTAATAGTTTAATTATTCGTTACTAGTTTTAAATTAATAATGTTGAGTTATGTTACATTCATTCTTCTTGATATTTCATTTCTAACTTTTTCATTAGTTTATTAGGAGAAACTAAAGGAGAAGAAGGCACAATATGAGGCTACCGCTTGAGTGATAGTTCATTAATCTTGAGGATATCGAATGTAATTATTACCGATATTTTGGGTCCCGAAAGGTATGGTCGAATTTTATGCTACATTTGTTGTTTTTGGCTTCATTTATATGATATATTTGTTGTTTTTTATTACTGATGTTTTGGGTCCTAAAAGGTATGGTCGGGTCCGATTGCAAGGATCTGGTGTTACCCCAACCCAATATTTTGGATCTGGCTCCCAACAGTATATGCCTTACTGTGAGTCAATCATGTCAAGTTCGAGGTTAAAAGACCAAATATCTCAGATGCAAGCCAGCACGGTTCAGCAAATTGCTGAGGTTGAAAGAAAATATGAAGAACTTCGAGCAGATGCAGCAGCGAGGGAGGCAGCGGCGGCAACGAGGGAGGTAGAGCAGAGCAAAAAATACGATGAGCTCTAGCTATAGCTTCAGCAGATGATGCAGATGTTTCAGCAGTCGCAGAAGCCGCCATCTTAGTCCCTTAGTCCCTTATTTTTAACATTGTTACATTTAACATTAATGTTACATTTAACATTGTTACATTTATTAATTTATATCATATATCTTTTATTAAATTTGAACTATTGTTTAGCTTTAATGCTTTTGGTGATATTTAAATGTTATATTTGTTGCTTTGGGTTGAAATTATATGCAACTATTCTGTTTTTGGTTGGTTTTAATACAGGAAGGATAGGATATTGGAGAAAATAAGCATTGCAAATATGTGCAAATTAGCGGCGTTTGTGAAAAGCGCCGCTAAAAGTCCGGACTTTTAGCGGCGTTTTTCCATAAATTGCTAAAGTTTTGACATTTGCATTAGCGGCGTTTTGTGACGCTTTGAAAGCGCCATAAATACTATTAGTGACGCTTATAAACGCTAAAAAAGCCTATTTTGGTGTAGTGTGTGAGGCTATTATTTTATAATTTAATTTAAATTTACTTTAATTAGTATTTGATTTTAAAATTACTATTTAATTAATTTTTAGTATCATGTCATTTTTATTTTTTAAATAATCGTAAATATAATAGTTATTTGTATATTAAGTACAATACAATATTATGTCTTAATTAAATTAAAAACAATTGTGCATTTTAGAATTGTTTGCTAAGTTAAACAAAAAATAAAATAACTTCATAAATTTCAAATTTTGATTTATTTGTATGTTTTGTTTTTAATTATTCTTAAACTTTATTTAAGAAAAAAATCTAAATTGATTAAAATAATAAAAATAAAGAGTAAATTGGTTTAAAATTTAAGATTACACTTGTAATCTAAGATAACTTAAAAATGAGTTGTAATGATATTGCATCCTATATTATATGACATCTTGACACTATTCCGTAATGTGTGATTACGAGATGGCCAGAATGTTGACAATTCAAAAATCGTAATCACATTCTAAAATATAACATTACGAGTTATAATGTTACATTCGGCGAACCAAACACCCCCTTAAAATAATTGATTTGAAATGGAAAGAATTTAAACCCATCTATTTAATTCAATAAAATTTCAAGTTAAAACTCACGCGGTAAGTCCCCAATTGCACGCTTCATACGTATAAACTTGTCTCAAAAGAATCACTTTATAACTCTTCTTCGACTAAGTGAGGGACAAATTGTTATACAATAATAATAATTTATATATATTTATATTTTATATTTCATTATATAATAACCCGTCCCAGAATCCAACCTTGGAAACTGACCCAAAAAACCCACTAAAATACAATTCCAAAACCCTTTTGGGATGGGGACTGGAAACACCCCGTTTTTCTTATAATCTTCTTCTTCTCTACTTATTGGTCTTCTTAACCAAAATTCCCCATTTACTTCCACATCCGTTGATCATACGTATCAACAATTATCCATTATAAATCTCAAATCACCCTTGAGCCTAACAAAATCCATATTTTATCATTTTATATATAATAATAATTTTAACTCTCAATTTTTATATCTTCATTTAATTTGACTTCATTCTTTTGTTTGGGAGAAATTAACTCTCAACTTTTTATTTTGAGTCAAATTAGAAAAAGTCTACTACAATTTAACAGATCTTTTGAGAATTGCATTAGACGCTAACGTGACAACTCATATGGCAATCTAAACATATTGCACTACTTTAGCTTATATGTCATATTAGTAAATAATTTTAAAATTATAAAAATTAAAATATTTATAAAAATTACAAAAATTAAAAATTATTAAAAAAATAAAAACTCATCAAAACCAAAAGCATAACACAAAATATTTAAAAATAAAAATAGTCTGTTCAAACTTTCATAAATATTTATAAAATTGCAAAATTGCAAAAAAAAAAAATTGTAAAAGAATTGTTCTTAGAAGTTACCAAATTATAAATAGAAGCCTATTCAATTAAAAAAATCAAAAGAACATAATATTATTGTATTTTATTAAAAATATGAAAACAAAATGTAATGAATCGTTGATATATATATTTGGTATAAATATATTTTAATACTACTTACACAATTAAGATAATCTTTAAGTTTACTTTTTTAAAAAAAATTGAAGAGTATTATTCTTTAAATTTTGGAAATTTTAAAATATTAAAATTCTTTTAATTTTAAAAAAACAATATAGAATTTTTATTGAAAATTAAAAAATTATTTTATTTTTAAAAAATTAAAATTATTTATTATATGATAATAAGGCAAAAGGATATAACATCAACATTGAAAGGTAAAAGGCTAACTTGCTCAAACAAATTAGTAGAGGCGAAATTGAATAATGATGTGAAGATGAAGAGTAGAGGTGTGCATAGGCCGGGCCGGGCCGGGTTCGGGTTGGGCCCAACTAAAAAATTTAGGCCTGTTTATTGGGCTTGAGCCGAGCTGGGCCCAAAAAATGGGCCTAAAATTTTGCCCAAGCCCAGCCCATATAAAAATACTAAAACCCGGGCCCGGCCCGACCCGGCCGTATTAATTTTTTATATTATTTTATATAATTTTTAAATATATATAATACATCAAAAATATTAAAAAATCAAAATAAATATTTTTCAACAAATTGAAAATAAATTTTAAAAAATATGTAGACTTAAATAACACTAAAATAGATGAACTTGACAAGAAAATGCCTCTAAAATAATAATAAAATTAGCAAATGTCTTTAAAATAATAACAAAATTAACAATAAAATAAGTTTTATATAATATCTAAACAATAACAACAAAATAATAGAAACATAATAGTAAAATTGTAGCAAAATAAAGAGAAAAACAATAAGAAAATAATATTTAAAAAATAATTTTTTTGCCTTTAATGAATTCGGGCCGGGCCCGAGCCAAAAATCCCTTACCCGAGCCCGGCCCATTTTTTAAACGGGCCTTATTTTTTTATCCAAGCCCATTTTTCGGGCCTATATTTTTACCCAAACCCTCCCACATTTCGGGCGGGCCTTCGGGCCAGGTCAGGCCGCCTAGCCCATGCACACCTCTAATGAAGAGTTAATTTTTTTTTTATCATCTTTTATATAAAACATCAAAATAAGTATTTAAGGATACAATTTTAACGCAAAACACTATTTTACTCCTTTTGTTTAACGTAGGAAGATTAATTTTCTGTTTTCAAGTAAAAAACTAAACGAGGATATAATGCATGGACTTCTATGGTAATTTTACCTTATTTTCCTTTAAAATTAAAAAAAACACTAAATTCTTCAAATTTATTCACCTTTCTCCATATATATATATATATATATATATTGTCGTAACCATTTTTTTGGAAGACAAAATGGGGTTCGACTTTGGTTTTTAAAATGAAAAAAACGGAGTCGCCACCGACCTTTATTTGGTGTGATCGGATCACCTTTATTTTAATAAAATATTTTGCTTTACTAAAGCAGTGTTTTTAGTCTGCAAGTTTTGAAAATCGGGTTCGAGTCGATTACGCATACGAGGAAGGGTTAGCACCCTCGATACGCCCAAAATTGGTACCAAAATGATTAGTTAGTGTCTTAATGTTGGAAGTTTGAAAAGGTTTTAAAATACGGGTCTTTTAAAAGGTATTTGGATTTTGAGATATCTAAGTTCGAGAGGGTACGAACATCACATCCAAAGACGTTAGGACATGATATTCTAAACCTTCGTAATCAAAACTATCTCATGATGTTTAAGAAAGGGCTTGAGCCAAAACTTGAGATTTCTTTGTCCCGAAAAGATACAAACATCACATCCAAAGAAATTTACTCTCGTTAAAAGGATGTTTAGTTATTTAGTCGAACGGAAAATCATAACCCAAAGACGTTAGGGCACTATTCCCAGTTCCTAAACACCAAAACATTGTCTTATTTTGAAATATGATGATTTTACAAAAGATGTTTTGTTCAATAATATAATACAAAACGAAGATAACAAATGGGGATGTGAATGTTACAAATAAAAATACAAGTAATAGTAATAATAATGGTAATACAAAGTAGTAATGAAAATGAATAACTAAATAAATAAATAAAATAAGAAATAACAATGACAAGATAGTAATGATGATACTTGAAATGAAAATAAAATAATGATGATAATATGTAAAAAAGAATAATTGTTGCAATTAATACATGAAATAATATATGTCAAATAAAAATATATGCATATATAAAAAATATAATAGTAATAATAATAATGATAAAATAATGATAAAAATAGATAATAATAATGATGATGAAGACAACAAATAACAATAATAAATAAAATAACAATCTCACCATAATAATGGTAAAAAAAACACATACGATCATAATAATAAATAATAGCAATAACAAACGAATAATAGTAGAAATATAACCAAAATAATGAATAATAATGTGTTATAGTAAATAACAATAATAGAATCAAATAATAATGAAAATATAAACAAAATAATAAATAATAATAATAATAATAAAGTTGATGAAATGCATTAATAATAAAATATAAAAATATAATAATGATAATAACAATAATATAATAACAAAAGACTAAAAATATTGCAAAATAATTAAAACAAGATTAAATTGCATTAAAAATAAAAGTTTTGGGGTTAATTCAAAATAAATAAAAGAAAGGGGGCTATTTGTATGCGTGAAAAGAAAGGAGGGACCAAAGATGCAATAAATCCTTTGGCCAAAACGCATGCAGAAAAAGGGCCTAATTGCAAATCTAAGTAAATTTTGGGGCAAATTTGAGAATAACAAAAATGGATTGGAAAGGTAAAAATGCGGAAGAATCACATGAGTAAATATCCCATTTTTCGGCAAAACACGCGGATCCTAGGCGGGTCGGATCGGGTCGGTCGGTCGAGGTGAAACGACGTCGTTTTAAGGCGTTTAGGGCCCCCCAAACGACGTCGTTTGAAGGGCTATTTAAGGCCCTAACCTTGAAAAAAAAATCATTTGTGTCTTGATTAAAAAAACTTTCTTTTCTCTCTGCTTTTCCTCTCAGGGGAAAGGCCGATGGGGTTCCGACCAGTTCCTTCTCCCATGGCCGGCCTCAAGCCACCATGCACTGGTAGGAAAAGGTAAAATTATTTTTATATTTTTTAGAGAAAATAATATATATTATTTTAAAAAAATGAACAATACAATATATACCGAAATAAGAAAAAATTAAAAATAAAAGAGAAGAGATAAAACACTTTGAAAATGAAATCACCTCAGTCCTCTGTTTTCGATTCTAGTTTTTGTTTAATCTCTGTTGTGTTTGTATTGATTTTTGCTTGCTATTTTGTTGCTTTTGAATGTTTGAATCAGAGTGATGCCGAAAACTCTTTTCTTGTATTCGTAAAAAAAACTCCTTTTACGTTGTCTCTCTCTGCTTTTTATAGCCAAAAGAACAAGAAAATACATTTTTTTTATTTTTGTTTGGTCTTGTCTTTTTTGCAGGTATACTCGGGGCGGTGGAGCAGGTCGGGGACGGGACTGCCGGTCAGAGGGCAGGTGGAGGAGACGTCTTGCGCAGAGGCGGTGGAGAGTCGGTGTTAGGCGGAGGTAGGTCTGGCTAGGGTTTCCTGAAACCCTAGCTTCTGGATTTGGGCCTTTTGGGCCTATTTCATTTGGGTTCTTTTTTTATTTTTTTTATTTTTTTATTTTTTTTGTTGTTGTTTGGGTCTGTAATTGGGTTGGGCTTCGTGTAATGAATTTGGAATTGGGCCGGGGTGAAATGGGTCTGTACAGCTGCCCCTCTTTGCTCATTGTCGTGTAACGGCAATAGAGCAAAGACATAAGAAAGACCCATTTTGCCCGGTCTCAGTGGGCCTTAACTTCTTTTGGTGCTCTTTTCTTTAGGTAGCCCCATTCAGTCCACCGCATCTGGTCGTTTCGATCCTATTCCCCCGTTGTTTTGGTGAGATAGGACTTGTAGCTCCAATTTATTCTGTTGCGCCTTATATCTTCGACATGCTCCTGCAATCCGCTCCCGTAACATCAGGATTGCCAGACTTGTTATCTTCGATCTGCTCCTTCTTACTTCGCGGGAACTTCGAGGAAATAAGGATTCAGGGAGAAGAGATTCGTAGTCTCCATCTTCTCTACCAAAACTTCAAAGAAATAAGGACTTATCATCATTGTTAACTCAGGGAGACGGGATTTGTAATCTCAACCTACCTCACGGGAACTTCGAGGAAATAAGAATTCAGGGAGAAGAGATTTGTAATCTCCATCTTCTCTACTGAAACTTCAAAGGAATAATGATTGATCCTCATTGTTAACTCAGGGAGACGGGATTTGTAATCTCAACCTACTCCACGGGAACTTCGAGGAAATAAGAATTCAGGGAGAAGAGATTTGTAATCTCCATCTTCTCTTACTGAAACTTCAAAGGAATAATGATTGATCCTCATTGTTAACTCAGGGAGACGGGATTTGTAATCTCAACCTACTCCACTAGAACGTCGAGGAAATAAGAATTCAGGGAGAAGAGATTTGTAATCTCCATCTTCTCTTCTGAAACTTCAAAGGAATAATGATTGATCCTCATTGTTAACTCAGTGAGACGGATTTGTAATCTCAACCTACTCCACGGACCGTCGAGGAAATAAGAATTGTAGGAGAAGAGATTTGTAATCTCCATCTTCTCTTCTGAAACTTCAAAGGAATAATGATTGATCCTCATTGTTAACTCGGGAGACGGATTTGTAATCTCAACCTACTCCACTAGAACGTCGAGGAAATGAGAATTGAACTTTTCAATTTGCTTCCTTACTATTCTTGTGAAGACTTTAATCTTCACCTGCTCCACTACAATCTTGAGGAGCAAAATCAACTTTCCAATTTGCTTCCTTACTATCTTCGGAAGACTTCAATCTTGATCGCCCACTACCATCTTGAGGGGACAAAATCTGAACTTTCCAATTTGCTTCCTTACTATCTTCAGGAAGACTTCAATCTTCAGTCTGCCCCACTACCATCTTGAGGGAACAAAATCTGAACTTTCCAATTTGCTTCTTTACTATCTTCAGGAAGACTTCAATCTTCATCCCCCCACTTTGCTTGAGGGAACAAAATCAACTTTCCAATTTGCTTCCTTACTATCTTCGTTCAATCTTGATCGCCTTACTACCATCTTGAGGAACAAAATCGAACTTCAATATCGCTACACCGCTTTTGAGGAACTTCTGTAGAATTAATTTTATGCGGATGATGAGGATGCTATGATCAAAATGACTCAAAGCCTCCTAACTACATGTGTTATGGATGACACTTTCATGAATGCGTAATGTCATGAAAATGGTCTTTTACAATGATTAGGATGCAATGATCGTAATGAATCAATGCTCCTAACTAAAATGACAATGGATGACATTCATGCGAATGCAGAATGTCATGAGAATGATCCTTTGTTAAATGTATAATGATTAGGATGCACTAGATGATATTTGCATGAATGCAAAATGTCATGAAAAATGGTCTTTTTATGATTATTAAGATGCAATGAGTCGAAAATGCTCTTAACTAAACGTGCTTTGAATGATAAATGCAAAATGGAATGATCCTTTTTTTTTAAATGCTTAGGGCCATCATTGCTCGTAATCTATTAATGTTCTATCACCGATATGTTATCATGCTTTCTCATTCACCAAGATCTTTGATAGAAAACCCAAAGAAATGATCATATTATGCTCAACAAGCTTGCCCATTGTAATTTCGTGGTCCTTCCACTGTACCTTCGGGACATAAAGTTTACATCTCTCACGCAACTTTAGGAGAATAACATTTGGTTTCTTCTATCCATCCTCTTGTAACTCGAGGTATAGGATCAATTTGATCTGTTACACCATTCACCGTGTAATGACCGATGTGTAGGCACGATATGTGCATGAATACAGAGTATCATTTTTCTTTTCTCGAGAATGATCCCTTTGTACTGCTGGGTTGACATTGCTCGTTATCTGTCAAGGTCGTATCACCAACGAAATGTATTGTCATTTCGTTCAACCAATAAAAGGTCCAAAGAGATAATCATCTTTCTCCAATATTTCCAAACCTTGAGTGAGTGAGTTCTAAACAATAGTCTGTTTGTGTCCTTGTATTATTCAAGCTTCCGAGTAATATGCAAAACTCCTTTTATGAAAGTATTATTAGTCCACTAATCGTTATTTCAATGCAAAATGCTTGAAAAGATTGTAACAATGGACAAAAGGAAATTGATTGGGAGCATAGCTCAAACAAACAAATTAATCAATGCTAGCAAAGGTAATTAAGAAGGAATTTTATCGGTGGTTTTTGAAAGGAATAAAATAACCACAAGTAACAAAAATGGGTAAATGGAATCTAAGTGCCCCAGATATCGCAGACTTGAGCTTCTGCTTCCAACTTCTTGAGGACCATTTTGAGCTTAATATGTGTTTAGGGGATCCAGTACTTTGTTGATGCCCCAAGACGTAACATACTTCTTCGAGCGTAGCAAGACTACTTTATGCCCTACTCTCGATCAAAATTTTGAGTCGCCTTCTCGTGTTTTCAACTCAAATACCCTTTGGTCTCAAAGCGCCTTTGCGGGTTTTCGCCTTGGCCTCTCCTTTTCTTTTTTTTTCGTTTTTTTCGTGTTTTTTTGTTTTTTTTTTTTTTTTTTTGGAAAACTTTTTTATTGAATCTGAACTCACCGGATTGGGCAGGTCCTTGCCATCCATCTTGGTTAACACCGATTTTCCCTAGAACAGGCCTTCTTTGATGTATAAGGCATTTACTTTTCTTTGGAGTTCTTTTGGATAAGAAGAATCTCTCTTAATGCTAGGTCATCTTCCTGAAATTCTCTTGAGCGAACCTTTTCGTCAAGCCCGTATCCATTTTCGGTACATTTGACCCTGCTGAATACTTTCAATCGAGCTTACCGGAGGCATTCTGCTTTATCTAATTCAATCCAAGTTTGGGAAAAGGAATCTTATCTCCCAACAATTGTTTCCCTTTCATAAATCAATGGGAAAGATGCCCCGGCAAAGGTCCTGGCCTACGTTCAAAGAACCAAAAGGGTAAATGGCAACTTCTCTATACCAACCTTTACAAGTCTCAGCCATTTTTCAAAAAAATCTTGAATGGTTTTTTTTGACATACTTTGTAATTTTGGCATATGAAGCGATCTTCACCCTCTCGGTGGAGGTAACCAACGACCATGAATATGAATCGGTGTTGGCTAAAAGCTTTGAGGAGACTAGCTTGTTAACATCCATGCTTCATATAGAGAAAATGGAGAAGGCAGCCTTCCTCGACTTATGGCATAACAGATGCAATTTCCCTTCCTTGGTGAACCAATAGCCCGAGCCTCTTGATTAGCTAGGCTGTTGCACAACATGGGTTCTTTAAACCCCAACCTTAACAGCATACCCATGTTTTAATAGTTTGGCATGCCTCGATATGATCGTGCGAAAACATCTCAATTCTCGAAAATAACTCAACGATGCCTTGCCTTATTCCTACGGGAGCCAAGCTTCCATCTTCATTTCCTTCGTTAGTTCATAGCGTCACGACACTTCATAAGGTAGGATCTACATTGGGAAGTAAGTCGCAATCTTTGTCATCTTTAAAGCCCTTAGATCCCTCTAGATACATATCTCACTAAAGGGAGTTAGCAACAAATCGCTCATGTCATTGATATCCTGGGGCCCATTGTAGGCGAAAAAATCCAAAGAATAAATGATCCTAAGGATGATTATTCGTATGATATGGTCATGAGTGAAAAATATTCAAGATGAAAATATTTACTTGGAAAGATGCATTTTATTGAAATAAAATTCGGACACAAGCCTACTTCTCAAAAGAAATCTTATTGCTTCCTGGCTTGAAGCAACAAGTGTGTTTTACACATTACTCTAGATTAGCTTTAAAAATACATGTTTCTTCCACAGTCTCATTGTTCAAAACACTCTCAAGTACATAAAGGCAGATGTTCGGAAAACTTTTATTCCTCGGTTCTCTTCGGGTACACCATTGGCGTTCTGATCTAGGTTTCTAATGACTTCTTTAAGGAAACGCAACTCTCCTGCCCCCAGTTTCAATTACCACTGCTCCGTCATCGAACTTCACAATACCCATGTTGATGAGATTTTCCACCAATTTCTTAAAGGTAAGGCAATTTTCTATCGAATGGCCTGTGATCCCCGCGTGGTACTCACACTGAGTGTTTGGGTCATACCATTTTGGGTATGGAGGTTGCATCGGTTTTGGATATTGGGGGGACACTACTTGTGCATCAAATAAACTTTGATACAACTCCTTATACGTCATAGGGATTGACGTAAATTGGAGTTTTTCAATGTTTTCCTTGTGCGGATTCTTTCCTCGACGAACCTTGATACTCGAGAGTCACCGCTTTTGGTCGGTTAACGGTAATTGACTTTGGGTCCCCATATTTGTATTATTCACCTCGTCATCCCTTTTCTAGGAGCGGGCCTTCTAGTGGTTTCCCCTTCAATCTTGCCGATCCGATTGCATGTTCGATCATTTCCCGCCATTACTATATCGGAAAAACTTTTAGTCGCACTTCTATCATATGAGTTATGAAGGGGCTTTCAACGTGTTACATACAAAGCATGGTTGTCTCCTTTTCTAGAGCGGTGGCTGAACTTGTATTGCTACCTCTCTCCATCACCGGGCATATTGCTCTAAAACTTTCGCTTGGCTTTTTCTCCATATTTTGGGCGTGATTCGATCGGGAGCAATATCACCTACATGGCCATAATGTTTCATGAAGGCTGTGCGAGTCCTTCCACGTCTTGATTTGGGCACGACTAAGTGGTTATACCATTTGGCGGTGGACCCGTACCAAACTGCTTTGAAAACAAGTGAATCAACAATGGTCATTATTAAGGTGCCCGCCATCCGCGGCGTAAACATCGTGATGTGCGCCTCGGGACAACGGGTCCCATTGTACTTCTCAAATTCGCATCTTAAACTTATGAGGAGGCACTAAATCTAGAACCGGACTCAAGTCTTTTACGTCAAAACCATGGTGGTGATCAGATTTTCTAAGGTCTTGAACTTTTCCTCCAACCATCTACAACGATCCTCTAATTGCTTCGAGGATTCAACTATTGCCCCGTCCCTCTCTGCTATATTCAAATCGGGATTGGCTGGGTTATCTCCTGGATTGGATCCTGAGCCAACGCGGGAGTTCGTGGGTGGTCTAATATCATTTTGCCCTTGTTGAGGCCTAATCGCGATAGATGGCCTTTGAGAATACACCTCCGGTGGCACTTGGGTATTAGGCGGGGTAAAACCCGAGGGTAAACAGGGTCGTCATTATCATTTCCCAAACTAGTAGCAACGCCTTTCCTTTCTCACGTTCATTGGCCAACAATCGCTGCCAACCGATTCATCATGCTACTCGAGATTCCCGATACATTCTATCATGTCTTGTTGTATCTTGATTAATCGTTCTTGCATCTGCTCCTGTATTTCCTTTTGCATTTGTTCTAGCCTTTCCATTCTTTGATCCATGTCTTCTAGGTTACTGAAATAACTTTACCTAATTAGGGTCTTTCTACAAATCTTAATGCATGTGATATGATGCAATGCAAATGCATGAAATGCAATGCATGAAATGCATGCATAAAAAGAAAGAGAGGCGTTGATTATGAATTCAATTTCATTAGAAGAACTTTTCTAGAAAATACATTTCTTTACATAAAATGGATTGCATATACGGTTTGTCCTCATAGTCCGGTGAAATCCTCTTCTTCTTCGTATCCGGATGTTATGGTCGTGTCCGTGAACTTCCCCAATAGATGCCTCTTCTAGCTCCTTGTTCTTGATCCGGCCGTGCCTCTTCACCCGCTTATCCTCCGCGATGTTTATAAGCTTCTTTTAGAAAATGGAGACACGATGGCTCTTCAATAATCCTTGTCGGCTTGAATCCTCGTGCAAAGTCTTGTATTCTTCTGGGATTATCACCCTCTCTTGTTGTTTACGGACTATGTTCGAACGATCGTATTATAATCCACTTTATCAAGTAACACATTTCCTTATGATAAACTCTTCTATTTAGCAATCGAATATGAATCAACACCTTCTTTCTAAGATGATGTGGTGTGATGCAATGCAATGCAATCACAAACAAAACAAAACACGTTAGCATAGGAGAAATAAACAAAATAGAGTACCTATCCAGTGACCACTAGGGGTTTAACATAGTTCTACCTAAGGTGGGTCCTTAGGGTTTACTACATGTGGTTTGGTTCTAAGGTAAGGGTACCGAACTAGCGATTCCTCGATCCTCACCCATTATAGGCTCATATAGACCGAGTTTAGTTCGGGAATACATTTCCTATGGCTACACGGAGATGAAAATCTCACGAAGACATAGGTATGGATGTATCCCGAAAGCGATCCACTATCCCGCACGGAGGTGAAAACCTCACGAAGGAGTAGTTTCTCACTCTCACCTAAAGGTGTGACCACAACGGTCATGCAATGCAATGCCAAATTAAAACAACATGCGATACAATATAGTAATTTTCAAATCGAACTTTCAAACTTCCAACAAAAGATGAAAAATAATCAATTTATGGCTTGACTCTCTTTAAGGTGGTCCCCAAATGGAGTCGCCAAGTCGTCGTAACCATTTTTTTGAAGACAAAATGGGGTTCGACTTTGGTTTTAAAACATGAAAAAAGCGGAGTCGCCAATGACCTTTATTTGGTGTGATCGGATCACCTTTATTTTAATAAAACATTTTGTTTTACTAAAAGCAGTGTTTTTGGTCTGCGAAGTTTTGAAAATCGGGTTCGGAGTTGATTACATACGAGGAAGGGTTAGCACCCTTGATACGCCCAAAATTGGTACCAAAATGATTAATTAGTGTCTTAATGTCGGAAGTTTGAAAAGGTTTTAAAATACGGGTCTTTTAAAAGGTTTTTGAGATATCTTTGTTCCGAGAGACATGATTCTAAACCTTCGTTCAAAGCTATCTCATGATGTTACGAACAAAAGGATGTTTAGTTATTTAGTCAAACGGAAAATCGTAACAAAGACGTTAGGACTATTCCCGAGTTCCTAAATTTGCCTTTATTTCAAAACCTTTAAATGGAGTATAGTAATCACAAACTATCTCATGATTGAATTTAAGAAAGGGCTTGAGTTAAAACTTGAGATTTACCCGAAAAGATAAAACATCACATCCAAAGGATGTTTTAATCTCTTTATCAAAGTCATCTCATGATTTATGAACTTCGGAAAATGTTAAGTTATTTAGTTAAACGGAAAATCGCAACAAAGACGTTAGGGCACTATTTCCGAGTTCCTAAACACCAAAACATTGCCTTATTTTGAAATATGATGATTTTATGAAAGATGTTTTGTTCAATAATATAATACAAAACGAAGATAACAAATGGGGATGTGAATGTTACAAATAAAAATACAAGTAATAGTAATAATAATGGTAATACAAAGTAGTAATGAAAATGAATAACTAAATAAATAAATAAAATAAGAAATAACAATGACAAGATAGTAATGATGATACTTGAAATGAAAATAAAATAATGATGATAATATGTAAAAAAGAATAATTGTTGCAATTAATACATGAAATAATATATGTCAAATAAAAATATATGCATATATAAAAAATATAATAGTAATAATAATAATGATAAAATAATGATAAAATAGATAATAATAATGATGATGAAGACAACAAATAACAATAATAAATAAAATAACAATCTCAGGTCATAATAATGGTAAAAAAAAACACATACGATCATAATAATAAATAATAGCAATAACAAACGAATAATAGTAGAAATATAACCAAAATAATGAATAATAATGTGTTATAGTAAATAACAATAATAGAATCAAATAATAATGAAAATATAAACAAAATAATAAATAATAATAATAATAATAATAGTTGATGAAATGCATTAATAATAAAATATAAAAATATAATAATGATAATAACAATAATATAATAACAAAAGACTAAAAATATTGCAAAATAATTAAAACAAGATTAAATTGCATTAAAAATAAAAGTTTTGGGGTTAATTCGAAAATAAATAAAAGAAAGGGGGGCTATTTGTATGCGTGAAAAGAAAGGAGGGACCAAAGATGCAATAAATCCCTTTGGCCAAAACGCACAGCAGCAAAAGGAGCCTAATTGCAAATCCGAGTAAATTTTGGGGCAAATTTGAGAATAACAAAAAATGGATTGGAAAGGTAAAAAATGCGGAAGGACTGCGCGCGTAAATATCCCATTTTTCCGGCAAAACACGCGGATCCTAGGCGGGTCGGATCGGGTCGGGTCGGTCCAGGGTGAAACGACGTCGTTTTGGGCGTTTAGGGCCAGCCCCAAAACGACGCTGCTTTGAAGGGCTATTTAAGGCCCCTAACCTTGAAAAAAAATCATTTGTGTCTTGATTAAAAAAAAACTTTCTTTTCTCTGCTTTTCCTCCGCAAGGGGAAAGGCCGATGGGGTTCCGACCAGTTCCTTCTCCCACAAGGCTCTCAACCACCATGCACTATGTGGTAAAAAAGGTAAAATTATTTTTTTATATTTTTTTAGAGAAAATAATATATATTATTTTAAAAAATGAACAATACAATATATACCGAAATAAGAAAAAAATAAAAATAAAAGAGAAGAGATAAAACACTTTGAAAATGAAATCACCTCTGTCCTCTGTTTTCGATTCTAGTTTTTTGTTTAATCTCTGTTGTGTTTGTATTGATTTTTGCTTGCTATTTTTGTTGCTTTTTGAATGTTTGAATCTGTAGTGATGCCAGAAAACTCTTTTCTTGTATTCGTAAAAAAAAACTCCTTTTACAGTGTCTCTCTCGGGCTTTTTATAGCCAAAAGAACAAGAAAATACATTTTTTACTGCTTGGTCTTGTCTTTTGCAGTATACTCGGGCGTGGAGCGGGTCGGGGCACGGACCCGGTCAGAGGCAGGTGGAGGAGACGTCTGCAGAGAGGCGTGGAGAGTCGGTGTTGAGGTAGAGGTAGGTCGGCTAGGTTTCTGAAACCCTAGCTTCTGGATTTGGGCCTTTTGGGCCTGTTTCATTTGGGTTCTTTTTTTATTTTTTTATTTTTTTATTTTTTTTGTTGTTGTTTGGGCCTGTAATTGGGTTGGGCTTCGTGTAATGAATTTGGAATTGGGCCGGGTGAAATGGGTCGTACATATATATATATATATATATTATGGAACCTTCTTCTTCATGTATGTATTCTGAATCCCAAACCCTAAATCTTGAAATTCTTCAGGATTAACAACACGACAATTTCACCGATTTCTCCATCCTTTCCAAAGAACATCATCAATGGCGCCATTTTCCTCATGGACCTCGCAAATGCAAATAAAAACAAGCCTCTTGATCTTTGTAATCAATCACAATCGATTAAGATTTTACAATTTTTTATTTATATGTAATATTATAATTTTAATATTGGTCATTTTATATAATTTAACTATTTTATATGTACCATTATTGTTGTCATTTGTTACTAAATTTTAATTATTTTATGTGTATTGCGGGAAAAATGAGTAGAAGAAGATTTTGAGATTTAAATATTGTAAATTCGGAAGAGGGCCATAGCGAGCAAGCAAACAATAGTTGGATCTCGAGTGTGGTACGATATATATGATCGACTCTGAAATTACAAAGTAATGTTAAGTTTATTTTACATGCATGTTGACTTTAATTATTGATTCATTGTTCAATTTTAATATAACAATAATATGTCATTGTTAAATTGAGACTAGTGGACGCCTTGAGGTCGCGGGCGCACCTACAAAAGACTTATCTGAATTAAATCACGTCGGCGTGTGAAAGTAAGGAGAAAGACTCATGGCCGACTGTTGGCCCTGAAGCTCGAGTTCTAGCAGGCTATCTGGGCATTATTGCACGGAATGCAAATATGTTGCCCATCAATTATGAGTCATGGCATCACATGCACGATGCAAACAAAAAACAAGCTTTCGATAACGTTAAGGTAACAAAAGCGTGAATGTAATTTATAATACTTTGGTTGAAGTTTCATTTATATTTACTTTCTAAACTTATGTTTTTAAGGAGAGATTTGCTTTGGAGGTCTCCGGTGACTATATAAAGAAGACACTGGGAAAAAAAATAGAGAGACCATAAAAGCACACTGAAAAAAGAATATTTTAAGAAAGAAATCAGCCTCGAGGATAAATTGAAATGTCCGCAAAGAATGTTGAGGTATCAATGGGAAGATGCGGTTAGATTTTGGAACTCAAAGAAAGGAGAGGTATTACCTAGTTGTAAACTCTTATAAATTTTTTCGGTTATAGTATTTACTATATATGTAATAAGCATTTCATTATGTAGGACCGTCAGTGTTGGAGCAAGCGTGACGAGAAATAAAATTCACACACTGCGGCGGGGTCTAGAAGTTTTGCTACATGGCGATGCCGGTATGATAATTTATTAATTACATCAAATATTAGTAACTTTATACTATTAAATTATATTTTACTACTACATGTAGAAATCTCCACCGGTCAAAAAGTTGGGCGCTTTGACTTTTGACCTTACGCTAGGAAGAAGGATGGGTCTCCAATGACATCCGAAGTCGGAGAGATTATGGTATATTTACTTAATAAAATTTAATAGTTTAATTATTCGTTACTAGTTTTAAATTAATAATGTTGAGTTATGTTACATTCATTCTTCTTGTATATTTCATTTCTAACTTTTTCATTAGTTTATTAGGAGAAACTAAAGGAGAAGAAGGCACAATATGAGGTAATTTGCTTGAGTGATAGTTACATTAATCTTGAGGATATCGATGTGAAATTATTACCGATATTTTGGGTCTGAAAGGTATGGTCGAATTTTTATGCTACATTTGTTGTTTTTTGCTTCATTTATATGATATATTTGTTGTTTTTTATTCTTGATGTTTTGGGTCCTAAAAGGTATGGTGGGTCCGATTGCAAGGATCTGGTGTTACTGAACCCAATATTTTGGATCCGCTCCCCAGCGATATATGCCTTACTATGATCAATCATAGTGAAGTTCGAGGGTTAAAAGACCAAATATCTCGGATGCAAGCCATGACCAGTTCGACAAATTCTTGAGGTTGAAAGAAAATATGAAGAACTTGACGAGATCGTGACGAGGAGGCGTGGCGGCAGCGAGGGAGGTAGAAGCGAGCAAAAATCGATGAGCTCTAGCTATAGCTTCAAAGAGATGATCAGAGATGTTTGATGATCATGAAAGCCGCCATCTTAGTCCCTTAGTCCTTATTTTTAACATTGTTACATTTAACATTAATGTTACATTTAACATTGTTACATTTATTAATTTATATCATATATCTTTTATTAAATTTGAACTATTGTTTAGCTTTAATGCTTTTGGTGATATTTAAATGTTATATTTGTTGCTTTGGGTTGAAATTATATGCAATCTCTGCTTTGTTTTTGGTTGGTTTTAATCTGGAAGGATAGGATATTGGAAAATAAGCATTGCAAATATATGCAAATTAGCGGCGTTTGTGTGAAAAGCTAAAAGTCGGACTTTTAGCGTTTTTTTCCATATATTGCTAAAGTTCTATGACATTTGCATTAGCGGCGTTTTTGTGACGCTTTGAAGCGCCATAAATACTATTAGTGGCGCTTATAGCACGCTAAAAGCCTATTTTAATGTAGTGTGTGAGGCTATTATTTTATAATTTAATTTAAATTTACTTTAATTAGTATTTGATTTTAAAATTACTATTTAATTAATTTTTAGTATCATGTCATTTTTATTTTTTAAATAATCGTAAATATAATAGTTATTTGTATATTAAGTACAATACAATATTATGTCTTAATTAAATTAAAAACAATTGTGCATTTTAGAATTGTTTGCTAAGTTAAACAAAAAATAAAATAACTTCATAAATTTCAAATTTTGATTTATTTGTATGTTTTTGTTTTAATTATTCTTAAACTTTATTTAAGAAAAAAAATCTAAATTGATTAAAATAATAAAAATAAAGAGTAAATTGGTTTAAAATTTAAGATTACACTTGTAATCTAAGATAACTTAAAAATGAGTTGTAATGATATTGCATCCTATATTATATGACATCTTGACACTATTCCGTAATGTGTGATTACGAGATGGCGAATGTTGACAATTCAAAATCGTAATCACATTCTAAAATATAACATTACGAGTTATAATGTTACATTATTGAACCAAACACCCCTTAAAATAATTGATTTGAAATGGAAAGAATTTAAACCCATCTATTTAATTCAATAAAATTTCAAGTTAAAACTCACGGTAAGTCCCCAATTGCCGCTTCATACGTATAAACTTGTCTCAAAAGAATCACTTTATAACTCTTCTTGACTAAGTGAGGGACAAATTGTTATACAATAATAATAATTTATATATATTTTATATTTTATATTTCATTATATAATAACCCGTCCCAGAATCCAACCTTGAAACTGACCCAAAAACCCACTAAAATACAATTCCAAAACCCTTTTGGGATGGGGACTGAAACACCCGTTTTCTTATAATCTTCTTCTTCTCTACTTATTGGTCTTCTTAACCAAAATTCCCCATTTACTTCCACATCCGTTGATCATACGTATCAACAATTATCCATTATAAATCTCAAATCACCCTTGAGCCTAACAAAATCCATATTTTATCATTTTATATATAATAATAATTTTAACTCTCAATTTTTATATCTTCATTTAATTTGACTTCATTCTTTTGTTTGGGAGAAATTAACTCTCAACTTTTTATTTTGAGTCAAATTAGAAAAAGTCTACTACAATTTAACAGATCTTTTGAGAATTGCATTAGGCGCTAACGTGACAACTCATATGGCAATCTAAACATATTGCACTACTTTAGCTTATATGTCATATTAGTAAATAATTTTAAAATTATAAAAATTAAAATATTTATAAAAATTACAAAAATTAAAAATTATTAAAAAAATAAAAACTCATCAAAACCAAAAGCATAACACAAAATATTTAAAAATAAAAAATAGTCTGTTCAAACTTTCATAAATATTTATAAAAATTGCAAAATTGCAAAAAAAAAAAATTGTAAAAGAATTGTTCTTAGAAGTTACCAAATTATAAATAGAAGCCTATTCAATTAAAAAAATCAAAAGAACATAATATTATTGTATTTTTATTAAAAATATGAAAACAAAATGTAATGAATCGTTGATATATATATTTGGTATAAATATATTTTAATACTACTTACACAATTAAGATAATCTTTAAGTTTACTTTTTTAAAAAAATTGAAGAGTATTATTCTTTAAATTTTGGAAATTTTAAAAATATTAAAATTCTTTTAATTTTAAAAAAACAATATAGAATTTTTATTGGAAAATTAAAAAAATTATTTTTATTTTTAAAAAATTAAAATTATTTATTATATGATAATAAGGCAAAAGGATATAACATCAACATTGAAAGGTAAAAGGCTAACTTGCTCAAACAAATTAGTAGAGGCGAAATTGAATAATGATGTGAAGATGAAGAGTAGAGGTGTGCATAGGCCGGGCGGGCAGGGTTCGGTTGGGCCCAACTAAAAATTTAGGCTGTTATTGGGCTTGAGCAGTGGGCCCAAAAATGGGCCTAAAATTTTAAGCCCAACCCATATAAAATACTAAAACCGGGCCCGGCCCGACCAGCGTATTAATTTTTATATTATTTTATATAATTTTTAAATATATATAATACATCAAAAATATTAAAAATCAAAATAAATATTTTTCAACAAATTGAAAATAAATTTTAAAAATATGTAGACTTAAATAACACTAAAATAGATGAACTTGACAAGAAAATGCCTCTAAAATAATAATAAAATTAGCAAATGTCTTTAAAATAATAACAAAATTAACAATAAAATAAGTTTTATATAATATCTAAACAATAACAACAAAATAATAGAAACATAATAGTAAAATTGTAGCAAAATAAAGAGAAAAACAATAAGAAAATAATATTTAAAAAATAATTTTTTTGCCTTTAATGAATTAGGGGCCAGCCAAAAATCCTTACAGGCCCGCCCATTTTTTAACGGGCCTTATTTTTTATCCAAGCCCATTTTTGGGCCTATATTTTTACCAAACCCTCCCACATTTCAGGCGGGCCTTGGGCAGTCAGTAGCCTAGCCATGCACACCTCTAATGAAGAGTTAATTTTTTTATCATCTTTTATATAAAACATCAAAATAAGTATTTAAGGATACAATTTTAACATAAACACTATTTTACTCCTTTTGTTTAACGTAGGAAGATTAATTTTCTGTTTTCAAGTAAAAAACTAAACGAGGATATAATGCATGGACTTCTATGGTAATTTTACCTTATTTTCCTTTAAAATTAAAAAAAAACACTAAATTCTTCAAATTTATTCACCTTTCTCCATATATATATATATATATATATATATTATCGTAACCATTTTTTGGAAGACAAAATGGGGTTCGACTTTGGGTTTTAAAATGAAAAAGCAGAGTCGCATGCCGACCTTTATTTGGTGTGATCGGATCACCTTTATTTTAATAAAATATTTTGCTTTACTAAAGCAGTGTTTTTAGTGCGAAAGTTTTGAAAATCGGGTTCGAATTCGGTTACTTACGAGGAAGGGTTAGCACCCTCGTCGCCCAAAATTGGTACCAAAATGATTAGTTAGTGTCTTAATGTTGGAAGTTTGAAAAGGTTTTAAAATACGGGTCTTTTAAAAGGTATTTGGATTTTGAGATATCTAAGTTCGAGAGAATACGAACATCACATCCAAAGCGTTAGGACATGATATTCTAAACCTTCGTAATCAAAACTATCTCATGATGTTACGAAATTTACCAAAAGGATGTTTAGTTATTTAGTCGAACGGAAAATCATAACCCAGCACGTTAGGGCACTATTCCCCGAGTTCCTAAACACCAAAACATTGTCTTATTTTGAAATATGATGATTTTACAAAAGATGTTTTGTTCAATAATATAATACAAAGCGAAGATAACAAATGGGGATGTGAATGTTACAAATAAAAATACAAGTAATAGTAATAATAATGGTAATACAAAGTAGTAATGAAAATGAATAACTAAATAAATAAATAAAATAAGAAATAACAATGACAAGATAGTAATGATGATACTTGAAATGAAAATAAAATAATGATGATAATATGTAAAAAAGAATAATTGTTGCAATTAATACATGAAATAATATATGTCAAATAAAAATATATGCATATATAAAAAATATAATAGTAATAATAATAATGATAAAATAATGATAAAAATAGATAATAATAATGATGATGAAGACAACAAATAACAATAATAAATAAAATAACAATCTCAGGTCATAATAATGGTAAAAAAAACACATACGATCATAATAATAAATAATAGCAATAACAAGCGAATAATAGTAGAAATATAACCAAAATAATGAATAATAATGTGTTATAGTAAATAAGTGATATAGAATCAAATAATAATGAAAATATAAACAAAATAATAAATAATAATAATAATAATAAAGTTGATGAAATGCATTAATAATAAAATATAAAAATATATAATGATAATAACAATAATATAATAACAAAAGACTAAAAATATTGCAAAATAATTAAAACAAGATTAAATTGCATTAAAAATAAAAGTTTTGGGGTTAATTAGAAAATAAATAAAAGAAAGGGGGCTATTTGTATGCGTGAAAAGAAAGGAGGGACCAAAGATGCAATAAATCCCTTTGGCCAAAGCATGCAGCTGACAAAGGGCCTAATTGCAAATCGAGTAAATTTTGGGGCAAATTTGAGAATAACAAAAATGGATTGGAAAGGTAAAAATGCTACGGAAGAATCTTGCAGTAAATATCCCATTTTTCGGCAAAACACGCGGATCCTAGGCGGATCGGATCGGGTCGGTCGGTGGTGGTGAAGCGACGTCGTTTTAGGCGTTAGGGCCGACCCCAAAACAGCGTCGTTTGAAGGGCTATTTAAGGCCCTAACCTTGAAAAAAAAATCATTTGTGTCTGATTAAAAAAACTTTCTTTTCTCTGTTTTCCTCTCGGGGAAAGGCCGGTGGGGTTCAGGCAGGGCTCCTTCTCCTTGCGACGTGGCTCAAGCCACCATGCACGGTGGCGGAAAAGGTAAAATTATTTTTATATTTTTTAGAGAAATAATATATATTATTAAAAAAATGAACAATACAATATATACCAAATAAGAAAAAATAAAAATAAAGAAGAGATAAAACACTTTGAAAATGAAATCACCTCATCCTCTGTTTTCGATTCTAGTTTTTTGTTTAATCTCTGTTGTGTTTGTATTGATTTTTGCTTGCTATTTTTGTTGCTTTTTGAATGTTTGAATCTGTAGTGATGCCAGAAAACTCTTTTCTTGTATTCGGTAAAAAAACTCCTTTTACAGTGTCTCTCTCGGGCTTTTTATAGCCAAAAGAACAAGAAAATACATTTTTTTACTTCTGTTTGGTCTTGTCTTTTTGCAGGTATACTCGGGCGGTGGGCAGTCGGGGCGGGGCTACGGGGTCGGGGCGAGTGGAGGAGGCGTCTTGCTTGAGAGGCGGTGGAGAGTCGGTGTTGGGCGGAGGTAGAGTCTGGCGCTAGGTTTCTGAAACCCAGCTTGATTGGGCCTTTTGGGCCTATTTCATTTGGGTTCTTTTTTATTTTTTATTTTTTATTTTTTTGTTGTTGTTTGGGCTGTAATTGGGTTGGGCTTCGTGTAATGAATTTGGAATTGGTAGGGGTGAAATGGGTCAATCTGTTGCCCTCTTTGCTCATTGTCGGTATACGCAGCAATAGAGCAAAGACATAAGAAAGTCCCATTTGCGGTCTCGGTGAGCCTTAACTTCTTTTGGTGCTCTTTTCTTTAGGTAGCCCCATTCAGGTCCACCGCATCTCGGTCGTTTGATCCTATTCCCCGTTGTTTTGGTGAGATAGGACTTGTAGCTCCAATTTATTCATTGCGCCTTATATCTTCGACATGCTCCACAATCCGCTCCGTAACATCGGATTGCGGACTTGTTATCTTCGATCTGTTCCTTCTTACTTGGGGAACTTCGAGGAAATAAGGATTCAGGGAGAAGAGATTCGTAATCTCCATCTTCTCTACAAAACTTCAAAGAAATAAGGACTTATCATCATTGTTAACTTTCGAGGAGACAGGATTTGTAATCTCAACCTACCTCACGGAACTTAGGAAATAAGAATTGAGGAGAAGAGATTTGTAATCTCCATCTTCTCCGACCTTGAAACTTCAAAGGAATAATGATTGATCCTCATTGTTAACTTTCGGAGACAGGATTTGTAATCTCAACCTACTCCACGGAACTTCGAGGAAATAAGAATTGAGAGAAGAGATTTGTAATCTCCATCTTCTCTTGAAACTTCAAAGGAATAATGATTGATCCTCATTGTTAACTTTCGGGGAGGCGGGATTTGTAATCTCAACCTACTCCACTAGGCGTCGAGGAAATAAGAATTCGGGAGAAGAGATTTGTAATCTCCATCTTCTCTTCGAAACTTCAAAGGAATAATGATTGATCCTCATTGTTAACTCGGGAGGCGGGATTTGTAATCTCAACCTACTCCCTTTGGACCGTCAAGGAAATAAGAATTGTGGAGAAGAGATTTGTAATCTCCATCTTCTCTTCTGAAACTTCAAAGGAATAATGATTGATCCTCATTGTTAACTCGGGAGGCAGGATTTGTAATCTCAACCTACTCCACTAGAACGTCGAGGAAATGAGAATTGAGAACTTTTCAATTTGCTTCCTTCTTGTCTTGAAAGACTTTAATCTTCACTGCCCACTACAATCTTGAGGAACAGAAATCTGAACTTTCCAATTTGCTTCCTTACTATCTTGGAAGACTTCAATCTTCATCGCTTACTACCATCTTGAGGGACAAAATCTGAACTTTCCAATTTGCTTCCTTACTATCTTGGAAGACTTCAATCTTGATCTGCCCTACCATCTTGAGGAACAAAATCTGAACTTTCCAATTTGCTTCTTTACTATCTTCAGAAGACTTCAATCTTGATCACTTTGCTTTGCTTTGAGGAACAAAATCTGACTTTCCAATTTGCTTCCTTACTATCTTCGGAAGACTTCAATCTTCATCGCCTTACCATCTTGAGGAACAAAATCGAACTTCAATATCGCTACACCGTTCTTTGAGGAACACATCTCCTAGAATTAATTTTATGCGGATGATGAGGATGCTATGATCAAAATGACTCAAAGCCTCCTAACTACATGTGTTATGGACGACACTTTCATGAATGCAGAATGTCGTGAAAATGGTCTTTTTACAATGATTAGGATGCAATGATCAGAATGAATCGAATGCTCCTAACTAAAATGACAATGGATGACATTCATGCGAATGCGAGAATGTCATGAGAATGATCCTTTGTTAAATGTATAATGATTAGGATGCACTAGATGATATTTGCATGAATGCAAAATGTCATGAAAAATGGTCTTTTTATGATTATTAAGATGCAATGAGTCGAAAATGCTCTTAACTAAACGTGCTTTGAATGATAAATGCAAAATGGAATGATCCTTTTTTTTTAAATGCTTAGGGCCATCATTGCTCGCAGTCTATTAATGTTCTATCACTGATATGTTATCATGCTTTCTCATTCAGCCAGTATCTTTGATAGAAAACCCAAAGAAATGATCATATTATGCTCAACAAGCTTGCCCCGCTGTAATTTCAGGGTCCCTTCCACTGTACCTTCTGGGACATAAAGTTTACATCTCTCACTGCAACTTTAGGAGAATAACATTTGGTTTCTTCTATCCATCCTGCTGTAACTCCGAGGTATAGGATCAATTTGATCTGTTACACCATTCACCGTGTAATGACCGATGTGTAGGCACGATATGTGCATGAATACAGAGTATCATTTTTCTTTTCTCGAGAATGATCCCTTTTACCTTCTTTGAGTTGACATTGCTCGTTATCTGTCAAGGTCAGATCACCAATGAAATGTATTGTCATTTCGTTCAACCAATAAAAGGTCCAAAGAGATAATCATCTTTCTCCAATATTTCCAAACCTTGAGTGAGTGAGTTCTAAACAATAGTCTGTTTGAGTCCTTGTATTATTCGAAGCTTCCGAGTAATATGCAAAACTCCTTTTATGAAAGTATTATTAGTCCACTAATCGTTATTTCAATGCAAAATGCTTGAAAAAGATTGTAACAATGGACAAAAAGAAATTGATTGGGAGCATAGCTCAAACAAACAAATTAATCAATGCTAGCAAAGGTAATTAAGAAGGAATTTTATCGGTGGTTTTTGAAAGGAATAAAATAACCACAAGTAACAAAAATGGGTAAATGGAATCTAAGTGCCCCAGATATCGCAGCTTGAGCTTCTGCTTCCAACTTCTTGAGGACCATTTTGAGCTTAATATGTGTTTAGGGGATCCGAGTACTTTGTTGATGCCCCAAGACGTAACATACTTCTTCGTAGCAAGACTACTTTATGCCCTACTCGATCAAAATTTTGAGTTTGCCTTCTCGTGTTTTCAACTCAAATACCCTTTGGTCTCAAAGCGCCCTTTGCGGGTTTTCGCCAGCCTCTCCTTTTTCTTTTTTTCCTTTTTCGTGTTTTTTCGTTTTGTTTTTTTTTGGAAAACTTTTTATTGAATCGAACTCACCGGATTAGGCGGGTCCTTGCCATCCATCTTGGTTAACACCGATTTTCCCTGAACAGGCCTTCTTTGATGTATAAGGCATTTACTTTTCTTTGGAGTTCTTTTGGATAAAAGAATCTCTCTTAATGCTAGGTCATCTTCCTGAAATTCTCTTGGCGAACCTTTTAAGTCAAGCCGTATCCATTTTCATTTATTTGACCTCTTGAATACTTTCAATCGAGCTTCTGGAGGCATTGCTTTATCTAATTCAATCCAAGTTTGGGAAAAGGAATCTTATCTCCCAACAATTGTTTCCCTTTCATAAATCAATGGGAAAGATGCCCCGGCAAAGGTCCTGGCCTACGTTCAAAGAACCAAAAGGGTAAATGGCAACTTCTCTATACCAACCTTTACAAGTCTCAGCCATTTTTCAAAAAAATCTTGAATGGTTTTTTTTTTTGACATACTTTGTAATTTTGGCATATGAAGCGATCTTCACCCTCTCAGTGAGGTAACCAACGACCATGAATATGAATCGGTGTTGGCTAAAAGCTTTTGAGGAGACTAGCTTGTTAACATCCATGCTTCATATAGAGAAAATGGAGAAGGCACAGTCTTCCTCGACTTATGGCATAACAGATGCAATTTCCCTTCCTTGGTGAACCAATAGCCCGAGCCTCTTGATTAGCTAGGCTGTTGCACAACATGGGTTCTTTAAACCCCAACCTTAACAGCATACCCATGTTTTAATAGTTTGGCATGCCTCGATATGATCGTGCGAAAACATCTCGAATTCCTGAAAATAACTCAACGATGCCTTGCCTTATTCCTACGGGGAGCCAAGCTTCCATCTTTATTTCCTTCGTTAGTTCATAGCGTCTGCTGACACTTCATAAGGTAGGATCTACATTGGGGAAGTAAGTCGCAATCTTTGTCATCTTTAAAGCCCTTAGATCCCTCTAGATACATATCTCACTAAAAGGGAGTCAACCATGACGTCGCTCATGTCATTGATATCTGGGGGCCCATTGTGGGCAGAAAATCCAAAGAATAAATGATCCTAAGGATGATTATTCGTATGATATGGTCATGAGTGAAAAATATTCAGTATGAAAATATTTACTTGGAAAGATGCATTTTATTGAAATAAAAATTCTGGACACAAGCCTACTTCTCAAAAGAAATCCTATTGCTTCCTGGCTTGAAGCAACAAGTATGTTTTACACATTACTCTAGATTAGCTTTAAAAATACATGTTTCTTCCACAGTCTCATTGTTCAAAACACTCTCAAGTACATAAAGGCAGATGTTCGGAAAACTTTTATTCCTCGGTTCTCTTCGGGTACACCTTTGGCGTTCTGATCTAGGTTTCTAATGACTTCTTTAAGGAAGCGCAACTCTCGCCTTTGGTTTCAATTACCACTTGCCCGTCATCGAACTTCACAATACCCATGTTGATGAGATTTTCCACCAATTTCTTAAAGGTAAGGCAATTTTCTATCGAATGGCTGTGATCCCGCGTGGTACTCACACCGAGTGTTTGGGTCATACCATTTTGGGTATGGAGGTTGCATCGGTTTTGGATATTGGGGGACACTACTTGTGCATCAAATAAACTTTGATACAACTCCTTATCGTCATAGGGATTGACGTAAATTAGAGTTTTTCAATGTTTTCCTTGTCTTGAGATTCTTTCCTTGTGAACCTTGATACTCGATGAGTCACCGTTTTGGTGGTTAACGGTAATTGACTTTGGGTCCCCATATTTGTATTATTCACCTCGTCATCCCTTTTCTAGGAGCAGGCCTTCTAGTAGTTTCCCTCTTCAATCTTGCCGCATCTGATTGCATGTTCGATCATTTCCCACAAAGACAATATCGAAAAAACTTTTAGTGGCACTTCCAAGCATGTGATTAATGAAGGGAGCTTTCAGCGTATTGACAAACAGCATGGTTGTCTCTTTTCTAAGGCGGTGGATGAACTTGTGTGGCTACTTCCTCCATTTGGGCATATTGCTGAAACTTTCGTTTGGCTTTTCTCCATATTTTGGGCGTGATTCGATCAGAGAGCTATATCATTACATGGCCATAATGTTTCATGAAGGCCTGTGCCAGGTCCTTCCACGTCTTGACTTGGGCACGACTAAGCTGGTTATACCATTTGGCGGCAGACCCGGCCAAACTGTCTTAAAAACAGTGAATCAACAACTGGTCATTATTAAGGTGCCCCGCCATCCGCCGGCAGAACATCGTGAAGTGCGCCTCAGGACAACGGGTCCCATTGTACTTCTCAAATTCTGGCATCTTAAACTTATGAGGAGGCACTAAATCTAGAACCAGACTCAAGTCTTTTACGTCAAAACCATGGTGGTGATCAGTATTTTCTAAGGTCTTGAACTTTTCCTCCAACCATCTACAACGATCCTCTAATTGCTTCGAGGATTCAACTATTGCCCCATCCCTCTCTGCTATATTCAAATCGGGATTGGTTGGGTTATCTCTGGATTGGATCCCGAGCCAACGCGGAGTTCGTGGGTGGTCTAATATCATTTCGCCCTTGTTGAGGCCTAATCGCGATAGATGGCCTTTGAGAATACACCTCCGGTGGCACTTGGGTATTAGGCGGGGTAAAATTCGGAGGGTAAACAGGGTCGTCATTATCATTTCCCAAACTAGTAGCAACGCCTTTTCCTTTCTCACGTTCATTGGCCAACAATCGCGCATAATGATTCATCATGCTACTCGAGATTCTCATCACATTCTATCATGTCTTGTTGTATCTTGATTAATCGTTCTTGCATCTGCTCCTGTATTTCCTTTTGCATTTGTTCTAGCCTTTCCATTCTTTGATCCATGTCTTCTAGGTTATTGAAAGAACTTCACCTAATTAGGGTCTTTCTACAAATTTTAATGCATGTGATATGATGCAATGCAAATGCATGAAATGCAATGCAAATGCATGAAATGCAACGCAAATGCATGCAAAAAGAAAGAGAGGCGTTGATTATAAATTCAATTTTATTAGAAGAACTTTTCTAGAAAATACATTTCTTTACATAAAACGGATTGCATATACGGTTTTATCCTCATAGTCCAGGTGAAAACACGAGTCTTCTTCTTCGTGTCCGGAAGTTATGGTCGTGTCCGTGAACTTCCCCAATAGATGCCTCTTCTAGCTCCTTGTTCTTGATCCGGGCCGTGCCTCTTCACCGCTTATCCTCCATGATATTTATAAGCTTCTTCGAGAAAATAGAGACACGATGACTCTTCAATAATCCTTGTCGGCTTGAATCCTCGAAGCAGAGTCTTGTATTCTTCGTGGGTTATCATCCTCTCTTGTTGTTTACGGACTATGTTCGAACGATAGTATTATAATCCACTTTATCAAGTAACACATTTCCTTATGATAAACTCTTCTATTTAGCAATCGAATATGAATCAACACCTCCTTTCTAAGATGATGCGATGTAATGTAATGCAATGCAATCACAAACAAAACCAAACACATTAGCACAGGAGAAATAAACAAAATAGAGTACCTACCCAGGTGACCACTAGGGGTTTGACATAGTTCTACCTAAGGTGGGTCCTTAGGGTTCACTACATGTGGTTTAGTTCTAAGGTAAGGGTACACGAACTAGCAGATTCCTCGATCCTCACCTATTATAGGCTCATATAGACCGAGTTTAGTTAGGAATACATTTCTCTATGGCTACGGAGATGAAAATCTCACGAAGACATAGGTATGGATGTATCCCGCGATCCACTATCACCTGCGGAGGTGAAAACCTCACGAAGGAGTAGTTTCTCACTCTCACCTAAAGGTGTGACCACAACAGTCATGCAATGCAATGCCGCAATCAAAACAACATGCGATACAATATAGTAATTTTCAAATCGAAACTTCAAACTTCCAACAAAAGACAGAAAATAATCAATTTATGGCTTGACTCTCTTTAAGGTGGTCCCCAGTGGAGTCGCCAAGCTGTCGTAACCATTTTTTTGGAAGACAAAATGGGGTTCGACTTTGGGTTTTAAAAATGAAAAAACGGGAGTCGCCACCGACCTTTATTTGGTGTGATCGGATCACCTTTATTTTAATAAAACATTTTGCTTTACTAAAACAGTGTTTTTGGTCTGCGAAGTTTTGAAAATCGGGTTCGGGAGTCGGTTACACACGAGGAAGGGTTAGCACCCTTGATACGCGCAAAATTGGTACCAAAATGATTAGTTAGTGTCTTAATGTCGGAAGTTTGAAAAGGTTTTAAAATACGGGTCTTTTAAAAGGTATTTGGATTTTTGAGATATCTATGTTCCGAGAGGGTACGAACATCACATCCAGCACGTTAGGACATGATATTCTAAACCTTCGTAATCAAAACTATCTCATGATGTTACGAAATTTACCAAAAGGATGTTTAGTTATTTAGTCGAACGGAAAATCGTAACCCAGCATGTTAGGGCACTATTCCCCGAGTTCCTAAACACCAAAACATTGCCTTATTTTGAAATATGATGATTTTACGAAAGATGTTTTGTTCAATAATATAATACAAAACGAAGATAACAAATGGGGATGTGAATGTTACAAATAAAAATACAAGTAATAGTAATAATAATGGTAATACAAAGTAGTAATGAAAATGAATAACTAAATAAATAAATAAAATAAGAAATAACAATGACAAGATAGTAATGATGATACTTGAAATGAAAATAAAATAATGATGATAATATGTAAAAAGAATAATTGTTGCAATTAATACATGAAATAATATATGTCAAATAAAAATATATGCATATATAAAAAATATAATAGTAATAATAATAATGATAAAATAATGATAAAATAGATAATAATAATGATGATGAAGACAACAAATAACAATAATAAATAAAATAACAATCTACCATAATAATGGTAAAAAAAAACACATACGATCATAATAATAAATAATAGCAATAACAAACGAATAATAGTAGAAATATAACCAAAATAATGAATAATAATGTGTTATAGTAAATAATGATAATAGAATCAAATAATAATGAAAATATAAACAAAATAATAAATAATAATAATAATAATAATAGAGTTGATGAAATGCATTAATAATAAAATATAAAATATAATAATGATAATAACAATAATATAATAACAAAAGACTAAAAATATTGCAAAATAATTAAAACAAGATTAAATTGCATTAAAAATAAAAGTTTTGGGGTTAATTCAAAAATAAATAAAAGAAAGGGGGCTATTTGTATGCGTGAAAAGAAAGGAGGACCAAAGATGCAATAAATCCTTTGGCCAAAAGCATACAATGACAAAAGGGCCTAATTGCAAATCAAGAGTAAATTTTGGGGCAAATTTGAGAATAACAAAAATGGATTGGAAAGGTAAAAATGCGGAAGGATCACAGCGTAAATATCCCATTTTTCGGCAAAACACGCGGATCCTAGGCGGTCGGATCGGGTCGGATTGGTCCGAGGTGAAACGACGTCGTTTTAGGCGTTTAGGGCCATTACCCAAACGACGTCGTTTTGAAGGGCTATTTAAGGCCCTAACCTTGAAAAAAAATCATTTGTGTCTTGATTAAAAAAACTTTCTTTTCTCTGTTTTCCTCTGCAGGGGAAAGGCCGATGGGGTTCAGGCCAGGCTCCTTCTCCAAATGGCCAAGGCTCAAGCCACCATGCAGTGGTTAGGAAAAAGGTAAAATTATTTTTTATATTTTTTAGAGAAAATAATATATATTATTTTAAAAAATGAACAATACAATATATACGAAATAAGAAAAAATAAAATAAAAGAGAAGAGATAAAACACTTTGAAAATGAAATCACCTCATCCTCCTGTTTTCGATTCTAGTTTTTTGTTTAATCTCTGTTGTGTTTGTATTGATTTTTGCTTGCTATTTTGTTGCTTTTTGAATGTTTGAATCTGTAGTGATGCCAGAAAACTCTTTTCTTGTATTCGTTAAAAAAAAAACTCCTTTTTACAGTGTCTCTCTCGGCCTTTTTATAGCCAAAAGAACAAGAAAATACATTTTTTTACTACATTTGGTCTTGTCTTTTTGCGGTATACTCAAGGCGATGAGGCGGTCGGGGCAGGACTGGGGTCGGAGGCGAGGTGGAGGAGACGTCTTGGCAGAGGGCGGTGGAGAGTCGGTGTTGGCGCGGAGGTAGGTCGTGGCTAGGGTTTCTGAAACCCTAGCTTCGATTTGGGCCTTTTGGGCTGTTTCATTGGGTTCTTTTTTATTTTTTATTTTTTATTTTTTTTGTTGTTGTTTGGGCTGTAATTGGGTTGGGCTTCGTGTAATGAATTTGGAATTGGGCGGGGTGAAATGGGTGCATACATATATATATATATATATATTATGGAACCTTCTTCTTCATGTATGTATTCTGCGAATCCCAAATCCTAAATCTTGAAAATTCTTCAGGGATTAACAACACGACAATTTCGCCTGATTTCTCCATCCTTTCCAGTAAGAACATCAATGGCGGCCATTTTCCTCATGGACCTCGCAAATGCAGCGAAAAACAAGCCTCTTGATCTTTGTAACCGAATCACAATCGATTCCGATTCCTTGTTCGTGAGAAGTGTCGCATCTGATATGAACAATCCTTTGTTTTGGCGTAAGATATGATAGTAGTGTTTGTCAAATGATCGTGAACTCTCAGGATCCATTTCCACTATCGTGTTCGGATTTGTCGGGTTTGGGCATCGTTTCCTCAAGATGTCGGCGTATGTCGGATCTAAAGTTGGATCGACGTCACCTTTGCCGGTGAAATTGTAGAGTCTTCTTGAGAATGTTCCACAGTGAGCAACTCCAATGGTGTGAGCTTTGGTTCAAGAATTTAATGCTAAATTAGTAATCTGAATTTCATTCATAGTTTAATCAAAGAATAATTGAGTTGAAGAGGTTAGGGATTATTTTAATTAATAATAAAATTAAATATTTTAATTAATAATAAAATTAAAAATATTTTCTAAAATTAAATATTTTAATCCATAATAAATTTAAATATGTTCAAAAAAACATCTTATTCTTTTAAATATAATGTAGCTTTTCTTAAATCTTATTTTTTTTTGTACTCGTAAACTTAGGGCCAATTCTTCATTGCTTTTTAAAAGTACTTCTGGCTTTAAAAATACTTTTGAAAGAAAATTTGTGCAAAACAAACTGTTTTTGGCTGAAATTTTTGGCTTTTCAGAGTTACTTTTGAAAAACACTTCTAAAAAGGAAAAGCTAAAATTTTTAGCTTTTCCTCTCCCAAAAGTACTTTTAGCACTTAATTATTTTTTACCCCTATAATAACATAGTACTTTCCTCTCTCTCTCTTTTCGTGGTGTTTAATTATAAATGTGTTAAATCATTAATTAAAAATTAAAAATATTTTTAAAATATTAATTACAAATATTTAATTGTTATATTTAAATATTTAAAATGTAGTTTAAATATTCTAATTAAATTTTATAATTAATTAATATTTATTACTTAAAATATTTAAAATTTATATTTCATATATTAAAATATTAACAAGTTATAGTAATTTTTTATATTCTTATTAAAATCTAATAATATTAACTAATTTAAATTTTATTTAAATGTATATTTGTTACTTGATAATAACATGTCTAAAATGAGATGAATTAATCAAAATTTTATATTTTTATTATCTTATTTTGTAATGTGGCATATTATATCATGAAATAGTATACATACACTTTTAATAATTAATATATTATATATCCTTAAATGTGTATGTATATTATTTTAAATGATATAATATGTATTAAATATAATTATGTCACATTTTAAAATAAATTCATATCATAATATTTATTTTAATTATATAAATATTAATTGTAATTTTGTTTAAAAATTTAACTAATTGAATTGATCAAGTAATAAAAGAGATAATCACAAATTTAAAATTTTGATGACTCCATCTTATTGTTCAATATTTAAGTTTAAGAATACAAAGAATAAGATATAAGAGAAGCTACATGAGATTTAAGAGAATGAGATGATAAATGAGATTTTTTTTACAATTTTTTAAACATTTTAAATTTATTATTAATTATTCTATTTAATTTTATAAATTATTATAGTTTGTGTAAACTTTAACCAAAGTTGAGGACTAGTTTTGATGGTTAAAACATAGGTTTAGTCATCAAAGGTAATGTGTTTGAATTTTTTAGGAAGCAAAAAATCTATATATTTTGTTGCCAATGCAGAGTTGAATATTCAAGCTAACATTTGAATAATGAATGAGATTCAGATCTTCAGCGAAAAATGTTATTTAATTTGGATTCAGATTTGGGTATTAAAAATTGGATAATTTGTGAGTGATATTTGACCTACCGTCATCCCTAAAAAGAAGTCTTTTGACCCATCATATTGCTTTTAGTTTTTTTTTTAATCATTTTATTATAAGTTCTAATTATATCTGTTTTTTTTTTTACATAATGTTTAGAATTATCCGTAACCCCTCCCTAATTCATAAATAAGAGGATAATGTGCTTCAGCGCACTCGAACCCACATCATCCTACATTAGCAACAATATCCGTAGCAATCGAGTTATAACTCAACTGACTAGTATTATTTTTCATGTGTGCGCGTGTTTGGTATTATCAAATTTAATGTAAAGTAATAAAATAAAATAAAAAATGTACCTGAAAGAACAACAAGATCATTAACATCAAGGGTTTTGTTGTTAAAAGTTTGAAGCAAAGAGGTGAAATCTGCAAAGGGTGAAGGGATGTTTCCATTGGTCTCACTTGCAAGTGAAATTCTCCCATCTCTTCTTCCAAGGGCTACGTTCCATAACCGTCTCTTAAACTATAATATTAATTCAAAAATTAAAAGATATTATTAATTGTTTTTATTATAAAAAAATCATAGTTGAAAACAGAAGAATTATTGTAAATATTGTGATTCGAATCGATTCTCGAATTTATTAATATTATCTCTTAAAAGTAAGAATATGATAGTCCTGGTTGATATGTTATTAGGTGTAAATGAGACATATGTACTCAAACTTACTCAGGTTCCAGTACTCGACAAAGGAGCTTGAATTAGATACAATTCGCCATTTTCAAATTGAGCTTGAGTAATTCGAACTATCATGTGAGTCGAATTCAAGTATTCTAATTTTTTATTGGAGAAACTCATGAATCTATTTAGTTTTTTTTTATAATGAAAATTATCAATTGAAACTCGAGCTCAAACATATACAGTCAAGTTCAATGCTGAGCATGAGAATCCAACTTAACTTTTATCAAAGTAAATAAGGTTCATCAAGTTTAATTGAACAAGCTCAAAATTTCGATTTTATATCAAATCATACTTGAACTTCAAATTTAAAATTCAATCAAACTTGACCTTAAGATTTGAACATTAAAATTTGAGCTGAAGTCAAGATTCTTATAGCAAAAGCTCATCTTAGCTCAATTACACCCTCAATTGCCTCATTATATAGAAACACAAAAGTAAATACTGACCGCAATAAACTGCAACCATAATAAACAATAACGCAAGCGGAAATATATCAATGATGAAATATCAAAATTTAAATCCCTATAGAAATAGATATACTTACCGGTGTAGAAACAGCATCACGAGCTGCCAATGCAAGGATATCAGCACAAGAAACAACATCAGGGCAAACCTTTTCAATAGCATTCTTGATCTCATCGATCACATCGAAACCCTTCAAAGATCGATTCGGAATCGCGTCTTTTTCAGCCTTGGAGCCATTATTAACTGTATCCAACAACACTGAACCATCGCAACCCTAACAAAAAATACTCGTTTCATGGTAAAAGTAAAGAACAAATAGAGTTAATATTCATGTAACTTGGCTCCCAAGAAGCCTAAAAATCACTTTATTTGAATATATATATATATATATATATATATAGTTACCCTAACAAAGCAATCATGGAATTGCATTCGAATTAGTTGAGCGCCCAAAGCTGGATTAGTTCGAGTTTCATTCGTGATAATCCGTTTTACTATCCGATTAGCTTGCGGACAAATTTCCTTATAAAAGTTATACCTTAACCTCTGTGCATTGCAAACATTTAAAAATCCGAACAAAGAAAGAGAAACAAAGAGAATGAAAATGGTATATCTAACCTCATTCTTACCAAATTAAGACTCAATATTGAGAGGTCAGTGCTTTAAGAAACCCTTTATATAGGCCAACAGAAAATGTGTTTGGGACTGTTAGTAATATTAAAATTATTTGTATATTTGAATATCTGAATTTATTATACACAAAAATAAAATAAATAACATAAGGCATATCCAAGTAATGTATATTTTAAAAAGAAATCATTATCCATGCATGATCTACATCTATTACAAATAATAATTATAATATTTGAATGGTTAAAATATTTTATAAGTCTTCGTAATTTTATAAATTTAGAATTTTAGTTTATAATGTCATTTTTTAAAATTACATTGTTACCAAGTGAATTTTTTCTTTTTTTTTTAAATGTCACATCAATAAATTCAACAAATTAAACCTAAATTTTAGAATATGAAAATAAAAATATAAAATTAAATTTCAAATTTATGAATATGATTAATGAAGTGGTTCATTATTTAAATTGATTTTCCAAATTAAATAAAACCTATAAATAAGGGCGGTGTGGTTGTCTCCCAATTATTAGTTCTAATTTTAAAAAAAATTGAAGGAAATTGACTTTAAAGTTGTAATTAATAAGTTAGGAATAAATCTAAGTATTTTTAATTTTTACATAATAAAAGATGAACACAAAGTTTCCATTTGTATTTCTCAAAGTCAAACCCTATAAAAGATTTTTGTGTTGTAAATATGTTTAATATTTATATAAATCCTGGCTGGTTGAAAATTTATGATTTATTAATTCTATTATGTTTTATATTGTTAGGTCTATATATATATATATATATATATATATATATATGTTTAGAAAAGAGGTTGGAATTCCTATTTCTCACATTATTAATTTTATGAAAATACATAATAAATTTGACCCCTTTTAGTAATTTGCAACCAAGAAAGCAATATATATGATAAAAGAATTAAAGCTTAAGAAAAGAATAATGACCCCAATTTTATGGTTGGGTAAGAAGAAACTTAAACTTGGGTTCTATTTAAATATAGATTTAAATAAATTTGAATTTTGTATTTATTTCATCAGCATCTATATATATAAACTTTCCAGCACATTCATTGCATTTGCATCTTAAGATCTCTTAACATTAACAAATCATCAAAATCAAATTAAATAATTAATAAAATGAAAAGCTAATTATGTTTGTTTAAGTTGTAAGCAACTTATTGTTGCAAATTGTTTTAATCTATTTCTTTAACTACACTTTAACTTACTTAATTATTTCACATCATACATAGATGACTTAAATTTTCTTAATCCGCGGGTTTTATTTTCACTACATTCTCTAAACTTAAAATCAAATGTTGACCCGAGGGATAAGCTCTTTCTTCTTACTTGCGTATCCTGTCGCCAACTCCTAAACTTAGGGTGAGGTATCAACATAAAGTCAAGTGAGACAAAATGATTAGCTTAGCAGTGAACAAGAATCATTCAATCAGCTCCAGAACTGAGAGTTCTCCTTCTAGATTTTTCTTTGCCAACAAGAGAAATTAATTTAGTAGTTCACGATGAAAGGCTTAGTATAGAAAGCAAAAAAGACCAGGCAAGATCCAAGTTGAAATCGATGCCAGACCCGATAAATAGGGTTTTACTAGCTCCAAGGAAATGGATTTTTGAACCATCCCAAGTGCTGCACACATCGTGCATGAATGTATTAAAATATCAACTATTCATGCATCAATATGTAAATAGAGAATGTATTGAAAATGGTTACACAAATTATTGAGTCTACTACTTATGCTTTGCCACATGACATTATCATCCTTCTTCAGCCAAATTAATTTAATAGTTATTTATATTTTTTTCTTCTTCTTTTTCAAAATACAAAGTGTTATTTACTAGATTTAAATTACATAATTAAATTAATATAGTTGTCGATGAAAAAACAAAGGGCATTTGGTCTAGTGGTATGATTCTCGCTTGGGTGCGAGAGGTCCCGAGTTCAATTCTCGGAATGCCCTTTTTGCTTTATATCTTTTTGGTTTCTTAAATGGGCTTGGACCCAAAAACTAAATCCAACGCCTAATGTTCAAATAAGCTTGACTATTCGTTGACTTTTTTGATCAGAAATATCGCTTGACTTTTTAAACAAAAAGGACAAAAGAAAACATTGATTTTAAAGGGCGTTCCGAGAATCGAACTCGGGACCTCTCGCACCCAAAGCGAGAATCATACCACTAGACCAAACGCCCTCTTTGTTCTGTGGGTTCAAATAATTTATTTCATTATAAGTACCCATAATGAAATGACAAGAGGCAGAGGGTAAGCAATTACTACCCTTTTTTATGATCTTTAGAATACACAACTTCATGCGTTCAGATCGAGAGTCAAGTTGGTTAAGTATCACAAACTGACCTAAGACATTCATTCCTCAAGAGATATTGTTAATATTTGAGACATTATTAATGCATAGACTTTTTGTTTGCCAAAACATTAATAAATATATTGAATGAGCATTGTCTACTTTAACTCATTGGGCATCTAGGATGAAAGTAGTGCGGACAATTGTATTCAAAGACCAACTTTAGAAGACAGCCAAGGTAGCATTCATGGCTTCTCTTTAAGATCACAACATCCTCTAGTCCAACAAAGGCCAACTGTCCTAATGGCATATTATTAGCACCACCAGAGCCAGTTCTGATACCAAATTTCATGGTTCCCGCCAACTTGAAAGGTTTTGTCCATTTCAATCCATTGAGCCTCACGATTTTGTCCACAAAAAGCACCTCGTAAGTTGAAGGTCATATGAACACTTATAGCAATACCAACTCTAATACATAACCAATGTGACATTCATGACACCTCTCTCAGACCATGACATGCTTTGCCTAGTACCAAACAAAAAAAAAAATCAAGATTTTGCCCCAAAGTTGTATTGTTCTTATGACATCAGGCATCATAAGAAAACTACTGACCGACTTAAAGTGCATGTATTGTACACATATAAGGTGTTAAAAAACAGACAGCATTGGACTTCATATCTTGCTACTACTCAAAACCAAGAAGATAGGTAATGTACCTCCAATGTTGCAGGGTCAATGTTCCCAGAAGCCTCTTAGGCTTAGGCTGCCATTTATCTGATGAGAGAAGCCTAATCTGATCGGTCCAACGGAATTCAACTGTAACAGAATGAAAACCAACCATATGCTCTAAAACTACTGCCTCTGTGCAGCAATAAGTTTCATCCGTAACTTGCTCTATGTTACTTTCCCAGTTCTCCAGAACATACAATTTTAGACATCCAGTTCCTAACAATCTCTCACCTTTTCTAGTTAAGATGGCATATTCATCCTTCCTACCAGTAGGCTCTGCTTACAACTTTGGAACCCTTTTTAACTTTGAAATAAGCCATCTCACATGTATTTTGAGAAACTGGGTTTAACTCAATGTTCTTAATCTCTCCATAGTACTTTGGCAAAGTCATCATCATCACCCATACAATGCCCTTATCTGACCAACAACAAACTTTACGTGGGATTTGTCAGCATCAAAATTTACAACACTGATTCTGGAATTTCAAAGGATTTTGATGCCAAAGTTGACCAGGAGTTCCTATCAAATCCTATCACTGGCTTCATTATTACTGGAGCACTCAAACATGAACCATTAAGATGTCTGCTATCAACATCTGACTTCAAGTCCTTGGAAACAACAATTTCTTCAGGCAAAGAAGCTGTAAAGAATTCAAAAGAACCTTTTGGTACCTTTATTCTCTATTAACCATTCAGTACAAACAATGGAACCTTGTGGGAGAATCTGAATATGTGTATGTGTGTGGGTACATATATATATATTCAAATTTCGAAACTAGAAAAGCAGGGATTTCTCATTTCCAGATCAAGAGAGTTTAATATCATATATAGCTCTTCTCTATATGGATGTGAAATGTTACCTGCAACAAAAACTATCACCTTATTTTTCACTTCAATCCAACTATAACCAGGCATTTTCTTGACCCTTGATCCACCATTGCTTTCCTCACAATCTCAGCTTCCTTCCACTGCCCGCTAGCACAATACAAGTTCGACAATAACACATAACCCATATCTTTTTGAGAGTCTACACTGTGCTGTAAATCGTCCTGGACACTAACCCCCATTCTGACATCCCCATGAATGGAACATGCACCTAGCAGGGCTTCATATGAGCTGCTCTTAGCCTCAACAGTATCTTTTTTCGAGTATTTACTAGACAACTCTTTTGCCTCTACTAAATACCCACCCCGGCCAAGCATATCCACCATGCATGCTACATGATCTATCTCATAGGTAAGACCATACAAAGAGCTCATCATATCAAAAAATAAACGACCTTTATTGATAAGGCCTGCATGGCTACAAGTCATTAATAAGCCTATAAAGCTAACTTTATCTGGTTTCATTCCATGTGCCACCATCTCATCATAGATCTGTAACGCTTGAGTAGACAACCCATGCATTCCAAATCCAAACAACATTGCATTCCAAGAAACCAAATCCTTCTCAAGAATTTCATTAAATGCGTAGCTTGACCTTTTGATATCCCCACATTTAGCATACATGTTAACCAGGCCATTGCCAACGTAGACATAGGCTTGAAAGCCATACCTAATCACACAACCATGGACCATTTTGCCAAACCCAAGTACTGCCAAACTCGAACAAGCATGAAGTATAGCTCCAAATGTGAACTCATCTGGGCATATACAACTTCTTACCATCTGAACAAACAAGTTAAGAGCTTGTTCTCCTTCCCCGTTTCTCGCATACCCTGCAATCATACTAGTCCAAGAAATCACGTTCTTCATTGGTGCAAGTTGAAACACGTGAAAGGCATCAATGGTGTTCCCCATTTTTATATAACCATCAATCATAGCATTCCAAGACACTTGACTGAGTAACCCTACAGATTCAAACTCTTTTATAGCAACATCCATGCAACCGAGTTTAGCATAAAAACTCAAAATTGAGTTCTTTACTTCCATAGCCGAGCTCCAACCGATTTTAATAATAAACCCATGCACTGTACACCCATATGCATAATCCGAGGATTCGGTACACGCATTCATTAGAGAACTAAAAGTCCACTCATCAGGAAAACAGCACAAACTCTCTCTCATTTCTCTAAGCAACAGAATACACATTTCAACTTCCCCATTTCGAGCAAAACCCGTAATCATAATGTTCCAAGCAACTAAAACCCTTTTGGCATCTCATAAAGGTTTCAAATGCAATATTAACTGACCAGAATTTGCATAAGCAAATAAAAGAACACCAAGTCACTTCATTTCTTATACTTTCACCCATCTCTTCAAACGCTTTTCTTGCACTACAAGGATCTAAGCATTTCCATACATATCAATAATAGAATTATTAACAGGTAAACAGCATTGGTACCCGAAAGCAATGATTAATGCGTGGACTTTTGTTCCATTACGAAACGAGCCAAGGCCCGAACAAGCATTTAGAGTTGATGTGAAGGTGAAGTGGTCAGGCTTTGTGTTGGTATATCTCATGAGGTGGAAAAGAGAGAGTGCATCTGTGTGAAGACCCAATTGAGAGTAGCTTGAAAGCATTGCATTCCAAGTGATGGAGTCTTTGTGAGGCATTTCATCGAACAGTTTGCGAGCGGTCGTGATAAAGCCGGACTTTGACAAAGACACGATTTTGGTGGTCAGTTGGTGCAAATTTGAAGGCATGTCTCATAGTTCAAAGCATTGGAACTTGGACGTTGATGTCAAATGACGTTTTGAATTTGGGGCTCAGTCCTGAGTTTTGCGTCGACATTGAAATAAATTCAACTTTTTATTGATAAAAATATTTTTATAAGAGAGTTAACTATTTCGTTAAAACTTTAGTCAAATTTGACCGAATCAGTTGGTCAGACTAGGGTGCCGAACTGATGAAATGAGAGGTATGAAACTGCTATGGTTGAATTGGTTTTATATTTTTTTTCATTTTTAACCAATGCCAACTAATGATCTAATTTCAAAAACATTAATTTTAACGACACTATGACAAATTATATAATTGTTGATATTAACTTGTTTTGAATTTTTATAGAATACAAGTGAGCCATCACACCCATTACCATGCTAATGCTATTAAAATTTTATACTTTAATTTTTTCATCCTTAAAATGTAATTTAATTAAAATCTAAAATTAATTAAAAATAATTAAAAAAGAGTTAAAGGACCAAAAGTAAAAATAAATAATTATGCTAAAAAAATAAAACCTCTTTTCTCAAAATTTATATAACACGAATATTATTAATATGTATTACTACAAAGCAAAATACACGAATAGGAATATATGAAATTTCCGGTCTATCGTACATACTCACAGATCATAGGAAATAAAGAAAATAAAGTTGATATGAAAGAAAACCTGGAATTATTCAAAAACAATACAATTACTTCCTAAACAAATTGTTTTTTCAATGCCCTTCTCGTCAAACGAATAGTAAAAACAAACCAGCAATTTGCTGCAGACAAACGAGTCGTTGTGTCAACGTTGTTAGTACTTTGACATAGTTCTCCGGAACTGCTCCTTCGGTGCTGTGGGGAGGGGACAATGAAAGAACGAGGGGAAATGAATTCATCAACTGAAATAAATCGAGTCGATCCACTTGGAAAGACGGTAAATTATACGTTACGGTTAGGTTTTACCTGGCAAACCGGTGAATCGCTCAAACTGTTCGTAGGCCTGCCCGATGAACATCTCCAATCCGGAAACAATAGTGGCTCCGGTTTCTCGGCTTCTCTCAAGAGTCGGGTTATTTTAGGGTGTAAGCGGCATCGAAAACCAGTGAATAGTATTTCAAAGCGTCCTGCTATAATAAAGAAATTGCTTACTTCCCTTATTGTTGCAATTTATGTTGAACATATCACTCAATGCTTACTACGAGAGGACGGACTCCTGTTCAACCAAACTTCGGAAATTTTCGAATTAGGATGTGCTATCATAAGGGGAAAAGGAAAAAGAAAAAGCAAACCTTGGGCATCGGTGTTTGATCGATATAAGGTTGCATTCCGATGGATGTTGTGTTGGCAAGAATCATGCCATCCTCCGGATGGAACCTAGCCAAATCGTCAAGAGACAAAGCATCTCCTCCAATTACATCGGCAAGCTCTCGAGCACGTTCTTGAAGTTAAATCGATAAAATAAACAATAATCTCAAATTATCGCCAACGCAGATCCGGAAAATGTATATAACAAAAAACAACTCTTGTTAGAATGCTACAACAAGAAAAACAACTGCATTGTACCATAGGTTCGATTGGCAATTACGACTCTCGCTCCTTTTTGTTTTGCACCATAAGCTAGTGCCTTCCCAGCACCACCAGCACCAATAACCACGAACAGCTTACCGGCTAATGGCGATCCGGCTGCACTGCTCATGTTATATCTAGCTGTCAAGAAAAAACACGGTTAAAGAACTTCAGACAAAACAAACAACTGAAACCGTACATTGCTTAAAAACGAACAAGGAACCTTGTAATCCATCCTCGATGGCTGAAATAGCACCGATATAATCCGTGTTATAACCAAACAACTTCCCATCACTCTGTCTCCTTATAATGCAATTAACAGCTCCAATGGACTGTAATATTTAATCAAAGATAACGTTCAATCATGCACAGTTTTGACACATAGAAAACACTCATCTCCGAAAAAGTTGAAAGAATCGTGATGTACATAATTGTGGATGGGAATATTACCATTGCTAGATAAGTAAATAGTAAATTACCTTTGCAACCGGATCTACCTCGTCACAGCACTTCACTGCGGTCTCCTTGTGAGGAATTGTACAGCTGCATGTGAGCCACAGAAGTAAATCATCTTGCAATATTATCCTATACGAAACCAAGATTCGGAATGTAATAATAGGCTTAACCCATGCCACTCAGACTTGGGTGTGAGTATCAGGTACGTTATGTAAATTGTCATGGGTATGTTTGATATTTCCAAGTTTTTCCATGTATTTGGATGGTTGTTGGAAGCCATATCCCGGCACTCATGCTCGGATATGCGTCTAACAGAGGTACTTCTAGAAAATTAAAGAATCGGGCTAAATCGTAAAACAACTTACACAAGATAAATCCTATATGTACACCAACTAAAAATGTGCCACCGTGAGAAATGAAAATGTCCAACACAGGAACGAACCTGAATCCAGCAAAATCAGTCGATGAGTAAGTTCGGAGAAACATTTCTAAGTCATCTACTAACAAGTGAACAAAGACCCCATTGAAACCAGCTGATTTGAATGCTTCATTGTAGAGCATAGGTGATTTGCTATGACCAACAGGCTTCCCAATAATCCCATACACTTTTGTATCAGGACCTAACTGCCTGAAATTGTATAGATTCAATAGATCGTTGATTGTCGGTTGACCAGGAGCTGAAACAACTCCAGCCTCAAGAGTTCCGAAAGTAAGATAGCCACCGAATTTTGTGCAGAGAATCCGCGAAATCAACCCCCTTTCGCCCATAACAAGTCCAATTATAGGTACCTGAAATATTCAGCAGCAAATCAACCCAAAGAATTTAAACATACAAAGAATCTCAGAAACATATAATGCTCCAACAAGACGAAAGAAAACGACAAATCTATAACAGAAATGGCCCTTTCTGTCAAACTCATCATTATGCAAAAGTTTTTGGCATAGATTATCGAATGTTTTACATTAACACTACTGCTGCTCGGTTTTCAGAAGTCCAACATTGCATTAACCATAAACAAATCTACTCAAGAGCGCCAATGTAAAGCAATAAGATTGTGTTTCATATTTATATTCATGGCGTATATGATTCTTACTTGAGAATGCACGGTTATCTGAAAAATTCGTGCGACATCAGTGATGTCAATGGCCGTTGTCGCAATCTTCACTATATCGGCTCCAGTTGATTGTATTTTCACAACAAGGTTTCCGAGCTCCTCAACAGATGGAGTGCTCTGATAATTGTGAGAAGAAACTATAACTTGGATCTTTTCAGGCTTCTTTCCACCAATGGATTTTATGAATTCATGAGCAACCTTGAAAAGACAGCAATTTGGATCACTATAAGTTTACAGTTTACAGACAAAATAATTTGATATAATATGATGTTATGTTCTATGTTACATGGACTCTTCATTGTCATCAAAGTACATGTGTCTGACACATGGATGCTGGGATATGGCCTTCAAATGTAATCTACATACATGGAAAATTTTAGAAAAATCTGACCTTACCTATATCGTGCACATATCCGTATCCAACACTTGCACTCAAGTCCAAGTAACATAGCTTATATTTCAATCTACAGCTATACTACATCTGACTCTTTATTTTTCTTGAAGTGCCCATATTCGACCCATGTCCAGACATGGGTACAAGGATATAACCTCCAAATACCTAAAAATATTTGAACACACCCACGTCAAAAATATACCCGTGTTTGGCACTCACACCAAACACGAGTAACATTGATCAAAAGAGTAAGAAACGAGCACTATACAATTTGAATCACTCCAAGATCAGTAGACTTTACGGTTTACACACAAAGTAACTAGATATAAAAGATGTGATGTTTCAATCAAGAGCTATGTTACTTCGACTCTTCATTTTTCTTAAGTACTTATGTCCGATTAATATCTAGATATAGGTATGAAAAAATAACCCTTTAAATACTTGGGAAAACTAAACACGCCCATGTGGGGTACATACTCATATTTGGCACTCACACTCATGCTGGAGTTCAAATAACATTGATCAAAGGGTAAGAAACAAGCACTATGTTACTTAAACTCTTGATTTTTCTGAAAGTACTAGTGTTAGGCGCATATCTGGACAGGGGCACGAGGATATAACTCTTCACATACACGAAAAAGCTTGAAAAAACGAACATACACATGTCGGACACATAATGCATTTGCGACTCACACCTAAGTTTGAGTAACAAGGATAAAAAAAAAAAAAAGAGTAGGATACAAGCAGTATACAAATGTTCTATGAAGCAAACCTTAAGCTCAACATCAATGTAATCAGCCCTAACTCCATGGCTAATCGAAGAACATCTAATCTCTTTTCTCATCACCATCATACTGGCCACCTTCCCATACTGGTCTGCAACACAAATTTGAAAGTTAAACAAGTCAAACAAGCTTAAAAGATCCATTAATGGTGGAATTTATGAAAGATTCAAACACGAGTAAAGAGGGAAATCCCAGAAAAAATTAAAAATACCCGTTAAAACTTGAAACCAAAGAAAATAAGTTAGAAAAGAAAATTGAAAAAAACCTGTAAGTGAAGAGTGTAGGCAAAGGGCATTGTTTGATTAAAACATTGAGGTCTTCAAAAGGGTTGAAATTCTTGAGACTATCCAATCTAATTTCCACAAGATCAGCAGTAGAAGCTTTAGCTTTAGCCATGAGAGTCACCATCTTATCAATAGAATCCGCCATTATTGGAGCACAAATCAGTGTGGATTCTTGCTCATCTCACCTCCATTCACATCCATTTTCAAACCAGAAGCTGATGAAACAAGCTTTCAAATTGAAAAAAAAAATCAAACCATCTGTCATCTGCTCATAAATTTAACAAAAAAAACACTAAATTAATCAAAAATCAAAAGCAATGAAGACTTACCAAGGGGTTGACAGTATCCATTTGGATTTGGTGAAGTTTTTGAGTGTGAAAACTCGAAGAGATAAAAGCCAAAGCCTACTTTTGGGGTGTAAGGGGTTATTGGTGTAGGCTAATTTTATCTGGGAACCTAATTGGTTGGTGGGACTTTTTGACAATTATTGGATCCACTTATCGGTCTAATAAGGGTAAATTGCATAAATAGTCACTCAATTTTAGTACAGCAAATAAAATAGTCACTTAAGTTTTATTTCACGTTAAATTTATGACGGAAAATTTTAATAAATGACTGATTTATCACTGTTCAATAACGTTAGTGACCGTTTTGTTATTTTTTTAAAGTTAAAGTGACTAAAATAAAACTTAAGTGACTGTTTTGTCGATTACTTCAAAATTAAGTGAATATTAGTGTAATTTACCCTAATAATAATTAAATGAATATTAAAATAATGGGATAATAGAATTCTTCTCCCTTAGCAACTAGGTTCAATTTGGTACTTGTACTTATTTTAATTATTAAACTTGACAACTAGATCTATTTTGGTCGTTAAACTCAAATTCTATCAAGATTTAATTATGTGACCCGTTATTCTTGATATAAAGTTTGATCGAGAATGATCAATATAATGGTTTGAACAAAAGGGTTGGATCGATTGGCTTGAAAATTACTAAAATTTATAAAAATAAAAATAAGGACAAGAATCAATAGTTCAACCAACTTTTAATAATTTTTTTATTTTTTAATTTTTATGAATTTTGTATTTAATTATTGTTGGTTTTGATGGTTGTATCGGTCAAATTAGTTGAATTGAGAACCAGTGATCGACTTGTCCAACCATTGGCTGGATTATTTAAACATTGAATATAACCTTTGTGATTGTACCATATCATCACCTAAAATTTTATATAATTTTTTTAAATTTTCAAGTGATGATGAGGCATAATTTAGAGTATCGTATCATCAAAGTTTTATATTTTCCAAATTTAGAAATTAAAATAGATCTAATTGTCAAGTTTAAATATCAAAATAGACAAAAATAGTATAAGTATTAAAAACAATCTAATTACGAAATCTAGAGATAAAATATATTTATGAGATTAGTGAAGTCTAAATTATATAAATGTTCGTACAATTTAAATTGTGAAATTAGCTTTCAAGCTAATTTCAAAAAATAAAATAAAATTTTATTGTTGTAGATATGATTGTTTGGATCGTATCAATTAAAAAAAGAATATTAATTTTAAAAATATTAAATTGATTAACTTAAAAATCGATGAATTAATTAAATCAAAAAAAAATATTTGATTGAATCAAATTTTAATATTTTATTTTATAATTTTTAATAATTTATTTAATCAAACTGATACCCACTACTTGAAAAACATTATAGGACTTGACAAAGTTAGGACATAGGTTTACCCATGAGTTTGAATAATCACTTTTCTTTTGATTTTTAATTTCAATGTTTGGACCACCTACCTTTTATTTTATTAAACCTTATCACGTGTATCTTCTCTTATCACGTGTATCTTCTCTTTACTTTTATTTTTTTTTACCACTATTAAATTTTATAACGAGTGAGTGAAAATTAAAATCTATTTAAAATTTTTAATTTTCAAAATTAAAAAATTAGGGATGATTATATTTAATACATATTACATCATTAATCACTAAATTATAGAAAATTTTTGTTTTAGTCACTTAACTATTTAAAATTTTTATCTAAGTTTATTAAAATATTAAGCTGCATTGACGATCGAAAAGTTTCTCTTTTCATTTCTTTTCTACAATTTAGTTTTTCTTTTTCATGAAATAGTTTTGAAAGTTATGAATTTGTAAACCAAAATTCAATTAGTCTTTTTCTCGATCTCCAACACTAGCCATCGAGATCGGTTTAGATCTAAGTTATATTCTTTTACTTGTCGATGGGTATTGATCTACAAGATCTGATTTTTGTCGAATCATCGCTTAAAACTTGTTGAGAACTTTTGAAAAAAACTTAACACCTAGTGACTTAAATAAAATATTTTGAACTGTTTGCTTAAATGAAAATTTTCAAATAATTTAGTGACTAAATTATAACTTTTCTAATTAAATGACTAAAATAAAAATTTATCTATAATTTAGTGACTAATGATAAAATTGACCCTTATATATATTGTACAGTAAAAGGAGGAAGAAAATGAAATCTAGTCTATATAAGCTAGTCATATAGACTCCATTAGTCTAAATTCAGAGGCATCATATAAAATGGGTTAATGTATGGTTTCAATTTGATAAGTAATTCTATATTGGGTCTTTTATTTAAATTAGATTTTGAACTTGAAAATTGTTCTCGTGATTGAGACTAGGGGCTAGTTTAGCATGTTTTTGAAAACATATTTTTAAAAATTTTGGTTTAAGATTTAAGTGTTTAGTATTGCTATCAAAAAGTGATTTTGAGAAATAAAATGTCCATTTTAGACATGGTATTATAAAGTAACAAATATGCATTTAAATAATATTTAAATTAGTTAATATTATGATATTTTAGTAAGAATATAAAAATTTTTTTTAAAATTTTGTTTGGGTTGGGTTGGTTTTTCCCAAAATTGTGTTTTTTTACAATTTTTAAAACATTTTAAATTTATTATTAATTATTCTATTTAATTTTATAAATTATTATAGTTTGTGTAAACTTTAACCAAAGTTGAGGACTAGTTTTGATGGTTAAAACATAGGTTTAGTCATCAAAGGTAATGTGTTTGAATTTTTAGGAAGCAAAAAATCTATATATTTTGTTGCCAATGCAGAGTTGAATATTCAAGCTAACATTTGAATAATGAATGAGATTCAGATCTTCAGCGAAAATGTTATTTAATTTGGATTCAGATTTGGGTATTAAAATTGGATAATTTGTGAGTGATATTTGACTTACCGTCATCCCTAAAAGAAGTCTTTTGACCCATCATATTGCTTTTAGTTTTTTTTTTTAATCATTTTATTATAAGTTCTAATTATATCTGTTTTTTTTTTACATAATGTTTAGAATTATCCGTAACCCCTCCCTAATTCATAAATAAGAGGATAATGTGCTTGAGCGCACTCGAACCCACATCATCCTACATTAGCAACAATATCCGTAGTAATCGAGTTATAACTCAACCGACTAGTATTATTTTTCATGTGTGCGTGTTTGGTATTATCAAATTTAATGTAAAGTAATAAAATAAAATAAAAAAATGTACCTGAAAGAACAACAAGATCATTAACATCAAGGGTTTTGTTGTTAAAAGTTTGAAGCAAAGAGGTGAAATCTGCAAAGGGTGAAGGGATGTTTCCATTGGTCTCACTTGCAAGTGAAATTCTCCCATCTCTTCTTCCAAGGGCTACGTTCCATAACCGTCTCTTAAACTATAATATTAATTCAAAAATTAAAAGATATTATTAATTGTTTTTTATTATAAAAAAAATCATAGTTGAAAACAGAAGAATTATTGTAAATATTGTGATTCAATCGATTCTCGAATTTATTAATATTATCTCTTAAAAGTAAGAATATGATAGTCCTGGTTGATATGTTATTAGGTGTAAATAAGACATATGTACTCAAACTTACTCAGGTTCCAGTATTAAACAAAGGAGCTTGAATTAGATACAATTCGCCATTTTCAAATTGAGCTTGAGTAATTGAACTATCATGTGAGTCGAATTCAAGTATTCTAATTTTTTATTGGAGAAACTTATGAATCTATTTAGTTTTTTTTTTATGTATTTAATTATAATGAAAATTATCAATTGAAACTCGAGCTCAAACATATACAGTCAAGTTCAATGCTGAGCATGAGAATCCAACTTAACTTTTATCAAAGTAAATAAGGTTCATCAAGTTTAATTGAACAAGCTCAAAAATTTCGATTTTTATATCAAATCATACTTGAACTTCAAATTTAAAATTCAATCAAACTTGACCTTAAGATTTGAACATTAAAATTTGAGCTGAAGTCAAGATTCTTATAGCAAAAGCTCATCTTAGCTCAATTACACCCTCAATTGCCTCATTATATAGAAACACAAAAAGTAAATACTGACCGCAATAAACTGCAACCATAATAAACAATAACGCAAGCGGAAATATATCAATGATGAAATATCAAAATTTAAATCCCTATAGAAATAGATATACTTACCGGTGCAGAAACAGCATCACGAGCTGCCAATGCAAGGATATCAGCACAAGAAACAACATCAGGGCAAACCTTTTCAATAGCATTCTTGATCTCATCGATCACATCGAAACCCTTCAAAGATCGATTCGGAATCGCGTCTTTTTCAGCCTTGGAGCCATTATTAACTGTATCCAACAACACTGAACCATCGCAACCCTAACAAAAAATACTCGTTTCATGGTAAAAGTAAAGAACAAATAGAGTTAATATTCATGTAACTTGGCTCCCAAGAAGTAACTTGGCTCCCAAGAAGCCTAAAAATCACTTTATTTGAATATATATTTATATATAGTTACCCTAACAAAGCAATCATGGAATTGCATTCGAATTAGTTGAGCGCCCAAAGCTGGATTAGTTCGAGTTTCATTCGTGATAATCCGTTTTACTATCCGATTAGCTTGCGGACAAATTTCCTTATAAAAGTTATACCTTAACCTCTGTGCATTGCAAACATTTAAAAATCCGAACAAAGAAAGAGAAACAAAGAGAATGAAAATGGTATATCTAACCCTCATTCTTACCAAATTAAGACTCAATATTGAGAGGTCAGTGCTTTAAGAAACCCTTTATATAGGCCAACAGAAAATGTGTTTGGGACTGTTAGTAATATTAAAATTATTTGTATATTTGAATATCTGAATTTATTATACACAAAATAAAATAAATAACATAAGGCATATCCAAGTAATGTATATTTTAAAAAAGAAATCATTATCCATGCATGATCTACATCTATTACAAATAATAATTATAATATTTGAATGGTTAAAATATTTTATAAGTCTTCGTAATTTTATAAATTTAGAATTTTAGTTTATAATGTCATTTTTAAAATTACATTGTTACCAAGTGAATTTTTTTTTTTTTTTAAAATGTCACATCAATAAATTCAACAAATTAAACCTAAATTTTAGAATATGAAAAATAAAATATAAAATTAAATTTCAAATTTATGAATATGATTAATGAAGTGGTTCATTATTTAAATTGATTTTCCAAATTAAATAAAACCTATAAATAAGGGCGGTGTGGTTGTCTCCCAATTATTAGTTCTAATTTTAAAAAAAATTGAAGGAAATTGACTTTAAAGTTGTAATTAATAAGTTAGGAATAAATCTAAGTATTTTAATTTTTACATAATAAAAGATGAACACAAAGTTTCCATTTGTATTTCTCAAAGTCAAACCCTATAAAAGATTTTTGTGTTGTAAATATGTTTAATATTTATATAAATCCTGGCTGGTTGAAAATTTATGATTTATTAATTCTATTATGTTTTATATTGTTAGGTCTATATATATATATATATGTTTAGAAAAGAGGTTGGAATTCCTATTTCTCACATTATTAATTTTATGAAAATACATAATAAATTTGACCCCTTTTAGTAATTTGCAACCAAGAAAGCAATATATATGATAAAAGAATTAAAGCTTAAGAAAAGAATAATGACCCCAATTTTATGGTTGGGTAAGAAGAAACTTAAACTTGGGTTCTATTTAAATATAGATTTAAATAAATTTGAATTTTGTATTTATTTCATCAGCATCTATATATATAAACTTTCCAGCACATTCATTGCATTTGCATCTTAAGATCTCTTAACATTAACAAATCATCAAAATCAAATTAAATAATTAATAAAATGAAAAGCTAATTATGTTTGTTTAAGTTGTAAGCAACTTATTGTTGCAAATTGTTTTAATCTATTTCTTTAACTACACTTTAACTTACTTAATTATTTCACATCATACATAGATGACTTAAATTTTCTTAATCCGCGGGTTTTATTTTCACTACATTCTCTAAACTTAAAATCAAATGTTGACCCGAGGATAAGCTCTTTCTCTTACTTACTTGCGTATCTCACGCCAACTCCTAAACTTAGGGTGAGGTATCAACATAAAGTCAAGTGAGACAAAATGATTAGCTTAGCGTGAACAAGAATCATTCAATCACTCGAGGCGAGAGTTCTCCTTCTAGATTTTTCTTTGCCAACAAGAGAAATTAATTTAGTAGTTCACGATGAAAGGCTTAGTATAGAAAAGCAAAAAGACCAGGCAAGATCCAAGTTGAAATCGATGCAGACCCGATAAATAGGGGTTTTACTAGCTCCAAGGAAATGGATTTTGAACCATCCCAAGTGCTGCACACATCGTGCATGAATGTATTAAAATATCAACTATTCATGCATCAATATGTAAATAGAGAATGTATTGAAAATGGTTACACAAATTATTGAGTCTACTACTTATGCTTTGCCACATGACATTATCATCCTTCTTCAGCCAAATTAATTTAATAGTTATTTATATTTTTTTTCTTCTTCTTTTTTCAAAATACAAAGTGTTATTTACTAGATTTAAATTACATAATTAAATTAATATAGTTGTCGATGAAAAAACAAAAGGGCATTTGGTCTAGTGGTATGATTCTCGCTTAGGGTGCGAGAGGTCCCGAGTTCAATTCTCGGAATGCCCCTTTTTGCTTTATATCTTTTTGGTTTCTTAAATGGGCTTGGACCCAAAAACTAAATCCAACGCCTAATGTTCAAATAAGCTTGACTATTCGTTGACTTTTTAGATCAGAAATAGCGCTTGACTTTTTTAAACAAAAAAGGACAAAAAGAAAACATTGATTTTAAAGGGGCGTTCCGAGAATCGAACTCGGGACCTCTCGCACCCAAAGCGAGAATCATACCACTAGACCAAACGCCCTCTTTGTTGTGTGGTTTCAAATAATTTATTTCATTATAAGTACCCATAATGAAATGACAAGAGGCAGAGGGTAAGCAATTACTACCCTTTTTTATGATCTTTAGAATACACAACTTCATGCGTTCAGATCGAGAGTCAAGTTGGTTAAGTATCACAAACTGACCTAAGACATTCATTCCTCAAGAGATATTGTTAATATTTGAGGCATTATTAATACATAGACTTTTTGTTTGCCAAAACATTAATAAATATATTGAATGAGCATTGTCTACTTTAACTCATTGGGCATCTAGGATGAAAGTAGTGCGGACAATTGTATTCAAAGACCAACTTTAGAAGACAGCCAAGGTAGCATTCATGGCTTCTCTTTAAGATCACAACATCCTCTAGTCCAACAAAGGCCAACTGTCCTAATGGCATATTATTAGCACCACCAGAGCCAGTTCTGATACCAAATTTCATGGTTCCCGCCAACTTGAAAGGTTTTGTCCATTTCAATCCATTGAGCCTCACGATTTTGTCCACAAAAAAAGCACCTCGTAAGTTGAAGGTCATATGAACACTTATAGCAATACCAACTCTAATACATAACCAATGTGACATTCATGACACCTCTCTCAGACCATGACATGCTTTGCCTAGTACCAAACAAAAAAAAAAAAAAAATCAACATTTTGCCCGAAAGTTGCATTGTTCTTATGACATCAGGCATCATAAGAAAACTACTGACCGACTTAAAGTGCATGTATTGTACACATATAAGGTGTTAAAAAACAGACAGCATTGGACTTCATATCTTGCTACTACTCAAAACCAAGAAGATAGGTAATGTACCTCCAATGTTGCAGGGTCAATGTTCCCAGAAGCCTCTTAGGCTTAGGCTGCCATTTATCTGATGAGAGAAACCTAATCTGATCGGTCCAACGGATTTCAACTGTAACAGAATGAAAACCAACCATATGCTCTAAAACTACTGCCTCTGTGCAGCAATAAGTTTCATCCGTAACTTGCTCTATGTTACTTTCCCAGTTCTCCAGAACATACAATTTTAGACATCCAGTTCCTAACAATCTCTCACCTTTTCTAGTTAAGATGGCATATTCATCCTTCCTACCAGTAGGCTCTGCTTACAACTTTGGAACCCTTTTTAACTTGGAAATAAGCCATCTCACATGTATTTTGAGAAACTGGGTTTAACTCAATGTTCTTAATCTCTCCATAGTACTTTGGCAAAGTCATCATCATCACCCATACAATGCCCTTATCTGACCAACAACAAACTTTACGTGGGATTTGTCAGCATCAAAATTTACAACACTGATTCTGGAATTTTAAAGGATTTTGATGCCGAAGTTGACCAGGAGTTCCTATCAAATCCCATTACTGGCTTCATTATTACTGGAGCACTCAAACATGAACCATTAAGATGTCTGCTATCAACATCTGACTTCAAGTCCTTGGAAACAACAATTTCTTCAGGCAAAGAAGCTGTAAAGAATTCAAAAGAACCTTTTGGTACCTTTATTCTCTATTAACCATTCAGTACAAACAATGGAACCTTGTGGGAGAATCTGAATATGTGTATGTGTGTGGGTACATATATATATATTCAAATTTCGAAACTAGAAAAGCAGGGATTTCTCATTTCCAGATCAAGAGAGTTTAATATCATATATAGCTCTTCTCTATATGGATGTGAAATGTTACCTGCAACAAAAACTATCACCTTATTTTTCACTTCAATCCAACTATAACCAGGCATTTTCTTGACCCCTTGATCCACCATTGCTTTCCTCACAATCTCAGCTTCCTTCCACTGCCCGCTAGCACAATACAAGTTCGACAATAACACATAACCCATATCTTTTTGAGAGTCTACACTGTGCTGTAAATCGTCCTGGACACTAACCCCCATTCTGACATCCCCATGAATGGAACATGCACCTAGCAGGGCTTCATATGAGCTGCTCTTAGCCTCAACAGTATCTTTTTTCGAGTATTTACTAGACAACTCTTTTGCCTCTACTAAATACCCACCCGGCCAAGCATATCCACCATGCATGCTACATGATCTATCTCATAGGTAAGACCATACAAAGAGCTCATCATATCAAAAATAAACGACCTTTATTGATAAGGCCTGCATGGCTACAAGTCATTAATAAGCCTATAAAGCTAACTTTATCTGGTTTCATTCCATGTGCCACCATCTCATCATAGATCTGTAACGCTTGAGTAGACAACCCATGCATTCCAAATCCAAACAACATTGCATTCCAAGAAACCAAATCCTTCTCAAGAATTTCATTAAATGCGTAGCTTGACCTTTGATATCCCCACATTTAGCATACATATTAACCAGGCCATTGCCAACGTAGACATAGGCTTGAAAGCCATACCTAATCACACAACCATGGACCATTTTGCCAAACCCAAGTACTGCCAAACTCGAACAAGCATGAAGTATAGCTCCAAATGTGAACTCATCTGGGCATATACAACTTCTTACCATCTGAACAAACAAGTTAAGAGCTTGTTCTCCTTCCCGTTTCTCGCATACCCTGCAATCATACTAGTCCAAGAAATCACGTTCTTCATTGGTGCAAGTTGAAACACGTGAAAGGCATCAATGGTGTTCCCCATTTTATATAACCATCAATCATAGCATTCCAAGACACTTGACTGAGTAACCCTACAGATTCAAACTCTTTATAGCAACATCCATGCAACTGAGTTTAGCATAAAAACTCAAAATTGAGTTCTTTACTTCCATAGCCGAGCTCCAACCGATTTTAATAATAAACCCATGCACTGTACACCCATATGCATAATCCGAGGATTCGGTACACGCATTCATTAGAGAACTAAAAGTCCACTCATCAGGAAAACAGCACAAACTCTCTCTCATTTCTCTAAGCAACAGAATACACATTTCAACTTCCCCATTTCGAGCAAAACCCGTAATCATAATGTTCCAAGCAACTAAAACCCTTTTTGGCATCTCATAAAAGGTTTCAAATGCAATATTAAACTGACCAGAATTTGCATAAGCAAATAAAAGAGAACACCAAGTCACTTCATTTCTTATACTTTCACCCATCTCTTCAAACGCTTTTCTTGCACTACAAGGATCTAAGCATTTCCCATACATATCAATAATAGAATTATTAACAGGTAAACAGCATTGGTACCCGAAAGCAATGATTAATGCGTGGACTTTTGTTCCATTACGAAACGAGCCAAGGCCCGAACAAGCATTTAGAGTTGATGTGAAGGTGAAGTGGTCAGGCTTTGTGTTGGTATATCTCATGAGGTGGAAAAGAGAGAGTGCATCTGTGTGAAGACCCAATTGAGAGTAGCTTGAAAGCATTGCATTCCAAGTGATGGAGTCTTTGTGAGGCATTTCATCGAACAGTTTGCGAGCGGTCGTGATAAAGCCGGACTTTGACAAAGACACGATTTTGGTGGTCAGTTGGTGCAAATTTGAAGGCATGTCTCATAGTTCAAAGCATTGGAACTTGGACGTTGATGTCAAATGACGTTTTGAATTTGGGGGCTCAGTCCTGAGTTTTGCGTCGACATTGAAATAAATTCAACTTTTTATTGATAAAAATATTTTTATAAGAGAGTTAACTATTTCGTTAAAACTTTAGTCAAATTTGACCGAATCAGTTGGTCAGACTAGGGTGCCGAACTGATGAAATGAGAGGTATGAAACTGCTATGGTTGAATTGGTTTTATATTTTTTTTCATTTTTTAACCAATGCCAACTAATGATCTAATTTCAAAAACATTAATTTTAACGACACTATGACAAATTATATAATTGTTGATATTAACTTGTTTTGAATTTTTATAGAATACAAGTGAGCCATCACACCCACTACCATGCTAATGCTATTAAAATTTTATACTTTAATTTTTTCATCCTTAAAATGTAATTTAATTAAAATCTAAAATTAATTAAAAAAGAGTTAAAGGACCAAAAAGTAAAAATAAATAATTATGCTAAAAAAATAAAAACCTCTTTTCTCAAAATTTATATAACACGAATATTATTAATATGTATTACTACAAAGCAAAATACACGAATAGGAATATATGAAATTTCCGGTCTATCGTACATACTCACAGATCATAGGAAATAAAGAAAATAAAGTTGATATGAAAGAAAACCTGGAATTATTCAAAAACAATACAATTACTTCCTAAACAAATTGTTTTTTCAATGCCCTTCTCGTCAAACGAATAGTAAAAACAAACCAGCAATTTGCTGCAGACAAACGAGTCGTTGTGTCAACGTTGTTAGTACTTTGACATAGTTCTCCGGAACTGCTCCTTCGGTGCTGTGGGGAGGGGACAATGAAAGAACGAGGGGAAATGAATTCATCAACTGAAATAAATCGAGTCGATCCACTTGGAAAGACGGTAAATTATACGTTACGGTTAGGTTTTACCTGGCAAACCGGTGAATCGCTCAAACTGTTCGTAGGCCTGCCCGATGAACATCTCCAATCCGGAAACAATAGTGGCTCCGGTTTCCTCGGCTTCTCTCAAGAGTCGGGTTATTTTAGGGGTGTAAACGGCATCGAAAACCAGTGAATAGTATTTCAAAGCGTCCTGCTATAATAAAGAAATTGCTTACTTCCCTTATTGTTGCAATTTATGTTGAACATATCACTCAATGCTTACTACGAGAGGACGGACTCCTGTTCAACCAAACTTCGGAAATTTTCGAATTAGGATGTGCTATCATAAGGGGAAAAGGAAAAAGAAAAAGCAAACCTTGGGCATCGGTGTTTGATCGATATAAGGTTGCATTCCGATGGATGTTGTGTTGGCAAGAATCATGCCATCCTCCGGATGGAACCTAGCCAAATCGTCAAGAGACAAAGCATCTCCTCCAATTACATCGGCAAGCTCTCGAGCTCGTTCTTGAAGTTAAATCGATAAAATAAACAATAATCTCAAATTATCACCAACGCAGATCCGGAAAATGTATATAACAAAAACAACTCTTGTTAGAATGCTACAACAAGAAAAACAACTGCATTGTACCATAGGTTCGATTGGCAATTCGACTCTCGCTCCTTTTGTTTTGCACCATAAGCTAGTGCCTTCCCAGCACCACCAGCACCAATAACCACGAACAGCTTACGGCTAATGGCGATCCGGCTGCACTGCTCATGTTATATCTAGCTGTCAAGAAAAAACACGGTTAAAGAACTTCAGACAAAACAAACAACTGAAACCGTACATTGCTTAAAAACGAACAAGGAACCTTGTAATCCATCCTCGATGGCTGAAATAGCACCAATATAATCCGTGTTATAACCAAACAACTTCCCATCACTCTGTCTCCTTATAATGCAATTAACAGCTCCAATGGACTGTAATATTTAATCAAAGATAATGTTCAATCATGCACAGTTTTGACACATAGAAAACACTCATCTCCGAAAAAGTTGAAAGAATCGTGATGTACATAATTGTGGATGGGAATATTACCATTGCTAGATAAGTAAATAGTAAATTACCTTTGCAACGGATCTACCTCGTCACAGCACTTCACTGCGGTCTCCTTGTGAGGAATTGTACAGCTGCATGTGAGCCACAGTAGTAAATCATCTTGCAATATTATCCCATACGAAACCAAGATTCGGAATGTAATAATAGGCTTAACCCGTGCCACTCAGACTTGGGTGTGAGTATCAGGTACGTTATGTAAATTGTCATAGGTATGTTTGATATTTCCAAGTTTTTCCATGTATTTGGATGGTTGTTGGAAGCCATATCCCGGCACTCATGCTCGGATATGCGTCTAACAGAGGTACTTCTAGAAAATTAAAGAATCGGGCTAAATTGTAAAACAACTTACACAAGATAAATCCTATATGTACACCAACTAAAAATGTGCCACCGTGAGAAATGAAAATGTCCAACACAGGAACGAACCTGAATCCAGCAAAATCGGTCGATGAGTAAGTTCGGAGAAACATTTCTATGTCATCTACTAACAAGTGAACAAAGACCCCATTGAAACCAGCTGATTTGAATGCTTCATTGTAGAGCATAGGTGATTTGCTATGACCAACAGGCTTCCCAATAATCCCATACACTTTTGTATCAGGACCTAACTGCCTGAAATTGTATAGATTCAATAGATCGTTGATTGTCGGTTGACCAGGAGCTGAAACAACTCCAGCCTCAAGAGTTCGAAAGTAAGATAGCCACGAATTTTGTGCAGAGAATCCATGAAATCAACCCCTTCGCCCATAACAAGTCCAATTATAGGTACCTGAAATATTCAGCAGCAAATCAACCCAAAGAATTTAAACATACAAAGAATCTCAGAAACATATAATGCTCCAACAAGACGAAAGAAAACGACAAATCTATAACAGAAATGGCCCTTTCTGTCAAACTCATCATTATGCAAAAGTTTTGGCATAGATTATCGAATGTTTTACATTAACACTACTGCTGCTCGGTTTTCAGAAGTCCAACATTGCATTAACCATAAACAAATCTACTCAAGAGCGCCAATGTAAAGCAATAAGATTGTGTTTCATATTTATATTCATGGCGTATATGATTCTTACTTGAGAATGCACGGTTATCTGAAAATTACGTGCGACATCAGTGATGTCAATGGCCGTTGTCGCAATCTTCACTATATCGGCTCCAGTTGATTGTATTTTAACAACAAGGTTTCCGAGCTCCTCAACAGATGGAGTGCTCTGATAATTGTGAGAAGAAACTATAACTTGGATCTTTTCAGGCTTCTTTCCACCAATGGATTTTATGAATTCATGAGCAACCTTGAAAAGACAGCAATTTGGATCACTATAAGTTTACAGTTTACAGACAAAATAATTTGATATAATAAGATGTTATGTTCTATGTTACTTGGACTCTTCATTGTCATCAAAGTACATGTGTCTGACACATGGATGCTGGGATATGGCCTTCAAATGTAATCTACATACATGGAAAATTTTAGAAAAATCTGACCTTACCTATATCGTGCACATATCCGTATCCAACACTTGCACTCAAGTCCAAGTAACATAGCTTATATTTCAATCTACAGCTATACTACATCTGACTCTTTATTTTTCTTGAAGTGCCCATATTCGACCCATGTCCAGACATGGGTACAAGGATATAACCCTCCAAATACCTAAAAAATATTTGAACACACCCACGTCAAAATATACCCGTGTTTGGCACTCACACCAAACACGAGTAACATTGATCAAAAGAGTAAGAAACGAGCACTATACAATTTGAATCACTCCAAGATCAGTAGACTTTACGGTTTACACACAAAGTAACTAGATATAAAAGATGTGATGTTTCAATCAAGAGCTATGTTACTTCGACTCTTCATTTTTCTTAAGTACTTATGTCCGATTAATATCTAGATATAGGTATGAAAAAATAACCCTTTAAATACTTGGGAAAACTAAACACGCCCATGTGGGGTACATACTCATATTTGGCACTCACACTCATGCTGGAGTTCAAATAACATTGATCAAAGGGTAAGAAACAAGCACTATGTTACTTAAACTCTTGATTTTTCTGAAAGTACTAGTGTTAGGCGCATATCTGGACAGGGGCACGAGGATATAACTCTTCACATACACGAAAAAGCTTGAAAAAACGAACATACACATGTCGGACACATAATGCATTTGAGACTCACACCTAAGTTTTGAGTAACAAGGATAAAAAAAAAAAAAAAAAAGAGTAGGATACAAGCAGTATACAAATGAAGTTCTATGAAGCAAACCTTAAGCTCAACATCAATGTAATCAGCCCCTAACTCCATGGCTAATCGAAGAACATCTAATCTCTTTTTCTCATCACCATCATACTGGCCACCTTCCCATACTGGTCTGCAACACAAATTTGCAAGTTAAACAAGTCAAACAAGCTTAAAAGATCCATTAATGGTGGAATTTATGAAAGATTCAAACACGGGTAAAGAGGGAAATCCCAGAAAAAAAATTAAAAATACCCGTTAAAACTTGAAACCAAAGAAAATAAGTTAGAAAAGAAAATTGAAAAAAACCTGTAAGTGAAGAGTGTAGGCAAAGGGCATTGTTTGATTAAAACATTGAGGTCTTCAAAAGGGTTGAAATTCTTGAGACTATCCAATCTAATTTCCACAAGATCAGCAGTAGAAGCTTTAGCTTTAGCCATGAGAGTCACCATCTTATCAATAGAATCCGCCATTATTGGAGCACAAATCAGTGTGGGATTCTTGCTCATCTCACCTCCATTCACATCCATTTTCAAACCAGAAGCTGATGAAACAAGCTTTCAAATTGAAAAAAAAATCAAACCATCTTTCATCTGCTCATAAATTTAACAAAAAAAACACTAAATTAATCAAAAATCAAAAGCAATGAAGACTTACCAAGGGGTTGACAGTATCCATTTGGATTTGGTGAAGTTTTTGAGTGTGAAAACTCGAAGAGATAAAAGCCAAAGCCTACTTTTGGGGTGTAAGGGGTTATTGGTGTAGGCTAATTTTATCTGGGAACCTAATTGGTTGGTGGGACTTTTTGACAACTATTGGATCCACTTATCGGTCTAATAAGGGTAAATTACATAAATAGTCACTCAATTTTAGTACAGCAAATAAAATAGTCACTTAAGTTTTATTTTACGTTAAATTTATGACGGAAAATATTAATAAATGACTGATTTGTCACTGTTTAATAACGTTAGTGACCGTTTTGTTATTTTTTCAAAGTTAAGTGACTGAAATAAAACTTAAGTGACTGTTTTATCAGTTACTTCAAAGTTAAGTGAATATTGGTGTAATTTACCCTAATAATAATTAAATGAATATTAAAATAATGGGATAATAGAATTCTTCTCCCCTTAGCAATTAGGTTCATTTTGGTACTTGTACTTATTTTTAATTATTAAACTTGACAACTAGATCTATTTTGGTCGTTAAACTCAAATTCTATCAAGATTTAATTATGTGACCCGTGTTACTGATATAAAGTTTGATCGAGAACTGATCAATATAATGGTTTGAACAAAAGGGTTGGATCGATTGGCTTGAAAATTACTCGAAATTTATAAAAATAAAAAATAAGGACAAGAATCAATAGTTCAACCAGCTTAATAATTTTTTTTATTTTTTTAATTTTTATGAATTTTGTATTTAATTATTGTTGGTTTTGATGGTTGTACCGGTCAAATTAGTTGAATTGAGAACCAGTGATCTGACTTGTCCAACCATTGGCCCGATTATTTAAACATTGAATATAACCTTTTGTGATTGTACCATATCATCACCTAAAATTTTATATAATTTTTTTAAATTTTCAAGTGATGATGAGGCATAATTTAGAGTATCGTATCATCAAAGTTTTATATTTTCCAAATTTAGAAATTAAAATAGATCTAATTGTCAAGTTTAAATATCAAAATAGACAAAAAATAGTATAAGTATTAAAAACAATCTAATTACGAAATCTAGAGATAAAATATATTTATGAGATTAGTGAAGTCTAAATTATATAAATGTTCGTACAATTTAAATTGTGAAATTAGCTTTCAAGCTAATTTCAAAAAATAAAAATAAAAATTTATTGTTGTAGATATGATTGTTTGGATCGTATCAATTAAAAAAAGAATATTAATTTTAAAAATATTAAATTGATTAACTTAAAATCGATACTAATTAATTAAATCAAAAAATATTTGATTGAATCAAATTTTTAATATTTTATTTTATAATTTTTAATAATTTATTTAATCAAACTGATACCCACTACTTGAAAAACATTATAGGACTTGACAAAGTTAGGACATAGGTTTACCCATGAGTTTGAATAATCACTTTTTCTTTTGATTTTTAATTTCAATGTTTGGACCACCTACCTTTTATTTTATTAAACCTTATCACGTGTATCTTCTCTTATCACGTGTATCTTCTCTTTACTTTTATTTCTTTTTTTACCACTATTAAATTTTATAACGAGTGAGTGAAAAATTAAAATCTATTTAAAATTTTTAATTTTCAAAATTAAAAAATTAGGGATGATTATATTTAATACATATTACATCATTAATCACTAAATTATAGAAAATTTTTGTTTTAGTCACTTAACTATTTAAAATTTTTATCTAAGTCGTTAAATTTTTAAAGCTGCATCTAACGATCGAAAGTTCTCTTTTCATTTCTTTTTCTACAATTTAGTTTTTCTTTTCATGAAATAGTTTTGAAAGTTATGAATTTGTAAACCAAAATTCAATTAGTCTTTTCTCCGATCTCCAACACTAGCCATCGATCGGTTTAGATCTAAGTTATGTTCTTTTACTTGTCGATGGGTATTGATCTACAAGATCTGATTTTTGTCGAATCATCGCTTAAAACTTGTTGAGAACTTTTTAAGAAAAAACTTAACAACCTAGTGACTTAAATAAAATATTTTGAACTGTTTGCTTAAATGAAAATTTTCAAATAATTTAGTGACTAAATTATAACTTTTCTAATTAAATGACTAAAATAAAAATTTATCTATAATTTAGTGACTAATGATAAAATTGACCCTTATATATATTGTACAGTAAAAGGAGGAAGAAAATGAAATCTAGTCTATATAAGCTAGTCATATAGACTCCATTAGTCTAAATTCAGAGGGCATCATATAAAAATGGGTTAATGTATGGGTTTCAATTTGATAAGTAATTCTATATTGGGTCTTTTATTTAAATTAGATTTTGAACTTGAAAATTGTTCTCGTATTGAGACTAGGGGCTAGTTTAGCATGTTTTTTGAAAAACATATTTTTAAAAATTTTGGTTTAAGATTTAAGTGTTTAGTATTGCTATCAAAAAGTGATTTTGAGAAATAAAATGTCCATTTTAGACATGGTATTATAAAGTAACAAATATGCATTTAAATAATATTTAAATTAGTTAATATTATGATATTTTAGTAAGAATATAAAAATAATTTATTATAACTTATTGTTAATATTTTAATATATGAAATATAAATTTTAAATATTTTAAGCAATTAATATTGATTAGTTATAAAATGTATATTTTAAATATTTAAATATAACCATTAAATATTTATAATTATATATTAACACATTTGTATTATTTGAAGAAATATTTTTTAATTAATGATTTTATTTTAAAATGTAATTTGAATATATAACCCATATTAGATATTAACATAATATAGAAAACATAAACCTAACAAATTAAAATATTACATGTATTTGGATTAAAGTTTTAAAAATGGGTAATATTTATATACCAAATATAAATATTAAAAATTTTACACTAACATTTGCAATTTAAAGTGAGTGAAAAATGGGAGAAGAAAATGGAGGAATGAAAAAGTAATAATACTTAGGAAGTGTTTTTGGGCAATTTACCAAAAAAGCCCTAAAATTTTAAAATTACGAAATGGGTCATTTGTAGAAAATTTACTGGAAAGGACCAATTCCCCAAAAGCGCGCCCACGTCGGTAGCGTTTTTGGGAAATCGACCTAAAAGCGCCGCAGATTGCGTTTTGTCCACTCAAAAAAAAACGCGTCCCACGAGACGCGCTTTTGCCGATGTGGACAAAAGCGTCCCTGTATGCGCTTTAGCCGTCTTGATCATATTTTTTTTTAACCGTTGGGGAGCCAACGGTCAGAAAAAAAAAGTATAAAAGCCCCCCACCCTTTATTTTTTTCACATTTCAATCCTTTCTCAATATTCTCTCAATATTCTCTCAATTTTCTCTCAATTTTCTCTCAAGGTCTTTGAAATTTACTCCCAAATTTCAAAAATAGTCCATTACTATTTACGAAAAAGCCCTTTTAATTTTTTTAATATATCTTTTTGGAAAATTTTGAAATTTTTATCGGATTACAATGGTAGGAATTACGTCGCTTAGACGAAAGCACATTCCACGAGCAAATGAGAATGGTAAGTTTTAATTTTAATTTTTCAATATAATTTAATTTTTTCAATTATGCAATTTCAATTAATTGTTAATTTTATAATTTTTAAATAGTCTGTAGATCGGTGTTGGAATGTTATATTCACAACATGCATGGTCCCCATCGCCTTAATCGAGAATTACCGCGGAAGTGGGTTTTTGGCACGTGGCCACGATAGTAGGGGTTCAAGTTGGGCCGCCTTTGATCGGTAGCGTTGATTGAGAGGTGGAGACCGAGACCCACACTTTCCATCTTCCATGCGAGAGTGTACCATCACTTTAGAAGATGTGCAATTGCGGTTGGATTCTGGGTGGGCGGCCCGGTGAGTCACCGTCCGTAACATCTATCGATTGGATGGCCGTATGCTACGAGCTTCGGGTGCCATTCCGGATAGAATTCAAGCTCGGATCGATATGGCACAGTTACGAGGCGTATTCCGAGCCGAACGAGGTTCGACCAAAGTAGAAAGAATACAAGTATGCTCGGGCATACATTCTTCAAATAATCGGAGGCTATCGATCTGGGACCTCTCTAGAAACCTCGTCCATCCGAGATGGCTTCAAACTTGTTGATTTCGAGGCAGCGGTGAATTGAGTTGGGGTCCGCGTCTTGTCGAGGTTGTACCGGAGATGTCTTGAGTGTGGCTGTCGAGTAAAGCAAAATCGAGGTTGTCTATCATTACTGCGGTCATGGGCATGGTTCCATTTCTATTTTACGCCTCGACTCGACCACCCATATTTATTCCCACTGATAACGAGGTAAATTTAATATTATATTTTACAATTATTTCGTAGATTTATAGTATAATTGCATGCTAAAAGTTTATTTAATTAGGTGGAACCATTCGGCGAGTCATGTTGGAATACCTAACTCGCTTGAGGATATATGGCTCCTATTGGACCAAAGGTCGGAATCACAAGTAAGTTTCGAATTTTGTTATTATAATTTAGTATTTCGTATGTAGTGTCTAATATTAGGTATATAACTAATATTTTGGTAATGTTAATATAGTTTCAATGGACACCGTACGAGGATCCAAAATTGAGGCGAGAATTTTGAGGAGTTCCTCCAAAATTGAACAGTTGTACGTAAAGGTCCCATTGATCACCTACGTGACCGTGGAAATGCACTAGGCGGTCGGGTTCTGCGACAATTTAGATTCTGCAACCGATCCTCGTGCCACCGGAGGTGCTCGATGATGATAAACACAAAGAGACTTCTGCAATACCGCATACCTAATTGGCCAAGATTTTGGTCGAGTCATATCGAGGCGATGGAGAACCGGTATGACTATATACCGACCGGAACCGATAGTCATTCCGGAGTTAGCGTGCGTGCAGAGTACATGCCATGGTTTAGGATCCATGGCAAGTCGTATCTGTTGTCCGGAAGAAGAGGCGACGACAACTTTGCGGCGAAGGAACGCCAGCCCCTTTAAATCCAAGGAGAAGGGGTGATGAGACAGGCCATCATCGGTACCGACAACCGATCCGGCCCATCGATTCGGTAACAACACCGATATCCCAAAGATTCTACCGTTCATGCCGGTGCGTACCCTTCCCTTATATGTATCCTCCTAACCCATATATGTTTCAGTTTCTTAGTCCTAGCCCAGGTTAGAGTGCATGGTCGGGTTCGAGTCCGTTCGACTAATTTATCTCGCCACCGATGGTGAGGCCGACGTCGCATGTGGGTTCGAGGAGGCGCCGTCGGGAGCACTTCTTTTTCCAGCTCTTCTCCGTCGGGATGCGATCCACCCCACCGTGGTTTATGCAAACACCTCCGAGTCATTATTTTATCGAGTGGGTCACCATCGCAACATCGAACTGGACCCACCGCCGACGGAACCCGATTCCTCACGAGGTTCCACGACCACGGAAGCCGGAAGAAGGAGGAATCCAGTAGCAGAATCAGCCAGCCGTGTGGCACTTGGTTCCCACCCCAGATCGACACTAAAATAGAAGTGGTTTAATTTTTTTTTGTAATTAAGTTGTAATATATTTAATAAAATTTGAGTTTACTTTTTTATTGTAATTTAATTTTTAAATTTATTTAATTTTAATAACTTTGACAAAATAGAGTTGGTTTAATTTTTTTTGTAATTAAGTTGTAATATATTTAATAAAATTTGAGTTTGCTTTTTTATTGTAATTTAATTTTTTAATTTATTTAATTTTAATAACTTTGACAAAATAGAATTGGTTTAATTTTTTTTGTAATTAAGTTGTAATATATTTAATAAAATTTGAGTTTGCTTTTTTTATTGTAATTTAATTTTTTAATTTATTTAATTTAATAACTTTGACAAAATAGAATTGGTTTAATTTTTTTTGTAATTAAGTTGTAATATATTTAATAAAATTTGAGTTTGCTTTTTTTTATTGTAATTTAATTTTTTTAATTTATTTAATTTTAATAACTTTGACAAAATAGAATTGGTTTAATTTTTTTTTGTAATTAAGTTGTAATATATTTAATAAAATTTGAGTTTGCTTTTTTTATTGTAATTTAATTTTTTAATTTATTTAATTTTAATAACTTTGACAAAATAGAATTGGTTTAATTTTTTTTTGTAATTAAGTTGTAATATATTTAATAAAATTTGAGTTTGCTTTTTTATTGTAATTTAATTTTTTAATTTATTTAATTTTAATAACTTTGACAAAATAGAAATGGTTTAATTTTTTTTTGTAATTAAGTTGTAATATATTTAATAAAATTTGAGTTTGCTTTTTTATTGTAATTTAATTTTTAAAATTATTTAAATTTTAATACCTTTGACAAAATAGAATTGGTTTAATTTTTTCTTGTAATTAAGTTTTAATATATTTAATAAAATTAGAGTTTGCTTTTTTATTGTAATTTAATTTTTTAATTTATTTTAATTTTTTAATAAAATAAAATTATTGTACAAAAGTTCACCGTTTTCCTCCAAAAAATAGATATTACATAGCCAATATGAGACAAAAGGCCTAAAAACACGGTCAACTATTCCGATTTGGACACGGCGAGATGTATGGCGGGGTTCCTACACCATCCATACAGTAGAATTTGGTTGCTTGTTTCTGATATTCATATTGTTACGTATTCTAGTCGAGCAAGGTCGACCTTTTGGTTCTTGCCTCAATTGTCTATCCGGCAACAATTATACTGGTGCAAGCGATACCGATGGCCACTTACATTCATCTGGGACTGGTGAGAATACGTGTCTCCACATGTTGTACATGTTTTCTAAATACACTTCGTCGACATATCTCATTAGATCAAGACAGAGATTCTGACAAGCCGCAATTACATGGGCGCATGGGTAACGAAGTGCATCAAATATCCCATCCGCAGTCCTATTTGTCAAATGTACACGATAATGGCCGCCAACAATACCTTGGTTTGGTCTGTCAAACTCCGTGACACAAAACCATAGGTTGTCGCGATCGTGACACACTGTGTGCATGGTGTTCGCCCGTGCCTTCCCACGGTTTATTTCTTGCAAGACATTCGGGCTCCATACATGGCCTCCTTGCATCTGCCCTCTATAACTCGCTGCTCTCTTCGAAAATAGTGCCACTAACCAAAAATATGTCTCTCGCAAAACTGATGTAATCAGCAGATGACGAGTTCCTTCGTAATGTAATTTATGCATTCGGCGGGTTTGTGGTCATATGCCCATATCGTAGGATGCCGTCATATGCTTGTGTCCACTGCTTGAAAGGAATATTGCACAGTACCTTTGCGCCTTCGGCGTTATCTCGGCGCAAACATCCCAAAGATCTCGTGAAAACGGTCTTTATTGATCTCATACCGCCAATATACGTTGATAGCAAATATTACATACCACTCTTCAATTGAGAATAAATTGAATATTACAAACGAAATTATATCAATAGACATTTCATACCCATATCGGTCACTTGTCAAGCTTTACGTCTTTTAGATCGATGTTGCCCATAGTAGTTGGATGAAACATGCCTCGTAATATCGATGGTGTGTGCGATGCCACGTGCTTCCCTGGCGTTCTATTGCCGCAAGTATTCCAGGGCCCCGATCTGATATAACGCACATGTCAGGTTGGGGGCAAACATGCCTCCTTAACCTAGATAGGAAGAAGTCCGATCATCACCGACTCCCGGTGTTATTGAGAACATAATCGGAAGGATTCTCCCACAGTCGTCTTGTGCCACAGCTAGCAATAGTCGATGCGTATATCTACCATACATAAAGGTACCGTCAATTTGTACCAATGGCTTGCGATATTTAAAGACATCTCGGCATTGCTTAAATGTCCGAGCAGACGCTTGAACACTGCGCATCCACGGAAAGCGGGCGATCGTTGTAATCATGCAAGTTCCGTTTCAAGTCCGTCTTTGCACGGACATATCTCTCCAAAGACTGACACCACCGCCACACTTCATTATATGAAGTGTCTCACCCACTATGTAACTTTTCTAACGCCTATACGCTTTGGCTATCCAAGCGTTTACGTAAGAGGCGTGTACCTCAATTATTTACTGAATACTTCCAATTAAGGCCGACAATACGTAGTCTTGGGATCGGCCTTCACCGTCGGCATTATTAGTTTAGCCAACATGTTTGAATCCATCTTCGGATGATCTTGTGTTACATATGTCAACGAAACGTTAAACAATACAACATTACATATTATTACATTATTGAAATCATTGAACACATAGTGGTGCTTGCACTGCAAGACATGTATGTGGACCTTTGTACTTTTATCTCCACAACCTCGTCCTTTTCCTCAACGACGCCATGATTTTCCATGAACATGTGCCATCTTACCTTTGCTTCGCCTCGAACTTATCGAGCTTTGATTTAACCACCTTGTAGTTAACACCGTTCTTAATGTTGAACTGTTTCAATGTAGCAAGAAAAGTATTTTTGTTGGAAAAATGGTTACCCACTTCTAATTGGTCCAAATCCAACGAAGAATCTGTACGGTCACGCGTCCGGTGTGGTAGTTCAGAAACTCAATGCATCATCTTGAGATAGATCGACATTGTGCATGTGGGTTGGAGCGAAATGCATACGAATAGCGGATCTTCTTCTTCTTCTTCCGAACCGCCTCAACGTCTTGGTACAATTGGAGCGGCTCGGTTGAGAAAATAATCCAATTTCTGCACCGTCGAGCCCTGCCTCCCGAGGTGGATCCACATCAAATTCATCGTCTGACCCTCCATAACCTGCAACAAACGAGGGCCCCTCACCGGTGGATGTCGTCGGGAGTACATCATCCCTCCTTAAACATCTTTCGTAAAGATTCCAATCGTATGTGGATTGCCAACCACTAGAAGTTGACGACGTCCCCCAATACGTATTTCTATCATTGAACATCGAATGACGGATATGCATGTCCCATCCACCAACCGAGTGTCGTGCAGGGGTTATGTTTTCCATACTACTACTGCACGGGCACTTCGTGTTTTGCCTCCCACTTACGAGTGTCGGCTTGGGTCGTGTATTCCCTCGAGCGGCGATAGATGTCGAGGTCGAGAAGATCACTTGGAAATGAAAATTCTACATATACCTCGATATAGGGTGATCCACTGGCAAGATGAGTCTCCACCATTGCCTCAAAGCTCCGAGCACCTTTGATGTCGAACGACTCATATCTCACCGGATCAACCGAGCGCAAAATCTATACTTAATACCTTTGAACTTTCATTGGCGTTGTTCCAAATATTTTACGCCTAATTCTTTTGAAGTTCTACTAAATCGATGTTCGATTAAAACTCGATCATGTTGTATTTTACGATAAGAAAAATAATGCCATTTTCGATTATCACGAACTTCACCGTCGTAGTAAATAACAAAGATTAATCGTTCACTCATTTTAATTTTTTTCCTTTTGCCAAATTTATTGTTGTAGATATGGCTGTTTGAATCGTATCAATTAAAAAAAGAAATTGATTTTAAAAAATATTAAATTGATTAACTTAAAATTGATACGAATTAATTAAATTAAAAAATATTTGATTGAATCAAATTTTAATATTTTATTTTATAAATTTTTAATAATTTATTTAATCAAACTGATACCCACTACTTGAAAAACATTATAGGACTTGACAAAGTTAGGACATAGGTTTAATCATGAGTTTGAATAATCACTTTTTCTTTTGATTTTTAATTTCAACGTTTGGACCACCTACCTTTTATATTATTAAACCTTATCACGTGTATCTTCTCTTTTACTTTTATTTCTTTTTTTACCACTATTAAATTTTATAACGAGTGAGTGAAAAATTAAAATCTATTTAAAATTTTTAATTTTCAAAATTAAAAAATTAGGGATGATTATATTTAATACATATTACATCATTAATCACTAAATTATAAGTAAATTTTTATTTTAGTCACTTAACTATTCAAAATTTTTTATCTAAGTCATTAAATTTATTTAAAAGCTGCATGCAACGATCGGAAGCTCTCTTTTCATTTCTTTTTCTACAATTCAGTTTTTCTTTTTCATGAAATAGTTTTGAAAGTTATGAATTTGTAAACCAAAATTTAATCAGTCTTTTTCTCTGATCTCCAACACTAGCCATCAGATCGGTTTAGATCTAAGTTATATTCTTTTACTTGTCGAAGGGTATTGATCCACAGTACCAATTATCGAATCATCGCTTAAAGCTTGTTGACAGAACTTTTTTAAGAAAAAACTTAACCGCCTAGTGACTTAAATAAAATATTTTGAATTGTTTGCTTAAATGAAAATTTTCAAATAATTTAGTGACTAAATTATTACTTTTCTAATTAAATGACTAAAATAAAATTTATCTATAATTTAGTGACTAATGGTAAAATTGACCCTTATATATATCGTACAGTAAAAGGAGGAAGAAAATGAAATCTAGTCTATATAAGCTAGTCATATAGACTCCATTAGTCTAAATTTAGAGGCATCATATAAAAATGGGTTAATGTATGGGTTTCAATTTGATAAGTATTTCTATATTGGGTCTTTTATTTAAATTAGTTTTGAACTTAAAAATTGTTCTCGTATTGAGACTAGGGCTAGTTTACCATATTTTTTGAAAAACATATTTTAAAAATTTTAGTTTAAGATTTAAGTGTTTAGTATTGCTATCAAAAAGTGATTTTGAGAAATAAAATGTCCATTTTAGACATGGTATTATAAAGTAACAAATATGCATTTAAATAATATTTAAATTAGTTAATATTATGATATTTTAGTAAAATATAAAAATAATTTATTATAACTTATTGTTAATATTTTAATATATGAAATATAAATTTTAAATATTTTTAAGCAATTAATATTAATTAGTTATAAAATGTATATTTTAAATATTTAAATATAACCATTAAATATTTATAATTATATATTAACACATTTGTATTATTTTAAGAAATATTTTTAATTAATGATTTTATTTTAAAATGTAATTTGAATATATAACCCATATTACATATTAACATAATATAGAAAACATAAACCTAACAAATTAAAATATTACATGTATTTGGATTAAAATTTCAAAAATGGGTAATATTTATATATCAAATATAAATATTAAAATTTTACACTAACATTTGCAATTTAAAGTGAGTGAAAAATGGGAGAAGAAAAATGGAGGAATGAAAAGTAATAATACTTAGGAAGTGTTTTTGGCCCAAGAAAAGCTAAAAAATTTAACTTATTGAGTAAAAGTGTTTTTGAAAAGTCACTCATGTTAGCCGAAAGCTTCTTGTTTAGCATAACTTTTCTTTTAAAAGTGATTTTTAAACCAAAAGTGATTTTTTTAAGCATTACTAAAGATAACTTAAAACTTTTGAGGGTCAAAGTTAGTTTTTCATATTTTCTTGGAAAAAAAGTTGGGTTCAAAAAAAGTTTAGGCCTCAACAGTGGCGAAACTAAGGGGTTGGCAGTGGGTCCTCCCCAAAATGAAAATTTTTTATGACTCTTTTAAAATTTTTAATTAGTAAAAATAAAATTACACTTTGGCCGCCCTTAAAAGTATAAAAATTTGATTTAATATTTTAAAAATTATAAAGATATAGTGTATCAAAATGGTGGAATTGTATTTTTTTATCGTAAAAATTATAAATTAATTTCAGACTCCCTCTCGCCCTTGGGCCATGTGGGAATAATTGTCAATTTCATAGATTAACTTAGACAAAAAAATTTAAACTTTTTATTATAATCGTATTGGGTTTAAATTTATGGCCAATTTACCAAAAAATACAAAACTTTAAAAAAATTTATGGAGAAGGACCTAAAAAATAATTATTTACAGGAAAGGGTCATTTCCCCCGAAAACGCGTCCACGCCAGCGCGTTTTCAGGGGATGAATCAGGAAAGCACGTCTACGAGGGAGCGCTTTATGCCACATCAACAAAAAAACGCGTCCTCGAGGGCGCGCTTTACTGATGTGGCAAAAGCGCTCCCTGTGGACGCGCTTTTGCCCTCCAACTGTAAAAAAAAAAAAAAAAAACTATAAAAACTCCCCCACGCTTTTATTTTTTTCACACAAAAGTCCTTACTCATTTTTCTCTCAACTTTCTCTCAAATTCCTCTAAAATTCCTCTCAAATTTCACAATAGTCCTTTAATATTTACAAAAAAACCCTTTTTAAATTTTTTGAAATATTTTTTTGATAAATTTAAAAATATTCAATCGTATTAGCAATGGTCGAAGAATTAATTCGTCTCGACAATAAACACATCTCCGTCGATCAAATGACAATGGTGAGTTTTATTTTAATTTTTCAATACTATTTAATATTTTTAAGTTTATGCAATTTTAATTAAATTTTATTTTATAATTTTTTAAGCGATCGTAGATCGGTGTTGCAATGTTATATTCATAATATGCAGTCCGCCATCGCCGTTGATCGAGAATTACCTGCGGGAAGTGGGTTTTTAGCACGTGGCCATGATATGGCAGGGGTGCAAGTTGAACCCGAAGTTAATCAGTGCATTGATTGAGATGTGGAGACCCGAGACGCACACTTTCCATCTTCCATGCGGAGAGTGTACTATCACTTTGGAAGACGTGCATTTGCAATTGGGATTGCTGGTGGATGGGTACATAGTCACCGAGTCCGCAACTTTTGGTGATTGGGTGCTATTTCGGATAACATTTACGGAGGTCGGATCGAGATGGACTGGTTACGAGACACATTCCCGGAGCCGAATAATAAGTCGGTCGAAATAGAAAGAATACGGTATGTTCGGGCATACATTCTTGAGATGATTGGAGGCTATCTGATGTCGGACTTGTCACGAAACCTCGTACATCTGAGGTGGCTATTGAAACTCGTTGATTTAGAGTAGCCGGTGAATTGAGTTGGAGGTCTGTCGTGCTAGCAAAATTGTGCCGAGAGATGTGCGGGGCAACGCGACCGAATAAAGCGAAAATCGGAGGTTGCCTATCACTACTACAATTATAAGTACGATTTTGATTTCTATTTTTACGTCCTCGAGTCGACTACCCATATACATTCCCACTCATAACGAGGTAAATTTAATATTAGATTTTACAACTATTACATAGATTTAAAATATAATTGTATGCTAAAAATTTATTCGATTAGGTAGAATCATTCGACGAGTTATAGTGGAATACCTACATCGCTTGAAGATATACGGCTTCTATTAGAGCAACGGTCGGAAGCACAAGTAAGTATTAAATAAAATATATTTTCGTAATAAAATAGGCGTTTCGTATTTAGTATTTAGTATTTAGTATTTAGTATATAACTAATATTTTTTATCATGTTAATATAGTTTGAATGGACACCATACGAGGTCCATCAATTGAGCGATAATTAGGAAGAGTTTTTCAAAATCGAACATTTGGCATGTGAAGGTGCCATTGGTCAACTATGCCACTGTGGAGATGCACCAGTCAGATCGGGTTTTTCGTCAATTTGGATTCCGACAACCAATTCTCGTGGCACCTGAGGTGCTCGATGATGAGCACAAAGTCGACTTACGGCAGTTGCATACGGATTGGCCAAGATTTTGGTCAGCGTATATGAAATTGTGGGAGAACCGGTATGATTATATACCTACTCGGGAACCGATCATCGTTCCTAAGTTAGCGTGCGTGCCGGAGTACATGCCATGGTTTAGGATCCATAGTAAGCCATATTTATTGTTAGAAGACGAGAGGCGACGACAACTTCGTGAACAAAAGGAACGACGGGGCCCTTTAAATCCAAGGAGAAAGGGTGATGAGACGGGACCATCAACAGCGTCGACACAACCACCGGGCCCATCAACAGCGCCCACACAGTCACCAGGCCCAACACTTCAACCGACGACACCCACATCATAGCCTATTCAGATTATGCCAGGTGCGTACCCTAGCCCTTATATGTATTCTAACCCTTATATGTTTCCTTTTCCCAGTCCCATGGCAGGTTGAAATGCATGGCCCGGTTCGATTCTGTTTCCAACTACTCTGGCTAGCCAGCCGATCTATATGCCACAGTCGCATGAGGGATCACACAAGACGCCGTCGGGGAGCTCTTCTTTTTACCAATCTCCTTCACCTTACGGGATTCAGACACCTCCGCCATGGGCGATGCAAACACCTCACCAGTCAATATTTTATCAAGGTGGGTCATCATCCCAACACCCACAACCAAACCCCCTGCTGGAGGAACCAAAATTCCCGCTTGAGGTTTCACAACCCCTCTAGAAGCTAGAAGAAGGAGGAATCCAGTAGCGTCATCAACCACTCTTATGTGGCCTTGATTCCACCAAACACCAACATTGATTTCATTGTCATTATTTTATTATTTTATTGTATTTTTATACATTTAATAAAATAAAAGATGTTTTAATTTTTATTGTAATTTAATTTAATTTTTATCTTTAATTAAATAAAAGTTATTTTTGTAATTTAATTTTATATCTTAAATAAAATAAAAGTTGTTGTTTATTTTTATTGTAATTTATTTTTATATCTTTAACAAAATAAAAGTTGTTTTTATTTTTATTGTAATTTAATTTTTTAATAAATAAAAGTAGTTGTTTATTTTTTGTTTTAATATAATTTTTTATCTTCAATAAAATAAAAGCTATTTTTTATTTTTATATCTTTAATAAAATAAAATTGTTGTTTATTTTTTATTGTAATTTATTTTTATATATTTAATAAAATAAAATTATTGTTTATTTTTATTGTAATTTAATTTTTTATCTTTAATAAAATAAAATTTGTTGTTTATTTTTATTGTAATTTAATTTTTTATCTTTAATAAAATAAAAGTTGTTTTTTATTTTTTGTTGTAATTTATTTTTATATCTTTAATAAAATAAAGTTGTTGTTTATTTTTATTGTAATTTAATTTTTTATCTTTAATAAAATAAAAGTTGTTGTTTATTTTTTATTGTTATTTAATTTTTATCTTAAATAAAATAAAAGTTTTTATTTTTATTGTAATTTATTTTTATATCTTTAATAAAATAAAAGTTGTTGTTTATTTTTTATTGTAATTTAATTTTTTATCTTTAATAAAATAAAATTTTGTTTATTTTTTATTGTAATTTAATTTTTTATATTTATTTTTTATTGTAATTTAATTTTTTATCTTTAATAAAATAAAAGTTTTTGTTTATTTTTAATTGTAATTTAATTTTTATCTTTAATAAAATAAAAGTTATTGTTTATTTTTATTGTAATTTAATTTTTTATCTTTAATAAAATAAAATTTTTCTTTATTTTTATTGTAATTTAAATTTTTTATCTTTAATAAAATAAAAGTTGTTGTTTATTTTTTATTGTAATTTAATTTTTTATCTTTAATTTTTTATTGTAATTTATTTTATTTTTATATATAGAAATTAATAAGAAATGGATGAATTAGGACTAAATTGAATAAGTGAAAAATATGATAGGTTAATTTGTAATTTTATCAAGATGGATGTTGATGCAATTTATGAATTTTGAATGATCGTAAGGGGCAAAATACGCATTTAGCAAGAAAGATAATTTTGAAGAATAATGATGATGGTGATATTTTAGATTAATTGAATAACCTTTTTTTTTTTTTTTTGCAACTTAGTCATTCTATAAAATTTCACCATTTTCATCAAGAAATTAAAAGAATTTTCAATGTCAGCAGCAGACAAAAAATGATAAGGAGACTATCAACTATTCCGATTTAGACACAAGTGAGATGTATGGCCTGGGTTTCTACATCATCCGCATAACTTCCGTTGGTTGGTTGTTTCTCAGATATCCATATTGTTGCGTATTCTAGTCGAACAAGGTCGACCCTTTGGTTTGCGACGCAGTTCTCTATCTGTAATGACTTATCTGAGCAAGTGATCTGACGGACCACTTATGTTCATCCGGATTGGTGGAATCGTGTCTCCATACGTTGTACATGTATTCTATTTTATACACTTTGTCAACATAGCTCATGGGATTCAGACGGAGATTTTGACAAGCCGCAATTACATGAGCGCATGGATAACGAAGTGCATCAAATATCCCACAGTCGTAGGTCTTATTTCTCAAGTGTACACACGATATTGCCCTTCAACAATACCTTGGTTCGGTCTATCAAACTCTGTCACACGAAACCATAGGTTGTCGCGATCGTGACACACTGTGTGCATGGTGTTGGCCCGTGTCTTCCCCTTGTTAATTTCTCGCAATACCTTCGCGCACCATACATGACCTCCTTGCATTTGGCTTTTATAACTCACTACTCGCTTCGAAAATAGTGTTGCTAAACGAAAATATGTCTCTCGTACAACCAATGTTATCGGCAAATGATGCGTTCCTTTTAGAACAGAATTTATGCATTCGACTAGGTTTAAGGTCATATGACCATATCGTAGGCCGTTGTCATATGCTTATGTTCACTGTTCGAAAGGTATGTTGCATACGTAGGTTGTGCCTTCTTCGTTAACTGAGCGCAAACTCGCCAACATCTTGTGAAAACAGTCCTTATTGATCTCGTACTCTGCCAATAAAGTTGATAGCGAATATTACATACCACTCTTCAATTAAGAATAAATTGAATATTACAAACAAAATTATATTAATAGATATTACATACCCATATTGGTCACTTGCTGTCTTTCACTTGTAGATCGATGTTACTCGTGGTAGTTGGACACAACATGCCTTAAGCAATATCAATAGTGTGTGCGCGATGCCACAAGCTTCCCTGTTGCTCTATTGCGGCTAGTATTCTAGGGCCCCAATCTGATATAATGCATATATCAGGTTGGGGGCAGACATACCTCCTTAACCTAGATAGAAAGAAATTCCAGTCATCAGCTGACTCCTTGATGTTATTGCAAATGCAATTGGAAGGATTCTCTCACTGCCATCCTGTGCCACAGCTAGCAATAGCCGATCGTATATCTACCATACATAAAGGTACCGTCAATTTGTACCAATGGCTTACAGTATAGAAATGCGTCTCGGTGTTGCTTAAATGTCCAAAACAGACACTTGAACACTTGGCATCCATGGAGTAATCGATCATTGTAGTACGTCGATTCCATTTCAAGGTCTGTTATGCTATTTGAGACATATCTCTCCAGCACCTGACACTACTGCCACACTTCATTATATGAAGCATCCCACCGACCATGCAACTTTTCCAACGCTTTCTACTTAGCTATCCAAGTCTTTCGGTAAGAGGGCGTGTACCCCAATTGGCTATAAATATTGCCAATTAAGGCCGGTACTGTAGTCTTAGGATCCTCCTTCACTGTCGGTATTATTAAGTCAGCCACCATCTCTGAATCCATCTTCAAATGATCTTGTGAAACACCTGTCAATGAAGTACGTTAAATAATACAACATTACGTAATATCAATATTATTCAAAAATCTTGAACACCTAATGATACTGTGCTGGTAAGACATGTATGTGAACCTTTGTACTTTTTAATCTCCTACAAGCCTGTCTATTTCCTCAATTAGGCCATTATCTTTCATGAACATGTACCATCTTACACTGCACACTTGGCCTCGTACTTATCGAGTTTGGATTTAACCACGTTGTAGTTAACCCCGTTCTTGATGCTATATTGTTTCAATGCACCAAGAAAAGTATCCTTGTTGGAAAACTCTTTACCAACTTCTAATTCGTCCGAATCTAACGACGAACTTGTACGATCACGCGTTCTGTGTGGTAGTTTAGGAAACTCCAATGCATCGTCTTGAGATAGATCAATATTATGCATGTAGGCTGGAGGCGAGTACGCCCTGAATCGCGGATCTTCTTCTTCTTTATCTGAACCGCCTTCAACATCTCAAGTACGGTTGGAACAGGCTCCAGTTCAGAAAATAATGCAACTTCTGCACCATCGGGGCCGGGCTCTCGAGGTGGATCCACATCGGACTCATCATCATCTACAACGAACGAGGCCCCCTCACCGGTGGATGTCGTGGGGAGTACATTATCCCTTCTTAAAAAAATTTCGTAACGTTCCCAATCATATGTGGATTGCCAACCACTAGAAGTTGATGGCGTTCCCCAATATGTATTTCTAGCATCGAACGTCGAAGGAAGGATATACATGTCCCATCTACCAACCGAGTGTCGTGCAGGGGTTGTGTTTTCCATACTACCACCAAACACGTGTGCTTCCGTATTCTGCCTCCCACTAACAGAGTGTCAGCTTGGGGTCGTGTATTCCCCTCGAAAAGTAGTAGATGTTGAAGTAGAAGGAAGATTACTTGGAGATGAAAATTGTACATATACCTCAAGATAGGGTGATCCATTGGCAAGATGAGTCTCCACCATTTCCTCCAAACTCCGAGGACCTTTGATGTCAAATGAGTCATATCTCACGGGATCAACCAAAGCACAAAATATATACTTAATAGACTGAACTTTCATTGGCGTTGTTCCGAAGATTTTACGCCTAATTCTTTTGCAAAGTTCTGTCAAATCTATGTTCCGGTTAAAAATCAGTCGCGTTGTATTCTCCGATAAAAAAAACACCATTTTCGGTGTCACAAACCTCACCATCATAGTAAATAACAGCACCAATACGTTCACTCATCTTCAATTTTTATTTTACTTTTGCTTCAATTTCTGTTATGCAACCTGAGAATGAAATTTGGATCATTTATAGACGAATATTGCCAGAGACTATTGTAGTAAAAGAGCGTCCACGTGGGAGTTTTTTCAATACTCTTGCTGACAGTGCATCCTGCTTTAAGCGTTTTGGTCACTATTTGTTTAGAAACGTCTTTTCAAAATTATTTTGCTAGAGACTCATCAGAGCAAAGAAGCGTCCACGTGGGAGCTTTTTGATACTCTTCTTGACAATTGCATCCTGCTTGAAGTGTTTTGGTCACTATTTGTTGAAATGTCTTCTCAAAATTATTTTGCGAGACTCATGTAAAAAAGCGTCCATGTGGGAGCTTTTTCGGCACTCTTCTTGACAATGCATCTTGCTTGAAGCGTTTTGGTCACTATTTGTTGAAACGTCTTCTCAAAATTATTTTGCTAGAGACTCAGTAGCAAAAGAGTGTCCACGTAGGAGCTTTTTGATATTATTGCGACAATGCATCCCGCTTGAAGCATTTTGGTCACTATTTGTTCGAAACGTCTTCTCAAAATTATTTTGCGGATACTCTTTGTAAAAAAAATTCAAATAATTTTTTTTGCTAATATATTTTCCAAAAACCTTAAACTTAAAATTATTTTAATTAATTAACTCTAAAATCTAGTTCATTAATTTTTCCTTTAAAACCCTAAACGCTAAGACCCTAAAAAATCCTAAATCGTAGCCCTAAAACCCTAAAAACTCATTCCTTAACACTAAAAATAACTGAATAACCAATCGGGGGAAAGAGCAAAAGCGCGTCCACGAGGGAGCGCTTTTGCCACATCAGCAAAGCGCGCCCTCAAGGACACCTTTTTTGCTGATGTGGTACAAAGCGCTCCCTCGTGGACGCACTTTCCTGATTCATCCCTAAAAACGCGCTGACGTGGATGAGTTTTCGGGGGAAATAGTCCTTTCCGGTAAATAATTATTTTTTAGGACCTTTTCATAATTTTTTAAAATTTAGTATTTTCTGATAAATTGACCTAAATTTATCATATTTACTTGAATAATTAAGACTGAGTAGATTTCACTAGCAATTTTTTTTTTGTTAGATAGATTTGAAGATTGGTTAAGTGAAAAAAGGGGTAGGTGGGAAGGAGCGGGTTTGTTGGTGCAACAGTCTAAGAGGGTGACGTTAATTTGTCATATGTTAACACCATCATAGACACCTACTATATATCACAAACCTTACTATTAAGGTTTTAAAAAAGTATTTGTAGGTAGAGTTAAGTCGACATTCGATTTTAAAAAATAAAATAAATTTCAATTCATTTTGGTTTGAAAAAAATTGTTTTATTATTCAAAATTAATAAAATATTTAAAAATATTTTTAGTTGATATTTTATATATTTTATGATCATATTAAAATTTAAAAATATTTTTATTTTTATTTAAATTGAATTCGTGTTGGGTCAAGTCAAGTTGAGATGTAAAAATTTCTGTCCAAGCCCGATTTATGAATAAGTGTAAATTGAATTTATCGTCAAACCGATCTAACTAATGATTCATTAGTCTAGACAATTCGATTTAATGAATTATTAAAAAAATATATTAAAAATAAATCCAATTGGTTCATATTAATTTGCGGCTCAACTAATCTAAAACCTACTCTCTGGACCCATACTCAACTAATTTCTAACCCGACCAATCAGTTTCAAATAATCATGATAAATATCTCATTGCTACTCCAAATATGGGAGTTTTCAGCCAAACTTGAGACTAGATTATGAAATATAAAATTTCATGAGCTAAAATATTCTCCATACCCATGCATGAATACGTAATGAGCACAAATACTTTCTTTTTTTAAAAAAAAATAAAATAAATGGAGTAACATGTTGGGGGTGTAGAGTAATTGCATTTCTCAAACTCTTATTCAACTTTATGTTATTTGCTTTTCATAAATGTCGTAAAGGAAATATGGAGTGAAAAGAGTTGAGGTGGGTTTTCCATTGCTGTGCCCCTTCTCACCTTGCTCTTCGGATACAACCTCCTACTGCTCTTTTTTCTTTCTTTTTTTAAATAAATTGAACAAATCTTATGTAAAAAGAACAAAGCAATTGGAAATTTTATTATACTGAGCCTATGTTTTAGTTTTGAGTGATGGTTTTATTTACGTTATATTGAGAATTTTATAGCAAATTTATCTTTTTTTTATATATAAAAAAACATATTCAAGTATAAACGAGCTAAATTAAATTCACACCGTAAAAAGTTCTAACTCAAGTTAAATAAAGATGTTGCATTATATGAATATGTCATATAAAAAATGAAAACAAGGATGTGATTAATCAAATGTAAAATAATTATGTGTATCCATATGCACTAAGGTATTCAACCCATAAAAGCTTCATATGTTGTGTGAACCAAACTCGAATGAAAATGAAAGATGAGGGTTTGATTAGTGAAATATATCGTATAACAAATTTTTAAAGCATATAAAATAATTTATATACTTTGGAAAAAAATTAAAATTAAACACATAGTACTGTAATTGTTGCAATATGTAAGAGAATGTAGATCCAAATAAGTTTAAATACATATTATCCTCCGATCCATATGTAAACTAAATCACAACAAAGAGCTAGGAAAATAAAATAAAATATTTTTAAAACACTACATAACCCCCAAAAAAAAAAAAACAGTACTATTAAACAAATGTCATAAATCTATATAATGTGATTTTATTAATGTCTCAATATTTATATACATATAAAATACCTTAATTGTTGACTCTAACGTAAAATCTACTAGTACCTTTTCATTGCCATTGATGACCATTTTGCTCGGTGGGTGATCCGGGAACGAATGGAACGAAACCTCTTCCACCGAACACAGGTCGCATGAAGGCATCGTCAAATTTTCTCCAGTAGTAATGCACAGTGTTGGAAGGAGTTGTCAAGAGCATTCTCAAGCTAGTCGGTCGACGTGCATTACGGTTGTTTTGGTCAGCTTCAGGTTCGCCTTCATTGCCAAGAAGTGGTACAATGAATGATTTCGGAGTAGATGGTTCAGACGAAAGCGTCCTCGTGAGATGTTTTGGAGAAGGAAGTAAGAGTCTCACTAATGGTTTAGTCATCAATCCAAAAACCTGTATGGTTCAGAGGAACATAAAATTACATAGGGAGATTCATGCTAAGTGAAACATAGCAAAGATAGATGAGTGGGACTCATGAGTGAATGTCGGAGTGTTGGATAGATGTCTGATTTGGGTGTCTTTATTTTTATTTTTTATTTTTTGGGGGGGGGGGTGTCATATCCCATATTCGTGTTCAAAATATGTCAGACACAGATATCGATATGGTTATTTCAAGAAAAATGAAGAGTTGGAGGAATATAAGAATGAAGTACTACATATGTTACCGAGACTCTTTATTTTTCTAAAACAACTAATGTCGAATGCATATTCAAACATGAGTTTGAAAATATAATCCTTTAAATATATGTGTGTGTATATATATATATATATATATGTAAACTTATGAGAAGTATACTAGGTACCAAATATGTTCTCATATCCGATATTCATCCCGAGATCAGATAACATAGAGTGCTACAATTAAAGCAACTTTTGAGTGCCATGTTGCCACTTGAAAAATATGAGATTTTATGATCAAAGCTTCGGTGACAAAGAAAGGGATAGTTTACTATGATGCTCCGCTCTATTTTCTTTAAAGTATTTATACCTGACACTGGTGTCTAACACGGGGTTATAAGGATAAGACTACCAAAGATACTCTAAATACATGGGAAAACTTGAAAAGATCTTACCATACTCGTATCCAATGCTTACATCCAAATTCAGATAACATATATACTTTGTGTCTTACCACTGTGCTGAAAAGAACAACCGAGATTGTGCTGGTTATCATCATCGCATTTCCTCGCAACTGCGTATGACCTAAGCTGGTAAACTGCAAAGACAGATAGTTTAGTCCATCTTTACATATTTGTCTCTCTACTAGCTTTGGTTGTTGCGTATGTTACTTGCAGGTGAATATTCTTTTCTTTTTTTTTTCAAATAATAACTAAATAGAATATATAATTGCAAATAATTTTTCATTTTTCTACCATGTCAGACAGATCCAGATATGGGTATAAGGATATGATCACTCTCAATATTAGAAAAAAAACATGAACATACCCGTGAGGGAGACATACTCGTGTCCGACAGTTTCCCCAATCAAAGTAACATGGGGTTTAAATAGGGTGTAAACAAGAAACACTTGTGTATGAAAACTATTTGGGTTGGCTCGGTCATTGTCAAGTTGAACTTGAACATTTCGAGCTATTGACTATCATAATGCTTGACTCGACTATTCACAAGTCTAGTTAAGTCATATTTTAATTTTAATATCTATTTTTTATTTTTAATTAGTATTGAAAATTTTCATTTCAAACTTGAATACAAGAAATAAAATCAAGCTTGGAAATCGAAACTCATTTTTTATGAGATAAAGGGTCCAATCAAGAATAGAAAAAGCAATTGAATCTTATACCTGATTGTAAGCAAGTGCCATTGAGACAGCACCACGCATAAGACCAGCCCACCAAACCGTGACCTGCAAAACAGATGTCAAAAGAGAGCTATGAATTCATCAAATCTGTCTCAAGCACACTGGAGATACAAATCAGCTATGTTACTCGGACTCAAGTATGAGTGTTGGATATGGATATGTATCTGGTACAAGTATGATCATATTTTTTAAGGTTTTTTTTTTTTCATATATTTAGAGGATCTTTAAAGGTCATCTCACCATATCCATCTGTCACACAAGTATCGGGCAGAAGTACTTCAACAAAAATGAAGAGTCGGAATATCATAATGTATCAAAATGGTTTGAAACTCATACCTGCTGTTTGAAGTCAACTTTCTCATGCGGCGCTTTCCTTGTCAAGTTAGATATAAAGGATAAGGGAAAAACAAAGGCTGCTCGTCCGACAAGAATCAACCCCAACAGAATTCCACTAACACCAACTAATGTCCCGGGGCTGCGAAGGAAAGGGTTAAATTAAGTCTGCATTTAAGTTATCTGTAAGATCTAAAAACAGTTTAATATTGACCTCACCTGTCACTGATAACTCTCCACTTCTCAATGTCCAATGCATCCATACCAACATAAAGGAAGATAAAAATTTCAGAAACAAAAGATAGTGTTGCAAAAGCATGCCTGCAATAATCAATTGGGAGCAATAACATATCAGTATTATCAAAGGTTGGCTGGCTTTCTTCCAAGATCGAAAAAGAGTAGCAAACTAATTCAACCTATGTAAGTCGGATTCAGATATTAATGTCAAATATGAGCGTGTATCCAACAAGGATATGTTCAATTTTTCCTATGTAAAATAACAACAACACAGATTGAGCCAGTTTTCCTAGTTCATCTGGTTTAACTGGTTAAATATGCTGATTCGAAATTTTAGTGTTTAAATACTTTAAACACTTCGTGAATGTGAAATAAACTAATAAAATAGTTAATAATTAACAAAAAGAAATGTATTTAGCTTCATGTTCGTATTTTTAATATAAAACTAAGAGATGTGTATCTTATAAAAAAATTACTGGTTTTCAGCAATTAAACCAGTTCAATTTTCTTTTGATACCCACAGGAATGGGCTGCCCACTGATTTTTGGTTCAGTCAATTCGAATGGCCAGTCGGTTCAATATTTTGTTACTTGATTAGGTATAATGACATGTCAGTACCATGACTGATTGGCTGGCTTTCTCCCAAGACCTAAAAGAAGTGGCAAACTAATTCAACCTATGGTACTAGACTTGGATATGATTGTCAAATACGAATATATACTTGACCCGGTATGTTTTCTTTTCTATGTTTTCCATATAAACGGAAGGCCTTGAAGAGTCGCATTCTTATATCTATGCTCTAATATGTGTTCAACACAAGTATCAAAGCAACACAGAATTCAACTATCAAAATAAATGATTTTGGATATCAGGCGTACTTGGTTGTCACTCTCGAACTTTCGGTAACATTATGCCATGTGTAATGAGACATAACGATCCCACAAAAGAATACTGTGAGAATAGCACTGAACGAGAAAAGCTGCAAGACAAAAGGGCCAAATATTGTGGTGAGACAGCCTTTAGCATAATACAAAGATAAAAGTTAACCCAAGAGGTGCCATACAAGTAGGGGGAAACCTTACTTCAGCCAGCATATATGATAGGTAAGCCATAAGCATCATGAGAGCAACCTCACGATCAGTGGAGTGCCTGTTTTACAAGAAGGGGAGAGAAATGAGGACACTATCTTAAAAGATGGAACTCTTTTCCTTCATTTATGACATATGCAAGTATTTACTAGTGTATATAACTAATTACATAACAGCAGGGTTTAAAGAAACAGAGAAAATTGAAAGCTGATTATTTGGTTCATATATTATCTTAATGTATTTGATTCCGTTCAAATTTTATTTTCATAAGTAAAAAAAAAAAAAAAGAAAAAGAAAAAAATAATATTTAAAAAAGTAACATTCAAACTGAACCGAATTATAATTTTTATTTAATTTTTATTATTTTTATTTTTATAATATAAAATAAATATTTTATAACTTAGTGAAAATAACTTAAAAATACTGCACATTAATCATAATTGTTTAAAAACCGAACCTAACTGTTATCAACGCTACATAACACAATAACATAATATAAATATATTATGTTCAACCCAAATTGAGGATGTGAAATGTTCAACCATTCTACATTCTCATATCTCATGAAATTATCAGATAATTCAATTTACCCTCAGCCAGTTAGATAAGGCAAACAAATGAACACTACTTATATGCATACCTTCCAAAATAGAGCTTTCTGATAATGTAAGCGCTAAGCAGTCCAGCCTGTAGAAGATAAACAAAAATAAATAAATAAATCCAACCAAAATCAAGGAAATTCAAACTGAGAAGAGAAAGAAAGCCTCACCAAAACTCCAAGCAAAGTACTTAAAATAAATAAATACAAAAAGTTTCCGATGTATTGCAAAGCCATGGTAGAGTCGATGTGAGAAAGATCAAAGGTTTGGATTGCATTGAAAAGAACCACTGATGTGGCATCATTGACAACTCCCTCACCAAAAACCAGACTGTATAATAAAGGTGTCTCATCTTGATTAAGCACCTGAATGAATAAGGAGAGAATAGGTCACCACAACTTATGTTACTCGAACTCGATTATGAGTATCGCATATGGGTGTCGAACCTAAGTACTTTTAAAGAAAGAGTCCAACAACTAGAGCACAACTGCCCTTTAAAAGTTCTAATAAGAATCTAGATCTCAGACAGACATACTTGCAAAGTGCACACAGAATCTGTTGCAGAAAATATTGCACCAATTGCTGCAGTTAATTGAGTAGAATTAGCAAAAGTGTAAAACATAAATTTCAACAATAATAGGAAAAGATGTAGCGACACGAACATTACCAAGATAATCCCCTAAAGTAAGATCACCGATGTTCATTTTCTTGAAGAAATGTATGGCACCTAATTCACAATAAGAGGACAAATTAATAGATGGTAGGATCTCCAGTACTTTATTTTTCTTTTTTGAAGTACCTAAGTTCATCACCCATGTTGGACACATTTTTGGATATAGGTATAAGAATATAACCCTCCAAAGACTCCAAATACATGGAAAAACTTTATAAAAATTTAACATATCCATGCCAGACACATACTCTTACCTAGTGCTCACACTTGAGTCCAAGTAATATAGATGCAATATGCAGTTATTAACACAAGTAACTTAAGGGCATGATTCCAATTATTCCATCATCATGCTATAAAATCTTCAACCAGCCTTATTCTCTGGAATATGACCAATTTCATTATAAATTGCTATATTACTAGGATTTAGGTGCGAGTCTCAAATACGAGTATGTGTCTGATGCATCTATTTTCAATTTTCCCAGTAATTTTCATGTACTGTACTTGGAAGATCCTCGTAGGATCATATCCCGTACTCATGCCTAAATATGTGCTAACATGAATGTTGCACAAAGGTACTTCAACCAAAATAAGAGTCCAAGTTTCAATAATAATTCGAACCCAAGGGATTCCATAAACCAGCCACCTTCAACTACAATGTCAAGTTGTTCAAGAAAACACAAGTAGGGTAAGCCCTTTGAGCTTCAGCAACTAAATTAAAATATGAGACATAATAAGGTTATTAAACCATTAAACATACCTATAGAAATGACGCAAAAGGATATTAAAGTACCAACTGCACCAAACAGCATGATAGTCATAAAGTTGCGGAAAAATTGTTTCTTCTTCACTTGGAATCTGGTGTTACAAAGATAAATTATCAATCATTTTTTCAGATGCTTTTAGTATAGCAAAGAACAATCAAGAATTATCCCAATACCATGTTACTTGGACTCGGGTGTGGTTACCAAAAATAATTTAAGAAAAATAAAGAGTCAGAGCAACATAGTCCTGGTATACCACCCAAAACTAAACTGAAAGAATAAAAAAAAAAAAAACCCGAATTTATATGTAAAAAAATGAGTACAATACAAAAGTAAAGATTAAATGCAAGCATCAATAACTCACCCCGCATTGAAAATAATAGGAGGGAGCAAATAAATGAAGAACAAATCTTCACTGAAAACTAGAAGACGTGAGCTTTTTCCCCCTGTTGTAAGCAAAATTATAACTCCAGTACATACTCCCTGCAATAAAAAGAAATATTCGGAATTACGAAAATTAATGGCTTTTGTTTCCTTAACAATATTTATGTGTATATATGCAAAACTAAAACTTACTATGGCCAGAGCAGTAATAGACTCGTTCATCCATCGATTTTCCTCTAGTAAATGACCAATCACGATACATCCGCAAAGAAGCGCCACGAATAAGTTTATTGAAACTATTGAGCCATGATCAGAGGCTAAAATCGTCTCTGAATTTGCTAAAGCGGAGCTTATTATCCCGATTGTCATCGTATTAACAATCAAGAATTAAATGATTTTGAAAGTACGAACTAAGAATTTAATTTTGATTCAAGTATTTGATTTTGGATCAGGAAACTCCCACTCCAGGTGCTAATTCCGCTGGAAATTCAGATTCTTAGAATTTCTAGTTTGACTGCAGAGAAACAGTAGAGGAGAATAGGTGAAAATAAAATTCGAAACACATAAAAAATTTCAGAACGAAAATAAAAATGGAATGATTCAAACTCTACAACGAATTCCTTGTTTTTTTCCACCTTTTTCCTACTCTTTTTCTCACCGGCCAAACAGAACTACTACAGCAACTCAAAAAAGAAAGCTTCAAATATGCAAAGAAGAATTTATAATAAAAAATAAAAAATAAAAAAATAAATCAGCATGAGAAAAACTGAGTCAGAATCCAACTCACCTCAACTCAGTCCCGTGGTTAGAAAAGTATTGAACTGAGAATAAAACGTCCTCGTTTTGGATCATAAAGTTCAACCAGAATCTGATTCGGTATCTTAATCGAAAAGCAGCTTATTCGAGTTGACGAAGAACAGAGAATACTTTTTTAAAAAAAATTCAAATATATATATTAAATTTAAGGGTAAATTACATCTTTTTCCCTTAACTTTGGTCAATATTACGTTTTAGCCCTTTAACATTTTTTACTTACGAAAAAGTCATTAATGTTATCGAATTATTACATTTTTGCCACTCATTTATTATTTCTGTTTAAGGGCCAGTTTGGCAATGCTTTTGAGAAGTGCTTTTGAGAAGTGCTTTTGAAAAATTTAAGTGTTTGACATTGCTATCAAAAAGTACTTTTGAGAAGTAAAATGTCTATTTTAGACATAATATTATAAAGTAACAAATATGTACTTAAATAGTGTTTAAATTAGTTAATATTATGATATTTTAGTAAAAATATAAAAATAATTTATTATAATTTATTGTTAATATTTTAATAAATAATATTAATTTTAAATATTTCTAAGTAATTAATATTAATTATTTATTAAATTTAATTAGAATATATAAATTATATTTAAATATTTAGATATAATAATTAAATATTTGTAATTAAATATTGTCACAATTGTATTATTTAAATTTTTTATTTTTAATGCTTTTAATACATTTGTAAAACTCATATTAGATATTAATATAACATAGAAAACATAAATGTAACAAATTAAAATATTACATATATTTGGATTAAAGTTTCAAAAGGGATAATATTTATATACCAAATATAAATATAAAAATTTTACAATAGCATTTACAATAAATTATCTACAAACTTGGTGGCATGAAGTTACGGTTTTATCGTAAAATCAGATATATAAAACTGAACAGGAGAAATACATTATAAAAGAATCACAAGTTCATTCTAAGGATTTCCCAGTAGAAGCTTCTATAACACAACACAGCTACAATCATCCATGCCAAGAAGGTGATGATCTTGAGAAGCCCGGCAGATCAACATACTGAGGTGACAATGACATGGTTGGCTCCTTCATCAATGTAACTCAAACAATTATCTAAATTGATCCCGCCTTTCAAGGTCCATTTGCCCGTTGTTAAATACATACTGCAACAAATCCAACAAAAAAACATACACAAGATTAGGTGAAGTTGTTTTCTCTTAGCAAACCCTGTACATGTCAGGTTTTCTCTTAGCAAACCCTGTACATGTCAGGATTTCACACCTAGCAACTATCACACAAAAGAAAAATATTAAATCAACTTAAATTCTTAAATTACTTAAATTCTTGCAAAATTCTCTTGAGCTCATATGAAGCTCATTCCAAGGAGCTTTTTCTATATTTTCCCTTAAAATAACAGTAAAACGATCAGACATCGACATTAATTGAAATTTCACAACCATGCAAATACAACAACGAATCGAAAACAACTTAAAATTCTCACAATCAAAGCGTTAATCAAGAGAAACAAATCGATCTCATATGGATTTGAAGCGAAAGGTCCAAAAGGAAAAACTAAAATAAGACAATTGAATTGCATCTCGATGGAGCAGATCAAATCTATCAAGCAAAAAACATGCAAGCGAAAAATCCAAAAGTAAGATCAAAACTATGAACAAATAAATGAACTGATGAGCATATATATATATATATATATATATATAGCTTTCTAATATCAAAAGTAGCAACTAGATTATGCAAAAATACAAAAGTAGCGAATGACTAACAAGCTAAACAATTAGCGATATTGAATAAACATTATGCAAAAGTCACGAAACATAATAATTTCAAGGAAGACCTGAGATACTGGGATTGATGTTAAAAATACTGAAATGAAGTATAGCAACTAGATTATATAATAGGAACATGCTAATTTGAAGCAATAGAAAGCACGAAAAGTTTGTCAAGTCATCGTCACTATCCATGTTGATTAAGGGTAAATGTGTATGAATCTTTGCTGAATTGAAGAAAACACATTAAGCAATTTTCAACAGAGGAACCATCATGTGCTATAAAAGAAGGGGTGGAGGTGTGGTCATTTAAAAAGTCAATTCAATGATAACATCTATCAACACCAAACAATTTAGAAGCTTACTTTATCAACACCAAGCAGAGGAAAAATTTTATTTTGGAATATAATGGAAAAACCAAGAAAGAGCTTAGTAATCCCTAAAAGCGAAAGGGGGAAAAGCAAAAGCAAGACAAGGGTTCATGACCGGTGAACACCAATTACATTCCAACATCCTAATAGTGCCTCTTATAATAAATAGAGGGAAAAACAAATTGCCATTACCTTTACTCTTCCATCATGTTTAGAGGTAAGACCATTGGACATTTGATTTCAACCATGTCGATTTTACTAGACTTGCCGACTTACGAAGTTGGTGTGGTGGTGACCACCATTTCCACGGAGAAATGGCTAATGCCAATCAACAAATGAACAACAATTTAACGAGAGAGACATGCACATAACGATAGCAGTCACTTACGGCTTGGTGGTAGCAGAATCATAATTCAAGACAAACTTACAACATATCCAATGGAAATAAATATATGTTCGGTACAAGAACAAGAAGAAAGCTCAATAATTAATGTACAAACCCATTTTGCCCCAAAACAAACCCAATATACAAACCAACCAATAAGCCCAATCCTCCTTAAACTAGCTCGATTCCTATTGGCCCAATAGGCCCAAACACTAAAACCAATTCAGAACCCTAGGGATTCTTGAGCTTCAAGCGCCTTACCTCCACACTGCCCATCACCCCAGGCGTCGAGCTGTCCCACCAAAGACCCCTCCCGCGCCTCGGTCGGACATCTTCACACGCCTCGACACCTGTACCATCTGCAAGAACAGGAGCAAGCAGATGCAACAACACAAAGAAACGAAGAAGAAAAGCGACAAAAAGTAATAGAAAACAAAGCAAAAACAAACAAAGACGAATATGTAAACTCGGTTATAAAAATCGAGACAAATGCATTGTAGCTGAGGGGGGGTTTTCCGATTTTTACAAACCTTCAGCAATCAAAAACACGATATAGAAGTATTAAGGTTGATTCCGAATTGATTTTCTTTTATTATCGTTCTTCGTCTCTTTTATATATTTTCTTTATATTTTTATATATAAACTTTTATAAACGGAATAAAAGGAAGGTAAGAGCCTTAAGGGTCCCCACGTCATGGCGTCGAGTGCTTTCGTTAAAATCGTCGGGGGTTTGGCCTTAGGAGGCGTCGAAGGCCTTCTCTTTTGTCCCGGAGACACTAAAATTGGGGCTTTCGGGTTCTTGAGCGAGCCTTAAAGGCCCCATCCTTGCACTCAGTCGGTAGTCCGGACTTAGTGGCATTGCCCGAACGGAGGAGCCCTAGCGAGAGGAAGAAAGATGGGTGGGTTTCTCTGTTTCTCTTTTAGAAAGGAATCGAATAAAAAAAAGAAAAATAAAAAGGGGACAAGGGACTCACAATCGGGGTTATGTCGTCGATCTTAGTCTTCTCCGTCGCGATCGGAGTTTAGAAGAAGATCCGGATCGATTTTTGCCTTCGTTCTCTTCGTGGCAATAGGGGCTTCAAGCAGGCTAAGGACCCTCTCGAGCAATCGACCACCAAATATGATGGCGACGGTGGTGCGACGGAGGTGAGGAAGCTTAGGCCACAGTACAAACGCGAAGAAAGAAGCCTTCTCCTCTGGTTCGATTTGAAGCGAAGAAAGGGGGTGGCCTAAAGTTTTTTTTCATTCTTTTGATTTGGAAAATAAAGAGATAAAGGGGTAGTTGGGGCAATTAAAGTCGCGTCGATTGGGTCTTGGGGGCCGGTCAAATCCCTTTAATGGGTTATTTTCAAAGTGAGTCCCTCCCTTTATGGTACCGCTCGATTGAACCCTTTTTACTTTCCTTTCTTTTTAATTTTGGCCCATAATTTTGTTGCATTTTCAATTTAGCCCATACAGCCATTTGAAACGTCACCTAATCAAAGAGTTGGGTTATTTACTCGTTTAGTCCCCATAAGTCCACGCGTTGCTTGAATCGGCCTCATCCTTTCTTTTATTTTCAAATTTAACCCGCACTTCCCATTTTAATTCCAATTCAATCCTTTCTAAGTTAATTCATGATTTTTGTACATTTATTATTATTATTACTAAATTAATACATCATTATTACCATCTTGTATTATTATTATTACTTTATCATTATTATTATTATATTATCACTACAATTATTACTTTGTTATTGTATTTCACTATTAGTATCATTTTATCAACTTTGAATTTATTTACATTTTACTATTATTTCATTTTATCACTACTATAGTTATTGCTATTATATTTATTTAGTATTTGTATCATTATATCATTATTATTACTCCTATTATTGTTTCATTATCATATTATCATAATCATTATTATTTTTATTTTTATCATTGCTATTGTTATTACTATTATATTATTTACATATTATGATTTAATTTTTACTACTATTATTATCCTTATTAACACATTGTTACTATTATTATTATTATTATTATTATTATTATTTTATTCCTCTATTATTAATTATTATTATTATTTATTATTACTATTACTTTATTACTAGTATTATTATTATTTTATTTTATTGTTATTAACTTTATCTATTTTATTATTGTTCATTTATTAATATGTTATTATTTTTCATTATTAATGCACCCTTATCATTGTCATTGTTTAATCTTCATCATTTATGAATTTTGTTTTATATTATTTTATTCACTTTATTTATTTATTTGTTATCTTATTTATTTATTTGCCATCTCATTAACTTATTATTTATTCATTTATTGCTCTTTACTTTTTAATACTTTACAACACTTTAATTATTTATCATTTTTTATTTATTGTTATTATTATTATTATTATCATCCTATTTGTTTCTATGATTTTGTTATCGTTATTCTTATATCATTATTTATTTGCTCATTCGTTCATAAGAATCGATTTATTCATATATTCGTTTAATTCGTTAGTATCCTTACTTCGTCTAATATTAATCAATCAAATTTTTAAAAAATAAAGATGATGTTCGGTGTTTGAAAATTCGGAAGATCGAGCTCTAACTTCTTGGGTTCGGTTTTCTCGTTCGTTAAACAACGGGATATTCTTTTCGAATCACAACTTAAAATTTAAAACAAAATACTTGATCCGAAAATTTGAAATCCGTGCCCTAACTTCTTGGACTCGACACTTAGATACTTGGGATAAGTTCCTTTTCCCAAAGAGGCAATCTTCCAGTATTTGAAATCTCAGCAATCGAGCCCTAACTTCTCGGGTTCCGATTTCTCATTTGACGAATAACGGAGGATCCTCCTCAAATAAAAACCAAGTTTCAAAAGCGAGCTTAGCCGGAGTTTAAAGTATTGTGCCTAACTTCTTGGATGTGATGCTTTACCTCTTCGATAATAAGAAAGCCTTAACGTCCCCAATTTTTAAAATAAAAGCATTGTATTTTCGAATCCTTTTAAGTTTTCAACAAATAGGACATCAATCAATCAGTTTGGTACCAATTTTGGGCGTGTCGAGGTGCTAATCCTTCCTCGCACGTAATCGACCTCCGAACCCGTTTTCTCAAAGTTCGTGGACCAAAAAGCATTTTTAGTAAATTAAATGCTTTATTAAAACAAAGGTGATCCGATCACACCATATAAAGATCGGTGGCGACTCCTTTCCTTTTCTTTTTTCAAAAATCGAGTCGATCGCGTGGCCACCGTTTCCCCAAAAATGGTTACGACGACTTGGCGACTCAACTGGGAACTCGAGGTCAAGCCATAGATTGATGGATTTTATCCTTTTGATTAAATTGGTTTGAAAAATCACGCTTCTTTTAATGCACTTCAATATTGGTCTCGTAAATACTTTGGCATCACATTGCATGACCGTTGCGGTCACACCTTTAAGTGGGAGCGAAAGCTATTCCTTCGTGAGGTTTTCACCTCGCATGGGTTAGTGGATCGCCGGATACATCCGTACCTATGTCTTCGTGAAGTTTTCACTTCCGCATGGCCATAGGGAAATGTATTCCCGAACCAACTCGGTCCGTATGAGCCTATAATGGGTGAGGATCGAGGAATCTGTTGGTTCGGTACCTCAAACTTTAGAACCAAACCACATGTAGTGAACCCTAAAAGCCCACCTTAGATAGAACTACGTCAAACCTTAGTGGTCACCTAGGTTGGTTTTGTTCACTTTCACTTGTTTTATACTGCGATACTAACCCTTTGTATTTTATTTTCGTGCATATCATCTCATTTCATATTTTGAGAGGTATCGATTCACGGTCGATTTACGAGTTAGAAAGTGGTTATGGAAAAGCGGATTCCTTGATAAAGTGGAAGACAATGCGATCGTCAGTATATAGTCAAAACCTAGGCGTTAGAAGGGTATGGATCCGTTTGAGCAAATGGGGCGATCTAAAATCTCACCACATGCTTCCTAATGTTGTTCGATCAAAACTAAATCGGATGTGGAAAAGATTGTATGACATTTCATGACAATGCATGGTAGAAAGTAATTATACTCACCGGTCACTTCATAGTGGCGGGTAAGGTCTGGATAGACACTTCTACCATTACGGTGTTTCTCTTTCATGTGAAGATGGTAACCTCAGTAGCGACAAGGGTGTTGGAAGGAAAGTGATTGGCGGAGGGCAAGAGACCTATGACAATGAATTGGTGGAAAGGACTTTGCTTCTGACGGGAGAAAAGTTTATTTATTGTTGATATTCTTCCAAATAACAAGCATAGGTTTACAATTGTATTTGAGGATGTTACATTTAACGAAACAACGATAGTGCAAGACCGATGACTCAAGCGGCGTGAGCAGAAATCTAAAACTCTCATGAAACGCCGAGGGTGATGGTTGTCATTTTAAGGTAGTATCTTTGCAAGTAGGGATGCCTAGTGGTTTGCCAATCTTTTAAGATAATCAAAACAACTTCACGACATTGGAGGAGGTACCCTTGACTATAGGGGTTTCCATTCAAGTTTCATAGCCACTCAAAGAGGCCTTTCCGGAATATTCATCCTAGTTCGGTTGTGGATTCTTTGCTAATCGAATGTCATAGATCTGGTGAACGAAGGCTCGAGAACACGAAGACAAAAGTCATCCATCCAATCACGAGTACAAGATCCTTTGGATTGAGCGGCGGTTGTGCAAAGATCCGTTGTTTTCATTGAAGGAGAAAAGTGTGAATGGTCTATAATCATTTTATCGACCATCACAAGATCTGATCGCGTTTTTTGCAAGACTTGCCATGCTTTAATGTCGGAGAGTGAAACAACCTACATACATTCCTTTGGAGCTCCATTCCTTGATGTACTTGCAATTGACAAAGCACTAACTAGAGAACTTCTTTGGTTAAGACGAAATCTCGGGGAAAGAGTGAAAGCCTTTTCCTATGCTTCACAAAGGAGCAACCATAGTCCGAGCCAACAGCGCATTCTTGTAGTGTTTCTTTCAAGACTAATTTCACCCAAAGTCGAAGATCATATTCATCGATTACCAAGGGGCAATGATAGAAATTTCTTTTCAAGAATGGGCGTTGGATTTAGTGGAGCCATCTAGGAGGAAAGTTAAATCATTGTGAACTTCTTGACTCATCGTTGTGATCCAAACAACATTGCAAGGGATTGGGTTCGTGTGCGAAGTGAAAGGAATTTGCATTGATCCCATGTGATAGATCCAAAGAGATTAACTAGAATAGGCGACTTTCATCTGCGGTTAGAATGAGAAAAGCTATTAAACAGTACAATCTAAATGTCCGGAGCTCGTAATTCCTTCTTCGTCTAGAAAAACTCTAATCTTTATGAGCCATGGGCGGAAGAACCCTCAGTCTGACGCTAGCTAGAGTAAATGATCGATACTTTTTTAGAAAATTGATGCTAAGCTGAGACAGCCTCCTCACTACCCTCAAAGCTGTAACCATGCAATTGAGTTGAAGTTAAGTCTGAACAAGATTAAGGAAACAAAGTGTAGTTAAATTTAGCATTACACATTTGTGAACTGCGGATCGAGCTTCTTGAAATAAGAGAGGAGTGTTGGAGAGAAGAACTTCATCATTCTTATGATCATCAAGTTAAAAAGTCAAGATTACCTCATGAAGGGAATGGTAGTTGGTCATCTACAGATTTTGGCATTACAGGTGGATGTGATAAACATAAGATATGGGCTACAGTTTGATCACAGTCAAGAGCTAGCTCCATTGCTTGGGAAGTCGAAACCTTTAGGACTTGGGACGAAAGCATATAGTAGTCCATTTTATGTAAAAGAATTTGTTTTCTAATAAAGTTTTCTAAAATGAAGTTGATCGAATCGATACCTCTTTGCATTCATGCATTACTTTACATTGCATTCGCATTACATTGCATTCATTTGCATTAGACTTTTACAAATAGACCCTAATTAGGTAAAATGTTTGATTAACACGGAAAACATGGAACAAAGGTTGGCGAGGATAGAGCAAAGGCAAATCTGATGCAAGAGCAATTGATCCAAATTCAACAAGAAATGCGAGAGCAAATGCTGAACTTCAAAAAGAACATGATGGGCCATTAACTTTCGATTACTAGCCGGAGGACTTGAAAAAAGGAGTGACCCGGTGACCGACAATGTGGATAATGATGAAGACATCGTTTATTCCCCAATAAATGTCCCAACTCAACCTGATGCACATTCTCGCGTGGTACCTATCATTATTGGATCTCAATATAGGGTGATACTTGATCTTCTTTGAATTCTCCAATGGGCCCCGGTAATGAGCAAGCCAATCGCGTTGTTTTTGGCCTACCAGAGACAAAGAAAAAGGGAGAAGGGGTTTCAAAAGCCTCGAAGAGGAAGGATAAAGATGGGACTGGCACGAATGCGTATGCTAAGGGTTATTCAAGGCGTTCTTGCAAACCGACCAAAGAAAGCGGTTACGATCATCCGATCCCCAAAGCAAAACCCAATCCGAGGGCGTGTCCGGAAAAACCTCGATTCCTCCTATTCCCATGACGTATAGGGAGTTATACGAACTTATTTGATATGCATGTTGTAGCTCCTTATTTTATAAAACCACGCAACCTCCATACCCGAAGATGGTATGACCTAAATGTCCAGATGTGAGTATCATGCGGGAGTTCAGGACATTCGATGAGAATTGCACACCTTCAAGAAGTTGGTGGAAAAATTCGTCAAAATGGGTGTTGTGGAGATAGGCGACCTTTCAAAAGCGAAGCATGAACCTAAGAACATTTTAAGCAATGAGGCTGTGGAAGTAATTCCTATAGTATCTAGAAGCTTACCTAGAGTAATATATGAAGTATACTTGTTGCTTTAAGCTTAGAAGCAATAAGATCTCTTTTGTGAAATAGGCTCGTGTTTTGAATTACTACTTCAATAAAATGCATCTTTTGGACCAATATTTTTATTTTCCATGCTATTGAATATTCTTTTATTCTTCATTCGAAAATAATCATTCATTCTCCTGAAATTATCTCCATACCAAGACGGGTCCCGATATCAATGGCGTGAGCTGACTATTACGGACTCCCTTTCTAATGAGATATGTGTCTAGAAGGATCTAAGGACTTAGAAGATGACAGAGATTGAAACTTACTTCCTAACTTGTTAAAAATGGCTGATCCTACCTCGCGAAATGTCAGCCGACACTACAAGCCAACGAGGAGATGAAGATGGAAACTTAGCTCACCGCAAGAATAAGGCAAGATATTATCGCATGATCACGATTAGACACATTAGGGCCCTTTGAAACATGGATTCCTATATGTGAGGCATGGACGCTTATCAAGCCGATCTACTCAAGAGCTTTGAGCCAACATCGATTCATATTCATAGCCTTTGGTCACCTTACTAAGAGGGTAAAGGTCGCTTCACATGTCAAAATTACAAAGTCGTTGGTCGTCTACTCCAACTTCAAATTCAACTCCCAAAAAAATAAAAATCAAAAAATCAAAAAATCAAAAAAAATCAAAAATCAAAAAATAAAAAATCAAAAAGGAAAAAGAAGAAGAAAAGAAAAAAGAATAAAGAGAGAATGGCGATGAAGAATGCGAGAAAGAAATGGATTAGCACGAATTTATAGTCATCCAAAGGTCGACACTACATCGATCAAAAGATAGCCAAAACCATTCAAAATTTTTGAAAAATGACCGAGATTTATAGCGTCGGCATAGAAAGTTACCATTTACCCTCTAGGTTTTAAAAGTTGGCGGGACTTTCACCGGGCATCTTTACCATTGGTTTATAATGTTCGCTCAAAAGAATTTCGGAGAAAGACCCGGCATTAAGAAGGGTTCTTCGTATTCAAGAGGACTCGAAAGGAAAAGTGAATCGACAAAAAGGCTTGTTACGAGGAAACATGGATACTAATCAAGATGGATAGCAAGGACCTCTTCAATTCGGTGAGTTCAATTTTAAAAGAGAGTCGCGAAAAAAAAAAACAAAACAAAACAAAATGAAAAATTGAAAAAAAAAAAGGAAAGAGAGAGGCGAAAACCCATGAAAGGCGCCTTGGGATCAAAGGGATTTGAGTTGAAAACCCGGAAGGGCGACTTAAATTTTGATCAAAAGTAAGGCATACGGTAGTCTTACCATGCTTAAGTTAACAATGAAGAAGTATGTTACGTCTTGGAGCATCGACAAAGTACTCGGATCCACAAACACATATTGAGCCTATAATGGTCCTCGAAGTTTGAGCAGAGCTCAGTTTGCGATATCCGGGGCACCTAGTTTCTATTTTTACCTTACAAGATTCACTACCAATAAATTTCTTTCCGATTGCACTCGCTACTTTTGCCTAACCCATTGGTTTGAGCTATGCTCCTAACTAACTTCGTTCTTATCCATAGTTATGATCTCTTTCGGACATTCGCATTGAAATAACGATTAATGGACTAACGACACTTTCACAAAAAGGAGTTTCACATATTACTCTAGGAAACTTCTAAGTAGTGTCGAGATGCAAAAGCAGACCATTGCTTAAAACTCCTCGAGTTTAAGGGGCAGAATAATGGTGGAGGAAAATTACGAATCGAGGCCATCTCTTGGATCGAAAACGGTGATTGAACAAATGGCGAGTATTACGTAAATAGTATCATCACGATATAAAAAGAAGGCGATGTATGAATGGGGAATCATCCGTGAAGAATGATTTTGTATCCACGCAACTATCATATGTGCACACCGTCACAATCCACGAGAATGGAAAGGCAATGACCAAATCAACAAATTCATGCCCCGAGTCGCATGATGGGATTGACTAAAGATAGCATAGACTCTACACCCCAGAGTCGTAGTGGGATGGATTGAAGATGACACAATTTCTATACCCATAGGGCACAATGGGTTGATCTGAAGATAGTATAGACCTTAAAGTCCTGTATATGCCGTGGAATGAGCCTTGAAGTCACATTAGGGCAAACTGTTTGAGCAAAATATGATTGTTTCTTTGAGTTACGGCAAAGGTACCAGCAATAGCGAGATATCGGGGTTATGCGACTACGGTGAACGATGACGGCATGACAACCCTAAGCATAAAAAGGGTCATTTCATTTTACATTCATCATCAATAGGGCGTGCAATCATCGCATCGTGATCCTTATACATTTTAACAAAGAATCATTATCATGACATCCGCGTTCATGCAAATGCCCTCCATAATATCATTTAGCTAGGAGCATTCGATTTATTACAATCATTGCATCTTAATGGAAAATCATCATTCTTATGACATTACGCATTCATGTAAATGTCATCCATATCATCTTGAGTTGGGAGCATTTGAGTCATTCAGACCATAGCATCCGTATCATTTGGCATAAATACAAGCATAAGAAGTTGAGTCTACGGATATGCCCTCAGAGGGCGATGTAGCAACACTATCGAAGATTGACCTATTACCATCGACCGGCGATGGAATAGGTTGAAGATTATCTATTACCATCGACCGGTGGTGGAATAGGTTGAAGATTGTCCTATTACCATCGACCAGCGGTGGAATAGGTTGAAGATTGTCCTATTACCATCGACCGGTGTGGAACAGGTTGAAGATGGTCCTATTACCATCGACCGGCGGTGGAATAGGTGAAGGTTGTCCTATTACCATCGACCCGGTGGTGGAATAGGTTGAGGATCATCCTATTACCACCGACCAAAGATGGAATAGGTCAAAATTGTAGTCTTGTCGCCTACAACCGGTAGTGGGGCAAGATCGAAGGCTAATCGTGGCTCTTAACGATGAGGGAACATGATTTAGGCCACCATCCTATTACCACCGACCAGCGGTGGAATAGGTCAAAATTGTAGAGTCTTATCGCCTAACCGGTGGTGGGGCAAGATCGAAGGCTAATCGTGGCTCCTTAACGGTGGGGAACATGATTTAGGCCACCATCCTATTACCACCGACCAGCGGTGGAATAGGTCAAAATTGTAGATCTTGTCACCATAACCGGTAGTGGGGCAAGATCGAAGGCAATCGTGGCTCCACAACGAGAGGGAACATGATTTAGGCCACCATCCTATTACCACCGACCAGCGGTGGAATAGGTCAAAATTGTAGATCTTGTCACCATAACCGTGGTGGGGCAAGATCGAAGGCAAATCGTGGCTCCCAACGGTGGGGAACATGATTTAGGCCAAATCTATTGCCACCGACCGGCGATGGAATAGGTCAAAATTGTAGATCTTGTCGCCCTAACCAAGAGTGGGGCAAGATCGAAAGCGAATCTTGGCTCCCAACGGTGGGGAACACGATTTAGCCACGAATCCTATTACCACCGACGGCGTTGGAATAGGTAAAATTGTAGATCTTGTCGCCATAACCCGATGGTGGGGCAAGATCGAAGGCAAATCTTGGCTCTTTAACCAAGAGAGAACATGATTTTGGCCACCCTCCTATTGCCCTGACCAAAGAAGTGGAATAGGTCAAAATTACAATTCTTGTCCCTAACCGGTGGGGAGCATGGTTAAGCTTTAGTCCTATTGCCTTAACTAGAAGTGGGATAGGTGAAGACCAAAGACCTCATCTCTACGAAGATGCGATGGAGCAATCTAGAATACAACAAATCACATCCCATTGGAGTGTGACAAGAGCAAATTGAAGCCACATAGCGGTGGAGTAGATTGAAGTAACAAGATCGGTGAGACTGGAATGAGGCTACCAAGAAAAAACACCAAAAGAAGTTAAGGCCCTTTGAGGCCAAGGCAAAATGGGTCTTTCTTATGTCTTTGCTCTATTTAGTTACGACAATGAGCAAAGAGGCAATTATACAAACCCATTTGCCCCAAAACAAACCCAATATACAAACCAGTCCAATAAGCCCAATCCTCCCTTAAACTAGCCCGATTCCTATTGGCCCAATAGGCCCAAACACTAAAACCAATTCGGGAACCCTAGGGATTCTTGAGCTTCAAGCGCCGCTACCTCCACACTTGCCCATCACCCAGGCGTCGAGCACATCCACCAAAGACCCTCCCGCGCCTCGGTGGACATCTTCACACGCCTCGACACGTACCATCTGCAAGAAACAGGGGAGCAAGCAGACGCAACAACACAAAGAAACGAAGAAGAAAACGACAAAAGCAATAGAAAACAAAGCAAAAACAAACAAAGGCGAATATATAAACTTCGGTTATAAAAATCGAGACAAATGCATTGTAGGCGAGGGGTTTTAGATTTTTACAAACCTTGACAATCAAAAACACGATATAGAAGTATTAAGGTTGATTAGATTTGATTTTCTTTTATTATCGTTCTTGTCTCTTTTATATATTTTCTTTATATTTTTATATATAAACTTTTATAAGCGGAATAAAAAGGAAGGTAAGAGCCTTAAAGGGTCCCCACGTCATGGCGTCAGTGCTTTCGTTCAAATCGTCGGGTTTGGCCTTAGGAGGCGTCGAAGGCCTTCTCTTTTCGTCCCGGAGACACTAAAATTGGGGCTTCGGGTTCTTGAACAGACCTTAAAGGCCCCATCCTTGCGCACTCAAATCATGGCCACGGACTTAGTGGTATTGCCCGACGGAGGAGCCCTAGCAGAGGAAGAAAGATGGGTGGGTTTCTCTGTTTCTCTTTTAGAAAGGAATCGAATAAAAAAATAAATAAAAAGGGGACAAGGGACTCACAATCGGGTTATCTGAGTCGATCTTAGTCTTCTCAAATCGCGATTGGAGTTTAGAAGAAGATCCGGATCGATTTTTGCCTTCGTTCTCTTCGTGGCAATAGGGGCTTCAAGCAGGGCTAAGGACCCCTCTCGAGCACCGTCGACCACCAAATATGATGGCGGCGGCGGTGGTGATTTGAGGTTGGGAAGCTTACCGAAATCGGTACAAACGCTGAAAGAAAGGCCTTCTCCTCTGGTTAGATTTGAAGCGAAGAAAGGGGAGGCTAAAGTTTTTTTTTTCTTTTGATTTGGAAAATAAAGAGATAAAGGGGTAGTTAGGGGCAATTAAAATCGCGTCGATTGGGTCTTTGAGGAATAGGTCAAATCCCTTTAATGGGTTATTTTCAAAGTGAGTCCCTCCCTTTCTTGGTGTTGCTCGATTGAACCCTTTTTACTTTCCTTTCTTTTAATTTTGGCCCGTAATTTTGTTGCATTTTCAATTTAGCCCATACAGCCATTTGAAGCGTCACCTAATCAAAGAGTTGGGTTATTTACTCGTTTAGTCCCCATAAGTCCACGTTGCGAATAATCTAAATCCTTTCTTTTATTTTCAAATTTAACCCGCACTTCCCATTTTAATTCCAATTCAATCCTTTCTAAGTTAATTCATGATTTTTGTACATTTATTATTATTATTACTAAATTAATACATCATTATTACCATCTTGTATTATTATTATTACTTTATCATTATTATTATTATATTATCACTACAATTATTACTTTGTTATTGTATTTCACTATTAGTATCATTTTATCAACTTTGAATTTATTTACATTTTACTATTATTTCATTTTATCACTACTATAGTTATTGCTATTATATTTATTTAGTATTTGTATCATTATATCATTATTATTACTCCTATTATTGTTTCATTATCATATTATCATAATCATTATTATTTTATTTTTATCATTGCTATTGTTATTACTATTATATTATTTACATATTATGATTTAATTTTTACTACTATTATTATCCTTATTAACACATTGTTACTATTATTATTATTATTATTATTATTATTATTTTATTCCTCTATTATTAATTATTATTATTATTTATTATTACTATTACTTTATTACTAGTATTATTATTATTTTATTTTATTGTTATTAACTTTATCTATTTTATTATTGTTCATTTATTAATATGTTATTATTTTCATTATTAATGCACCCTTATCATTGTCATTGTTTAATCTTCATCATTTATGAATTTTGTTTTATATTATTTTATTCACTGCTTTATTTATTTGTTATCTTATTTATTTATTTGCCATCTCATTAACTTATTATTTATTCATTTATTGCTCTTTACTTTTTAATACTTTCTGACACTTTAATTATTTATCATTTTTATTTATTGTTATTATTATTATTATTATCATCCTATTTGTTTCTATGATTTTGTTATCGTTATTCTTATATCATTATTTATTTGCTCATTCGTTCATAAGAATCAGATTTATTCATATATTCGTTTAATTCGTTAGTATCCTTACTTCGTCTAATATTAATCAATCAAATTTTCAAAAAATAAAGATGATGTTCGGTGTTTGAAAATTCGGGAAGATCGAGCTCTAACTTCTGGGTTCCGGTTTTTCTCGTTCATGTTAAACAACGGGATATTCTTTTCGAATCACAACTTAAAATTTAAAACAAAATACTTGATCCGAAAATTTGAAATCTGGTGCCCTAACTTCTTGGACTCGACACTTAGATACTTGGGATAAGTTCCTTTTCCCAAAGCGAGGCAATCTTAGTATTTGAAATCTCGCAATCGAGCCCTAACTTCTTGGGTTCCGATTTCTCATTTGACGAATAACGGAGGATCCTCCTCAAATAAAAACCAAGTTTCAAAAGCGAGCTTAGCCGGGAGTTTAAAGTATTGTGCCTAACTTCTTGGGCGTGATGCTTTACCTCTTCGATAATAAGAAAGCCTTAACGCCCCAATTTTAAAAATAAAAAGCATTGTATTTTCGAATCCTTTTAAGTTTTCAACAAATAGGACATCAATCAATCAGTTTGGTACCAATTTTGGGCGTGTCGAGGTGCTAATCCTTCCTCATACGTAATCGACCTCCGAACCCGTTTTCTCAAAGTTCGTGGACCAAAAAGCCTTTGTTTTAGTAAATTAAATGCTTTATTAAAACAAAGGTGATCCGATCACACCATATAAAGATCGGTGGCGACTCCTTTCCTTTTCTTTTTCCAAAAATCGAGTCGACCGCGTCGTTTACCGTTTCCCCCAAAAAATGGTTACGACAATTAATATCACGCGTGTTATGTAATTAAGCCACCAAACCATCCAAGTATCCCAACCAACTCATTTTATGAAGGAGAGACATCAAGACCACAAGGTTTTTTCTTTCTTTTATTAATTTTCGGTTTTTTACTATCAAACAAAGATAAATAAATCACTTCTTTTCCTCAAGCTTCTTCGCCTCTTTTATTTTCTTTTCCTTTATGGTTCTTTTACTTCACCTCTATACCATGCCTTAGTCAATAAAATTTTCCATTAAGATTGTTAAAGGAATGTGAAAGACATCTAGTATTGAGGTAAGCCATCCCATTACTCATCGGCTGACATCCATTGGCCCTCATGCTTTCTCTCTAATTACTCTATCTAGGAACTAGAATACTTTTATCTTGATCGATTCTTGTCTTATTAATAAGTATCATCCGCAAAAACTCTTCATGCATTATTACCACACATTTGTACTAAATTCCACTCAGATTGACCTCATTCCTACACTTAAGTATTTAAGCGCCAAAAGCATAACTCATTCACCAACCAAAAAGTTTAAAAGGAATTTTATGGAGAAATATATCTAATATCGGTTGCTTTACAAAACACTTATATCACTTATCTTTAACTAAAGCAAGCATCATGCCTCCAAAGAAAGCAGGAAAGGATAAAATAGAAGTAAAAAGTTATAAAGAAGCAAGCATCATTAAGAACCTAATGCTTAATGCTAAAAATGAAAATTTTCAATATCATGTAGAATCGCTTGCTAAACCAAGGCAAATAATGCAATTAACATGTATTACAAACAAGAAACAACAACCAATTACTAGTATTATGATAATGATGCGGAGGTGGTTCCCATTCCATAAGTCAACATGTACAACAATAATCCATCAACTATGTATATAAAAATTATTGAATCACATTACTAAGAAACTAATAAATAGGAAAATAATGCGTGTGTATAGGACGATTTGTAATCTTGCACTTTGTTCTAATATTTCTAATTTTATTATATATATATATATTAATTTTTCAGATTCTTTTTCAATTGAAATTTATAAAAACAAAAAGAGAGCGAGATCACTGAATCACCGATGACGTAAGGATTCATTTAGAGCAAATTGGAAACACACATTATGGAACCAAATAGAAAGCGGTAAGAAAAGGAAAAAGAAAGGAGGACGAAATAGAAGCGGAGAATTAGGGAGAAAATAGAAGAAATAGAGAGCAGAATAGTAAGGAGGAGGAGAAAGGAAGAAAAGGAGAGCAAATGATTTAATTCATCAAAATGCATAATAGAAGAAGGAGACCCCAAATTAATATTATTCATTTCGTTTACGACAATGTAATCAAAACTCGATGCAAGTTTATCAAATTAAATTTACCTTGACACCACTTTGCAATTTCGATTCGAACAAAGTTTAGTTCTTGGCAAATCCTTTTTCTTCTTCTTTAACTCCAATCCAAGCCCGAGTCCTCCATTTTCTTTCAACAATTTCCCCAATTTCACACACCTTTTCGCAGCAAATTCTTTCAAAACATCTACCAATATATCAAAGCAAATAAGAAAAAATTCCATAGCAGACGTTAAGAGATCATGTAATAAATTTTTTTTTATCTTCAAAGCTGACGAGCCTATAAACTTGACAAAAAAAGAAATGGAAAGAAAAAAAGAAGTGCATCGTCTATTTGGAGAAGAAAAGGGGAAAAGGGGAAAGGGGGAAAAGGGATAAAAATGTAAGACAGGTGCAAAAGTCCTTTTACAGAGAGAAAAAGCTAAAATTTTTGGCTTCTCCATCTGTGAAAAAGTGCTTCTCCAACGTTGAAATATTTCCCCAACTGGCCTCCGTTCTTTATTCCGTTTCATTTGAAAAGTCCTTTTTGCCCAAAAGTCCATCAACGATGGAGCAACGAATCAGGGCCTAAGATGACAACCGTGACACCTATATTTAAAGAGTGATAACTAATTTAAAAATATAAATAAAACATTATTTTGATATGTTTAATTACTTTTTAATAATTATTTTAAATTAAAAAATTAAAATTACATATAAAATTATATAAAATTAACTAAAAATTTTATATTAATATTAAGTAAAATTCATTATATTAATATTACATAAAATAAAATAAAATAACTATCCCCGACCACGATCCTCTCTTTTGCCTTTGGTTGTAAAAGAAATAATCATGTCGTACAAATTTCTAATTATATGACACTACAAAAAGGCAAGGTTGAAACAAGATTTTCTATGGAGTGTGCTTCGTAGTTATTAGACGACGTCTCGACAGTATAATCTTTATTGCGACAATGCAACAAATAATATTCCGACTTGAAGAAAACGACATGACCGCGTGTTTTCAAATTCAATCAAATTTTTTTTTTCTTAGTTAAACTCTACTATTTATTTCCTAATTAAACTCTGATTATTTTAGGAATATTATAGTCAGACTCTAGTTTTAGTCTATTTAAAAGGGTCATTATATCCCTAATTCGAGAAGCCAATTAAAAAGGCAAGATGTAGTACTATAGGTGTCGAAACTATTTTTTAGTTTGGAAAACGGGCCGACTTTAAAAAGGAAAATGGAGTCGCCACCAATCTTTTTTGAGGTGTGATTGGATCACCTTATAAAACATTTTGGTCTACGAATCTTAAGAAAACAGGTCCGGGGTCGATTACGCACGAGGAAGGATTAGCACCCTCGCAATGCCCAAAATTGGCACCTTATTGATTGATTAATGTCCTAATATCGAAGATTGGAAGAGATTTTAAAATACGAATCCTTTAGAAAATGTTTGGATAATTTGAATTGGATATCGAAATTCTCTTGTTCCGAAAGAATGAAATATCACATCCAACACATTAGGATACGATGTTTCAAATCCTTGACACCAAGATCATTTCATGACTTCTAAAATTCATGCATTGCAATTTTAAAAAGAGTATTCCGTTATTTGGCCAAAAAAAAATCGCAACCCAGCATGTTAGGGCACGATTCCTCGAATTTTCAAACATGAAATATTGCCTTATTTTTTAAGTTCAGAAAACTTGGTCAAAAACTTAAAAGGATACTTAGTCATTTGGACGAACGGACAATTGAAACCCAGCACGTTCGGGCACAATTTCTCGAACTTCCAAACACGAAATATTGCCTTGTTTTCTAAAATCATTATCTGATATAACAAAACGTCATATCCAGTGAGTTAGGACACGACAATTTTGAATTCTCGAGAATAAGTTTTTATTTAACTTTTAAAAAGAAAGTAATAGGTTCTTTAGACTCGAAGAGAAAAATCGAAGCCCAATAAGTTAGAGTACGATTTCTTTCGAACCCTAGAACGCGGAGTGTTTGCTTATTTTGAAAATCGATAAAATGTAATGCCTTGAATAAAATGTGATATGGCCGTAATAGAATGAAAGACGAATTATAGTAGACATGCATACTAGGGTAGAAATGAGGGAAATACTATAAGTTACAATAATAAAAGCAAAAATAAATGAAAATTCAAACAAATAATATGTAATAAAAGAAAAATAGTGACAAAATGCAATAATAACAATAATAAAATGTATTAATAAACAAATAATAGTAATAATAAAAATAATAGAAAAACATTTAAAACAAACAATGGTATTAATAATAAAAATAATAGTGACAGAATGATAAATAGTGATAATAATAAAATAAATGAAAAAATAAAAATAAAAAAATAGTAATAATAGTACCAAGAAAAATAAAAATAGTGTTAATAATAAAATAATAGTAATAATATTAAAACTAATAGTAAAAAATAATAATGAAAATAGAAATAATAAATAATAATATTGAAAGTAATAAAAATAATAATACTAATAATAAAAACAAAGATAATAATAAATATAATAATAAATATAGTTATAATAATTGTAGGGCCCCAAATTTGCCCGTGCCCATTAGCCAAACAAAACATTAGCCAAAACAAAACCAAATTAAAAAACCCAAAAAAATTATTATTATAATAAAGTCCAGAGTCCATTAAATTACAGCAGGCCTAAAACCATTAAAACCCAAACACAAATAAAACCCAATCAAAACCCAACAGAGCCCAAATTTGCAAAACTCGAATAGCCCAATAACAGAGCAAGCCCAATGCCAAATGGCCCAAAATTTTGAATGTTTCGTAAAACCCTAGAAGAGCTTCCACAGGGTTCCAGTCGCAACAGCTTCCATTGCGCGTGTCCTCACGCGCACCCCGCAGCCTCCAACGCACAGCCTCCGTACGCTCCACGTCCACGCCTCCGTACGCCTCCTTCGTACCTGCAAATCAAACGACGACAACAACAAGCAGAACAAAAAGAACAAAAAAAATAGTTGTAATTTTTTTTACCTTTCTTCTCGGTTATATATAGAACCGAAACAAAATTTGTAAAGAGGGAATTTTTTTTTTACGCATACAGAATATCAACAAAAAATCAAAACAAAAGGTTTCTTTTCCAACTGCTTATTTTCCATTTTCTTTTGAATCGTCTTTTTCTTTTTGCGTTTCAAGTATTTCTTTTGTTCTGAGACTTAAAAAAAAGAGAAGAAAAGGGTTCACCTTCGGAATAGGGACCATCGGGTTGCTTTCTTCGCAGTGATCGGAGCAAAGCGATCTGTCGGAGCGTAGGCGCGAAATATCCTGGTTGGATTTAGAGGGCAAGTCGTCGAATGGTCTCGAGTCGGCCACTAATTGCCGATCATCATGTCTTCGTAGTGGTCGTTTCCTCTCCCTTTTTGTTGCGGCGGAGAACAAAAACGAAAGTAAAAAAAGGGGGCTAGGTTTCGTTAAAATGGGGGTTATCAGAAGGCTTAAGGTGGCTTTTAAAGGATTAATGGCCATTATTGAAACGACGGCGTTTCAGGTTCAGTTTGATAGCCTTGAAACGACGTCGTGTGAACGCCCCGATCCTATCCGATTCAGAACCCCCATTGACCAGCGCGTTTTCATGTGAATGGTTAATTTGCGCAATCAGTCCTCCTTTTCTGCATCGTTATTTGATTAGACCCTAGGCACATTTTTTTCTTTTTTTTTATTTAATCTCTGTAATTCACGCGTGTTTTCATTTTAGTCCAACTTAAATGTTGCGTTTTGGTGCCTTGGAGATATTTACGGGTTTAGCCTTTGATCATTCACGCGTAGTTCAATTCGATCCCCGCATATGTTAAAAGGATTTTTTTAATAGTCTTTTTAATTTTAGTTTTGTTTCAATTAAGTACCCTTATTTTTTTTTTCATATGCATTCATGCATTTTTAGTTTAACTCATCTATTAATTAGGTTTCAAACTATTTTATCATATAAAAAAATATTTATATTATTCGTTTTTAAATTTCTTTATATATATTATATATATTTTAAACCTTTCATATTATTTTGAATTGCTTTATATGTTATTTGTTTTAAACTTTTATTACCAATTATTTACTAAAATTGTTTTGCTACTTATTTTAAATCGTTTTATGTATTATCTATCTTTTATAATTTTCTTTATTTCATTGTTCTTTGGTTATTAATACTAGTGTTCAAATGATAGATGTTGTTTGATTATTGCTATTGTATGGATTATAAATTTGTTAATTAAGTAGCCATTAATTATTTCGATTCATCATTGTAATATTTGATGTTAGCTTTGTATATTAGTATTCCATTGTATCTTATGAAAATGTAGTGTTTTAATATCATTTCGGTTTTAAAATCATTTTTATCGAAAGTTTTTTAAAAAAGTAAGGCAATGCTCGTGTTTAGAGGTTTCGAGAAAATCGTGCTCTAACTTACTGAGTTTCGATTCTCCACGTTAAAACCTAGCAACCGAGTATCCTTTTCTCTTTTAAATCAAAATGCACAATATTTTAAATAAACTTATTCTCGAGAAGTTAAGATATTGTGCCCTAACTTACTGGGTGTGATATTTTATCATCTCGAGATAAGAATTTCAAAAGAACAAAGGCAATATTCCGTATTCAGGAATTTTGAGAAATAATGCCCTAACTTACTGGGTTGCGATTTTTCATTTGACCCAAATAATTGAATATCCTTCTTATTTTTAAATGTACGAATCTTGAATGTCAAGGATAAACCTAATTTCGAGAATATTAGATGCGGTGCCTAACTTCTTCGAGTACGACATTTTATTTCTTGAAATAAGAAGCTTTGGCATCCAATATGATTACGTCCAAATATATATTAAGTAAATGGATCGTAATTTAAAATCTTTTCAAATTTTCGACGTCGGACATTAATTAATCAATTTGGTACCAATTTTGGACGTCTGCGAGGTGCTAATCCTTCCTCGTTGGTAACAAACTCTAAACTGTTTTCTTAGATTTCAGTAGACCAAAATTATTTTTTAATAAAATGTTTTATTAAAATAATTCATCTCAAGTGATCCGATCACATCTTAAATAAAAGATCGGTGGCGACTCCATTTCCATATTTTTAAAGTCGATTCATTTTTCAAAACACTTGATAAAAATGAATGGTTTCGACAGCTTGGCGACTTCGCTGGGGACCCTGAAAGAGAGTCAAGCCTTAAAATTGATTAATTTCTGTCCTTTTTTCGAAAATTGAAAATTTAATTTGAAAAATTACAATCCCATTATTGCATTTATATTGTTGTGATTACTGTAAATCTTGTAAAATATTTTTGCATCATATTGCATGACCACCGGGTCACACCTTTTTAAGTGGGAGTGAGAAGCTACTCCTTCGTGAGGTTTTCACCTCCGTGCAGGATAGTGAATCGCTTTCGGGATACATCCGTACCTATGTCTTCGTGAGATTTTTATCTCCGTGTAGCCATAGGGAAATGTATTCCCCTGAACTGAACTCGTTCCGTATGAGCCTATAATGGGTGAGGATCGAGGAATCTGCTGGTTCAGGTACCCATTCTTTAGAACCAAGCCGCATATAGCAGCCCTAGGCTCCTACCCTAGATAGAGCCATGCCAAACCTTAGTGGTCACCCGATCAGGTGTTCTATGTTGTTTATTTCTCTTGCACTAACGTGTTTTGTGTTGTTTATGTTTGCATTACCTTTCATGCATGTGCATTACATCATTTGCATTACACTATTTTCATTACATTGCATCATTTGCATTAGTTTTTACAAAATGACCCTGATTAGGTGCAAATATTCTCAGTTAACCTAGAATACATGAAACAAAGGTTGAATAGATTAGAGCAAAGGCAAATACTGATGCAAGAGCAGTTGGCCAAAATTTAATGGGATATGCGAGATCAGATGAATATGATGCGCCAGTTAACCCAATTACTAGCCAGGGGGCTTCAAAAAAGAATTGCCCAGTGGTCAGCAGTGTGGATGATGATAAAGACATCGTTTATTCCCCGATAAGTATCCCGACTCAATCAGACACGCATTCACATGGGGTACCCGTCATTATTGGACCCTAATGTCAGACTGATGCTTCGGCCCTGTTCATACTCTCGATAGGTTCAAGTTTTAACCCAGAGGATGATCGAGCCAAACCGGTTATATCGACAGAAATAAAAAAAAGGGGGGAGTAGACTTCAAAGGCCCCAAAGAGGAAGGACAGGGATGTGAACAATACGAGTGGGTATAACAAGGGCTATTTGAAGCCGTTTATAGTAAACTAATCAAGGAAGGCGGTTCCAGTTATCTAGTCTCCCCAAGAGAAAAACCCAATTCAAGACCGAACTTAGAGAAACCCCAGTTCACACCTATTCCAGTGACATATAGGAGTTGTATCAAAACCTATTTGATGCACATGAGGTGGCTCCTCACTACCTGAAACTGATGCAACCTCTATATCCAAAATGGCATGACCCAAATGCCCAGTGTGAGTACCACGCGGGGGTCACAGGGCATTCGATAGTAAATTTCCTTGCTTTCAAGAAATTGGTGGAAAAATTCATCGGCATGGGTATTGTGAAGTTAGATGACACGCCAAATGCGTAAATATGAACACAGGAGTGTTTTGAGCAATAGGACTATGGAAGAGACATGTATTTTAAGGCTAATCTAGAGTAATATTCAAACACACTTATCGCTTTCAAATTAGAGGCAATAAGAGTCACTTTATGAAATAGGCTCGTGTTCGAATCTTTATTTCAATAAAAGCATCTTTTTGAGAAAATATTTTTCCATTTATATTTTCTTTTGGTACTTTGGATTACTATTCAAATATTCTTTCATTCTTTATTCATGATCATACCATACAAATAATCATCCTTGGAATCATTTTTCTGGAATTTACCTTCGTACCCATAATGGGTCCCCAGATATCAATGACATGGGTGACGTTGTTACGGACTCCCCTTTTGAATGAAATATGGGTCTAAGGGATCTCAGAACTTTGAAGATGACAAAAATTGTCACATATCTTTTGATTTGTTAATACTGGATGAAAAACAAATCCTACTTTGTGAGCCAAGGAAGGAGATGAAGATCAAAGCCTAGCTCAATACAGAAATAAGATTTCCTACATGTGAGGCATGGACGTTATCAAGACAATCTCCTCAAAAGCTTATGGTCAACATTGATTCATTTTCGTGGATGTCGATTTCTTCACTAAGAGGGTGAAGGTCGCTTCATATGCCAATATTACAAAGTCGATAGTCATTAGACCAAAAAAAAAAAAGAAAAAAAGAAAGAAAGAATACTGACAAAAAAAATGTCAAAAAGATCAACATTTAATCGCACAATGTCAAAAGTCTGCGGTCTGTTCAAAGATCATGTGCCACATATTAATGCAGCAAAAGCAACAAAAAAACAAAAGATCATAAAAAGATCGAGACTTGTAAGGATTGGCATACAAAAGTTACTATTTACCCTCTATGCTCATCAAACATTGGCGGAACTGTCACCAGATCAACACATTCCTCATTGGTTTCGCCCATTGAAGTCGAAATTCCTTTTTCTGAGTTTTATCAGAACTAAAGTTGGATGAGGCACAATGGATCCAATCCCGATCTGATCAATCAAATTTGTGAGGAGAGGTTAATAGCTATCCGTTACAGTAAGATGATGAGGGTTTGCGACAATGAGGTTCATCCTAGAAAATTTCCAAAGGAGGGACCTGATATTGAAGAAGATCATTCATATGCAAAAGGATTTCAGAGAAAAATAGAGGCCAAACTAGAAAAGACTTTATGTAGTGAAAAGGCCTATTCTGGAAACATTGACCAAATGGATGATAGGAATATGCCCAATCCGGTGAATTCAGTCAAGAAGTGTTTCACCTAAAAATTCAATCAAAAAGAAAGAAAAATGAGAAGCCAAGGTGAAAACCCGCAAAGGGCACTTTGAGACCAAAGGGGATTTGAGTTGAAAACCTGAAAATGGCGGCTCAAATTTTGATCAAAGGGGGCATACAGTAGTCTTGCTATGCCTGAATTAACAATGAAGAAGTATGATATGACTTGAGGCATCGACAAAGTACTTCAGATCCCCTAAACACATATTGAGCTTAAAATGGTCCTCAAGAAGTTGGAACAGAGAAGCTCAAGCTGCGATATTTAGGGCACCTAATTTCCATTTTACCCATTTTAAATTTGTTATTTGTGATTATATTATTCTTTTCAAAATATGTTCACAATAAATTTCTTTCTTGATTGCGATTGCCATCTTTGCTTAGCTTATTTATTTCAAGTTATGTTCCTAATCAAATTCCTTCTTGTCCATGGTTATAACCTTTTTCAGACATTTTGCATTGAAATAACGATTAGTGGACTAATAATATTTTCATAAAATGAGTTTCGCCTATTACTCTAGAAACTCTTTGAATAATACAAGAAACTAAAATAGGACTATAGTTTTAAAACTCACCAAGATTAAGGAAGAGTCTAAGTTGAGGCTATCTCATTGGATTTTCTATTAAAAATAGTTGGTGATACAATCCTGACGAAAAATGGGCATCATTAACCTAGGTGTAAAATGGGAATCATTCTTCGGAGAAAAAATTGATATTCTGCATTCACGCGAGCATCATACATACACATCTGGTTGGGTCACCCGAGGAGTGATCAGTTGATGGAACAAGCTACAGCCCCTATACCCCCTGTGTTATAGTGGGATAGATAGAAGATAATACAGATCTCATACCTTAGAATAGCAATGTGATGGATTGAAGAAGAAACAAATCCTACATTTCAAGGTCGCAATGAGATAGATAGGAAGAAATTTAGATCCTATACCCCTAAGTTATAATGAGATGAACCTTAAAGTTACAGTGGGGCAAGTCTATTGAGCAAGATATTTTTTTCTCAGGTTTTCTATCAAGAATATCAGCCGAACAAGAGGGTAGCATATTACCCTGATGAACAATGAAAGGTGACACCTTAAATAGGGATCATTCTCATGAAATCTTGCGTTCATGCAAAACACATTTAAGAGCATTCGATTCATTCCGATCATTGCATCCTAATCTTTGTAAGAAATCATTCTCATGACATTCAACATTCATACAAATGTCATCCATAGGACACATTTATTTAGGGGCATTCGATTTATTCCGATCATTGCATCCTAATCTTTGTAAGAAATCATTCTCATGACATTCTGCATTCATACAAATGTCATCCATAAGACACATCTATTTAGGGGCATTTGATTCATTTCGATCATTGCATCCTAATCTTTGTAAAAAGATCATTCTCATGAAATTCTGCATTCATACAAATGTCATCCATAAGGCACATCTATTTAGGGGCATTTGATTATTGCATCCTAATCTTTGTAAAAAGACCATTTTCATGACATTCTGCATTCATACAAATGTCGTCCATAATACATTTAGTTAGGAGCATTAGATTCATTCTGATCATTGCATCCTAATCATTTTGCATAAGCATAAACACAAAACTGATTTTACAGGATAGGTCTCCTAGAGGACAGTGTCGCAACATTGGTAAAATAACAGATCTTGCCTTTCTGAGCGAAGCAAATCGAAGATACCAGTCTAGCGTCCCTGAGCTTGCAGTGGAACATATTGAAGATAGAAGATCTTGCCTTCTTGAGCAAAGCAGATCGAAAATACAAATCTTTTCACCTTGAAGTCCCAGTGGAGCAGGTCGAAGCTACAAATCCCTCCTCCCTGAGTGTATTGAGGATCAACCTTTATTTTTGAGAAGTTTCTGTGAGAAGATCAAAACTACAAATCTCTTCTCTCTGGATTCTTATCACCTCAAAGTCCTAGTGGAGCATGTCGAAGTTACAAATCCCTCCTCCCTGAGTGTATTGAGGATCAACCTTTATTTTCGAGAAGTTTCAGTGAGAAGATCGAAACTACAAATCTCTTCTCTCTAGATTTTTATCACCTCGAAGTCCCAGTGGAGCAGGTCGAAGTTACAAATCCCCCCTCCCTGAGTGTATTGAGGATTAACCTTTATTTTCAAGAAGTTTCAGTGAGAAGATCGAAACTACAAATCTCTTCTCTTTGGATTCTTATCACCTCGAAGTCCCAGTGGAGCAGGTCGAAGTTACAAATCCCTCCTCCCTGAGTGTATTGAGGATCAACTTTTATTTTCGAGAAGTTTCAGTAAGAAGATCGAAACTACAAATCTCTTCTCTCTGGATTCTTTTCACCTCGAAGTCCCAGTGGAGCAGGTCAAAGCTACAAATCCCTCCTCCCTGAGTGTATTGAGGATCAACTTTCATTTTCGAGAAGTTTCAGTAGGATGATTGAAGCTACGAATCTCTTCTCTCTGAATTCTCATCTCCTCGAAGTTCCAGTGGATAAGATCGAAGCTACAAATCTCTTCTCCTTAAAATTACATTGGAGCAGATCGAAGCACTAGTTCCTATGCCCTTGAAGATGTAGTGGGATAGAATGAAGCTATTTGAAGAAAAGAAGTGTCAAAAAGTCAAGATCTTACAAGACCAGGCAAATTTGACCCTCTTTAAAGTCTTTGCTTCATTCCCATTACACGACAATGAGCAAAGCTGTAGGGCCCAAAATTTGCCCGGGCCCATTAGCCAAACAAAACATTAGCCAAAACAAAACCAAATTAAAAACCCAAAAAATTATTATTATAATAAAGTCCAGAGTCCATTAAATTATAGCAGGACTAAAACCATTAAAACCCAAACACAAATAAAACCCAATCAAAACCCAACAGAGCCCAAATTTGCAAAACCCGAATAGCCCAATAACAGAGCAAGCCCAATGCCAAATGGCCCAAAATTTTGAAGGTTTCGAAAAACCCTAGAAGAGCTTCCACAGGGTTCCAGCGCCACAATAGCTTCCATCGCACATGTCCCCACGCCCACCCCGCAGCCTCCAACACACAGCCTCCGTACGCGCCATGTCCACGCCTCCGTACGCCTCCTTCGTACCTACAAATCAGACGACGACAATAGCAAGCAGAATAAAAAGAACAAAAAAAATAGTTGTAATTTTTTTTACCTTTCTTTTCGGTTATATATAGAACCGAAACAAAATTTGTAAAGGGGGATTTTTTTTACGCATACAGAATATCAACAAAAAGTTAGAAACAAAAAGGTTTCATTTTCGACTGCTTATTTTCCATTTTCTTTTGAATAGTCTTTTTCTTTTTGCGTTTCAAGTATTTCTTTTGTTCCGAGATTTAAAAAAAAAGAGAAGGAAAGGGTTCACCTTCGGAATAGGGACCGTTGGGTTGCTATCTTCGCAGAGATCGAAGCAAAGCGGTCCGTTGGAGCGTAGGCAAGAAATATCCTAGTTGGATTTAGAGGGGCAGTCATCGAATGGTCTCGATTCAGCCACTAATCACCGATTATCATGGCGTTGTAGTGGTCGTTTCCTCTCCTTTTTCGTTGTGGCGGAGAACGAAAATGAAAGTAAAAAAAGGGGCTAGGTTTCGTCAAAATGGGGGTTATCAGAAGGCTTAAGGTGGCTTTTAAAGGATTAATGGTCATTATTGAAACGACAGCGTTTCAGGTTCAGTTTGATAGCCTTGAAACAACATTGTGTGAGTGCCCCAATCCGATCCGATTCAGAACCCCCATTGACCCGTGCGTTTTCATGTGAATGGTTAATTTGTGCAATCAGTCCTCCTTTTTTGCATCGTTATTTGATTAGACCCTAGGCACATTTTCTTTGTTTTTTATTTAATCTCTATAATTCACGCGCGTTTTCATTTTAGTCCAACTTAAATGCTGCGTTTTGGCACCTTACAGATATTTGCGGGTTTAGCCCCTGATCATTCACGCGTAGTTCAATTCGATCCTCGCATATGTTAAAAGGATTTTTTTTAATAGTCTTTTTAATTTTGGTTTTGTTTCAATTAAGTACCCTTATTTTTGTTTTCATATGCAGCCCATGCATTTTTTAGTTTAACTCATCTATTAATTAGGTTTCAAACTATTTTATCATATAAAAAAATATTTATATTATTTGTTTTTTTAAATTTCTTTATATATATTATATATATTTTAAACCTTTCATATTATTTTGAATTGCTTTATATGTTATTTGTTTTAAACTTTTATTACAAATTATTTACTAAAAATTGTTTTGCTACTTATTTTAAATCGTTTTATATATTATCTATCTTTTATAATTTTCTTTATTTCATTGTTCTTTGGTTATTAATGCTAGTGTTCAAATGGTGGATGTTGTTTGATTATTGCTATTGTATGGATTATAAATTTGTTAATTCGTAGCCATTAATTATTTGTGATTCATCATTGTAATATTTGATGTTGGCTTTGTATATTAGTATTCCATTGTATCTTATGAAAATGTAGTGTTTTAATGTCATTTCGATTTTAAAATCATTTTTACCGAAAGTTTTTTAAAAAAGTAAGGCAATGCTCGTGTTTAGAGGTTTCGAGAAAATCGTAATCTAACTTACTGAGTTCTGACTCTCCTCGTTAAAACCTAGCAACCGAGTATCCTTTTCTCTTTTAAATCAAAATGCATAATATTTTAAATAAAAAACTTATTCTCGAGAAGTTGAGATATTGCGCCTAACTTCTTGGGTGTGATATTTTATCATCTCGAGATAAAATTTCAAAAGAACAAAGGCAATATTCCGTATTCGAGAATTTTGAGAAATAGTGCCCTAACTTCTTGGGTTGTGATTTTCATTTGACCCAAATAATTGAATATCCTTCTTATTTTTGAATGTACGAGTATTGAATGTCAAGGATAAACCTAATTTCGAGAATATAAGATGTGGTGCCCTAACTTCTCGAGTATGGCATTTTATTTCTTGAAATAAGAAGCTTTGGCATCCAATATGATTCTCGTCCAAATATATATTAAGTAAATGGATCGTAATTTAAAATCTTTTCAAATTTTCGACGTCGGACATTAATTAATCAATTTGGTACCAATTTTAAGTACATGAGGGTGCTAATCCTTCCTTGTGGGTAACCGATTCCCAAACTTGTTTTCTTAGATTTCGTAGACCAAAATTATTGTTTTAATAAAAATGTTTTATTAAAATAATTCATCTCAAGGTGATCCGATCACATCTTAAATAAAAGATCGGTGGCGACTCCATTTCCATATTTTTAAAGTCGATTCCCATTTTTCAAAACACTTGATAAAAAATGAATGGTTTCGACAATAATAATGTATATAAAAAAATAGTTTATATAACAATAATAATAATAACGGTAATAAATATGATATTAAAAAATAATGATATTAATAATATTAATAGTAATAATAAAAATATTAAATAACAATAACAGTAATAATAAAATAAAATAAAATAAAAAATTAGACTAAATTGAGCTTAAAATTGATATTTGTGGTGAATTTTAAAAAATTAAAGAGAAAGGGACCTATTTGAATGCGCGAATGACATGGAGGGGCTAAATAGGAAAATTCCCCTCCTTCCAAAAACGCTGCACTTCAAAAGGGACCCAATTGAAATCAAGATAATATGTAAGGCCAAATTGTAAAATAAACAAAACGTGATTATAAATCAATAAAAAAGCAGAAGGGCTAAAAGCGCAATTAGCCCTTCCATAAAAACACGTGGATCCTGAGGCGGGTCGAGTCGGTTAAGCATAAAACGGCACCGTTTTGGGGTCTAAAGACCCTAGCCAAAACGACATCGTTTAAGTGGCTATATAAGCCAAATTTTTTTGAAAAAAAAATCACTTTTCACCTTTTCTCTTCCAAAAACCCAAAGTTTCTCTCAAAAATTCTTCTCCCTCTCTCCTATTGGCCCATAATCTGGCGTGCCCTCCGGCCATCAACCGCCGTGCCGGCCGGCCGAAAATCACCCCGAACCTTTTTTGCTCTTTTTTTTCGGCGATTCAAAAGGTAAACTTTCCTTTTTTAAAAACTATTCTGATATCTATATATATATGTATGGTTTCGAAAAAAATACAAACTAAAGGACGAAGGAAATCAAAATAAACACCTTCAATATCCAAATCAACTTCTTTATTTTTGTGATCTTGTATTCGTGAAAAAATTGTAGTCTGTGTATTCTCGTATCTCTCCCCCCTTTTTACAAGTGATTTTCAATTTTTATAGCCGAATAAAATGAAAAAAAAATTCTAATATTGTTGCTATTTTGTTATTTGTTGTGCTATGTGCTTCCTTATTTGCAGGTAACCATCGTGGAGGCGCACGTTGAGGAAAACGAGGAAACGTAGCTCAGGGGGTTGCTTGGTGGCTGCGGCACGCAAGGACTGCTCCCTAGGGTTTCCTAAAACTTTGAAGATTTTGGGCTCAACGGGCTTGTTGGGTTTGGGGCTGATTTGGGCTAGCTTGTTAAAAAAACTTTAAAATTGGGCTAGATAATTTGTAAATTTGGGCTTTTTTTTTTTTTGGTATAGGCCCAGGCATAAATTTGGGCCTTACAGCTGCCCCTCTTTTCTTATTATCGTGTAACGAGAATAGAGCAAAGACTTTAAAAGGAAAAATTTTGCCCGGTCTTGCCGAATCTTAGTTTCTTGTAGCTTCATTCCATCCACTGTATCTTCAGGGGTATAGAAATTTTGCTTCAATCTGCTCCATTACTTCTTAGGGAGATATGGTGTAACACCCCTAACCCATATCCGTCGCCGAATTAGGGTTACGAGGCATTTTTAAAGAAAATACAGCTTTCATACAATCACATAATCACATAGAACTTATCCATATGTTCCATATTCAATTTGGCTAGCAAATGTAATACCATAAAAATTTCTTTTATAACCATATTTTACTCATCTACTAGCAACTATCCAAAAACAAACAAATATGTATGTATATATAAGTACTCGCACAACATATATATATAGTCAGCCAAAACATACTTACTCATTGACCAAATGCACATGCAACCTTATTATTAATACGTTATGGCTGAACATATCCTATGTTCAATATGGCCTAATATATATATACATTATGCATAACTTTACCACGTTACTAAATCATGTATCAAAATACTATTCACTCTCTGATCACTTAAACACCAATTGAAACTAAATGGTTATTTACACTTTGATCAAACGAAATTTCGATACATTCCATATACATGTAATGGCTGCAATTTCCTATTTAACATATATCATTTTCGCATACAAATCATACACAAATATGTCATGTAATGCCTTATTACTTACCATTATACACCGAATCCATATAATTAAATATGCTAGTAATTCACCATTGTAAAAACATGCATATATATATATATAAATGCATACACATCAAACGGTTGTACATATAAAAAAATGAAATATTATACAAATTGAATATATATATAATTTAATCGAATATGCACCATCAAAGCATTATTTAGACTCAAAATGCCATGAACTACAAACCAAACCATACCTATTATATACATATACAATGGCCGAATACATATACTAGCTAAAACCTTCACAACCATGCAAAATAATAGCATTAACATACCCAGTATCATTACCGAACATAACTATTAGACTTAAACATTAACAATTGGACATGCCATTATACCTAACTCATAAATAAAGTTTAACAAAAGAATTAGCCATATTCGCATGGCCATTGTATACATGAACAAAAAGTTTTCATCAAAATAAAGTCAAAGTCTTTCCTATACATGCCTCTATCCGAAGACCAAAATGAAAGAGTACCAAATTAGATTGATAGTGTGGTCGACTTTCTTGACGATCCCTTTGAGCTTGTAGCCTGAACCTAATCTATAAAACAGAGGAGAACATTTCACACAAATAAGTTTACTAACTTAGTAAGTCCTAAGCTCTTGATAATATAACATACAAACACTTAAACATTTAAATCATTCAACTTATGACATTGCCCATATACATTTAAATATATTGATTTCTCTGGGCCGAATACTAATAGTTCATAAACCGAAGTAATTGTACTTCATTTCCATAAACCTGTATCTCTTCGAAGCACAAAGTAAGTATATTACAAGAATCACATGCTCCAAATCGATAATTACAAGATTCATATCAACCATGTTATCGTACTAAAATTTCTTTCACTCTTAGCATTTCTATTTGAAAACCGAATCTCCATAATAGTACAATCAAGCTCAAATTCAATCATTTAATACTCATGCACATCAATCGTAATCTCAAATGTACATAACACTCGTTCTCATAGTATTAACTCGACTCAAGTAACATTAAACATAACATACCTTACTTGCTTACCGAGCCTTTAACTAGATCATTTCATTCATAAGCATAAGCTCAGATTAACAATCAATTGGTATAGAACACCTAGACCAAAGGTCCTAGATTTAAACACCTAAGACGAAGCTTGCTAGGCATTAAAGCCCAAAATAAATCACTTAAGCATAAAGCACGCTAGGCATTAAACCCGAAATAAATCACCAAGACGAGGCCTACTAGGCATTTAGCCCGAACATATCACCCAAGACGAGGCCTGCTAGGAATTTAGCCCAAACATATAAATATGGTCAATCAATCCACACATATTTCATAATTACATTACATATACTATTCAACTAAGCTTATTCATATCACATTATCAAAGTATGCCATCAATCTAATTCACTTATATACATTCTACTAAGACATAAGTAGGTAGTCAAATTTATCAAACTTTATCATTTAATATCTTCATAAATAATTCTTTGATATGTTTCACAGGACTTACCTCGGTTGTCGATAGACCGTAATTCGTCGGCTATTCGAGAACCTTCGCCTTTCCCCGATCTAAATTGTTTTCTTTGTTCTTGATCTAAAACACATTAAAATTTAGCTCATTCAAGTACATTTCATCTCAATTTAGTCCCTAAGCACATAAATAGACAATTTACCATTTTACCCTTACTATTTTAAATTTTTACAATCTAGTCCTAATTGCACAAAACACAAAATATACATTATTTCAATATAACACTCAAGGGCGAATATGTATAAGGACCATATAAGTCCATTTCTTTCATTTATTTTGCATTTAAGCCCTCTCAAATTTTTATTTTTACAATTTGGCCCTAAAACAAAAATTCTTCAAAACTTCCAATACATAATATACTAATTTTTAACTTATCTTTTATCTAACATCATCAAACATCAAAAACTATATAAACCTATCAATAGTCGAACATCAAGCATGCTTAGATTCAAAAATTACAACATGGGTTAATTTACGGTTCAAGCAACGATCTCAAAACGTAAAATTTACAAAACCGACTAAGAATTTACCTTGAATTTGGCTTGAATGTTGCCGAAAATTCAAAGAACCTAGCTCCCTTTTCTTTCTCAATATTCGCCAAGAAAGATGAATGAAAATATCCATTTTTTTATGTTTTAATTAACATATAATATGGTTTTAACCTATTTACTATTTTAACCTTATATCATAAAATTATATAATATAAAACTTAAGGTCAATCATGTCATATACCACCCACTAACTTAAAATGGGTTATTTACCCATTTAACACTTCATATTAAAAGCCATGCTCAAATTAGCACATTACACTTTAGTATGCCACTTTTACCTTTTACGCGATTAAGTCCTTTTTATCAAATTCAATACTTAAACGATAAAATTTTTCTACGAAACTTTCACACACATAAATTCATATATAATAAACACTAAATATAATATTTAAATATTTCTCGGGCTCGATTCATGGTCTCAAAACCACCATTCCGATTAGGGTCCAATTGATCATTACAACTCTCCTTAAGGATTTTCGTCCCGAAAATCTTACATTTAAACAACGTCGGATATTGTTGCCTCATTGAATCTTCAGGCTCCCACGTAGCCTCTTCAACTCCGTGCCGATTCCATAATACTTTCACTAAGGAAATCTTTTTGTTTCTTAACTCTTTCATTTCCCGAGCTAAAATACGGATCGTTTTTCCTCATACGTCATATCAGGTTGTATCTCAACCTCAGACAGAGCAATCACATGTGACGGATCTGATCTGTATATACGGAGCATAGAAACGTGAAATACATCGTGTATCTTTTCTAATTCAGAGGGTAGCTTCAACCTATAAGTAACAGGCCCAACACGTTCAATGATTTCATACGGTCCAATGAACCTCGGGCTCAACTTGCCTTTCCGGCCAAAACAGAGCACTTTCTTCCACGGAGAAACCTTTAAAAATACTCGATCTCCGACCTGAAATTCAATGTCTTTACGTTTCAAATCAGCATAAGACTTTTGACGATCCGAAGCAGCTTTCAAATTGTCTCTAATAATAGCTACTTTCTGTTCAGTTTCTTTAATCAAATCAACCCCGTGTATCTTATTCTCGCTGAGCTCAGTCCAGTATAATGGTGTTCGACACTTTCGCCCGTACAAGGCTTCATAGGGCGCCATCTTGATACTAGATTGAAAACTGTTATTATAAGCAAATTTAATCAAAGGTAGGTATCGTTCCCACGTACCTTCAAACTCGAGAACGCAACATCTCAACATGTCCTCAAGTATCTGAATAGTTCGCTCAGACTAACCGTCTGTCTGTGGATGAAAAGCTGTACTAAAATGTAGTTTAGTACCTAAGGCATCTTGCAACTTCTTCCAAAATCGCGATGTAAATCTCGGTCTCTCATGCGAAACAATGGAACTCGGTACACCATGCAATCTCACAATTTGCGATACATACAATTCAGCAAGTTTATTGAGTGAAAAGTCTGTACGAACTGGCACAAAATGAGTTGATTTAGTCAGTCTATCAATTATAACCCAGACGGCATCTTTTTTACTCGGTGTCATAGGAAGACCGGATACAAAATCCATTGTAATTCTATCCCATTTCCATTCAGGTATCATGATTGGCTGAAGTAATCCGGATGGCACTTGATGTTCAGCTTTTACTTGCTGACAAACTAAGCATTTCGAAACAAATTCAGATCTGCAATGACGTTAGCTTTTCCCGGATGGTAGTCAATCACCAACTCATATTCTTTCAACAATTCTAACCATCTGCGTTGTCTCAAATTTAGATCCTTCGAGTCATTAAATACTTTAGACTTTTATGATCTGAATAAATGTGACATTTCTCCAAATAAATAGTGACGCCAAATTTTCAATGCGAAAACAATGGTCGCAAGTTCTAAGTCATCGTCGTAATTTCTTTCATGCAACTTCAATTGTCTTGAAGCGTAGGCTACAACTTTGCCTTCCTCGCATCAAAACGCAGCCCAAACCATTTAAAGAAGCATCGAATAAACAACAAATTCTTTACCCGATTCAATTGAACTAACACCTGGAGCTTCATCAAAAGGGCTTTCGGTGATCAAAACTTTTCGACACTTTTTCGACCACTCGAACCCGACATCTTTTGCAATAACTTTGTCAACGGGTAGCTATCATAGAAAAACCTTTCACAAATCGTCGATAGTAACCCGCAAGTCCCGAAAACTTGAATCTCTAAACATTTTTCGATGGCTTCCAATCAAGTATAGCCGATATTTTGTTCGGATCAACTCGAATGCCCGATCTTTGAAACAACATGTCCCAAAAAGTGACCTCTTTCATCCGAACTCACACTTACTAAACTTCAGATACAACCTGCGATTTCGCAAAGTTTGTAGCACAAACCTCAAATGCTCGGCGTGTTCAATTTCATCTTTGGAGTAGATCAATATGTCATCAATAAACACTACCACAAATCGATCAAAAAACTGTCTAAAAACCCGATTCATCAAATCCATAAAAACAGCAGGTGTATTAGTAAGCCCAAAAGGCATAACCAAAAACTCAAAATGTCCGTACCTCGTCTGGAATGCAGTCTTTGGCACATCTGTATCTCTAACTCGCAACTGATAATAACCCTATCTCAAATCTATCTTCGAAAATACTGAAGCCCCTTTCAACTGATCAAATAAATCATCAATCTGGGGTAACGAGTACTTATTCTTTATAGTTACCTTATTGATTCTTAGATAATCAATACACATTCGCATCGTTCCATCTTTCTTTCTCACAAAAGAACTGGTGCACCCAAGGAGAGAAACTTGGTCGTGCAAAGCCCCTATCTGTTAACTCTTGCATCTGTGCTTTCAACTCTTTTAGCTCAGTAGGTGCCATTTGATATGGAGCTATTGAAATCGGAGTCGTTCCCGGTGCTAATTCAATGCCAAACTCAATCTCTCGTACTGGGGGTAAACCCAGTAGTTCTTCAGAAACACATCCGGTATTCACATACAATCAGACAGATTCAATCTGCTTCTCGACAATTTATTATCCATTACATAAGCCAAATAAGCTTCGCACCTTTTCTCACATACTTTCGGGCTAACATCGAGGATATAGCTGAGGAAACCCACTTAAATCATCGGATTCAATTCTAATGATCTCACCATTCGATGTCTCAAATCGATAAGCTTTTTTGCAATTCACCAACGCATCATGTGAAGTTAACGGTCCATTCCCAAAATTATATCAAACTCATCGAAAGGCAACAACATTAAATCAACTGGGAAGCAAAAATCTCGAATCATCAATGGGCAACCTTTACACACTTATTAACAAACACACATCTACCCAAAGGGTTGGATACGCGAATCACAAACTCATGAGACTCAATGGCGAGTCTTACTAAATACCGAGGTTTCACATACATATGAATGGGTCAAACCGGGATCAATCAATGCAATTCTGTAGTATCATAAAGGGTGAAAGTACCGAGAATGACATCCGGAGAAGCGGCATCCTCTAGCTCGAGTAACATAAGCTCTAGCTGGAGCTCTAGCCTCGATCGAATCGCTGTGTTTCTTCGTCCCTCTCGACTACCACCTACATTGCGAATGCAGGTGGTCCGCCCGTGCCGATGCCTTTGCTTCGGTCTACGATTCAGGTCAGTATTTTGCTCAGCTAACATCGGGCACTCTCGAATAAAATGGTCTGAGGATCCACATTTAAAGCAGGACCGATCACGAACTCTACAACTCCCAGAATGCCATTTTCCACAATATTTGCATTCAATTGATTCTGTGGAACGTTATCAACACTGGCCATCGAGGTAGCTCGGGAGCTCACTAGAGGTCGATGACGTCTAGGTGTATCTAAAGTAGCTTTATGTCGACTGAAGTCATCTCTAAACTTCTTAGATGTAGAATGGAAATTCTTACCCGACGGTCTTTTACGAGTGTCTCTAGCTTCTGTCTCAGCCTTTCTTTTCTCCTTCCCAAGCTCTTCAGCTTTGCAAGCTCGCTCGACTAATGTCACAAACTCTTTGATTTCAAGAATGCCAACAAGCAACTTTAAATCTTCATTCAAACCGTCTTCAAACCTTTTGCACATAATGGCTTCAGTTGATACACACTCCCGAGCATATCGGCTCAATCTGACAAACTTTCGCTCATATTCAGTCACGGTCATTTGCCCCTGTTTTAGTTCAAGAAATTCTTTATGTTTCTGGTCGATGAACCTCTGGCTGATATATTTCTTGCAGAATTCATTCTGGAAGAAATCCCATGTCACATTTTCTTTTGGAACCACTGATACTAGTGTATTCCACCAGTGATAGGCAGTGTCCCGAAGTAAAGATATAGCACATTTCAAACATTCGTCCGGAGTGCAGGATAGCTCATCAAGTACCCGAATAGTGTTATCAAGCCACATTTTAGCTCGCTCTGCATCATCATCATCATTAGCCTTGAATTCCTCGGCCCCAAATTTCTTGATTTTATCAACAGGAGGCCTACTAGATCTCATTGGATCTATCATCGAAGTCTTGAAGGTACAGGAGTTGGATTATTCGAGGTGGAGGTTGTTGGACAAATGGATTTTTTGAACAAACCGGGTAAACCATTCATTCATCATTTGGTAGAAGGCTTGTTTAGCCTCTCCTCGTGGTTACCCGAATCGGTTGAGAGTCTAATGGCGCCGATCCATGTGCGAGACCAGCGCAACACTCTTCACGTCATCACCACTACTCTATCGTGATCTAATCCATTTACTATATAAAATATAATTGAAATTGTCAAGTCACCACACTATCATATATGCAATTCAAAGGCGTGTATAGCCAGACTCTTACATACTACGGTAGTCCTAGAATCGACTAAACCATAAGCTCTGATACCAATAAAATGTAACACCTCTAACCCACATCCGTCGCCGAATTAGGGTTACAAGGCATTTTTAAAGAAAATACAGCTTTCATACAATCACATAATCACATAGAACTTATCCATATGTTCCATATTCAATTTGGCTTGCAAATGTAATACCATAAAAATTTCTTTTATAACCATATTTTACTCATCTACTAGCAACTATCCAAAACAAACAAATATGTATGTATATATAAGTACTGCACAACATATATATATAGTCAGCCAAAACATACTTACTCATTGACCAAATGCACATGCAACCTTATTATTAATACGTTATGGCTGAACATATCCTATGTTCAATATGGCCTAATATATATATACATTATGCATAACTTTACCACGTTACTAAATCATGTATCAAAATACTATTCACTCTCTGATCACTTAAACACCAAGTGAAACTAAATGGTTATTTACACTTTGATCAAACGAAATTTCGATACATTCCATATACATGTAATGGCTGCAATTTCCTATTTAACATATATCATTTTCGCATACAAATCATACACAAATATGTCATGTAATGCCTTATTACTTACCATTATACAATCAATCCATATAATTAAATATGCTAGTAATTCACCATTGTAAAACATGCATATATATATATAAATGCATATACATCAAACAGTTGTACATATAAAAAAATGAAATATTATACAACTTGAATATATATATATATATATATAATTTAATCGAATATGCACCATCAAAGCATTATTTAGACTCAAAATGCCATGAACTACAAACCAAACCATACCTATTATATACATATACAATGGCCGAATACATATACTAGCTAAAACCTTCACAACCATGCAAAATAACAAAGATTAACATACCCAGATCATTACCGAACATAACTATTAGACTTAAACATTAACAATTGGACATGCCATTATACTATCTCATAAGTAAAGTTTAACAAAAGAATTAGCCATATTCGCATGGCCATTATATACATGAACAAAAGTTTTCATCAAAATAAAATCAAAGTCTTTCCTATACATGCCTCTATCCAAGACCAAAATGAAAGAGTACCAAATTAGATTGATAGTGTGGTCGACTTTCTTGACGATCCCTTTGAGCTTGTAGCCCTAACCTAATCTATAAAACAGAGAGAACATTTCACACAAATAAGTTTACTAACTTAGTAAGTCCTAAGCTCTTGATAATATAACATACAAACACTTAAACATTTAAATCATTCAACTTATGACATTGCCCATATACATTTAAATATATTGATTTCTCTGGGGCGAATACTAATAGTTCATAAACCAAGTAATTGTACTTCATTTCCATAAACTCAGTATCTCTTCAAGCACAAAGTAAGTATATTACAAGAATCACATGCTCCAAATCGTATAATTACAAGATTCATATCAACCATGTTATCGTACTAAAATTTCTTTCACTCTTAGCATTTCTATTTGAAAACCGAATCTCCATAATAGTACAATCAAGCTCAAATTCAATCATTTAATACTCATGCACATCAATCGTAATCTCAAATGTACATAACACTGTTCTCATAGTATTAACTCGACTCAAGTAACATTAAACATAACATGCCTTACTTGCTTACCTGAGCCGTTAACTAGATCATTTCATTCATAAGCATAAGCTCGTATTAACAATCACTGGTATAGAACACGCTAGACCAAATGTCCCAGATTTAAACACCTGCACGAAGCTCGCTAAGCACTAAAGCCTAAATAAATCACCAAAGATAAAGCTCGCTAGCATTAAAGCCCGAAATAAATCACCGGCACGAGGCCTGCTAGGCATTTAGCCCGAAACATATCACCCAAGACGAGGCACGCTAGGCATTTAGCCCGAAACATATAAATATGGTCAATCAATCCACACATATTTCATAATTACATTACATATACTATTCAACTAAGCTTATTCATATCACATTATCAAAGTATGCCATCAATCTAATTCACTTATATACATTCGGCTAAGACATAAGTAGGTACTCAAATTTATCAAACTTTATCATTTAATATCTTCATAAATAATTCTTTGATATGTTTCAGCTTAAGGACTTACCTCGGTTGTCGATAGACCGTGCAAATCGGCTATTCGAGAACCTTCGTCTTTCCCCGATCTAAATCTATTTTTCTTTGTTCTTGATCTAAAACACATTAAAATTTAGCTCATTCAAGTACATTTCATCTCAATTTAGTCCCTAAGCACATAAATAGGCAATTTACCATTTTACCCCTACTATTTTAAATTTTTACAATCTAGTCCTAATTGCACAAAACACAAAATATACATTATTTCAATATAACACTCAAGGGCCGAATATGTATAAGGACCATATAAGTCCATTTCTTTCATTTATTTTGCATTTAAGCCCTCTCAAATTTTTATTTTTACAATTTGGCCCTAAAAACAAAAATTCTTCAAAACTTCCAATACATAATATACTAATTTTAACTTATCTTTTATCTAACATCATCAAACATCAAAAACTATATAAACCTATCAATAGCGAACATCAAGCATGCTTAGATTCAAAAATTACAACATGGGTTAGCTACTATTGGAAGCAACGATCTCAAAACGTAAAATTTACAAAAATCGACTAAGAATTTACCTTGAATTTGGCTTGAATGTTGCGAAAATTCAAAGAACCTAGCTCCCTTTTCTTTTTTAATATTCGCCAAGAAAGATGAATGAAAATATCCATTTTTTTATGTTTTAATTAACATATAATATGGTTTTAACCTATTTACTATTTTAACCTTATATCATAAAATTATATAATATAAAACTTAAGGTCAATCATGTCATATACCACCCACTAACTTAAAATGGGTTATTTACCCATTTAACACTTCATATTAAAAAGCCATGCTCAAATTAGCACATTACACTTTAGTATGCCACTTTTACCTTTTACGCGATTAAGTCCTTTTTATCAAATTCAATACTTAAGCGATAAAATTTTTCTCTGAAACTTTCACACACATAAATTCATATATAATAAACACTAAATATAATATTTAAATATTTCTGGCTCGAATTGTGGTCCCAAAACCACCGTTCGATTAGGGTCCAATTGATGCATTACATATGGTCCGTACTCTTCAGTCTGCTCCATTGTCGATATATGGAGATAAGACTTACCATTTTCGATCTGCTACACTCTTGCTCAGTAGAGATAAGATCTGCTATCATTAGCCTACTCCACTCCTACTCAGGGAGATAAGGCTAGTGGCTCAAATCTACTCCATTGCCAATACATGGAGATAAAATTTGTCAACTTCGATTTGTCCTACTGCTATATCAAGGAGACAAGATCTACAATATTCAGTCTGCTCCATTGCCAATACATGGAGAAAAGACTTGTAAATTTCAGCCTGTTTCCCTACTGCTTAGGGGGATAAGGCTTGTAATTTTTAGCCTGTTACCCTACTGTTTAGGGGGTTAAGGCTCACCGTCTTCGATCGGCCCCACTATTATATCGAGGAGATAAGATCTACAATCTTCAGTCTACTCTATTACCGATACATAGGGATAAGACTTGCTATCTTCGATCTGCTCCACTCCTGCTCAATGGAGATAATATCTGTTATCATTAGCCTGCTCCGCTCCTGCTCAAGGAGATAAGGCTAGTGGCCTAAATCTGCTCCATTATCGATACATGGAGATAAGATTTGTCATTTTCGATCTGCCTCATTACTATCTCGAGGAGACAAGATCTACAATATTCAGTCTGCTCCATTGCCGATACATAGAGATAAGACTTACTATTTTCGATTTACTCCACTCCTGCTCAGTGGAGATAAAATCTACAATCTTCAGTCTGCTCCATTACCAATACATAGAGATAAGACTTGCTGTCTTTGATCTGCTCCACTCTTGCTCAGTAGAGATAAGATCTGCTATCTTCAGTCTGCTCCATTGCCTATACATGGAGATAAGACTTGCTGTCTTCGATCTGCTCCACTCCTGCTCAGTGGAGATAAGATCATTTATCTTCAGTCTACTCCATTACCGATACATGGAGATAAGACTTGCTATCTTCGATCTGCTCCACTCCTGCTCAGTGGAGATAAGATTTTCTATCTTTAGTCTGCTCAATTACCGATACATGGAGATAAGACTTACTATCTTCGATCTGCTCTACTCCTACTCAGTGTAGATAAGATCTGCTATCATTAGACTACTCGGCTCCTGCTCAGGGAGATAAGGCTATTGGCCTAGATCTGCTCCATTATCGATACATGGAGATAAGATTTACCCAAAATCTGTAATTCTAATCAATTTTGCTACATTGTCCTCTAGGGAACCTACCAGTAGAATTGATTTCATGGGGTCTATGCTTATGCCAAATGATTAGGATGTCATGATCGAAAAATGCTCCTAACCATATGTATTATGAATGTTATATGAATAGATGCAAAATGTTATGAGAATGATCCAATTTTTTAACATTTGAGCTGTCATTGCTCGCCATTTGTTAGGGTGATATCCTTGACATATGTCTTCCTGTTCAACTGATACTTCCAACAGAGCCTTTAAAGATGTCGTCACTGCTTAGACTCTTATCTCAAGTGTTCCCAGCCCTTTAAGCTTGGTGAGTTCTAAATAATTATCCTATTTCAGATTCTTGCATTATTTAGAGACTTTTGGAGTAATATGCAAAACTTATTTTGTAAAAGTATTACAAGTCCACTAATCATTATTTCAATGCAAAATGCTTGAAAAAGAAAAAAAAATATTATAGGGATGAATAAAACTGAAATTTATTCGAGACAAAACCCGTGAAGAATGAATTGAACAAAGGCAGCAAATTTTGCTAAGGTACAAAAAAATCGAGTAAGGGTGAAATTGGTGCCCCAGATATCACAGCCTTAGCTTTGTTGTATGAACTTCTTGAAGACCATTCTGAGTTTGACATATGTTTAGAAGACCTGGAGTACTTTGTCAATGCCCTCAAGGTGTAGTCTATCTCATCATTGTTAACTCAGGTATAAGATGGCCAGCGCATGTCCTCTCCTCAAAAATTTGAATTGCCCTTTACGGGTTTTCAATTCAACTCTCATTTGGTCTTAAAATGCCCTTTGCGGGTTTTCACCTTGGCCTCTCCGTTTTTTTTTTTTTTAACTCAAGACGCCCTTTGCAGGTTTTCGCCTTGGTTCATTTTCCTTCTCAAGCAAAGTATCTCTTAACTGAATCCGCATTAATTAGGTTTGGCTGACTTTTGCCGTCCATCTCGGCTAGTATTAACGTTTCTCCAGAAAAAGCCTTCTTTACAACATATGGTCCCTCCCAATTAGGCATCCACTTTTCTCTGAATTTTTTTGCATAGGGATGATGTTTTTCAATACCAAGTCTCCCTCGTGGAATATTCTAGGGTGGACTTTTTTGTTGTAAGCCCGCATCATTCGCTTTTGGTACATTTGACCATGACGAATGGCTCTTAGCCTTTTTTCCTCAATTAGATTTAGCTGATCATATCGAGATTGGATCCATTCCGCTTCGTCTAACTTCAACTCGATAAAACCCAGAGAGAAGGAATTTCGACTTCAATGGGCAAAACTGCATCCATCCCATAAACCAATGAGAAATGTGTTGCCCCGATGGAGTATCTAACAGATGTTCGATAGGTATAGAGGGCAAGCGGTAACTTTTCATGCTAATCCTTGTAGGTCTCAGTCATTGTCCCTACAATTTTCTTGATATTTTTATTAGATGCCTCAATGGCGCCATTCATTTTTGGGCGATGTGGTGACGAGTTATGGTGCTTAATATTGAACTGACTGTAGACTTTCGCTATTGCGCTATTGTTCAAGTTTAACGCTTTGTCAGATACGATCCTTTCTGGTATACCATAGCGACATATGATCTCTTTCTTCAAAAACTTGCTAACTACCGTCTTCGTGACATTGGCATATGAAGCTGCCTCTATCCATTTGGTAAAGTAATCGATGACCATAAAAATGAATCGATGTCCATTAGAAGCCTTCAATGAGATCGGCCCAATGACGTCCATGCCCCACATTGAGAAAGGCCACGAAGAAGTCATAACATGAAGATGTGAAGGAGGCACATGGATCTTGTCTCCATAAATTTGACACTTGTGGCACTTTTTGGCATAACGGATGCAGTCTCCTTCTATCGTGGACCAGTAATACCTAAATCTCATGATTTTCCTGGCCATTGTAAACCCATTGGTATGCGTCCCGTAAACACCTTTATGAACTTCTTCTAGGATTTCCCTAGCTTCAACAGCATCGACACATCTTAACAACACCTGATCTTTCCTCTTTTTATACAGGATCTCTCCGTCTAAAACATAGTCATTGGCTTGTCTTCTCAATGTTCTCCTATCATTTTCTGTTGCTTGATCAGGGTATTCACGGTTCTTCAAATATCGTAGAATGTCATGATACCAAGGATGATCATCTCTCTCCTCCTCTTTGTCGATATTGCAGCAGTGAGCCGGAGCCTTATAGATACTCATTTGAATGGGCTTCATAACTCTGATCATAAAAGCTAATGTGGCCAAGGCGTCAGCCATCTGGTTTTCATCCCGCGGGAGGTAAAAGAATATGATATCATCAAACTCCTTAATTAGCTAAAAACAAATTTTGGTAACTGATCAATTTGGGATCTCTCGTTTCCCATTCTCCTTTGAGCTGATATATCACAAACGCAGAATCTCTATATACCTCTAGCACATTGACTTTGCGGTCTGTACGGTTGCTCGAATTCCCATGATACATGCTTCGTATTCTGCCATATTGTTCGTGCAATCAAAATCTAACTTGAAAGTGAATGGATAATGATCTCCGCTTGGGGATACCAAAATCGCCCCAACTCCATTACCAATGGTATTTAACGCTCTGTCGAAGTTTAGTTTCCATGGACGATCTTCTAGGGTTCCTTCCTCAGTAGCCGCTACATACATCAGATCTTCATTGGGAAAATTCAAGTTCAATGGCTCGTAATCTTCTAGTGCTCTGGTGGCTAGAAAATCTGCTATTACACTCCCCTTCACAGCCTTCTAGTTTACATAGACTATGTCGAATTTGGAGAGTAAAATCTGCCATCGGGCCATTTTTCCATTCAGGATGGTTGACTCCATCATGTACTTAAGAGGGTCTAGTTTCAAGATTAACCAAGTCATGTGGTACAACATGAACTGCCTCAACCTCTGAGTTATCCAGACCAATGCGCATCATAATTTCTCATTTGGCGAGTATCTCCTTTCAAACTCAGTGAATTTTTTACTGAGGTAATATATCGCATTTTATTTCTTTCCCATTGAATTATCAAATACCGTCAAATATAGAATCAACGGTCTATCAGGACTGGGCGGCATTAACACTGGAGTATTAGACAAGTATTGCTTAATCTTGTCAAAAGCCTTCTGGCATTCGTCGTCCCAAATGCTTGGGTTGTGTTTCTTAAGAAGACGAAATATGGGGTCACATTTCTCAGTCAATTATGAAATGAACCTGGCGATATAATTTAATCTTACCAGAAAACCTCGGACCTCCTTTTGAGTGCGTGACGAAGACAATTCTTGTACAGCCCTAACTTTATCCTGGTCAACCTCAACTCATCTTTCACTGACTATGAAATCGAGTAGTTTTCCTAACCTAGCCCCGAAAGTACACTTGGTTGGAATGAGCTTTAGCTGAAATTTCCTCAGCCTCAAGAATAGTTTCCTCAAAACTTGTACACGCTCCTTTTTCGTTCGAGATTTCGGGATCATATCGTCGATGTAGACCTCGATTTCCTTGTGCATCATGTTGTAAAACAAGGTTACCATGGCTCTTTGGTATGTTGCTCCTACATTCTTTAACCCGAATGACATTACCTTGTAACAAAATGTTCCCCACAAAGTTATGAAGGTGGTCTTTTCATGTCTTCAGGATGCATCTTTATCTTATTGTATCTAGAGAAACTATCCATGAAGGAGAACAATAAATATCCTACCGTGTTATCCACCAAGGTGTCAATGTGAGGCAATGGGAAGTTGTCTTTTGGTCTGGCCTTGTTTAAGTCCCTATAATCGACACATATTCGTACTTTTCCATCTTTCTTAGAAACAGGGATGACATTGGCTACCCATTCTGAGTAATTCACTACTTGTAAGAACCCATCATCAAATTGCTTCTTCACCTTTTCTCTTATCTTTACTATAACATCTGGTCTCATCCTTCGGAGCTTCTATTGAACCGGCTTACATTCTTCTTTTATGGGGATACGATATACTACAATATCGATGCTCAACCCAGGCATGTCTTGATATGACCATGCGAAGACATCTTTGAACTCCAGCAGAAGTTTAATGAGATCCTGCCTTGTTTCCTCACTTATGCATGTGCCAATTTTCACCTCATTCCCTCTTCCAGAATCACATTCTCAATTGTTTCTTTGTGGGGTATGATTAGCCTCTCTTCCCGCTCTACCATCCGTAACAAATCCGGGGATAAACTACAATCTCCATCATCTGTAAAGTCTTGAGGTCCATCTAGGCACATGTCTCGTTCATAAGAGAATTCTGGGTCCATAGCAGCGTTGCTCATGACATTGATATTTGGGGACTTATGGCAGGTACGAAAGAATACCCAATGAATCTAAGAATAACTTATTTATGTTATGATTATGAATGGAATGAAAAAAAAGAATATGAGAATAATTGTCCGTCATGAAACAAAAAATGCATTTTTATTAAAAATAAAGATGTTTGAACATTAGCCTATTTCACAAAAGATTCTTATTGTTCCTAGGCTTAAAACCATAAGTGTGTTTTGAACATTACTCTGTGTTAGCTCTAAAAATTACAGGAATTTCCTCCGCAGTCCAGTTGTTTAGAATACTTTCAAGCTCATAGGGGCGTATGCCTACTAAGTTTCCTTCCTTCGATCCCTTTTCAAATACGGCGTTGATGCTCACAGTTTTCATCATGTCTTCAGCCGTTTCTTCATTCATATTCTCCGGTCCTGGATGGATAACTCCTCCCGACACGAATGTATTGGATATATGGGAAAAGTCATTGATCCCCATTTGACCTCAGTGCCATTCTCGACATACTTTCCTCCTATGGTGCACACATCCTCTCCTTTAGTAGAGTCAAAGAACTCCACCTCTTTGTTATCCATTAACCCTTACACTAGGGCCCTGAATTCTCTGTATTGTCGGATCTCATGGTCTTCCTTATTATGGAACTCACAGTAGTTCCTTGCATCTTGGGATTTGCTCCCCAACTTTTACAGAATTAACTCCATTTTTTGCATTTATTTCCAAACTTCCTTTAATGGGGTTCTTACTTTAGCAACATTTCATTTGATTCTCTTCCCATATTCTCAACTATCGCGTTTACCCCTTTATCAGTATGACTGGGTAACGGATTTCCTACAACAGTGCATCATCGAATCTTACAACCCCCGCCTTAATAAGCCTTTCGACTAGCCTTTTGAATGAAGTGCAGTTTTCTATCGAGTGACCTACTATTCTTGCATGGTATTCACATTGAGCATTTGTGTCATACCGCCTAGGATATAGAGGTTGCAACGGTTTTAAGTAGAAAGGGGCTACAACGTGCACATCGAATAAATTTTTGTACAACTCCCTATACTTCATTGGTATGTGAGTAAATTGAAATTTCTCAGTATTCTACCTCATGTTGGGCTCCTACCTTGGTGATGCCTGCTGGCCCGTGGTTACCGTTTTTGGTTGACTGACAGTAACGGGTTTTGGATAACCCGAGCTCATATTACCTACTTTATTTTCTCTTTTCTTCAGAGCTGATCTTCTCGTGCTCTCTCTAGCTTCTATTTTCCCACACCTTATCGCGTTCTCTATCATTTCACCAGACATCACTATGTCCGCGAAACTCTTATTTGCGCTCCCCAACATATGATTGATAAAAGGTGCTTTTAGGGTGTTAATGAAGAGCATGGCCGTTTCTTTCTCTAGCAGTGGCGGTTGGACCTGTGTAGCGACTTCCTTCCACCTCTGAACGTATTTCCTGAAACTTTTACTCGACTTTTTCTCTATGTTTTATATTGTGATCCTGTCAGGCGGTATATCAGTTACATGGCCATAATGCTTCATGAAGGCCTGTGCTAAATCCTTCCACGATTTCACTTGAGTACGACTCAATTAATTGTACCATTTAGCCGCGGCTCAGTCACACTATCCTAGAAACAGTGGGTCAACAACTGGTCGTTGTTGACATATCCCATCATTCTCCGACAGAACAATATGGGCTTCAAGGAAGCCGGTTCCATTGTATTTTTCGAATTCTGGCATCTTAAACTTTAGTGGGAGTGCTAGATCTAGGACCAGACTCAACTTCTTAGCATCTATTTCGCATTGGTAATCAGCGTTTTCCAATGCTTTGAACTTCTTTTCCAACCATCTGCATCGATCTTCAAATTGTTTTAGGAGCTCTGCCCCTACTTTTTCCCCTTCTACCGCATCATTGAAGTCAGGGACCATTGGTTTTGCCAAATTGTCTTCGAGGTTGGAGCTCGAGCCTGTTGGGAAGTTTACCGGTGCTGATGTACCGGATTGATATTGAGGTCTAATATTGACAGACACTTTTAGTGGTTGTACTTGGGAATTTACCGGGGCAAAGTCTGAAAGATAAGCAGAATCTTTATTATCATCTCCGGTATCGACCATAGGGCTCTTTCCTTTACCAGGCCCTCTAGTCAACAGCTGTGTTAACTGGCCCATCATATTTCTATGGGATTCCAGCATTTGATCCCCCACGTCCTATTGGATCTTAGCCAACTGTTCTTGCATCTGAGTTTGCAGTTGGTCTTACATCTCCTTCTGCATCTACTCTAACTTTTCTATCCTTTGATCTATAGCTTTCGTTTTTTTTTAGTGTAGTAGTGATGTTCCAGGGTAACTATAATACGATCTCTAGTTAATACAATTCTTTTATGATATTTAATGCATCTGATGCGATGTAATGCAAATGCATGAAATGCAATGCAAAAGAATGAATACAAAAAGAAAGAGAGGCGTTGATTCTGAATTCAATTCCATTAGAAAAACTTTTCTAGAAAATAAATTTCTTTACATAAAACGGATTACATATGCGGTTTTGTCCTCATAGTCCAGGTAAAGACACCAATCCTTTTCTTTGTATCCGGATGTTATGGTCGTGTCCCCATGAACTTTCTCGATAGATGCCACTTCTAACTCCTTGTTGCTTGATCCAGGCCATAACTCCTTACTCACTTGTCCTCCACGATGCTCATAAGCTTCTTTAAGAAAATTGAGATATGACGGCTCTCGAATAATCCTTATTGGCTTGAATACACGGGCAACGAGGCAAAGTCATATACTATCAATCTTTTTTCGTTGTGTTCACTTGGACTATATTTGGACGAACGTATTATAACCCACTTTATCAAGAAATCTATTTTCCTATGACAAACTCTTCTATTTAGCAATCGAATATGAATCAATTCCTCCTTTCTATGATGATGAAATGCAATGTAGTCATAAACAAAAGAAAGCACGTTAGTATCATATGCAGATGGTAAAAATCAAACACCTATCTAGGTAACTGCTAGGGTTTAACATAGTTCTACCTAAAGTGGGCTCCTAGGGTTCACTATATGTGGTTTGGCTCTAAAGCAAAGGTACCTAAACCAGCAGATTCCTCGATCCTCACCCATTATAGGCTCATACGGACCGAGTTCAGTTTAGGGGAATACATTTCCCTATAGCTGCGTGAAAATGAAAATCTCACGAAGACATAGGTACAGATGTATCCCGAAAGGGATCCACTATCCTGCACGGAGGTGAAAACCTCACGAAGGAGTAGCTTCTCACTCTTACTTAAAAGGTGTGACCACAACGGTCATGCAATATGATGCAAGAGTACCCTAGACACTTAAATCACAACGAACATATGGCGTGACCTAAACTCATGCAATGTATGAATCAAAATCAAATTTTAATTTTTGATAAAAGGACAAAAAATAATCAATTCTACGGCTTGACTCTCTTATTGGTCCCCAGCAGAGTCGCCAAGCTGTCGAAACTATTTTTTTAGTTTGGAAAGTGGGCCGACTTTAAAAAGGAAAATAGAATCGCCACCAATCTTTTTTGAGGTGTGATTGGATCACCTTATAAAACATTTTGGTCTACGAATATTAAAAAAATAGGTCCGGGAGTCGGTTACAAATGAGGAAGGATTAGCACCCTCGCAACGCCCAAAATTGGTACCTTATTGAGTAATTAATGTCTTAATATCGAAGATTGGAAGAGATTTTAAAATACGAATCCTTTAGAAAATGTTTGGATAATTCGAATTGGATATCAAAATTCTCTTGTTCCGAAAGAATGAAATATCACACCCAACACGTTAGGATACGATGTTTCAAACCCTTGACACCAAGATCATTTCATGATTTCCAAAATTCATGCATTGCAATTTTAAAAAGGGTATTCTGTTATTTGGCCAAACGAAAAAAACCGCAACCCAGCACGTTAGGGCACGATTCCTCAAATTTCCAAACATGAAATATTGCCTTATTTTTTAAGTTCAGAAAACATGGTCAAAAACTTAAAAGGAAATTTAGTCATTTGGACGAACGGACAATCGAAACCCAGCACGTTAGGGCACAATTTCTCGAACTTTCAAATACGAAACATTGCCTTGTTTTCTGAAATCCTTATCCCGAGATAACAAAATGTCATATCCAGTGAGTTAGCACACGACAATTTTGAATTCTCGAGAATAAGTTTTTATTTAAATTTTAAAAAGAAAGTAATAGGTTCTTTAGACTCGAAGAGGAAAACCGAAGCCCATTAAGTTAGGGTACGATTTCTTTCGAACCCTAGAACGCGGAGTGTTTGCTTATTTTGAAAATCGGATAAAATGTAATGCCTTGAATAAAATGTGATATGGCCGTAATAGAATGAAAGACTTAATTATAGTAGACATGCATACTAGGGTAGAAATGAGGGAAATACTATAAATTACAATAATAAAAGAGAAAATAAATAAAATTCAAACAAATAATATGTAATAAAAGAAAAATAGTGACAAAATGCAATAATAACAATAATAAAATGTATTAATAAACAAATAATAGTAATAATAAAAATATATTAGTAATAATAAAATAATAGAAAAACATTTAAAATAAACAATAGTATTAATAATAAAAATAATAGTGACAAGAATGATAAATAGTGATAATAATAATAAATGAAAAAATAAAAATAAAAAATAGTAATAGTAGTACTAGTAAAAATAAAATAGTGTTAATAATAAAATAATAGTAATAATATTAAAACTAATAGTAAAAATAATAATGAAAATAGAAATAATAAATAATAATATTGAAAGTAATAATAATAATAATAATAAAAACAAAGATAATAATAAATATAGTTATAATAATAATGTATATAAAAAATAGTTTATATAACAATAATAATAATAACGGTAACAAAGATGATATTAAAAAATAATGATAAAGATAATATTAATAGTATTAATAAAAATATTAAATAACAATAATAGTAATAATAAAAGAAAATAAAAAAAGGGACTAAATTGAGCTTAAAACTGATATTTGGGGCAATTTTTAAAAAAAATTAAAGAGAAAGGGACCTATTTGAATGCGTGAATGACATGGAGGGACTAAATGGAAAAATTCCCCCTCCCTCCAAAACGCTGCACTTCAAAAGGGACCCAATTGAAATCAAGATAACATGTAGGACCAAATTGTAAAATAAAAAAGCGTGCTTATAAATCAATAAAAAAATGGAAGGGCTAAAAGCGCAATTAGTCCTTCCATAGAAAACACGCGGACCCTGAGGCGGGTCGGGTCGGTTAAGCATAAAACAGTGCCGTTTTGGGGTTTAAAGACCCTAACCAAAACGACGTCGTTGTAAGTGGCTATATAAGCCAATTTTTTTTGAAAAAAAAAATCACTTTTCTTCTTTTCTCTTCCAAAAACCCAAAATTTCTCTAAAAAATTCTCCTCCCTCTCTCCTATTGGCCCAGAATCTGGCGTGTCCTCCGGCCATCAATCAGCAGTCTCTAAACCGTAGCAGCGCATGTCTTCTGCACAGACAAGGTCCAAAATCGCCTAACCTTTTTGCTCCTTTTTTTCCGGCGATTCAAAAGGTAAACTTTCCTTTTTAAAAAACTCTTCTGATATTTATATATATATGTATGGTTTTGAAAAAAAATACAAACTAAAGGACGAAGGAAATCAAAATAAACACCTTCAATATCCGAATCAACTTCTCTGTTTTTGTGATATTGTATTCGTGAAAAAATTGTAGTCTGTGTATTCTTGTATCTCTCCCCCTTTTTACAAGTGATTTTCAACTTTTATAGTCGAATAAAATGAAAAAAAAAATCTAATATTCTTGCTATGCTGTTATTTGTTGTGCTATGTGCTTCCTTGTTTGCAGGTAACCATCGTGGAGGCGCACCTTGAGGAGAACGGGGCGACGTGGCCGAGGGGGTCGCTTGGTAGCTGCGGCGCACAAGGGTTGCTCCCTAGGGTTTCATGAAACTTTGAAGATTTTGGGCTTAACGAGCTTGTTGGGCTTGGGGCTGATTTGGGCTAGCTTGTAAAAAAACTTTAAAATTGGGCTTGATAATTTGTAAATTTGGGCTGTTTTTTTTGGTTATTTTTTGTTTTTAGAATGGGCCCGCGCATAAAGTTGGGCCTTACAATAGGGTTTTTCTTTTGAGGGCGACAAGTTGTAGTCGCAGATAAGTTTTGGTGATAATTTTTGTGGTAGCTATGGAAATGATTTTGTACCCCTTTTGAGAGAATTCTATGAGAGTTAGGGCTTTATTTTTAGGGCATGGGTTTATATGTTTAGTACATTTAAGTTTATTTTCTCTATATTGTACTCATATTTGTTTACTCATTAGTGAAAAGCCGAAGTCTTTTTACTAGTAGTTTTTTATCCTCTTCAAAAGGTTTTCCACATAAAATATTTATGCTCGTTCTTATTCATTTTTATTATCTCATTATTTATACTGGGTCTATTCCCAACATTTTCAATTCCCATTCTAAATTACCGGCTACCAGACATGGTTTATAGATTATTTTAGCTTTACTTACATATACCTAATCTCGTACGATAAGAAAATTACTATCACATCATTAAATTACAAAATGAATTGATGCAAAATTATCAAAAGAGTTCAAATTGAATCACTCCATAAGAAGGGAAAAAGAACAAAAGGGTGAGTCTAATATGAGGGATGTTTTAACATGTATTTCAAAGGAACATTTATACCATTTTAACCAAGTTCATCTAATTTGTCTTACTTGAAATGGTCCAAACTGGGCCTGGATTGATTCCAAAATTCCAGTCCCACCAATGTATTTGAATCTACCATGTTTGACAGGTCGACTACGGTTTCAAGATTTGAAGAACTGTGTATGTCAATATCCATTTGCGACGGAATTTTTTCATTTGCTGGTATCGTAAATGACGCATGGGGGAGAGAAGGGGAACGGGGTGGGGAGAGTTTTATTTTAATATGATAATTTTTATTTAATTTTATAATAATTATTTATAATACATTTTATATTTTAATTTTTTAAATATTTTAAAACTTAGAATAATTATTAAAAATAATTAAATATATCAAAACAATATTTTATTTATAATTCAAGAATACATTGGTTATTAACTCTTTAAATAACATATCACATTATGTATGTAATAATCCGATAACATTAATGACTATTAAATAATTAAAAAAAATTAAGTGACTGAAACATAATATTGATCAAAATTAAGGGACAATAGATGTAATTTACCCTAAATTTAAATAAGAGAACCGCAGAGATTTTTACCGTTCGGACAGTTAACAAGCGAAGAGATGGCAGAGAAAGAGTCCGCCGAAAGGAAATGTACTTATACACCTCTTGGAAAAGAAAGTTCAAATTTTTCTTAAAACGATCTTAACCGTCGATTATAATTAGTCAAAGAAAGTATGATAAGCGTATGGCTGTGACTGTGGTGTCGGATGCATGGGATGATTCCATGGGTCTTCATTATTTGGAGAGGGAATGGAAGGAGAAGAAAAGAACAAGGCAATGAAGGTTCACATGACATGACATGATATGGTTTTTCTTTTGTGAAATTAGACCCTATACAATATGTTCCTGCCATGGCCTCTTCTATTGTCGTTATTGATAGATTTGAAGCACTCTCTTACGCTCAATTTCTTTCCGAGGAAAAGAGTGCGACGGGCCTCAAAGTTATTACTGCCTTTAGTTATAAATAGGTTTCACATTTCGTTGTTTTGGTTTCAAGGACTCTCTACCATAATACAAATCAATATATATTATTTTTTCGGTAAATCACGGTGGAATCATTTCTTATATAATTTCATAACATATTAATTTAAAATTTCATCATTTTAAAGGGATTAAATATTTTTTTTATTTTAAAGGGTTAAAATGTAATTTTATCTTAAGCTAATTTTTAATTTAACCATTTGATAAAAACTTATATAACAATTTTTCCATTTGAGGGGCCCTTGCCTACCTTCCTCATATTCGTTCCTATAGTCACTCAACTATTAATAAATTTATTGTTTGGTCACCCAACTATGAAAAGTTACAAAATGGTCACTTAATTATTTGATTTTTTTCTCTTTTGTCGCCCGTCATTTAGGGGCAAAGCTAGAACAAATTTTTAGGGGGGTCGAATAAAATTTTAATTTTTTATAGTTTATATATTTATAATTTGTAAAGGATTAAATCAAATTTTTATAATTTTAGGGGGCCAAAGTGCAATTTTACCTTTACCAATTTAAAATTTTTAAAAAATTTTAAGGGTCTAAATAGCAATTTTATATTTTAGGGGGGGCTGGGCCTATGCCAAATTTCTTTGGCTACTGCCTGTCATTAAATGGCTAACGAAAATTTGACTTGTCAGCTTTTAAAATTGGCATTTAGCAACTTTCATCCTCAAACATTTATACATGTCAATTTAGTATTGATTTTAAAACATTTAACCCTCAAGTTTACACATTATATAATTTGGTCGTTTTTTGCATATTTTTGCTTTTTTACAATCTTTTTACCTAAAAGCTAAAATAGATAAATTTATCAACTAAATTTGATCAAAAGCATACCAAAAATGAAAACACCCGAAAACCGTAGGTCATAATGTTTACCTTATCTCATTATTTTCTTTTGATACTCTAATTCTTTATCGTTGTATTGACCACTAACAATTTAGATGACTAAGTTTTCGCCGATTCATTTTTTTCAGATTTCATAAGATTTGTGCTTGAATCGTTCGACGTCAATTCAGCTGAACTGCTCTTATTATTGTTGTTGTTGTCATTATTACATCTTTACAAACACAAAGAGTCTTGTCACTCGTTCAGTTAGTCCACTATTATAAGGAAAACAAAAGTGCTTTCGATATCATCAACTTTCATAGTTGAAGCCTCAATAATCTTTGATAAGTTTGAGGAGTGGATAAGCTAAACGGTCTGGGGACCCGAGAATTCAAATAGAGTCATAATGAACTTGTATTATTGGTCGCCAAAGCTAACATCAAACAATGGGTTTCATTGGTAAATAGGAGCGATTAAAGTGCTACCACTTCGTCCTTTTGTGGCATCGTCTCTACATTTGACTTAATGGAAAAAATGAAGAACAAGAAGAATAAATAAAATGACCCAAATCTTGTAAACTAGCTAATTCAATTCCTTAAAAATAAAAAGCATCCACTTTGTTAATTCAACCCGATTTCAAGTCTAACAACTTCAAAAAGCTTAAGCTTTGATTGCCTCGTCAATGGCAGTTAGCTCAAGCTAATAAAAATGAGTTAATTGTTATTAAAAGATATCAAGTTCTCAACCATTTAAAGTTTAAGGAAAGCAATATATTTGAGGATTACCTAATTTAATAATAAATAGAAATTTTAAAAAAATTGTTTTTGTTTTTATTCCTAATTTACTTATTGTGTAATGAATTACATTTTCATGTAAAACTAGGATAAAATTAGGTAGTGTGTAAATATTAAGAGCTATTTTTTAAAAAATTAAGATTAAATTGACACAATGTATAAACGTTAAGGGCTAAATTTGGTATTATGCCAATTTTAAAATGTCATGTTATCTTTCCATTAGCTATTAACGATTAGTGACAAAAAAATAATTAATTAGTTGGGTGATCATTTTGTAAGTACTTTTCATAATTAAGTGACCAAAAAGAAACTTACTAATAGTTGGGTGGCTATCGGAATAATTTACCTTACTTTTTTTGCTCGGCTCAAAGCAATGTATATAGTTCTTAGTTTGTTAACCCTAGAGGGTTGAGATTCTATTATTGTTTGGTTAAGCTATCTTTGCAGAGTTGGTACAAGACTAACGAGGATAAGTTGTCGATCATTTTAAACAATTGTCATGGTTAGGGGTGTTCAAACGGTTAACCTAAACCAAACTAGTATTAACCGAATTAGTTAAATTTTTTTAATCATTTAAACGTTAACTAAATCATATTTTTTTCAAAAAAAGTTAACCGAACTGAAACCAAATTAACCGAAATTTATATGTTTTTGTTTTTCTGTTTAAAACAAATATAAAACATATCAAAATAAAATTGATAATGTTCATTTGACCGAATTATCTAAATTAAAACTACATATAATTTGTATTATTAATTGTTAAGTTCGGTTAATTTAATTAATTTCTCGATTTCGAACCGAATTAAACGATAATCAAACTTCCAAAAATAAAAAATCTAATATTAATATTTTTATATTATATGCTTAAATTTAAATAAAAATATATTTCAAATTATTCAATTTAAATTCGGACAGAACCAGATTCAAAGACAAAATATCATTGCCAAAACTCAGGCCGAGCCGATTGGACCGATCTAATCACTTAGCCCATAAACAAGTTGAATTCAAAAGCCGGGCGGATGAGAGGTCAATTCAAATTTCTTTTCAAAGAAGTCAATTCAAAATTTATATTGTTATTTATAATATTTTTAATTTTAAAAGTGTCTAAAGAAGCCTGTTAGTTTTGATATCAATCAGTCATTTGAATATTTTTTCCTACTCTAAAATATTTTTAACTTTGATATTAAGGACATTAATCAATCAATCGGTATTTTGGGCGTTGCGAGGTGCTAACCCTTCCTCGTCATGCTTAAAACTCAGGCGATTTTCTAAAACTTCGTAGACCAAAATGTTTTATAAGTGGCCCAATCACACTTCAAAAAAGATTGGTGGCGACTCCGTTTTTCTTTTTAAAGTGGCCCGTTTTCAAAAAAAAATGGTTTAAACATTGGCGACTCCTTTGGGGCGTTAAGAGAGTCAAGCGTAAAATTGGTTGATTAGTGTCCTTTTATCAAAAATTTTTCCGTTGTTCAATTGCATGAGTACGTAATGCGCGTCATATATGGCTTTGGTTTGTGAGACATGGAATATTTTTGGCATTCATATTGATTGGTGCCTCTTGTGGAGGAATATCTGACTTTATTGGTCGAAGGCTCGGTCGACAAAATTTGCTTGGTAGCTAATGCACCTTCTTTTGTAAAAGTGGCGTCCATTTGGGATGAAGCGAGATGGGTCATGTAGCGCAATTGACAAAAGGGTGAAGAAATGCATCCTTAGGTTAAGCAACGATGATGGCACACCCGATATGAAGAGGAAAGTCGACATTTTGCCTTAAGTATTTATGGTTTGGTGATTTTTTCCAAGGCTTTGAGGCATGTAGGCGAGGCGATTATTGATTTGTTCGATAGTCTTGACAAGGGGTTACAGTACCAGCAATTCTCGTAAAACATTTAGATCTTTGAGCTCGTCTTAAAGAAGCGGTGAGGAAGATTCATGGGATCGCTACAATTATTCTTTGGGGTGGTTCCATAGCCATTTCAAAGGTGGATAGAAATCCTATGGGGTCTTTTTGCGAATTATTCCCATTAAAGGAGTTGGTAGCGTAGGAGGGATGACATATCGAGAAGAAGCTGGATCGTGACTTCGAATCTTCAAGAAAAGATGTGGAATGGAAAGCTCCTTGGTTTGCTCGATGAAATCCTCTAGGTGTGGAAGTTATAATTGGGTTCCTCTGTTAGGGATGCAGGGAGGCTGTTGGGTATGCTTGCTCTTGCTAAGGCAATATCAATCGAAGCAGATTCAATGCATTAACATGGGTTAGCTCAATTGAATTCGTATAGTGGGAATAATTATAAGAAAAGAGTTAGAAGAAGTTACGATGCGTGGAAGCGATTCATAGAATGAAAAGTCGCGATAAATCAATGGTGACCCTTGAATATAGCATATGGCGAGGCGAGGAGAGTGAACGACAATATCCCTAAGCCTGCAGGATCTTTCGATCGATAGAAGAATACACAAGTAGTCCTTACGAGTTGGAGATCATAAAGCAAGACTTTGAAAGTAAAAATTGAGTTAGGAAAAGATAGAACAAGCTGGAAGGGAAAAATGAATCTAATGTTAGATATTGATATCCGATCGGAAGAAGGCGAGGAAAGGAAAAGCGGAAGAAGTAGAAGAAGATTTGGATAGCTTGGCCGACTACAAAGTTACATCTATCGATGAGGCTGGCAAATTTGGGTAAAACCTCGGAACAATGGCGTCAAGAACTTGAAAGAAGACCAAAAGTCGACCGATGGAAGAAGAGATTTCGGGGTTCAAGCACAAAGGATGCCACGAAAAAGGCGGTGAGAGAGCCAAAGCGAAAATAAGATGCTAAGGGGCTCGAGTTTGGAGAAGGCATTGAGTCAAAGTCACAACTCTACGAAGATTGGAATCAAGCTGAGCAGTTGAAGTGAAGGGGAAGGTGGTGCTTTCGAAACAATCTTTGCCAAAGCAGTGAAAGCGGATAACCCGATGAGGAAGAACAACTTCAACAATCTCGAGTCGGTCGGATACCTTATAGGCGAAGTATGGTTCGAATAGAAGTGGTAGATCATCTACGAACCCTAGGGCTCGGTGATGTGTTAAGTATATTTTATGAGTCAAAGTCGGGCGGGATATAGCCTCACTTCTTGAGAAAGTTAAAACTTTGGGCATAAGGGCTGGGTCGTATATGTGACTCTGTTTATGTAAAGGATTTTGTCTTTTCAATGAGTATTAAGAGAAATAAAATCGACTCTTTTATTTTGCATTCATTCATTTGCATTACATTTCATGCATTGGCCTTGCATCACTACATTTGCATTAAATATTATAAGACAACCTTATTAACTAAAGGTCATACTATAGTTATCCTGGAACACCGCTTATCACACTCGGAAAAAGAGCGAGGCAATGGATCAAAGGATAGAAAAGTTGAACAGATGCAAAAGGAGATGCAAGACCAGCTGCGAGCTCGGATGCAAACGATTAGCCAAGATCCGGCGAGGATATGAGGATCAAATCTGGAATCGAAAGCATGATGAGCCAACTAACACGATTGTTGTTGGGGGCACGGAAATGGAAAAAAGCCTATGGTCGAATCTTGGAGAGGATAATGAAGATTTCGTTTGCCCTCCGGATGGCCCAGACAAGTTCGAGAGTGCAACAGCCAAGAGTGTCGGTCAATATCAAGCCTCGATACCAATCAGTTGCTAAACGCTGGTAAATTTCCCATGAACTCGAGCTCAACCCAGAGTCAATCTGGTAAAACCAATGGTCCCGAGACTTGATGAGGCGGCGAAGGGGAGAAAGTAAGCGAGAACTTCAAAAGAGTTTGAGGATCGATGAAGTGTTGGAAGAAAGTTTGAGCATTGGAAAGTCTTGATCACCAATCACGAAGTGGATGCTAAGAAATTGAGTCTAGTCCGGTTTAGTACTTCCTCAAAAGTTCAAGATGCGAGTTCGAAAAGTACAATCAGGGACCGGTTGCCAAGGGCCCATGATACGTTATGCAGCCAGAATGACGGGATATGTCAACAATGATCGATTGTTGATCCATTGCTTCAGAGATAGTCGATTGGAGTGCAGACAAAATGGTACAACCGGTTGAGTTGTACCCAAATCAAATCGTGGAGAGATTTGGCGAGGCTTTCATCAAGCCTGTTATCCAATGCGGCGAGGACCACAGCACTATAATGCAACCCCCTGCGCATATATTAACGCAAAACCAAAATCCAAAAGAGAAAAACCGTCAGTTTTATGTTTTCGTTTTATTTTTCCTTCCCAATTTTGCTCCGCCACAATGCCAACTCATCTCTTCTCTCCGTCTAGGGTTTCCATTTCCGCCATTGCAGCTCTTTCCTGAACTTTTAGTTTCACTCGCATTGCGTCGGGATCAGCGCATTGTTTTGAGAACTAATTCGAATTTTTTAACTTTCTCCGCAATTTTAGGGTTTTCCCAAAATTTTTATGGTGTAGATCGAGGTGAGTTTTAATTGTTTATCGTTTTCATATTTTATTTTTATAGGGGTTTTTATTATTTTTTTAAAATGTAATTTTTTTTATCGAGCTATAATTTCTTTTATTTTCTTTATTCTGGATTGCATGACTGCATAAGATTTTTTGTATATGTGAATTTACAATGTATATAAGTTTTCCTCGATTTTATTTTAAATTTTGTTTAATCACATTTTTTACATTTGAGTTTCCTTTAATTATTTAAATTTTATTTCTCTTAAAAATTAATATGAAAAGGAAATGGTTAATAATATACAATTTTACAAACATGATAGTTATCAAACTTTTGACTCCTGAATTGCCAGCATTTATTGAAAACAATAAATTTTAAACGCGTGGAATTATTATTAGTATTAGTATTTTGATGCTATTAATTATGAGCTATACATTGCTGTAGTAACATTGTGGTGATTTTATCTGCATTGCTTATTGCAGTGTATAGATTCGGAGCTAGCTTTGTGTCTCAATGGTATGCTCACTGGGAAGTGGTAGAATGGCGGTTATGGCTAGGCTTCTTGAAGCAGGAAGCATCTCGCCGAGTATAGCAGGTACACTATTATTACACGGTATGAAATATCGGAATGTTTATGCTTCCAATATGTTATTTCAATTCGGGTGTGAAAGATAGAGTATGTGACTGGCACGTGTATGCCTTTTCTTAACGAGTTTCCTTGTATTTAGAGCGTTTTGGGATTATATCCTCACATCCACGTCCATATGTGTCCAACATGGGTATTTCAAGGAAAATGAAGTGTTGAAGCAACGCATATTGTTTGATATCCTATGTGTTATACAAATTTTAATAATTTGCACTCCTTGGTTGCATGGTCAAATTGAAATGATGTGGTCTAATTTTGTGAGCAATCAGTAATTAGTTACTAGTAAGTGAAATAGAACGTTGCAAATGAACTGACGTAAATGATTAAAGAAATATCTCAATTTTGCATCACCCGTTTCTTACTTTTATTCTTTTATATTGTATGTAACTGTCATGATCTGAATGCTTTAAGGGAGATAAATATGTTGTGTCATACAATTGATCTCTTCTTTTTGAGAAACTCTGTAATTATTCTTTCTTTTTGAGAAGGTCTCTGTAATTATTATAGTGAAGTTAGTGGTAGCTCTGCTTCACCACAAAAAGAGAACCCACAACTTCTGTTTCTCCCTAAATATTTCGCACTTTTGATCCATTTACTAGATCTATTTTATTTGTTTTTGTTCTCTCTCTCTTTGTCTTATTCAAGCATGTAATTAGATGTGTAAAACTCTTGATTCGCTTTTAAAATAGTTAAAACAAAAGAAGCATGTTGTCAAATTTATGTAACCACACCTTAAACTTGACCATTGTTGCTTGCACTCGGAGGATGTGTTATCAAATTTAGGTCTTACTGTTTCAAATGAATTGGATATGTTGGTCCAATTTATTAAACAACATGGTATTGACATTGTCCTCGCTGTTGGCAGAGGAGGTTGGCAATAAAAAATTAGCTGCTCAATACATTTACAGAGAATTGCATGAGGCAGATGAGGCAAATTTACTTGATGAAGAAGGTGACGCTGCGCGGACTAATGTTTGTTTTGTTGGTTTTTCAATTTAATAATGTTTCTCTTGCACCAAATTATATGGGCCATTCTGTGTTCATTCTTTATGATGGCACGTTGATTTTTCTGACAGATATGCATGTCTTTGGCTTGAAGCCCATGACTGATCCTTTAAATTTGGTGAGTTTATCTGAGCTATGAAATCTCAGTTCTCTTTGACATCATGTATAAAACTCTTTCATCTAAAGAGTTGTTTCTGTTAATGCTCTCTCTGATCTATAACTATGATACCTTTGCCTATTAAGGCTCCATCTATATGGTTTGGATTGCTGATGTATAATCTTAAATAAAAAAGAAATTCAACATTTGAGTTCTACATGGGGTTTTACAAATGTATGGTTAATTAAATGCCACCTAGAGTTTAACTTTTTCGCATGAGAATACTCACCAAGTGGCTTGCCTTTTACATTCTTAGTTACCAAAATTTCTTTGTAGCATCCAAAGTGTGTTTTATTTGTTTTTAGTTTTAAGGTTGTGTCTTCACCAAGGTAGAAATTTATTCTTTATACAGTCAGTTCGTTGGTTTCTACATAAGTTGTTTTTGTGCACACCAAATTTTTTTTCTGTCGCATAATTGTTTAATATAATCATGAAGGTATGTTGTAATGCTTGTAAGAAGCCGGTCAAGGCCAGTCAATATGCTGCTCATGCAGGTATGGAGGCATTTTACTTTTGTAACCAACTTTTCCCAATTTGTCATTATGATTAATTCAAACACAGTTAAGGCGCTTAAAATGTTTTTGCACTATTTGAATCCTGTTGCTAAAATTGATGTTAAGACTAGTTTATTATTGTCATCTATAATTTTGATAAACATTTATCTGCATTTAATGTAATTTCTGTTGTCCGTCAATTGCTATTGTTCTCAATGATCTTTCTATAAGCAGTATGAAGTAGGGATTTATGGTCATTTTGTCTACATTGTTTCTCTAGTTAGTGGTGCTTCACTGAAATTGTTTCTTTTCTCTCCCTGCCGATTTTTCCAGAACTCTGTAGGTCACTAAAAATCACAGAAGAAATTATTTTGGAGCTTGATGGTAATACAGGCCATAGGAAACCTCCAAGGAAGGAAAGGAAGAAGTCATTAGCAGTTTATGCTAGTATCCAATTTTTTTCACCTTTTTTTCTTCAATGTGTTTAATTATTTTTGTTGCCTTCGCTTTTAAGTTTCAATCTCCTTTTATTCAATTTGTTACTGTACTAATCTTAGTACTCCTTTTTCGGGAAAATAGAAATATCAAAAGTACTTTTTGGTTTAGATGTTTTTTCTCTTTAAATGAAAGTTTGTTTTTTGGTTTTCTTGTGTTTTATGTTAAAGAAGTGCCTTACTTTTTCGGTTTCATTACTAGGAAACTTGTATTTCCTAGTTGATTCATATTTTCATATTTCTTAACCTCTCTTAGACCAACCTACACTAGCTGGGGACCAGGAAAGATCCGAAATTATTGATGCTGATGATGATCCTACAGCATCAGAATCCCTCATGGATGGGCAAATTGGAATGACTTCTTCATTAACCATGCATGTGAAACGTAAGTGGATCATGTTGTTGATTTCTCTTGCTTTTCTCACTATTTAATGGTATGATTTTATGATGTAATGCCTATGTGAAATGTGTCATTATTTAGTTAATACATGTCAGTTCTCCCTTTGCAGCAAGTGCTTCGTTATTTGAGCTTGATGCATCATTTCCCTTTTCTTTTAGGGAATTCAACTTGTATAGATATGGGATATCTGATGGATGGCTCAGGAATTAGTCCCCAGAATACTGATCAATCGGCCTCTCTAGTGCCACCTTCAACAAAACGCTTTAAATTGTATTTTCGTTGTCCTTTTTTTTTCTTTTCAAATAATAGTGCATTTGTCCTAATGATGTCTGCTTATAGTTTAGCATGATAAAATTGTCTTTTCTCAAAAACAAATTTTACCTTAGCATGCTTGTAATTATCTTCCTCTTCATTACTGTTGATTCTACCCAATTTGTGGTTTCCAGAAACCTGTTTTCATCTTCTTGTTCCTTTCCTTTGAGATGAGAATTGTATTCTTTTCTTCTGTAGCTTAAACATGGAGTATATGAGTGCAAATGTTTGAGAAAGATTTTAAGTGACTGAGCATATTGGCATTTAGGTTGATTCACTTCTTTCTCTACAGTCTGCCAGCCTGGGGATGATTGATTTTGTAAAATGTTGTACTTGTGAATTGTGATATTTTGTTAGCATATTTCCGGGCTCCTTATGAAGTAGGTTACCTCTTGTTATTCAAGCTTTTGTTATTCTTTCTGAATATCTTTTTGTTTTCTAGTGGATGATGCCTTCCTTTTCTTTTTTTGGTAGGCTAGCTGGTAACCGACTTCCCTTGCCAGATGATCCAAAAACAGCTTCTGGTGTGAAAAAGATTCTAAATTCACATGACCTGTATGCATGTAAGGCTACACTAAATTTGTTGTTGTCATTCTATTTCCTGAAAATTCTCAGTTGTACAATATCTCTGGCATTTAGCTAATACAGAAAGGCTTTGGTTCACAATAAGAGTTTTCGATATTTTGTTTGAGGATATATATGCCTCTCAGAAAGGCTATCCTATCCTATTACCGAATTATTGCTCGTTGCTACTCATGCATTAATGTTTATTATGTACATTTGCAGCAAAGGACTCTCCAATTGGAACAGTTTCCAGAAGTGAAGCCCCTAACGTTAACTGTACACTGACAAAAGGTAAGCCTTACTGCTTTCACTTAAGTATAATAGTTTCTGAATCTTGTAATTGACCATGAACTTTCTTTTTGCCTGCCATTAAATCAGATCCACCTGCCCCTCTTAGTACCAAAATGTATTACTCTCAAAGAAATAGCCGTCTTCGCTTAGCGCTTAGTCATCAGTACTTCATTACTTCAACCAAAGAACTTTGCAGTGAAATGGCTAATCGACAAGTGTCAAAGCAGAGCACGATGATGTTACGGGATTCTTCTCAGGGGGTCTGTCCTCTTGAACAGGCAGATAATCTGCTTACCAAGAAGGTTTGCCCCTGCTAACTATGCTTACTTTAGGCTTTCCTCTTTCATCTAGGTTGTAATGAGTTTGAATGTGATTTGCTTAAGGACACAAATGAATTAAAGAGAGATTATTTTAAATCATCTAACTGGAACCTTTTTCATGATTAATCTTGAGTTTCCCTTACAATCTTGTTTTAATTTAGTAGGAAAAACCGAAAATAACAGAAAAAAGGGTCACCATTTAACTTTTACAAGATACCTAGTCATTAATTTCATTTATATCTTCAAGATCTCATCCTTGACTTTAAGTTAAAGTCCTCAACAATCAGTGGAATGCTATTCAAAGTTCAACAGACGAATATCCACCAAGCAAACTAAAGATTGATGCTTATTATTTGAAGCAATTAGTGCTTCTTTAATCATGAAGAAGCACAGCATGGATTTTTAAAAATAATGAAGTGCTGGATATGCCCTATGTGATTCATATGTTTTATGCATCCAGATGAACTGAAACTTCAAGGATTGAGTGGCTTGTTTATCAGTTAAGTAGAATAAATTTGTTTCTATATGGTCGATTGCCGTAACTCTTTTGCTGCACTGCAATATCTAGAAGTATTCATTGAGTTCAGTAAAACCTTGACTAATTTCATGTTCCTTGAAATACAGCCAGAGTCTTTGCAGAAGCCCGATCAAGTTCTTGCCCAAATTTCAGAATTATGCTCAAGTAAATCTCAGGTGTGCCTGCCATCCAATGACTTCTCAAATCCGCATCCTGTTGATATTATTCCAAGGCCTCAGGCTGATTCTATTGGATTGACCCGAAGCAAATATGTTCCTGAGCACCATACTTTTGCTGGAAACTCAGGTAGTCTACTAACATAGTTGCGGTTTTGTTCCAAAGTTTTTGACTTCTTTCTTTACAAATCTTCTTGTAGTTTGATTTTCTGCAGACAAACTGCTGGGGCCTTTGCAGCCTCCTAATGGAAGTGTTCCTGTTGTATAGACAGTCCCGGATCAATTTTTGCTTGGTGAAGGTATATTTAGCCATACATGAGATTTAGGATCCATTTTTGAAAACCTAGGAAAGCATATCTCTTCAATTGTTCATTCTAGTCTTCTGAATTACACTTTTGACAACTTGCTTCTATTTATATTTATGGAAATGAAGTAAATATCTTTCAATTACTGTTGCTCGCCGGTCTATTTGAGCTCCTTCATGCCATTTTTACCGTTTTAGGTGTTGTATAGCTATTATCCTCCTGCTTCGAATAGTGTAGCCATTTTTTCGTTCCGGATCTCAAGCCTAATTTCAAGATCTGGAACTAGGTCTAATTATCCAACTTGGTCGAAACCAAACATAAATGTGAAAGAAAGGATCTGATTATCTCGCGTATTTCGCTCCGAAGACGCCATTTAGGTAAGGAATAGAAGATTTGGCCATTAGCTTTCAAGATATGTTGTTGATTGGTATTGCAGATAATGAAGGATGGTAGGACCGTTACAAGGTGGTCCGTGCCTTGGTTCAGTGACAAACTGAAGCAGGGTTTTCCTTACCACCAGCAAATGCAATTCACAATGGTGGTTTTTGATAGCAACAGATTTGGACAGCCTATTGTCTTTGTCCGAAAGGTTTGCTAAATGTCCCTAACTTGCACTTCTTTTGTGGAAACTAACAGTTCACTGACAAGAAAAAAATTTAAAAGAGAAATCCGGTTTGTTGATGATGTGGCCGGTTTGTTGATGATGTAGCCAGGATAATTTTTAATTTTTTAGGGATTGAATGAAATTTTAATTTTTTATAACTTATATATTTATAATTTGTAAAAGATTAAATTGAATTTTTATAATTTTAGGGGAGTTAAAGTGTAATTTTATTTTTACTAATTTAAAATTTTTAAAAAAATTTAAAAGTTTAAACAGAAATATTATATGTTAGGGGAAAAATCGGGAATTGGATTTTGCTCATACTAGTCCCCTAACTTTGTCTCTGTATACGGTATTAGTGTGACTGATATATATATATATATATAATCGCACTAAAGGTCCCTTCAAGGCAAATTTTATATTAGTTCCTAAATTTCAAAATGTCCTAATTTGGTCTTTAATATTATACCAAATTGATCCCTTCTGTTGGCATTTTCAGCACCGTTCCATTAGCAGTCGTTGACGGTTCGCTAACTAGCAGAAAATGTGGGATGGAAAGGATGGTGAAAGTACCTATCAGGTCCCTCAATTATGGATATCGAGATCAGTTCAAATTAGTTTGACTCTTAAATTGATAAAAAGAATTAGATAATGTTGAATTTTAACAGAATTGACATCTATAGTTTTTAGATAAGGTATGAGTTTTTTTTTTTTCATTTGGAGTTGGAGTTCAAATTTGAACCATGGTTGCTGGAACTTGATCGGTTGATTGGATTAGTTGGACTGAAAATTGGTTGGAGTAATGATCTAGAAAGAGGTTGAATCTGTTTTGTTTGGTTTGCGAACCGGTAGAGATTGAATTAAAATGTCGGTTGAATAGGTTTTTAATATTTTCTTTTTATGAATGTTTTAATGATTTATTTCATCGAATTAGTTGAATCGACAAATCGGTGGCCTAATTGATTCAATCATCGGTCTGGTTTACAATTTTTTTTGGAGCAAAACATTTCATTTGCATATTTATAAAAGCTTTAAGAACATTAGCTTTGTTAAATGGTAAGTATTTATTCTATTAAAAGTTGTCTTATTTGATTCTTTTTGCTAGTGTAAGTATTGAATTGATTAATTTAATGGAACTAGTACTTATAATAGAGGTGAATGATTGAAGAGTTAGGGAATAATTCAATAGGATACTCGTATTGAAATGCTTTGAAGTTGGGGATCAATATAGAAATTGCTCCAAAGTTTAGGAAGCTTTCATGGAATTATCCCTATATATATGCATTATGTAGCTTTGTCGTGTTGTTTGATGCTAGTTGGTGGCGGTTCCCTTTCGTGAAGTAAAGCGAATTAGTAACAATTGGAAAGGAAAAGTCACTTTCTTCTTTAAGTTTTGGTAGCATTCACACCCTATGGCACACGGATAATTCGTTGTAGCCTGTAGCTATCATTTCTTGTTTAAACCTTTATTACGAAAAAAGAGATGTCCAACTGTTGAACTTTCAGCTTTATTGTATTTAAACATTAAATATCCTTCATGGTTTCTCTTTTTCTGAACTAAAAGAGATCTTTTTTTTATATTTTTTATTTTTAGTATTTGCTTATTACCATGGAGGTTTTCTACATCGTAGGTAATTTCATATTAAAAGAGATTCGACTATCAACTGTCTTTTTTTCTGTTTTTAAGCTACAATATTTTCTTCTTCTTTTTTTTTTTTGTAATAAATAAATTAAGACTTTTGAATTAATCTATTGCTGTTGAAAATTCTTAAAAGTTGCCATAATGTTTTGAAGAGAATAATTTGTTAAGGCTTTGCATGTAGGTAGTGGCATAGAGAATGTATTAAGAAAAACAAATATGATATGAAATTAAATTTATTGAGAATTTCATTTGAATTTGAGTTTTGGTGATCAACTAAATCTTCATTCGATATGATCTATAAATATGAAAGCAAAAAACCACCACCATTAGTGGTGGTTGGACAGAATGTTCCTAAAAAAAAGCTTCAAATTCTCCACCAATTTTTCCCCTTTGAATCAACACCCAAATTGACCTTAAATGGTCACGTTTATGAAAATTATAGGAAATATATAATTTAAAATTGAATTGATGATCAAGTCACAAGTTTGTTCAGTTCGATTAAATAAAAAAAATCATAAAAATAATAAATATTAAAAATTTGGTTCAACCGGGCAATTTCAACTAATATTTTGTTCGATTCAACTGATTCAATATCCTTTTTTAAATTGATATACAATTAATTCTCGATCCAACTAATCCAACCAATCTTCTCCAATAAATAACAACCTTGCTATTTTCTCCGCCCACAGTTTCTCCCTATCCATTTTAATATTAAAAATATTGTAATATTGTTAATAAGATAAAGAAAAACGAGAGAGTCATTGTAAGTTCCTCCCGTACACTAAAATCTTAAAATTAAAAGGGTTAAGCTATGTAGAGAAAGGATAAGATTAAGAGATAAATAATTGAGGGGATTCAATGAATGGGTCCAAAGGGTCACGTATAAAACCAAACTTCTCATCAATTTTAGATAAGCCAATTGATTTTAAATTCACCATTTTATTTATTTATTTATTTATTTATTATTATATAACGAGATGGCTACTTTATAGTCCAACCTATTATTTATATTAATTTTTAAAATATTTTAGTTTTAATTTATATAAATTTTTAAAAATTAATATGAATTCAAATTAAATAACACTATTTATTGGATATCTAGATTCATTTATAATATTGAATGGAGCAGTGATTAAAATTTTATCAGACATCTATCTAACATGAACTCAAACCATGTGACCCTCATTTCCGTCCCTAACATTGTATAAAAATTGTGTTAATTTGTATCCAAATTAAATAATATTATTTACGGATATATAAATACATTAAATATCCGATTTTAGTAAACCAAAATAATTAAAAAATAAATAATGGATCCGAAATTCCAATCTATTATTTGCTATTGGTAAAATTAGGGTGATTTCCATTTTAATTTTCAAATTTATTTTATGAGTTTTAAATATCATTTGATAAAATTTTAAAGTTTTTTCATAAATATTTTACTATTTTAAAGATTTTAATTTAATTTCGATTAAGCTTGTATTCCATAAACCGTTCAAATACGCTTATTTTCAAAATACATAAATCTAAATATTATTTAAATTTGCATAAAAAATAAATATCTAAAACAAATCATTATTAATAAAAATTTTACAAGAAGCTTTTGGATGTAGAAAAGAGGGGAATCCTAAGATGGTAATACCAAAGTATCTCATTTAAAATCATAATATATTGACTAACGACAATAAGATGGTGTTTATACCAAGGAATCATCATTTATATTCACTATCACCTTTTCTACTTTTCCAACACATTTAAGTACACGAAGAATATGACCTTTCCGGCTTTCCCACTAAAACAATGTGATACATTGCTTAAATTATGGTTTAAGTCTTTTTACTTTTAAAAATTTAGAATTTAGTCTTTATATTTTTATTTTCAGGAATTTAATCCATCTACTTTTCTTATTTCAAAATTTAAGTCTAACTGTTTACACTGGTATTTTTTTGGTTAAATTCGGGTTTAATACAACGTCATATTTTTATTTACATGGCTATCGAATGAGTATTTTTAATTTATAAATGTCACACAAATAAATTTAACAGTTAATATTGGACCTAAATTTCAAAATTTTAAAAAGTAGAATGATTAAATTCTTAGAAATAAAATTATAGGGACTAAATTTTAGATTTACAAAATGTATGGAGACTTATGGCATATTTTAACCAAAGGATAAGGGCAAAAAGGAAATTTCTTGTTTCAAATTGAAGAATTATTAATGTTTCTACATCAGTTTCATTTTCATGTATTTATAATAGTAAGAACCAAAGCAAATATTCCATCTCCCCCAAAAAAAAAAAAAACCAAAGCAAAATATCTGAAAATATCCACAAATTTCAAAGCTTTGCTTGTTTATACATAATTAATTTGAATAAAATTACTAAAACCAATATAAATAATAAAAATATTTACATATAGAAAATTAGTAAACAAATAATATTTTAAATATACCAAATAAGTGACAAGGGTATTATTATATTATAGTTATGAGAGCCTGCATTCCATTTTCCGCCCCAATTATAAAAAAAATTATATATATTAAATATAATTATAATTTATTGTAATACTAGGAATATTATACAAACTAGATTATTGTGTGCATGGACTGTGAGTCAACAATTTATCTAAAAAAATTAAAAGAAAATATGATAATCAAATATTATTTTGGTTGAAATGATAAAATTAAAATATTAAAGATTATAATATTTTGAGTTCAGATTTCATTATATACAAATAAATTTTTAAATTTTATATGAAAAGATAAAATGTCCACAAAATAATATCTATTACTTTGTATGAATAAAAGAATTTTGAAAACCTACTAATAGGTGACACCATCTAGCCACAGTCTTAAATGTAAATAGAAACATACAAAATAATAATACAAAAATATTTGCTAAAAAATAAAAAATAATGAATTCAAAAACAAAGGACAATTTATCAGAAAATATCAATTTTTAAAAAAATTTATGAAAAATGACCGAAAAAATAATTATTTACCGGAAAAGGTCATTTCTCCCGAAAACGCATCTACATCAACGCATTTTCTGTAGATGTAGCAGGAAAACGCGTTCACGAGGGAGCGTTTTCTGCCACATCAGCAAAAAACGCTTCCTTAAGGGCGCGCTTTTGCTGATGTGGCAAAAACGCTCCTCCAATGATGCATTTTAGCCCGTGTTTTTTTAAAAAAAAAACTATTCTCGAATTTTTTAAAAATTTACGAGAATAAACCTTTATAAAGGCTCAAAGTGACAACACCATTTTTTTAAGGTGTCATCAATTAATATGGAAATATAACTTACAAAAGAAATCTTTATATAGACCCAAAGTCTCATTTTACTTGATTTCTTCAGCAATGTGAGATATGAGATATGTGTATACATAGACTCATGAACAGTTTCGCAGCTTGTTCTTAAACAATGTGGGATTCATTCCTCTTTTAATTAACAACATGAGATGAAATGCTACATTATATTTGATTTTTTTACTTAGAGTTTAAATTTTTTACAAAAGTTAACATTTGTTACATTATAAATAAAACTTTTAAACTCTATAAGTAAAAAAAATATAAAAGATAAAATGAGTATAGTAAAATATTAAAAAATAAATATTTAGAAAATTACTAATAGTTGAGTGATCATTAAGTTTTTATAATTCGATAGCTAAAAAATATAGTTAAGTGACTACTAATGTAATTTAATCTAGATGTAACATATGAAAAATAATTATTATATTTTATGTATATTATATTTCTATAAAAAACTAATTTAACATAATTATATACTATGTTTAAATAGATTATCTATCTAGTCAAAATATATCTGAAATAAATTTATCGGCATTCATTAGGTGATGAAAATTAAATTAAATTAGAATTAAAAAATTAATTAGTATAGTAAAATATTAAAATAAATAAATTTTAAAAGATATATCAATTTTTAAAATTACAAAAAATACTATTTGAGTACCAAATAATTACCATTTATTTATTAATCAAATATTCATAATATAAAATAAAATAAAAATAAAAATTAAAAGTATAACTTTTAAATTTAAATAATGGAAAATTATTTTAAAAATTAGAATTGCATTGATATTAAGTTCAAACATTTAAAATTGAATAGAAGATTATTGCATGTACAAGTTTCATATTTGTAATTTGTTCTCTCTTTTAATAGTTCTTTTATAAATGTTAACAATTCTAAAATGTAACAAAATTAAAGATCTCAAAAGATAATTTTATAATATAAGAAAATATTAACAAAATATATAAAAAAATTATTTTGTAAAAAAAAAAATCAAATATAGTGTAAGCTTTAATCTCATGTTGTTAGTTAAAAGAGGAAGGAATCTCACATTGTTTAAGAACAAGCTGCAAAACGATTCATGAGTCTATATATGCACATATCTCATATCCCACATTGCTCAAGAAAACAAAGTAGTCTATATAAAGATTTACATTTTAAGTTAAAAGAGGAAGGAATTCCACATTGTTTAGGAATAAGCTGTAAAACTATTCATGAGTCTATATATGCACATATCTCATATCCCACATTGCTCAAGAAAATAAAGGAAATGAGACTTTGAGTCTATATAAAGATTTACTTTTTAAGTTATATTTTCTTATTAATTGATAACACCTTACAAAAAACGGTGTTGTCACTTTAAGCCTTTATAAACGTTTATTCTTGTAAATTTTTAAAAAATTCGAGAATAATTTTTTAAAAAACACGAGCTAAAATGTATCCTTGGAGAAGCGTTTTTGCCACATCAAGAAAGCGCCATCGCAGTATCCATGAAAAGCGTTTTGCGCATCAATAAATGAGTTTTCGGGAGAAATGACATTTTCTAATAAATAATTATTTTTCGGTCTTTTTCCATAAATTTTTTTAAAAATTAGTATTTTCTGGTAAAATAAAATTTACTACTACTCCACCAATATTCAATATTAAATAAATTTTTAACATCCAATTTTGAATATAATTATGGAACTTTAGAAATGAAAAGAGGAATCGCTTTTACATAATTATTTAGTGTGTTAAAGTCTAACAACTTTTCAAATTTTCCTTGTCAATCTAAATCCCAAACTCAAATCTTCAAAGAAAAAAAAAAAACCCAACAATTTTTCTCATTTTCTTAAAACCCTTTTTCTCAGATTTTTCGTTTCCAAACGTAAAACAACTGAGCATTATCGTCTTTGAACTTTGAGTCTTTTCTTAACGTGTATTGATGACAATACAGTGCATTGCTAGGCTCAGATCACGCCGGGTCGTTCAAGACCAACTGGAAGGTTCAGACACGGCCGCGGCGGCGGTGGCGGGTGGTGGTGGTGGTGGTGATTGTTGTTGGGCCAACTTGCCTCATGAATTGTTAAGGGACGTTTTGTTAAGGATTGAAGAGTCTGAAACTCGTTGGCCTCAAAGGAGAAACGTAGTCACCTGTGCTGGCGTTTGCAGGAGCTGGAGATTCGCCATTAAAGAGATCGTTCAAGTTCCTGAAATTTCAGGGAAATTAACTTTTCCTATCTCTGTTAAACAGGTTCTTAACATTTTTCCCCTTGATTGTTATTAAACATTGTTCTTTCTATTTTTGTTTTTGATTTTAGAGCTAAGATTTGAATGAAATGATTAGAGCTTCAAGTTTGAATCAATCGTAATTCAATTCCAATTCACTGTTTGGAAATAGTGTCGTTTTCACTTTCTTGCTTGAATTATCCTTATCCTTATCACATACCACCGTGTATATTTTTCAAGTACTTCAAGGAAAATGAAAATCGGGTTTGCATAGATTATTAGCTTAACTAATCATTAGTTATGTTACACACTGTTGTTTGAGTTGAACATGAATATGTTCAATTTATTTTTCGAGATTTTCATATATTTGGAGAGTCTTTGAAGGTAATATTTCCGAATCAATGTCCGTATATGTATTGAATATCGGTGTTTCAAGAAATATGAAGAGTCAGAGTAACATAGATTATATAGAATGCTCTTCTTTCTCTTTCTCTTTCTCCCCACAACTGCTACCACTCATCCCCAAGCCTCCATCAAAGCCTTTTTCTCAAGTACGAACGAGGCTGCAACTCACAGGCAGGGGACCGGGACTTGAATCCTGAACCCATTGAACTCCACTTGTTAATGGTGGATGTATGAACTAACTGGTTTAAGCCTCAGGGTTCAACAACAAAGCTACATTCTTCGTTTACTAGTTCTATGAATCGAAGCATTTCAACTTTAAGATTTTCATGTTAATCATTCTATCTTCCGTCTTGTGTTGGATCATTTGCAGCCTGGTCCGAAGGAATGTCTCCTCCAATGCTTTATAAAACGGAACCGATCGACTCAAACTTATCACCTTTACCTCAGTTTAACTAATGGTGAGCTCTTTTTCCTTCTTTTATGCCTGACCGAAGCTGCCGGTGTATTTGAAATCAACTAATCAATTAGGGACAGTACATCTTCATATATCTTTGTTTTGATCTGTAAAACTATGAAATCTTCTCTTCGTTTCTCTATGGCAGCGCTAACTGATGATGGAAAGTTCCTTCTTGCTGCTTGCAAGTGTAGGCGTCCTACTTGCACGGATTATATCATTTCGCTACGGGCAGAGGATATTTCGAAGGGGAGCAGTACTTATGTTGGGAAACTAAGGTAAGCAGTGAGCTATAAGGAACGAAATTATACTGAATTGATTCGTTTTTTAACTTACCTGCAATCTCGAGTCTTATATTTTACTTTCATTTTGGCAAAGATCAAATTTTTTAGGAACCAAGTTCAGTGTCTTTGATGGACAGTCTAGTCATGCCGGTGCAAAGATGACTAAAAGTCGATCGTCTAGGCTAGCATATTCGAAACAAGTTACGCCTAGAGTCCCTTTCAGAAACTATCGCACGGCACACATTTCATATGAATTGAATATGTTAGGTTCACGGTAAGATTCGAGGTTATTTTTCGCAAGGATCCGATATTTTCTTATTCTCACCGTCATATAGAGATCCAAGAATGCCAGTTCCTTGAGTGTCTTATATTGATCTGCTTTATATGATTTCCAGGGGTCCAAGGAGAATGCAGTGTATTATGGATACCATCCCGGCAACTTCAATAAGACCAGGAGGAGTTGCTCCAACCCCGGCTGAGTTTTCTGTCAACAATGTCAACGTGTTTCCATCAATTCCGAGCTTCCACTCGACTTCAGCAAGCATGAAGAATTTTCTATCTGGACCTTTGCCCCATCAAAAGGATGGTGGGACACTGGTGTTGAGAAATAAATCTCCAAGGTGGCACGAGCAACTCCAGTGTTGGTGCTTGAATTTCCATGGACGAGTAACGGTTGCTTCAGTGAAGAACTTTCAACTAGTGGCTTCTCCTGAAAACGGACCGGCTGGGCCAGAACATGAGAAGATTATCCTCCAGTTCGGAAAAGTTGGGAAGGACTTATTCACCATGGATTACCGGTATCCGATTTCTGCATTCCAAGCATTTGCTATCTGCCTCAGCAGCTTCGACACGAAGATTGCTTGTGAATAAACGACATGATAAACGATCGACAATCTTAAATAGGTTAGCATTTAATCATAGCCACTATGGGTTTTTTTTTTCATATTCTTTACCTATTGTTTTTATTACATTTCAATACATGGAATTGCTTGAAGAGATTGATCAGTAGATCTGGCAATTCGTATACTTGCGTCGTGTTCGCGTAAAACAAATGAATAGTACTAACTTTTTTCTTTTTCCAATTTTGTCCAGGATCAGGAATACGTATGAAGATTGATGCAAATACAAATCTTAGGGGGTAAAAGTGGAAAGAAGGTACATGACATTTCAGCTTAGATTGAGTTGTTGTAAATAATTAAGTGTTTTATGAGTATCTTCCTTTGCTTTGTTTATGCTTCATATAATAATTTAATAACAATTCGGTTTGGTTTAATTTAAAATGGTACGATAAATTTGCAATTCATACAGTATTTTGATTTATATGAAAATATCATTTGCAACTTTAAGGACCAATAGGTTTTAAAAAAATTAATAAAGTTAAATTTAGTGTTTGAAATTTAGTCTTTTTTAGTTAAATTAAATTTACAATCTTTTAAATTTGATCATCAACTTTCAAAATGCATTCAATTATTATTATTTAATGAAAATAATGATTAAAATGTTAAATTTTAAACATAATAGCTCGCATTACAATCCACATGTACTTCATGTTTTCTTCAACATTTACGAATTTTATGTAAATTTTTTATTTTTATTTTTTGTTGATATGATATATAATAAAATGGTGTCATGTCAACATAACATATAGACTGCCACATCAACATTGTTAAAAATTAATACTTTATTTAGCATTTTGTTTAAAAAGAATAATTTAACTCTTTTAAAAAGTTAATGATCAAAATTTAACATTATACCTTTTAAAAATATCGGGTTTTTTACTAGTTTAAAAATAAAATACTTATTTAATATTATGAAAAAATTAAAATTAAATAAGAATAAATTATGTTTTAATTCAAATGAGTGTGTACTATGAACTGAAAATAAAAATATTCATAATTACAAAATAAAAATTGAACTAAATTCAATATTTCTTTTATGAAAAATGAGGCCTTTCTACCAAAATACCTTACTAGTTCTTGATATGTATGATATAATCCTTCAAATATATTAAAATAATTTTAAAAAATACAACATAAATATATCAAATATGTATCAAGGTTTTCAAAGCTGAATAGGTAGGTTGAATAAATTGTTAAAAGAAAATAGAAAAAGTGCTTCAACCCACTCGATCCAACACCGATCTGGCTACAAATTGAATATATCTTGTTAATGGCCAATATATATATGTTGGACTCGCATCTACATTCGATGTTAACACTCTGAATCCAAATAACACTTAACACAAAATATAACTGAAATTGATGGGTAAGATATTCAATGATCAGTAATCAACTGCTTTTAAACAGAGAGTTGAGTTTTGGAGATAAGAATGCCATCACTATCAGCATATAGCCACTCCCCATCATGGATCAATGTTCCGGCAATCCGAACTGGGACATGTTTATCACCGACAGCCTTTTTATTCGATTTCAACGGATTTGATCCCAGTGCTCGAACCCCAATATCACATGCATTAATCTCATCGACGTCTCTAATACAGCCGTTCACAATGATACCGGCCCATGCCATGTCATGAGCCCACTGCGCCAAATTCCCTCCAACTAAAGCACATCTTGTGCTTCCCCCACCATCTATAACCAAAACTCTTCCATTGCCTTCGGTTTCAAGAAGCTGCCGGACCAATACGTTGTCCTCGAACACCTTAACGGTTACGATGGGCCCTGAAAATGCAAGACGCTGGCCGTAGATCTTGAAGATTGGATCAAGAGCACGAAGGTCACCATTCACCAGAAGTGCTGCGTTTGAATCACAAGCATCTGCAGTGGCAATGCCAGCCCCATGTCTTCCTGCAGGGAAAGCTAATTCAACAGTAATAAAGATTTCTTGCCGAAGAAGACGGTAGTAAAGATGTCTGTATAAAAAAACTTATGTTAGTCTGACTCTTCATTTTTCTTAATGTACTCGTGTCCCGAACCAGTATCTGACTCATATCCCGACATTGGTACGATCTGAGTCTCTAATGACCCTTTAAATACATGAAAAAAGTTCAAAAAAAGTATATCTTTGTATCCTACACTTACACCTAAATCCGAGTTATAGAGTTTCGGTAATCAGAATCCAGAAAAACTATGGTCTTAGAAACACGCCCCAAAGATTTCCAGTTTCAAAATATGTTCGCTCATCTAACCTCGGACTTTCGGCTTCCTTCCTATGCAAGATACCCTTAAAAAGTGTACACATACATCAATCCACTATAAATACTTACAACAGCATGATGAATTCATTGAAAATCATCGAATTTTAGGCAGCAAAGATATGTTTTAGTAGATCTCATAGTATGAAATCAACAAATTGCAGATATAAGAACTAAGGTCTCGTCTGGATAAAGCCTTAAAGTTGTCTTTTAACCATTGGAACCAGTTTGAAACCATGTTTCGAGCATCTGGTCTCGGAACTTATGCATAGCGTAATATAAAAGCAGGATGAATTCACTGAAAATCATCAAATTTTGGGCAGCAACGATGAGGTCTAGCAAATCTGTCTGAAATCAATAAATTGCAGAGACAAGGACTAAGTCCTTCTCCGAAGAAAGCTAAACTTGTCTGATTGAACATTGAAACCAGTGCGCAAATGTGTTCATGCATCGGATATTGGACTTTCTGCTTGCACTATATACAAGACACCCTTAAGGAGTGTACATATACACTAGTCCACTGTAATGCAAGAATAAAAGTACGATGACTTCATTGAAAATCATCAAATCTTGGGCAGCAAAGATATGGTTTAGTAAAACTCAGTGTATGGAATCAAGAAACTGCGAATATTAGAACTATGTTCTTGTCCGAAGAAACCTCAAACTTGTCTTTTTGACAATTGAAACCGGTTTCAAAACATGTCCAAGCATCTGCCTCAGATTTTCCGCATAATGCAAATTTAAAAGCTCACCGTATAAAATCAAAAGATCGGAAGAAAACCTTGAACTTATCTATTTGACTATTAAAACCAGTTGGGAAACGTGTTCGAGCATTGGACCTCTAATTTTCAGCTAGTTCTCTAAGTGAGATACCCTTTAAGGAGTTTTAGATATGCATGAATCCACTATAATGTAAGCATAAAAGCACATCGAATTCATTGAAAATCATCAAATTTTGGGCAGCAAAGATATGGTTTGTAAGTCTCACTATCTAAAATCAGCAAATTGCGGTTATAAGAACTAAGGTTTTGTCCAATGAAAGCATCAAATTAAACCTGCATTACTCAGACTAGGATATGAGTCAGATAAGGATACATGTCCGACATAGTTATGTTCGATTTTTTATAAGTTTTTACAATGTATTTGGAGGATTTCGAGGGTCATATCCCCATACCCAGATAGAGAAAAAATGTAGAATCCGAACAACATAGAACTAAAACTAAGAAATAAAGCAAAGCCCCAATAAGATTGCCATTGGAAGTGGTTCCAGCTTTCATAGAATAACATGTCTTTGACATCATCGTATGAATCGAACGCCGTGGCTTGGAAAATAACAATCTCCAAACATCACTATGTAATTTAACAATCACGAATTCAACAAAAAAAATTCACAAAAATTTTCCATTTCTCCGTTTAGCTAATAATTGTCAGGATTTTTTTTTTAAATTACGTTATTTAAAAGAAAACCCATTTATTTCTGTCTCTATCTCACTAACCAAACAAGGATTTAACTAAGGAAAATTTTTAAAAATAGCTGAAAATTCGAGCGTACCTGATGAACTTTTGGTTCTGAGTTGGAATTGAAGAGAAGAGAGAGGAGACGAGCTGAACTGGGTCAAAGAGGAGAGTAATTGATTATTTGAATTGAGTAGAATCATTCGGGTTCCTAAAACCCTAGCGAGTTTTGCAGAATTCGAAAGGACTTGCATTTTATACTTATAGATACATATACGTTTTCCTTTTTGAGTTGGGGACCGAGGGAGAGCTGAGTTAAAGTAGTGGAGCGAGTTAACTCGGCAGGTTTTTGGGTTCAAAGCTCGCTATTGTTGTTTTGTCTCAAATCTTCTTAGGAGTTTTGGTGATGAAGGAAGGATGTGCTTCGGTAAAGCGGCGGTGCATGGTTCTTCCTGTGGAGTTATTATTATTATTAGGGTTAATATGTAATTTGCCCCAACATTTCTTCAAAAGTATCTCCAAGTGAGTACCTTTGCACTAACGTTGTTAGTTTATATTGAGGTAACACTAATAATCAATTTATTAGTGATACGTGATAGTCTTTCAATATGTAATATATCGTATATAAAATTTAAAATTAAAAAAATAAAAAATAAAATTAATTTAAAAAGTATAATTTTTTCCACATCAAAATTAATCTCAAAAAAAGTTTATACTCTTTTTTATTAGTTTATTTATTTTTAGAGAATTGTTTAAATTTTTTTTAAAAATTTATGCTTGTCACGTGACGTATTGAGAGGCTATGTGTCACCAACAGATTAGTTATTAGTATCACATCAGTATAAACTAATAGTGTTAGTGCAGAAATATCAACCTGGGTGACGGAATACAAGTTCAGATACCAAATAGGTCCAACAAAAAAGTTCAAGTACCAACTAATTACTTTTGAACAAGTTCAGATGGCAAACTACATATTAACTATTATTATTATTATTTAAAGAATCAGTCGGTTTTTAGACTAGTACCTCTGCTAGTTCTCGATCTGACCAATCAGTCCGGTCTGGTTCAAACAACCATGACTCTAAGTCTCTACACGTGCATTTGGAATTTAGTTCTTCAACTTTTATTTTTTCAAGAATTTAATCTCTCTATTCTATAGATTTAAAAATCCACTTTCAAATTATATATAACATTGTAACATTTCAATTGAAAAGTTATTAACTATTTGAACTAATTAATAAAATTATAAACTAAATTATGTTAAAAATTAAAGTATAAGGACTAAGTTTTAGATTTAAGCATATTAGAAGGACCAAAATTAAAATTAACCATTTTATAAAATAAAATAAAAAGGAAAAAACTAATAAGTGTGTGCCACGTGTCATACTTGAGCTTATGAGTACCTCTTTGTTGCAATAACAATAATACCAATTAAACTAAAACTAAACATTTTTTGGTCTACAATAATTTTGAAACTTAAAACTTCAATTTAATCATTTAACTTTGATAAGGCACTATAAACTTATATTGCATCATTATTTGAAAATTTTATATAAAATTTAAAAGATGTTAATTTTTTTTTTAAATTCAAGCGACCACATGAACAGACTATTTTATTTTAGCAAAATTTAAATATTAATTTAAGAAAAGTTATTAATGTGAAAAAAATGTAACAAAAGGGGTAATTTACTAAAAAAAGCTCAAAATTTGAAAAATTATGAAATGGGCCATTTGTAGAAAATTTACGGAAAGGGCCATTTCCCAAAACGCGCCCACCACATCGGTAGCGTTTTTGGGGATAAAGACTAAGCGCATACAGTAGGACGCGCTTTTGCCACCTTAGCAAAAACGCAGCGTCCACGTAGGCGCTTTTTTGAGGTGACAAAAGCGCGTCGTCTGTATGCCGCTTTAGCCCCAATTCATCATATTTTTTGACCGCTCCCCAGAAAAAAAAAGTATAAAACCCCCACCCTTTATTTTTTCACATTTCAATCCTTTTCAATATTCTCTCAATTTTCTCTCAATTTTCTCTCAAATTTCTCTCAAGGTCCTTGAAATTTACGCTCAAATTTCAAAAATAGTCCTTTACTATTTATGAAAAAGCCCTTTTAATTTTTTAATATATTTTTTCAAAAATTTTAAAATTTTTATCGGATTACAATGGTAGGGAATTACTTCGCTTAGACAACAAGCACATCTCTGTCGAGCAAATGCAAATGGTAAGTTTTAATTTTAATTTTTAATATTATTTAATTTTTTTCAATTATGTAATTTTAATTAATTGTTAATTTTATAATTTTTAAATAGTCTATAGATCGGGTGTTGGAATGTTATATTCGCAATATGCATGGTCCCCTATCGCCCTTGATCGAGAATTACCTACGGGAAGCGGGTTTTTGGCACATGGCCACGATAGTAGGGGTTCAAGTTGGAGCCGCCTTTGATCGGTAGCGTTGATTGAGAGGTGGAGACCCAAGACCCACACTTTCCATCTCGCCATGCGAGAGTGTACCATCACTCTAGAAGATGTGCAATTGCGTTGGGATTATCGGTGGGCCGGTCAGTGTCACCGGTCCGTAACATCTACCGATTGGATGGTCAGATGCTACGAGCTTCGGGTGCCATTCGGATAGAATTCAAGGAGCTTGGATCGATATGGCGTGGTTATGAGACACATTCCTGAGAGTGAACGAGGTTCGACCAAGTAGAAAGAATACGATATGCTCGGGCATGCATTCTTCAAATAATTGGAGGCTATCGATGTGGACCTCTCTAGAAACCTCGTCCACCGAGATGGCTCCTAAAACTTGTTGATTTCAGAGCGGCGGTGAATTGAGTTGGGGTCCGCCGTGTTGTCGAGGTTGTACTGGAAGATGTGCTTGGCGACGCTAGAGTAAAGCAAAAATCGAGGTTGCCTATCACTACTGCAGTCATGGGCATGGTTTCGATTTCCATTTTTACGCCCTCGACTCGACCACCCATATTTATTCCCACTGATAACGAGGTAAATTTAATATTATATTTTACAATTATTTCGTAGATTTATAGTATAATTGTATGCTAAAAGTTTATTAATTAGGTGGAACCATTCGGCGAGTCATGTTGGAATACCTAACTCGCTTGAGGATATACGGTTCCTATTGGACCAAAGGTCGGAATCACAAGTAAGTTTTGAATTTTGTTATTATAATTTGGATTTCGGGTTCTGCGGTAATTTGGATTTCGACAACCAATTTTCGTGCCACCGGAGGTGCTCGATGATGAGCACAAAGTGGACTTACGGTAGCCATACACGAATTGGCCAAGATTTTGGTCAGAACATATCGAGACGTGGGAGAACCGATATGACTATATACCTGACCGGGAACCGATAGTCGTTCCGGAGTTAGCGTGCGTGCTGGAGTACATACCATGGTTTAGGATCCATGGCAAGTCGTATCTGTTGTCAAGAAGAGAGGCGGCGGCAACTTTGCGAAAGGAACGTCGGGCCCTTTAAATCCAAAGAGAAGGGTGATGAGGCGGGGCCATCATCAAACGCCGACATACCACGATCCACGGGCCCAAGAATGAAGCTTACACATCCACCGGCCTATCAGTTTAACTGACAATATCGATATCACAGCATCTACCGTTCATGCCAAGTGCGTACCCTTCCCCTTATATGTATCCTCCTAACCCATATATGTTTCAGTTTCCTAGTCCTAGCCCAGGTTGGAGTGCATGGCCGGGTTCGAGTCCGTTTTCGACTACTTCCGCTAGCTAGCCGATGGTGAGGCCGACGTCGCATGTGGGTTCAGAGGAGGCACCGTCGGGGAGCACTTCTTTCTGCCAAGCTCCTTCTCCATTCGGGATGCAGTTACCCCCGCCGTGGTTTATGTAAACACCTCCGGGGTCATTATTTTATCAGAGTGGGTCACCATCGCAACATCCGAACTGCACCCACCGTCGGAAGAACCCGATTCTCGCCGAGGTTCCACGACCCCACGGAAGCCGAAGAAGGAGGAATCCAGTAGCAGAATCACGATCGCCCCCGTGTGGCACTGGTTCCCACCCCAGACAAGACTAAACCCTAAACCCCTAATTTGAGTTATGTAAATCAATTTATAATTTGAGTTTAATTTTTTTGTAATTAAGGTTTAATTTTTGTAATTAAGTTGTAATATATTTAATAAAATTTGAGTTTGCTTTTTATTTATTGTAATTTAATTTTTTAATTTATTTAATTTTAATAACTTTTACAAAATAGAATTGGTTTAATTTTTTTGTAATTAAGTTGTAATATATTTAATAAAATTTGAGTTTGACTTTTTCCTTATAATTTAATTTTTTAATTTATTTAAAATTTAATACTTTGGTTTAATTTTTTTTGTAATTAAGTTTTAATATATTTAATAAAATTTGAGTTTAACTTTTTCCTTATAATTTAATTTTTAATTTATTTAAATTTTAATACATTTGACAAAATAGAATTGGTTTAATTTTTTTGTAATTAAGTTTTAATATATTTAATAAAATTTGAGTTTAACTTTTTCTTTATAATTTATTTTTTAATTTATTTTAATTTTTTAATAAAATAAAAGTTATTGTATAAAAGATCACCGCTTTTCCTCCAAAAATAGATATTACATAGCATACATGAGATAAAAGACCTAAGAACACGGTCAACTATTTCGATTTGGACACGAGCGAGATGTATGGCCGGGTTCCTATACCATCCACACAAATGACTTTGGTTGCTTGTTTCTGATATCCATATTGTTGCGTATTCTAGTCGAGCAAGGTCGACCTTTTGGTTTATACCTCAATTGTCTATCCGACAACAACTTATACTGATTAAAGCGATACCGATGGCCACTTACGTTCATCTGGGATGGTGGAATACGTGTCTCCACACGTTGTACATGTTTTCTAATTTATACACTTCGTCGACATATCTCATTGGATCAAGACGGAGATTCTGACAAGCCGTAAGTACATAGGCGCATGGGTAATGAAGTGCATCAAATATCCCACAGTCGCAGGTCCTATTTGTCAAGTGTACACGATAATGGCCGCCAACAATACCTTGGTTCGGTCTGTCAAACTCCGTGACACGAAACCATAGGTTGTCACGATCGTGACACATTGTGTGCATGGTGTTGGTTCGTGCCTTCCCACAGTTTATTTCTTGCAAGACCTTCGGGCTCCATACATAGCCTCCTTGCATCGCCTCTATAACTCGCCGCTTCTCTCTCAAAAATAATACCGCTAACCAAAATATATCTCGCACAACCGATGTAATCGGCAGATGACGGGTTCCTTTCGAGCAAATTTATGCATTCGGCCAGGTTTGTGGTCATATGCCCATATCGTAGGCCACCGTAATATGCTTGTGTCCACTGTTCGAAAGGAATATTGCACAGGTAGCTTGCGCCTTGGCATTATCTGGCGCAAACGTCCAAAGATCTCGTGAAAACGGTCTTTATTGATCTCATACCCTGCCAATATACGTTGATAGCGAATATTACATACCACTCTTCAATTGAGAATAAATTGAATATTACAAACGAAATTATATCAATAGACATTTCATACCCATATCGGTCACTTGTCGCTTTACGTCTTTTAGATCGATGTTGCCCATAGTAGTTGGATGAAACATGCCTCAGGCAATATCGATGGTGTGTGCGATGCCACATGCTTCCCTGGCGTTCTATTGCCGCAAGTATTCCAGGGCCCCGATCCGATATAACGCATATGTCAGGTTGGGGAAAACATGCCTCCTTAACCTAGATAGGAAGAAGTCCCAGTCATCAGCTGACTCCCCCGGTGTTATTGCGAATGTAATCGGAAGGATTCTTCTACAGCCGTCTTGTGCCACAGCTAGCAATAGCCGATGCGTATATCTACCATACATAAAGGTACCGTTAATTTGTACCAATGGCTTGCAGTATTTAAAGGCATCTCGGCATTGCTTAAATGTCCAGAACAGACGCTTGAACACTGCGCATCCACAGAGCAGACGATCGTTGTAGTACGCAGGTTCCATTTCAAGGTCTGTCTTGCTGCCTGAGACATATCTCTCCAGCACCTGACACCACTGCCACACTTCATTATATGAAGTGTCCCACCCACCGTGTAACTTTTCTAACGCCTTCTGCTTGGCTATCCAAGCCTTTCAGAAGAGGGCGTACCCCAATTGGCTACAACATCGCCAATTAAGGCCGCACCGTAGTCTTGGGATCGACCTTCACCGTCGGGATTATTAGTTCAGCCAACATGTCTGAATCCATCTTCGGATGATCTTGTGTTACACCTGTCAACGAAGTACGTTAAATAATGCACATTACATATTATTACTGTTATTTGAAATCACCAACACATAGTGGTATTTGCACTGCAAGCAAGACATGTATGTCAACTTTGTACTTTTTATCTCCCACAACCTGTCCTTTCCTCAACAATGCCATGATTTTCCATGAACATGTGCCATCTTGCCTTTGCACTTCGCCGAACTTATCGAGCTTGGATTTAACCACATTGTAGTTAACCCGTTCTTAATCTTTGTCTTTGTTTCAATGCAAAGAAGAAAAGTATTCTTGTTGGAAAATTGGTTACCAACTTTGAATTGGTCCGAATCCAACGAAGAATCAGACGGCCACGCGTCCGTGTGGTAGTTCAGAAACTTCAATACATCATCTTGAGATAGATCGACATTATGCATGTGGGTTGGAGGCGATGCATACTGAATAGCGGATCTTCTTCTTCTTCATCTGAACCACCCTCAACGTCTTCAGGTACAATTAGAATGGGCCCCGGTTCAGAAAATAATCCAACTTTTGCACCGTCGGGCCCTGCCTCCCGAGGTGGATCCACATCGAATTCATCATCCGACCCTCCATAACCTGCAACAAACGAGGGCCCCTCGCCGGTGGATGTCGTTGGGAGTACATCATCCCTCCTTAAACATCTTTCGTAAAGATTCCAATCGTATGTAGATTGCCAACCACTAGAAGTTGACGACGTCCCCCAATACGTATTTCTATCATCGGGCGTCGAATGACGGATATACATGTCCCATCCACCAATTGAGTGTCGTGTAGGGGTTATGTTTTCCATACTACGACCGCACACGAGCACTTCTGTGTTTTGCCTCCCACTTACAGAGTGTCGGCTTGGGGTCGTGTATTCCCCTCGAACGGCAGTAGATGTTGAGGTCGCAGAAAGATCACTTGGAGATGAAAATTCTACATATACCTCGATATAGGGTGATCCACTGGCAAGATGAGTCTCCACCATTGCCTCAAAGTCCCGAGCACCTTTAATGTCGAACGACTCTTATCTCACCGGATCAATCGAGGCGCAAAATCTATACTTAATACACTGAACTTTCATTGGCGTTGTTCTGAATATTTTACGCCTAATTCTTTTGCGAAGTTCTACCAAATCGATGTTCCGATTAAAACTCAGTCGCGCTGTGTTCTCCGATAAGAAAACAACGCCATTTTCGGTGTCACGAACTTCACCGTCGTAGTAAATAACAGCATTAATACGTTCACTCATTTTCAATTTTTTTTCCTTTTGCCTCAATTTCCCTTATGCAACCTGAGAATGAAATTTGACTGATTTATAGCCTAATTTTGCGGAGACAACTGTAGCAAAAGCGCGTCCACGTGGGAGCGCTTTTCAGTACGCATGCTGACAGTGCACCCTGCTGGAAGCGTTTTTGGCCACTGTTTGTTCAGAAACGTCTCCTCAAAATTATTTTGCCGGAGACAACTGTAGCAAAAGCGCGTCCACGTGGGAGCGCTTTTCAGTACGCATGCTGACAGTGCGCCCTGCTGGAAGCGTTTTTGGCCACTGTTTGTTCAGAAACGTCTCATCAAAATTATTTTGCCGGAGACTATTGGGCCAAAAACTTCAAAAAAAATTTCATTGGGAGGGTAGGGCAAAAACGCGTCCACGTCGGTAGCGTTTTGGGAAATCGACCAAAAGCGCGCCCAGGAGGCGTTTTGTCCAACTTAGCAAAAGCGCGCCTCGTGGATCGCGCTTTTTTGAGGTGGACAAAACGCCTCCCAGCACGCTTTTGGTCGCTTCAAAAACGCTACCGACGTGGACGCTTTTTAGGAAATGGCCATTTCGTAAATTTTCTACAAACCGCCCATTTCGTAATTTTTCAAATTTTTGGGCTTTTTTGGTAAATTACCTAACAAAAGTTACTAAATTCAATGAATAAATATTACTTTATAAATATATATTATTGATGATATAATTTGGTGAAATCAAACTGAAAAAAATAGTAGTAGTATAAATAGAAAAAATCATAAATGTTTTAAAATTTTAAAAAAATCATTATTATACATTTTATGCACCATTACGAGGAATAAATCATTGTGATACCTACGTCACTAACAAATAAATCTTGCCAATCAATCTCATATTTTGAGTATAAAGATTTAATTTAAAGAAAATCTTTAGATATATTTATTTCGTAAGTCTCAGGTCAAGTGGAGTTTAACTTTGATTTTAAAATATTTTATGTTTAGACTCCACTTATATCCAAATAATATAATATTAAAATTAATTTTTATTTATAATTTTAAAAATAATTATGCTTAAATTTAAATAAAAATTAATAATTTAATTTAAATTTAGGATGAATTTGTCTATCCCTATTCAAAAACCTCTTTTCAATGCACTGATTTTTTAAAGTAAAATTTTACAAACAAGAAAAACTTAATAACTGTGAAATCTTAAATTCAAATTTTATTAGTGTAAATCATGTGTGAATGAGTTAGTAAGTTAAGTTATTCGATTTAGTGTTCATAAGCTTTTGCTTACAATTATAAATTGTAACTTTAAAGAAAGAAAATTATAAACAAATTAACTTAATTAATTAATATAATTTCATTTTAAATATTACATTAAAAGATTTGAAATTAAAATCATGTTTTTGAATATCAATTTATTTGAAATTAAAATCGACTTCTTAAATATCGATTTTTTCTTAAATCAATCTTAGGAATCGGTCCTTGCCTTAATAATCCTCGAGTTTGACCCAAGTTGGTTCAAACTTGAGTTTTTTCCTATTTCTTTATTCTCCCTAGTTGGTTCAGTGCTTGATCTGCAAGTAATCCTTCTCCGACAAAAAAAAAAAAGTCCGGCTTTCATTCCGATTGAACTAGAACAAGGGCTCGGCATCTTTCGGTTCACTATGTTATTTTCATGAAAAACTTCTAAAGACAAAATCAATCTTAAAGATCGAGTAAACAAATTTTAACTGGTATTACTATTACTATACATATATGTAAAAGAAAAAAAGATGTACACTTTCTTATTTACACAACTTACTTCATAATCCGAACAGAAATCTGTAATATTAGTAGCCGGGCGTTTCTCCTTCGGATAACGAAGAACGAACTCAAACAATCATCTTTTTTCAATGGTTTTTTCGATGGAAGAATGGAAGGCGTAGAAATATGTAAGTGGGAATCAATGAAGAAGAAACCACAAACTGTTAGACTATGCATTATATGTAGCTTCCCTTCCGTTTGACGGAGTATTCATTCTCGGAATAAGAGTGGCTGGATCTCTTGACAATACGATATTCCCTTTGTCATCTGTTTTTCCAAACTCTTCGACACGAGGATCCATCACGATTCTGCAGGATCTCCATCGTATGAATGTTAAATCAACACCGTAATAGTTCAAATGGTCTGTGATGCTGCTCCCGGTCACTGACCTGCAATAGAATGTGAAAGTAGAAGAGTTCATGACAGATTTCCAAATTAACAATTCTACTCCCATCACAACTCATGCCCGATTCTGATTTGGAAAATGCATAATTTATCCAAGCCATTATTTCTTTGTTTTTTGCCACGAAGATGTAGGAAACAAACCCGAAAACTAATAAATATGAAAGTACAAAGCTGCTTAAGTAATAGCTGGAAGCATAAACTACCGTTAAATTTTCTTTCGTCATCAAAATCCATGTACAGAAATAGGCTTACCTACTGCAGTCTGGATCTTCACCGGAACCATCACAGACCTTCTCAAATTGATAAACCACACTTCCCAGTCCGAGGTTATACAGCCACACCTACAAATACAAGATGTATTTACTGAACTTATCCACGTCTTTCATTGTGAAATTAAGTCGTATTATATGTATCAAACATCAATAGTCTTCTATCTGTGTTGCATGGAGTCTTCATTTTTTCTAAAGTATTCATGTCTGGCACAAATTCGAAAATGCATTTGAGGGTGTGATACTCCAAATGTATGGATTTTTTTTAAAAAAAAAAAGAGTATACCCATGTTGGAGACATCCATATCCAACACACACCCTAAGTCCGGGTTAACATAGCTCATGATACAGTCATACATAAACTTCAGGCATTTTAGAGTGTCAAACAATAGAGCATAATCACATCACTATTTAAGATATCTTAAAACGTTTACAGACTTAAAAACAAGCACCTCATTTATGTTTACACTCGTGTAATTCCAAAACCATAAATAAGCACCATGAAACCCTTAAAGTAAATTACGACACTCAAGATGGGAATTGGAGAAGACAAATCTAATGTAAATTTTATATACTGAACAAGTAGATAAAGATTATCTTCCGAGAACAATTGGAACATGCAATAACATTTCATCCATACAGGCATTCACCATTAGTGTTAATTGGTCTCGAGATAGCAGAAGGATATAAATTGGCAGCATCAAAGTTTCCTGAACCTTTGATTTTATTTTTTCATTTGAAAGTTGCATAACATTAAAATTTTCAAGATTCAGATACTGATAATAATCCAATTAGCAAAATATCAGCTCTAATTTTCCACTCAATTTTAGTTGCTCGGTGAAATGCAATACCAAAAATCATAAGAGAACTTATGTTTGGTTTGAAGAAACAATGATACTTACCTCTCTAGGAAAGTGATGGTATGTCTTTTGAGAGAAATATGAATAGTATGGTGGCAGATGAGGCACGATGTCATGTTCATTAGTGACTCTGACTGTGTTCGGCACGAGTTTGCCATAATAAGAAGCAAAGGCGGCATTCCCGATACGAGGTTGTCCAAATGTTATAACTTGAACATTCCTGGCTTCATGATTAACCTGGGAATCAAATAATATCTTCTCGTTACCGCTCTGACAGAGCAATCGGATAAGCTTCCATAATTTAAACAAGAAGGTTTCATGTTTACCCAACGATGATAAAAACAACAATAATAATGTATTTCCAGCTGAATCAAAAAAAGCCAAGTTTACCTTTAGGTCAAGTGCACAAAAGGAAGCCATAGCCCCTCCCATTGAATGGCCTGTAACCATGATGTCGAGGTCCCCATAAAACTCTTTTGCTTTTTTAACAGCATATATAATTCCAGGGCGTATGGTTGTATTGTGATAAGCGGTATAAAATCCATGGTGCACCTGAAACAATTGAACAAGACTAAAGATTAATAAAAATCACTCCGGCATAAATTCACAAATTTGGAGATATTTGTTATGCATACCATAGCATTAGGCATGCCAGGGTACTTTAAATCAAGCTGTTTCCAAAATAAGTCTTTAACCCAATTCTGGATGCTGCAAACAGACAGATAAAGCAATCAAAACTGAAGAAAAAGAAAAGCCCTCATTCATTTGTAAGAAAAACAATATATTAATTTTGGAAAACTTAAAATCATGTGTATCTTTTATCATTAGATGTCAATGAACAACTCCTTTTGAAAACATCCCTGAACAGAGATTATAGAGGCAAATGATTTAAGTACCTGTTATCCTGCGTTCCTCTAAAGGCAATAACAATGGCATTAAGATCCTTTGCCACTCCAACAAATCCCTATCAATTGATGGTCATTTTAATGTCGGTTACGAACAAAAGTATTCTGTATAACACATACTTTGGGCATGATTCTAATCTATCAAGGGTGAGTGTCAAATACATGTATATATCTGTTAGAGGTATGATAAATGTTTCTTTCATATATTTGGAGGATCAACCCCATAATATACTTAGGAAAACTGAAGAGTTGGAGAAACATAATGAAAAATAAAAAATGCACCTGTAAACAGTTCTGAATATCAACGACAAGCTCAATAACTTCAAATCCCTGTTTCAGTACAGAGGAACATTAGGATGATCAATGCAAGTGGAAACCTACTTAAATATTGAGTATCAAATATTAAAGAACTAGGAAATCAAGTACCTTCGTCAAACCACCACATCTTGCACATGTCCAGGTGAAAAGTTCAGTCAAATCCGACATGTACACCTATGGGGACAAATTTGCTTGAGTGACCATATTAAAGATAAACAAAAGCAATATAAGTGAAGCACAAAACTCTTATATAACACCTTAACCAACAACATCCAACTCATTGATTAGTCTATTATGGAGAAAGTGAGACGGGATCATCAATTACACCGATCTTAGAACATCTATCTCAATTTATAGGAATTCTTGAACAAATGAGATGGGATCATTTACACCAAGTCTAGGACTTTCTTCCTCATTTTATCAGAAATCTAGAACAAAGGAGATGGAATCATCATTTACACTGATCTTAGGACTTTTATCTCATTTTATCAGAATTCTTGAACGAACAAGATGGGGTCATTTATACCAATTTTAGGACTTCTATCTCATTTTATCGGAATTCTAGTCTAAAACAAACAAAATGGGGCCATTTGCCCTGATTTTAGGATTTCTATCTCATCTTTTTCGGAATTCTAGTCTAGAACAAGTTAAATGGGATCATTTACGTCGGTCTTAGGACTTCTATCTCATCTTATCAGCTGAATGGTTCACAGATGACATGTGTGTGTGTGTGTACAGTGTGTGAGAATATAATAAATTAACTGATGGCAAGAACAACCACAGCTTGAAACTAAAATTTCTTAGATAATTATTTATAGTTTGAAGGTCGAAGTCATCATAAAGTAAACTGGTGGTAATAACAACTTTACCGCAGATGCATATTCTACTAAAATAGTGGCAAGCGTACGATTGTAGACTGCCTGTTTATCCTTGTGCTTCACCTGCAATTCTGCAATAAACAAAAGCAAATTCCTCAATTATATATTTTTTTAAAAACTCATAAGCTGCAAAAATCAAATAAAAGTACAAAATTTTTAAGCTGATTTTCACTATTATTACAATAGGAAGGTTTAATATTAAAAGAAAATTTCAGAAACCGAAAGAATTGAATCTAATTAGTACCTCTTCCGCAAGAAGGTGCAATTAAACACGTCAAAATAATCAAAATAATCAACGATTTTTGCTCCATAATCTACAAAGGAGAAATTGTTAGGAATAGTAAGCAAAAAAAAAAAAAAAGGAAAATTCTAAGGAAAGCAAATTAATTAGAAACGGACCTGATAGAAACGGGGATTGTGGAGCTCCGATTAAGAAGGAATCGTGGTTTATTCCCGGCGACCGTACGGCTCCGGTTAGCCTGAACGGTATCGTTTTGAGGAGGATCAAATGACTGAGAAAGTAAGGGGAGGGAAATTTAATAATTTATATTTATGAATTTACGGTTTTTCTATATGGAAGAGACGAGAAGGGGAATTTAGTGTTCAATACGGTTCTTTTTAATTTTATGTATACGAATTTTTTTCCTTTCGATTTTCTGTTTTTTCAGTTACCTGTGTACCCTTTGTTGGATGCGCGCGTGAGCAGAAATGCAAATAAACGAAATTAGTTAAGTTGTCCAATTTGATTTTATTATAACTCGATTTTAGTGTGATTATTTGATCGGATTTTTTTCGTAAACAGAACCTATCAAAATAAAATAGATGCTTAATTAAAATTACATTAAATATTATTAATATTTTATTATAACTCGTTTTTTTCTTCGTCACTCCACGTTTCCGTGTCGGTGTTAGTTGAAATTAAAGCTAAAAAAGCTAAAAACCCTAGCTATGACATTTTCTCTTCTTTTCTTTCTTTAGAATCGGTGGAGAAGAAACGATTTTGTTTCTTCCTAGTTTATAAATTTAATTTAATTAATTTTTTTTACTAAATAATTCTTAATTAAACTAAATTAATAGTTATTTAAGCATGTCGTTCAATAACATATGATTTAACATGGTATAATTGTTATTTTGAACTTTTAGTTAATTGTAATAAAAGTCCCTAAGTAATTTACTAATTAAAAAGATATAGAGATTAAATTTTAAAGATTTAGTCCTTGAGCCATAATTACTCACAATTTCGATTAAATCACTTAACCAAACTCTAATTTATTAATACACTAACTCCGTAAATATTCCTATTTAATATTTACGGGCTCAATTTATGAAAACAGGATCTCAAAGCCATCTTTTTTGACACCACTAGAAACTGAGTCGTTACAATTCTCTCTCTCAAGAAATTTCGTCCCTAAAATTTACTTGAAAAGAGGTGGGAATATTGAAATTTCATTGCATCCTATGGTTCCTAGGTCGCCTCTTCAACGCTATGGCTACGCCATAGGACTTTACTAAAGGCACTCGTTTATTCCTCATCTCATTCACTTCTTGAGTTAAAACTATAACTTGTTCTTTGCCATAAGATAAATCTGATTAAACTTCAATTTCTTCCACCAAAATAATAGACGACGGGTTAGATCGGTATCGCCGGAGCATGAATACATAGAACACATCGTGAGTCTTTTGCAATTCCAACGGTAAAGCTAAGTTGTATGCAACCGGTCCGGTTCTCTCGACAATCTCATACGACTCGATAAACCTATTACTCAATTTCCCTTTTCGTCCGAAACACAAGATCTTTTTCCACAGAGATATTTTCAAGAATACCTTATCACCCACTACGTATTCGATATCTCTTCATTTCATATTAGTATATGAATTTTGTCTGTCAAACATTGCCTTCAATCTGTCCCTGATTAATTTTACCACTTTTTTAGCTTCCTAAATTAATTTTGGCTCACGATCCTATTTTCACTTAATTTTGACTAGCAGATAGGTGTTCTACATCTATGACCATATAAAGCTTCATATGGGGCCATCTGAATATTCGACTAGAAACTGTTATTATACACAAACTCAACTGACAGTAAGTAGCATTCCCAGCCAAACTCAAGATCAATAACACGGGCTCGCAACATATCTTCCAACACTTGAATAACTCGCTTTGATTGGTCATCAGACTGAGGATGAAATGTCGTGCTGAAATTTAACCTCGTCCTAAAGATTCATGCAATTGCTTCTAGAATCTCAAGGTAAAACAAGGATCGCGAACAAAGATAATAGAAACAAGCACACTGTGTAGTTTAGCTATCTCGCGAATATAAACTTTAGCCAACTTCGAAATTGACTAATCAGTTCTCGCTGCAAGGAAATGAGCAGATTTTGTCAGTAGATCCACTATTATCCAAATCACATTTCTTTTGCTTGGAGATAATGGTAGACCAACTACAAAATCCATAGTAATTCATTCTTATTTCCATTCTGGAATAGAGATAAGTTGAAGAAACTCAGTGGGAACTTGATGTTCAACTTTCACTTGCTGAAAAGTCAAACACTTGGCGACATATTCGACAATTTTTTTTCATTCCAGACCACCAATAAGATTCTCGCAATTCACGATACATTTTCACACTATCGGTGCATAGCAAAAGGATTATCGTAAGCCTCACGCAAAATTATATTTTTCAGTTAAGCATTATCAAGGACACCAATTTGATTGCAAACCGAAAACAATCATTCGAATCAATGTTGAAATTATCCATTAACTTCGTATCAGCATGCCATGCTTCTTTAATATGATCAAGCAACACGGGCTTAATTTTTAATTCAGCCAAAAGGTTATCGTCGTCACAAATGCTGAGCTGAGCAAACATTGCTCTCAATTCAATTGTCGACTTCCAACTTAGAAACCGACAACAACATTTGCTTTGTTTGGATGGTAGTCAATCATGTAGCCATAATCTCTTACCAATTTGATCCAATGATGCTGTCTCAGGTTCAACTCCTTTTGGGAGAGGAAATATTTGAAACTTTTGTGATATATGTAAATATGACACTTTTCATTATACAAGTAATGCCTCCAGATCTTTAGAGTAAAAACCACAGCGGCAAGCTCTAAATCATGTGTCGACTAATTACGTTCATGCGTTTTTAGTTGTCGGGACACATACACAATTACTTTACCATCCTACATCAAAACACAACCTAAATTGTTTAACAAAGCATTGCTATACACCATAAATTCTTTCCCCAATCCGGGTAAAGTTAGGATCGACGCTTTTGTCAACATAACCTTTAGCTTCTCCAAACTTTCATGACATTGATTAACCCATACAAACGACACATTCTTATGCAGGAGTTTCATCATTGGAAAAGCTATTTTGGAAAATTTGTTCACGAATCTCTTGTAATAACCTATCAAGCCAAGGAAGTTTTGATTTCAGACACATATTTCTATTCTTTCCACTGAAGGATAGCTTCGATCATTTTAGAATCAACTAAAATTCCTTTGGCTGAGATGTCATGCCCTAGAAATACCACTTCTAAACACCAAAACTCACATTTATTGAGCTTCTCGAACAGTTGCTTCTCGTGTAAAACTTATAGTACGATTCTCAAATGCTTATTGTGCTTAGCTTTTGATTTAGAGTATATAAGGATATTTTCGATAAACACTACCACAAATTGATCCAGAAAGGGTTGAAAAATAAGATTCATGAGATCCATGAATGCCACAAGTGCATTTATCAACTCAAATGGTATCACAACAAATTCATAGTGATCGTACCTGCGTACGAAACACAATTTTTGGTATGTCACTATCTTTCACTTTCAGCTTGTAATACCCCGATCTCAAATCGATTTTAGAGAAGACTGATGCACCTTTCAACTAATAGAATAAATCGTCAATATGTGGCAATGAATATCAATTATTAATTGTCAACTTATTCAACTTTCGATAATCAATGCAAAGACTCATCAACTCATCTTTCTTCTTTACAAACAATACTAGAGCTCCACTGGATGATATACTAGGACGTATAAAGTCTCGATTTAAAAGATCTTGCAATTGAATTTTTAGTTCTTTTAACTCCATTGGTGAGCAATTGACACAGGAGTTGTACCCGGGTAAACTTCAATTGCAAATTTGACCTCGCGATTAGGAGGAAGTCATGGTAATTTCAAGAAACACAGCTGGGAACTCAAAAATTGTTTGAATCTTGCTTATTTGATTCTCATTTGAGTTCGAATTAATAACATAGGTTAGAAAAGCTTCAGAACCTTGATTCAAAAGTTTATCAGCTCAAATTGCTAAAATGATACAAGTTGAGCCATTCGACTGATGCCATTGTAATACACTAAACCCGACCCTTTAATAGGATCTGAATATGATGTGTCACTACTCAACACTTGGTTAACTTATAACAAAATTTTACAAGTTATAAATATAAAACATATTATAACTGTTGCATTACTAAAGTTTAAATGAAATCATTAACAGTTTATAATAACGCTCAAGTCATATGGAGTATAAGTTCAGATAGAACAACCTCATTAAGCATAATATAAAACTTTAAGTCTAAACTTTGATTTTTAATAAAGGTCTCATAAAAACAAAGTCTTATCAAAATAGAAGTTCTTTATACAAGTCATTTCCAAAATACATTTATACGCCACCCCCAAGAGTCATGCATGATACAGAACAAAACAGTCAGCTCATAGTAACAGTAGCACTCTGGCGTAGTCCTTCTAACAAAGTCTTCCTTCAGTCAGCAAGCTTGAAAAGGAAAACGTTGTAAGTTCATATGAACTTGGTGAGTTCCAAAGAGAAATCATACATAACATTACTTACAACACAACCAAACCTTTCAGGGACATTTACACACGATGAACATAGTACACCAAATGGCGTATACAAAACATAGACAGACTAAGTACACCAACTTACTTAACTCGTGGGCTTATATTGTATGCCAACTTAACATAAATTAGACAATCCATCTTTATGCTAGTCATGTACCTAGATTTCATAACCGAAAGTATATCATACATTCTCATTTTCACACAGTCACCCCCTTAACACCTTATATCATTTTCATTCATAATAGCATATATTAACGTGATCTGCCAATCCGGTTTGCAATATAGCCGCCCTTCCAGAGGCTATACAAACATATTTCATTTTCTCCATCACTACAGATCAGATCATATCATACATGTCAAAAGCAAATGGTAGTGGCTTAAGCATGAAGAATGGGGCTTACATCATATCATAGACAAACTGAACTCAGACTAATGAATCTGGTTAATCATTATCCATATTTACACTTTTCATCCATTCAGAGGAAGAATACTTACCTTACACGAATTATAAAATAAAGAAACTTACAACACATGAAAGTAACAAGGAACTCACCATAAATTCTAGTACAAAATTACAAAGTAGGTTATTTGCGTTTATCCCTTGGACCATCGTTAGCCTCTTGAGCTAAAAGAAAGATAATTACACACATCAGACCATAAATCTATCAAATCTGAACATGCATGCAAGAATCAACAGCACTTAATCCAAAATTAGGAAGTTTCCTTCCTCATACATCATTTTAACATCTATGCATACAGAACGAAAAACACATAAATAACTTAGATGATAACCTACAGGTTCATCAATAATTACCATAGAGCTAGTACTAATATGGAAGTTAGCTGAATATTATGAATCTTTCTTTGAAAAAGTTTTCTAAACTTAGTTTTATTCAGAGAGTTTCAAAGGAAATCAAGAAAGAAGAAGAAAATGTAAAGGTGTTCAAAAAGACCACCACTATCCTTATATACTTAAGCATGAAGACAATGATTAGTGGAAAAATTAGATAATTCCACTAACTCTCTTGATTCACGTGATTAAGTGCACTTAACAAATTTTAAGTCTTATCATCTATAGGAGTCTAGTTCTGTTCTAACTAGACCTCAACTTGACTAGCCAAATCACCATACTAAAATAATAAACAAATCTAAACAACTGGAACTTAATGAGTTCACGCAAAGCATCTAGGTTGGGCGAATACTTAATAGAAGAGTTTGCCAAAAATAAAAGTTCGCCAAATGACTTATTACACAAAATTCTATACTTAGCCAAAAATGCTTTACTTACTCCAATCTATACTTAATTTACCATCTATATGCCAAATAATAACCAAATACGGAGACTTCGTCGGGTGGGTTGTTACAACCACTCACTTCTATTATCTCACCTTTCGAAACCTGGACAGAAATATTCTTTTTACAATAATCTAGAACTACACCATGCCCAGTTAATTAGTCCATTCTCAGAATCACATCAAAATCGCCAAACGACATAATCAAAAAATTGATAGGAAATTATGTATTCAAGATTTTCAATGGATACCTTCTACATACTTGATCAATGAGCACGGTCTATCCTAAAAGAACTCGAGACAACCATAATCACTTTTGACAACTGAAATTTTAAATTTCCAGATTTCACAAAACTAAAGTTGATATAAGAATTCAATGAACCATTTTCAATTAAATCATACATAGGTGTTGTATATAAAAGGAAAATATCCACTACAACATTTGTATCATCACCCTCTTCATAGGTTTGAACAACATAGGCTTGCACTGGTGCTTGAGCCTCAAGTTGTTGAACAACTAGATCGGTCCCTTCTCTGACTTCCTCTAGAAACAGAACCACCACGAAAATTTCCCCGACCCTAACAGTTGGAGTGGACCTCTACATGACAACAGGAGAGGCATCATCATTCTTCAGACATAATTGAGCAAAATGCTCTAAGGATCCACAACGGAAGCATGCACCCATTTCTTCCAACACTTGCCCCAGTGCCTTCTTTCACATAATTAATAATTTGTACCTCAGAATATTTCGTAAGGCCTCTGATATTGCCCACAAATACAGACGATTGTCGGTCTTGGCCTCTGTGACAACTTGTTTTTCATTGATTTCAAAAATGGTGGTTTCAGAACCCCATTTCTGATGAGTGAGTCCATAAAGATTATTATTTAATATTTACGATGTTAGTATTACTATCAATTAAAGTTTTTTCCTTTAATTTTGTTAATCGGATAGTTAATTAAGGAATAAGGACTAAATTGTAAAAGTGATAAAAATTAATCACTATAGATTTTTAATTAATTGAGGGGCCAATTGAGAAATTGAACCCCTCTTTATGTGACAAACGGTGGTGGTGGATATTTAGGATCCAGTAATTTATGTTAATTTAGATTAAAAGTTAATTAATCAAGATTTTTTTAACTAATTAATATTAATTAAGATTTAATTATAGCATAACAAAAAATAAAAGGTAAGGAAAGGATGACATTATATGTTCTTCCTTTCATGAAACATAGAGGAGAAACTAGGGTTCTAAGCTTTAAAGTTTCGGATTTGAATTCGGTAAGTTTGATTTAGTTTGTTTCTTGTAATTTTTATGTTTTTGAGATTCCGGGAGCTTAATTTAGCTAGCCCATGTATCTATTTGCAAAACTGTTAAAGTTTTAAAAAATGTTTTTAATTTTTTTTTTAAAAAATAAATGGTTAGATTTAAAGCATAGATATGAAAAATGACTAGTTTGTAAAGTGAAAGTTGTTAGTTTTGAACATATGGACTAAAGTGTAAAGAATTTAAAATTGATGTTAAATTTATTTAATTATAGCAATTTCAGTTTTAGGGACTAAATGGAATAAAATGTAAAACTTCAGTGGGCATTCGAATGATGAAATTGAACTGTCACATGCATATAATAGAAAATTAAAATTTTTTGAAATTGATAATTTGAATTAAATTATCGTTTAGGTCAGGAATTGAATCAAAATAGGGATAATCGGAGAAAAGGTAAAATTGTGATTTAGTCCTCGACATCTTATTTTTGTTGTTGTCTTTGCCAAGTAGTTCATAAGGTGTATTTAAATGTAATTTTAATTTATAAATTTTTTAATTATGAATTTGGTTTGTGTGTAAATGTAATTTGAATTATTTACGATTTGGTACATAATGTGATATATTGACTAAATTGTAAATAGATTGTTATATGTATTAAATGTGCTCGAGTGAATGTATACAATGATAGGATACAATTGAAATGCCAATAGGGTTATTTGTGCGCTGGTACGGGATATATGTGATTGTACAGAGTTATTATTGATTATACCGGAATCTAACATTTGTTGTGGATTACCGAGTTATATGTCTCTACGGAAACCCTGATGTGGTAGGAGGATGTATTGTTATACGATTATATGTTGCCTACAGGCTTTGCACTTCGGTGCCTTGGTGTGTTGTAGTTACCCGTGTATCTGAATCTGCTCATCATAATTCATCGGGCTAACTAGTTAATGAAAAAGAAAAATGAAAGTAAAATTAAATGAGTTCGGTTATCAAATGTTTATATGATGATGAGACAATGAAAATGGAATTGAATTGTTGATTTTATATGAATGGTACTAAATTGAAATCAGTTATATGATGAACACATCTTGTTGTTGTGAATTGCTATGTCAGGCAAGTTGTATCAAGTTAATTATTTTAATATGTTTAATTATAAAACGAGGTAAGTTTATCATTTTAATACTTATGAACTTACTAAGCATTTGAAATGCTTACCAAGTTGTTTTCCCTTTTTTGTAGATTGTCGATTTTTGAACCTGTTTATTGGATTAGCTTGCAGACCACATTATCCTATCATTGACTCGGTAGTCTTTTGATCATTTTGTAGCCTGATTATGTGGCATGTACATAAGTGTTAATATAAGAGTTTACTTTGAATGGATAGTATGTGTTGAACTTGGTTAATGTTTGAATTATGAAGTGTTAATGTTCATATATGTAAATGTATGTTTTGGTAACTTGTGTGACTTTTTGTTTGACATTTAAAATGGTACGAGGAGTATGAAATGATGTAGTAAAAGTGATGGCAATGAATGGTAAAATTCATGGATGATTATGTTTGAATTGATTAAGCTAATTTGTTATGTTTTGTTGTTCAAATGAAGACATGTTGGGTAGATTGAATTGAAATGATGTTGTGAGATCTTTAGTATGTGTTATGGCATGTTTTGTGCAGGTTGAATGTTGTGCTAAGTGCACCAAATGTGAAAAATGGTTTGGTTGGTTGAAGTAGGCACCAAAAGGCCTAGTTTGTGCCAAAAATAGAGTTCACGTCGTGATGTCAAGTCATGGTTATCGCGACGAGATCTAGATTTTGGGCTACAATGTGAAGAAAAACCCCATCTCACAAAGAAGCAAGTCAGACGATCACGTCGGGAAGTGGAACCCTTCATTTTGCGATGTCATTTTATAATTTTGAGAATGTTACAATTTGGTCCTAATGTGATTTCAGGTTAACTTTAGAGCATTCATAGGCTCGTATAAGACCCGAAAAGTTTGTATAATGAACTTATGATCTGTAATGGTTGTGATTGTATGATTTATGTTTTACATTGCATGTTATTCGACCGTAGTTGATTCGAAAATGACTATAGCATTTCGTAGCTTGGACCCTGCGGTTGAGTCAGGTGAGGAGTGTTACAACCTCTTTTAGATCTTGTTGTCCTCGGAGCTTACCTCCAAGATCCTTAAGACTCTTTAGCCCTATTAGGTAACAGATGCGAACAAGAAGTCCTTAGTTTTTTTCTCGAAGGCTAAGGAGGGTTCGGTATTTTTATCAAAGTCCATGATCTACTCAACCATTTCACGCGTTTAGTTAGATCTACAAATTCCTTCAGTTTATATGATACAAATTGAACCCTGATCTCATTCTACAATCCCTAGAGGAATCACTTACAACTTTCTTTTTTGGACGAAATTAATTCTGAATCATACTTGCTGAGTTGCAAAATTCCGTTCATAATCAATCACTACCATATCACCATGTCTCAACATCATAAACTCTTGTTTTCGGTCTTCCAAATACAACTTACCATTATATTTCTTTTGAAATTCAAACTTGAAGGAAGACCAAGTGATCCGATCAGCTAGTACATTTCAGAAGAGATACGACACATGTGACACACTCGTGCAAAGAACATTCAAGCTAATGTAATACTCGATCTGTTGACTCAAACCAAGCTCCGACTGATGAAGGATTCACCCCTTTTAAAACTCTAAAGTGGGTCACTCTGTATTTACACAACTCTTTTATCGGAGCTCACCGAGTTACGATTACTGGTATGATTGGCGCAATAGCTCCGACCATTCACTAAAGAGCCTCCGTAATGGTGTGGAGCAAGTTTTCACTATGTTGACCTTCTTGACAACGTCTTTCTGCCCTATACGGATGATGTCTGACTGGATTCATGCCCGATACCCCAACAACAATCTAATTCTCACTTATAACAGTATGATCATTATCGAGATTATCATTACTAGCCTCATTTCTCAATTCTACGGACATTTCAGTTATAAAATAGATAAATTTCATAATCTGCATCCAGATATCAACTCAAACACGACTCAACTTGGCATGTACCTCTAAACTTAATTTTGAGCTCAATTTATTCTGAGAATTTGCTAAACCTATAGCTCTGATACTATTAAATGTAACACCCAAATACTCGACTCGATCGTTGGGTCCCAGCTACAAGGTGTCACATTCGTTTCTAAAGAAACTACAATCAAACTACATTCAATTATAAATCGTTAAACTTTTGAATGTAACTAAAACAAGTGTGTAAATGATATATAATGAACTTTGGGTCTTATATGATCTTACAAAAGCTCTTTTGCTAACCCGAGATCAAATTAGGACCAAAATGTAAAGATTCTAAAGTTTTGAGTCAATGTCGTGACACCGAGGGTTCCTTGTCGAGACACAACTATTTTTTTGGTGCTCACCATGACCTTGAGCAACAGAGTCAACATCTGGATTTTTCCTTGTTTCTCGTAGCGACGTCAGAGGTTCATCGTCGAGACGTGACTTATTGTTTCCAAAAAGGACCATTTTGAAACAAGTTCAAAAGACCTATATTATAACCTATATAATCTCAATCTCAATGAAACCACACATTTACAATAGTATATAATGTAACACCCCTAACCTGTCTCCATCACCGGATAAGGGTTACGGAGCATTACAAGGCAAAATAGGACATTTCACTTCATTTCAGAACAATTAAACAAATAATTTATAAACATATAACACAAAAAATCAATTTATGGTATAAATAAACTTACGAGCCTTAAATTGAGATTACGGGGCCCTAAAAATAGTTTGGAAACAATCCAGGACTAATTTGATTCAAAATAGAAAAATATGCAAAAATTTAAAAATTTTAGAAACAGAGGTCACACGGCAGTGTGGCCAAGATGTGTGGAATAGCCCAGGCCGTGTAGCTTCACACATGGCCGTGTGGCCAGGCCGTGTAACTAATTGTGACCATGTGAAAAATTCTACACCTAAAAATTAATAAGACACATGGTCGTGTGTGCCACACAGTCGTGTGGTCAAGCTATGTGAACAACCTCGACCTTATGCACCTTAAAAAGCATCCAAAACAAGGCAAACTTTCATCCAACATTTAGGTTCCAAACCAAATCAAAATAAATCATTTCCATACTTTAAAAACACATTTAAACAAGCCTAAAACATGGAAAAACAATCAACCTAAATACCTAACCAATGTGTCCTCATTGACACCGCCAATTCAATTATCAACCTCAATTCACTTGACACATCAACTAATTTGCAATCAAATTCATATGTTCATTTATAAAACTCATGCCAAACTTATCATTTCTTCTTAATCATTCACATTCACTCATACCATGATCCAAAACTTAAATAAGGTTTATATCACATGACCAAAACAACTTTATATAAACATATTCACACTAAGATTAAAGGCAATTATACCAATCTTAAAACATAACATTTGTAATAAGTATCTAAACATATAGAAAAACATCTATTACATGTCATATAACCTAAAATAAACATATCAAAATCTACCAAAATGTATTTGAATAATGTGATCTTCAAGTTGATTCGATCGTCTGACTCTACAGAACGTTATCTAAAAGGTACAAAAAAGAACACGAGTAAGCTTCATTAAAGCTTAGTAAGTTCAACGGTTAAAACGATAAAGCTTATCGAATTAAATATAACAATTTTAATAATAACAGGTGAGTTAATACGTAAACAAGTATGAGATCATTCATTATCAAGCCACAATGCTACCAGAAGATTCAGGAATAATCGTTCAAAAATTCAATAATAAAATATTTAACACAATAAACATTGCCCGATGAACAATATACGGATATGAGTACACAGTTATCCATCGAAACACGCCAAACGCTCCAATGAGCCAATCCAACTGATAACACGTCTTGGCACCAAGTGCCTAGCCCGTAAGCTAACATCCCTCCCATAACACACCTCGGCACCAAGTACCAAGCCCGAAGGATTTACATCCACCCCGGTAACACACCAGAAACACTGTAAATATAACACGATAGTCCGCAACAAATGCTAGACTTCGGTATATTCAGTGAACAGGAAATAAACAGGAATCATCATCTCATCTCAAACCAATCTCGAACAGTAAGCACTATAACCTATTGGCATGCCAATCGTACTCTATGCTACATTTATCTGGCTTAGGAGTTATTTTTGTAAAACACAGATCTAAGCAATTTATTACCTCAATTTATATTAAATTAACAGTAAAACATTCATTTCATCATTCAACATTCAACATTAAATACCTCATTCAATTTATATTGCAATTTATATCAAAATAAACCGAATGAACTTACCAGGGTTAAACTGCAGTAATGGTAAAGATTCAAGGACTATTCAACTACTTTCTATTTTCTTCGGTTATCTACTTGTTCTTGATCTATGATATAATTTATTTCAATTATTAGCTTCAATTTCATATACTATTCAATTTAATACATGTAACTTCCTATTTACAATTTTACACATTAAACCCCAAACATTTACATTTTATTCAATTTGGTCTTTAAGACCAAAACAAGCTTATTTCACATAATTAAACTTTAAACCCATTGAATCCAATTTTTGAACATTCTAAAACGGCCCAATAATTCTGAATTTTTCAAGAAAAACTATGTCTATTTTAATTTATTTTTAATTTAATCCCTAATCATGAAAATTACTAAAAACAACTTTACAAATTAGATAAAAATTATCATCAAGCTTCATGCTCAAGAGCAAACATCAAGAATACTTCAAGAAAATCAATGGTAATTTTTCTACACTTTAACAACTTCACAAATTAGTCCCTAAACTAGCTAGATATCAATACAACGATCACAAACACATAAAAATTCACAAGATACGAGCATAAATTGCATACCATGCAAGTGAATCCACTTGACTGAAGCTTTCTATTCTCCAACAATGGAGTTTTGGTTTGGCAAGATGAAAACAAGAAGAAAAGATGATGGCTTTCATTTTTGGTTTTGTTTATTTATTTGTTAATTACCATTTTACCCTTCTAAAATACTAACATTTTCATGCATTACCAACCCCAAACCGTCCACTATATACACTTGTGGTAAATTTTCCATTTAAATCCATTACGTTACTTACCAATTTCTATTTAACACCTTTGATTAATAGAATTTTACTTTTATAACTTTTATGATTTAGTCCTTTTTAGTTAATTAACTAATCAACGTCAAAATTTCTAAATCAAATTTTAATAAGACACTAATGACTTCGTAAATATTAAATAATTAATATTTTGGACTGACATGTCAAAATTTATGGTCCCGATACCACTGTTCTAACACCACTAAAAAACGAGTTGTTACTTATGAGGCAAAACATACCAAAACAATATGTTAAAATGGCATTAAATAACTAAATTCCAAGTTTGACCATTTTCAATACAAAACCGACTAAAACCCTAGGTACATGGCATTTATAATCAAAAGGGTACTTTATAAACTTTGTTGAGTCAGAAACGGTTATTTGGATGCTGACTTCAATTCCTGGGGCTTCGAAAGATACCTGAACTTGCGTACGGAAAAAACAAACTGTATGTTGAGCAATAGGCTCAGTTGTACATTTTTAATTCAAGTATATAACATAAGCATTAACAAATCAATCCCAAAGTAAACATGTATATCTATATGCACATATCAACCACCTACTTACAATTTGGAGTTACCAAGCTTTGCTTTATCAATCTAAGCATAATAAGTGTATAAAACAAACATCAATTCATTCAAATTCAATTCAACATATGTGGACAACTCATTTTACTTATAATAATAACATTTCAAACATATCAGTGTCAAAACATTCAGTTCTAAGTCCTTTTTCGATATACCACTTATAATACCACATATTTCATTCATTTTTGGAGACTACTGACTCATTCGAATTAGTTTCAGCCCCCAGGCTTGATTTTATCTGATTTGCATGTTTCAACTATATGATTACAACATTTCATTTGCATTTGTAATCACAAATCATTCTAAAGATACCAATTTATAACTCATTCATTGCATTTACCAAGTTTATATTTTGTAACCTCTATTAATCCAACTTGAACTCAAACGGATACTCGAATCGTCCAACCAACACACCAAACTAGCGCCAAAGTGCATCTTGGTGTAGAAAAAGCATACTTGTCACACGAAGTACATTCGTGGAACATAAGCATATATCTGGCACACGAAGTGCATTCCTGGCGCATAAACGCATAATCTCATACTCAATTCAATCCTATGGTATGCCAACTATATCCGACTCAGCCCGACTAGTTAATAGGGTATCAATTTCAATTTCATTTACAATTTAGTACACATTAATTTTTCAATCATATACACTATAACAATTTAATTTATCAACATAACATATGTATTTCATATCAATCAATACATATTCTCACTCAATTCCATAGAATAATTCATATTTCAAATGATTTATGCTAATTTATCTTTTATTCAATTTAGTCTTATATTCTAAGAATTCACATTTACACTCGATCCAATAACTTATATCATTAATATATACTTACCTTAGTACTCTTGTATACATGTACTCATGAAAATGAAATCAATTTATACAACTTAAATTATAAATGCACAAATCGAAAATTTCAGCTACTCGTCGATCACTTTCGTTTTTCCTTTCCCTCTCGCCATTTCCACGTCGACGTTAGTTGAAATTAAAGCCAAAAAGCTTATAAACCCTAGCTATGGAGTTTTCTCCTCTTTTATTTCTTTAGAATTGGTGGAGAAGAAGCAATTCTCTTTCTTTCCACCGAATATACATATATATTAAGATTAGTTATTAAATTAATTTAATTAATCATGTTTTTACTAAATTATCCTTAATTAAACTAAGTTAATAGCTAATTATGCATGTCATCCACTAACATAGTAGTTAACATGGTATAATTTCTATTTTGAACCTTTGGTTAATTGCAATTTAAGTCTCCAGGCCATTTACTTTTTAAAAATCTATAGCGATAAAACTTTTATAATTTATTCTTTGAGCCATAATTACTCATAATTTTGGTTAAATCACTTAACGAAATTCTAATTCATTGATACACTAACTCTGTAAATATATTTATTTAATATTTATAGGCTCAATTTATGGAAATGGGGTCCTAAAATCATTTTTTTTCGACACCACTAGAAACCGGGTTGTTACATGTACGAAATTAGTTAAAAGCTCGAGAAGAGCTAATATATCAATATTTGAAGGAACAATTTTTTTTATAAATAATGCATTATGTATTATGTAATGGATCTCATATTGAGATTGTGAATGAGGAAAAGATTATATTTGGTATGAATTAGTCTTGTTATGAATATCTATTTTGAAAAGGATAAAGAAAGATTTGGTTATTGAATTATATTTATCACTTTTGTTATTAAATTGGATTGACTGTAATTATTTCTGTGATCTTCCTTTGTCATCATCCCAATGAAAGGTCGAAAGTAGAATATTTGATTGTGAAAGATCTAAAAGAAATATATGGCCGCTGGAATATGGTAATTTTATCTGAAGCTCGTTATAATTAAATGCACTTGAAGTTGCAAGTTTTTAAATTTGTGAGTGAGTATAACTCTATGTATCATGTAATGTATCTCATATTGAGATTGTGAACAAGGAAAAGATTATATTTGGTAAGAATCACTCTTACCATGAATATCTACTATTTTGATTTTGAAAAGGATAGAAAAATGTTTGGTTATTGAATTATATTTTTCACCCTTGTTATTAAATTAAATTGGCTATAACTATTTTCGTGGTCTTTCATTGTCATCATCCCCATGAAGGGTCGAAAGAAAAATATTTGAATGTGAAATATCTAAAAGAAATATATTACCATCGAATATGATAATTCTATCTAAAACTCATTATGATTGGATGCATCTGAAGTTGCACTATTTTAAAATTGTGATTGAGTATAACTCTGCAAAAGATCTTAATTAAAATTATTTAGAGAATATTACTGATGAAGACTTGTTAGAGAAATTTTTTCTAACTTTTGATGCTTCAAATGTGCTACTAAATAATGACTTATTAAATGAAAATGTAACACCCCCAACCCTAAACTGTCACCGAAACAGGGTTACAGAACATTATCGGACATTGCAGACAACTTACGAATATTATACAATTAATTGATATTTATAATTTAATACATTCATTAAGTCCCTTTCATGGACCCTCGAAGCCCAAAATACGAATTAGAAGTGAATCAAGACTTGATTGGGTGCTCCGAAAATTTTTCGTAATTTTTTTTTGAACTCAATATAACCCCTTTATAAACATCTAACCTTCCCTGCAATTTCAAACCACAACCAATCCAAAACCAATGGCACAACCAAAACAATTTATGCTCAAATATACCTAAATCATAACCAATTCATTAACACTATAATTCAATAATTAAATATTCATAATATCATTCAAAGTTTACAAATAACTTCATTCATTTTCCATTCAAACTTAATACCAAATTTTATAGTATACTCCATTTTACTTAGACTAAGTTCAAAACATTACAAACCATCCATACTTTATAATTAAAATCATATGACCCATGTATATAACCTAGGTACATGCCACATTTACCAAAAGGAAAAGTACATCACGAAAGTTGTGCTCAAGTTAGGATTAATCTGGATGCTGAACCGGGACCTTTGACTTCTACTGACCTGTGCACGGAAATAACTATACGCTGAGTATGTTTATACTCAGTGGTATTACCATAATTCAAATTATATAACATTAATAAATTATAACATCAACTTGTAATATATAAAATTATAAGAACAAATTTTACAATCAATTTAATATCTCATTTATAATAGCCTATCAATAGATATCATATATCAACAATTTGCATTTTTGATCAATTCATGAACCTTAAGTTCATGCTTTCAAATCTCATACCTCATTCTCACTTCACATTTCGATTTATAATTTCACTATCTCATTTCTTCCATCAACTAATTCAAATCAAGATTTGTTCATTTTCTTTTTCATTTAGTTACCCCTATTAACAAGACTCGGACTTGGATGGATACACGGATTCCAACCAAACACACCAGCATAATCCAACCAAGCACACCAGAATAAATAATCCTCCCAAACACGCCAGAAAGGCATTAAATGCCTCTTCGGATAATCCAAAGAAATAAACTAACATCAGTGTCTCCTAGGCCAAGCCGAAAAGTCCCCTGAACTCTTCCAAATCCTATGGCATGCCAACTATATCCAACTACCCGACTAGTTAATAGGGTTTCAATTCACATATTCACACATTTTCACAACTCAATGCGTTTTCATTCAATTTAATATCAGTCATAATTCGATTCAAATTCACTTTCTACTTTCAATCAATGTACAATTCAAATACCAATTCATATCAATTATTCAATTTAATTCCCACTCATCTCAATAATAATACTTACCTCATATTTCATTTACCATACAGATAAATTAAAATTTAACATTTAATAATAAATAATTCGAATTATAGTAATACAAATCGTGATTCTCGTGTCTACTCCTCATCCACTTTTTCGTTTCCTTTCTTCATGAATGCCTCAGGTGCGATATTAGCTACGAAAAATTAAGATAATTTCATAATCATTAATACACTACTAATTTATATCTAATTAATTGATTTCTATTCAATTTTCTACTTTAATTTCAATTTAGTCTTAACTAAATTCATTTGAATTTTCTATCTCAATTCATACTTTATTTCTACTCAATTTTCAACCAAACTTAGACATAACTATCTAAATTTCATCATAAAACCCTAATTTCTAAATTCTTGCAATTTAGTCCCTACTATGTAAAACTAATAGCTTCTTTTATAATTTAATCCTTTAATCAATTCTAACTAAAAATTCTATCAATTAAACCCCTAATTCATCATTTTGTTCAACATGAATTATGTTCAAAAACCTAAGAACTTCCAAAACTTCAACTTAATTTCAATAAAACTTTGTTCTAAAGCTTCTAAAACATCAAAATTAAAAGAAAAGGGCTTAATTGATTTACCTATTTAAGTTCCAAGCTTTAAAATCCCTATTTCTCCCTTTCTTTTCTTTTCTTCTTTCCCTTCTCTGTTTTCGAATGATTCTGTTCCTTTTATGTTTTGTTTTGTTTCATTTTATTTCACTTTAGTTTATTATTTTATTATATTGACTTAATAAATATTATTATTTCTTAAATAATAAGTAAATAAATATGTATATTACAATTGTATGTATATGATTTATTACACTTGTATTTTACTATCACCTTACATTTGTCAACTAATTAATTTATTCATTAATATAATAATATAATATTAATTAATTAAATAATAATAAATATAATAAATATCTATTTAATACACAAATACATATATTACAAATGTTCATATATACATTGTTACATTTGTATATTATCATCACCATCCACTTGTCAAAATTTTAACTTATTTATCCTATAAAACCTTATAATATAATTATTTTAAATTAATTTATCACAATTTATATCTAAAATATTAATTATATAATTAAAATATAACATAAAAATCTTATATTTTTTTCATATTTGCCGTCTCATTTCTTATTAATGGCTTAATTGCCATTTTAATCCTTTTATTTTCTATTGATCTATAATTCAACTTTTACCCTTATTCAACTTAGTCCTTTTTACTAATTACTCTTAATTAAACTAAATTCACTTAATTAAAACCTAATTAAACACACTGCTAGACTCATAAATATTTCTAATAATATTTACTAATTCGGTTTACCAAGATGGAGGCCCGATATTGCACTTTTCCAATGCCCATGAATTTTGGGTCATTACATTTCTCCCCCTTTAATAAATTTCGTCCTCGAAATTTACCTGAGAAGAGATAAGGATATTGAATTCTCATTGCCTCCTCCGGTTCCCAAGTTACTTCTCCCACCTTATGATTTATCCATAACACTTTTACTAGAGGAACCCATTTATTTCTCAATTCTTTTACTTCTCGAGCTAATATCTGCACTGGCTCTTCTTCATAAGATAAGTCTGGTCGAATTTCAATGTTTCAGTGGGAATAATATGGGAAGGGTCCGATCTTTATATCCGAAGCATAAAAACATGAAAAACATCGTGAATCTTCTGTAACTCTGGAGGCAAGGCTAGTCGATAAGCAACCGGTCCAATTCTTTCTACTATTTCATACGGCCGATATAAAGAGGACTTAATTTTCCCTTTCGGCCAAATCTCAGAACCTTCTTCCAAGGTGATACCTTAAAAAACACTTTATCACCAACGGAATACTCTATGTCTTGCCGTTTCAGGTCCGCATAAGATTTCTGTCTATCAAATGCTGCTTTTTGTCTGTCTTTGATCTTCTTAATTGTTTCCTTTGTTTCTTGAATTAATTTCGGCCCAATCACTTTTCTTTCATTTAACTCTGTCCAACATACTAGCGATCTACGCCTTCGACCATATAGAGCTTCATACGTGGCCATTTGAATACTAGATTGGAAATTGTTATTATAAATAAATTCAGCTAGCGGTAAGTAATGTTCCCAACTTGATTCAAAGTCAATAATACAAGCTCTCAACATGTCTTCTAGAATCTGAATTACCCACTCAAACTGTCCGTCAGTTTGCGAAAGAAATGCAGTGCTGAAATTGAGCTTGGTACCCAGATAATCATGTAATTGCCTCCAAAATCTCGATGTAAATCATGGATCCCAGTCTAAAATTATCAATGTAGGAATACCATGTAGTCTCACAATTTCCCGAATATAAACATCGGCAAGCTTCTGTAAAGACCAATCAGTTCTAACTGCTATAAAATGAGCTAACTTTGTGAGTCGATCTACAATTACCCAGATGGCATTCTTTTTACTCGCCGACAGTGGCAATCCTATAACAAAATCCATAGTAACACAATCCCATTTCCACTTGGGAATACTAATAGGCTATAACAACCCTGTCGGTATCTGATTTTCTGCTTTTACCCGCTGACATGTCAGACATTTACCGACATACTCAACTATATCTTTCTTCATCCATGGCCACCAATATAGTTCTCGTAGATCACGATACATCTTCGTTCCACTAGGGTGCAACGTAAAAGCGCTATCGTGTACTTCTCAAAGAATCAACTCTTTTAACTCAGAAATAGTTGGAATACAAAGCCGATTTTGGAACCTCAAACAATCATGTTCATCAATACTAAAACTTTCCATCATACCTTGCTGTACCATCTCTTTTTTCTTCATTAATTTTTCATCTTCTAACTGGGCTGCTCTAATCTGATCAAACATTATTGGCTTAACCCTTAATTCAACTAACAAGCTTCTATCATCATTAATACTAAGCCGAGTGAACATCGCCCGTAATTCAATTGTTGCTTTTCTGCTCAATGCATCTGCTACTACATTTGTTTTTCCTGAATGGTAGCCTATTACATAATCATAATCTTTCAGAACTCAATCCACCGTCTTTGTCTCAAATTCAACTCCTTTTGCGTCAAAAGATATTTAAGGCTCTTATGATCAGTATAAATGTAACATTTCTCACCGTACAAGTAACGCCTCCAAATCTTCAATGCAAAGATTACAGCAACTAACTCCAAATCGTGTGTTGGGTAGTTACGTTCATGTGGCTTTAATTGTCGAGATGCATAAGCTATGACCTTTCCATCTTGCATCAATACACAACCCAAACCGCTCAGGGAAGCATCACTATACACAACAAAGTCTTTTCCCGACTTTGGTAAGGTTAAAACAGGTGCCTTGCTCAACATCTGCTTGAATGTCTCAAAACTACTCTGGCACTAATCATCCTAGATAAAAGGAACATTCTTTTGTAGCAGCTTTGTCATCGGCAATACTATTTTTGAAAATCCATTAACAAACCTTCGGTAATATCCAGCTAACCCCAGAAAACTATGTACCTCGAATACATTCTTTAGTGCTTTCCACTGGACAATTGCTTCGATCTTCTTCGAATCAACTCTAATCCCTTTGGCAGATACCATATGTCCCAAAAATACTACCTTTGATAACGAAAATTCACATTTACTCAGCTTCACGTATAAATATTTTTCTCGCAGAATTTGTAGAACTGTTCTGAGATGTTAATCATGTTCATCCTCTGTCTTCAATAAACCAATATGTCATCAATGAAGACTACAACAAACTGATCTAAATACGACTAAAAAATGTGGTTCATCATATCCATGAAAGCAGCGGGGGCGTTAGTTAACCCGAATAGCATCACCAAAAATTCATAATGGCCATACCAAGTACGGAATGCAGTCTTCGGCACGTGACTTTCTTTTACTTTCAGCTGATAATACCCGGATCTCAAGTCAATCTTCAAAAATACCGAAGCTCCTTTAACTGATCAAACAAATCATCTATACGGGGTAACGGATATCGATTCTTGATCGTCACTTTGTTCAACTGCCGATAATCGATACAAAGTCGCATTAAACCATCTTTCTTTTTAACAAATAGTACCGGAGCTCTCCAAGGTGATATACTTGGTCGAATAAAGCCACGGTCTAATAAGTCATGTAACTGTACCTTCCTTTGATCCGATAGGCGATATTCGATACGGATGTATAGAGATTAGAGTTGTACCCGGATAAACCTCAATTGCAAATTCAACCTCCCTATCTGGTGGCAAACTCAGTAATTCTTCAGGGAATACATCTGGAAACTCACATACAGTTTTGATCTTGCTGCACTGACTACCAACCGAATCTGAATTAATGACATAAGCTAGATATGTTGTACAACCTAATAAAACACACTACTAGACTCATAAATACTTCTAATAATATTTACTAATTCGATTTACTAAGACGGAGGCCCAATATTGTACTTTTTCAATGCCCGTAAATTTTGGGTCATTACAGAAAAACCATAAAACTCGTCGTCTTATTAGACTTTCTCCATTCCCTGAAGCAAATTCTTTGACGTGGATGTAGTAAGTGGCAAAATAATAATCATAAAAGGGATGATCATAATAATTCTTCTCACCATTACAAGTGGAAAATGAAGATAAATAAGAGAAGAATAAGAATTCCCAAGAGAACCATTTAAGGAGGGAAGATAACTTATGTTATTAATGTGGTATGAAAGGTCATTTGTTGCACTATGTTATAGTCACCTCAAATAAATTATTTTTATTTTAAAAGGATATATGTTGTAACAAATATCATATTGAAACTACAGATGAGGAGACGATTAATTAAATATATTATATTAGGTAAGAATTTTGTATTGGAAAACTATCATTTTTCCTCTAGTTGGTACTATGTATATATTAATATGGTTAAATCATATGAGATGGTAAACCGTAAGTTTACATTAGTATCGTTAAATTATATGCATAGTAAACTAAAAGTTTATTAGTCCAAATATACTAATTAGTTGGCATGTTACATTAGTATCATTGAATTATATGCATAGTAAACCAAATATACTAATTAATTGACATGACCGATTAGACCATCCCGATCAATAATGATGCAATAGGATAAGAATTTACATGGATATTTATTAAAGAACCTAAAGATTCTTCATTTACCAAGTATTGCTTGTTCTCAAAGAAGATTTATTAAACCTCACTAGCAAAAGTTGAGATTGAATCTCTTGCATTTTTGAAAGAAATATGGGCTCATTTATCCAACAAGTGGATTGATCGCTGAAATCAGAGCTTTAAAATTTATAATGAATGAGATCGAACCTTGAAACTAACTCTGACAACGATTAAAGGCAAGTGTACCTATTGAACAGTAGTATAGCTTAGGCAAGACCGGATTATCGAACCCAAAGGAACTAAAAGTACTAATACTCACTTTCTTTTTATTATTTAGCCTAAAATATGGAGTGATTGGTTGATTTTATCTAGTTTAACGACTACTAAGCTAAAGACAAAGACAAAAAGAACAAATTGGGAAATAATTCGAAGAAACTCAATTGATTACAACGATACCCTCAGGAAGAATCCACCTAAACTTCACTTGTTACTTATTACTGAATCATATGATCTTTTTACTCAGCTTGATCTGTAGGAATCCCTATCCTATATTAAACCCTCTCTTGAGGTGAATAAAGTCTAACCCTAGGTTAATTAGTGGAACTCTCGTTCGCTTATAATAACCCCCTATAATAGTAGTAAATCGATCAATAGATTCCCATATTAGGTTTCACCCTAATTCGGCAAAATCTCGTAATCCTATCTCTAGGCGCTCGATCAACTCCTTTTAATTATGCTAGATCTACTCTTAGGCAGGGTCTATTCCTCCTCCACCTAAGCACATCAGATTTGGATTAAGCAACATAATTAAGAACAAACTAAGTATTTATCATATAATTCAGAAAATAAATAACAAGGTTCATCTAGGTTTCATCCCCTTCGGATATCCGAATGGTTTAGTTCATAACAAATAAAGAAAACATCTCAAGAGAAAAGATAAAACAAAACATAGAAAATCCCTAAAACCCCCTGGAGGAATTGAAGGAGAAATCTGCCGTCTTGAGTATAATTCCGGCTTATTGAGATGGATCCACTTGGCTATCTTCAAGTGACTCCTACAAATGTGATCCTTCTGGCTTGGCTCCTTGGCCTAGCTAACCGCCCGTTTTGGCTTCTGCCGAGCTACCCTTCAAGTTGCACCTTGGGTGTTTATATAGACTTTGAGATGCCTTACTTGGCCCCTAAGTATCCTAATTCAAGTATAATAACTACTCAGGTGTTTGAATAGGCTTTGGAATGTGTTTCTTTGCCTCAAAGTATCCTATTCCGAGTAGAATTGCTCTTTTCTGCGGCAAGGACACGGCCATGGTACACGCCCGTGTAAATCATCTTCAGGTCGTGTCTCGATTGTAATAGCCCAAATTTTAGTGATATCAAAAATAGTGATTCGAGAACACCAAATCTAACAAATGAACTCGTAAGTTATATTATTTAATATTTACAAGCCAAATGTAGGTTTTAAAAGATTTTTGAAATAGTAGATTTTGTTTTATAAAGATTTATTTGATCAAGAAATCGAGAAAAGAGGTATCGAGATCTCAATTTTATAAACCGAGTCATAAATATTTTTATGAATATTTATGGAATGTTAATAAGGTAGTACTAAAATTCCGTTAGAAAATTTTGACGTTTGGGTGGTTAATTAAAGAAAAAAGAACTAAATTGAAAAAGGTGTAAAAGTTGCTAGAAGGATTAAATAGCTTAATTGTCAAATGAGGAAGGACTTAAAGTGAAAATAAGCCCAAAGGAGATATTTTGGGCGGCAATAGCTGAGAAAAATCAGGAAATGGGTGAAATAAGGTTAAAATTAAAAATTGCCAAAATTAGTTAAATAAAAATGGGACCAAATTGAAATATCTAGAATTATCTTCATTTTCTCTTCATTTTCATCAGCTAAAAAACAGCCATGGAAGAGAGTTCAAGCTGGTTTTCATACTCTGGCTTCATGTAAGTTTAATTCTTACTTTCTCCTTGAAATTTCTATGTTTTAAACTTTTACAATTGGGTCCAACTTAGTATGTCATTAGTTTTTGATTCTATGGCTAATTTTTAAGGTTTCTATGGATGAGTGCTGGAATAATATGATGAATAAATATAGAATTGAAGCTTTAATTTTGATATATGATGATTTTATCAAGTAAAATTGATGGAAATTGGTTTTAGGACCTAATTGTGAAAGAGTTGAAATTAAGGCCTAGTGTTAAAATTCTGATTTTTAAAGGTTATGAAGTAGTTTAAAATGATAGATAAAAGTATTAAATGAGAAAATTAGCTCAATTTAGGGGTTAATTGAGTAAGGACTGAATTGTATGAATTGTGGAATTTGGGACAAAATAGAAGTCAACATGTTACACTAAAGCAGTTTTGGACAGCAGCAGTTGTCTAACTTTTAAAAATCACAAAAATAGTAGAAATTGAATTAGAAGTTTAGTGAAATATATAATTAAAGCTTGTTGAGTCTATTTTCATATAAAAGAAACAGAGAAAGCAAAGGAAGTCTACATATTGAGATATTTAAATTTTGTAAGACTGGTTTAGAATAACTTCGTGATCCCCTATTCTTACTTTATAAATTCACTAAAAATTGTAAAAAAATAATTATGAGTTATAATTTATATGTTTGTATTCCTTAGTGAGCCTATTTTCATTAGAAATAATTTGAAACACTATATGAAAATCGTACTATGAGATAATTGATTTTTAGTGAAGAGAGGTCAGAGCCGCCAGACTGTGTAACAGGGTAAAACTTAACTAATAAACTGTACTAATTGGCCACACCAAAAATTCTGGAAAAATTATAGTAAGAAGATATGTCAGTCTAGTTTCAAATAAAATTAACAGATCTTAATTTTGAGTTCTTTAGCTTAAGATAAAAATAATTTAGTGACTATGACACGGATGAACAGCTTGAATATTCACATAAGTAAATAGTGAAAATTATAGATAATGTTACTTACAAGTGTGTTGTTTATACTAAGGATATGGATGGAGAGGAGGAGGAGGAAAAATAATATATGAATGACTTGTGTATAAATTGATCACATGCTCGATTATAATTGATAAATGTTGAATTAGAAATGATATAATGTTTTATTTGGAATGTTTATTATGAAATTATGATTATTGTTATAATACAAAATTGAACTTGTGAGTTTATACGGCTAAATTTTAGTGATCATTTGTTAATTTTATGAACTTCATAATGTGTTATTTCATATGTAATGATGATAAAATCGTGAATAATGTAAAAGCATGAAAATTGAATAAACGATCAAATTGAACACTTTAGTTCAACGACAAGACGAATTGACGAAAAAGACCATGATTGAACCATGGAAACAAGTGATAAGTGATAGCTTCACTACACTTATCCGATCAAGAAAAGTGAAAGTGATAAGTGATAGCTTGCTACACTTATCCGATCAAGGACAAGTGAAAGTGAAAGTGGCATTCGATTACCTATCGGTGAAAATGGTAGCTCGGCCACCGATCGATGAAAAGTGGTAGCTCCTACTACCGATCGCTGAATAGTGCTAGCTTCGCTACAAGTGACAAGTGATTTTCGTAAGACCATATTTGGGATATGGCATCGGTGTGATATGTGTTTAAGATGTAAGACCATAGTTGGGCTATAGCATTCTAGTGAAAGGTGATGAATTGACGGATAAGTCCATGGTTTCACCATGGCATAATGATAGTGAAGATGTAAGATCATGGTCGGGCTATGGCATTCTAGTGAAAAGACCACGCCTATGTTATGGCATCGATGATTATTAGTGAAATTCAAAGCATACCGTGCGCACCAATTCCATAAGACGCTCACTAATTTGACAAAGTTTGGTAAGTGTTACATAGTATTATGTGATATAAGGAAATACGAGTTGATGAGACATGAACATAGAACTTGGTTGATAAATGAGTTCATTTGTAATTTTATATTTGTACACCTTTATGTGTATTATGAATTGGTATTCCAAATGAGTTAATGATAAGAGTTCTAATATGAAATAATTTGAATTCTAAATGAAATATTATGAAAATGTATATGAAATACGAGGTATGATTGTTATATATTATATGAATACATAATGTGAAAAAAAAGTACAAGAGAAATTTAATGAGAATTGAGCCCATATATGTTTTTTGTTATTTACATGAAGTGTACGACTAACAAATAGTATTAAGTATAAGACTCGGTTGAATATCTTGAATTGGTTTTTGTATGTATTAAATGTGGGACCCTTGTAAATGAGATAAATTTTGGGATATTGCGAAAAACTTCATACGATTCTGGTTTAGTCCCGACCTGATCCTAATGCATGATTTGGACTTCAAAGGTAACTTTTATAATCAATTTTGGTATTTAAGTGATAAATGGTTTAAATTATCTGTAAGTGTTCCATACTTCTCGATAATGCCTCGTACTTTGTCGATTGGGGCACGGCCGTGTAAATCGTGGCATGGCCGTGTCTTAATTAATTGTCGAGGCACGGCCGTGTGGCTTGAAGTCCAGGCCGTGTCGATTTCCTCTTTGGCCCAAATTGGCCCGTTTTAAGCCCGTTTCTTGTTCTTTTCATCCTCGGGTACTTTCCAGAGTAAAAACATGAAAAGAAAGGATTAAAAACACCTTTTTACATAAATCAAAGGCTAAATCATCCAAAAGAATACTAAATGTGGGCCTAAAATATGTTACTTTTACGGTTTATCAAATACCCCCATGCTTAAGCTTTTGCTTGTCCTCAAGCAAAATTCTCTACTTACAATTAAAACGAACTTTCAATGATTCATAATTCTTACCGACAATGTCTCATCATAATTCATAGATAATTTATACATCGATAATTTAACTTAAAGAGTCCTAAAGATTTAAACAATCAAAGTCATGAATTTTGTAGTACGAAAACATAGGTGTCTCCCCTTATCTAAATGATTACCTTTTATTTGAAACCGACAAGGATTGACATCCTCACTAAGGATTCACTCAAAGCACTCAAAGTGTTTAAGTATCAAGGAAAAGCACTCATAAGTCAAACCTGACAAGTTAATCCCATAGACTTGCCTGAAAATCAAATCTCCACCACTGTAATATGAGATGATACACAAATCAAAAGGTCTTTGATAGGGTTGTAATGGGGCTTAAGTTAAAGGTGTGGATAAAGGCTGAATTAAAAAGTTAAGAATCGAGAATGACCTGATAAATTACCTTCATCAATTGAAACTTTGAAACTAATAACATGAGCTCTTCTTCAACAATTGGAATTTAAACGCATAAGCTCTTTTAGCCATATACTAATACTTTGAATATACTTTAGTTTTTTTTTAAGAACAAACTAGAAACATAATAGAGAGAACTTTAATACTTAATTCGGCATCTGATCAAATCAATTCTTGATAGAAGGGTAGTCAAAAGAATGGTGATAACAAATACAAAGGGTTTTGGGTTAATATTAAGTAGGTTGTTCAAGAAAAAAGGGTTGTTAGGATCAAATGGGTTCACTAGCGGTTAATTATGTAGGTAAGCTTTTTAGTGGAATAAATAGGTTAAAACCTAGGTGCCTTTATCATCTCAGTATATCAAATCATTAATGTGGTCTCGACATGTATAATCAAGGCAAGTTCTAGAATAACAGATCAAAGTTGACACACTCATAATAAAGTGAGCATGAAAAAGAATATATGCTCTATAGGGCTCAAATCTCACAAAAATTATGGGTATTTGACATCAATCCTATAGAATTCAAACTTCAAGGTAATATTCAAATTTAGTTCAACACCCTAAAAAATTTTGAAAAAATAGACTTATCATGCTTGATTCTCTAGTATTCTTCAAGTATAAATCATCAATGCACAATTATCACTAAATTACTCAAAAACATGTCAATAACAATCATAAGTCATTGGAGATTTCATCCTAATTAATAATATGAGAAGATTTCTTATGGACAAGACTAAAATTCAGGATCTGAGAATAATGCAAAAAGTTAGGTACTTTTACCCCCCCACACTTAAGTTGTACATTGTCCTTAATGTACAAAGATAGATAAACAATTATGTAATAAAAAGAGAAGGGGAGAAGTAACACTTCCTGAATTTTGGATGATTCCGGGAGTTGGCAGTGGTCGTGATGGCGGATAACTTGGAAGGCGGTGTCTTTGGTGGTGGTGATGGTGTTTTCTCTGGGCCCGGTGGGGTGGCTACCGAAAAGCATTTCGCTAGATGAAGAAATTGGGTAGCTTGGGAAGATATAGCCAAGAAATCTAAAGAAACATTAAGAATATACTAATAATATAATTAAGGACAAGAAAAATAAAGAGAAGGAGACTAAGAAGAAAACTAAAGTTAAAATAAAATACTAATGGACTGAATAGTCCTTACTGATAAATGGTTCGCGAAGTGGGAGTGATTTCTAAGGCTGTGGAGTGTTGGTGATGATGGAAGTGTTGTGATTCCCTAGCAAAGAAACTAGGATGAACAGAATTAAATTAAGCAGAAGAGAAGTATAGATAAGGAAAATAAAGGAGAAGAGAAAAGAAAAATAGAACCGAAATGGTTTCGGAGATCCTAGGCGTGTCAAATAGCTGAAGTGACGGCATGAACTCATGTTGAGGTCTTCTTTGGGGAGACAATGCTTACCTTCTTACGCTTTTTCGGCATGATTTTAGTGTAGCTCAAGATTTTGGACACTATCTTAAAGAAATAAGAGAAATTTGAAAGAAGAAGGAGGAAAGAATGAGAAAAGAAATTGGTAGGAAAGGAGAGAGCTGTGGGGTTTAAATAGGTGCTCAAATCTGGCTCGTTCCCACGCCTCGTGGACCGAAGGTGTGTTGAATTACACGGCCACATCGCACGACCGTGTGTTCAAGCGTGTTTGCTCACCCACGCCCATTCTCCAAGTGCCACGCCCGTTCTTGAAAAGGTAGTGTGTTGGCATGGGTGGGCGGCATGGACGTGTTTGTCCCATGTCTGATAAGTAAGTGGCTTCACACAATTGTGGAGCACGGCCGTGCCAATTTACTAGTGCCCGTGGTGGAGTGGTTGGATCCGTGACATCGTGGGTTGGTTGGGATTGATTCGCATGGCCTCTGTTGTGTCAGTACGGTGGTTCTAGTGGTCCACACGGTTATGGACACGACCGTGTATAAGGCCGTGTGGCCTTGAAGTTCTGCACTTTCGGTTTAGTTTAAGAGGAAATAAAGAAGGAAGGGAAAGAAACTGAAAATAAATTTGAAAGTAAATAGTGTTAGTACTCGGGTTGCCTCCCGAGAAGCACTCATTTATAGTCTTAAGCTGGACTTTCCTCGAATTAGAAAAATTAGGGAGGTTTAAAGGTTTGAATATCTTCCCTCTTGCTTAAAATTTTATTTTCTTGATGAGGTTCAAGTCGAGAAGCTTTTACCTTAAAAGTGTCGAATGTTGGATTGCTTACCTCGGCTGTTCCATGGGGGAAGATATCGTGTACCTTAAGAGGAATTTCCTTACTTATGTTCAGGTCTGTTGTGACGATGTGAGGATCGATTTTGTCGAGCAGCACCTGGTCTCCTATTTTGAAGTGATTTAATGTTCCTATGAGTTCTTCTGGTGGTTCCTCTGGTGTTACTTCGTGTGGGTCCGGTTGTTCTTTGACTTATGTCCTCTACTCTTATAATTTGTCAATCCTAAGGTCTTGTTCCTTGTGTGATTCTTCTTTGTCACTTTGGGATCTGTGAGTCGGCTCAGGGTTGTGCCTTTGTGGTGTTTCTGCGATAAAGGTTGAACACTTTGATTATCATCCGTATTCACTTTCTCACCTTCATCAATTATTGTTCTGGCCGAATCAAGAGCCTAAAGACTGATTGATTCGTCTCCTACACAAAGTATGAGTTCTCTTGTGACAACATCAATTTTAGTCTTGGCAGTTACTAGAAAAGGTCTTCCTAAAATTAAGGGGATGGTATTATCCTCATCCATATCTAAAATAACAAAATCTACTGGGAAAACAAATTTATCTGTTTTGACAAGAACATCTTCAATAATGCCCCTAGGAATTCTAACAGTTTTATCCGCTAATTGTATACTCATCTTAGTTTGTTTGGGCTTCCTTAGACCTAGTCGTTTAAACAATGAATATGGCATGACATTTATGCTTGCCCCTAAATCAGCTAACGCATTATTAATAGTTAGACTACCAATTAAACATGGAATTGTAAAACTCCCGGATCTTTTAGCTTTCGTGGTAGTCTATTTTGAAACATTCTTGAGCATCTCGCGTTTAATTCCACATGGTGCTCTTCATCTAATTTGCGCTTGTTAGTCATGAGTCGTCTTAAGAATTTCCTTCGTCGGCATCCTAAAAAGAGCTTCAAAAAGAGGTAAGTTAATATGTATTTTCTTTAAGAGTTTAAGAAACTTACCGAACTATTCCTCCTAATCGCCTCTTTTATTGCTTCGGATAAGGTATGCGAGGTTGGTACTCCTTGATTACCGATTTTTACTTTTCTTGTATTACCTCTATCTTACCTTCGCTCACCTTGTTTTCTTGTATTGAGTTTGGTTTATCTAACCCCTTACTGTCTTGAGCTGAGATGGCTTGAATTCGCTCTTTTGGGTTAATCTCGGTGTTACTTGGTAGACGTCCTAGCGGTCGTTCTGACATTAGCTTTGCGAGTTGTTTGACTGCATTCGTGGCTTCCTTGACTTACTTCACAAGTTCCCCCATTTGCGCTTCGTTGTTCTTTATTGTTTTCTCAATTTCTTGGAAGCATTTTTCTGTGTCTGACGAAAATTTTGTCAGTATCTCTTTGAGGGTTGGCTTCTTTTCTTGCGATAGGGCTGACTTTGGAAATTTGAAGGAGGTTGTTGTCTTTGATTTCCTTGGCCTCCCCATGAAAAATTTGGGTGGTTCCTTCAACCTGGATTGTAAGTGTTACTATAAGGATTGTTATTGAATCTGAAATTATTACCTATATAGTTCATTTGTTCACTTTCTACGTCCGGTTGGTAGGGTGGGTACTCAGGATTCGCCACAGTTCCACTTTTGTTGCATTGCATGACTGGGTGTACCTGCGAGAAACATAAACTGTCAAGCTTTTTATTCATCAACTCTACCTGATTTGACAGCATGGTTACTGCATTAATATTGTAGACTCCGACTGATTTCGTCGGTTTTGTCCTTGTAACTTGCCACTGGTAATTATTCAACGACATCTCTTCAATGAATTCGTAGGCTGCTTCAGGAGTTTTATTATTTAAGGTTCCACCAGCGGCTGAATCAATTAATTGTCTCGTTGAGGGATTTTCACCATTGTAGAAAGTTTGGACTTGAAGCCATAATGGTAATCCATGGTGTGGACACCTCCTCAAGAGATCTTTGTATCTTTCCCATGCATCGTATAATGTCTCTAAATACATCTGCACAAAGGAAGAAATATCATTCCGTAATTTGGTCATTTTGACCGGTGGAAAATATTTTAATAAAAATTTTTAGGTCATTTGTTCCTATGTAGTGATTGATCCTCATGGTAATGAGTTCAACCACTGCTTGGATTTATTCCTTAATGAAAAGGGCAATAACCGAAGACAAATGGCATCATCAGAAATGCCATTTATTTTGAAAGTATCACAGAACTCTAAAAAATTTTCTATATGAGTATTTGGGTCTTCGTCCTGCAAACCATCAAATTGAACAAATTGTTGAATCATTTGTATTGTATTAGACTTTAATTCAAAATTATTAGCAGCTATAGTAGGTCTAACAATACTAGATTCTACTCCTGTCAAATTAGGTTTAGCATAATCATACATAGTGCGCGGAGCGTCCGCCACATCTCGTGCTGGATTATTCTCGTCCATCCCTTCAGTAGGATTGGATCTATCTTCTCGCTCTTCTTCTGTGTAATTCAAGACTCGCCTAATTTCTCTGCGATTTCTCCGAGCGGTAGCTTCAATTTCACTATCGTATACTAGAGGTCCTGTCGGGTTCCTTCTAGTCATAAACTAGAGGTACCTGCTAGGAAAAAGGGAAAATTCAAAATTTTGTAAAAAATAATATAAAATAAATTGCGAAATAAAAATAAAAATAATGATTAAAGTAATAAAAATAGAGCTTTCTTAATATTTTTAGTTCCCCGGCAACGGCGCCAAAAACTTGATCGCTGAAATCAGAGCTTTAAAATTTATAATGAATGAGATCGAACCTTGAAACTAACTCTGACAATGATTAAAGGCAAGTGTACCTATTGAACAGTAGTATAGCTTAGGCAAGACCGGATTATCGAAAAGTACTAATACTCACTTTCTTTTTATTATTTAGCCTAAAATATGGAGTGATTGGTTGATTTTATCTAGTTTAATGACTACTAAGCTAAAGACAAAGACAAAAAGAACAAATTGGGAAATAACTCAAAGAAACTCAATTGATTATGATGATACCCTCAGGAAGAATCCACCTAGACTTCACTTGTTACTTATTACTGAATCATATGATCTCTTTACTCAGCTTAATCCGTAGGACTCCCTAACCTATATTAAACCCTCTCTCGAGGCAAATAATGTCTAACCCTAGATTAATTAGTGGAACTCTCGTTCGCTTATAATAACCCCCTAAAATAGCAGTAAATCAATCAATGGATTCCTATATCAGGTTTCACCCTTATCCGGCAAAATCTCGTAACCCTATCTCTAGGCGCTCGATCAACTCCGCTTAATTATGCTAGATCTACTCTTAGGCAGGGTCTATTCCTCCTCCACCTAAGCACATTAGATTTGGATTAAGCAACATAATTAAGAACAAACTAAGTATTTATCATATAATTCAAAAATAAATAATAAGGTTCATCTAGGTTTCATCCCCTTCGGGTATCCAAATGGTTTAGTTCATAACAAATAAAGAAAACATCTCAAAAGAAAAGATAAAACAAAACATAGAAAATCCCTAAAACCCCTTGGAGGAATTGAAGGAGAAATTCGCCGTCTTGAGTATAATTTCGGCTTCTTGAGATGGATCCACTTGGCCATCTTCGAGTGACTCCCACAAATGTGATCATTTTGGCTCGGCTCCTTGGCCTAGCTAACCGCCCGTTTTGGCTTCTGCCGAACTACCCTTCAAGTTGCACCCTTGGGTGTTTATATAGACTTTGAGATGCCTTATTTGGCCCCTAAGTATCCTAATTCAAGTATAATTCCTACTCGGGTGTTTGAATAGGCTTTGGAATGTGTTTCTTTGCCTCAAAGTATCCTATTCCGAGTAGAATTGCTCTTTTCTGCGGCAAGGACACCGCCATGGTACACGCCCATCTAAATCATCTTCAGGCCGTGTCTCGATTCTGTCGATTGGGGCACGACCATGTGGCTTGAAGTCCAGGCCGTGTCGATTTCCTCTTTGGCCTAAATTGGCCTGTTTTAAGCCCGTTTCTTGTTCTTTTCATCCTCGGGTGCTTTCCTGAGTAAAAACATGAAAAGAAAGGATTAAGAGCACCTTTTTGCATAAATCAAGGGTTAAATCATCCAAAAGCATACTAAATGTGGGCCTAAAATATTTTATTTTTACGGTTTATCATGGATGTTTTGATATAATTTGGTAAATGCATCTACAAGTTAATCACATGTGAGTTATCAACTCGCAACCTGTAGTTTGCAAGATCACTTGTTTAATAATTTGTTTAAGAACAAAACTTTCAAATCATGCATTCGAGAAAATTCTTGCTAATGTTGGTGGGCTTATCTCAAGCTTTAAATGATTATTGTATGTTAGGTTATCAATGTGAATAACTATCACAAAGCGTGTTGTTTATATGTATAAAATGGTTTAGTAGAATTAATGATTAAATGCCTCCGGTTAGTAGCTAAACCCTTACTTTTTAGAACAAAATTTTTTGTATATATGTACAAGGATATGATATTTTATATGAATCAACACTTGTATGCATCATGTCATAAGTAATAATAAATACTCGCCATTACAATTATAATATTATTTGTCGGTATTCAAAGAAAATTGAGAATATATATTAATCTCATTATATTATTAAATGTCCTAAAGGAATTAGAGATTCAATTATAATATGATTTGGTGATTACAACTTTGATTTGATAAGTTTTCCCAACATCAGGGGGAGAGAAATGATAACAGTTGGATAAAATAAATTACTTGGAATAAATTAGCATTATTCAGATCCTTGTAGAAAGCAATTTGAACCACAAGTTCAAAAAGGATAATTCACTTTATTGCAAGTTAACTGCCAGATGTATTTACTAACTTGATGAGAATAATAAAGTGTTATATATCAATTGATGTTTTGAAGTATAGGTATGACAACCAATTAAAATGAAAGTAATGAATGTGAAGCATGATAGATCAATTGGTTCCAAAAATAAAAATTATCGTAAAAGAAAATAATCAATCTAGAGATCATATAGTGGAGTGGGTGCTTCTAAAAAGACCTAAGACATAACTAATTATTAAAACTCCAAAAGAGATTCAACTACCTAAAATTGAAGGTGAAAATAATGAAAATAAAGAGATTTAGAAAAGCTATGTCAATATGAGAAAATATGAAACCATAAAAATAGAATGTTGCCGATAACAATTTTGCATAAAATATTATATTTGAGATAATGAAATAAAATGATAATATTGAATAAATCTGTTGAAAAATATAGGCATGAATAGATTGGCCAAAATAGAAAGACCCAATCCAAGTAAAATTAAATTGTGAAGATTCTAAACTAGCATTCCAAGCATCTAAATGTGTAAAACTAGTGAGAGTACAAATAAAGTAATTTTACAAAAACAAAATAAGAAAAATGAAACTTTTCGCTAAGTCCTGGTATTGATTATGAAAGATAGTCTTTTGTAGTGGATGTAATAACCTTTAAATATCTTATTAGTTTGGTAGTTGATAAAAATTTGACATTTGCTTAATAATTGTTATTACAGACTTTTATAAAAATCACTAAATGGAAAAATTTATATTAAAATTCTTGAAGGATTTAGAATTCTAGAAGCATATAGAAATTGTAACACCCCTAATCCCTATCCGTCACCGGAACAAGGTTATAAAGCATTACCGAACTTTTTAGATCAAATACAAGCATTTCATATCATTTAACCTACATATAAGAAACTAATCATAAATCACTCATATTGTCCATTGTATGAGCCCTCAAGGCCCAAAATACACATTAGAAAAAAATCGAGAATAAACCGAAAACTCAAAGAATTTTTCATAAAACTTCAAAATTTTTCTTAGGTGTAGGGGACACATGCCCGTGCGGCCAGGACGTGTGGCTCACACGGTCAAGTGACACGCCTGTGTTTCAAGCTGTGTAGGCATTCAAAATAGGGGCACATGGTCGTGTCCCAACCCATTTCCAAATTAGGGTGCTTACTGACTTGGGTCACACGGCCAAGCCACACGCCATTGTGCTAGGCCATGTGAGCATACTGACTTATAAAATTAAGGTGCAGGGGTCACACAGCCAAGCCACACGCCCGTGTGAAAAATCCTGGGTATTCTATTTTGCAATTTAATAGATGTAGGGGACACACGGCCAGTGTAACATCCCAAAATTAGGGGTTTACCGCATCTATGTGATTGCATGATATGCCTGCCTGCGGGTTATTTGAGGGTGTTTAAGGGCTCTAGGGAGGCTTGGGGTCAAGGCTAAATCTTGGGCACTTTAGGAGAGAGGACTGTTGGAAGCAGGGCTTAAGGGAATTTGTTGGTGTTTTGTTAACACAAATGGCCACATGGTGGAGTGGTGGTGGCGTCAACATGGAAGTAAGATGGGGTGGGGTTCAAATCCCACAAGCAGCATATAGGGAGTTTTTATTTTATGCTTTGGGGGGAGAAGAGGCGGAGTTGGAGGGAGACTTGGTCAAATGATTTGAATGGGAGGTGGGGAGTGAATGGTGGAATAAAAAGAGGAGAGAATCAGGGGATAGCGGAGTGTGGGAGTGTTTGGCCGAATGTGGAGTGTGTGGGGGATAAGAATTTCGGCTAGGGGTTAGTACTAGGTAGCATATTCGGTTATTGAGTCAGGGAGAGTGCCGTTTTTCTAAGTATTCTTTTGAGAGGAATTTTTACCTTTTGCATTTTGGCTAAAGCATTTCGGGTCTTTTTGTTGCAATTTTCTTTGCCGAAACCTCAACCTTTCTATTCACTTCTTCTCATTTGTTGTCTCACAAACACCTGTAGCCAAATTCCTTTCTGACCTCTTTTCTTCCAGTAGCCGAATCTCTTCAACACCCATTCTTCATCTTGTGTTCTTTAATTAGTAAGTCTCTATTTTCATATTCTTTCTTTTTCTCTTGGCATTATCTTTTTTTCTTAGATCGAATGCCATACTTTCACGATTTTTATTCTTCTTCCCTCTCTAATTAGTTTAAGAACTTCTTCCTGGGGTGTAAACTGAATTTCTTTGGCAAACAATGGGCATAGGGGACTGAAGTTCTTCGATTACCTCTTTATTTTGGTGTTGAGGTATTTATGTAACCTTTTTCTGGGAGGTTAGCTTCAGTCTCCTTCTTCCCCGTAGGAGGGCCGAATGTTGCTTAGATGCTAACCTCTTGGGTGCATCAATTACTCTCTTGTAGGAACGTGTGGTGGTAGCCAGGAAGCAAGGCCGAATCTTGGGACTCTGTAAAAGAGATCACGCTTTGGGGTTATTGATTCTAGTGGTATAGTGAATTCGGGTTTATAGAATCTTTGAAAGGTTGGGGCTAACTTTTGATCGTTGTTGTTCTAGGGGCAACGAGGAGTGGTTCTTATGGCCATCTAAACCAGGTGTGTAATCTCACACCACCTCGATGAATGCATGAGATGTTCTCTAAAACGGCCAAAAGCTGAAAAGCCGAAAAGCTGGCAACTGTGACCACTCGAGCATGCGAATGCTCGTGGGGGTAAATCAAGCCACGAATGATGGCGATAGATCGTAAAGAGTGTCACGAGCACTCTTGTGAAATCGAGGTTGTAACGGGCCTGATCGAGCTAAATCGGGCCCAATGGGCTAACGGGCCTATATGGGCAAAATCGATAGAAAATGACCGAGTAATAGATGCAGTTGCGAAAACTATAAAACTGAAACCAAAACCATGCGTAATGGGCCACATGAGCGTGTGGGCCCGTTTGGGCCTAAAATGAATTTTGGGCCCAATTGCACCGTAGAGACTCAAAAGGGGTCACGGGTCACTCGAGGCAACAATAGGCCTCCGAAAGGCTGTCAATAGGGTAAATTACCAAAATACACCTGGAGGGTAAATTATCGAAATACCTTTAGAGGGTAAATTACTAAAATACCCTTAGAGGGTAAACTACCCCTGGAGGATAAATTACTGAAATACCCTTAATGGGCAAATTACTAAAATACCCTTAATGGGTAAATTACTAAAATACCCTGGGTGGGTAGAATTACTGAAACACCCTCATTGGGTAAAATTACTGTTATACCCTTAGGGCCAGATTTGATATGTCGTATATAGTGTGATTAATTGCCATGATGATACATTATTGCAAACACTGAATTATTATGCCATGACATGTTGCATTAGGTTGGGTTTTATTTATGGAGAAGTATCTTGTCGGTGGCTATGCCACGATATATCGATTTTAGTGGCTCGGACATATATATCATTCTTGGCGACTTGACCGCATTCTTGGAGTGTAATTGGGTGGGTTGACTTGCTCCCATGGAGTTCTTTATTTGGAGTCTAGTGAATTGGATTGGGTCTTTATTTGCATTACCATGACTTTGGGCCGTAAGTCGAATCGACATATGGGACTTAGGCCTGATCGAGACTATGATTGTGTTGAAAATGGGATTACACACTGGGTTCTTGTAACTCACCCCTTTTCTTTTCCATAACCTTGCAGGTAATCCCCAGTGATAATGGATTTGGGACCTGCAGAGGACTCAGTGGTGGCCATACTTCGGAGTTGTTCCTCATGAAACTCAGTAAATTCAATTTATGCTTTATTTTAAGATTATTTCTTTTGGGTAAGGCCTTTTGATTTTATTTTCTTTTAACTCCTAATTCGGCTATTCTTAAATTGTTAAATGGTTGAATACTGAGTTTTCCAAAATGCTAATAATCGTTTTCCAAAATGTCATGTATCCGCAACTATTCAAGTTCAATTTTTACAACAAAAATCATTTTTTTAAATAATAACAACTTAATAAAAATGGGCATTAAGAAAATCGGGTTTTTATAAACAAACAACGAAACTCAGAGTTTTCAAGAGAGACGCAACGTTTTCAACGAACACTTAGCTTTTCAACTATCTTTTAGTGTGACATGCTAGATCCAGCCATAACGTCTAGGCCGGGTTTGGGGTGTTACAGCCAGACCATATGCCCATGGGATAGGCCGTGTGTCACACACGGCTGAGACACACGTCCGTGTCTCTGCCTGTGTGGACAAAAATAGGCCATTTCAAGGCCACATTTCTCACCATTTTGGTATAAACCTAAATAAAACATTTTAACACATCAATGAACCACAACAAAGCAATCATGGCAAGTCCAAAATCATGTTTTAAGCATAGTGTATCATCACATATACCAAAATACCCAAACTTACCTATTTAATCCATCTAACAATTCTACCTAAGTTCACCATAATTGAAATATACACAAACATATCATTCACACCAACATCACTAATATGTCTCATTTCCAACCCAACATATATATAAGCAAAACTATAATTATTAATATTTACGCAAGACAAACTTTAATTAAATCCACACAAACCTTATACATGCCATATAAGCCATATTGAACATACAAAAACTACCGAAATAGGTTGGATAGTGTGACTTGATATGTTGATCTGACCTTCCGACCTCACGAGAATCTACAAGGACATTAAACAACACAAGTAAGCTTAATAGAGCTTAGTAAGTTCGATGGGTTAAACTTAAATCTTATTGAACCTACTATAACACATCAACTAAATAAAATTCATTCAATGTAAACTCCCTGCCAATCGTAACTTCAATCAATGAATACATTTATTTCAAATCAATACCAATAACAAACAATATGTCTTTTAAAATTTCAATTTCATAAGTCACTTACCAAATCTTCCCAAATCAGAGAACGGCTTACGAATAAGAGTACATCATTTTCAGAAGCTTGAAGGCTGAACAGAAGCTCATGAAAGCTAAACAGAAACCCGTAAGGGTTGAACGGAAGCTCGTAAGAGCTAAACGAAACCCATAAAGGTTAAACAAAAGCTTAATAGAGCTGAACGGAAACTCATATGACTTAAACAGAAGCTTGTGAGAGCTAAATGAAAAGTAAACACGAAAGTTCACAACAAATGTTGAACTTGGATTTACTTGGGCAATTTGTCAACATCTTCCTCCAATGTCGTCAATTCATCGAATACTGAATGTACTCAAATCCCGCGTTCCATTTGATTGAAATATTCAATTCAAATTTATAATTTTAACAATAATTCAATTACAATAATAGAATAAATACATAATACCATTCATCAAATCAACACAAATATTAAATTTTAACCGTATTAACTTACCTAGGTTAAATTTGTAATATTTGTAAAAGTTTAGGGACTATTCTGCTAATTTTCCTTTTTCACTAGTATCTTCAGGCTCTTGATCTAAAATATAAAATTACTCATTCATTAGCATATATTTCAGTCCAAATTCACTTCACCATTAATACCCCTCAATTTTTCAAATGTACACAATTACCCCAACATTTACAACTTTTACAATTTAGTCCTTTAACTAGTTAGTCTATCAAATGAACTATTTTTCTCAATTAATAATTTATCTAAAGATTCTAGGCTATAATACATCCATTGACAAACATAAATTTAATACCAAACCCTAATATTTAACATTTTCACAATTTGGTCCTAAAATAATATCTAACAAAATCACTTTATAAAATCATCATACAGCAAAATTAAAGCTCTAAATCCATGTTATTTCATCAAAAACATCCATTATTCATCAATGGTAATTTTAAAAATTCTCAACAAAATAAAAAACTAAGGTAATAGCTAGTTGGACCTAATTGTAAAAGTCTTAAAAATACAAAAATTACAAGAAAATGCAAGAATTGAGCTCACATGAAGCTAAAATATGAAAACCGGCATTAAGAGCTCTTCAATGGTGTTTTTGGACAAAAAATTGGAGAAGAAATGGTCTAGAAACTATTAAAATTCCATTTTAGCTATTTTAATTTTATTTTATTTCCAATTTTGCCCTTTAATCACATAATTTTATTATTTTTCTTTGCTTATGCCGCCTCAGCCATCTCCTTTAGGCTAATTTACTCTTTAAGTCCTCCCTATTTACCATTTAAGCCATTTAATCACTATTTCTTTTAATTAGTAAGTTTTGCACATTTTTCTATTTAGTCCTTTTTAATTAATTAACTATCAAAACGTTAAATTTTCTAACGAAACTATAATAATACCTTAATGACACTCCATAAATATTTATAAAAATATTTATGGCTCGGTTTATAGAATCATGGTCTGGATACCTCATTTTCTAAACCTCTTGACCTGATAAATCCTTATAAAACACAAATTACTAATTCAAAAATATTTCTAAAACCACATTTGACTTGTAAGTACTAAATATTAAAATTTACGAGCTTAATCGTCGGATTTGATGGTCTCGAACCACTGTTTTCGACACTACTAAAAATCAGGCTGTTAAAAAAATTCTCAACGTTTGAGTAAATATTTATATGAATTGATTTCATTTGAAAATATTTATTTGCATAGATAAATCATTTTCAAAATTTGTTATGATTATTTTTGGAACTCATGAAGAGATCAAAATATATTTCTCCCAAAGTCTTCCTCACTAATGACTTTCAAAAGAATGATGATATGAAGTTTAGTAAATTTGCTCAAGTGATCATTTGAAAAGCTGGCATTCAAGATTGAATATGTAGAATTTGAGATATCATGTGATGTTATCATGAGGAGGAATAAATATGTGTTGTATTCTTTTTCTCTTAACCGAGGTTTTTTCTTATTAAGTTTTCTTGGTAAGGTTTTTAATGAGGCAGAATGTTATACGTATTACAGATAAGTGTACTCTTTTTCTTTCACTAACAATTTTTTTCACATAATTTTTATCTTAGTAAAGTTTTAACAAAACACATTATTTACTAATGGTAAATATTTTATTGTTAAGTGAATGTCCATCAAAATCAAAATAAGTTTGATATACCTTAAGACTCTAACATTCATTAGAAGTAGAGTTTTATTTCATTTATACCATAAATATAACTGGTCAAACAAATACACATTTCTCTTTTTACTTTGTCTATTCTTTTGTTATAATTAAAAGATTTTAAATTTTTAAATGTTAAAAGGCTACCACTTAACTCGGAGATTTGAAGCCGAATGAATTTTATGGGTTAACAACTTTTAACTACTAGACCAATTTGTGGAACCAATTAAATACTGATTAATAATAATTATAGTAGGCATTGAGCTGTGATAATAATTAGTATTATGCAGCCCAACCCAAATATTTATTAATTAAAAGTCATTTTATATAAATATAAAAACATACAAATTTTAATTTAATAATGTGATTTATGCTTTTTACTCAGCCCAAGCGGATAATTTCGTTCCAGCTAAAAGGTAGAAGTATTTAATAGTTTAAATGTTATTGTTTGTTAAATTTTAATTATAAAATTGTATAAATATTAATATAAAAATAATTTTATTTTGAAATATTAAATGAGCCCTAACTCAAGCCCATGAACCCATGAACATGTCTCCAATAAAACTTGAAGCCTGACAATGAACAAATTTATACTGAACATTTTATATATAAGATATAAAAATCCCTAAACATGAAAAAACTGAGCAATTCATACACAAGATTTTAACAACAATGACAACATTTATGATGCAAAAAATGTGACAATCTTTCCAACATTTACCGTAATAACATGAATAATAATAATAAGGTGAAGTCTAAATACATAGATTATAACATGTTTCATACACTAGTTTATGTTTGGCAATGGAGAATTTGCCTGAGAATACTCCCTGCAAAATCTGTCACTCTTTGATTCCTTCTTTTAACTGTGTTTTCTTCCTTCAACCACAAGGTTTGAAGCAACCGGGAACTTCATGGATGATTATAGAAGTTGGACGGATTACTGATACATGGATGAGCTCTGATTGCCGGGGTTTGAAACAGTGAAGGATGGTGTTGTTCAAAGCTACCTTTTGCGAGTGACTATCCTTAGAATGTTAAGACATGTCTTAGCTCGAAAGAGAGAAACGACATGAATTAAAGATTTTGGAAGTATCAGCCATTTGTACCGTCAAAACTACCAATGGCGTTTGCTCGTTTTTTCTCCCTCCAATTCTCACCCCATACCTTAGCCTCTGCGACAGCGCGTTCTCGATCAAAATCACGATTACGTGAAGTTTCTCTTGTTCTTGTAGTATTCAGAGGGCTGCCTCGATGAGATTCATGTCGTTCTGAATCCTCAAAGCCCCATTTCCTCGCTGATCTGCCACCGGTTTCATTCCTACCAAGCTCGGCACTGGTGCTCAATTTCCTAGCATGGTTCCTCATCCGGTAATCAGGTGAATTTCTATGGGAGGAAGGGGAACCACGTTGTCCATGCTCATCTGGGCTGTCCAGCCCATCCACCATACCCCTTCGATCATTCTTCTGTCTCGGAGTTGATGGACCAACTCTGTTGCTTTGATTGCTGGCCGCATTAGGGTCGTAAGTTTGCGAAGCTAAATATGTAAGTGCTGTCACAACATCACCAATTAGAGGCCTTGTAGCAGCTTGTTCCTGCAAACACATTGCTGCCACGGCAAGAGCTTGGTATAATCCTCGCATCGGATAGCGGCCTTGCAGTAGTGGATCCACCATTTGCGGAAACTTCTTACGATCTTTGAAAAGTGGTCGTGCCTACAAACCCTCATTTTCCCAAAGTTAGAAAAGAGGTACACTAAATCTCAATTTGAGTTAAAGTAGTAATAAATAAAATGTAACAATCATTTCACATGAGTATAAATTTTTGAAGAAATTTCTTGCATTTCTGAATCATGGCCGGGTAAAGAAAGATACTCACCCATGCAACAAGATTATGTTCTCCATGAGACCGTGTATTATCGATGGCCTTGCGACCCGTGATAAGCTCGAGAAAGACCACTCCAAAACTATAGACATCGGATTTTAGAGTGAGCTGGCCAGTCATTGCATATTCTGGAGCACAATAGCCGTAAGTGCCCATCACACGTGTGGACACGTGCGTTTTGTCACCCACAGGACCCAGTTTCGCAAGCCCAAAATCTGATAACTTAGGGTGATAGCCCTCACTGAGAAGGATGTTGGCCGATTTTAAGTCCCTGTAAATAACAGGAGGATTAGCTTTATCGTGCAAATATTCCAACCCCTTGGCTGCACCGGCAGCAATCTTCATTCGGGCATTCCAGTCCAGAGGTTCCTTGCCTGGTGGAAGATCTGAAAAGCGAATTTAAAACACAGTTATCAACGTGATATGCTAAAGTGTGATTCCACATAATGAAACGAGTGCAGAATAAACCAACAAACTAAATTCAGTTAATGCGGCCATAAATGTAAGAGTATCACTTAAATGCGATTTAAAGGTTAACTTGTCATTAGATGTAAATTAAAAAACCGAAGCCAACGGAATAGTTTCAAGGACGAGATTATTGTCAGATATAGGCATCATCTGACAGGGTATGTTAGTTTTTATTCTACTAACCTTATTTGTTAAGTGAAATAAAGGCCATTCTCCCTATATTACAAGTCTACAAATCTAGATATCTTTTCTTAGAGATTAACTCTTCTTCGCCTGATAAATGACCTATCTAGAAGGAAGGAATGTTATACCCAAGCCTGATGCGGCTTCATCAATAAATAACATGGTAATTAAGGTAACAAATCTTTCTATGTAATTAAGGCGAAAAACTTGTAGTTCCTAAAGACAAGTAAAAGCTATGTTATTCAAACTCCAGTAATAGTAGCGATGGCAACGGGGCGGGGCAGAGTCTTGCTGACCCCGACCCAAACATTGATGAATCCGTCCCAACCCCGACCCAATCCCGACTCTTAAAGAAAAAATTCCATTCAAACCTGAAATTTAATAGGAGACCCGACTTGACCCAAATTTAATTTTATTTTTTTTATTTTTTTATTTTGATGCAAATAAGATTATTTTTTTTGAGTTTAGACTTAAAATTGATTATATATATATATATATTTATTTATTTATTGAAAGCAAAAACTTAACGTATATGCATATGTGTGTGTGTGGCATTTTTGTAAAAATCCCAGGGCCAAGCGGGGCGGATTTACCTCAAACCAACCCCGACCCAACCAACTATTTTTGTAAATTCACCTGATCCAACCCGCCCTGAACCTGATTTTTCAAAAAAAAAAAAAAATCGGACCCTAACAGATTGGGTCGAGTCGGAACCCATTGAATTCGATTTTTTTTTTTCCATCCCTAGCTACTAGTATGTACCCGGCATGAATATGGTTAGATTTCCTAAGTTATTCCAAGCATTTGGAGGATCCTTGGAGATTATGATGTGATTTAAGGAAGAAAACACTTAAGAGCAACATAGGGTAAAAGCAAATAGCCATGCATATTCACCGATATGGAAGTATTACATTGCAGTCAAAACGAAAGTAGAGGACTCAATCTATGTTATTCTGACTCTTCATTTTTCCTGATATCAGATATTCGCACCGAGTCCGAGTAACATAAATTGCATGTACCATGAACACCAAAAGACTGGCTAACTTACCGTGTAAGTGATCCTCCAATGATCCTAAAGGCATAAACTCATACACAAGGAGGCGTTGGTCCCCATCGGCACAATAACCAATCAAGTTGACAAGGTTCGGGTGGTGTAAGAGGCTAAGCATGAGAACTTCAACAAGAAATTCTCGATTTCCCTGAAGACCATTTCGATCGAGCTGTTTTACAGCAACTACCTGCAAACATAAAACAATTACTAAAGCAAAAGATTTCACTTCTTCACACCCATAATTCAAATTAATCCATAAAAATTGAATTACATCATGTTTATAACACAGTCATCTACATCTAATTCAAGCATCCGTTACAGACCTGCCCCGTACCCTCCAAGCGGCCCTTGTAAACACGTCCGAACCCACCTTCTCCTAATAGACATTCTGGCCTAAAGTTCTTTGTGGCGGTGGCAAGCTCTCGGAAAGTAAATGTTTGTGCTGCAATATTTGCCGTTGGTCCATCTTTAGGTACTGCAGGTTCCTTCTTAGAATCAGAACCACTCTGAGATTTTGATTTGTCTGGTCAAAGAAGTGAATCAGATACATTGAACAAGAGTAAAGAATGAAGATAGAGAACAACAGAATCACAATTAAAAGGCCAAAACAAGATAGCGGGCCAGCTATGTTACTCAGACTTGGGTACGAGTGTCGAACAAGGGTATGTGTTTAACACAGGTATGTTCAATTTTTTAAAAAAATTTTCATATAGTTAGAGGGCCCATGTAAAGTCACATTCCTATACCAATTTCTGAAATTATGTTGGACACAATTATTTTAAGAAAAATGAAGAGTCGAAGCAATGCAACCTGTGAGCACAACTGTTCATTTGCAACACCAATAAAATTAAATTGTCACCTAGAAACGGAAATGGGGCCTTCTACAACTTTAGGATTTGGCAGCATAATACACTTGCTCAATAAAAGACTTAAACCCGTCTCACTTGTGCACAAAATCAACTCATACTACTTGAACTCGGATGTGAGTGTCAGTTTATTGGATATGGTATGTCTCCAAAGTCAGATTTCCTAAGTTTTTCCATATATTTGAAGGATTCTTGGAGGACATATCCTATATCTATGTGCTCGACACGAGTGACGGACACAATTACTTCAAGAAAAACAAAGAGTCAGAACAATATAAAAATTATAATACATATTACATGTATATACATATATATATATATATATATATACATACATTCTAAGAGAAAGAAGAAAACATCACAAGCAAAGCTTCTAACTGTAAATTCAACTCCATCCTTTATCATTTGTATGAACATCCAAATTCTCACTTGAAATGCATTTACTAGTATTTAGTCTATATAAACTTAACAATTATGGATTAACAAGCTATTTAGGCCCGACTCTTCATTTTCTTGAAAACGGTTGCCCAATGCATACAGGCATGAGTATGAGAATATAACCTTCCAAGGATCCTTCAAATACACGGAAAAATCATGAAAAAAGTTAAACATATCCCTGTCAAACACAAACCCATATCCAAAGCTTACACCCGAGTTCGAGTAACAATTACAGATAACAAGCTATGTTGCTTCAACTCTCCATTTTGCTTAGAGTACCCGAGTCCGACACATATTTAGACATTGGTAGGAGAATAAGACCATCTAAAGATCCTCCAAATACATTAAAAAAATGATGAAAAACTTGAACATACCTGTATCTAACACATGCCTATAACTGAGACTGATACCTGAGTTCAAGTAACATCCTAAACAAGATTTTACTAGGAAAAACGAAAATCATGCCTAAATCTAAGACCAGATACCCAATCAACAAAAAGATCCACTAACAATTCATCAAAGAAAAACAAGCTATAGATGGATTAAAATTGTATGAACAATCTAAATCAATCAAACACCTCAAAGCAACCATTAATTATGTTACTACGACTCTTCATTTTTCTTAAAATACTCCGACATTCACATCGGACACATAGATATAGGATATTACGTCCGAGGATCCTTCGAATACGTGAAATAACTTATAAAAAAATTATAACAATACCCAAATACATGGATATAGAGATACATCTCCAAGGATCATCTAAATACATGAAAACGCTTAGAAACAGCTGACCATGCCCGACATATACATATATATATACACTCGTACATAGACCATAAATGTATCAGGTCAAACTCGCAACATATTCTAACAGTTCATATATCATAAAAGAACTCCCGGGGGGGGGGGGAAAGAAAAGAAAATTGAACATGTTTCAGATGATCAGAAACCACCAATTTACAACAATTCAGAGGAAAAAGATAAGAGTAAAATTTTGGGTAGGAAATGAAGATTTTACCTGAATTAACTCTATTAACATGATGAATTTGTCCAACTGAGCCATCTTTAGTAGAATCTTTGTTTTGCAGTTCTTTCACAGTGGTTCCACCATTGTTGCTTTCCTTGTTTGATGATCCAAAACAAGGAAAACACCCACCCATAATCAAAATCCAAGCAAACCAAACAAAACCAGAATTGAAAACCCTAATTTTCACATAATTCTTCTATAATTACTCCAATCTATCTTCACTTTCACACCTTTAACCCCCCCCCAAAAAAAAAATCTTTTATCGCCTTGGAATTTTCTTTCTTTGAGCTCCTCTGGATAATCTTAAGCTCTCATTTAAGACAAAGATCGAGTCCAAAGTGGCAGATCAACAATTCGAAGAGAAAAAAAGAAGAAGAAAAAAGTTTATGTTGTGTAAGAAAAAGAGAAAATAAAGTAAAGAAAAAAATGGGGAGGCTAAAATTATTTTACTTTAGTGGTAGGTAAATTCCTTTTCTGTAATTATTTTTAAAATAATTACTTTCTCATAATTACTCATATTATTAGTATATCTAAGTGAAAGTAGCTTATATAAGAGTTAGATTTCAGTTAATTTTGTATATTATATTAAAATAAAATTGACTCCAATAACATATGTCTGGTTTGAATTCAAGTGGCACTAGTCACATCTTTTTAAACTTTACTTTTTCTTGTAATTTATCAAAAAATGTAAATTGGCTATTTAATTTAACTTTCAAAGATTAATTTATTATTTTTAAATAAAAGAACAAATACCATCTAAATAAAATTTCATTTTGACACCCTAAAATGATAAAACTTTGATTTAATCATTAAAAATTATAAACATATAAATTATTAAAATGGTGAAATTATATTTTATTATCATCCAAAATACAATTTAATTTCGATGGCCTAAAAAATTTTCTACTTTACCCTTAAATGCAATCTAACTCCTAATAAATTATATTTAGAGTACTTAACAAGGTATTTACTAATGTTTAGTGTATTGTTCACTTCTCGTTTCGTTAAAAGTAAAAATAAATAGTTTTAAGGGTAAATTACACCAATAGTCACTCAACTTTGGGGTAACTAATAAGACAGTCACTCATGTTTCAATTCAGTTACTCAACTTTCAAAAAATAACAAAACAGTCACCACTAACCATTTTCCGTTACAGATGTAACGGAGCTATCATTTTCTATTACAGACTTAACGGAACTGTCATTTTTCATCCCTCTATCACTGCTCTCCCATCCCTCTCCCTCTTCCCCACCATCCCTCCCCCTACTCCGATTATCTCCCCTTTTTCCTCACCATTGCTTTAATCAAACAAGCCCCTTTACTTTTTTGTAGACCTCCCCACCCTTGCCATCTCCCTTTCTTCCCTTATTCCTTTTTCACCATCATCCCCACCACCATTACCACCGTCATCGCTGTTACTGCTCTAATCCTTACATTAGATTGGTGTTGTAACATTTGTGGCTTATGAGTTTACATCAGATTGGTTAGAGTCCATTTTTACTTCAACCTAACCCAGATTTCCATTTTTATTTTCCTTCTCATCTATTACATAATTCAATCTTTTTCCCTAGATTTTTGAAAGGTCCTCTTAGAATAAGGGGAAAAAGAGAGGGAAGGGAGGTATCCTATTATTACATTCAATTTTGTCATCATCGCATTGAGTTCATATGATTTAGAGTATAAAATTCAGTGGTGAAATTAATATGTAGAGTTGCTCCTTATGCCTCTATTTGAACCTCAAGGAAATGCTATTGCAAATCCCCTATTGCCATGGTGACTGATTTATCAACTTTGCATAATCATTTAAATCAAACAATAATTATGGTTCATAACAACACCAACTCTTGCATTATTTTTTTCCTTTCAGAAAAGACTAGACATAATAAATTCATCATACAGTATATTTATCAAAGTGAACATCAAAACTCATTCTAAATTGTTCCTCTCTACATACAGAGCAATATAAACCACTTTGTCAAATGATAAAACTTCTAAATTTTCTCTTGAAATGAATTGGCACTTTATTCAACAGAAAACCCAAATATATAGTTTCAAAATTAATATTAGTGTTTTTTTTTAATTTTGGCTTAGTGTTATCCTCTGGGGGAAGGGATATGAACTCTAGGATCATTTGGACCTAAGCAACAAGTTCCTATAAGCATGTTGTTCCTATAAGACCATGCCAACCCTTTAACTTCAAAATCTGATGTAAGGAACAGAGTAGTAACAGCGGCGACGGTGGTAATGGTGGTAGGGATGATGGTGAAGAAGAAATAGGGGGAAGAGGGGAGAGGCAAGGGTGGAGAGGTCAGCAAAAAAAGTAAAGGGCTTGTTTGATTAAAGCAATGGAGGGGAAAAAGGGGAGAGAATCAGAGTAGGGGGAGGGATGGTGGGGAAGAGGGAGAGGGATGAGAGAGCAGTGATAGAGGGATGGAAAATGGCAGCTCTGTCATGTCTGTAACGAAATATGGTAGCTCTGTTACGCCTGTAATGGAAAATGGTTAGTAGTGACTATTTTGTTATTTTTAAAAAGTTGAATGATTGAATTGAAACCTAAATGACTGTTTTGTCAGCTACCCCAAAATTGAGTGACTGTTAGTGTAATTTACCCTAGTTTTAATTTCAATGTAATTCATTTTAATTTCAATGTGATTCGAAAAAAGAAAGTTTCGTGAATTCTCCAAATGTGTTTAGGTGTCGAGATCAAATTTATTTTAAAAAAATCTCAAAAGTCAATGGTTTATTTATAGTTTTCATCTCTATTATGCAAAAAATTTTGCAATTTAACTTTCATATTTCAATTTAATATAATTTAATATTTTTAATTTTATAATATTTGTATAATATTATTAGTTACTTGATACCCTTAACTATTCTCGTTAAATTATAAATAAATATAGATTTTTTTTCTAAAATTATATGCCAATTTGTTTTTAAAAATAATCCCATTCAAACAATTTAATATGATATAGTTATGCTTTAGGGCTTTTTAAATAAAATTACAGTATGAAAATTATGTATTGAGTTAAATTATTCAATTCTAAATGGATTTGTTGTTATAGTTAATCGGGTTAAATTACTTTTTAGGGATTAAACTTTACATTTATTATTATATTGAGAGTTTAACTTTTTTTTGGTCCAAGTTAAAGCTGTAAATTTAAAGTTATTCCCACATTGATGTTTGTATTTTTTTTTTTGTCCAAGTTAGGCCCTAGACTTGACAATTGTTCCCACATTGGATCTTGAAATTTTTTTTCCAAGTTAGTTCTTGATATTTCCTTGAAAGTAGGCATCAATATAGGAATAATTGATAAGTTCAAGTCTCAATATGAGAACTGTAATAAGCCTATTTTGTCTGGGCCCATATCAGTAATAAAAAAACCAAAAAAATAAATAAAATATAAAAGTCCATTAGTTTTTTTTTACAATAAATGGGCTTAAAACCCAAACCTAAATACTACCAGTGACCTAATACTAAATAGATGGCCCAGAACCATTACAACCCAACTAATAACCCATTACCCAATTACACACACAGAGCCCAAACTAAAACCCAAAACCCGAATGGCCCAATGGCCAAAATTCGGTTTCAGAAACTAGAAACCCCAAACCCTAAGGTTCCTGCCTCGCGCCGCAGCACCCAACACAAGTCTTCGATCGCGTCGCAATCCGCGCACGGATGACGCTCTACCTCCGAGATCTGCGTCATTCACCTGCAAAAGGAAAGAAGACCGACAGTAGCAACAAAAATAAGAGCCCTGTATTTATTTTTTGATTCTTTTTTGGGTTATAAAAACCCTAGCATAATCTGTAAAATGGACAGGCATATACACAATATACCAGAGAACACAAAAATACAGAAAAAAAAAAAAAAGATAGAGCGAGGTGATTTCGGACGATTCCTTTTCATTTTTTTTCTATTTTCGAATACTGTTGTTTTCTATTTTTTTCTCTATCTTGTTCTGTTTTTTTAAAACTATATAATATATATTAAAATATTAAAAAAGGGGAAAATTTTACCTGTTTTGGAAGTTTCGACCACCGTGCAGGGTGGCCGGCGATGGTGGCGAACAGCGGCGATCGGCGCCGGAGTCTGGCCGAAAATCGCCAGAGGGACAGCAAAACAGAGAAAGCTCTCTACTTTTTTTTTTTTTATAGCAGGAAGAAATGAGATTTTTGGGCTAATTTTTTGCTTATATAGGCCCTTCATACGACACCATTTTGAGGGTCCCCTTTAAAGGCCAAAATGACGTCGTTCAGGGGCTGGGACCCGCGCATTGACTCGATACCGAGAAGGATCCGTGGGTTTTTATAAAAGGGGATATTTTCCTCTTTAGCCCCTCCGTAATTTTATTCTTTATAATTTCATCCCAATTTGGATTTTTTTTATTTTTAAATTAACCCTGAAATCTGTATTTCGCTTCATTTTAGTCCTTCAGGCTATTTCAAGGCAAGAGACGGAACGGTGTCGTTTAGGAGATAAGGCATAATTGCCTAATAAGTCCCTACATTATGACGCACGTTCTAATCTGGACCTTTCACATTTTTATTCTAGATTTTATTTTTCATTTTTTTATAAAAATTCTATATTACTTTTATGTTTTAAAATTTATATAGTGTATGATTTATTATTATTATATAGTTCAATGTATTGTTTATTTTAAATATGTATTATTTTTATTTATATCCCTTATACATATATGTTATATATTCAAGTTTTGTATTATTTGTTTAAAATATATATTTATTTTATCATGTACTTATATATATATATATCCATTTCATATTTTGCAATGTCATATATGTTTTTTTTAATTTTGTATTATTAATTTATTATTTGGCATATGTCATTTATTTTATATTAATGTTTTGTTTTTATATTAGATCTTATATGTAAAGTTCCATATTTATTTAGTAGTTTTCTTTTTTTTTTTCGTTATTTATCGCTTTATATCTTTTATTTGTCCATGCACTTTTATTTATTTATTATTTTATGATTACTTTAGTATAGTTATTTTATTATTTATATTATTCGTTATCTTATATTATTATTTCTTTAATTGTTTATATTAGTATTATTTGTTAATAGGACTTGTAATTATGAAGAATTGCTATTTGGTATTTATGTTTTGTAGTATATTAATGCAATATCTTACTCAAACCATTTTTAAAAAAAACACATTTTGCTAAATTGATGCATTTTATACAAAGTTTTTTTAATACAGCGATACATGATATTTGGGGACTTCGAGAAAAATTATACCCTAACTCACTGGGTTTTAATTTTTCTCATGGAACTTAAGGTATCAAGATCCTTTTAAAAAACCCATAAATTCCAAATAAAAACTTATTATCAAAAATTCAAAATGTTATATCTTAACTTATTAGATATAATGTTTCGTATCTCGAGGTAAGGATTTTTTGTAAATAAAGGTAAGCTTAATTTCGAAGCCTTGAGATGTTACATCCTAACTTATTAGGCGTGACATTTTATTTCTTTGAGATAAGTGGATTTTAGTTTTCTTTCAAATAAAAGGATCGTATTTTAAAATTTTAAAATTTTCAACATTAAGGCATGATTTTTCAATTAAGGTACCAATTTTTTGAGCGTTACGAGGGTGCTAACCCTTCCTCGTACGTAACCGACTCCCGAACCTGTTTTCTTGAATTTCGTAGGCCAAAATTATTGTTTTAAACAAAACATGTTTTATAAGGTGATCTGATCACACCTGAGCAAAAAAAGGATCGGCAGCGACTCCATTTTCATTTTAAACGTCAACCCCGTTTTTCAAAATTAAAAATGGTTTCGACAGGAACAAATGTCAAGTTCAGTGTCAAACTTGGATCAAGAAAAAATTCAAATCCCAATGTGAGAATAGTTACCAAGTTCAAGCCCCAAATAATAATTTAATCCTAATTAATCAATTGTAATTACAGTGTATATATATAAATTGTGAAAGGAAATTATGAGAAATTAAAGTAAAAGATTTTATCATAAATTTATGCATCATAGAAGGACTAAAACTAAAATTAGACCATTCACCTTTCCACACAGGTATTTTGATTTCACCAAGCATGTGTGTTAAAGTCAAAAGAAAAACCCATTTAATTTGGGATTTTTTATTAAGGGAGGAGGTAGGGGTATTTAAACAACCCAGTTATTTTAATCAAATGACCCAAAAAAATTAATTATAAAAATGATCAAGTTAAAAAATAATCACCCAAATGATTCAAAATAAACAGTAAAAATGGGTTAAGGGATTTAAGTGGTCGACACCACCATAAATTTTAATACAATCATTTGGCAATAATTGTGCCAGTGGTTAAAAAATTATTTTTTTTGGGTGCTGGACACTAGATGGTCGGCACCCTTGAATTTTTTTCAAACCGTAGCATACGGATATACATTTATACCAATATTTGAAAAAATTTGGATTGGGGGACTTAAGTGACCGGCACCACTTTTTGAAATAAAAAAATAATTTTTTTGGGTGCTGACACATTGATGGCCGGTATCCACTTTATCAGATAAAAAAATTTGGGTTGGGGGAAGTAGATGGCCAGTACCAGCTGTCAAAACCATTTTTTAAACGAGGTTTTTAGAAAAACGGGGATCGACTTTTAAAATGACAAATGGAGTCGCCACCGATCTTTTATTCAAGGTGTGATCGGATCACATTGTAATAGATTATTTTAATAAAACATTTTTTTATTAAAACAATAATTTTGATCTACGAAGTATGAGAAAGCGGGTTCGGGATTCGGTTATGTACGAGGAAGGATTAGCACCCCCGTAATGCCCAAAATTAGTACCGAATTGATTAATTGATGTCCTGATGTCGAAAATTTGAAAAGATTCTAGATTACGATCTATTTACTTAAAATATATTTGGACAGAAATATATTAGATGCCAAGGCTTCCTATTTCGAAGTAATAAAATGCCATACTCAGTAAGTTAGGGCACCACATCTTATATTCTCGAAATTAGGTTTATCCTTCGACGTTCAATACTCGTACATTTAAAAATAAGAAGGATATTCCTTTATTTGAGTCAAATGAAAAATCATAACGCAGTAAGTTAGGGCATTATTTCTCGAAATTTCTGAATACGGAATATTGCCTTTGTTCTTTTAAACACGTTATCTCGAGATAATAAAATATCACACTCTAGTAAGTTAGGGCGCAATATCTCGAAAATCCCAAGAGTAAGGTTTTTTTTTTTGAAATATCATGTATTTTGATTTAAAAGAGAAAGGGTACTCGGTCACTAGGTTTTAAACGAGGAAAATCAGAACTCAGTAAGTTAGAGCACGATTTTCCTAAAACCTATAACACAAGCATAGCCTCATTTTTAATTTTTGAGAAAAACGATTTTAAAACTCAAGTGGTGTTTAAATGAAAAATGCAATGGCATATTGACAGGCGATATGGAGTAAATATCTACGAATAGAATATCATACTATTGAATCTCAAGCAATAAACAAATATAAAATAAGAGCAATAATTATCAAACAATAGGCCAACAATGAGAAAATTAATTAACACACAAGCGAATATAACATGGGTAAGGTACATTCTAAATAAACAAAAACGATTTGAAATAAATTACGACAACAAGATGAAAACTCATGTACATAATAATGCATGCAAAATGTTTAGAATCTATGTAAAAATAAAAACAAATCATTTATATGTAGTAAAATGTTAATGATTTAAAGAATAAAAATAACTTTATAATATAAAAAGAATGCATAAGAGTATATAAAAGATTTAAAGTATATACCACAAATATACATATATATATATATAAGAAATTAGTTTTACTATGTATAGTAATTTATACAAATAAATTTAGAGAAATAATACAAAGACAATAATGTATATATATACGAGAAAATAGTATAAGTTATATATAAAGAGAATATATATATATATACATAAAAATAATATAGATTATATATATGAAAAAATGTGTATACATGTATATAGAAATGACTTAATTTGAATTACATATTTGTATAAAAGAATATATATATATATATTTAATGAAAATAATATAGAAAAATAAATAATACGCTTAAAATATAAATAACATTTGATATTAATTTCAAATAGATTAATTGAAAAGGAAAATCGATAAACAAATAATTAAATAAATTTCTTAAAGGATCAGTATTGAAATCAAAGACAAAATCAGAAAGCTAAAACAGTAAAATAAAGAACAAAAAAAGGACTGAAATGCAATGCGTGTAAATTAAAGGGGACTGAACTAGTAAATATTAAAAAAAGAAACGCAGCGCACAGTCTGGATTAAATCGAAAAGGCATGCAAATTCTCGTGGTAAAATTAAAAGAACGAAATAAATAGAAAAGAACTCAATCAGATACCAACACAAACTAGAGGGACCGAATGCTCAAATTAACCATTTTAAAAGAAAACACGCGGGTTGCACGGGTTCTGAATCGGGTCGGGTCGGGTTTGCCCATACGACATCGTTTCAAGGCCATTGAAATGGACCTAAACGACGTCGTTTAGTTAATGCGTTATTACCCCCTAAAACCAAGTTAAAACAGACCTGCCCTTTAATCCTAACAAAACCCTATCCCTTTTCTCTCGTCTCTCTCAGCCGCAAACCGAAACCAGCCCCTAGTCCAACCACCAAAGCGCCACTGTAAATGGCGTTTGATGGTACACGCAGATCAGAAGGAGGCTTTCATATCAACCTTGAAGCCTCGCCTTACAATCCTCGCTTCTATCCGCGCTCCAATTGCGACGGAGGAGACATAGACGGAGCCACACAAAGGTAACTCTCCCCCCTTTCGTTAATGCACTGAAAAGACAAAAAGAAATGCTCGAAATCGATTCCAAAAAAAATGAACAATCAAGGGAAAGAAAATGAGATCGAGGAAAGGCCACCTTCTCTTTTAATTTCCTTCTGTATTTGAAATCGTGTCTGTGTGAAAATAGGGTTCGTCCTCCCTTACAATCATCTTTCTTCGATTTTTATAGCCGATTCTGAAAGATAAAAATTAATAAAGAAAAAGAAAATTACAAAATTATTTTATTTCTGTTGTCCTCGCTGGACATTTGCTGCGGTGTGTTTTGTTGTGTTGTGCAGGTGCGAGGGCCGTGTGCTTGTTGGAAGAGGTACGGAGGCTCGATCATGCGAGGCTTGAGAGTGGTGACACGCTCGCGTGGGTTGCTGAAGTGACACAAGGTGCCCGTGTGAGGGACGCGGTAGCCCAACCGTCAGCATGGCTGCGGCGTATGAACCTTCTAGAGACTCTGCTAGGTTTTTCTGATTGTTGAAATTATTAGGCTATCGGGCTCTCTAGATTGGGCTTAAAATTTTGGTTTAGTCTGTTGGGCTAGTTTGGGTTAATTGGGTAATGAATTTGGGCCACTATTTTGTAACAGACTGTATTTATTGGAGTGTTTTGAAATTTTTAATTGATTTTTGTATTTTATGGTTTGCAACGGGTCCGGGCGAAAATGGGCTTTTACAGCTGCCCCTCTTTGCTCGTTGTCGTGTAACGAGATAGAGCAAAGACTTTAAAAATGATCATTTTTGCCCGGTCTTTAAGTCTTGGACTTCTTTAGGCGCTTTTCGTCTTCGCATAGCTTCATTCTATCCCGCTGCATCTTCGAGGGCCTGAGAACTAATGCTTCGACCAACTCAAGGAAATTAGATTTACGATTTGCTCCTGCAACTTCAGGAATGCCAGATCTGTTGTCTTCAATTTGCTCCTACAAACTCAGGATTTCCAGATTTGCTATCTTCAACCTGCTCCTGCTAACTCAGGATTGCCAAATTTGTCGCCTTCAACTCGCTCCCAAAACTCAAGATTGCCGATTCTTTGTCTTCAATCTGCTCCTGCTAACTCAGGATTGCCAAATTTGCTGTCTTCAATCTGCTCCTGCTAACTCAGGATTGCCAGATTTGTTGTCTTCAATCTGCTCCAGCAACTTCAAGATTGCCTGATTTGCTGTCTTCAATCTGCTCCTGCAAACTCAGGATTGCCAAATTTGCTATCTTTAATCTGCTCCTGCAAACTCAAGATTGCCAGATTTGCTGTCTTCAATCTGCTCTTGCAACTTCAGGATTGCCAGATTTGCTATCTTTGATTCACTTCGCTTAGGAAGGCAAGATCTGAATTTACAGATGTTGCGACAAAGTCCTCCATGGGACCTGCTCTATGAAATCAGTTTTTTGCTTATGCTTATGGAAAATAGTTAAGATGCAATGATTAGAATGAATCTAATGCTCCTAACTAAATCTATTATGGACGACATTTGTATGAATGCAGAATGTTGTGAGAATGGTCTTTTTACAAAGATTAAGATACAATGATTGAAATGAATCAAATACCCCTAAATAGATGTGTCTTATGGATGACATTTGTATGAATGCAGAATGTCATGAGAATGATTTCTTACAATGATTAGGATGCAATGATGAGAATGAATCAAATGCTCCTAAATGTGTTTTACATGAATGCAGAATTTCATAAGAATGATCCCTACTTAACGTGTCATTGTTCATCAGGGTAATATGATGCCCTCTTGTTCGGCTGGTATTCTTGATAGAAAACCCGAGAAAACAAATATCTTGCTCAACAGACTTGCCCCACTGTAACTTCACGGTTCATCTTATTATGACTTAGGGGTATAGGATCTGAATATTTTCCCATCCACCCCACTGCGATTTCAAAATGTAGGATTTGTTTCTTCTTCAATCCATCCCATTGCTATTCGAAGGTATAGGGTATAGGATCTGTATCAACTTCCATCTATCCCACTATAACTCAGGGGTATAAGGTCTGTAGCTTGTTCCATCAATTGACCGCTCTTCGGGTGACCCAACCAGATGTGTATGATATTTGTATGGATGCAAAATATCATGTTTTTCTTGCGAATGATTCCCCTTTTACACTTGGGTTGACATTGCCCATTTTTCGTCCAAATTGTATCACCATCTATTTTTGACAGAAAATACAAGAAGATAGTCTCAAATTAGACTCGTCCTTAAACTTGGTGAGTTTTAAACAATAATTCTGTTTCAGGTTCTTGTATTATTCAGAATCTTCCACAAGAAGGAAATTAATTAAGACAATAGCTCGAAACAAATAAGCTAAGCAAAGATAGCAATCGCAATCAAAAAGGAAATTTATTGTGAACATATTTTGAAAGGAATAATATAATTACCAATAACAAATTTAAAATGGGTAAAATGGAAACTAGGTGCCCCAGATATCGCAGTCTGAGCTTCTCTGTTCCAACCTCTTGAGGACCATTTTAAGCTCAATATGTGTATAGGAGATCTGGAGTACTTTGTCGATGCCCCAAGACGTAGCATACTTCTTCCTTATTAATTTAGGCATGGCAAGACTGCTGTATGCCCCCCTTTGATCAAAATTTGAGCCGCCCTTTTCGGGTTTTCAACTCAAATCCCCTTTGGTCTCAAAGCGCCCTTTGCCAATTTTCGCCTTGGCCTCTCCTTTTTCTTTCTTCATTTTTTTTTGCCGAAAATTTCTATTTTTTTATTTTTTCTTTTTTGATTTTTTTTGAATTCACCGGACTGGGCAAGTCCTTGCCTCTATCTCAGGCAAAACCCATGCTTCACTAGAACAAGCCTTCTTTGTTGCCTAAGTCCTTCTCGGTTTGACATTCTCTTTCTTCTGAAGTCCTTTTGCATGGGAAAGAATCTTCTTCAAAGCCCTATCATGAAATTTTCTAGGGCGAAACATTTTTGTTATGAGCTCACATCATCTGTCCGTGATAGATAGCTTTTAACATTTTCTCTTTAAATTCAATTGATCACATTGAGATTAAACGCGTTCTGCCTCATCCAACTTCAGTTCTGATAAGACTTGAAAAAGGAAACTTGACTTCAATGGGCGAAACCAATGAGAAATGTGCTGCCCCGGCGACCATCCTGGCCAATGTTTGATAAGTATAGAGGGTACATAGTAACTTCTGTATGCCAATCTTTACAAGTCTCGTTCTTCTTCTTCTTCTTCTTTTTTTTTGGCTGCCTTTACTATGATGTGGCACCTGATCTTTGAACAGACTGCAAACTTTTGACATTGTGCGATTAAATATGATCTTTTTGACTTTTTTTATATTCTTTTTTTATTTGATGACTATCGTCTTTGCAATATTGGCATATGAAGCGACTTTTACCCTCTTAGTGAAATAATCGACATCTACGAAAATGAATCGGTGTTGGCCAGAAGCTTTTGAAGAGATTGGCTTGATAACGTCCATGCCCCATATGTAGGAAGTCTTATTTCTGCATTGAGCTAGGCTTTGATCTTCATCTCCTTTCTTGGCTCACGACGTAGGATTTTTTTTCATTCAGTATTGACAAATCAGAAGATATGTGACAATTTTATCATCTTCAAAGTCCTGAGATCCCTTAGACGCATATCTCATTCAAAAAGGGAGTCAGTAACAATGTCGCTCCTGTCATTGATATCTGGGGACCTATTGTAAGTTCAAAAGAATATGGAAAGAACGAATAAATATTTGTATGTACAATCATGAATAAAGAATGAAAGAATATTTGGATAGTAATCCAAAATATGAAAGAATCTATAAACAAAAAGATGCATTTCATTAAAGTAAGGATTCTAGACACAAGCCTATTTCACAAAAAGATTCTTGTTGCTTCTAGGCTTAAAGCAACAAGTGCATTTTGTACATTACTCCAAGTAAGCTCTAAATACTACAGGAATTTTTTCGCAGTCCAATTATTCAGAACGCTCCCAAGTTCGTAATGGCAGATATCCGACCAGGTCCCCATTTCAGTGATTTCTTCGTGTATGGCATTGATGTGTACATTTTCTAGCATTTCTTCAATCGCATTTATTCCAACATCAGTGTGACTTGGTAGCGGATTATCGGCATTTACCATATCGCCACTTCCACAACGCCCAGCTTGATAAGCCTTTCCACGACTTTCTTAAAAGCCAGGCAATTTTCTATTGAATGCCCTGAAACTCCCATGATAGTCACATACGGCATTTTTCATCGTACCATTTGGGGTACAGGGGCTGTAATGGTGCCAAGTAGAAAGGGGACACTATGTGCTCGTTAAACAACTTCTGATATAACTCTTGGTACGTTATTGGAATAGGAGTGAGCTGAAGCTTTTCTGTATTCGTCCTTTGCCTAGATTCATTCTTGGAAGGAGTCTGAAGGTTTATAGTTGTCGTCCTTGATGATCCCATAGTAATTTGCTTTGAATAACCCTTACTGTATGCTCCCACATTGTTTACCTCGTTTTCTTTCTTTCTCAGGGCTGACTTTTTGGCACTTTCTTCCGCATCTATTTTATCACTTCTCACAGCGTTTTCGATCATTTCTCTTATCATTACTATGTCCGAGAAACTCTTCATGACACTCCCCAACATATGGTTGATAAATGGGGCTTTCAAGGTGTTGATGAAGAGCATGGTGGTTTCTTTCTCCAAAAGAGATGGCTGAACCTGTATGGCGACCTCTCTCCATCTTTGTGCATATTGCCGAAAACTCTCGGTTGGTTTCTTTTTCATATTTTGTAGGGTAATTTTGTCAGGGGTTATATCTGTTACATGACCGTACTGCTTCATAAACGCCTGTGCTAAATCCCTCTAAGAACCAATTCTGGTACGGCTCAGCTGATTGTACCATTTAGATGCTGCTCCCACCAGACTGTCTTGGAAGCAATGAATTAGCAGTGGGTCATTATTAACGTACCTAGTCATTCTCCGGCAAAACATAGTTATGTGAGCCTCTGGGCAAATAGTCCTATAGTATTTTTCAAATTCTGGCACCTTGAATTTGTGAGGAAGCATTAGATCTAGCACAAAACTCAGATCTTTAGCGTTAATTCCATATTGCCTATCAACGCTTTCCATGGCTCTAAATTTGTGTTCCAACCATTTGCATCGCTCCTCTAACTGTTTTGGTAATTCAGCCCTTGCCCTTTCTCTCTCTACTGCCTCATCAAAGTTGGGAATATCAGCATTAGTTGGATGATCCTCTAAATTAAAACCCGATCTAGCTTGGAAATTTGGCGGCATTGATACACCTTTTTGAAATTGTTGAGGTTTAATTATGACGGATGTTTTTTGTGGATGCACTTCAGGATACGTCGGGGTAAAACCTGGGGGATATAGTCGCTCCTCGCTATCTTCAACAGTGTTAACCATGGGGTTTTCCTTTGTCTATTCCTCCTGCCAGTAGTTGAGTTAATTGAGTTATCATACTCTTTTGTGATTCCATCATTTTGTCCATCATATCCTACTGGATCTTAGCAAGCTATTCCTTCATTTGTGCTTGCATCCGCTCTTGCATCTCATTCTGTATTTGTTCCAACTTCTCTAGTCTTTCATCCATTGCTTTGGTTTTTCTCCTTGTACCATAAGGATGCGTGCTTGGTTGATTTTTGTCGACTTCCAGATTAAGGCTGAAATAACTTCAACCAATTAGGGCCCTCTCATGAAATCTAATGCATGTGATGTAATGCTATGTGAATGCATGAAATGAATGTAAAGAGATGTTGATTCTAACTCAATTTCTTTTAGGAAACTTTACTAGAGGACAAAGCTCTTTACATGAAACAGACTATAAATATACGAACATTCGTATTGTCTTCCATTTCATCAAGAAATTCATTCTCCATGCTGAGCTCCCTAATTTAGCAATCGAACCCAAATCGACATCTCTCTCTAATATGAAGATGCATGCTAAGTAACAAAGATAAAAAATCAATTCAATAGAAACGAAATTCAAATTATGTAAAAAATCATTCAAACTCCTATTGGGTGACCACTAGGGTTTATCACAACTTTATCTGGGGTAAGCTCTTAGGGTCTTTTACATGCGGTTTGAGTTTTAAAGTTGAGGTACCCAAACCCGCAGATTCCTCGATCCTCACCCATTACAGGCTCATACAAACCGAGTTCGGTTCGGGGGACACATTTCCCTATGGCTGCACGGAGATGAAAATCTCACGAAGACATAGGTACGAATGTATCCCGGAAGCGATTCACTATCCTGCACGGAGGTGAAAATCTTACGAAGGAGTAGCTTCTCACTCCCACTTAAAAGGGTATGACCCGGCGGTCATGCAATATGATGCAAAAATATTTTACAAGATTTACAGCAATCACAACAATATGAATGCAATAAGAGGATTGTAATTTTTCAAATCAAATCTTCGATTTTCGCCGAAAGGACAAAAATTAATCAATTTTACGGCTTGACTCTCTTTACTTCCCCAGTGGAGTAGCCAAGCTGTCGAAACCATTTTTTAAATGAGGTTTTTGGAAAAACGGGGATCGACTTTTAAAATGACAAATGGAGTCGCCACCGATCTTTTATTCAAGGTGTGATTGGATCACCTTGTGATAGATTATTTTAATAAAATATCTTTTATTAAAACAATAATTTTGGTCTACGAAGTATGAGAAAGCGGTTTCAGGAGTCGGTTATGTACGAGGAAGTATTAGCACCCCATAACGCCCAAAATTGGTACCGAATTGATTAATTGATGTCCTGATGTCGAAAATTTGAAAAGATTATAGATTACGATCTATTTACTTAATATATATTTGGACAGAAATATATTGGATGCCAAGGCTTCCTATTTCAAAGTAATAAAATGCCATACTCAGTAAGTTAGGGCACCACATCTTATATTCTCGAAATTAGGTTTATCCTTCGACGTTCAATACTCGTACATTTAAAAATAAGAAGGATATTCCTTTATTTGAGTCAAATGAAAAATCATAACGCAATAAGTTAGGGCATTATTTCTCGAAATTCCAGAATACGGAATATTGCCTTTGTTCTTTTAAACACATTATCTCGAGATAATAAAATATCACACTCCAGTAAGTTAGGGCGCAATATCTCGAAAATCCCAAGAGTAAGTTTTTTTTTTTTGAAATGTCATGTATTTTGATTTAAAAGAGAAAGGGTACTCGGTCACTAGGTTTTAAACGAGGAAAATCAGAATTCAGTAAGTTAGAGCACGATTTTCTCGAAACCTATAACACAAGCGTAGCCTCATTTTTAATTTTTGAGTAAAACTATTTTAAAACTCAAGTGGTGTTTAAATGAAAAATGCAATGGCATATTGACAGGCGATATGGAGTAAATATCTAAGAATAGAATATCATACTATTGAATCTCGAGCAATAAACAAATATAAAATAAGAGCAATAATTATCAAACAATAGGCCAACAATGAGGAAAATTAATTAACACACAAGCGAATATAACATGGGTAAGGTACATTCTAAATAAACAAAACGATTTGAAATAAATTACGACAACAAGATGAAAACTTATGTACATAATAATGCATGCAAAATGTTTAGAATCTATATAAAAATAAAAACAAATCATTTATATGTAGTAAAATGTTAATGATTTAAAGAATAAAATAACTTTATAATATACAAAAGAATGCATAAGAGTATATAAAAGATTTAAAGTATATACCACAAATATATATATATATATATATATATATATAAAGAAATTAGTTTTAATATGTATAGTAATTTATACAAATAAATTCAGAGAAATAATACAAAGACAATAATGTATATATATACGAGAAAATAGTATAAGTTATATATAAAGAGAATATATATATACATAAAAATAATATAGATTATATATATGAAAAAATGTGTATACATGTATATAGAAATGACTTAATTTGAATTACATATATGTATAAAAGAATATATATATACATTTAACGAAAATAATATAGAAAAATAAATAATACGCTTAAAATATAAAAACATTTGATATTAATTTCAAATAGAATAATTGAAAAGGAAAATCGATAAACAAATAATTAAATAAATTTCTTAAAGGATGTATTGAAATCAAGTAAAATCGAAAAGCTAAAACAAGAAAATAAAGAACAAAAAAGGACTAAAATGCAATGCGTAAATTAAAGGGACCGAACTAATAAATATTAAAAAAGAAACGCAAAGACACGATCTAGATTAAATCGAAAAGGCATGCAAATTCTCGTGGTTAAATTAAAAGAACGAAATAAATAGAAAAGAACTCAATCAGATACCAACACAAACTAGAAGGATCGAATGTGCAAATTAACCATTTTAAAAGAAAACACGCGGGTTGCACGGGTTCTGAATCGGGTCGGATCGGGTTTGCCCATACGACACCGTTTCAAGGCCATTGAAATGGACCTAAACGGCGTCGTTTAGTTAATGCGTTATTACCCCCTAAAACCAAGTTAAAACAAACTTGCCCTTTATTCCTAACAAAACCATAACCCTTTTCTCTCATCTCTCTCAGCCGCAAACCGAAACCAGCCCCTAATCCGACCACCAAAGCGCCACTGTAAACAACGTTTGATGGTACACGCAGATCAGAAGGAGGCTTTCACATCAACCTTGAAGCCTCGCCTTACAATCCTTGCTTATATCCGCGCTCCGATTGCGACGGAGGAGACACAAACGGAGCCACACAAAGGTAACTCTCCCCCCTTTCGTTAATGCACCGAAAAGACAAAAAGAAATGCTTGAAATCGATTCCAAAAAAAATGAACAATCAAGGGAAAGAAAATGAGATCGAGGAAAGGCCACCTTCTCTTTTAATTTCCTTCTGTATTCGAATCGTGTCTGTGTGAAAATAGGGTTCGTCCTCCCTTACAATCATCTTTCTTCGATTTTTATAGCCGATTCCAAAAGATAAAAATCAATAAAGAAAAAGAAAATTACAAAATTATTTCATTTCTGTTGTCCTCGCTGGACATTTCTGCGGTGCGTTTTGTTATGTTGTGCAGGTGTGAGGGCCGTGTGCTTGCTGGCAGAGGTATGGAGGCTCGATCATGCGAGGCTTGAGAGTGGTGACGCGTGCGCGTGGGTTGCTGAAGCGATGCAAGGTGCGCGTGTGAGGGACGCGGTAGCCCAACCGTCAGCAAGGCTGCAGCGCATGAACCTTCTGGAGACTCTGCTAGGTTTTTCTGATTGTTGAAATTATTGGGCTATCGGGCTCTCTAGATTGGGCTTAAAATTTTGGTTTAGTCTATTGGGCTAGTTTGGGTTATTTGGGTAATGAATTTGGGCCACTGTTTTGTAACAGACTGTATTTATTGGACTGTTTTAAAATTTTTAATTGATTTTTGTATTTTATGGTTTGCAACGGGTCCGGGCGAAAATGGGCTTTTACACCAGCTTTTTCAAGAACTGAAAAAAAATTTGGGTGCTGGGTCACTAATGGCCAGCACCCTTGTACTAGATTTAAAAAAAAAAATTAGTGCTAGGACACTGATGGCCGACACCCTTGTACCAGATTTTAAAAAAAAAAATTCTAGGGTTCTAAGACACTAATGGTCGGGACCTCTTTAGTTTATATGCATGGAAGCTATTTGGTTGTGGTATTGTATTTAGATGGGGAAAAAATTGTTGAGATTATCATCAAATGAGAGTGTTTGGGTGTGTACCATCAAATGGGGATACCGTATTTGGGAGTGTAGGTGTGATGTAGTGGATTGCAGATGGGAGTGTTTGAGAGTTTACAACCGAATTTCGGGGTTGAATTATATACTGTCATGTGAACTGTAAAAATTATGCCATCAAATGTTAGATAACTTCTGTAACAGCGATTTAGACCCTATTCAGAATAGTGGTTTCGGGACCACAAATTCGAGTTAGTAAAATATTTTAATATTATTTTCCGTGTCTCTGATATGTGATCAAGCATGTGTTAAAGTTCTGTAAGTTAATTTGTCTATTTGTGTGCTTAATTTGAGCAAATGACTATATCGCGTAAATCGTAAAAGTAGCTTTCTACTTGATTAATGGCCAAATTGATGTGGCTTTTAAATGTGAAGGCCTTATGAGGCAATTAATCTATTTTTAAGATAGTGGATGGCTAATGGACGATTATGCCATTAATGAATAAGTTTTATATGTTGTAATAAAAAGGTTAAATAAGTAAAAATGTTAATATGTTATTTTATAACAAAACAAAACAGAAAATATGGCCATTTTTCACTCATCTTCCACTGAATTTTTGTAAGAAAAGAAAGGGGTTTAGCTTTGTTATATTCGGCCATTACAAGTCTTGAATCAAGGTAAGTTTTATTTCGATTTTTGAAAATTTCGACGTTTTGCTTCGTATACTTCGAAACCCATGCTTAAGTTTTGAGAATTGATGATGTTTTTGAAATGTGTCTTTGATGAACACATGACCTTTGAAATATTTGATGATGAAATAAGGTATATATGTGTTTGATTAGCATATTTTGTATTTGAGTTTTTTTATGAATTTGAGTATTTTGGACTTAATTGAGAAAATAGTATTTTGAAGGACTAAATTGTGCAATAAATGAAATGTATGGACTTGTATGAGCTACATGAGAATTCTGCTAGGCATGGGTAATTTGAAATTATGTGTATTTTGTGATTTTGTGAAATAAGGACTAAAATGTCCAAATGTAAAAATGTAAGGGCTAATTTGTAAATTTCCCAAAATGTGTGTTCTTGGATTGAATTGAATGATTTGGTGAATAAATGGATTAAATTTGAATATGTATAGATGAAGAACCGAAGAAAACGGGCTTAGATCGTGGAAAGTCAAAAGTTGTTGAGTAACCGAATTCGATCGAATATCTGAATCCGAGGTAAGTCTATATACAAATAAATGTATTTGTATTAAATTATGTATATTCTTATGAGATTACATTGTGATGAATGTGTATGAAATGATGAATATATGGATTCCGAGAAAGTATCGAGAAATAGCCAATATCCGAGAAGTCCCTATGAACCTAAGAATAGATAGGAATTACATATGTCAAGACATAGGTGTCCGATATTCAATATCATATAAGACCACGTCTGGAACGATGGCATTGATTCGAGATTTCGTGTAAGACCACGTCTGGGACGTTGGCATCGATATAAGATTTACGTGTAAGACTATGTCTGGGACATTGACATCGTATTGATTTGTGTAAGACCCTGTCTGGGACAGTGGCATCGATATTTGATTACATGAAAGACCACGTCTGGGACATTGGCATTGTATGACTATTCCGAGCACTCTGAGTATCCTATTTAGTTCCGAACGATTCAACGGACAAGTCCGAGAAATGAAATACTATGTGAGTTGTACATCCGTTTCAGGTACATTGATATGCATGCTTTGTATAAGCATGAAAGATGAGTAACTATGTGCATTGATACAAAGGAATATTTGAGATATGTGTATGATTGAAATATGAGCAAATGAAATGTTTGAGATATGATGAATTGGTAAGCAATGGCAAACCAAATGAGCCAAAGAGATTATATATATGTGTTTGAAATGAAGATATGATCAAGAATGCAAATAGCTATGCTATGAATGATTATATGTTAAGTTTATTTATATATGGCTTACTAAGCTTTTCGAAAGCTTACTTTGTGTGTGTTTATTCTATTTTATAGATCTTTAAAGCTACGAGAGGCTCGGGGACTGTCGAGGATCATCATCACACTGCTTCAACTTATTTTGGTACCTTTTGAAAATGTATTTATTAAGTATGGCATGTATAGGCTAGTTATTTTGGAGTTGTGTTTGAGACATGTTTATATATAGCCATGTGATGTGGCTAGGTAAGTGATTTTGTCTTCTATATGATGCTATGCTATATGAAGTTGATTTTGGTATGTTTACAAGGTTATGGAATGATCATGATGATGGTAAGTTTGTGGATGCTTAGTAAGCATGTATTTAATGAATGGTTATCATAAAGAAATGGTATGTATATGATGAAGTATGCTTGGAAATGATTGTTATTTGTGGCATTAGTTGTTGAGTTTGATAGACTTTTGAATGCTTAAAATAAGTTGGTTATTTTGGTATGAAATGAATTGGTATGATGCTTGTAGGAATGACCCAAGTGTGGGTGGCAATTTGGCCTTTAAAATAGCCTATATTTGCCCACACGGTTGAGCACACGGGTGTGTGGCTCGACCGTATCCCTCGTGGTTGTAATTCAAAACAAGTTAGGATCGGCCACAGGCTGGACACACGGGCGTGTGACTGGCCGTGTGGTGCAAGTCAGGATCGACCACAGGTGGGGCACACAGGCGTTTCTCAGGCCGTGGGGACAAGTCAGTATGTATGCCCTGTTTTGGCACGGCTTAGACACACGGGCGTGTCTGAGGCAGTGGGAGGCACACGGCCTGCCCACACGGGCGTGTGACCTCTGAACTTAGAAAAATTTTTAAATTTTCGAGAATTTCTGTACGTGTTTGGTTTAGTCTCAGCCCTATTCTTAAAGCATGTTTAAGGTCTCGTAGACCTATTTAAGGGACACTTTGATGTGATTTGACATATTATGTTATGAAATGTCTGTAAAAGTTTCTGATTGTCCAGTAATGCCTTTTAACACTAATCTGGCGATGGATACAGGTTAGGGGTGTTACAACTTTCTCCGTCATAGATGGAGAACTATGTAGACCGATTACGATTAAAGAATATAGCGGATGTACATGGTCGAAATTACTAAATGTAACGTAGACCTGATTTAAGCAGAAGACGACTAACTGTGAAAAAACTATTATTCAAAATGTTCGTATTATTTTTGTATTCGTAAATTAATTGTAGTCAGTATTATTTTTTGGTCAAATTTTATATTTTCGTATATCAATTTTGTAAAATATTTGTGTTATTTTTGGATCTGTAAAAATATTTTAGCCCGTATTATTTGTCGGTCGAATTTTATTTTTTTGTATTTCAATTTTCTAAAATATTCATATTATTTTATATCTGTAAATAAAATTTAGTTGGTATTATTTGTTGATTGAATTTTATATTTTCATTCGTAGAATGCTTGTATTTTCTTATATATGTAATTTTTACATCTGTAAATAAAATCTAATGTCAATCAATAAGGTATTAGACCAAAATAGGAACCAGTCCTGAGTGTCACGTTTAAGATTGTGACAAATAAATGCTCTATTTACTTCACACCTCATCAGTTATAATTTAAAATCAATAACAACTTATTATTAATGAAATTATATCAAGTTTAAGCCGAATTTGAAAAAAAATGCTGATTTTTTTAAAAAATTAAGTTAAGATTTTTTAGAATATTTAGGAAAATATGTCAATTTTAGATAAAGAAACAGAAAACGTATGATGGGCAATTAAAAAAAGACGTGTTTCGACTTTTTAACATACCAGCTCTTTTAGTCATATGGTTAAATATTAATGATTTATTTTTATTATATAATTGATATTTATTATTTAATTTTATAAATAAAATAGATATTAATTAAAAGATGAATTAAAAATTAAAAAAAAAATACAAATGCGCTTAGTAGAAGAATTGAGCCTACGATTCAAGACTAAAATTATTATTAATTAACCATCTAACAAAAAAAGCTAATGTGTTAAGAACAATTAAAAACAAAAGTAAAGTTGAAACAAATAAATTAAAAACACAAATGTAAGTAAGAGAGGGAATTGAACTCGAGACTCAAAAACAAAATTATTAACATTTGACAATTTAACCAAAAGAGTTTACGTGTCAAAAAGTTAGAAAGCATGCCTTATAAGACGCATTTTCACTGCATGTCTCGTATGATGCATTTTCTTTATTTCTCTCTCCAAAATTAATCTATTTTCCTAAATATCCTAAAACTCGACTCAAAACCCTAATTTTTTTATTATAAAATTTAGTCATTAAATATATATATATATATATATATATGATAGTTTTGGAATGAATAATATTTTTCACTTATTTTTGTAATGAATCATGTTTATGCTAGTCGGCATAATCATTTAATTAAAACGTTTAAAATTGAATTGTGTAAAACATTTCCAACTTTTCTTTTTGGCGACTTTTCAAAGTTATTTAAAATAAAAATTTAAATCAATAAAATTGAAAAAATTATTAATCAGTATAAATTTATTATAAAACAAATTTATAATTTTAAAATAAATATATTTAATAATTGATTTTATATAATAAAATTAAATTTTAAAAATTGTAATCATATTTTTTATATATTTGTGTTTTTAAATATATATATATATATATATATATATATATTCTTTTTATATATATTAGACCAGATAAATCATGGTTCTATCGATTTAATTTGTTTTTTGAACACTGGTAATCAACTCAATGGTCAACAGTTTCTTCCATGGCTTCTTCTTACACGTCAACAAATACCAACCCTTTACTCCTTCCTTTCTCTTTCATTTCTCTTTCCAACTCCTTCAACATTCTCAATACCTCGGTCCCTCTCTCGAACGAGATGTTTCCGGCGTAAAAAACGTAAGTCGAGTCCTTAATGTCGATCCAACTGCTGCCGGGTTCCTTGCAGACTCCGGTTTGTTTCATTTTCTTCCGAAGATAGTTAGCATTCTCCCACTCACCGGCCAAAACATAAGCGTTCGACAACGTAACGTACGCACCGTCTACTTGTTGATCGGATTCTATCAGCCGTTTGCTAGCTTCAACAGCAATATCTAGCCTCCCATGAAGTCTACTAGCCGATAGAAGAGTCCCCCACAACGAAGCGCCTTCATTAGGGTTCACCTTAATCGATTTTGCTAACCGATATGCCTCGTCAAAACGACCAATTCGACTGAGCATATCAACAACACAGGTATAATGCTTTGCTTCTGGGACTACCCCGTGTTTCCAGGACATCGAGTTGAAGTACTCGAGGCCTTGGTCTACTAGACCGGAATGGCTACAAGCATGCAAAACGGCAACAAAAGTAACATCATTAGGCTTTATTCTTTTATCAATCATTTCCTCAAAAAGTTCAATAGAAACTTTCCCAAGTCCATGTTTTCCAGCAGCTACAATCATGGAAGTATATGGGATCACACAAGGATTCCGAACTCTCCGAAAAACCCGAGCAGCATAAACGATACAACCACACTTGGCATACATATCTACCAATGTGCTAGCAACTACATCATTCGAATCGTGACCGTGTCGGATCACTGCACCGTGTGTAGTCCTCCCCGAAACCAACTTCCCCGAACTCGCGCAAGCATTGATAACACTAGCCAACATAAACTTATTTGGAATCTCCCAATCTAACAAATTGAATTCTCTAAAAACTTCAAGTGCTTCATTCCCTCTTCCATTTTGAGCATACGCAGTGATCATCGAAGTCCACGAAACAACATTCTTATCCGCCATCGAATCGAAAACCATCTGAGCAAAATCGACTTCGTTGCATTTCCCATACATATCAACGAGCGAAGAGCAAACCACGAGGTTAAACCGAAACCGAAAACCTCCACAAGACCATGAACTTGTTTACCTTTTTGAAGGTCAGCAAGTATCGAACAAGCGTTTACCGCGGTGGCGAACGTAAACTCATTCGGCAAAACTGGACTGTTATGCATTTCTTTAAACATCCAAAGACAAAGTTGAGGCTTACTCGCACTGATATAACCTGACATAAGACTAGTGTAGGAGACAACATTTGGTTCAGGCATTTCATCAAACAGCTGATGTGCTTGGGATATTTGTTGGGACTTAATGTAGCCATTAATGAGATGATTAGTGATGATGGTGTCATTAAGGAGACCGGATTTAAGGATTTTGGAGTGGGTTAAGGTTGGTAAAAGGAGGTCGTTGCAAGTCTGAATGGATTGGATGAATCGGGTTTTTTTATGGAAGCTTAACGGTTTACTTGAGCCGGAAAGATGTAGGGAGTTAACGGCTGAAACGAGATTATGGGTTAACCGCTTCTTCATGTCATTTTGTTCATTACTTCTATTTTGGTAAACAGAATATGAGTGAAGTTACTTGGACCGGTCCGGTTTGTTTAGGCCTTTTTTTCGGGTATTAAATAAGATTTTTGCATGAATCGAGTTATGGATAAAAGTTTTAAAATTAAGATTGGAATTTATCTCAAATTACTTTTTAAAAATATTACTTATTTTTTTAATTTTAATTATGAATATTAATATTCATGGATAGATGAGGTTAACATGTTTTTTTAATCTTGTAAAAAAGTCAATTATAAAAAATTATTTACTATTCATATTTCAAGCGTATTAAATATCTCATCACACTTAAAAGGTCACTAAATCATTTAACTTCAAAAGTTATAAAATAATCATTAAATTATTCAAAATTTTCATTTAAATTATTAGGCTGTTAAAATATTAAGTCATTTAAGTTTTTCTTTTTTTTCTGCTATATAATTTTTTTATGAAATAACTTTAAATATCACGAATCTCATGAATTAAAATGTAAATAACTTTCTTTGTTGATCTTCTTCGACAATACTATCAAACCGATTTGAATATAAGAAATATTCTTCTACTCGTCAATAGGCACGAATTCACCATATTAATAGTTGAATCGTTACTTGGAGCTTGGTAGCTAAATTAAAAGAAAAAAAAAACTCAATGACTTAAATAAAACCTTTCAAATAATTCAGTAATAAATTTGTAACTTTTTGAATTTAAATAACCAAAATAAAACTGAATAATAGTTTAATGACGGGGTGAAATTTACCCTAAATCAATTGGATTTAGTTAATTTTTTATAAATATTTTGCAGGGTTATTGCAGAAGCATTAGAGCTTGCAGAGCCTATCTAGAGATAACTTGATTGTGGAATAATTTGTTTTACCTGTGCTTTTTTCTACCAAATAAATAATTGTCTTTTACTAATTTCTCATTCACTTAAAAAACAATCAAGTAAACCCAAGTCAACTAAGCACTCAATTTCAAAAACTTATAAATTGAAGTTACAAATTGGTAGCTGAATAATTAAGTTTCTAACTGACTGTGGATGTTGGTATAGGTAAATTTACAATTTAGTCATTCAATTAGTAATAAGTTTATCACTTAATCTCAAAAATTTATAAATTGGTCACTGAACTCCCTAATCCAATAATCCCAACAATATTGATAATAACTCAACCCCAAACCTTAATAAAGTCACTGTAAAACCCCATGCATCAGTTTAAACTCAACCAACTCGATAATCCTTCATTCTTAACTCACTCACCATCTCTTCTTAGACCAAAACCATAATCCAAGAAAAACCACAATCAAACTATTCGCACACCCTTATCCCGAACCAACAACCAAATGTCACCACACCCGCAATCAAAACAAATAAAAAGCGAATTAAAAAAAACGAAAGTCTAATGTTTCAGCAAGCCCCAAAAGAACCTACAAAAGCAAAATGATAGAATAAAATCAAAGAGAAGAGGATCAAAATATCAAGAAACTCGGTCCAAAAGGTCAAGGGGAAAGCCTCGGTAAGGAAAAAAAACATACCAAAGTCAGGTGGCTATTTGACGACAGTGGGCAAAGATTGAGCTTCTCCTTGAAGGTTTCAAGTTTAAATCAACAAAATTTCAAACCATTTCAAGGAAAATTAAATCATAAAGTTGAAAGAGGAGAGAAAAACCCTAATTTGGTGTGTTTCATTGCCGAAAGAGACCGGACAGCAATAAAATTACCGGAATACAATTGTGAAAGAGTTTCTCAAACCCTTAAAACTTTGGAACAGTTCAATTTGTAACTTTTGGCCAAAATATAAACTTATTAATCATCAAGTAACCTTTAACCTTAAGTGGAATTTACTCTATAACAAATATTGAGTTAACATCTACCCTATAACAAATATTGAGTTAACATCCATTAACAACTTAACGGTCCACTAAATAACTTCACTAGTTCAATGATCCATTTATAACTTGAATAATCAAAATGTAAAATGTAGATTTACTAATAGTTGAAAAATCTGTGTAATTCACCTTTAATAAAATCCCAAAATTAAATGTATAATTATATATATTTATCAAAACTCAAATCTTTTTTCTAATATTTCTTTCCCAATGAAAGATGACATAATCGAGAATCTGGGTATTACAAATCTTGAGTTTTAATCTATAATTATTGTATGTTAATTCCTAAATATAAAAAATATAAAATTTAAATCTCAACTCTTCATTTTCCTTATATAATCACATAAAAATTAAACCCAAAAAGGAAATCACATAAGTTCTCGAGTACCATAACATAAAACAGCTGGCTGCATTCAACATAATTGGGGGAAAAATCCAAACATATTTTAAACTTACATTCATGATGGAGCTTTGAGTTTACTAAAATACACTCTCTTTTTTTCTTTTTTTTTTTTGGCTTGGTTGGTGGAACAGAGGAGGCAAAACAAATAAGCATAAACTAAGTCATAAAATGGGATTTTGCAGTAATAAGAAACCACGATGATGTGAGATTGATTCCGGTTTCAGTTTTGATTCAGATTCAGATTCAAATTTCACAGTTTATAGAACTTGGCCATACCTGGCTCCTACTGTACAAGCATCTCAGCAGCATCTCATTATGTGTATGCAACTTTCGTCATGAACCAATCATATCCAGCCACTTCAAGTTATTTGCAGCGGCAACAGTCGCCGCTTCGTTACAGGATAATTACTAGGTCACATCATGCCAAATACCGGAATGTATTGGGGTTATCTTTGTCCCTCTCAAGATAGTCTCGAGTAATCAGGTCTTCTATTCGCTTTTTAATGGCCTTGAAATCCGGCTGCAGATTGCAAAATGTAATTAACAAAGCTATGTAAAGGAAGAATTTAACGGAAGACACTCATGAAGATGTCACGAAGATGTCATATAAGAGGAAAAGATCTGTATATGAACCTTGAACATGCGGCCCAATTGCTCAACACACTCCAGAACCAACTGCTGGTGACCCAGAACTTTCCGACTCTTCATGATACGTACAATTGAGGCATCAATGGCATATCGTCGATCCTTGTCAACATCTTCAATTACTTTCTTCTTCTCATCCACAGGGGGGAGAGGAATCTGAATGTTAAACGAAAAAATCACATTAGTCAAAATCGTTGAGTGGAAAGGTGAGTAAGACCAGATATTGGTAGGTTTCTTCATTAAAACATAACCTTGATCCTCCTCATTTTATCGGTAAACGTGGAGTTGAATTCAAAATGATCAGTGGGAGAGATGGTTTTCGTGCTTGGCACCTTATTAAGGATTTTATACTTCGCACATGATAACGAATGCAAAAGTCTAATTACTTATAATGTTTAGACTTTTGTTCTTAAGGCATGTATAAGCTAGCTAAGGTATCATATAATGTCATTAGGTAAACTAGAGCATTAATAAGGGTTATATATATAAGTCAAGGTAGGTATGTGTTGGTGAGCATCATTTGAATTTTATGTGTGTGTGTCAACTTTAGTTGAATTACAAAGTGTGAATTATATTGTGTATTGCATGTATGTATATTCATTAAGCCTTTGTGATATATTCAAATGTAGTTTACATGCTTAAAAAAATTTAGTTGTTTAGGCTCACATTCGAATATGGAAAATGTGCTGAATTATGATGTATACTTATATATATATATATATGTATTTGGCTTGTGAGATTTGCTTAATTTGATTGAGTGTATGGAATTATCAAACTTGGTTTGTGTTATGTAACGAATAGGAAATTTTATATATGAGACTTTGTTTATGCGGCCAAATAAATAAATGTGTATGTAATGTGCAATGAATTTGTATATATTCGACAATGTGGAAATAGGTTTCAAACCATATGAATTCGGTCATAGTAGGAAGTTATTATGAGATGATATTTAGATCATGCTTATTTTTATCTATTAGACGAATAGTTTAATAGCTCGGTATGGTATAAATTTAAAGATATGGCAATTAAGGTTTATTGTATTTTATTATTGGTATGTAATAATAATATGTATTTGTTGTAACTAATTATGTTCATCAATGACTATAATATATATATATATATATATATATATACATAGCTTAATTTAATATGTTAAGTATGCTTTACACCTTTGTGAAAGTGTTTATGATCGTGTCTATTGATAAGCATAATTAACTAAGGCTGATTGACTGAATAAGGGTTGTGGCTTTTTTGGTAATGCCCGTAACTCTAATCTGGCGACGGATACGGGTTAGGGGTGTTATATTCGATTGGTATTAGAGCTTACGGTTTAGTCGATTCTAGGACTACCGTAGCGCGTGAGAGTCTAGCTATACATGCCTTAAATATTTATACGATAGTGCGTTGACTTCTGACGTTTAAAATTGTGTTTTATATAGTAAATGGATCCCGACAGAGCTATAGCTGATGATGTAGAGAGTGTAGCGCCTGATCTTGCACGTGGATCAGCGCCGGTAGACTCTCGACCTATCTCGGTAGCCATGAAGGGGAGGCTAAACAAGCCTTCTACCAGATGATGAATGAATGGTTTACCCAATTTATTCAGACTAACCCTGCTGTACAACAACCTCCACCCCCGAATAATCCAACTCCGATACCTTCAGCACCTCCGATGATAGATTCGATGAGATCTAGTAGGCCTCCTGTTGATAAAATCAAAAAAATTTGGGGCCGAAGAATTCAAAGCTAATGATGATGATGACGCAAAGAGAGCTGAGATGTGGCTTGATAACACTATTCGGGTACTTGATGAGCTATCCTGTACTCCAGATGAATGCTTGAAATGTGCTATATCTTTACTACAGGACACTGCATATCACTGGTGGAATACACTAGTAGCAATGGTTCCGAAAGACAAAGTGACTTGGGATTTCTTCCAGATCGAGTTTCGTAAGAAATATATCAGTCAGAGATTTATTGATCAGAAATGAAAAAAATTTCTGGAACTGAAACAGGGTCGTATGACTATGACTGAGTATGAGCGGAAGCTTGTCAGATTGAGCCGATATGCCCGAGAATGTGTATCAACTGAAGCCATTATGTGCAAAAGATTTGAAGACGGTCTGAATGAAGACATAAAGTTGCTAGTTGGTATACTTGAAATCAAAGAGTTCGTGGTACTTGTTGAGTGAGCTTACAAAGCTGAAGAGCTTGGAAAAGAGAAAAGAAAGGCTGAAATAGAAGTTAGAGACACTCGTAAAAGATCATCGAGTAAGACTTTCCCTTCTGTATCTAAAAAGTTCAAAGATGACTTTGGCCGACATAAAGCTACTTCAGACATGTCTAGAAGAGATCAACCTCCAGTGGGTTCTCGAGCTACTTCAATGGCCAGTGCTGGTAATGCCCAGCAAAATCGAGTCGAATGCAAGCATTGTGGTAAATGGCATTCTGAGAGTTGTAGATTCCGTGATCGGTCCTGCTTTAAATGTGAACCGTCGAATCATTTTATCAGAGAGTGCCCGATGTTAACCGAGTAAAATACGGCCCAGAATATCGGATCGAGTAATGTATCAGTGCAAGGAAGACCACCTAGGCATTCGGAAAATGTAAGTGGGAGTCAGAAAGGAACTAAAGATACTGCAGTTTGATCAGAGGCTCGTGCACCAGCTAGAGTATATGCTATTCATGCTAGAGAGGATGCTTCTTCCCTAGATGTTATCACTGGTACTTTCACTCTTTATGATACTATTGTGATTGCATTGATTGATCCTGGTTCGACTCATTCATATGTGTGTGAAACTTTCTAGTAAGACTCTGCCTGTTGAGTCTACTGACTTTTTGATTCGTGTGTCCAACCCCTTGGGTCGATGTGTACTCGTTGATAAAGTGTGTAAAGGTTGCCCATTGATAATTCGGGACTCATGCTTTCCAAATGATTTAATGTTCTTGCCTTTCGACGAGTTCGATATAATTCGAATGGATCGTTAACTTTGCATGATCTTTGTGGCGAATTGCAAAAGAAAGGCTATTGGTTTGAGATGTCGAGCGGTGAGATTATCCGGGTTGAATCTAATGTTCTGAATGGGTTACCGGTAATAATATCCTCGATGTTAGCTCGTAAGTATGTGAGAAAAGGATGTGAAGCTTACTTGGCCTATGTGTTGGATAATAAAGTGTCTGAAAAATAGATTGAATAAGTACCAGTTGTGTGTGAATACCCAGATGTATTTTCTGAAGAATTACCGAGTTTACCACCAGTTCGATAGATTGAGTTTGGTATTGAACTAATACCGGGGATGACTCTGATTTCAATAGCCCCGTATCGGATGGCACCTACTGAGTTGAAAGAGTAGAAGGCACAGTTGCAAGAGTTGACAGATAGGGGCTTTGCATGATCGAGTTTCTCTCCTTGGGATGCACCAGTTCTATTTGTGAGAAAGAAAGATAGGAATATGCGAATATGTATTGATTATCGGCAGTTAAATAAAGTGACAATAAAGAATAAATACCTGTTGCCTTGAATTGATGACTTGTTTGACCGGTTGAAAGGGCTTGATGGTTTCAAGATAGATCGAGATCGAGTTATTATCGATTCTTGAGTCGAGATTCGATGTGTTAAAGACGCATTTGAGCGAGTACGGACATTTTGAGTTCCTGGTTATGCCTTTTGGACTTACTAATGCACCTGCTATTTTTATGAATTTGATGAATCGGGTTTTTAGACAGTATTTGGATCAGTTTGTGGTAGTGTTTATAGATGATATCTTAATCTACTCCCAAGATGAAACCGAACATGCCGAGCATTTGAGATTGGTGCTACAAACTTTGTGAGATCAACAGTTGTATGCAAAGTTTAGTAAGTGTGAATTCTAGATGAATGGAGTCAGCTTTTTGGGTCATGTTGTTTCAGCGTCAGGTATTCGGGTTGATCCAACAAAATATCAGCTATACTTGATTGGAAGCCACCAAAGAATGTTTCTAAAATTCGAAGTTTTCTGGGACTTGCTGGATACTACAGACGATTTGTAAAAGGTTTTTCCATGATGCTACACTTTTGACAAAGTTACTACAGAAAGATGTCAAGTTTGAATGGACGAAAAGTGTTAGAAAAGTTTTGATCAGTTGAAAGCTCTTTTGACCGAAGCTCAAGATTAATTCAGCCTGAATCGGGTAAAGAATTTGTCGTGTACAGTGATGCTTCTCTGAATGGTTTGGATTGCGTCTTAATGCAAGAAGGTAAAGTAGTAGCCTATGCTTCGAGACAGTTGAAGCCTCATGAAAAAAATTATCCGACTCATGATCTGGAATTAGCGGCCATTGTGTTCGCGTTGAAGATTTGGCGTCATTACTTATTCGGTGAGAAATGCCATGTTTATTCAGATCACAAGAGTCTGAAGTATTTGATGACTCAGAAAGATTTGAACTTGAGACAACGCAGATGGTTAGAGCTGTTAAAAGATTATGAATTAGTGATTGACTACCATCTAAGGAAAGCCAACGTTGTTGTGGATGCCTTAAGTCGAAATCATTGTTTGCTCTTCGTGTGTTGAACGCACATATGGTTATGTCTGGTGATGGTTCGATCATAGCCAAGTTGAACGCAAGATCATTGTTTATTCAGCAAATTTGTGATGCACATAAAATTGATAAAGATATGATTGCTAGACGAGTTCAGTGTGGAAATGATGCAGAGTCAGAGTTTCGAATTGATGAAAATGATTGTTTGAACTTCAAAAGCCGAATATGTGCTCCGAAGAATGTGGATTTGATTCAGATGATTTTGAACGAGGCTCATAATAGTCGATTGTCGGTACATCCGGGAAGCACGAAAATGTATAATGATTTGAAACAGTTTTATTGGTGGCCTGGTATGAAACGGGATATATCTGAATTTGTTTCAAAGTGTTTAATTTGTCAACAAGTAAAAGCCGAACATCAGGTGCCTTCAGGGTTACTTCAGTCAATCATGATACCTGAATGGAAATGGGATAGAATTACTATGGATTTTGTATCCGGTTTGCCTACGACACCGAGCAAGAAAGATGTAGTTTAGGTTATAGTGGATACATCGACTAAATCGACTCACTTTGTTCCAATTAAATGCAGTTATTCGCCGATAAACTTGTTGAAATGTATGTATCTCAAATTGTGAGATTACATGGTGTCTTAGAGTTCTATTGTTTGAGACAGAGACAGAGATTCACATCGCGATTTTGGAAGAAGTTACAAGATGCTTTAGGTACTAAACTCCACTTTAGCACGACCTTCCATCCGTGATACTGAGCGGTCAGTCTGAACGAACCGTTCAGATACTTGAGGACATGTTGAGATGTTGCGTTCTTGAGTTCGAAGGTACGTGGGAAAAGGTACTTACCTTTGATTGAATTTGCTTATAATAACAGTTTTCAATCTAGTATCAAAATGGCACCATACGAGGCTCTTTATGGCATAAGTGTAAATACTACCGTTGTATTGGACCGAGCTCGGTGAAAACAAGATACACGGGGTTGATTTAATTAAAGAGACTGAACAGAAAATGGCTATAATCAGAGATAGTTTGAAAGCTGCCTCAGATCGTCAAAAGTCCTATGCTGATTTGAAACGTAAAGACATTGAGTTTCAGGTTGGAGATCGGGTATTTTTGAAAGTTTCTCCGTGGAAGAAAGTACTCCGATTTGGTCGAAAAGGCAAACTAAGTCTGAGATTCATCAGACCGTATGAGATCATCGAACGTATCGGGCCTGTTACTTATAGATTAAAGTTACCTTCTGCATTAGAAAAGATACACAACGTATTTCATGTTTCGATGCTCTGTAGGTACAGATCAGATCCATCACATGTGATTTTTCCATCTGAAATTGAAATCCGATCCGATATGACGTACGAGGAAGAACCGATCCGTATTTTAGCCCGTGAAATGAAAGAGTTAAAAAACAAGAAAATTCCATTAGTGAAAGTACTATGGAATCGACATGGAGTTGAAGAGGCTATGTGGGAGCCTGAGGATTGAATGAGGTAACAATATCTGACTTTGTTTAACGGTAAGATTTTCGGGGATGAAAATCCCTAAGGGAGGAGAGTTGTAACAGTCCGAATTTGACCTTAATTGGAATGGTGGTTTTGGGACCACGAATCTGAGTCCGAGAAATATTTAAATAGTATATTCTGTGTTTACTATATGTGAATTAATGTGTGTGAAAGTTTCGTAAGAAAATTTAATCATTTATGTGTTTAATTTAGAAAAAGGATTTAATTGCGTAAAAGGTAAAAGTTTCAAACTATAGTGAAATGCACTAAAATGATTATGGCTTTTCAATATGGGGCATCAAAAGGGAAATTAACCCATTTTTATGTGTAGTATATGTATATGTTAATTATATTATATAATAAGGGTATTTTTGTACATTGGTTAATATGTTATTTTAGTTAAAAGAAAACATGAAATAAAAACTTTGCTCTTCATCTTTTCATCACCGAAATAAGAAAGAAAGAAATAGGAGTGTGAGCTTGTTCATTCGGCCATAACTCAAGCTTAAATCGGATCAAGAACAAAGAAAAACGAATTTGGATCGGGGAAAGACGAAGGTTATCGAATAGCCGGCCTACGTTGTCCATCGATAGTCGAGGTAAGTCCTTAAGCAAATATATGTCAAAGAGTTATTTATGAAGTTAATCAAAGTTGAAATTGGAAATTTTAAGAAAGAAATATATGAGATTGCCGAATGTGGTAGTATAGTATTGGAATTAATTAATTTTTGTTTAAAGAAATGTGATTAAGCATGTTCGGTTTGATATGTGGAAGTAAAATGAAGTATATGTGATGTTTGTGATTTTAGCATTAAGCAATATGTATTGAATGGTTAATTGTGTTGATATCAAGCTTGAGCCTAGCGTGCCTTGTCTTGGGTGATCTATATCGGGCTTTATGCCTAGCAGGCCTTGTGCCGGTGAATTATTTAGGGCTTATTGCCTAGCAGGCTTAATGCCGGTGTTTAAACTTAGAACCTTGAGTCTAGTAGGCCTAGTGCTGGTGTGTGAGATTCGGGCTAATGTCTAGCAGGTTCTAAACCGGTGAGTTGCCATTTCAAGCTTAGATTATGTGCTAATAAAGTCATGAAATAAATCTTGTATGCCTAATCATGTGGAAGTGAATCCGTTAATTCGGCTACAAGGTATGTGTTATTCATATATATGTGTTATATGTGTGTATATATATATGTGTGTGTGTGTATGTGATGCTATTAAGTAAATGAAATGATGAGAGAAATGCGATATACAATTGATAGATGGGAAAAGAAATATGAACTATGCTATGAGAAAATTTGGTTATATGAAAGCATAAGTGGTTATAGGTATTCGTATAGGCATATTGATATGTATGATTTTGTGCTATATATATAAATATTCTGTAATGTTATATCTTGGTAAATAAATGAAAGTTGACAGGTTAAGTGAGGTAGGATATTCGGCTATGATGCATTTATAATTTAAGCCGTGTTATTCAATGTCATGAATTGGTTGTTTAAGATGCCTGGATAATTGAATGATATAATGTGATTGCTTAAGACTTACTAAGCTAGTGAGCTTACTTTGTATGTGTTCATTGTTCGTTTTATAGATTCTAATCAAGCTTCGAGCTCTGGGGACCGTCACTGAAGTCATTCACACTATCGGCTCATGTTGGTACTTATAATGTTTAGACTTTTGTTCTTAAGGCATGTATAGGCTAGCTAAGTTTTTGAATGATATGTTGATAATGTATTTAAGCCATGCGAAAGTGGCTAGTTGTTAATTAATAATGTTCGATGGCATACTTTATCTTTGATGTAATTTGCGTATGCTTGGCTTGGACGATAATTGAGGATGTAGTATGAATGTTCATGCCAAATAGCTATGTTTGTATACGGTAATTGCCATGAGGTCTTTTAGTATATGTTTTGTTAACTTTTGAAAAGTGTACATGAGTAGTGAAATGTCAGGTATGGAATGAGTTTTGATATGTAAGACTTTCGATTGTGTATCATATAATGTCATTAGGTAAACTAGAGCATTAATAAGGGTTATATATATAAGTCAAGGTAGGTATGTGTTGGTCGAGCATCATTTGAATTTTATGTGTGTGTGTCAACTTTAGTTGAATTACGAAGCGTGAATTATATTGTGTATTGCATGTATGTATATTCGGCCAAGCCTTTGTGATATATTCAAATGTAGTTTACATGCTTAAAAAAATTTAGTTGTTTAGGCTCACATTCGAATATGGAAAATGTGCTGAATTATGATGTATACTTTTATATATATACATATATGTATTTGGCTTGTGAGATTTGCTTAATTTGATTGAGTGTATGGAATTATCAAACTTGGTTTGTGTTATGTAACGAACTGGAAATTTTATATATGAGACTTTGTTTATGCGGCCAAATAAATAAATGTGTATGTAATGTGCAATGAGTTTGTATATATTCGACAATGTGGAATAGGTTTCAAACCATATGAATTCGATCATAATAGGAAGTTATTATGAGATGATATTTAGATCATGCTTATTTTTATCTATTAGATGAATAGTTTAATAGCTCGGTATGGTATAATTTTAAAGATATGGCAATTAAGGTTCATAGTATTTTATTATTGGTATGTAATAACAATATGTATATTGTGTAACTAATTATGTTCATCAATGACTATAATATATATATATACATAGCTTAATTAATATATTAAGTATACTTTACACCTTTGTGAATACTTGTTTATGATTGTGTCTATTGATAAGCATGATTAACTAAGGCTGATTGACTGAAAAAGGGTTGTGGCTTTTCTGGTAATGCCCGTAACTCTAATCTGGCGACAAATACGGGTTAGGGGTGTTACATTTATGGGTACGCCAACCCCAACGAGAGGAGCAACTCTTGGGATATGCTTCGTAGAGTGGGAGCTACGGCCAAGGAGGAATGGGTGGTGGGTAGGGATTTTAATGCCATGCTGAATGACGCTGATAAGGAGGGTGGGAATAGGATCGTGAGGGCGCATATAAACGAATTCAGAGATGTGATGGATGATTTGGCCCTCATGGATATTAATCCGGATAGCGGGTGGTTCAGCTGGGTCAATAACAGGGATGGTGATAGGCTGATCAATGAGAGACTTGATAGATTTCTCACGTCGATTTCTACAGTGGAAAAATATCCCTTTATTGCTTTTATTATCATAAGGCAAACACATTCGGATCATGATGTTATTTTATTTGATTTGAGTGGACGTAAACCTAGAAGTAATCCCATTGATAATAGGCTGCGGTTTCGTTATGAGCAATGCTGGGCGAAGGAAAATGATGGTAAGAGAATTATTAATAATGCTTGGAATAGTGATGTGGGAAGCTACGATAACAAAGTTTGGATAGGGTTCATGAGTTCCTGGGCCCTTGACAGCAGAATAAACACTAAAAATGAATAGAGATATTCGTAGGTTAAAGGATAATATTAACAGAATCATTGACTCGTCCAACAGAGGGATAGTGCGAAGAGATTGAAGGAGACGCATTGCAAACTAGATTATCTCTATGCAAGGAAGGAGAATATTAGGCGCAAAGATCGAGGGCCTAATGGCTTAAAGAAGGCGATAGAAACACTAAGTTCTTTCATGCAAAAGCCACAGACAGGTTAAAGAATAATATGATTGAAAAACTTAAAGATGGTCATGGTAATTGGGTCACAAATAGCAAGGATATTTGCAATGTTGCTAAAAACTATTTTTGGAATCTTTTTTGGTCCAATGGCAAGGATATCAACCATCATGATTTGGGTTATATTAATGATTGCATTACTAGGAAGAATAATGAGTGGCTTATGATGGGGTATACTGAGATTGAAGTTTTTCAAGCCATCAATCAGATGGACCCTCGTAAAGCCCCTTGCGTCGATGGTCTCTCTAGAAGCTTTTTTAAGCAGCACTGGGACATTGTATGTAACAACACAATTTAGGGCCTAGTCGGAATAGTGGTGCGAGATCACAAATTCAAGTTAGTAAAATAAGTTTTTAAGGTATTTGAGATGTTTGCATGATATTATGAAAGTTTTATGAAATTGGCATTAAAGGGATCCATTAGGACTAAATTGCAAAATTTGAAAAATATGAGATTCTAGAAGCTTTTTGTATGAAATAGCTTTGGATTATTAATTAGAAGTCCTTAAATAGCAATTTGCCCAAATTATAATTTTTGGACAAAATTGGACATGAGTTAGAATTTTATGAAGAATTAGTGGTAAGGGTATTTTGGTCATTTACCAATTAAATGATTAAAAAGGGAAAAAGATGATAAAAATCTTATTCATCTTCTTCCCCAAGTGCCAAAAAATAGAGAGACTCCATAGCTAGGTTTTTTTAATTTTTTAAAGCTTGCAAGTAGGTGTATACTAACTCCGTTTTTAATATTCTTAGTATTTTTGGAGTCCTCGTATTATGAATTAGCTATTTATAGCTATAAGTTGAGCTAGAATTCATGTCCATAAAAATACCCATGCATGACATGCTTGTAAAATGATGTTTTATGGAAGATTATGAGAGTTTGATGTTAGATAAACATCTTTTCCTAAGTGAATTTCATGAAAAATGTTAGTATGGACTAATTTGTAATAGTTATGAAATTGGTCATACATAATAGAAATAGTGAGAATTGATGATTGATATAGTAGAGAAAATGAATCAGCTAAGCATGAAGTTTAAGAAATTTGAATGAAAATCACTTTACGAGCCTAGGGGCAAAAGTGTAATTATGAAAAAGTTTAGGGGTAAAATAGAAATTTTGCCAAAGTATGAGTTATAAGTCAATTTAGTCAATATGAGTATTAAATGAGCTAAATTATTATTATAGATCAAGAGAAACAACTCTCGGACCGAAACCGAGGCAAGAATAAAGTTGAGGACTAAATTGCAATATATACATACATTTTGTACATTGAGGTAAGTTTGTATTAGCCATTGAAGCACACATGGAATTTTTAAGTCAAATCATACGAGATTACAATCCCTACATTTTTGGGGCATTACAATCGACTTAAATAATTTAGAATCGATATAGCCAAGAAAAGCTATCAGTTTAGCAGGCAATCTAAAATGATTATAATCTCGAGATAATGGGTCCCAATGGATAGTTAATGATGAAGTCCATCCAAACTTTTACCTCTTCAATATCATCTTTTGTTTTCTTATTCGGTGTATCTAAATTAGGTAAAAAATTTACTCGACCATCCGAATATATAATTAAAAAACACTTACTTGAGTATTCCATGTAGATGTTTTTGCACCTCATTTCACCACTTTTTCTAGTTCAAATATGAGCAACATTTTGAAATATCTTTAAAAATTTTCTTTTAATATAATTAAACCACCTAGCCTCACTCATTTATGAAGACCTACGTTTCCACTCCCTCTCCTTTTTGTTAAAATGCGTTACTACATTTTAGAATTTTCTAATATGAATAACTATTTGTTTTCATAGTATGGAAGTTTGTGACATCTCAATATGTCATCGTCATTGTGATGCTCAGCCATAAATTTGTATATCCGCAAAGCTACCTTTTTTCAATTTAAGGAAGAAAACTCGAGCGAATTTCTTTGCTTGAAAACTTTAAAACCCCCTGATACAGACAAAAGGGTGGCTTTTCGAATGTATAAATTTTTGGCTAAGCATCACAATGACGATGACATACTAAGGTATCATCGACTTTTATGCTATGAAAATGAATGGTTGCTCGTGTTAGAACATTCTAAAAACATAGTAACATATTGTAATAAAAAGTAGAGGGAGTGGAAACGTAGGTCTTCACACAGGAGTGAAGCTAGGTCATTTACTTATTTTAGAAGAGATTTTTTTAAAGATTTTTCAAAATGCTTTGGGCTAGAAAAAGTGATGAAAGGAGGTGCAAAAACATCTACACGGAATACTCGAGTAATTGTTTGTTAATTATGGATTCCAATGGTCGGGTAAAATTTTTACCAAATTTAGATACATCAAATTCTAGAATGCAATATGCCTATAAATTGCTACTTTTACCATTCAAAAGTGCAAATAGATGGTGTTGGTTTTCCGTTTATGAATTCGTATTGATTTTCCTAGATATATGTACTGATATAATTGCACATATGCTGCACAAGTTTTGAACTTCAATTATTATATTTTAAAATATGAATTAAAATATGATAATTGATAATTGCATATATGTAACACCCCAAACCCGGCCCATGAGTCCTGACCGGATCTGGTATGTCACGGTGTAAAATAATTTGAGGCATTTTGAGTGTTTGGTGAAAATTTGTTAAAATTTGGCTAAGGTTTTAAAACGGTGTTTGAAACTCAGTTGGGCTTTTTATAAATACAGTTGGGTTGATAAACCCTTTTGAAAACGGTTGATCATGTAGCATTTTAAAATTGTTAAAGTTATAGTTGACTTGGTTAAATTTTTGTTACCCGATGGTAACATCTTCGAAAACCTGTAGAAGTTTATTAAGTTTGAAAAATTACTTTTAACCGGTTCAATTAATGTTTATAAAATTCCATTTGTAATATAACATAAGTAAAATAAAACAGTAAGATAAACATCCAAAATAATAATAGCGGCCTTATTACAATCCCAAAATAAAAACTTAGAAAGTAAATAATATTAACTTTAATAAAATGAATTTAAATCCATCGACAAGCATGGCCGCATCGAGTCCTCTCCGGCTCCTTCTCCGCGTTCTACTCACCTGTAAAATGTTAAGGGAAAGGGGGTGAGTCACCAAGACTTAGTGTGTAATCCCCCACCCGGTAAAGCAACTCATACACAAGTCATTAATAAACATGCACATGCAACCCAACCTAACCATCCATACTCCTTAACTACCCCGTGTGGTCAAAACCACTGGTGGTCAAAACCACTGGTGGTCAAAACCACTGATGACTTAGAGTCGCAAATCAAATGATGGGGCCAACCCATCGTGTGGTCAAAACCACTGATGACCATAGGTCACAAATAATCTGATGGGGCCAACCCATCTTGTGGTCAAAACCACTGATGACCATAGGTCACAAATAATTTGATGGGGCCAACCCATCTTATGGTCAAAACCACTGGCGACAGTCCATAAAATCATCCCCCTCCTCTCATCAACCCCACCATCACATGCTTATACATCAATTATCATATTTCATGTCATAGCATTTAATATCATGTGATGGCATGCAAATCGTATATCAAAAATTACAAGTTAGGGGACTTACCCGGAATCCATGCTTAAGCCCACAAGCATATATCATAGATCACTACAATAATTTTTAACAAGGCAACAATAAAGCAAAGTTTACTAATAAACTGTGTAAATAGTTTACACACCTGTTTCTACCGAAATTCCTAGATCCCGAAGATTCGATCTACGATGCTAGATCTTTAAACGAATTTGATTCCCAAACAAATCCCGAAATCATCACTTGATTAAGACTCTGCCGAAATTCCTTAGATCTGAAATCCCAAAATTGATCTCTTGCTTTCTTTAAGGATGTCGAAATTCCTATATATGTTAGATTTAATCTAACATTAAAACATAAACATGGCCTTTGGCGAAATATACATATATCTTACCTTAAATCTTTTAAATCCGAAACTCTCTTCTTGATTAATGGAGATGCCGAAATACCTTAGATCCAAAATCAAATTCACCTTCCATATTTCGATCAATAAGATATAGGAGGATTAGACTAACTTTCGCTTAAAAGAAAGGAATACAATTATAACTATAGATCCTTACCCTTTATATTGAAATCGAGATCCCTCCGACACCACTTCAGAGATTCGACTTAAAGACTTGATGAACAATCGGCTATGATCCCTTTATGTATTCGGTTTCAAAGATGAAAGAAGAGAGGAATAATAGGCTTAGAAGGAATCGGCTAGGATGCTAAAAGAGAAGAGGAAAAAGAATGGATGCTCAAGAAGAATTTCGACAGAGGGAGAGGAGAAAGAATATTTGGCAAAAGAAAAGAGAGGGAGAATGAATAATTAATAGCCCTAGTCTCATCCTTTTATAGCCGAAATTAGGCCAAGAATCCTTTGCTTGGCCACTACTCTTTTTTATGTGATAACTTTATCTCTTTAATTTTAAAACAAATAAAGTATAATCCTTATTATCTTCTAATTAGCCGAATTTAAAAGAGAGTGAAACTCCTCTTTTGCAAGTCTTGTGCCATCCACCTCTTGGGCTTCTAGAAGCAAAATTAAAACTTATTTTATTTGCTTCCATGTGACTTGAACTCAGGCCCAACACCCTTGTATGTGGCGCCATTTCCAAAGGCCTTAAGTGGCATTTTTAGGCCACTTTTCCAAGCCTGTTTGTGTGTCAAATTTCACGTACTTTTTCTTTTAAGGCCTCCTTGCCTTAATTACCTCTTTTAAACTTTAAAACTCGACATTTCTAAGTCATTTCTAGGTTTTTAAAAATTTTCGTTCGGCTCTGTAAACTTGACATTTCTTAGGTTTCCTAAAATGTTTACTTTCCTCTTTTAGCTTAGTTTCCAAAATGTTCACTTTCCTAATTCAGCTTAGTTTCCAAAATATTCACTTTCCTCTTTTAGCTTAGTTTCCAAAATGTTTACTTTCCTCTTTTAGCTTAGGTTTCCAAAAATTTTCAAAATTTATTCAAAACTCATAAAACATGTCATTTCGTACATTTAAGCCAAAAATGCATAGGCCCTTTTTTAGGATGTTACAATATATGCTGCACAAGTTTTGCATATATGCTGAATTTTATAATATGCTTTCACATCAAGCACATTTCTCTTTATGAGATAATCCAAATTAATAAAGAAGTGGCCATCGGAATCCGTAATGAACAAACACTTACTCGGGTCTTCCTTGTGGATGTTTTTGTACCTCATTTCATCATTTTGTCTAGCCCAATTATGAGCAGCATTTTCAAATATCTTTAAAATATTTATTCTAATATAAGTAAACCACCTAGCCTATAACACCTCTAACCCGTATCAACTGCCGGAACAGGATTACGGATTATTACCGAAGTTTACAAAATAATAGCAGATAATTCATGTCATTTAATATTCATATCCGAAACTAATCATATCATCCCTTAAATGGACCCTTGAGGCCCAATTTAAGCATTAGAAATAATTCGGGACTAAATGGAGATCTTAGAAAATTTTTCGCAAAATTTCAATTTTTTCTTATATACAAGGGTCACAAACTGTGTGTGTAAGCGTGCTCACACTCACAATAATAACACCTAAATTAGGGGTTATTTGTAATTTAAATAAATTCCATGTGGACTTCAAGAAATAAACCAATATGATTTTTTTTGGCATGATTTAGGGTCTAAAAATAACTCGAGCTAGGCCTGATCCAGTAATAAAAAAATTTATTATTAAGTGTGTAAAAGGAAGAAGCTAGGTTAGTTAGGGCTTTAATAAAATTTTGGACAAGTTATGTCACAAAGGATGGGCTCAGTATAAGTGGCGAGGTGCGCCTAAGGGTTGCTAGGGGTCTTGGGTTCGATTCATGAAGCGAAGGAGAAATTTTTTTGGGGCATTAAAGGAAGGGCCCAGATAAGAAAGGTGTTAAATAAATTTTGAGTAAGGAACGGATATGAAAGGCGGTGGGCGGAGTGGTGAGGCGCTACTTAAGAGGGCTTTGGCAAGGGACTCGGGTTCGAGTCAAGACGAGCGATCTGGGGATTTTATTTTGGGCTTTGGCGCTAAAAGGAAAAAGGGCTCGTAAGGCTTTATATTTAAATGATTTTGTAAATTGACATGAAAGTCAATTGGGAGAGTTGGTTAGGCGCTTAAAGGGTGGGGGCTACTGCTGCTCTCCTACAAGAGGTCGCAGTTCGAACCTCGTGCCCTCGCACCTTGTGTTTTTATTTTTTCTTTTCCTTCAATACAATTTGGCGTTGGAGGGAGTTAGCGACATATAGGACTCCTAATTAGGCATATTTTTATGTCATAATCGGTTGGAAGAGGGGAATTTTAGTGTTTTACTTTCTATTAAATTGTTGAGGGATTAGGAGATTAAAGGTATGATAAAGTTAGATTTATTTTTGATAATTAAGAGCTGGAATTATCACCTAAAAGAGAGGAATTGGCCAACAATAGGACTCTTTAGGGGCTGTCCATACTGCTTTTATTTGGCAAAAGAGTGCCAAAAATTCAACCAAAATTCTTCTTTTCTCTCCAAATTTATCATTGAAATCTCCATTGTTTCATAGCCAAAACCATTCAAAATTCCAGCTTCTCTTCTCTTACAAGTGAATATACCCCTCAAAAGAGAAAATTTCCAGCAAACTCTTTCTCTTCTTCCTCTTTCTTTGTCTTTAAAATCTCCTTAAACTCTTAGCCAAAATTGTTCGAAAATTCCAACCTTTGTTGTTTCTCTTCACGAATACACCTCCTCCCTCACAAAATTTCCAGCCCTTCCAATCGTGCATTAGGTCAATATCATATCTCCAACAAGGTCTTGCCAATTTTCAATAAGTGTAGTAAGGGTAATCATCTCTTTTGGAATTAAAATTATGGCCTACGATTCAGTATTAACTTGATTAAAACCAATTGTAGGGAAGTTTTCGGATTTTATTTTCCAAGGGACTAATTAAGGCTTCGGGATTTGTTAGGAAATCAAATCCATTTAAGGTAAGTCCCTTTGATACTACTTAGTTTGGCAGAATAGGCCTAATGTCCCTAATTATGTTAATGGCTAATTATAGGTTAAGAGATCTAATGTTATAGATAGGCTTTTCGGGATCTAGGAGTACTGGGTAGAAACAGTGTGAAGATCTCAATACACACTTTATTAATTTCATGACTTTATTGTTTGCTTTAATCTTTTGGTTGTGATTAGCTTGTGGCATAATCATGGATTTCTGTAAGTCCCTAACTTGTGATTTTGATGTATGATTTGTATACCATCACATGACATTAAATGCTATGACATGATATATGAAAATTGTTATAAAAGCATGTGATGGTGGGATTGATGAGAGGAGGGGATGATTTTTGACTGTCACCATGTTTTGACCACAAGATGGGTTGGCCCCATCGATTATTTGTGACCTATGGCCATCGTGGTTTTGACCACAAGATGGGTTGGCCCCATCGATTATTTGTGACCTATGGTCATCGATGGTTTTGACCACAACGATTGAATATTTGCGACTAAGTCCCGGTGGTTTGGTACCACCATGGTTTTGACCACACATGATAAATTGTGACCTATGGTAATCGGTGGTTTTGACCACACGATGGGTTAGCCCCATCATTTAAATTGTGACTTTAAGTCATCGATGGTTTTGACCACGGTGGTTTTGACCACACGGGTAGTTAAGGAGTATGGATGGTTAGGTTGGGTTGCATATGCATGTTCATTAATAAAATGTGTATGAGTTATATTTTTTCGGTGGGGATTTACACATCGAGCCTTGGTGACTCACCCTTCCTTAACATTTTGCAGATGAGTAGAACGCGAGATGGAGCCGAGAGGACTCGAGGCGCCATGCTTGTCGAAGGATTTAAATTCATTCTATTAAAGTCATTATTATTTATTTTCTAAGTTTTCATTTTGGGTTTGTAATAAGGCCGATAATTATTGTTGGATGTTTATTTTATTCATGTTACATTACTTAATGAAATTTTATAAAATTAATTGAACCTGTTAAAAGCAACTTTTCAAACTTAATAAATTTCTACGGGTTTTTAAAAGATGTTACCATCGGGTAACAAAAATTCACCACGTCAATCATGATCTTGAAAGTTCTTTAAATTTTAGATAATCAAACAATTTCAAAGGGTTGAACAACCTAACTATATTTATAAAAAGCCCAACTGAGTTTTCAAACACCGTTTTAATTCCTTAACCAAATTTCATCAAAATTTCACGGAAAATCAATGTCCTTCAAAATATTTTACTCGTGACATACCGGATCCGTTAGGGACTAATGGGCCGGGTTTGGGGTGTTACAAATTGGTATCAGAGCCCGGTTCAAAACTCGACTGTGGGGGGGCCCAAGGCCCAAAATGTTTGGTTTTTGGATAGTAGGCCTTATTATAATGTTTGAGAAATTGTTTTGGCTTGAACAAAGATGGCACCCAGTCTCCAAGCACCTATCCGCCTGTAAGTACTTCTATCAATTTTGTGAATTCTTTTGATAAGGGTAGAAGAAAAAATGGGAACGTAGATGCTAGAGTAGAATCTGTGAACCTAGGGCTAGCATACCCCAACTATGCATAAGATTTAATAATTACCTAAACAAACCACGTGAGTTGTCACTAAGCAAAAGATGTGGCAATTGTTATACGCATGTTCAGGATTGGATTCGGTGGAGGCCTGGTATTTAAGCAGTCCTCGTGACTCACCTCCTACTCACTTGAATCTTACCTGGTGCGTAGTAACGGTTCATCCTAGCTGAGACGACACACTCACAGGCTAAACTCGATAACTAAAACCCGAAAGGGATTAGCCGTTTTGTTTTTGAGGAAAATAAAACCTTGATTCAAAAAAAAAGAGACCAAAATACCCCTGGCTTGTAAATTACCAAAATACCCTCCGTATGAAAAAATCTTCAAAAAGAAATTTTCAAAATATCCTTCTTTTGTAAAATTACTTAGAACCCAATTTTTGGAAATTGTTTTGAGGAAATGCCCTGAATGTGAAAAATTACTAAAATACCCTTAGGGGTAAAATTACGAAAAATGCCTTTGAATCATGAAATTTCCAAAATACCCACGGTTTTAATCAAAAGTTTCATCACATGAAAAGTGCCCAAAAATCTTAAAATTCGAGAACGTCATGATTTTGTAAAATTACAAAATTGCCCCTAACCTACAAAATTACCAGAATACCCCTAGCTTTCAAAATTTTGCAATATCACTACTTTGGAAAATGCAATTCTTAAAAAGAACCCTCAAAGTTTTACAACTTTTGGAACATCCCGAATTTATCAAATTTTGCAAATTCACCCCGATTTGTAAAAAAATTACCGAAACGCCCCTGAGGTCCAAAATTATCGAAATGCCCCGGATTTCAAAATTTTTTAAAATACCCGGGAAATTAAGAGTTTTTAAAACAATTTTTGACAAAATCATCCGAGAACCTGTATTTTTGAAAAATTACGAAAATACCCCTGTAGGACAAATTACGAAAATACCCCTGGGTAGTGGAAAAACAATCACAACGAAATCAACAACGTCTCTTGGGAATGAATGAATGAAAGACTGTGTGTTTGTTTGATTACGAAAGAATCACTTCTAAAACTCCTATCATAAAATTTCTTCGCGGATAATCCAGTGAAACATGTACTAATACATAAAATTCTTAAACAGATAAACGCAGACGTTAGAAATAAGTTCTAAGGGACGTGAACTTAGAGATTGTGCCTAGGAAGTAAGATAAGAGCAGAGTGCGCAGCATAAGCGTAGTATGGTGAGTTAAGATGTACGACTATTTCGTTAGTAAGTAATTTCGAGGACGAAATTATTTTTAAGGGGGTAGAATTGTAACACCTAAATTAGGGGTTATTTGTAATTTAAATAAATTCCATGTGGACTTCAAGAAATAAACCAATATAATTTTTTGGCATGATTTAGGTCTAAAATAACTCGAGCTAGGCTGATCCAAAGAATAAAAAATTTATTATTAAGTGTGTAAAAGGAAGAAGCTAGGTTAGTTAGGGCTTTAATAAAATTTTGGACAAGTTATGTCACAAAGGATGGGCCTGGTATAAGTGGCGAGGTGCGCCTAAGGGTTGCTAGGGGTCTTGGGTTCGATTCGCAGAAGCAGCAAGGAGAAATTTTTTTTTGGGCATTAAAGGAAGGGCCCAGATAAGAAAGGTGTTAAATAAATTTTGAGTAAGGAACGGACATGAAAGGCAGGTGGGCGGAGCGGCTGAGGCACTACTTAAGAGGGGCTTTGGCAAAGGGACTCGGGTTCGAGTCAAGACGAGCGCATCTGGGGATTTTATTTTGGGCTTTGGCGCTAAAAGGAAAAAGGGCTCAGGTAAGGCTTTATATTTAAATGACGGGGTAAATTGACATGAAAGTCAATTGGGAGAGTTGGTTGGGGCGCTTAAAGGGTGAAATGCTGCTTTGCTCCTACAAGAGTCGCAGAGTTCGAACCTCGGGCCCTTCACCTTGTGTTTTTATTTTTTTCTTTTCCTTCAATACAATCTGGCGTTGGAGGGAGTTAGCGACATATAGGACTCCTAATTAGGCATATTTTTATGTCATAATCACCGGAAGAGGGAATTTTAGTGTTTTACTTTCTATTAAATTGTTGAGGGATTAGGAGATTAAATGAATGATAAAGTTAGATTTATTTTTGATAATTAAGAGCTGGAATTATCACCTAAAAGAGAGGAATTGGCCAAAGAATAGGACTCTTTAGGGGCTGTCCATACTGCTTTATTTGGCAAAAGAGTGCCAAAGTTCAACCAAAATTCTTCTTTTCTCTCCAAATTCTATCACGTGAAATCTCCATTGTTTCATAGCCAAAATCATTCAAAATTCCAGCTTCTTTCTCTTCTACAAGCTGAATATACCCCTCAAAAGAGAAAATTTCCACAAACTCTTTCTCTTCTTCCTCTTTTCTTTGTTTGCCAAAATCTCCTTAAACTCTTAGCCAAAATTGTTTAGAAAATTCCAACCTCGTTGTTTCTCTTCAGAATACACCTCCTCCCTCACAAAAATTTCCAGCCCTTCCAATCGTGCATTAGGCGAATATCATATCTCCAACAAGGTGCCGCCAATTTTCAATAAGTGTGGTAAGGGTAATCATCTCTTTGGAATTAAAATTATGGCCTACGATTCGTATTAACTTGATTAAAACCAATTGTAGGAAGTTTTAATTTTATTTTCCAAGGGACTAATTAAGGCTTGGATTTGTTAGGAAATCAAATCCATTTAAGGTAAGTCCCTTTGATACTACTTAGTTTGGCCGAATCGGCCTAATGTCCCTAATTATGTTAATGGCTAATTATAGGTTAAGAGATCTAACGTTATAGATAGGCTTTTCAGGATCTAGGAGTACCGGTAGAAACAGGTGTGTAAGATCTCAATACACACTTTATTAATTTCATGACTTTATTGTTTGCTTTAATCTTTTGGTTGTGATTAGCTTGTGGCATAATCATGGATTTCGTAAGTCCCTAACTTCCGATTTTTGATGTATGATTTGTATACCATCACATGACATTAAATGCTATGACATGATATATGAAAATTGTTATAAAAGCATGTGATGGTGGGATTGATGAGAGGAGGGGGATGATTTTTGGACTGTCGCCAGTGGTTTTGACCACAAGATGGGTTGGCCCCATCAGATTATTTGTGACCTATGGTCATCAGTGGTTTTGACGCACAAGATGGGTTGGCCCCATCAGATTATTTGTGACCTATGGTCATCAGTGGTTTTGACCACAACGATTGAATATTTGCGACTAAGTCCCAGTGGTTTGGTACCACCAGTAGTTTTGACCACACATAATATATTGTGACCTATGGTCATCAGTGGTTTTGACCACACGATGGGTTGGCCCCATCATTTAAATTGTGACTTTAAGTCATCAGTGGTTTTGACCACCAGTGGTTTTGACCACACGGGGTAGTTAAGGAGTATGGATGGTTAGGTTGGGTTGCATATGCATGTTCATTAATAAAATGTGTATGAGTTATATTTTTCAGGGTGGGGGATTTACACACTGAGTCTTGGTGACTCACCCCTTCCCTTAACATTTTGCAGATGAGTAGAACGTGGAGATGGAGCCGGAGAGGACTCGAGGCGGCCATGCTTGTCGAAGGATTTAAATTCATTCTATTAAAGTCATTATTATTTATTTTCTAAGTTTTCATTTTGGGTTTGTAATAAGGTCGATAATTATTGTTGGATGTTTATTTTACTCATGTTACATTACGAATGAAATATTATAAAAATTAATTGAACCGGTTAAAAGCAACTTTTCAAACTTAATAAATTTCTACGGGGTTTTTTAAAAGATGTTACCATCGGGTAACAAAAATTCACCACGTCAATCATGATCTTGAAAGTTCTTTAAATTTTAGATAATCAAACAATTTCAAAGGGTTGAACAACCCAACTATATTTATAAAAAGCCCAACTGAGTTTTCAAACACCGTTTTAATTCCTTAACCAAATTTCATCAAATTTTCACCAGAAAATCAATGTCCTTCAAAATATTTTACTCCGTGACATACCAGATCCGGTCAGGACTCATGGGCCGGGTTTGGGGTGTTACAACGGCCAAATGACATGCCCATATCTCAGGCCATGTGGGTATTCGATAAGAGGCACATAGCCGTGTCCCAGCCCATGTTCATACCCGTGTAACTCTCTGACTTAGGTCACATTGTTGCCACCACACCACGCAAGTCGTCGGCCGTGTGGTTAATTTTAATTTTTGAAATTTTTGTGTAGGTTTCACACGGCCAAGATACACGCCCGTGTTCTAGACCATGTGTTACACACGGCTGAGATACACTCCCGCGTCTCTGCCTGTGTGCTTAATTCTGAGATTCTGTTTCTCAATTTTAAGATCTTGAGGAACACGCCAAACCACACGCCTATGTGCATGCCCGTGTGTCACACACGATTGAGACAACGCTCGTGTGTCTACCCGTGTGGACTAAATAAAGCCATTTCCTAGCTTTATTTCTCACCCAAATTTGCCAACAACCTGCACCAATACTTGCAATCATATACCAACCAATTCAAGCATTATAACCAAACCAACTCTATCATCTAACATGACATATCATCACATGCATTCATGTTAATAATTTTACCTTTTATAAACATACATGTTTAACATAACTCAATTAAACCATACCAAACACATATGTATTTATCATGATTTAACCTTATAAATATACCAAAACAAACTATCACTAGCCATTCCAATGGCTAGATTATAAACAACCATTTACTAGCCAATAATTGGCCAAGTTAACCTATACATGCCATTATACCAAAATAAGTTTACTATTTATACCAAAACGAACTGGTGGATAGTGTGATGATACTCCGACCAATCTCCAACCTTTATGAGCTTTTGAGCACTATAAAATAGAGAAAACAAAACCTAGTAAGCATTTAATGCTTAGTAAGTTCGTATAACAAGAATTAAACTTACTAATAACATTCATTAAAATAAGCATTCAATAACATGCTTCCCAACAAATTGGCAATTTGCCTAATCACATACACCCAATTAAGCAAGTTAGTCACATAATTCACATGTACATTAAATAAGCATGGATAAGCTTATCATGCTACAAACTTTCAGGTATTTCAGAAGCAATCAAGACATAATTCTTTTAAATCTCGAAATTTTCTCATGTCAGGAGTTTTGCCCGTTGAATCATTGAAATTACAATGGATACTCAGGTAGTATACGCGAGGTATACAAATCAGTGATCCGTCAATTCATGTTCAGGGGTACCCGATAGGGCACATAATCAGGGAGCATATTCTCGAGCCACATTTATTAGGATGCTCAGATGAGCCAAGTAACAGGATGCTTATTTGGGCTAAACAGGAAACTCATAAGAGTTTTAATCAGGGAGCTCATAGAGCTTAACAGGTAACTCCTAAGAGTTATTATTAGGGAGCATCGAATAGCCATTTAACATGGAGTTCAAGTGAGCCATGTCAAGAAGCTCATAAGAGCCTATATCAGGACGCTCACGTAGAGCGGCGTTTGTGTCTGCATTATATGATGGATCACAGCCGATCAAATCATGTAACAAGACACTCACAAAGAGCTGCAGCAGTTTGCAACACATGTAGAATCACTACCGATCAAGATGCTCGTAGGAACTAAAACAGGATGCTCGAGAAGGCTTTTAACAGGATGCTCGTTCGAGCTATAATGTTCGCAACATATGCAGGACTATAATCAGTATAGGAAAATTATGTATCCATCGAATTCCATTATTCAAATGGAACTTAACATATTAAAGACATTTTCGGACATGTAATTATTTCATAAATTTATAACATTCCTATAACTCATATAATCACATACCATACTCAATTCAAGTATAAAATAAACACAATTTAGTTACACGAACTTACCTCGACACTTGTTCGTTTATAAAAGTCTACTAATCCGTTACTTTTTGTTTTCCTTGATCCAATTCTGTATTTGGTCTTTCCAGATCTATATAAATGAATTTAATCATCAATTCATTATATTTCATAGTCAATTGGATTCAATTTACATCCTAGGCAGAATGACCATTTTGCCCTATACTTTTCATAAATGACAATTGTCCTTAAACTCGTAAAATAAAATTCATGCAATTTAATGCTTATTCCAAGCCTAACCGATTTTTACATGTTACAATATCAACCCATGAATTTCACAAAAAAATAGAATTTTCCATGGGTTTTACCACTTTTTAGTTTAGTCCCTAAATCATAAATTCATCAAAATTCTCTTTACAAAAATTGTTTATCTATTAATAACTTTTCATTTTCTACCATAAATTTAAAATTTCAGCATATTCATCCATGGAAAAACTTTGATACTTTGATAACTTTTCAAATTAATCCCCAAAATAGATAGATTAAGCTATTAGATCTCAAAATATAAAAAATTACTAAAAATAGGACAAGATTACTTACCCAATTAAGTCAAGAAAGCTTGCTTTCTCTTTCCTATGGTTTTCATGTATTTGGGGATGAAGATGATATAAAATGATGATATTAAACCTTTATTTAATTTATCATCTTTTAATTCTTCCCACTTTCCAATTTCATCTTTTTCTTTTCTAATTTTCCATGGATGAATCGCCAAAATATCTACTAACTTTTCTTTAATGGTCTTATTAAGGAAGTCAAATTTTGAATTCCATAGTTATTTGATACTTATAGCTACTAGAACTTAACTTTTACATTTTATGCAATTTGGTCCTTTCCCTAATTACACACATAATCGATAAAATTTTCTTATCAGAATTTTCATATAGCATTCCTATCATAATGCAGACCATGAAATATTATTAAAATAAATTTTCTTTCTGACTCGGATTTGTGGTCCCAAAACCACTGTTCCGATTTCACTGAAATGGGTTGTTACATAGCCTCACTCCTGTGTGATGACCTACGTTCCCACTCACTCTCTTTTTTGTTGAAATATGTTACCACATTTTTAGAATGTTCTAACACGAGCAACCATTTGTTTGGCTATTTTATGAAAATGACCCTAAAATTTTGATTAATTACTTAAATGACCCCTTATTCTGATTATATACATAAATGACCTAAAATGAATAGTAAAAGTTGGTGTAGCCAAAGAGAATGGCGCACACAACATGCCACATCACCACCTAAATAAAAAAATTCAATTTTTGGTGTTGCCAAGGAGAATGGGGCCCATTGTATAAATCTGGGATATAATTCAATTGAAAAGCATTTGTGGGGCTTTAAAAAATAATCCTTTTTTTGTGGAGCCATTATGAATGGCACCACCACTTTTTACATATGAGGTACTTTTTTAAAAAAATTAAATATATATTATTTTCTTAGGTGGCTCCATTTAGAATGGCGCCACCAAAGGCATTGTACCTTTTTTTAAAATGTTTATTATTAAATATAAATTTAAATATAAAATAATATTTTATTTGGTGCAGCTATTCTTTTACTGTGACCAAATAACTATATATAACCCCAAAGTGGTAGATCAATCTAAGTTGAAGGAATTTTTTTACTTATATTTTGTTATAAGATGATTGGGAGAGAGATGTGGGCGTTTTTTATATATTTGTGTTTTTGCTTATTTAGTAATTTTTAAATTTGAAGGTATGTTTTGTTTAACGATAATCTAGTGGAGCTCCGACACCTGTAAATTTAATGGTTATTTGGATGCCAGTTATTTATTCGATAACAGGTTCAAATTGGTTATGTAAGAGTTTCCGTTGGCTGTGGTAGGGCAATAACGAGTTCAAATTGGTTATGCAGCCAATGAGTGGATTATTTGGGATTCCCTGGGTCAACGAGATGTTTGAAGGTTTCAAGGAATCCCAAATCGAATCACACAAGTGAGATCATCAATATCGTCAACATCCAACCTACAATTTAATAGCATTGAGAAGCTTGCACGGTTGACTTACTCGTGTTTGCGGTTAAACATTGCATTTTTCAATTTATTTTCTAAAAAATTTTGGACCCAAAATACATAGCCTAAGTTTTGCAATCTGACTCTATACCACCAAATGTAACACTCCAAACCTGGCCTAGATGTTACAATCTGATTGTGTAGGTTACAACGTACGTGAAAACATTAATGCTTAATTTTGGTGAAAATCCACTTTCAACTTAGAGAAAACCAATTTGAATAACTCATTGAAAAACAAACGTATCAATTCTGAAACTCGTGAGTACTTTGATGAAAAACGCATTTAATTAGCTTTACTAAACAAATTTGACTTACTTAACAGTTTTGTGAGTAAAACATTGTAACGGTTTTAGTCAAAACTTTACAACGAAAAAACAACGTTATAGCAATTTAATTTTATAAAACCTTAATCTGTTAGTCATGTTGTTTTGTCTTAAATACTAGTTAAAATTAAGTCCTTTGAAAATGAATACCAAAACAATTTAAAAGTCCCCAAACAAAAATTAAAGTATCCAAAAGTCCAAAGAAAGTCCAAAACATACTTAAGCTCAATGTGCAACCCAATAATATGAAAACCGAGCTTCAGAGTCGTTATCCAATCCTAAGCCTAAGGATCACCTAAAACAAAACAATCAAACATGTAAGTTTCACGCCCAGTGTGTGATTTGGCTCATATATCGTGTAACATATCATAACACATCTCATGACATATCTTAGAAAATCTCAAATCATAGCATAGCATATCGCATATCATATTGTAGCATAGCACATATCATATATTAACATATATCATATCATATCCTACCCCTGTTCACTACACACCATCTCCGTCCAACCAATCACACCAATTAGGACTTCAAAAGTCCATCCATCCAATCAGACCAATATGTGGTGGTATGCCACTCATAAATACGCAATTCAGCTGCCAAACAAAAATTTGCGGTCTTGTCGCCTTAATTGCAGTAATAACTATCATATCACACTTCCTCCATCAAATCATAACCTACCCCAATGCATATACTTAAACATAGTAACATACATATGTAACTCACAAATTATATAGCATGCATAGCTAACGTATGTACTTATAGAGCATATCATATCACAATATTATACTTATCGAAACTTACTTAACATGCTTTCTACACTTACCCATGTTTGTATACTGAAACTTATATTTTTTTTCTTGAGCCTACATAATGCCCACGGACCCAATTTATGAGTCCATTAATCGGCCCCTAATTAGGCCTCAAAATTGGCCCAAAATGCCCACACGCCAGTGGTCCACACTACCTACCTGTTCAGTAGTGTAATTGCACACGATCATGTGGCATCGGGCAATTTTGAAAATATCCCTGCTTTTGCAATTTTCTCGAGTTTCAAACGAGGTTTTGGGTTAGTTTCACACACCTAATAGCAGACTCGTTCAACCACACAACTAGAACCAACGAGTCCTACAATTATTCATCAAACCATACTAATTAATTCTCAAAAACCCATCCAAAATAGCACACTTTTACCAAAGTTCCAACACCTAAATTGAAATTAAACGTTTACCATTCAAAATCAGCGTCCAAATAGAGACCTACTCCGTTGGAGGAAGTTGGTTTCGCTCCTTCGCCTAAGCGAAACACTATAATGTTAAGTACTACTAAAACAAGAGTTATACATTAAGTAATCCTATCTTGATAAATGATTAATAGTAAAGTAATCAAACTAGTTCGACCGACTTACACCACGTTGAAACGATCAAAGAGTGGTTACTGAGCACAATAAAAAAGGAAGATAAAATGTCAACACACACAACCCAACAAGGAATGTGAGCAAAGAATCTCAAGAGTACCAAAAGAACAAAAGAAAACAAAGAAAGAAAGAAAAGAAGAACAGAAGAAAACAAAACAAAATAGGATTTGGGAACAAACTAAAATAAAAATAAACAAAGATTTATCCTTTAGATTTTTTTTATGGAATTCAAGTTGAACTCTACTTCCCAACAAAAGCCAAGCAAAATAATCCAAACATGTGCAACATAGGATTTAAACACAAGACCTAAAGGTAAGCTAACATCTTACCACCGAACTGGCAATCTCATTCTATTATAACTTGTACGAAAATAAAATTTAAGTCAAAAGACTAGGGATAGGAATTTGAGCTAAAAATTTTACAAACTTCCAAGAGCTACAATCTGAACTTAGGACCTCTCACACACATAACCACTAAACCAAATTAAATTTCTGAACATAATTTAACATTCCATATTTAAGAAATTTAAGGCGTTACAGGGTCGATCCCCAACAAGTCAATTGGGCAAAATGAAAACTTACCTATAATTTAGTGACTAATGATCCAATTTACCTTTGAATAAAAGAATGCTACCTTAGGTTTGACATTAACAAGCGACAAAAATAATGCAATTCAAGTTTAATTGTTACCATCGATATATTACAAAGTTATCAAATCTTACATTGGTTATTAATGCAACTTATGTAGTCAATTCATTACTACCCAACAATTTGGATTAATTTTGATGCAGAGATTATCAAACCAAAAATTTACTATGCAACTGAGAGAAAGCTTATTGGCTTCAAAATATTTCAGCTTTTTAATAATGATAATTGTGTGATATTATGGAAATGTAGGTATTGTTAACCATCGAGATGATTCGAGCTTAAGAACTCAACATTTGAGAGTTACGATTTTGTTATTAATACCTTTAGTTTGTAAAATTTGCAGAGTTAATCCTTATACTTTAATTTGATCATTTTAATTTTTATATTTTTAAATTTCAATTCTCATCAAAAGATAATTGTTAAATTTATTAAGTTAATTTCCGCTATTTTTAAAATATAACTAGCAAACATATTATCATATGTGTAATGTTGTGTTAACTTGCTATTTTCATGTATTATTCACTAAAAATATGATTAATGGATTAATGACTATTATTTTCATCGAGACTAAATTTTTAAACTATGAAAAGTATAAGGACTTCCAATGATCCAATGAACTAAATCAGCAGTCGTATGCATAGTACATGACTAGTAATTGAATTTAACCAAATGGATTTAACTACTACTGTTTCGGTTAGGACTAAAATTTCAAATTTGGAAAGGTACAAAGACTAATTTGATCAAAATAAAGTACATGAACTAATAGTAATAAATAACTTGTGCGGAACAGGATCGTAGCTTGTCTAAGTCGCGAATTTGACTTAGGGCTTTAGACGTTGGAAAAGAAACTTGGATTTTGACACAACCTGAAACGCAATCAAATACAAGTTAGATAAAACAATTAAAATAAATAACTAAGATAATTAAAATAGAATAATAAATCTACAATTAGAATAATACAAAAGAAAATAAAGAAGATAGATGGAAAGATAGAACGTGGTATGTAGAAGTCCTGAGAAGCCTTGGAAACACGGAGAACCCGCAACCACCTTCAAGTGGCTCTAATTTCCCCACCAAGAAAAAAAACTTGGCAAAAAAAAGTTTGAATATGATCCCCCACAATTTGAAAAGACTGTTAAAACTCTTCTAAAAGAAACTCAAGAGAAATTCTTGAAAAGAAAACTCAAAGAGAATTTATTAACTCAAAAGAGAAGTTGATGAATAATGAATTGAATGATTTGTGTACAATACAAAGGCCTACATATAGGCTAGCTAAATAAATCTAAATAAAACTCTTAAGTCTTAAACTAAACTTTATTGTTGACATAAAACTCCTAAATAAATTAAATTACTTAATAATTATTAAAATTTAGAATAATAAAATAATAAAATAATAAGAGCTGATAAATACAATATTGGGTTCATATATAATAAAATTAAGCCCAAAACTTAAATCCAATTTTGCTCGCAAAGTCTTCACTAAAACGGTCATAACTTGAGCTCCCGAACTCAAAACGAATGATTCAAAGTGCATTTCAAGCTAAGAGATAGATCTTGAACTCCATGCAGACATCTCAACTTAGAAATGCTAGGATTCTATCCAAAAAAGTCGCAAGTCTACTGATTTCCTAAAATTGAAAATTGACAGCTTTGGTGAATAGAATTTAATAAATTTTACCTCATTCATGCATGTATCATTCCCCCAATTTCCTCAAAAAGGTTCGTCATCGAATCTTTTCTTTGATCGAATCTTAGTTTGATTTGTTTGACCTTTGACATTTGTCGAAACCATTTTTTTAATGTTTTGGTAAAAACGGAGGTCAACTTTAAAGAACGAAAATGGAGTCGCCACCAATCCCCTTTTTACTTAGGTTTGATTGGATCACCTTATAAAACACTTTATTTTAAAATGTTGATTTTGGTCCACAAAGTACAAGAAAATAAGTTCAGGAGTCGGTTGCGAACGAGGAAGGATTAGCACCCTCTTAACGGCTAAAAATTGGTACCTAATCGATTAATTAATATCCTTATGTTGAGAATTTGAAAATATTTTAAAATACAATTCCTTTTAAAGAGTGTTTGTATAACTGTTTTGGAATATTAAGACTCATTTATTCCAAAAGGATAAAATATCACATCCAAGACGTTAGGTGCGACATTTTAACCCTCAAACTAATATCATCCTTAACTTCCAAAAATCAATTTAAAAGGATATTTAGTTATTTGTACTAATGAAAAAGCGAAACCAAAGACGTTAGGGCACAATTTCTCGAACTTCCAAACACGAAACATTGCCTTGTTTTCAAAGCCTTACCTCGAGATAACATAATGTCACATCCAGGTGCGTTAGGACACGACATTGTGAATTCTAGAATAAGTTTTATTTAACTTTTAAAGAAAAGTAATAAGTTCTTTGAACTCAAGAAGAAAATCGAAACCAGAAGTTAGGTACAATTCTTTGAACCCTTAACGTGAAGAATTTACTTATTTTGAAAATCGAATAAAATGTGATGTGATTTTATAATAAAATGGGAATGAATTATAATACACATGCATAATAGAGTGAAATTAGGAAAAAAATATAAATTATAATAAAAATTAAAACAAATAATCTATATAAAATAATAATAATAAATAACAAAATAAAAAGCGAAAACAAGGGTTAATAATAAATAAATAAATAAATAGATACTATGTACAATAATAAAAAGAAATAAAATAGTAGTAATAATAAAAATAAAATAATAAATTATAATGGAAATATATTAATAAATAAATAAAAAATATTACCAATTATAAAAATAATAATAATGAAAATATTGATAAGAGTAATAGAAAAAATAAAAATAGTATTAATAATAATAAAATAATGTAAGGATATTAAAATTAATAGTAATAATATAAAATAATAATAGTTGTAAAATAAAAGTTTATTAATTATAAAAATCATAATATATGTTAATATACAAATAATAAAAACAACAATAATAAAATAATAATTGTATAGGCCCATTTTGCCCTACTAGAAATAAACCAAAACAAAATAAAGAAAAAATAAATGTCTTTACAGTCCATCAGACCCTAAAAATAACAAGCCCAACACTTAAACCCAAAACAATCCTAAATAGACTACCCACCAGACTAGCCCAAAACCCTAATTACACCCCTTTGACCCAAACTTAGCAGACCCTAATTGCCTAGGCCCAAGACACCCGTGGCCCAAAAGGCCCAAAATGTTAAGCGGAATCAGCAATGGCCTAGGGTTTCTGAAACCCTAGATGCTGCAATGGCAGGAACCCAATCGTCACGCAACAACACCCCACCTTGGCCTTGCCTCGCCCTGCAACACATAAACCCTACCATGAGCCCCTGACCGGGATCTGGTATGTCACGGAGTAAAATGTTTGAAATATTTTGATTTTTGGTGAAAATGAAAAATATTGTTAAGGTTATAAAACAAGGTTTGATAAAACTCGGGAGGATTGATTTTGAGTTGAAAACCTTTGAAAACATTTGATCATTTATTTTATTTAGAACCTTCAAAGTTATGGTTGACTTGGTTAATTTTGCTACCGATGGTAACATCTTTGAAAACTCGTAGAAGTTCTTGAATTTTGAAAATGTTACTTTTAACCGATTCACTTAACATTTTATAGTTTCATTTGTAATATAGTATAAGTAAAGTAAAACAACTATGTAAACATCCAAAATAATAAACTAACGGCCTTATTACAACCCAAATCAAAATTTAGAAAATAATTAAACTTGAACTGTATCAAATAAAATCCCAAATCCAAGGAACAAGCATGGCCGCCTCAAGTCCTCTCCGGCTCCATCTCCGCGATCTACTCATCTGCAAAATAATATGGGAAGGGGTGAGTCACCAAGACTCAGTGTATAAATCCCCAACCCGAAAGTGCAACTCATACAAAATTTATTAGTAAACATGCAAACATGCAACCCAAACTAACCATCCGTACTCCTTTACCTACCCCGTGTGGTCAAAACCACTGGTGACTAGAGTCACAAATCAAGTGATGGGGCCAACCCATCGTGTGGTCAAAACCACTGATGACCGTAGGTCACAATTTATCAATATGTGGTCAAAATCACTGGTGATACCAAACCACTGGGACTTAGTCACAATCTAACAACGGTGTGGTCAAAACCACTGGTGACCGAAGTTACAATTAATCTGATGGGGCCAACCCATCTTGTGGTCAAAACCACTGGTGACAGTCCATAGAGAAAATCCCCCTCCTCTCATCGATCCCATTACCAACATGCTCATATCATTCTTAACATGTTATCATAAATCATGCATAATAGTCATGGCATAGCATATTACCCATCATGTCAACCATAATAGATTTTAAATCACAAGTGACTTACCCAGAATCCATGCTCATGTCTACAAGCAAATCACTACCTCAATGATTAAAAGGCAACATAATAGCAATGCTAATTAATAAAGTGTGTAAAGAGTTTTACACACTGTTATTAACGCCAATCCTAGATCCCAAGATTCGATCTATCGTGTTAGATCCTTTGACCCTATATTCTACCAACATCAAGGTTAGTGACATAGGCCTTTTACCATAACCATAAATCCCAAACCAAGCAAAAGTCATTCGCCATGTCCACTTACCCTTACTAACCGATTGAAGAAGAAATCCAAATTGCCACTTGTGCCTTGAGTAGTCGAGATCCTACACACCATATGTCAGATTCAATTTTAATATATAAATCCATATCCAAAGCCCTTGGCTGAAACTATATGTCACCTTACCTTGAAGAAACGAAACCCGAAGGACACCTTCAAAGCCCCTTAGCGTCGGCTACACACAAAAGATACACTATTAAGACCCCACACCTATTCGGCCAACCCTACCAAGGCCTAACCCAAGCTTTCGGCATAACAAAGGAACCGAATACCAAATAGGAGCACTTACCACTCTTGGCTTACCACAACGATTTCTTCAAAATCACCTCTCTGAAGAAAGCGGTTGGAGCAATTTGTGACCAAGGCACTCAAATGGTGAAGAGAAAGAGAGTAGAGAATGGATATGAGGTTCTGCTACCACCTTATTTGAAAGAAATATAAAATCAAGGTTTCAAAAGAAAGATGAGAAGAATTTGGCAAGGCAAAGAAATGGTTTGAAAAAAAGAATTCTCTTTACTAAAAATCGGCATACACTCCTTAATCACCTTTCAAAGCAGAAAATACTACTCTAATGAATCCTATAATCGGCCATCACACTTCTACTTATCTAATCCCCATAAAATCTCTTATTTTATCCTTATATCACCTATCCAAACAATTAAAATAAGGCCACTCTTTCTATCTTAACTACATAAATAAATAAAAAGATAAAAGCTAGCATTTATCCAACTCTTCCAGACGAAATTATCAAACTTATCCCCAACCATTTGAGAGTCCATATGCAGCCACCAGCTCTTCTCCTTGACTCCAAAAAATAAAAAATAAAATCCATACATGTTCTTTGCCCTAGGTTTCGAACCCAAGACCTGCTGGAGACATCCCACGCCTCCAGCCACTCTTCCACATCAACTTTCATGTCCAACAACCTCACCATTTATTTTTAAGGCCTTCCCAGCTTAACCCCTTCCTCTTTAACGCCAAAAAGCCCAAAAATAAACACGTCCCATGCGGCCACCATGATTCAAACTCCAGTCCTGCCCCAGGCGTCTCCTCCAGGCCCTTAAGGCAGTACCCCATGCCACTTTGCTACTGATTCATTTCGTGACATAACCCCCTTACAATCCTTTTTAAGCGCTCCTTCCTTAGCTCCCCCTTGCCTTAACACCAAAGGAAAAAATAAAACATCCTTGCGCTTCCATCAGGACTCGAACATGAGTCCTCCCTCCTGCACTCCCCTGCACCTTAGCGCCCCAAGCCACTATGCCAATTAATTCCTTGTGTCCAACTTCTCTCAAAATTTTCTCTTAACCCCTATCTCACCTAGCTCCCTCCTCTTAGGCACTAAAAAGAAATTTTCAGCCCTAAGTCAGACCTAGCTCGGGGTTATGACTAGACCCTAACATATGTCAAGCAATCAAGCATATATATTTCTTCAAGCACACATATGGGAAAAATAATTAAATTGCAAACAACCCCTAGTTCAGGATGTTACAGTTCTACCCCCCTTAAAAATAATTTCGGCCTCAAAATTACCTGGATCAGAAGAGTTGGGGGTATTACTGCCGCATCACATCCTCGGGTTCCCATGTGGCCTCCTCCGTACCATGGTTTCGCCATAGCACTTTTACCAAAGGTACTGACTTCCTCCTCAAAACCTTGACATCTCGATCCAAGATTTGTACTGGCTCCTCTTCGAAAGACAAGTCAGAGTTCACTTCAATTTCTGCAACTGGCACTACGTGCGATGGATCTGATCGATAGCGCTTCAGCATCGAAACATAGAAGACATCATAGATTTGCTCAATTCTGCTGGCAACTCAAGCTGGTAAGCTACCGGTCCCACACATTTCAACACTGTGTACGACCCGATGAACCAGGGCTTAGCTTGCCCTTCCGGCCAAACCTCAGCACCTTCTTCCAAGGTGATACCTTCAGGAAGACCTTATCACCCACTGCATACTCAACCTCTCTGCGTTTAAGATCGGCGTAGGATTTCTGCCTGTCCGATGCCTCCTTAAGACGAGCCCGAATCACTCTAACCTTATCCTCCGTCTCCGCCACTAACTCTGGACCCAACATCTATCGCTCTCCTAGTTCCGTCCAACATGTGGAAGTACGGCATTTTCAACCATACAGCGCCTTATACGGTGCCATCTGAATACTCGCTTGATAACTATTGTTATAAGTGAACTTTGCCAAAGGTAGCTACTCCTCCCAACTACCACAGAAGTCCAAAACACAACCCCTTAACATATCTTCCAACACTTGGATTACCCTCTCAGATTGTCCATCCATTCATGTGAAAAGCCATCTTTGAAATTCAACTTCGTGCCTAACCCCTGATGTAAAGCCTTCTAGAATCTTGACGTGAACCGGGGATCCCGATCTGAGATAATGGACACCGGTACTTCATACAACCGCACTATTTCTGCGATATACAACTTGGCTAACCTTTGAAGCGGGTAGTCAACCCTTACCGGTATGAAATGGGCCGATTTAGTCAACCGGTCTACTATCACCCAAACTGCATCTTTCTTACTTTGGGCGTAAGGGGAAGCCCACTTACGAAATCCATAGTAATCTCCTCTCACTTCCACTGTGGGTTTTTTACCTACCATAATGTACCGATGGCAATTGATACTCAACCTTAACTTGCTGGCATGTCAGACACTTGCCCACCAACTCGGTTACTTTTAAGCTAAGACCCGCCACCAAAACCGCTTCTCTTAAATCTCGATACATCTTGTCGCTTCCGGGTGCATAGCGTCACGGATTCTATATGAGCTTCTTTAAGGATTCGATGCCTCAAATCATCATCCTTAGGCATACATACTCTCAATCGAAAATACAACACTCCATCACTACCCAAGTCGAACCTTTCTACTCACCATTCATGTACTTGCAACGTCCGAGTACTCAAAGCTTCGTCATCATCGCCTTTCTTTGACCTCATCAATCCAAGACGGCTTCACCGCAACTCGCCAAAAGGCTCCCATCCTCATAGAGACTTAGGTGAGCAAACATTGCTCAGAAATTTGCTACCACCTTCGCTCAATGCATCGCTTACCACATTAGCCTTACCGGATGGTATTCGATTGAGCAATCGTAGTCCTTCAACAACTTAATCCACCTCCGCTGCCTCGATTTAAATCTTTCTCGAGTCAAGAGGTACTTCTGACTCTTGTGATCTGTGTACACTACCGACTTCTCCCCATACAGATAGTGCCTCCAAATCTTCAAGGTAAAAACCACAATGACCAATTCCAAATCATGTGTCCGGATAGTTGGCTTCGTGAGGCCTCAATTGCCGTGACGCATAAGCGACCACCTTCCCTTCTTGCATCAAGACACACCCTAAACTAGTATGCGATGCATCACAATACACGTGAATTCTTTTCCCGCCTCAAATTTGAATCAAGATGGTGCTTCATCAAGATCCTCTTCACCATCGAAACTCTCTTGCGCTTCTCGAGACCACACAAACGGAACTCTTTTCCTCAACGGCTTAGTTAATCGATCTGCGATTAAGGAGAAATTTTCCACGAATCTCCTATAATATCCCGCCAACCCCGTAAAACTCGAATTTTCAGTGAATCGACTTTGGTGGTTTCCATTCCAATCTCGCTTCAATGTTACGGGGATCCACCACGATTCCTCTAACAAACAACATGCCCTAGAAAAGTTACCTCCTTAAGCCGAACTCACACTTGTTGAATTTGGCGCATAACCTGCTTTCTCCTTAGAACTTGCGTAACCACATGAAGATATCGTCATGCTCCTCCTCGACTTTGAGTACACCAAAATGTCGCCTATGAATACCACGATGAATCGATTCAGATAGGGTTGGAAAACCGGTTCATCATGTCCATAAACGCCGATTTGGTGCATTCACAAACCAAAAAGCATTACCAAAAACTCGAAGTGCCCATACCGAAAAGCGAAATGTCGTCTTATGGACATCACCTCCTTCACCTTAAGTGATGGTACCTCGACCTAAGGCCGATCTTAGAGAACACCGATGCCCTTTGAGTTGATCGAACAAACCATCAATCCCGGCAAAGGATACCGTTCTTTATTGTCGCCTTGTTCAAATTGTCGATAGTCTATGCACATTCTCATTGTCCCATCCTTCTTCTTGACAAAAAGCACTGGAGCTCCCCAAGGCGATACACTTGGTCGGATGAACCCTCTATCCAATAATTCCTGGATCTGCACCTTCAACTCTACCAATTCTTTCAGTGTCATCCGATCACGAGCTATAGATCTTGGCGCGGTTCTGGGTAACAAGTCTATACCAAACTCAACCTCACGATCCGGAGGTAGACCCGGGAGTTCTTCTAGAAACACGTCAACATAATCCCTCACGGTTCGGACATCTCTCACAGTTGCACCCTTAGCTTCCAAAGCACAGACATGCACTACATATGCTTCACAACCCTTCCTAACCATCTTTTCCGCCTCTAATGCCGAAACCAAATTAGATAGGTAATCTCTCCTTTTACCTATCATCACCACCTCATCACCTTCCACGGTCTTTATTACCATGCGCTTAGCTGTGCAATCCAGGCTAGCCTGATACTTTACTAGCCAATCCATCCCGAGGATTAGATCGAACTCCAAACGGTAGTTCCATCAAGTCGACCAAGAACACGACCCCTTGGAGTTCTAGAGTGCGTTCCTATAGAGTTTACTTACTTCTCAGAGTGACCTAGAGGGCTTAATACGACCATCTTCCTAGAAGTAAGCTCGAGTCTAAGTGTAGAGTTTTCACTACGCTACTAGCAATGTATGAATGGGTTGAGCCAATATCAATTAAGGTACTATAGGTACACCAAAGATCAAAAACATACCGTTATGACGTCCGGTGTGTCGCCTCCTCTGACGCCTCAAACATAGACCAAACCAGGTTGTCTAGCCTCAATACCACCGTACCTCCCTCATACCCCGACCTCTGCCAAAGACCATTACCTCCTCTTCCACGCACTACGACCTCTCGGTGGTCATTGGTTATCCCTCCTATTCGGTTGCACGATCCGACCTCCGACCTCGGCCTAGCCGCCTTTTTTCTGACAATCTCTAACTCGATGTTCCATGGACCCACATTCAAGCATCCCCGATTACCATTCCAACACTCCCCATGTGAGACTTTTCACACCGAAAGCACACCGTGGCGCCATTGAGGACTAGCAAGAAGCAGCCTAGCGACTTGATCGACCCACCATACCTCGTCCTCTTCTCGCGATTACGAGAAAACTTTAAAGATTCGAGCTCCTCTTATTCCAACTCCTATCCCGATTCCGCCTAACCGACTGCTCTTACCCTTCAAAGAACCTTAGACTTCTCCACTAGGGCAATAACTCGTTCTGTTGTAGAGCTATCATCATCCTCACTCATCTCTCACCCCATCTTGAATCGACACAACGTTCATGCTCGGTACCTATAATACCACGAGCATACCTACTCGACCGGAGAAATTCGGCCTCATACTCCGCCACTGTCTTATTACCCCGAACTGTTCAAGAAAGCCTTTCACATTGCGCATCCACGTAGCTAGTTCCTATGTATTTCTTTTGGTAGGCGACTTTAAAGAATTCCATGAGATCCTCCGCCATCGCTCCATCCCTTACGGTGAGCCACCATCGATATGACTCATCCCGGCGTAGAGATTATACCCTTCAACTTCTCCTCAGCTGTAAAATTCAGGTCACCCATGATCCTCTCAGTTGATTCCAACCAATACTTTGCTCAAGACTGGTGCCACTCTGAAACTCCTCTAAACACTTCGCTCCGTTAGCCTGAGTCGTTTAATCACGGACGATGGGCTCCTGCACCCCCGCCGCCTCGGCAACTCGTTCTAACACTCGTAGAGTACGACTTGGGATACTACATCATTACCATCGGTCCGATCTTGAAACTCATTTCTGCCACGGCAGATCCCAAGATCACATTTTCGGACCCATGACCGGACCCTACTTGCTTCAGACAAGGTCATCCTACCCCTACCACGGCCACGCGACGGATGTCCACGACCTCTTGTACTCATTCTTCTCGTTCACGTTTATCTGATTAAGAATTTTATGTATTATTAATACTGTTCACTGTTTACCCACGAGTAATTTTTTCTGAGAAATGGTTTTCGAAGTGATTCTTTCGAATCGAATCTACCTCGGTTCAGCTTTAGGCTTATCTCCTAGTTCCAAGTACATCCATCACACAAACAACATTCACAGACCATAACTAACATGTAGGCCATTTTCAACATTTCACTACCCGGGGTATTTTCGTAATTTTAACCTCTGAGGTATTTTGTAATTTTTCAAAATAGAAGTTCTCGGATGATTTTGTCAAAATTATTTTGGAACTTTTAAATTCGGGTATTTTGAAAATTTTGAAATTGGGGTATTTTGATTTTGAAGCTCGGGGGTATTTTGGTAATAAACCAGGGTAAATTTGTAAAGTTTGATATTTCCGGGGTATTTCCAAATGTTGCAAGACTTTGAGGGTTCTTTTTGAGAATTTGTTTTCCAAGCTGATGGTGTAGCAAAAATTTTAAAAATCAGGGTCATTTTGGTAATTTTGTAGATCAGGGGCAATTTCGTAATTTTCCAAAATCATGACATTTTGATGTTTTACAAACTAAGATTTTTTTTTTGGACATTTCATAAGTAATGAAGATTTTGATTAGAGCAGTGGGTATTTTAGGAATTTCATAAACCAAGGGCGTTTTTTGTAATTTTTTACCACTAAGGGTATTTTAGTAATTCTACAAATCAAAATTTTTTTTTTCAGAAAAATGTTGTAAAACAATAGTTCCCACACATTAAAAGAAATTTTAAGAGTTTTTAAAACTAGGGTTTTATGAAAATACGCCTAGTTTCCTTTCGGGTTTTAGTTAGGGTTTAGCCCATGAATAAGTCCTCTTGGTTAGGGTGAACCGAAGCTATGCACCAGGTAGGATTCGAGTGGAGAGGAGGTGAGTCATGCAGACTGCTTAAATACCAAGCTCCCACCGAATACCAATCCTAGACATGCGCACCATGGTTACCACACCCTAACTCGGCGACTTAGACATAGGTTTGTTTAATTACGCAATTAAGTCTTATGTAGTAATTGGGGTAGACTAGTCCTAGAGTTCAAGTACCTATCATTCTATTCTACGTTCCCAAGTTACCCCTTTACCTTTATCAAGTATTCACAGAACAGTCAGAGATACTTACCTGGGTGGATAGGTGCCGGAGACTCGATGCCATGCTGTTCAGACTGAAAACCATTTCCATAAAAATTCACAAAGGCCTACAAAAATGTTTTGGGCCCTGGGCCCCCACAGTAGAGTTTTGAACCGGGCTCTGATACCAAAAATGTAACACCCCAAACCCGGACCATGAGCCCTAACCGGATCTGGTATGTCACAGAGTAAAAATGTTTGAAATATTTTGATTTTCCGTGAAAATCGAAAAATATTGTTATGGTTATAAAACATTGTTTGATAAAACTCGAGAGGATTGATTTTGAGTTGAAAACCTTTGAAAACATTTGATCATTTATTTTTATTTAGAACCTTCAAAGTTATGGTTGACTTGGTGAATTTTGCTACCCGATGGTAACATCTTTGAAAACTCGTAGAAGATCTTGAATTTTGAAAATGTTACTTTTAACCGATTCACTTAACATTTTATAGTTTCATTTGTAATATAATATAAGTAAAGTAAAAACAACTATGTAAACATCCAAAATAATAAACTAGCGGCCTTATTACAACCCAAATAAAAATTTAAAAATAATTAAACTTGAACTGTATCAAATAAAATCCCAAATCCAAGGAATAAGCATGGCCGCCTCGAGTCCTCTCCGGCTCCATCTCCGCGATCTACTCATCTGCAAAATAATATGGGAAGGGGTAAGTCACCAAGACTCAGTGTATAAATCCCCAACTCAAAAATGCAACCCAAACAACCATCCGTACTCCTTTGCCTACCCCGTGTGGTCAAAACCACTGGTGGTCAGAACCATTGGTGACTAGAGTCACAAATCAATTGATGGGGCCAACCCATCGTGTGGTAAAAACCACTGATGACCGTAGGTCACAATTTATCAATATGTGGTCAAAACCACTGGTGGTACCAAACCACTGGGACTTAGTCACAATCTAACAACGGTGTGGTCAAAACCACTGGTGACCGAAGTCACAATTAATCTGATGGGGCCAACCCATCTTGTGGTCAAAACCTCTGGTGACAGTCCATAGAGAAAATCCCCCTCCTCTCATTGATCCCATTACCAACATGCTCATATCATTCTTAACATGTTATCATAAATCATGCATAATAGTCATGGCATAGCATATTACCCATCATGTCAACCATAATAGATTTTAAATCACAAGTGACTTACCCGGAATCCATGCTCATGTCCACAAGCAAATCACTACCACAATGATTAAAAGGCAACATAATAGCAATGCTAACTAATAAAGTGTGTAAAGAGTTTTACACACTGTTACTAACGCTAATCCTAGATCCCTAAGATTAGATCTCATCGTGCTAGATCCTTTGACCCTATATTCACCAACATCAAGGTTAGTGACATAGGCCTTTTCTACCATAACCATAGATCCCAAACCAAGCAAAAGTCATTCGCCATGTCCACCTACCCTTACTAACCGATTGAAGAAAAAATCCCGAAATTGCCACTTGTGCCTTGAGTAGTCGAGATCCTACACACCATATGTCAGATTCGATTTTAATACATAAATCCATATTCAAAGCCCTTGGCCGAAACTATATGCCACCTTACCTTGAAGAAGCGAAACCCGAAGGACACCTTCAAAGCCCCTTAGCGTCAGCTACACACAAAAGATACACTATTAAGACCCCACACCTATTCGGCAAACCCTACCAAGGCCTAACCCAAGCTTTCGGCATAACAAAGGAATCGAATACCAAATAGGAGCACTTACCACTCTTGGCTTACCACAACGATTACTTCCCGGAATCACCCTCTACGAAGAAATGGTTGGAGCAATTTGTGACCAAAGGCACTCAAATGGTGATGAGAAAGAGAGTAGAGAATGGCTATGAGGTTCGGCTACCACCTTATTTGGAAGAAATATAAAATCAAGGTTTCAAAAGAAAGATGAGAAGAATTTCGGCAAGGCACCAAATGGTTTGAAAAAAAAAAAGAATTCTCTTTACTAAAAATCGGCATATACTCCTTAATCACCTTTCAAAGCCGAAAATACTACTCTAATGAATCCTATAATCGGCCATCACACTTCTACTTATCTAATCGCCATAAAATCTCTTATTTTATCCCTATATCACCTATCCAAACAATTAAAATAAGGCCACTCTTTCTATCTTAACTACATAAATAAATTAAAAGATAAAAGCCAAGATTTATCCAACTCTTCCAATCGAAATTATCAAACTTATCCCCAACCGCTTGAGAGTCCATATGTACAAAGCCACCACTCTTCTCCTTGACTCCAAAAAATTAAAAAAATAAAATTCATCCATGTTGCTGCCCCTAGGTTTCGAACCCAATACCGCTGGAGACATCCCACGCCTCCATCCACTCTTCCATATCAACTTTCATGTCCAACAACCTCGCCATTTATTTTAAGGCCTTCCACTTAACCCCTTCCTCTTTAACGCCAAAAAGCCCAAAAATAAACACGTCCCATGCGGCCACCATGATTCGAACTCCAGTCCTGCCCCAGCGTCTCCTCCAGGCCCTTAAGGTAGCATCCCATGCCACTTTGCTACTGATTCATTTCGTGACATAACCCCCTTACAATCCTTTTTAAGCGCTCCTTCTTTAGCTCCCCTTTCCTTAACGCCAAAGGCAAAAATAAAACATCCTTGCGCTTCCATCGGGACTCGAGCGTGAGTCCTCCTCCTCCTCCCACACTGCACCTTAGCCCCAAGCCACTATGCCAATTAATTCCTTGTGTCCAACTTCTCCCAAAATTTTCTCTTAACCCTATCTCACCTAGCTCCCTCCTCTTAGGCACTAAAAGAAATTTTCAAATATATAGGACCTAGCAGGGGTTATGACTAGACCCTAATATATGTCAAGCAATCAAGCATATATATTTCTTCAAGCACACATATGGGAAAAATAATTAAATTGCAAGCAACCCCTAGTTCAGGATGTTACACGTCCGGCCTTCGATCGCGCCGTGATTCGTGCCCGAATCACTCTGCCACCAAGATCAACGCCTTTCACCTGCACAGAAAAGGAAACACGACAGCAAAACAAACATGGCAATGTTTTTGTTTCTTTTTATTTTTTTTTGTTTCGAAGGCTATAAAAGCCTTAATCTGTAACAAACACAAATACGAAGAGAAAATACGCAGAGACACCAAAAGACAGATATACACGAATACTCAAACACACAGAGAAATAAATACAAAAAAAGTGGAATATTGAAACAGACTACAGAGTTCTTTTTAATCAAGGTGATTTTTTTTAATATCATTTTGTTTTTGTAATCTATGTTTCTTTATGTGTAAATACAGTTAAGAAAAAAAACAAATAAAAAGGCGAGAAAAATTACCTTTGGAATGGAGGTTTTAAGCCTTCGACCACCGGCCACGGAGGCGTGTGTGGCGCGTGCGGCTAGAGGCTCGCGAATCCAACAAACGAGTTCTGGACAGGGGAGGGGACGGTTTCAGAGAAGTTTTTAAAGTTTTTTTTTTAAAACAGTTTTAAAAAATGATTTTTTTAACCAGTTTTTGACTTATATAATGATGCAGAAACGACATCGTTTTTGCTTAATTCAATAAGCACAAAACGGCGTCGTTTTGAAAAAGGATCAACGTGTTGACCCGAAAGCCCGAAAAGGATCCGCGTGTTTTTATTAAATGGTCTAATTGCCATTTTGGCCCTTCCACAATTTTTTATTTTTAATTCAGTCCAATCTGTATTTTTGTTATTTATTAATTTAGTCCTAAATTTTGTTTTTGTTTTAATTAAGCCCTCGGACTCCTTTAAAGGTTAAAAATTAGAACGATGCCATTTTAAAATTTCGAATAATTGCTATATTAATCCTTATAATATGATGTGTGTTTTAATTTTACTCCTTTGATATTTATTTTTATTTAATCCTTTCTTCTTTGTTTATTTTTATTTTATTATTCTAACACTATACTATTTTTATATTAAAATGTTGTATGATTTTTATTACTTCATTAATTTTGTAAATAGTATAATATATATATATATATATATTATATGTATTAACCTTATATATTATTATATATTATTTACTTGGCTTAATATAATTTACATATTATTTTATAACCTATATATTATTTATTATATTATATTTGTATATTATATAGTATTATAATATATCATATTTTATATTTTGTATAAAATCTATTTTTAATTGTATAACATATTTTATTTTATGATTAAGATATTATATATATGTTTTTATTTATTAATCATTTTTATTATATATAAATATTTATATATACACTAAACTATTAAATTTATGAATTTATCCTCTCTTTTTTACATCATTCACTTAGAATACATTGTTTATATATACTGCTTTTTAACATCATCATATTTTTATTGTTTCTTTCATAATTCATTGATTAAATGTAGCGTTAATTTATTTCTCATATAGTGATATTGTTTATAAAATTAAAACATCCATTTTAATATTTATGCTTCATATAGATTTTTAATTGTTATTGTTTATTTTATATTTCGTATTAGTTTATTTATATTTTGTATTCGCTTATTATTATTGCTTTAGTGTAGTTCTTTATTTATTTATTCATGATATATTCTTTTATTTATTAGTGTAATTTGTAATTGTATAGAATTGCTATGTATGTTGTAATACTTAAACCATTTTATAAAAATACCTTTTGAATTAAAATATTTTATTCAAAGCTTTTTAAAAAAAACGGTGATATGTGATACTTGGGAACTTCAAGAAAATTGTGCCCTAACTTACTGGGTTTCGATTTTTCTCGTAGAGCTTAAAGTATTAAATATCCCTTTTTCTTTTAAAATAGAATTTTATAAATTTTAAATCAAAAACCTATTATTGAGAATTCAAAACATTGCATCCTAACTTACTGGATATGATGCTTTGCGTCTCGATATAGGAATTTTCTAAATTAAAGGTGAGCCAAGTTTCGAAGTCGTGAGGTGTTATATTCTAACTTCTGGATATAACATTTTATTCCTTTGAAATAGGTAAGTCTTGGTTTTCTAATAAAAGATCATATTTTAAAATTTTATTTTCAACATTCTACATGATTTTATCGATTAGGTACCAAATTTTGGGCGTTACGAGGGTGCTAATCTTTCCTCGTGCGTAACCAAATCCCGAACCCGTTTTCTAATATTTTGTAGACCAAAATCAATTTTTGAAATGAAACGTTTTATAAGGTGATCCAATCACACCAAAGTAAAAAGGGATTGGTGGCGACTCCCATTTTTGTTTTTAAAGTCGATCTTCGTTTTTAAATCAAATTTTTAAAAACGGTTTCGACAGCTTGGCGACTCCACTGGGGACCAATAAGAGAGTCAAGCCATAAAATCGATAGTTTTATGTCCTTATGTCAGAATTTAAAATTTTAATTTAAAAATCATAGTCCTTATTTATTGCATGTGGTTCTATTTGTATAAAATATCTTTGCACTGCATTGCATGACCGTTGTGGTCACACCCTTAAGTGGGAGTGAGAAGCTACTCCTTCGTGAGGTTTTCACCTCCGTGCAGGATAGTGAATCGCTTCCAGGATACATCCGTACCTATGTCTTCGTGAGGTTTTTACCTCCGTTCAGCCATAGGGAAATGTATTCCTCTGAACTGAACTCGATCCGTATGAGCCTATAATGGGTGAGGATCGAAGAATCTGCTAGTTAAGGTACCTCAACTTTAGAGCTAAACCGCATATAAAAAACCTACGAACTTACCCTAGGTAGAGCTGTAACAACCCAATTTTTATCCTAATTGGAACAATGGTTTGGAACCACGGATCCGAGTCGGTAGAAATTTTAATATTTTATGTTTGGTTTGTGATCTATGATAGAGCATGTGTTAAAATTTTGTGAGCTAATTTGCATGTTGGTGTGTTTATTTTAACAAATAGGATTGAATTGATAATTAGTAAAAGTAGTGTGCATGGAATTAAAAGGTGATTGAATTGTTTTATTTAATGCAAGGATTTGCATGTCAAATTTCCACATTTCTTGTAAGTGAATGATAATGATGATGGGGATGATTTCTTGAGTATTTTATATTGTTAAAATTATAT